>OU744804.1:5007500-6257500 GCA_916614155.1 Mesoligia furuncula
GATAACACTATCCACTTACTCAAAGAATGTTATTTATGTGAAAACTAGTGTTCTTACCGTAATATCGAATATCAGCCTGATGTGTCTCGATTACAAATTTAGCGAATTACCGAAGTTATTAAACGTTTTTTTTTTGTATATTGCACACTGTTGGAAAGGGGACAAACTAGAGAACCTTTTAAAATAATTCGAAGATCCCGATCGCTTTTAGTTTTTTTTTACAGCAATTTAAAGTTGAGTGTTAAGTGTATTTTTCGTTTTTTCTAAAACTTTGGGAGTTATTAAAAAGGGACTGGATGTTATTAGCAAGTAATTTTTTAATTTCGTAGAACCATACAAGAGTAAACATAAGAATTAAAATAAAATTCGAAGGCTATACTCATAACTTTAAAAAAAATTAAGCTTAAATGCAGAGTTCTTGTATTTCTCCAAATAAAAATTAAAAAGTCATTTTAAAAAAAGCAGTCAGACAAGGAATGAGTTACTGGGCCTTAAGAGATAGCAAATGACCTCTCCTTTCGGCCAATTCCATTTGGCAAACGATGCACCAAACACCCTGTATATTGCGATATATGTATTAGTAGGTGCTGCTAAGTTAGGAAGTGCGTGCTTGCGGGTTTTGTTGGGTCATGTCTGTTTCTTTTTGTCTGTCTTCCGAAAGTACTTAATGATTATAGTAACTATTAATGATAAATGATATTTATTTCTGTAAATTGGTTCCAAAACACTTTGCGTTAAAACTACTAACTAAAGACCGAAACTAACTAAGAGGTCATGATCTCTTTTAAAGTGTCAAAGAGTTAGTACATAAAATGCAATAAAAAATATTTTTCAAAAAAGATTAGTCTTACATTTGCATTCTGTGTGACCATTCAAATGGAGTGGGCCTTCCCTATAATTATAGCATGTCAAGTACCATTGGACGGATTAACATTACCGTCGCTCAAAGAGGCATATTAATCTAATACAAAAACAATCTTTACATCTGCTTTATAGCGATTAATTCCGAGTGCCTTTACACCTAAGACCTCAGCTTTCAATCCATATTTTCTAAACTACTTTACAGCTTAAAGAACACATTCTAGAAAGTTCTTAAGGAAGAACCTAATAGTATTAAACGACAACGGAGCATAAGCGAAGGCCTTGCTTCCAAATATTCAGAGGCAAGGTTATGCAAAATGCAGGAACTCTGCACCTATTTCGGTAGCGACGTGAATAGCTATTGAATTTACCATTGAAAGCACTTAAGATACTACTTCTATTGAATCTGAAAAAGGAACTTTTATATTCAAATATTTTTGGAGTGAACCTCAAAATATCAGGTCTTCTCTATTTACTGGAAGCTTCCTTTAAAGTTCACTTTAATTTAATTATAGTTTCAGGTTCTGTTCGAAGAATCTTTGCTGTTGTCTCAAACAATTTGGTTCGTTTATTTTGTCCTTATTTGTTTTTGTAAATTGTCAGATTGGAAATTATTTCCCTTTGTAGACCTTTCTTCGCAATCATTTGTTGGCCTGGTTTCATTTGTGCTTTTGCAAGTACTTTTTTTGTTATTGTTTTTAACTGTAGTTGTGTTCTTGCTATTAAAACAGTTTATTCTTCATACTAGGGCATTTAAAAGAATACTAGGCACTTACGCGGATCGCGTCCGTCGAGGGACACTTACAAACTCGACACGGGACTTGAGACATTTTAGCATTTCGTAGTACAGCCCCAAGTGAGGGGAGTGGTGAATATGACATGACACAATTTCGCAAAAGAGCACCGAGTGAATGTGTGGCCAATGGTATCTCGTATGGTAATCTTTTGAGAACACTTTCCGGATGGGCTCGCAAAATTGAGCGGAGAAGATTCGTAAGGAAATTCGATTGCGAAATAAAAATGCAGTTTTATTTTTGAAATGGATCCAATATATAGAAAAGTAGATGAAGAGAGTTAGAATAACAAAAGCAAATAAAATTAAACGACGACAAAGATTCTCTCCAAGTCTCGTAGCACGAGTATATACCTACCGACTTCTATATCCAAGTCAAAAAATTTAGTGATCATTTGTCCGAGTCATCGCGAGTGAAATATTACCTGTCTTCAAAAGCAATTTCGAGTTACATGAAAAATACAGTAGGGTACTTTGCCGGTTGGTATCACCGGTGTCATGTACGAAGCCATTACTTAGTGAAATGCAGCTGTTACCCCACTTGCAATAGCAGAAGATACGTTCTGAAGTTTCTGTACCAACTATACTACGTGTTAGGAGTTGCAAATATGTTAACAGGTACATCGATCTTCTAGTTGGCGGTCTAGGGAATTGCTCGGATGGAATTTATTAGGGGCTTGTTCTCCTATGGGGTTGTTTGTGTCTCGTGTTTAGTAAGTTGTTTGTAGATATGAAAGTTTCCGTTGTAATTAGTTCTGGTTTTTTGTGTTCGTGAATGGATAGTGCTGCATTTTTGAAGTGAATACTTCTTTAGGTGCGTTGGGCATTTTTTAAGATGGAAAAAACTATTGAACTCGCGACACTGTTACCGTAATCGACACCTCTGTTTTAAGTTTTGGCCATTATAAAGACATCAACGCGCGGTACATTTTCTTTGGGAAAGTAAAAAAAAAGTCAAAACATTTATTTCAAATAGGCACATAAAAGGTACTTTTGAACGTCAAAAATTACGATAAAATAGAATTGATTCTAGTCGCCCATTCTAAAAAGTAGTTTTCGTATGGAGAAGAATGGGCAAGAAACTCCACCGTTACTCTTTTAAAATGTTTTACAATATTTTGCATACATTAATTATATATGTGAAGACGATGCACCTAAAATAAAATTACTATACCACAATAGGTAAAAGAATTAAAAATGAAAACATGACATAAATTAATTATCTAATAGATACATGGTGCTCACATATTTACATATATGGTAAAAGTAAACGATTTTCATTTGAATAAAAAATTACAAGTAATAAGTCAGGGTGTGAGTTTAAGTAACATTTAATTGCAATATATCACAAGGTATTTTATTGTAACATTTAACACAGTACCCCATAAAAGATGTATGTACTTTGCCTAGTCTAAAAAATGGTTGATGTATTTTATCTTTATTTATAGTATTAAAATTATGTCTATCGCTTATTTTATTAAAAAGATGTAGAATTTTTCTTACATACATAATATTTTCATAAATGAATTGGCAAGGTACCGTCATAATATTAATCTTTTTAAAAAGTTCCCTGAAAGATTCGCGGCGACGTAGATTATAAATGGCTCTGACAGCCCTCTTTTGCAAAATAAAGATGGATTCAATGTCAGCAGCTCGATCCCATAGTAAAATGCCGTACGACATAATGCTGTGAAAGTAGCTAAAATAGACTAAACGCGTGGCTTCTACATCAGTTAATTGTCTTATCTTTCTAACAGCATAAGCGGCCGAGCTAAGCCGCCCCCCCGCAAGATATGTTATGTGAGGTCCCCATTGTAATTTCTCATCAAGCGTGATTCCCAGAAAAACAGTTTGATCAACAAATTCCAGTTTTACTCCATTCAGTGTGATGTCACATTCGCTACTTCTAACATTAAGTAATTTAAATCTAATGCATTTGGTTTTCTTTTTATCCAGTACTAAATTATTTACCGTAAACCAATCTTGGACCTGAAGAATAGAGTTATTCACGTCGTCAAGATTTTGTGCCCGTCTGTCTATCTTAAAGATCAATGATGTGTCATCTGCAAATAACACCATCTTCGGTTGATTTTGAAGTAATTGGGGTAAATCATTAATGTAAACTAAAAAGGGGAAGGGACCTTCAAACATATTTATAAAATTACTATGCTTTTTCAAGTTTATACTTCTGCTGACACTCCTGGAGTGCCACTGTTTTTTTTAAGGCATTTGTATTCGTCAAACTGTGCTATTTAAAGGCGATTCACGTAACACTAATTTAAGTATATAAATAATATTATTTATTTTTTAAGTATGATAAACTTAAATCTCACAAATTCCACACAATTTTACACAATTTTTGAATCATTACGGATTTAAACGAACAAAGTAAAGAAAAAAACTCGCAAACAAGTACTAAAACTGCAAACTTAACGCACATACTCGTTTTCACAAAAGAGTACACAAAAACAAAATGCATACAAGCGAGCAAACAAAAATTCAGTTCAAAATTGCTTGCTCCATCATTTCAAAATTAATCGTATGCATTTGTTGAATGATGTAAATTATTAATTTATTTTCACTTCAAGACATAAACACCGTGTAGCCCTGGCTTGTACTACGAGTTCCTGTCTCCTAAGATAAGCTTGCGAAGATTGTCGATTGGCGTGAAATTTCCAACTCGAGATAAAAAAGAAGACAGAGATAACCAACGATAAGAATTTTATCCCTCTGGAGACGGACGGCGCCTGATGTAAGAAAGTGAATTAAAGCGAAAGATGAATTACTGTCACATCATAAAGACAGAAGGTGATATTTTATATTAAAAAATTTAAGTAACTTGGATATTTTGTGATCCTGAATATTTTATTGGGCTCATGATAAATTAGAACAGAATAGAATACTCTTTATCATCATATGAAAAACTAAATTGTTGTAACAGTAATAGTGGATAAGAATTTTGTGGCCGAAGACTGTTTATCAAAATACAGGTTATAACCTCGTTTGAGAAAATCTGTAACAAAATGTTTAAAACCCTGCCTGGTTTTAAACATTTTGTTACAGATTTTACAACAAAAAACCTAACAAAAATGTAACTATACCCATTGATTCTGTAACTATCTGTATTCTTTTTTTATGAACATACATATTATTATTATTATTAAATAGTAGAAGTAGTTGAATAGAAATTTTACATAGTGTGACACAATGGGCGGTCTTATTGCTAAAGCGATCTTTTAAACCTTTGGGTTTTTAGATTTAAATAAAGAAGAGACAATACTGCAGGTTGTGTGTGGTATACAATTTACATTAATATACAATAAATACATAAAGCCTGTACCTACTAATATTATGTGTATACAAAATAATGATGAAACAAGAGCAAAGAACTATGAAATATAATATAAAAACTAGCTTCCTCCCACGGCTTCGCCCGCGAGGCATGTCGATAAAAACTATCCTATATCCTTCCCCGAAACGCAATCTATCTCTCTGCCAAATTTTATTCGAAATCCGTTCAGTGGTTTATGCGTGAAAAGGTAACAGACAGACAGAGTTACTTTCGAATTTATAATATTAGTATGGACTAGCTGTGCCCGCGACTTCGTCCGCGTGGAATAGTGACTTTTAGGGCAGCATATTTTGAATTACATATACCATCTACAGACCGGGCATTTGCTGTCCGAACCCTCTGAGAACTCAGGCGAATTTCATTGAAAGTCTCAGACTCACGCGATAGTGCTTGAGCTTCACGATCGGCAGTGAGACGTATTTCTCGTTCTTCCTGTGTTTCCTGAGACCGAGCATTTGCTGTCCGAACCCTCTGAGAACTCAGACGAATTTCCCTATCAGTGAAAGTCTCAGACTCACGCGATAGTGCATGAGCTTAACGATCGGCAGTGAGACGTATTTCCCGTTCGTCCTGTGTCTCCTGGGATCGAGCATTTGTTGTCCGTACTCTCTGGGAGCTCAGGCGGGTTTCCCTGACAGCAAAAGTCTCAGACTCACGCGATAGCGCTTGAGTTTCGCGATCGACAGATAAACGTGCCTTTCGTTGTTCCCCGTTTTCCCTATTTCGAGTTGTCATCATTCGAGAACGATTTGAACTCAGTCGAGATTCTCGGTGAGTCGAAGTTTCTGCAGCACGAAACCTAGCCTGATGCAGAGAGCCTTTTGCCTCACGACCTTCCTCAGATTCCTGTGATCGAACTAATCTCATCCTTTTAGCATTTCTGCTACATTGGGAGAGGTTGGATCTTCTTCGAGGCATTCTTACAATAAAATAGTACTTACTACTTAACACACAGTTATTTAGTAAACATGTACTATCGTAAACAATTCAATTATAAATACTTACAGATTATTATACAGTCTAAAATTATCACAGTTTAAGAAATAAGTGTTAAGACGTGTAAACCAAACGTCATCATCATCATCATCATTTCAGCCGATAGACGTCCACTGCTGGACATAGGCCTCCCCCAAATTTGGAGGGGTTTGCCATAATCACCACGCTTGGCAGGCGGGTTGGCGATCGCAGTATACTATGGTGGTGGAATGCATAGAGAACGCTGCTGCCCATTCTCCGGTGAGACCCTTAGTCGCCTTTTACGACACTCACGGGAAGTAAGGGGTGGTGCTATTCTTTAAGTCCGACACCACACAGACAAACGTACTAACTTTATAAAACAAAAGAATTGCTAGAAAAAATAATTACTAACCTGAGCTAATGAACTTATACTTAATAAAGAAAATCAAGAAAAGAAATGCCTAACCTATACCAAATACTTATAATATTTATATACAAACCCTAAATACAAATTAAGATAAGTATACCGAAAATCAGGGAAAGAAATGCCTAACCAATAATAAATGCTTACAATATTTATTTACAAACCCTAAATAAAAATTAAGATTAGTAAATACCCAAAAATCAAGGAAAGAACCGCCTAACCTATACCAAATACTTACAATATTTATATACAAAATTTTAAAGAAAATTAAGAAAAAGAACCTAACCTACAAACCCTAAAATATAAATAAATGCAATATGCAAACAGTCAGTATTCAAGTGAATCGCAATAATCGAATCCAACTATTCGCCTATACTCTCCAGGATACGTGCGTTCGCTACGAATAACTGAATCCTTATGGCAGCGGCGCGTTTTCTTTTGAAATGGTCATCTCGCAGTTCAACTTGAGGGGTTGTCGACTGCTTAACCTGGCTTTCCTGTGGATGCCTCAATAAATTAAGGCCTCCAGCCAGGGCATAATACACAACTTAACTACACAATATAAATTTAAAAACTAAGCGACTACACGCTAAGGGCACCCCCTGTGGGGTACGGACCTCGGCTTAGGGCGTCGCTAGGAGAGGGCAGCAAGGGACAGGCTGGATCGGAATTATGGCAGCGGCGCGGCTCTCAGCGCGCTTTATATATACAGCCACGGATGCGCAGGCGCGAAGCGTTTACCTACTCTGATAGAATACCTTAACAAATGTTCGCCGTGATTCTTTAAATTGACATAACTTTTTTATTTATGAACCGATTGACATGAAATAAACACTAAATGTTAAGTGAAGCTTACTACAATATATTAGTGAAAACCGCATCTAAATCGAATAAGCCGTTTCTGATATTAGCGTGCACAAACACAGCAGACAAACAGACAAACAGACAAACCGACAAACAGACAAAAAAAAATTTAATTACAATTTCGGGTTCGGCATCGATATAATAACAACCCCTGCTACTTTTTTTAAATATATTTCCATTGTACAGACACCACTTTTCTACAATTTTATTATATGTATAGATGTATAGACTAGCTGTGCCCGCGACTTCGTCCGCGTGGAGTAGTGACTTTTCGGGCAGCATATTTTGAATTACATATACCGTCTACAGACCGGGCATTTGCTGTCCGAACCCTCTGAGAACTCAGGCGAATTTCAGTGAAAGTCTCAGACTCTAGTGCTTGAGCTTCACGATCGGCAGTGAGACGTATTTCTCGTTCTTCCTGTGTTTCCTGAGACCGAACATTTGCTGTCCGAACCCTCTGAGAACTCAGACGAATTTCCCTATCAGTGAAAGTCTCAGACTCACGCGATAGTGTATGAGCTTCACGATCGGCAGTGAGACGTATTTCCCGTTCGTCCTGTGTCTCCTGGGATCGAGCATTTGTTGTCCGTACTCTCTGGGAGCTCAGGCGGGTTTCCCTGACAGCAAAAGTCTCAGACTCACGCGATAGCGCGTGAGCTTCGCGATCGACAGATAAACGTGCCTTTCGTTGTTCCCCGTTTTCCCTATTTCGAGTTGTCATCATTCGAGAACGATTTGAACTCAGTCGAGATTCTCGCTGAGTCGAAGTTTCTGCAGCACGAAACCTAGCCTGGTGCAGAGAGCCTTTTGCCTCACGACCTTCCTCAGATTCCTGTGATCGAACTAATCTCATCCTTTTAGCATTTCTGCTACATTGGGAGAGGTTGGATCTTCTTCGAGGCATTCTTACAATAAAATAGTACTTACTACTTAACACACAGTTATTTAGTAAACACGTACTATCGTAAACAATTAAATTATAAATACTTACAGATTATTATACAGTCTAAAATTATCACAGTTTAAGTAATAAGTGTTAAGACGTGTAAACCAAACGTCATTATCATCATCATTTCAGCCGATAGACGTCCACTGCTGGACATAGGCCTCCCCCAATTTTGGGGGGGTTTGCCATAATCGCCACGCTTGGCAGGCGGGTTGGCGATCGCAGTATGGTATGGTGGTGGAATGCATAGAAAACGCTGCTGCCCATTCTCCGGGTAGACCCTTAGTCGCCTTTTACGACACCCACGGGAAGTAAGGGGTGGTGCTATTCTTCTACACACACAAACGTACTAACTTTATAAAACAAAAGAATTGCTAGAAAAAATAATTACTAACCTAAGCTAATGAACTTATACTTAATAAAGAAAATCAAGAAAAGAAATGCCTAACCTATACCAAATACTTATAATATTTATATACAAACCCTAAATACAAATTAAGATAAGTATGTATACCGAAAATCAGGGAAAGAAATGCCCAACCAATAATAAATGCTCACAATATTTGTTTACAAAACCCTAAATAAAAATTAAGATAAGTAAATACCCAAAAATCAAGGAAAGAACCGCCTAACCTATACCAAATACTTACAAAATTTTAAAGAAAATTAAGAAAAAGAACCTAACCTACAAATCCTAAAATATAAATAAATGAAATATGCAAACAGTCAGTATTCAAGTGAATCGCAATAATCGAATCCAACTATTCGCCTATACTCTCCAGGATACGTGCGTTCGCTACGAATAACTGAATCCTTATGGCAGCGGCGCGTTTTCTTTTGAAATGGTCATCTCGCAGTTCAACCTGAGGGGTTGTCGACTGCTTAACCTGGCTTTCCTGTGGATGCCTCAATAAATTAAGGCCTCCAGCCAGGGCATAATACACAACTTGACTACACAATATAAACTTAAAAACTAAGCGACTACACGCTAAGGGCACCCCCTGTGGGGTACGGACCTCGGCTTAGGGCGTCGCTGGGAGAGGGCAGCAAGGGACAGGCTGGATCGGAATTATGGCAGCGGCGCGGCTCTCAGCGCGCTTTATACAAGGTGTAACGGAAAGGGGGTATCAACCCTGAAGGAGGTGAATGTGCTCATGAAACTGAACAAATTTCCCCAAAGAACATAGGTCGAAATATGAAAAAAATTTTGGACCTCCCATAGTAATAGTAAATCATTGATGTGCTATTACTATGGGAGGTCCAAATTTTTTTTTCATCTTCATTCACCTCCTTCAGGGTTGATACCCCCTTTCCGTTACACCTTGTATATATAGCCACGGAAGCGCAGGCGCGAGGCGTTTACGTACTCTGATAGAATACCTTAACAAATGTTCGCCGTGATTCTTTAAATTGACATAACTTTTTTATTTATGAACCGATTGACATGAAATAAACACTAAATGTTAAGTGAAGCTTACTACAATATATTAGTGAAAACCGCATCTAAATCGAATAAGCCGTTTCTGATATTAGCGTGCACAAACACAGCAGACAAACAGACAAACAGACAAACAGATAAACAGACAAACAGACAAAAAAAAATTTAATTACAATTTCGGGTTCGGCATCGATATAATAACAACCCCTGCTACTTTTTTTAAATATATTTCCATTGTACAGACACCACTTTTCTACAATTTTATTATATGTATAGATAAGCAGGATACAAAGGTCTAAAAAGTTAGTAGAAAAGATTTTCAAAAAATAGTGTTACAGCCAAATTAGACCGATTTTAAATTTTCCATAGAAACAGAGATTTCCAGTTATCTTTTTTTAAATAAGACGTTTTGAAAATGTTTTCTACTAACTTTTTAGACCTTTGTATCCTGCTTACGCGTATGAAGTTTCATTAAAATCGGTTCATTCATTTCGAAAAATAAGGGCTTGAAAGTTTGTATGAAATGCCGTTCGGCGTAAACGCTCTTAAATTGACATAACTTTTTTATTTATGAACCGATTGACATGAAATAAACACTAAATGTTAAGTGAAGCTTACTACAATATATTAGTGAAAACCGCATCTAAATCGAATAAGCCGTTTCTGATATTAGCGTGCACAAACACAGCAGACAAACAGACAAACCGACAAACAGACAAAAAAAAAATTAATTACAATTTCGGGTTCGGCATCGATATAATAACAACCCCTGCTACTTTTTTTTAATATATTTCCATTGTACAGACACCACTTTTCTACAATTTTATTATATGTATAGAAGATGATATCTAAGAAGAAAGGCATAGTTTTAAAATTAATTATTGTTACTAAATTCATCGCTATTACTAATCTTGCGAATTGATTTGATTGGATAGCATAAGATCACCCTTTATCATTTAAAAGTGACATGATAAAAGATCAAACAATGGCTACTGCTAATAATGCAAAAAAAAATGTTTAAAGTTCCTTTTAATACCACCGAACCCCTTTTATAAACCCCAATGAGCAACCAAACAGAAAATCAATCTGATTACACAAAATTGGATTTCAATCAAAACAACATCAACAACAAAAAATCAGCACACAAAAGCCAAACAAATTGGGCATACATTCGAGACATCAATGAGATAATCATGGGGAACTCAACCCAAATTAACTTTAGTCATTAAACAGGACATCGGAGCATTTGTCACGCGCAATTTAACTACGAAAGGGAAAGCAGGAAATGGATTGTATCGATCGAGCCTGTACCTGTAGGGTTTAAGTTTAATCAAGATAAGTGTTTTGTACTTACTGATAATGGACGTTGGGACTGGTTATCTATTGGCTGCAAACGTTGCAAACGTTGGTTATTTGTGAATTGATTTTAGAATAGACGATTTTAAAAAACATCTGTCACAGAACATCAACATCATTTCAGCCGAAGGACGCCCACTGCTGGACATAGGCCTCCCCCAAGCACCTCCAGTTCACCCGGTTCTGTGCTTCTTGCATCCAACGGGTTCCTGCGGCCTTCACAAGGTCGTTGGTCCACCTTGTAGGAGGCTTTTTAACGCTACGGCTTCCGGTACACGGTCGCCACTCCAAAACCTTTGGCCCCATCGGCCATCTGTTCTGCGAGCAATGTGCCCTATCCACTGCAACTTATGTTATGCAATTCTTCGGGCTATGTCGGTTACCTTGGTTCTCCTGCGGATTTCCTCATTTCTTATTCAATCACGCAGGGAAACTCCAAGCATAGCCCTCTCCATTGCCCTTTGGGTGACTTTTAGCCTTCTAATAAGGCCCATTGTGAGCGAACACGTTTCAGTGCCATATGTCATCACTGGCAACACATAATGGTCAAAGACTTTCGTCTTGAGACACTGCGGTATGTGAGACGAGAAGATATTGCGTAGCTTCCCGAATGCAGCCCAGCCGATTCGGATTCGACGATTGACCTCTATCTCAAAGTTGGACATATCTAACTGGACAGTTTGTCCTATGTAAACATACTCGTCCACGACGTTGAGTGAAGCGTCTCCGATCTTTATGAGAGTGGGTGTTACATGGGCATTTGACATGACCTTCGTTTTGTCCATGTTCATTATTATAAGACCCACTCTTTCGGAGGCTCTACTGAGGTCATCGAGCATTGTACTGAGGTCCTCCATGGTCTCAGCTATGACTACGATATCTTCGGCAAACCGAAGGTGAGTCATGTACTCGCCATTGTTGTTGCTATCACAGATATTATAATCTTTACGCTCAATGCTTTGGACCTAGCAAGGACGCAGGGAGTTAACGTTATGTAAATTCGAAAATTGAAAACATACATACAGACATAGGCTGTGCCCGCGACTTCATTGGAGTGGATGTTGGGTATCAACAATGTGTCGCTTAGTAAGGAACCAATTTTCCATTGAAAAGGGAAAATCTCTTTCAGGTTTATTTAAGTTTTATTTCGTTTTGCGCGGAACCCTAAATTTTTTTCTAAAATAAAAGTAGTAAGTTACTCCTTATAACATCAGCTATCAGCCTGTAAAAGTCCCGCCAAAATCGGTCCAGTCGTTTTATTTATTTGTATAGACGAGAAAATATTTTACGGTTTAAAACGAGCAACCACTTTTCATACTGATTTCCTGCCTAACAGATTGATGATTTCTGTCTAATCTAATTGAAATAAATGCTTTGACTTTACACTGAATAGGTTTATTATTTCAAGCCAACATTTTCAATCACAAAACATTCGAAAAGGTCCCAAACCAAAATACTCCCAACGAAATTCACGGGCCAATATCCAATGACCCGCTCAGAGTCATCTGCCTAGCCTTTTCCCAACTATGTTAGGGTCGGCTTCCAGTCTAACCAGATGCAGCTGAATACCAGTACTCTACAAAAAGCGACTGCCTATCTAACCTCCACAACCCAGCTACCGGGTAATAATACGATACCACTTGGTAAGACTGGCTGTCAGACTTTCAGGCTTCTGACGACCCGTAACGACTGCCAAAGATCCACGAATGACAGCCGGGATCAACGGCTTAACGTGCTTTCCGAGGCACGGAGGGATCTTGGTATGTGAAGTTGTTCACCCATCCACGGATCAACCCCTCTCGAATGAGCCGCTCAGAGTAACGGTTGGGAATTAATTGAGAAATTAGTTCAGAGGTCATTAAGAGTATATTATTATAAACTATATATCACATCCGGATGTTAGGGACAAGATTAATGGTGTGTCGCGTGGCTCTTCAGATTTAGTTGACTAACAAACTGAGCTTTATGTACAGAGGACAGCACATCAAGCTACCCCAATCTGTCAAATTTTCCCAATTGAATATGAACCTTATTCCTTTGTAGTAAAGTTGAAAATCTATCAAAGAAATTTGACAGATTGGAGTAGCTTCATGTGCTGGCCTCTGTACCTAAAAGGATAACGGTCGATATGAGTAACTTGTTGGCTAAACAGGAATTAATTTTGTCTGGTTTATGTAAAGGGAATATGATGCAAATTTGCAAGATGACGGTTTTCTAACGTCTAGTTGGAGTGCACTGAAAGTCTCATTCCTACTTCATAACAGCTGCATTAGAAATTTCTATGATATTTGTAGATCTTTGTCAGTCGATACGGGTGGCTACTCGTAACGACTGACAAAGATCTGCGAATCGGCTTCTAACTAAAAGTCGAAGAAGTGTCTAGGTCAGAATGACGGGTGCAGGTACTGTTACAGAACTGAATATACGCCTACCAATTTTTAATAGCAATGTGAGTATAATGTTATTTGCTCGAATTAAATTGAACGTGATTATGAGAGGATTATTTACATTTTTCACTGCTTTTCATAAACGTTGAGTAAATGATAATTCATTTTCTAATCAAAATTTGTTTTATTTATCAAATCACATGTAGGTATGTAAAAAATTGTAAATAATCCTCTCATAATCACGTTCAATTCTCAATACGAGCAAATAACACTATACTCACATTAAAAATTGGAAGGCGTCAAAATTTATTTTCTTGATTTTCTCGTTAATTACTCGTCGCATTATATTTTCAGATTATATTTTTATGAGGTACATTGAAGGTACATTCCTCTGGTAAATATTGGGTAACCATAAGATATCTATTACATTCATTATTAGTATTCACCCGGCATTCTGACTATCAGGACTACGGCTCACTTTATTATTACAGTTGTTCTTGTTTCTTGGAGGTACATTGAATTTCATTAAAGGTACATTCAGGTACATCGCTGCCACATTCCTTTCATATATAACATATTCTGTTCTATAACAGTACACCCGTCATTCTGACCTAGACGAAAAAGTCTGACAACCAGTTCAAAGTGGTATCGTGTTACCCAGAAACTGGGTTGTTGAGAAACAGGCAGTCGGTCCATGTAAAGTACCTACTAGTATTCAGCTGCATCCGGTTAGACTGGAAGCTGACTGGGTAAAAATAAGCAGTCAATAAAAATGAAAAACATTGATCTGAACTGCTTTAAACAGTTCCATATGAGCCTAATGTTCAAAACAGTATTTATTACTGATCCGAAAACAGTTAAAGCTTGAGGCAAAATGTTACCGTCATGACAGTAAACTTTAAAGTTTTAAGTAGCTGAAAGGTCACAAAACTAACTGTTTTATTCATTTGGTGATATCGTTCAAACCATTGAAATTTATTTACATTACAGTAATGGTGGTTCCATTACTTATTCATAGTAGTTTATTTAATGTAATGTAAATAAATTTCAATGGTTTCCTTTTTGGGTGGTCCTTTTTTTTTTTTGTTTTTTTTGCGAATCAAAATCAGAATACTTTTTTTGTAAACATAGGTCAAATTACTATAGTGTGCGAGATGTTACAGCTACGAGTAGGTAGATCCTCTATGTTTTGCCCAGCGGCGTACAAAGTTTTCAGTAAGTAAATAGTAAACATACTATTTACTTACTAATACAATCATTCATCTTATTGAACACAATCATTAAAAGTTACTGTTTTGTCTTTTACTGTGTTTCAATAATTTCTTCTTACTGTATAAAGTCAGTAAGTGTTAGTGAAATCGCTAGTAAAATTTTTTTTTTCAGTGTAGAGGCTAGGCAGATATGATATGAGGTTCTTGTATGCAGTTTCTGCTGTTGGATAGAATTCAGAATTAAATATCCCTAAAGGTATTATTATAATAGATGAACACAGTGGAGAATTTCAAGCATAAACTGACAAATTATATTATTAATGTCTATAGTTCATAAGTTAACTAATCTGGCTATGTTAATATTCCCCTGCACTTACCAAACAATTTCAATTGCTTATTAGTTTGTATCTAATTAACATTTAAACAACGTCTTCCATCTAAACTGTCATTAACTTTAAACGTTAAAGCATTGCATCTGTGTAACTAAACGTTTAAGTTTGTGTAACTTCGGCAGATAATGCCATCTATTCTATTGGGTATAAACTATTACAAACACGAATACATTTGCAGCGACAATTTCTACTTAAATAATCCTACTAATAATCACATCACACTAATATTTAGGCGAAAGTTTGTTAGTGTGTGTATTTATATGTTTGTTACTTCTTCACGCACAAATTACTGAACGGATTTGGATGAAATTTACACACAGATAGTTTATAACAAGGATTAACAGATAGAGTACTTTTTGTTGCGATATTTTAACGGGATCGACATTTATGCGATTGAAACCGCGGTGCACAACTAGTAATGTTATAAATGTGAAAGCTTGTGAAGATGTTTGGATGTTTGTTACTCAATCACGCGTAATTCGTTGAACAGAATGGATGAAATTGGCACATAGATAGACAATTTCATGGGTAGGATTCTTTTTATCCCGATGTTCCCACCGGATCGAAACTTACGCGGGTGAAACCGCGGTGCACAGCTAGTCACACTAATATTATAAAGGTGAAAGTTTGTGAAGAAGTTTGGATGTTTGTTACTCAATCACGCGTAAACCGTTGAACAAATTTAGATGAAAATTGGCACATAGATAGACCATTTCCTGGATTAACACATAGGATACTTTTTATCCCGATGTTCCGACGGAGTCGAAACTTACGCGGGTGAAACCACGAGACGCTGCTAGTGTTGTTATAATAGATAGTTTGTTTGTTACATAATTTTTTATTTTCCAATTAAGTATGAGTTCTACTCCGGGCAAGTGATTGCCCGGAGTAGAACATAGCGTACATTATGACCATCACGACATCACAGAAGGGTGATGAATAGTTATAAATGTCCAAAAATTTTAAAATTCAAACTAATACCGTCATTCGGTTATACTTGATATATGCAGTTTGTGATCACGTTTACAAACTAAGCAATATCGCTTCTAGTCTCGAAATAATTGAGTTTTTAATATTTGGCTACACGGTTAGAGCGCTCAACGTCACAGGTGTTCACGGCAACAATGTTTTTTTTTTTAATTATTTAAAGTTACTTAAGAATGATTAATTTCCAAAGAACTATTACTATAATACATGCCCTATATCATAAATAAACACTATTTTCCTATCTCTGACACTGTGTTTTTTTTTTCACCGTTTATAACCTTAAAACCCGATTATCTCAGAACGATAAACGAAGGACATTTATCACTATTGCAGATGACCCTTCTTGTTAAACATATTCTTTGGTTACTCAGGTACCAAGGATGTATGATAATCTCTGTCAAGAAATCTCCTAGAGATCGGTAACAAAGGAAAAACGATTTTGTCGCATTAGTGAAAGTTGAGCTAATATAAAAGTTTAGTTTTTTTACCAAAAAACGACCGATACTACAATATTATTGTAACGATAATCTAAATAATGTGTCGACTTATCTCATCGAAAAATCTTCACTAAATTATAAAATTAGTGTCCTATTAATTTGTATTTAATTCGTAAATCACAAAAGACATTACATTTATCAGTACGAGTTTGTTATCGACGGCTATTCCCATTTCGACAATACCGTTAATTTTAATCGCATTGTTAAAAGCTGTCAGTGACCATTAAAAATTTACGACAACAGCCAACGAAACCACGTAGCTATTTAGTCAAAACAACCGACGCGCGACGCGGAACACAACTAAATGCGGTTAGCACTTTAAATATTAAAACTAAATTTAGAAACTTTGCTTTTAGGTGTGTGTACATGTTTAATGGTACGTAACTAAATTTAGATTAATAATTTGCTTGACAGGGTGAAACGCAACTGTATTTCAATTTCGCATATAAATAATAATCGTCTAGTGGTTGTAAGCGGTACTGCCGAGCATGAGGTCCTGAGTTTGATTCCCAGGCTGGGAAAAGTGTTATTGGGTTCTGGAATTGTGCCCAGTTAATGGCCTGGCCCCCTTTTATATGGAACAGCAACATAATTGGCAAAACATGGGTGTACTATAGATATGTACCTCTGTCTAACACGTGTTGTTATATGTATTCTGTACAACTAATTTATCTCAACAAGTTTATTTTGTAGGGATCCGGGAATAAACGTAGTCGAAAAATATTATATGAGTAAATAATTAAACAATTACCTATATTAATATTACAGGAGAAAGCAAAACGCAAGCTTGTAAGTATTCCACTACTTAATTACATTTAATAATATAAATTAAGCAATTAATTAGCTTTATTTTCATTTTCCAACCCGGCCATTTATACTGGAGAGATAAGGAACAATATTTTCTTTCATCTAAAATGATTTTAATAACCTTTTACCTAAATGTGGAGACAAAAGTTTCTGCCTTTGATTGTAGACAAACAAAATTAAAGTATCTGAAATATTCATTTTGCCGCATTATCCGCAGTTATTTCGGTATTCAAAATATCTCTTTGATCTGTTACTTGACGCTGGGTAAAAACGAGAAAACTTTAAACGAAGTTAAATAAGTATAGCCGAAATCTTCATTTTTTTAGTCCAAAATAAAAAATGTTAACGATTTTAATAACTTCACTGCAAGATATATCTGTGTTTCTATCTGTGATTTACTAAGTACTTTCGGGTCAAATTAAAAAATTACCTATATAAAGTATATATAAAAGTTATCTCCACTATTCGACAATGGGATCCCTTCTTTTCGCATAATGTTCTTTGTCCTAATATACTTCGGCATAACGATTTTGGCACAATTTGTTTTGGCATAATAATACTTCGGCATAATTTTTTTAGGCATACATTTTATGTTGGCATAATCATCTTAAAGACTAATTTGTTTTGGCATAAATTTGATTCGCATAACGTTAGTAGGCCTAATGACTATTAGCATAATAATATTTAGGCATACAATTAATTTAATTTAATATGCTGTGCAACAAAAGTTAGTGACAGAACCGAATTGCTGCAAAACCGACTCCACGTGTCTTGTTTGTCCTACCCCTAGAGTGTAATTTAAAATCGCGTAGGCGCGTAAGGGCGAGGCGGCCCGCGGGCTGAGGAGCAGGCGGCTGCGAGCGAGCGCCGTGGTGAGCGAAAGCCGTCTGCGACGATTAGCACGCATGGGTCCGCCGGAGGCCCGCAGCGCCGGAGCCGTGACAGAAACCTGCCTGCTGCAAGTTGCAAGCATGCAGCATTCAAGCGAGCACGCTTGAATGCTGCATGCTTGCTTGTTTGCTGCATGCTTGCTTTCATGCTGTATGCTTGCTTGCATGCTGTATGCTTGCTTGCTTCATGCTTCCTACAGCGAAAAAAAAAAACCACAAAATTGTTCAATACGTTATATTATATTAATATGTTATATATTACCTGACTCAGGAGATATGGCTTTTTTCCAATCGTCGAAATAAATTGGTATATCCTCTTCGGGCAAATTTAGGTATGCTTTAGGATATTATGCTTAAAAAAGTTATGCTTTAGAACTTTATGCGTAATAAATTTATGCTTTAGAATATTATGCTTAATCATTATTATGGTTAGAGAAATTATGCTTAAAAAAATTATGCGTAAGCTGTTATGCGTAATTATATTATGCGAAAATATAATTATGCCAAACAAAAACATGCTAAGTTATTGTCTTGGTGATTGTCGAAGGTTCCCTATCCATTTGCATAAAATTTTAAGACCTAATAAATTTTATGCAAATGGATAGGGAGAACCTTCGACAATCACCAAGATATGTACACAAAGCTATATAAAAATAAAAGTATTTGACATTTTACTAAAAAGTATATAACAAGAAGTTCTTATGCGAGTTGCGTCGCTTACACTAACTGGTTTAATTTAATAACGGTGCCAAATGTTTGCATAAACATCTACCAGGGGACAAGAAAACTGACGGTGGTCGATCGATACCGCCAACACTTAAAGCCATCATAACGTACAAGCTCCAGTCAATTTCGATAGTTAACGTATTCCCAAGCAGCACATGTACGTCGTCGTTAACAACGTCTGTGATGTCCCACGAGACATGTTTGGCAACAGCATGTTTGTCATACGCCATTCATAGACTGGCTTTAGTCTTGTGCAATACTAGGGCAACAGTAGTATAGAGGATGTTTACTTTTGTGAGGATCGATAGCTTCAAAGTTTCTGATAGCTGTAGTCAAAGTGTGTTTAAGGCACGTTCAAGGCAGTCACTTTTATGTTGCTGCTTCTGCTTGAAATAATTACTATTAGGGGCTTTTCTAGAACGATTTACATTATAAATTGTGAGATGTCATTATTAACTTTCTTTGGTATTATTTGTCGAATCGTTGAGCTCCTTAAGGTCTGAGTTGAGCTGCATGCAGTTACTTTTATGTTGCTGCTTCTGTTTGAAATAATTACTATTAGGGACTTTTCTTGAACGATTTGCATTATAAATTGTAAGATGTCATTATTAACTTTCTTTGGTATTGTTCGTCGAATCGTTGAGCTCCTTATGTTCTGAGTTGAGCTGCATACTCCACTCAAGCTGTATTCTTTCGTCAAAAGACCATTTCAGACACCAATCTATATAGTCTCCACATGACGTCATCAAGATTATGTCTGGACTTTAAAAGAGACTGTGATCTCAGAGTTTGTTTCGGTCTTTCTTCACAGAGTAGACAGATAGGAAACGCCGATCTCGTCTAGTTTTAATAATATGATTGACGTGTTAAGGTATTTATACCAACCTACTTACAGAAATAAAATAATTTATCATTTAGTTTTCAATCGAGATCTTGCTAGAGTATCGCTAGAGAAATTACCCCAGAACCTTATAAAATCGATACCGTATCGTGTATGAGGTGCTGTAACAGATAACTTTGAAAATCCACTCGATCTAAACACCAACATCAGGCAATGTTTAGAGCTACTGTCTCCGAATAGTTTACCCGGCGCCAATATCGGGCGACCGCGGCGCAATTTACTATGTATGAGCGCGCGTCCAAATGTGTACAGTCACTTGAAAATAGAAACTTTTAAACTTCTCTGAGGGTTCCACGGATGGGATTTTTATTACCTTTTATATATCAGCATTGATATACCTCGGGGGAAGTTTGATACAGTTGTAACTGCCGTTGTATGTACAAGTTTTTCGAACAAGGATATTGTTGTTTCTTCGTGTACGTGCTGCGTTTCTTCAATGATGTTATCTTTCCTCAAATAAGACATGATAATGCAAAGGGATTGTAACTCTATTGTGTTTTGTTCCTAATTATCTTATTTGTTTTGTCTTGCTTTTATTATTCGACTCACGAATAGGTGATATGTTTCCATTATGGGAACTTTTTACTTTTCTCATTGCTGCCAGATGCTAGCCGTTCTGTTTAAGGATTTGTCACACGGGATGCATTCTGCGGTCTGCGGTCAGGTCAAAGTAAACACAGCTCGCATCATGTAGGTATGAACAACACTTCACTTTGACCTGACCGCAGACCGCAGAACGCATCCAGTCCGATAAACCCTTTAGTGTTGTTTTACTATTATTGACGAATGAATGATATGGCTTTTATTTTCCAGTAAAATGGGAATTATTTCGGATTGAACCACCTATAACAAAATCATAAGGCTTTTAACCCGGATTGAGAATCTGGTCTGCTATTCAAATGACAATGGCAAAAAATTTATTTACGTTTACTTACAAGTTGTTAAGTACGGAAGCCAGCACGTCAAGCTACTACAATCAGTCAAATTTCTTCAATAGACTTTCAACTTTATCGCTAAAGAATAAGGTTCAAAGTTGATTGGGAAAATTTGACAGTTTCGGGTAGCTTGATGTGCTGGCGTCTGTACCTTAATTCCACTGGTAAAATTACTACCCAGACATGATAACTAACTCATAAACTCATAAACATTAACTCGTACAGTAAATTAGGTACACAAGTCAAATACCATCTCGAAGAGGATACAGTCTAAAAAAGGTCCCAGTATTAAGCAGTCTGCACACCAAACCCGCCGACCCGCCGACATGATGACCCGTCGACACGCGCGGGCACAAGTCACCACATGATTCTTTTGATATAAAGCCGCCGACATCAAGTCGCCGGGCTGTGTCGGCGGGTCGGCGGGGTTTGGTGTGTAGACTGCTTAACACGTACAAAGATCTTTGTCCTAACTAAATAAATCACATTTACCCACTTAATTAGGAACTTACGTGCGCTCTAAGACGTTCCCGTACAACTAATCAAAACAAACATTTTCCTTATGGTTGTATGGCACAGTTTGTATGTCTGAATATGCATGGTTTTCTGTCGTTAATGTTGTGCTACCTGTATTCGTTACTTATTTATGGTATTACTAGCAGCGCCCCTCGGATTCACCCGCATAAGTGTCGATCCCGTGGGAATATCGGGATAAAAACTATCCTATGTCGGAAGGACATGCAATCTATTGCACCGGGATGCAATCTATTACTCTGGATTTGTGGTGAAAAGGTAACATACAGACAGACAGACAGTTACTTTCGAATTTATAATATTAGTATGTAAGTATGTATTTTTATTTAATATGTATTTGTGTACCTAGTTTTAATAGTTTTTTTTAATCGTTGTTCCTCTCAACCAAACCACTTGCCATCTAATCTCGTCACCACTCTTGGTTGACTGGTAGATAATGCCTAAGGCATTAAGTCCGCCGTCCTTTTTAGTGCGTCCGGTTAGACTGGAAGCTGACCCCAACATAGTTGGGAAAAGCCTAGGCAGATGATGATAGGTACCTAAGGTGAATATTAATGTTTTATACATAACATAAGATAATCAGCCTATAATGTTCCCACTCGGGACACAGGCCTCCTCTCAGTGAGAGGGAGTGGGCCGTAATCCACCACGCGGGCCCAGTGCGGGTTGGCAGACGTCACATGTCTTCGAATTTTTGGTTCTAGGACATGCCGGTTTCCTCACGATGTTTTCCTTCACCGTTTTGCGAGCAGTGGTGATGAAATAATTTTCACAAAGTAAAGCTCCTATCTGGGTTCGAACCTACGACCTACAATTCGTAAGTCGCGGCCGTTACCACTTGGCCACCACTGCTCTAATGATTTATATCTTCCGAAAAATATTATACAAAACACAAATCGCAGGAATATCTATTGAGTAGTTTAGAAGAACTAAGCGGTCACGCAAATAGACACAAAAGCGACTTTGTTATATGCTATGTATTGATGATTTCCATGAAAAATAGGTATGTAAAGTATTGGATATTTGGAGAAACAGTAATGGCAACATGATTATTCCTGATACCTTGTTTACGTTTTCCCAGAATACATTCTTCTTAGAATACATTCTTGCACATTCACATGCCACATATTTGGTAGCAAATAGCTACACGCTACGCAAAGTTTGTCCGTAGCTCGTAGCGGATTTGAAAATTCTCATAAAACTATCGAGTTTATGAATTCTCTCAAACAACATCTACATGTTCGTAGTTTTTTAGGCTTCCGTACCAAAATGGTAAAATGGAACCCTTATGGTGAGACTAAGTCTGTCTGTCTGTCTGTCACTAGATATCTCAAGACCTACTAATGCTATCAACTTGAAATTTGGAATAGTGTTAGATGACGTTTGCCCAACTATTTTGCAAATAGGAAATAAATAAAAATATATGTATATTTTTGCAACAGGGACTGAAAGGGGGTCTGAAAAATTCGAAGTGGGCTACTAGGGCATGCGGGGTATCATATGTGCATAATTATACTCAAACATTTTTCCTTTTTTTTAGGCCGCATAGTTTTCGACTTTTGATGAAAAATGTAAAAAAACATACCATATAAAGATTACAGAAAAAATAAAACGAAGTCTCTAAATAGCACACTTTTTCAGAAATCATCAACAAAAGTTAAATTAGTTCCACTATCAGTCAAGAGATGGTGCTGACCTAAAACTGCAATATTCTACACCACAGCGTGCAGTTTTAAAATTTTATGATGAATTTAGGCCTCGCCGATAAAATTTTTAAAAACGTGATGGTGACGGAACCCTCGGTGCGCGAGTTCGACTCGCTCTTCCCCGGTTTTTTTATTGGCTCATAGGTTTTATATAGACCAAATACGTACCATTGAAAATCAATTACCTTGAAGCTAGATCCAATAATAAATATCGAGGACTCGAGGTGAGCATTTGGCAATCTGATTCTGACATACTTAAACTACCAGAAAGCCTATTCCCGAAATTTAAAACGTTCAAAGTCTAGTCGCAATCTCATTTTGCCGATAATCAATGTCAAAAAAGTATGGAAATTAGAGGTATTTTTAACCGACTTCTAATAAAAAAGGAGGAGGTTCTCAATTCGGATGTTTGTATTTTTTTTTATGTTTGTTCGCGCATAGCTCCGTCGCTTGCCAACCGATTTGAATAATTATTTTTTTGTTGGAAAGGGTATATTTTCCAAATGGTCCCATGAAAATTTTATCGAAATCGGACAAGCGGATTTTAAAAAATCAACAAAAATCTAAAAATGTATCTACATTGTCTACATTAACGATCTTTTCGTTTACTCTGCATTGCGTTTTTTGTTCGCGCATAACTCCGTCATTTACGAACCGATTTGGAAAATTCTTTTTTTAAAGTAACTTGAGTATTTGCTCTCGGAAATCATCATTTGGTAAAGTGGAGCTGATGATAAAGACCAGAGATGGCCATCGGAACTACTCAATGACTAATATTTCACGGGTTGCGATTCGATTACTTTAATATGGTTGCTAAGCAATTTATGCTCGTCACAATGTGTATGGTGAAATGGAGCTGATGGTGACTTCTCAAACAGCTCCAGTTCTCCTGGTTCTTATTAGGGGAACTCCTCAACAATTAACGTCCCTGCATCGGGTAAAGCAATATTTTGTAAAAGGCGATGAGCAGTTCACATTAGGCTATTGTAACTTAGATAAATTACAAACTGACCCACTAAAAAGTGAAAAATAAAAACTTTTTTACAAAAAAAAAAAAAAACAACCGACTTCCAAAAAACACTATAAAGTGAAAAATAACTTTAATTTCGGAAGTCGGTGGCAAAAAACTAAAATACAAATCCAAAGACACCGACTTCCGAAATTAAAGTTATTTTTTACTTTATAGTGTTTTTTGGAAGTCGGTTGTTTTTTTTTTATAAAAAAGTTTTTATTGACAGACTGAGTCAGATCAGACTGTGAACGTTCTTAAAATTACGAGAATTACCCCTCTCGATTGTAACTTCCACTATCACATAATAATTTCCAAGATACGTGCCAACAAGCCACAATCTACACTAGATGCTCTTTTCATACTTTATAATAGTAGAGTATTACTTTTTATTATCTCCAGTTCACTTGTTGGAGGCTAACATTTTGTGGCACGAGTGTCCTCACCTGACGCCTTTATAGTAATTAAGAAACGAAACTTTAAAACAACTACTAAGAATTGGTGTGCAGTCTTAGAATGATAGTCTTTTGTCTTTTGTGGGAAAGGCTTTCGTTTGTTTTGTTAATCTTTCTTTTATTTCGTTGATTATTTAATGATCTTGTTCTGTGTTAAAGTGCATTTTGCTTTCTGATTTAATTTTAAAGGGTATCTTTCTCTCAAAACATTTATTACAACTAGGAGCAGTTTGGAGCACTTCTCCACTTTTTTATCTATAATATCTAATATTAGCTAGTAATTCAATCTTCTCATTAATTTTAACGAGAATTATATAACTTTTTTTATGTTTTAAAATATAGGCGTAATCGCGGGTTCATAATGAGGTATTCCACTCAGAGCACTGATTTGAATCGCACTTGGACGAACGGCACCTGAGCACTTCCACTAACCGCACCGAAAGAAAATTTCGTAACGTGCGGTTTGGTGGAACAATTATTCGTTGTAATGGGTAGTAGATACTTCTGTAATCAATCGGTGGTCAGAGGGGCAGTCATGCCATATAAAATGCTGTTGATCAGTTACATCTGGTAAGACTGGAAGCCTCTACCCTATAAGGGAAGGGCCAGGCAGATAATGACTTTTGTAATCAATCAGACAACATTTTGATTTACGCAAAATGTTTTCGCACTCATACCAAAGGGGCAATCTCCTGATGTGGCGACATGACAAAGTACAAAATTTTCGCGCTAGATCTAAGTAAAATATCAACGTATTATACACATTAATTTTCCAGAATAAATTCTCTAAATGAAGCTAAAAACCGCATCGGAATCCATCGTCTAGTTTGGAAGAACTAAGCGATCGCACATACATACACAAAAAGTGACTTTATTTAATACTGTTTATAGGTAACCGTGGTAGAACCAAGGAATTCTTCCACTATCTAGCCAGTATTCTAGTCACACTAACTCCTCGTGATAAAAAGCTACGCAACACTTACTTGCCTTAGTTTCTGAAGTTAATGAGAAAATGTACGTCGCGGAAACTTTACCATCCCACTGTTTTATAGTTTTAAA
Organism: Mesoligia furuncula; assembly: GCA_916614155.1. Lineage (NCBI taxonomy): Eukaryota > Metazoa > Arthropoda > Insecta > Lepidoptera > Noctuidae > Mesoligia > Mesoligia furuncula. The sequence goes on from OU744804.1 coordinate 5,032,991, forward strand.
CGACTTAGCCGACTCCGTAATTATGACTAAACAAGCATCCTTCGCTGCTTTGTCTACATTAGTGTTAGAATTTAAGTTTGCAACTTCGTAAAAACGTTTTTAAAAGGTTGATGTAGATTTACGAGGTTTTTGGTGTTGATAATGTATGTGGAAGCCCGAAAGTCTGACAACCGGTCTTACCAAAGATATCGTGTTACCCATTAACTGGTGTCTGTGTGGTGCCGGACTTAAAGAATAGCACCACCCCATACTTCCCGCGGGTGTCGTAAAAGGCGACTAAGGGAGACCGGAGAATGGGCAGCAGCGTTCTCTATGCATTACACCATCATACCACACTGCGATCGCCAACCCGCCTGCCAAGCGTGGCGATTATGGCAAACCCCTCCCCAAAATTGGGGGAGGCCTAGGTCCAGCAGGGGACGTCTTTCGGCTGAAATGATGATGATGATTAACTGGGTTGTGGAGGTCAGATAGGCAATCGTCGTTCGTCGTCGTCGTCATTTCAGGCGATAGACGTCCACTGCTGGAAATTGGCCTCCCCCAATTTTGGGAGGGTTTGCCATAATCGCCACGCTTTGCAGGCGGGTTGGCGATCGCAGTATGGTATGATGGTGGAATACATAGAGAACGCTGCTGCCCATTCTCAAGTACGACCCTTAGTCGCCTTTTACGACACCCACGGGAAGTAAGGGGTGGTGCTATTCTTTAAGTCCGGCACCACACAGACCCCCATAGGCAGTCGCTCCATGTAAAGTACTGGTACTCATCTGCATCTGGTTAGACTGGAAGCCGATCCCGACATAGTTAGGAAAAGACTAGGCAGATTATGATAATGTATATGAAAAAAATGATGAAAATGTTTAATGGGTTAATGTTTTGGAATTTGGAAGAGATTAGCTGTACCGAGTATACTAAAGACTTTTTTCTTTTCCTTTTAAATACCATTGTTAATCTTGCATTGATCGCGAATGAAGAATAAATGCTAGGATTTTTTTAGCATAAACCTGCTTGTTAAGTTTTTGTACTTAAGATACGGCCTTCCCGTGTTTTTACATGTTCAAAATAAGTACCTAATACAAGCCTTAGCAACACTACAAAATCAGAACGCCCAAAACTTAAGGAATTTATCCAGCCAACATTGCATAACCATAATATCATGGCCGAGAGAACTAGCCGTCTACTCGCTTAGGAGCATTCCATACCCAACCTCCAAGTTTGAATTATGTCTTAACATAAACTAAGACATAATTCACAAGTTAGAGGAAATATGTTACTTAGACAACTCTCAAGTTATTCGAAACGTCTCTTGTCTTGAAAATAATTTACAGCAGCCATCTTATTTGGAGTCTGTGGATATAATAACTTGGAGATGTCAGTGTTGGTTGACATTGTGTGCATTCTGAGTATTTGTTGAGGAGATACATACGGGATTGTTAGGAGTACGATGCCTTTGAATTTGCATAGTGATTTTGAAGACGCTTTGATGTATGATTTTCGAGGTTGGGAATGCCATTGATGTCTGTGTAGACAATACAGTGTGTAGTATTAATATTAGATAAGTCTGATTTTGATATTTTGATACAATTTTCTCACTTGCTACTTTACGACTTTGCTGAATTTTCTGAATACTGAATTGTAGGTACATATGTCATCATCGTCTGCCTAGCCTTCTCCCAACTATGTTGGGGTCGGCTTCCAGTCTAACCGGATGCAGCTGAATACCAGTATTTTACATGGAGCGACTGTCTATCTGACCTCCACAACCCAGTTGCTGGGTAATACGATAACCCTTAGTAAGACTGGTTGTCAGACTTTCGGGCTTCTGACTACCCGTAACGACTGTCAAAGATCCATGAATGACAGCCGGGACCAACGGTTTAACGTGCTTTTCGAGGCACGGAGGGGCTCAGTATGTAAAGATGGTCACCCATCCACCGACCAACCGCGGCAAGCGTAGCTTAACCTGATCCATAGACCTGTGCGGCTGTTATTATTGAGCCACGAGCTCCTCTAATTGAAAATCTAATTGAATTGTAGGTACATGGGTATTTCTCGTAAACTATTTGGAAACGAGTGGCCAGCTGCAACTGCCTGTGCACAGCACGTGCAGTGGCTGTCGATACTTGCACGTCGACTATAGTCGTCGCAAGCCAATTGCATGACTCGCTGCACATGCTGTAGGCAGTTGCAGTTGGCAGCTCGGTTCCAAACAGTAGCTTTAAGCACATTATTTAACATTTTGCGTAAAAATTCTCATAACCTAAATATGCGATCTAAACCCGCTACTCCTAAATCTGTACACCTAATTTTAATACACAAGAGCAAATATTTGCCATCAACAAAATTGGTGCTCATATCACACACCGTGACGGCGCCGCACACAAAATTTTGCCGTATATTCCACACATTTGCACCCCTTGGGCCATATTCTATACAACAAACATTGTATATGAGATGCATTCCTCATTCTCTTGTTGATTCAATGGAAATTAGGATCTCTGCTGGTTTTAATAAAGGCGCTTTCGCATTATGCGAGTGTTTATTAATAGTGACGACATTTGCATCCCTGTAATGAGGTTCTGGTGCTTGCCACCCTTTTTTATGGAAATCGGCTTCGAATAAATTTATTTTAGAGAGGTTTAATTAACAAGAGATCTGGAGATTCTTTAGGAACTCTTCAGGCATTACGGTGTTATGTCTCACTGCAAATATCCATTAATACCTATCTGTAGAAACAATAGAAGACGTGTTGTTAATTATTTTCAAAAGGGCACAACTAAATTTTTTTTTCAAAATTGAGGTATCTACATATTCGAATTCAGACAAAAAAGGCGCATATAACAGTTTAAATTTTAGAAAACATGTTAGTGGTGCCCGTTTTCTTTATGACGGCTGTATATAAATCATCATCATCATCATTATTTCGGCTGAAAGACATCCACTGTTGGCCATATACCCCCAATCATAGCCACTCCGACATTTTCTATGCTTCTCACCTCCAGTGGATTCCTGCGGCCTTCACCAGGTCATCGGTCCACCTTGTTGGAGGCATTATATTAATGATTATTATGCAGCAATTTCTGAACCCACAATGTAAACAATATTACCTACAACTGTTCATTTTCAAAACCACTTTTTTATCCAGCTTCTTCACAGAATATTCAGCATTTTTACAAAAAGATATGTCCACAAAAAGAAAAATCTTCTCGAGTCGTCGTTTTTACTTATCACTGGATGCAAGCTGCTTATCTTATCTCGGAACAGCTTTTTCCTCTTCCACTTAATTCATACTTTCTACAAAGGGCTCAATGTTAAATTGGATTAATTCTACCACATAAATCCTTGCTAAGGTCAAAAAAGGAAAGGGGCTGAAGTAAAAGATATAGCAAACCACTTTATCTTGACCTGCCCCCGTTTGACCTGCCATGATTTGGTTTATGTGGACATTACACTTGTTTAATTAACTCGGCAATATTTGCCACTCTTGGTCGGTTTGATTCAACATTCAACAATAGCTACTTTTAATATTGAAGAAACTTTGTAATATTTACACCAAGTTTTACATGAGAATACAATGATGGTTATTTCACCACAGCCTTACTTTGTAGCGACTGGTACCTAATCTAATATGCAATATAATCTAATATGCAAAATAATTATGTCCTATGAGAAATGGAAAAGCGTGTTTTTTTTTGTTATTATCAAGTTTACATTCTTCTTCTACTTTCTCATCATCATCTGCCTAGCTTTTTCCCAAATATATTGGGGTCGGCTTCCAGTCCAACCGGATGCAGCTGAATACCAGTACTTTACATGGAGCGACAGCCTATCTGACCTCCACAACCCAGTTACTGGGTAATACGATACCCCCCACCCTCTTCTTCTTCTCTCTGCCACATCCAATTAATTTTGCGACCAACGCCGTAATTATATACCCTCAGTCATAAAAAACCGCAATAAACCGCAGAAGTACGAGGATCCCTTCTGGAACACCCTTAACCACAATGGCTCGGAAATCAATGGGACGATATGCCTCGGTCCGCTGACGTCGATCCCGTGTGACAGCACCCTAATTAAGCCCGATGGCCTCGCTTTCTATTTCAACAATTGTAATTGTTTTTCTGAGTAATATTTCGTTTTAATGTACCTCTTGTGTTCCAACCCGAGGTAATTAGGTCTCTGATGGTGAAGTAGGGCTGCGATAGTGGAAACTATTTGCTTAAAATGTATAGGTACGAGTATATACTAATATTATAAATTCAAAAGTAACTCTGTCTGTCTGTCTGTACGTTACCTTTTCACGCCTAAACCACTGAACGGATTTCGATAAGATTTGGCAGAGAGATAGGTTACATCCCGGGGAAGGACATAGGATAGTTTTTATCAAAATACATCGCCGGCGAAGCCGCGGGCGAAAGTTAGTCTGATATAACGGCTGTCGCTGAAAACCAGCGCTGGGGCTCTGTCTCGCATAGGGTCGCAGCATAATGCTGAGCGATAGCCGTTTTGCGTGGATGTGACGCATGTTTCTCCCAACAATTTCTTTTTTTTTTTTGTTTATTGCGTCATGTTTACCGCAAATAAACGTATTTTCTTTCTTTCTTTCTTTATTTCATATCTTCTGCTCGAGCGCTCGTTTTTGCTTCTATCTGGGTGACGTGTTAATCCATATCCATACTTAATATTTAAATGCGAAAGTGTGTCTGTCTCTCTGTTACCTCTTCACGCTTAAACCGCTGAACCGTTTTAAATAAAATTTGGTATAGAGATAGTTTGAGTCCCTGAAAAGGACATAGGACAGTTTTTATTCCGATATTCCCACGGGTTCGACACTTATGCGGGTGAAACCGCGGGGCGCTGCTAGTAATCCGTATCCATACTAATATAATAAATGCGAATGTGTGTCTGTCTGTCTCTGCGTTACCTTTTCACGCCTAAACCACTGAACGGATGTCGATAAAATTTGGCAGAGAGATAGATTGCATCCCGGGGAAGGACATAGGATAGTTTTTATCCCGATATTCACACGGGATTGACACTTATGCGGATGAAACCGCGGGGCGCAGCTAGTAATATTATAAATGCGAAAGTGTGTCTGTCTGTTAGGATAGTTTTTATCCCGATATTCCCACGGGATCGACACTTATGTGATGCTAGTGATTAATAAATCTCACCACCCTTGGTTGACTGGTAGAGAATGCCTAAGGCATTAAGTCTGCCTTTGTACCTTTTTGTGCGAAAAGTTTAAATAAATAAATAAAACCCAGATAAAATACCGACCCACCGCAGTTTTAGGGCTTGATAAAATGGTGGAAACCTTATCAAAATTCGTCGCGTAGTTTAGAAAACAACGCGGTCACAAAGTCAGACAAGAATTGAAAGGAATGAATGAATTCACCATCTTTATTCTCCTGTCCTTATCCCAATGTATTTATCATTATGTGGTTAGATGTAGATAGATTATAGAATTATATCATCTCTTTAATCAATAAGCAGAAAGTATTAGTACGGTGGGTACTGGGTTGTTGGCAATATTTTTTCTAAAATTACTAGCTCCTGCCCGCGATTTCTTCCGCGTGAAATTTCACCCTCCCCCCATTCACCCTCTTATGGGTGGAATTTCGACAAACCCTTTCTTAGTGGATACCTACTCTTCACAAAGAACACACCCTCCAAATTTCATGTCCCGAGGACCAGCGGTTTAGGCTGTGCGTTGATATATCAGTCAGTCAGGATTTTGAATGTTATATTATACTAGCTGACCCGGCAAACGTTGTTTTGCCATATAAATTATTTCTGCTACTTCGTTCGCGTGGTGTTCTACCCCTTACCCTACCGTACCCCTACCCTACTCCTACCCTACTCCTACCCTACTCCTAAACTACTCTTACACTACTCCTACCCTACTACTATAAGTAAATAAATGTTTTTTTAATAGTAAAAAAAAATAAAAAGTATCCTATGTAAGTCTCCTGGTTCTAAGCTACCTCCCCACCGCCAGCCAAATCAGTTCGGCCGTTCTTAAAAATAGTGATATATACACACATCAAAAGTGTCTAGGGATCAACATATATTTTTGCAATAACTTTTCTCCTGATTGATATTAATTAAAATTTTCTTTAAGGATTCATCAAATAAAGTGTTTTCGTTTGTCACAGTAACGATAAACCAAGTCACCTTTGCATTAATAAAGAAATTTGCCATTTTCCTAATAAAGGGATTTTTGACATTTGAACCACTAACACAAAAGTTCGAAAAAAAGACTGAAATAACAGTTTTCTTTAAAATTTTATTGGGTAACTTAAACAATTAATAATCCGTGTTTCTACCGCGGACACTTGAATTCAAGCCCATTTCTGTTAACACAATTAAAAAAGCATTTAAAAGTCTTAACATAAAAAACACTGAAGACTTATGGGGGATTTCTGTTAAGGATCTTGGAGATATTATTGACACAATTGCCCCTGCCCTAACAGGCATATTTAATCAATGTTTAGACAGCGTTTCCTGACTTAATGAAACATAGTAAAGTAGTACCAATTTTCAAATCGGGTAGTAAGTTTGATCCCTCCAATTATGCTACCAGCATTGAGCAAAATCTATGAAAAAATCATGCTGGACCAGATGTTTTCACATTTTAATTCAAATGGGATTTTACATAGTCGCCAGTTTGGTGTCACGAAAGGTAGGTCGACGACAGACGCGGGAGTAAAACTCATCAGTCACATTTTGGAATCCTGGGAGAAATCCCAGGATGCAATTGGCATTTTCTGTGACCTCTCAAAACCGTTTAACTGCGTTGACCATAATACACTGATCTGTAAATTATCATCATCATCATCATCATTTCAGCCGAAAGACGTCCACTGCTGGACATAGGCCTCCCCCAAGCACCTCCACTTCGACCGGTCCTGTGCTTCCCGCATCCAACGGGTTCCTGCGGCCTTCACAAGGTCATCGGTCCACCGTGTGGGAGGCCTTCCAACGCTACGTCTTCCGGTACGCGGTCGCCACTCCAGAACCTTTCGGCCCCATCGGCCATCTGTTCTGCGAGCAATGTGCCCTGCCCACTGCCACTTAAGTTTGGCAATTCTTCGGGCTATGTCGGTTACCTTGGTTCTCCTGCGGATCTCCTCATTCCTGATTCGATCACGCAGGGAAACTCCAAGCATAGCCCTCTCCATTGCCCTTTGGGTGACTTTTAGCCTTCTTATAAGGCCCATTGTGAGCGACCACGTTTCCGTTCCATAAGTCATCACTGGCAACACACACTGGTCAAAGACTTTCGTCTTGAGACACTGCGGTATGTGGGACGAGAAGATATTGCGTAGCTTCCCGAACGCTGCCCAGCCGAGTCGGATTCGTCGATTTACCTCTTTCTCGAAGTTAGACTTACCTAACTGGACGGTTTGTCGGTTGACGGTTTGTAAATTATACCATTACGGAATTCGTGGACAAGCTGCTGATCTTGTTCTTTCCTATCTGTCAAAGCGGCAGCAAAAAGTAAACGTTAACGGTGCGAAGGCATCGGGGTCTCTAGTTAAGATGGGCGTGCCTCAAGGCTCAATTCTTGGCCCTTTCCTATTTCTAGTTTATATTAATGACCTTCCCTACATGATGACTAACTTGTCGGATATCATTTTATTCGCTGATGACACTTTCCTTATTTTTAAAATAGATAGAAAAGACACGGATGTCTTACATGTTTACGATAGTCTGGCTGTTCTTTCGAAATGGTTTGCAGCTAATAATCTTTTACTTAATGCGAACAAAACTAAATGTCATAAGTTCTCATTACCAAATTTACCTCAAGTAGGTCTGAATTTAGAACTTGATGGCAAAAGACTAGATGCTGTTACGGAAACTGTATTTCTAGGTATTACTTTAGATTCAAAATTACAATGGGGCACACCATTAGAGCTCTCTCAAGTAGATTAACTTCAGCTGCATATGCAGTAAGAAAAATAAGGCAGTTGACAGATATAGCCACAGCTAGGTTAGTATACTTTGCTTATTTCCACAGTATTATGTCGTATGGTGTTCTGCTGTGGGGGTCGGCAGCTGACGTAGATTCAATTTTCATTTTACAGAAGAGGGTAATCCGCGCAATCTATAAAATGGGTCCTCGCGAGTCTCTTAGAAACAAATTCGAAGAAATTGATATACTAACTCTTTATATTTTAGAAAGTATTTTGTATGTTCGCAAAAACTAGGACTCTTCAAAATAAGAAGCGATTTCCATAATATAAATACACGTAGTAAAAATAAAATTGTGTTACCTAAATTTTAGCGATGGAAAGTTCGAAACCCTCATCAAAAGTGTCCTTATCAAAAAAACATATTATAAGATTAAAGACTACGTTGAAGAAAAGATAGTCTGGCAATAATTCCTTCTGCACATGTGGCTTCCCTGGCTCCTCATTAACGGCATAACTATGTAAATGTCTATTAACTGCTCTCAAATTACGATGTTTAATTTTCACTTAATTTTTTTTTTACATACTTTTTGACATAATTTCTTTATTATTTGACATTATATACTTTTTGACATAATTTCTTTATTATTTGACATTATATACAGACAATTCAAATTTTCACCTCTTTATTATTTGTTGTAATGGTAATCATATTATCACTTTGTTTTAGTAGGCTTTTTTTTTATTTATCCTTTTGATAGATTCTTATTTTGTAAATGTGAGGACTTTGTAGGCCTTATAGACTTTAGATCTGTAGACCATTTTTTATTGTATCAAATACTTGGTACTTGTTGACAGGCCTACGCTGTCCTCCCATACCTACTGTAATTTGGAAACATTGTAAAAGCCAATTATTTTTAAAAAGAGTGACCGTGGAGTTTCTTGCCGGTTCTTCTCCATAGGAAACGACCAATTTGAACCGTGCACCTAGCTTCTGACGCTTCATAAGTGCCCATGTAGGTTTATGTAAAATAAAACATTTTGATTTTTGATTTTTTTTTTTCATCATCATCATTTCAGCCGAAAGACGTCTACTGCTGGCCATATGCCTCCCCCAATCATAGCCACTTCGACATGTTCTATGCTTCTCGCATCCAGTGGATTCCTACGCCCTTCACCAGGTCATCGGTCCACCTTGTTGGAGGTATTATATTAATGATTAGGTCATCGTCCACCTTGTTAGAAGCATTATATAAATGTTTAATACGCAGAAATTTCTTAACCCACAATGTAAACAATATTACCTACAACTGTTCATTTTCAAAACCACTTTTTTATCCAGCTTCTTCACAGAACATTCAGCATTTTTACAAAAAGATATGTCCACAAAAAGAAAAATCTTCTCGAGTCGTCGTTTTTACTTATCACTGGATGCAAGCTGCTTATCTTATCTCGGAACAGCTTTTTCCTCTTCCACTTAATTCATACTTTCTACAAAGGGCTCAATGTTAAATTGGATTAATTCTACCACATAAATCCTTGCTAAGGTCAAAGACAGATGGGGACGAAGTAAAAGATATGGCAAACCACTTTATCTTGACCTGCCCCCGTTTGACCTGCTATGATTTGGGTTATGTGGACATTACACTTGTTTAATTAACTCGGCAATATTTGCCACTCTTGGTCGGTTTGATTCAACATTCAACAATAGCTACTTTTAATATAGAAGAAACTTTGTAATATTTACACCAAGTTTTACATGAGAATACAATGATGGTTATTTCACCACAGCCTTACTTTGTAGCGACTGGTACCTAATCTAATATGCAATATAATCTAATATGCAAAATAATTATGTCCTATGAGAAATGGAAAAGCGTGTTTTTTTTTGTTATTATCAATTTTATATTCTTCTACTTTCTCATCATCTGCCTAGCCTTTTCCCAACTTTGTTGGGGTCGGCTTCCAGTCTAACCGGATGCAGCTGAATACCAGTATTTTACATGGAGCGACAGCCTATCTGACCTCCACAACCCAGTTACTGGGTAATACGATACCCCCTACCCTCTTCTTCTTCTCTCTGCCACATCCAATTAATTTTGTGACCAACATAATTATTTACCCTCAGTCATAAAAAACTAGGATATAAAAACCGGGCAAGAGCGAGTCGGACTCGCGCACCGAGGTTTCCGTAACATCCGGGTTTATGCATAAGGTTTATGTTTATGAAATTAAATGTTTTTTTTATTTTTGAGTTGATTGAATGAATGGTAAATTGTGGTTTACGATTTATGACGTATTAAAAAAAAACTACTTACTAGATCTCGTTCAAACCAATTTTCAGTGATAGTTTACATGGTAATGTACATCATATATATTTTTTAGTTTTATCATTCTCTTATTTTAGAAGTTACAGGCCCCCCCTGTACACACTGGACACACATTTTACCACTTTGGAAGTGTCTCTCGCGCAAACTATTCAGTTTAGAAAAAAATTATATTAGAAACCTCAATATCATTTTTGAAGACCTACCCATAGATACCCCACACGTATGGGTTTGATGAAAAAAATAATTTCGAGTTTCGGTTCTAAGTATGGGGAACCCTAAAATTTATTGTTTTTCTTCTATTTTTGTGTAAAAATCTTAATGCGGTTCACAGAATACATCTACTTACCAAGTTTCAACAGTATAGTTCTTATAGTTTCGGAGAAAAGTGGCTGTGACATACGGACGGACAGACAGACGGACAGACAGACAGACAGACAGACATGACGAATCTATAAGGGTTCCGTTTTTGCCATTTGGCTACGGAACCCTAAAAACCGCAATAAGCCGCAGAAGTACGAGGATCCCTTCTGAAACACCCTTAACCACAATGGCTCGGAAATCAATGGGACGATATGCCTCGGTCCGCTGACGTCGATCCCGTGTGACAGCACCCTAATTAAGCCCGATGGCCTCGCTTTCTATTTCAACAATTGTAATTGTTTTTCTGAGTAATATTTCGTTTTAATGTACCTCTTGTGTTCCGACCCGAGGTAATTAGGTCTCTGATGGTGAAGTAGGGCTGCGATAGTGGAAACTATTTGCTTAAAATGTATAGGTATATACTAATATTATAAATTCAAAAGTAACTCTGTCTGTCTGTCTGTCTGTATGTTACCTTTTCACGCCTAAACTACTGAACGGATTTCGATAAGATTTGGCAGAGAGATAGATTGCATCCCGGGGAAGGACATAGGATAGTTTTTATCAACATACATCGCGGGCGAAGCCGCGGGAGGAAGTTAGTTTGATATATCGGCTGTCGCTAATAACCAGCGCTGGGGCTCTGTCTTGCATAGGGTCGCAGCTTAATGCTGAGCGATAGCCGTTTTGCGTGGGTGTGACGCATATTTCCCCAACACTTTCTTATTTATTTTTTTGTTTAATGCGTCATGTTTACCGCAAATAAACGTATTTTCTTTCTTTCTTTCTTTATTTCATATCTTCTGCTCGAGCGCTCGTCTCTGCTTCTGTCTGCCTGACGTGTTAATCCATATCCATACTTAATATTATAAATGCGAAAGTGTGTCTGTCTGTCTGTTACCTCTTCACGGTTAAACTGCTGAACCGTTTTAGATAAAATTTGGTATAGAGATAGTTTGAGTCCCGGAAAAGGACATAGGATAGTTTTTATCCCGATATTCCCACGGGTTCGACACTTATGCGGGTGAAACCGCGGGGCGCTGTTAGTAATCCGTATCCATACTAATATTATAAATGCGAAAGTGTGTCTGTCTGTTAGGATAGTTTTTATCCCGATATTCCCACGGGATCGACACTTATGTGATGCTAGTGATTAATAAATCTCACCACCCTTGGTTGACTGGTAGAGAATGCCTAAGTCTGCCTTTGTACCTTTTTGTGCGAAAAGTTTAAATAAATAAATAAATCCCAGATAAAATACCGACCCACCGCAGTTTTAGGGCTTGATAAAATTGTGGAAACCGTATCAAAATTCGTTGCGTAGTTTAGAAAACAACGCGGTCACAAAGTCAGACAAGAAATTGAAAGGAATGAATGAATTCACCATCTTTATTCTCCTGTCCTTATCCCAATGTATTTATCATTATGTGGTTAGATATAGATAGATTATAGAATTATATCATCTCTTTAATCAATAAGCAGAAAGTATTAGTACGGTGGGTACTGGGTTGTTGGCAATATTTTTTCTAAAATTACTAGCTCCTGCCCGCGATTTCTTCCGCGTGAAATTTCACCCTCCCCCCATTCACCCTCTTATGGGTGGGATTTCGACAAACCCTTTCTTAGTGGATACCTACTCTTCACAAAGAACACACCCTCCAAATTTCATGTCCCTAGGACTAGCGGTATAGGCTGTGCGTTGATATATCAGTCAGTCAGGATTTTGAATGTTATATTATACTAGCTGACCCGACAAACGTTGTTTTGCCATATAAATTATTTCTGCGACTTCGTTCGCGTGGTGTTCTACCCCTTACCCTACCGTACCCCTACCCTACTCCTACCCTACTCCTAAACTACTCTTACACTACTCCTACCCTACTGCTATAAGTAAATAAATATTTTTTTAATGGTAAAAAAAAAATTAAAAAGTATCCTATGTCCGTCTCCTGGTTCTAAGCTACCTCCCCACCAATTTTCAGCCAAATCGGTTCGGCCGTTCTTAAAAATAGTGATATATAGATAGATGGTTTTGTTTTTTTTTGTGGCTGTTGAATTTCAATAGAATAAGAAAAATACGCTCTCTCTGTGAAGCTAGCTGCCGATCATCCCTCTAATCAGTACAATTTATTGCCGTATACTCGTTTGAGTGGTACCCACGGGTGCTCGTGAAAATAAAGACACACAAATCTTTAGCTTTGTATTTTAAGATAACAATGCATCGAAAAATAATAACACTGTTATACAGATTTCTACCAGGGACCAATAGTATAAAACTTAATAATTATATTATATAAAAATTAATACATAAAACCGACAGGGGACAATCCGAAAATCTGAGACTTTTGTAAGATTTTTCATAGATCTCTGCTCTATTCAACAGGACCATAATAATAGGCCATGAAAATGACAATTATAATTTTTTTTTACAAATATTATGACGCATTGTTAGTTTACTTAATAGCTCAACTGTCACTATCATCTGCCTAACCTTTTCCCAACTATGTTGGGGTCGTCTTCCAGTCTAACCGGATGCAGCTGAATACCAGTATTTTACATGGAGCGACTGCATATCTGACCTCCACTGCCCAGTTCCTGAGTAATACTATACCCTTTGGTAAGACTGGTTGTCAGACTTTCGGGCTACTGACTACCGGTGACGACTGACAAAGATCCACGAATGACGGCCAGGACCAACGGCTTAACGTGCTGTCCGCGGCATGGAGGGGTCTTGGTATGTGAAGATGGTCACCCATCCACGGACCAACCGCGGCAAGCGTAGCTTAACCTGACCGATCGACGCGTGCAGCTGTTATTACTTAGCCATAAGCCCCTCCTCAACTGTCACTAATGAGACACAATTACTTGTTGACTTAATAAGCTTGCCTAACAGACAAGGCTTTACCAATAATATACCCGCGACTAACCAAAAAACTTCTCAGCCTGAGTAGAAATAACCTTAGAATAATAATAGGTTCACAACCTCCTTAACAAACATCTTTTCAACATAGGCGCCACAGACAGCCCCCTTTGCAGAGGCTGCCTTGACGCCGAGGAATCAGCCGCCCACGTCATCCTGGAATGCGAGGCCGTGGCTTCTCAACGTGCAGAAATCCTCGGAACAATGAGGTCGCTCCGCGAAGCCTGTGAAGCTCCCAGGAAGCTTCTGTGCTTTTGGGCGGAGCTAGGCTGGCTCTGTTAGCCAAAATCCCCACGCACAACGGACCGAATGAGAGTCGTAAGTGCGGAAAAGGGAGTCCCATCATCATCATTATCATCAACAGACTGATCGTCGCTATCATTTTCCTGAAATCACAAGAAACAATACAATCACTATAAATAAGTTACCTAACAAAGTTAGACAAAACTACGTTTTAACGCTGTGTTAAAAGCAGAACACCTCAGAGCAGTTTATAACTAAACCGTGTTCAATATCAGTTACTTAACCAGCGCTCAAGATGCAAGCGTAGTTAATTCATAGTTTACAAACTAACTTCGTTCAGTTAACTACGAGCTATAAAGGAATTGCTTTAATGTTTAACTTTTAATACTAATCAAGTGGGGTTAAATCGTGATATCATTCATTATATTATAGTCTCATTTAATTTAAATATTTATTGTTTTGTAAATGTTCTTTGGTGAAAATGTGTTTTATTCTTCGTTTGGCCCACTGAGTTTTGTCCTACATAAGAAATCCTGGTTCATCCCAAACAATATGCTTCCTTCGTCCCAAAATAAAATTTAAATTATTTTTTCCCGCTTCATCCTACTTGTTTTTTTTTGTATATGCAAAACTTACTCATGTTTCTCAAATTTAATTTCTAACCTGACGATATTATTGTGAACTTCCACAGCATCACGATAACTCAGAGAAGTAAAATTCATGTAAATATATGAAGACGCTTTTAAATTTCCGTCCAAGACTATATATATAAATAAAAAAATTATGAAAATATGTGCACATATTTTCATAAATTTTATGGACGTGGGCGTGGACGTCCGTCCTAATTCCCAATGGAAAATCCACACATTCGCCCCACCTGGGAATCGACAATAACAAGCTACATCAGTGGTACCCCTAAAAATGATTATTTATCAACATAAAAAATACTAGGTACAGAAAATTCGTAGCCAAACTAAGGGAGGCAAATCAGCTTGTTCCCCGCAGGCGAACAATGGCTGTATTGTTATTTCTTTTTGGATATTTTAATCAACTCTTTCTACAAGAAAATATAAGTAAAAAATATATTTTAGAAATGGCTGATAAGCCAAATAATAATGTATTTTTTTGATGAGAGGATGTTGTTCAATCTGCGTTTTGATCAATAGGCTCAGGATAAGCTTTTTTATAGGCAAAATATTCATGAGCTTGGATAAGTTTTCCTTGTTTTCTTTATGACATCAACCTTGATATTAGAAAATCTAACGTCTTTCTGGCTATCTCTTAGAGTACCATTTTTTGAAAAACGATATTTTGTTAATTCTTATCGACATGTAGGTACTTAAGGGACTTACAAGACCTAAACACAAAAAACGCAATTTTTAGAAACAATAAAAGTATATGATCGACAACAGTAAAAAAATCTGAAAAATATATGATATTCTTCAGAATATAATTATGCTAGGTATCGTATCAAATTAGTTGTATTATGTTTTCAACACGATAATGTGTTGAAAACATAATACAACTAATTTGATACGATAGAAAAGATTCATGAACATACCTCTAAAAACTTTCTTTTTACAATAAAAACCATACTAATATAATACCATCATTCTGATTTTTTGGCAGATGATTCTACAAGCAACATACTAAAACACTAATGTTTTAATTTTTTAGTCCAACCAATAGATTTTTTGAATTAAATAATTGGTTCATATTTTACAATAAATTACCAGCGTTGTGTCCTCGCGCTTCTCTGTCTTTTCTATGCAGTCCGACAGTGACCGCGCTTTAGATCACGTAAGACCCTTAAGAGGGGCTTGTAGCTAAGTAATAACAGCCGCAAGGGTCGATCGATCAGGTTAAGCTACGCTTGCCGCGGCTAGTCTGTGGCTGGGTGGGTGACCATCTTTACATATAACAAGACTATTCAAGACCCGTCCGTGCCTCAGAAAGCACATTAAGCCGTTGGTCCCGCCTGACATTCGTGGATCTTTGGCAGTCGTTACGGGTCGTCAGTGGCCTGTAAGTCTGATAGCCAGTCTTATCAAGGGGTATTACCCAGTAACTGGGTTGTGGAAGTCAGATAGGCAGTCGTTTCATCTATACATATAATAAATCTGTAGAAGGGTCAATTCTGTACATTGAAAATATTGAAAAAATAAATAGCGGGGGGTGTTGCTGGATCGATACCAAACCCAAATATGTGATTAAAAAAATTTTTGTCTGTCTGTCTGTCTGTCTGTCTGTCTGTCTGTATATGCAGGCATCACGTGAAAACTAACGGTTCGATTTCGATGAAACTTGGTATAATTATACCTTATTATCCTGGGCATAAAATAGGATACTTTTTATCCTGGAAAAATACGTAGAAAAAAAAATCTTATTTTTCGGTTTTATTCATAGACGTTGTTCTGTAGAACCGCGAACACACGTTGCATTACCCGTAGTGGATAATTTTCCATTTCAATTTAAGAGAATACAGTTTCCTGTAGCTTTGTGTTACGCCATGACAATAAATAAGGCTCAAGGTCAGACCCTAGGAGTTGCTGGCGTAGATCTTACCGCGAGTTGTTTTTCACACGGGCAACTTTACGTAGCTCTTTCCCATGTGAGCAGTCCAAGAAATCTTCATGTTCATATTCCGGACGAGCTCACTAACAATGTTGTGTATGCTGAAGCTCTCAATTAACTTTCTGTCGCATTGTCACGATCACTTTTTTATTATTGCAAACTTTTCGTCATTGTCAGAAATTTACTGCTACATGCTACTTATCAAGGTCGGAATTACTATGAAAAAAATACTTACTACAGAACGCGAGCTCAACAGCAGTAGCTCAATAGAGGGATCTCCTTAATTATTATAGGCTTAGCCGTATTTGGGTCCAATAGATATTTATAAGATGTCATTGTCAGAGTTACTCAAAATGGAGAAATAAACCATCCACGCGAAGACCGACATCCGCGCGGACGGAGTCGCGGGCGGAAGCTAGTGTAAAATATTGGTATTCAGCTGCATCCGGTGAGACTGGAAGCCGATCCCAACATAGTTGGGACAAGGCTTTATTGATTGATGTAAGTACTTATGTACTTGTAATGTGTAAACAGGTGGCGTTCTGTGGCTTCAATCTACTCTAATAGGAAAAATCTGGCCAAGTGCGAGTCGGACTCGCACACGAAGGGTTCCGTACGTACCACAAGGCAAAAACGCCGAAAAAAAAACATGTGTTGTATGGGAGCCCGGGCCTCTTAAATATTTACTTTATTCTGTTTTTAGTATTTGTTGTTATAGCGGCAACAGAAATACATCATTTGTGAAAATCTCAACTGTCTAGCTATCACAGTTCATGAGATATAGCCTGGTGACAGACGGACAGACGGACAGTGGAGCCTTAGTAATAGGGTCCCGTTTCTACCCTTTGGATACGGAACCCTAAAAACCGTATGCGTGGATACTTTGGCTGAGGTTTTTATGCCTCATTAGATAGTCATGTAAAGTCTATTCAAACTATGTTTCAAATTAATATTATTTCAAGTTAAACAAATATCAACTTTATTTTAATAGCGATTAAGTGGATTTCAGAGTGACTAGCACTATTGAAAACCTTATAAAAATGTTTGAAGTTGTAGCGTAAACTGAACTATATTGCTTAGGATTTAAAGTTATTTTTCCATAAACTCATATTTGTTTACATTTTTGGCAAACAAATCACGAATGCAGATTAGACCATTTTCATTATTATTTTTGCCTACTTTAAAATTTCCTCTTTACGGTCGACTGCTAAACAGTAGAATTCGGAAATCCTCCAAATGACCTCTACAACGAAAGGTTACCAACAACAGTAGACGAATTGGTGACCGCAGTTAGTTGTTATTAGCAGATAGGAGCTCGCCACCCGCCTCTTTCTGTAATCCCTTCGTCGCTTTTACGACACCCACGGGCGGCTGGAGGCCTATTCTACGCGGAACAATAAGAATCAATTTAAAACCTTCAAACTAGGTTAACACAAAATTACTACTACATAGCGAAAAGGCCTTATAAAATAAAGGTAGCATACTAAAGGTGTGCATACAGAGACATCGATGCGCAAATTGTTATTACATAATCATATTATGGGTACTGAATCATTTAGGTAGGTGGTCCAGCTCCATAGGACAATCTAGAGTCTAGACAAAATCAAACTTAAATTTATTATTAAAACTCAAACTTAAACTTAAATTAATATATTATTATATAAAAATCAATTTTTAAATGAGTTTAATTAGGAAAAATTAGAAAATGTCTGCGATAATAAAGCATAGTTAATAATACTGTTTGTCACGTTCCCACAGACAAACCGTGAAAACGGTTTTGCGGGGCATAGTTAATAAGTTAAGATTATTTTATAAACTTGTAAAAATAAAAATAAATAAATAATAAAAAAAAAACGGGTTGCTAATTTAATTTTTTTTTTTTTACTTTGATTTACATTCTGTAATTATTTTACTTGTTAGGTACTTGTTATTTTTTTTTTAAAGAAAATCGTCAACTTTAACAATGTTTGTAAATATGTGAGCGCCATGTATCTATCACATAATTAATTTATAGGTCATGGTTTCATTAACCCATTTTAATTCTTTTACCTATTGTGGTATAGCAATTTTATTCACGTCGTCACATATTATTATATAAGTCGTCGTCGTTTCAGCCGATAGACGTCCACTGCTGGACATAGGCCTCCCCCAATTTTGGGGGGGGTTTGCCATAATCACCACGCTTGGCAGG
Organism: Mesoligia furuncula; assembly: GCA_916614155.1. Classification (NCBI taxonomy): domain Eukaryota; kingdom Metazoa; phylum Arthropoda; class Insecta; order Lepidoptera; family Noctuidae; genus Mesoligia; species Mesoligia furuncula. The sequence continues at coordinate 5,051,525 of OU744804.1, forward strand.
CGGGTTGGCGATCGCAGTATGGTATGATGGTGGAATAAATAGAGAACGCTGCTGCCCATTCTCCGGTAAGACCCTTAGTCGCCTTTTACGACACCCACGGGGAGTAAGGGGTGGTGCAATTCTTTAAGTCCGGCACCACACAGACAATTATAATTAAAATTATATAAGTAAGGTAAGCAAAATATTGTTAAATATTTTAAAAGAGTAACGGTGGGGTTTCTTGCCCATTCTTCTCCATACGAAAACTACTTTTTGGAAAGGGGCTACTAGAATCAATTCAATTTTATTGTAATTTTTGACTTTCAAAGTGCCTTTTATGTGTCTATTTGAAATAAATGCTTTGACTTTGACTTTGAATCCATTTGGATTCTGTACCTATAAGATTCTAAAACACAAACGCTAAAAAACGTCGGTTACTAAAAAAACAGGTCAAGTGCGAGTCGGAATCGCGCGCCGAGCAAAACATTAACAATTGGATATTAATACAATATCAAAATTAAATAAATATCAATGACAAATAATTTACAATTTATCATTAAGGAATTCGTCAATAGTATAATAACATTTTTCCAATAACAGATGTCTTAATTTGTTTTCAAATTGAATAATATTTAAGTCCTTAATTCCATTTGGTAATTTATTAAATATTTTTGGGGCCATGCAAATAATTCATGTCTATATTCAGATATTCTTGTCTAAACATTTTAATTTGTAATGTAACTACAAATTTACGGTTTTCGTATTTTTCCCTTTACTTGTGCTACATGACATTGCTTCTTGCCAAATTTCATGATTCTGGGTCAGCGGGAAGTAAGTGCCCTATAGGGTTTGATTCCGGAACATAAACGCCCGTGTCTTTTGATTGCGACTTCGACTTAGAGAATTGATTTTTTCACTGCTTCAAGGGATTGCAGCCCTGAGTATTTGATATTAATTTCAACTTGATAGCTCCACGCGTTCCTGAGAAAAAGGGTCAATGGACGGACAATGAAGTTATTTTATAAGTGTTCCGTTTTTCCGTTTGAGGTACGGAAACCTTAAAAATAACTGTTTTTGGCCGAGTAGGTATTGCACTTTTGTGTATAAAACAGAGGGTTTTTCGAAAAATTTGTACTCTGAGGGTCTAGAATCATGTGCTGGTAACAGTTTGCGCGTCGAGTCGTCTTTTACACCGTGAAGGTATATTGAGCGTTCGGTAACGAGCATTTGACTGTGCGTTGAACCAAGCATTACTATACTCGCACGATTGTGCGAGTATAGTAATGCTTGGTTAGTAATGCTTGCTAAAGAATTTTTTTTGTCACGTGCGATTGCACAGCAAACAAACGATAGAATACAAACAGCTCGTTTATTAAATTAAATTTCAGTCCAGAACATCCATCGGTTTCTTAGTAAACTTTAACTATATCCGACGCTCCTGTAAACTTATCTCCTTTGTTGACTGTCCTTATGTATGTCCGCGATTTTCTCAAAAACTTGTGAACCAATTTTAATGTTTCTTTCATTAACGTTCTACATACTTTCAGGAAGGTTTAAGTATTAATACATTAGGTTTCTTATGTACGAAGTTTTATATGCTTAGATGTACTGCTTCTCCGGCATTTCTATACGAGTTTTGATAATTCTTCTAGTGCCACGTCTTCAATTCTTCAATGCACGTTAGCTTGGCACCGCTTGGCTGCAATTGCATATCTAAGTATTGTTTTTATTGGATAAGGTATGCCTCAGGGGTGGTCCCATATAGGTAGTTTTTGAGTCAGCTTCAATAATACGATTTTATTCCACTTAGTTTATATTGATGATGTTTTTGATACTATAATTGTTGCGCGCCACAATTAATGCCTGGTACATGGTGACAGTAGTTACCACTAGCGCCATCTAGTATCAAGTTGTGGAACTAGTAGTCAAGACCCTTCTAGAAATTTCGATGATCTCGTAACGATAATTTCGATAATCTCGTAACACAATTAATTAAAGCGAATGATGACTAGCAAATTATTTTTAAAAGTACATGGGCGTTGCTTTTGAATGTCTACTTTCCACGTCCGCTAACGAATGCTCGCGAAATATGCTCGCGCATTGTAATCGCGGTGTGGTCGCACCTTAAAACAAGTTTCTTTCTCATAATCCCTAGAGGAAAACATACAACCCTTTCATGTACGGCTAATAGGTGTAGGTAAGTAACTTTTACCCGACTTAACAGAAAATATCGACGTCTCTAGGCACTCGTAAATTCTTACAGGATTCTCAAATAAAATAAGTGGGATATATTCTGGACATTGGTAGGTATAATTATGTCCAGAATATATCCCATTTATTTTTATATGTTGGTCTGTGGATGGGTGACCGTCTTTACATACCGAGACCCCTCCGTACCTCGGAAAGCACGTTAAGCCGTTGGTCTTGGCTGTCATTCGTGGATATTTGACAGTCGTTATAAAGTCTTACCAATGGGTATCGTATTACCCAGTACCTGGGTTGTGGAGGTCTGATAGGCAGTCGCTCCATGTAAAATACTGATATTCAGCTGCATCCGGGTCAGACTAGAAGCCGACCCCAACATAATTGGGAAAAGGCTAGGCAGATGATGATAGGTAGGTATAATATAGACCAGTGGTACCTATTTAGAGCGTCGTTAATTTTAGTAAATTTGATGTTGAATACATGTCGATATTGTAAAGAGGGTATCCATCATCATCTGCCTAGCCTTTTCCCAACTATGTCGGGGCCGGCTTCCAGTCTAACCCGGATAATACGATACCCATTGGTAAGACTGGTTGTCAGACTATCGGGCTTCTGAGTGCCCGATAACGTAACGACTGTCAAAGATCCACGAATGACAGCCTTCAACGGCTTAACGTGATTTCCGAGGCACGATGACATAATTACTCAATAGGTTGTATGCAGAGATCGTCTTATTTTAAATGTTTGTATGGAAATTTGTGTGGCCTCCTCCTCCATGTCAATTTCTGTAGGGCATGCAGTTTTATAGTAAGCGATCTCTAATAATTGTTTAATTATTTGTGTTTCTAAAATGCTACTTATGAATTTTAAACTCTGGCGTGGAGCTCTTTTCATGGACGTACTTAGAAGTTAACTGCTGTATGCTTACCAATTGGATATTTGTACGACTTCAACGACAAAACATAGTTATCTCTGTACCTGTTCTATTTATAATACCTATGTTTAAAAAAAAATAGTGGCACTCCAGGAGGCACTCCCGGAGAAGTGAAAACAAAACACAAACAGAATACTTTGCCATCTCGCACTCACTGACATATCGGATATACATTAAACATCCCGAGGACAGCCGAACGCATCCGAAGCGGGTATTTTTGAATCGTCTTATAAACGAAATACGCGCGGTGTCGCTTACGGCAACAGTGGCGCGAGTTCAGTGGTTTTTTCCCAACTCAAAAAATTCCCAACAGGCCTAAAGAACTTTTCACTTCAATAAAATACTTTTACTTTTTATTTAAAAAGATGGGATGCATGAAGAAGTCTCCTCGTGTAGCGCAGTTTGCGCGCTCGGCGCATCCTGGACAGTCACACCCAACACCTTATTTGTCTGGCCAATTCTTCCCTTGCGATGGTAGGGCTAACGCCCGCTTGGTTTGCGACTACCCTCCCCCCACCGGAGTCCGGCATCAAGCAGCTTGCTGTGTTTCGTCGATGCGTGGGACTTCCAGTGCCTTAGGCATCTTCTGGGCACGCTCGTTCCATCATATACCTCATCCATCGCTTTCCATCAGGCGTGATGGAGATCAAGAGCGGGACAATTCAGCAATAAAAGAAATAAAAATAAGAGTAGACAAGTATTTACTTCGAACACCATATTTGTAGAGAAAGTAGTTCTTTTTTGTTCACTTTTCTTCAAATGTGAACGCAAAATGCCAAAACGTTGAGAAAATTGCATTCGTCTAGCAGCAGCAGAAGATTCCTACATAAACTACAACATTGGCAACTAAAAGTCGCAACTGGTCGCAAAACAAAGAATTCCCTTTGACTCTCGTCCACCGTACCTACATTTTCTTCACGATGGAATCCTAAAAAGTAGGAGAAACATTCCTTTGCCATTCGAAGAATCGAAATCACAGTACCGCGGCATACCAGGATACCAGGAATTCTTGAGTCTGTATTCTGCATGCATATTCAATATTAGAGAACAAAATAGTAAAAAGGGGGAATAAAAATCTCCTTTCAAACAAATCGTTCCCGTTCAAGTCAGCATAATGGGAGGTCGTACAATGGTGCAATTCTGGCACGACACTGCCACTGGTGGCCTGTTTGACGTACTTATTCAAGAATCTGTCACGAAGTATTTTTCTGGTTGTCTTTTTTTGTTTATTGTGTAGTTACTGTTATGATTCAATCTTGGATTCTGTTTGGATTTTTGTGGGTAGGTAAGAAGGGTTCATGTATAATGCGTTTTATATTAATTTGTTTACGTGTCTATGTGTGTCGTTTAGATAGGCAACTGAAGGAGTCAGTAGTGCACAATTCACATAATGTATCTTAAAAAAAAATATTATGAATATTATTATTTGAACCATTCAAAACATTTTTTTTTAAACAAAAAGGAATTATAAAAAATTATATAATTATTTCATTATTAATCTACAAATAATAATAATAATTATATTTTTTATAATAAATTAAATAAACACCTGTTTGTCATTATGTTAGGTCATCTAACAAAAGCGAACTAAATACCACATTATCCAGGACTTTAACTCTTTGAATTGCATTAACTAAATACTTAATCTCCAGCATGTGCACGCTTAATGTTCTGTAGAGCTTTATTTTTAAAGTATCAACTTAGCTATGTAAGTAATTGTAAAAATACCTACTAGTATATTAAATGATAAATGATTTATTTTCTATAAGTAGGTTTGTACAAACATCTTTACATGTCAATATTTTTTTTTAAACTGGGTGAGGTCCGCGTTTCTTATCTGACTATTCTGAGAAGAAAGGCCAAAACAAACTCAGAGGTCACAGTCTCTTTTAAAGTCCAGACAGAATCTTGGTCAGATCATGTGAAGACCATGTAGATTGGTGTCTGAAATGGACTTAATTGGAATTATTTTCTGTACGCATCATCTCCCGTAGGCTGCCGTGTCAAACGATACTGATTATTATACGAAAGAATAATTTGGTAAAGCCGCAGAAAACACTACATATCTGCTGACAGCCAATTCTCAATCTTGTCACCCCTTCAAGTACATAGCACTGAAAGCCTATATCGCCAATTCGCAACCCTAAGGTAAAACGACCTCACAAAGATACAAGTTTCAATTTCCCATCCCCTTCGAGTACAAGCCATAAATAATATTCAGAAAAAAAGTTATTTAACACATCCTCAATAACTCGGGGTCGGTGAGCAGTATACGTTGCCAATTCTCCGGCTTGCCTATGAGGAATGAAGCTGGAATCAAGCCAGCCTATTCTATGTACAATGAAAAATCTCTTTATAGCAAGCTTCGTGTACACTTATATGGATTCAGTTACGTGAAGCGTTATGTGGCACAGTTCTATATGGGCCCATCTTTTTGAGGTTAACTGACCTGGATATACAGGAAGTTTTTGGGTGGGTTTCAAAAATGTAGGCGATATTGCATGTCCATTAGCTTACTTTTTGAGAAGACCTGGAGCCAGCTGTTGACTAACATTTTGGATTGTTATAAAGGGAGGTTAGAGAATAGAATACTCTTTATTATGTACACCATACATATTACAGACATAAATATAGAAACTGTACAAACGGTGACACAATGGGCGGTCTTATCGCTAAAAACGATCTTTTAAAGACAACCTTCGGATGGATTAAAAAGGGGAAGGACAGACAAATACTGTAGGTAGCCTGACGTGGTGTACCATTTACATAATACAATAAATACATACATAAAGTGTATTATACTAATCTAAAAAAAAGAGGTAGGTTAGTAAAAGAACAGTCGTTGAACTTTGGCAACGAAACGCTGCAATTGTAAGTAGCACAAAGTTAAACATTTATTTAATACCAAAGGATAACTCTCAAGCAGTTCCATGATTTCTACGGAAATTACGATTTTAAAGTCAACGGTCCATTAATATTTTGTACGTTGACATGTATGTTTATCATGATTTTAGAATCATGATAAACAAAATAAATCGATACAGCGACATATCTATAACGTGTTTTGAATGTCTCCAACGTATAATGAAAACATAACCCGTTGAAAACGTAGTTCACATCGCATCTTTACAAACAATCATGACATGCGCTGACATCACTCGAACACCTTTGTGTTTCAAAACAATTGACAGCTTCGAAAATTCAAACCCTATATACCGAGAACTAAACAAAATGTGACATCATAAATGCCCTGTCCATTCTTCTCCAAAACAATACGAAAGTGATAGCTTGTATGGATTGAGGCATTACACCTCGTTCATGCAATATCTAAACCAAAAGTCAGGTATACAAATGCCAGTAAACCTTGCACACATGTATGCAAGTAGCTTGCACGGCGATGTGACCACCAATCAATCATGATCATTTTAGGCTGACCACTGGAAAATAGCACTGTGCTGGTGGTCCCTACAGTATCATGCTAAGTAGAAGCCTTCTTGTCACAGTCAAGACGTGCAGCTGTCAACGTGTAATTACAGATATATTTTGACTGCAATCATAAACGGCGTTTAGCCACACACTACGACAGTACCCGTTCGGTTCGGCTTTCGGGTCGGCCTATGATCGGATTACGCTGCGGTGGCTTACATAATGTACCAGGGTTGAGGTAGGGGTTAATTGATTCTATTGAGACACAATAGCCTCGCTTTCTATCACATTTAACCTAATATCGTCATTGATGAATTTCGGATGGCGATACCCATTGAAAATTGTCGGCTATTGCTGGTGGATTGAATATCGCTTTAAGGTTCATTAAGGGGCTTACATGACCTAAAGCGCGGTCACTGTCGGACTGCATAGAAAAGAAAGGGAAGCGCGATGAAACAACCCTGGTAATTTATTGCAAAATATGAAGCAATTATTTAATTACAAAAAATCGATTGTTTGGAGTAAAAAATTAAAACACTATAGTATTTTAGTATGATGCTTGTAGAATAATCTGACGAAAAATCAGAATGATTACTGTATGTATATTAGTATGGTTTTTATTGTAAAAAGAAAGTTTTTAGAGGTATCTTCCTGATTTTTTTCTGTCGTATCAAATTAGTTGTATTATGTTTTCAACACACTATACGCATATATCCTGAAAAAAATCATATATTTTTCTGATTTTGTTTACGTAGTCGATCACATAGTTTTATTGTTTCTAAAACTTGCGTTTTTTGTGTTTTGGCATGACCAAAACAGCCCCATAGGTCAGGTCTAAGCGAGTTTTATGACGTAATTTAAAACTTTTTAAGAGGTCATTTCATCTCTATGAACAACTGTTACTATGGGACCAACCGTGGACAAGTGAAAATAAAATCAACCGACCTATTCTGTTAGAATGTCACCGTGAAAACTTAGGTGAAGTGAGTTGTGCAGAGTTGGCTCATATCACTTGGTTTTAATAGGTTATTATATTTTATTTTTCGTTTTGATAGATTCTTTTATATTTTGTAAATGTGAGGACTTTGTAGACGTCGTAGACTTTAGATCTGTAGACCATTTTTCTATTTATTAAGTACCTGCTACTTGTTGACAGGCCTACGCTGTCCTCCCATACCTACTGTAATGGAACCAAACCACCAATTGGAACCGTGCACCTAGCTTGTGACGTTTCATAAGTGCCCATTTAGGTTTATCAAATAATTTTGATTTGATTTGATCTGTCATTCCACCTAGTGCTGTTCTGTAAAAGTCTCATCTGAAAACTTAAGCAAAGTGAGCTGATGTGAGTTGTCATTTCACTGAGTCATCAGTGAAATGACTCACTTTTTCACTTCAGTATTATAACATTATCTGTAACCTAAGTTTTCATGGTGATTTTTTTTTTAGAATAAACCAGCTGTTCAATTTGTCGAGTTCTACGAACAGAAAATAAATGTAGCAGCAATTTTTTTTATTTATATTTGATGCCATTATAAAAAGTGGTCTGTGTGGTGCCGGACTTAAAGAATAGCACCACCCCTTACTTCCCGTGGGTGTCGTAAAAGGCGACTAAGGGTCTTACCGGAGAATGGGCAGCAGCGTTCTCTATGCATTCCACCATCATACCATACTGCGATCGCCAACCCGCCTGCCAAGCGTGGCGATTATGGCAAACCCCCCCAAAATTGGGGGAGGCCTATGTCCAGCAGTGGACGTCTATCGGCTGAAATGATGATGATGATGATAAAAAGTTGTTCACTATGATGAGTGAAATTACCTCCTAAGAAATTTTGAGTTATTTCAATTACGCCTTGACCATCAATTTCCATTACGAGGGAAATTCTACTCTTAAAAAGACCACCTTGTTGAAACCACACCCGACTATTGTGTTTTGTCATTCAGACCCGAAATACTAAAAAAGGCCGAATCTTTTGTCGCAGCCCTTTTTACGTCCAACATGAGAAGACCCCTACTGTTAACCTATTAAAAGGGATTTGGGGGTCTTGTTGATCTGGCGGTTGTAAACTACTGTCGGTCACGTGTGCAACAAAGGAAACTATGATGGAGGTTTCGTTTTTATTAAAACGTCCAGTCCTCTTAAGCCGATTTTATTTATACCCACCCTTACAAAGTTACTTGGGAAAAGTTTGCGAAATATATGAAGGGATATATGTCCCTTCCCATTTTGGGGACAATTGAAAAGTATTCGTTTCTATATTTTTGTTCTGGGTAACAAGGAAAAGAAAATAATGTCTCGTTCGCAAGTTTTCTCAGCGAAAAACAACACGCAGGAGTCTTGGTTCGGAATAACAAGAGATGCAAAAATGATTGATGCTCTCTAAGCATTTTTATATTTAGATAATGTTGTCAAAAATAAAAGGGCCGTTTCAACATTTGAGGAAGACCCTAGAATGTAACTTGGAACGAAACTGAAAGAAACAATGAAATAATAATTAATTACATAAAGTGTTTTAAAAAAATACATTATTTTTTTTGGCGCGTTAAATACTATGATGGAATATATTGCGAGTATTCTTTTTGCGCTTAGTTTATAGTAGCATGCAATTTCTAATTATTACGAAACGTCTCAAAAACAGTTACGTTCTCAGTCTTTTTTCTTTAAATACTAGTGTTGTAACCAATTTATTACTGAATTTCACCAGCTTCATTTGATTTTAATAGTAATTAAATATTGTGTAGTGATCTTTACTGAAACGAATGAGCTTAGCGCTCAAAGCCGTAAATAAAATTTTGAATTGGCGACACTGGTTTTTGTAGAAAGGCTTGTCTCTGACCAAGCGGCACGGCTTTGCTTTTGGACTATTTCTGTTTACTATCACGTTAACCTTGGCTCTTCTATTTTGGACATTGATTTAAAGATAGTGATTTGGACTCGAAAAAAAAGATTAATATCACTTTACAATACATAATCAAATCGATCAAATTCTCATACAAACTTGAATCGATTTATCGTGAGTATCGAGTACCGAGTCGTATGGTTACTTCACTAGTTACGTCGCGATGACAAATGTCATAACGGGCCTTTTATTTTTGACAACTTTAATACAACTTTCTGTTCTTGTCATCATCATCTGTCTAGCCTTTTTCCCAACTTTGTTGGGGTCGGCTTCCAGTCTAAACGGATGCAGCTGAATACCAGTATTTTTACATGAAGCAACTGCCTATCTGACCTCCACAACCCAGTTACTGGGTAATACGATATCCCTTGGTAAGATTGGTTGGCAGACTTTCGGGCTCCTGACTACCCGTAACAGCTGTCAAAGTTCCACGAATGACAGCAGGGACCAATGGCTTAACGTACTTTCCGAGGCATGGAGGGGTCTCGGTATGTAAAGATGTTCACCCATCCACAGACGAACCGTTGTAAGCGAAGCTTAACCTGATCGATCGACCTGTGCGACTGATATTATTTAGCCACGGGCTCTTTGTATTTGTTGTATCTTTTTTCAAACGTGCCGATTTAATCCCAGGTTGTAAATTCGTTTACTTATAATAAATTGCACATTCATGGAAACAAAATGAAACAAAATGTGGTTTAATCTACTTTTCTGCAAAAAATATTGTCAACACCAACAACCATTTTAATTTTTTTAAATCCAATAAGCAATTAGCAAAGGAACACTGTGATAATATGTATGTTCTCATATCATTCTCCTGTGATCCAACGCTACTCTCCTCTCTTTAGACTAACCAATTTCAAGATGTTGTTTGTTTCGCAAACAACATCTAAGAAAATATTAAATGCTTTCAAGCTTCACTATTAATCCCAGCTCAATTATAACACGACAACGCCTACCAACATTAAAGGTAGCACGCCAACATAAGACGCAGCGTGTACCAACATTAGACGTAGCGTACCAACATAATACGTGGCGCGTACCAACATAATCTCGGAATCCGGAATGCTAAACAGAGATTTGTTTGTTGTCCTCAATCTAGCGTTGTGTAACTAAATAATGTTATATAATATTATACAGTATTCTGCGTTATTCCATTAAGTCTGGCTGGTATTGTGAGTTATATTTCAAGATAAGAGGGACGATAGTTCAAGACTTGGGATCAACGTCGAATTTTGTTTTGAAATTTTAGCTTCTGTTTTGCTACCAAACGATGGTTTTCGATCTCTGTATTTAATTTAGGAGCACGGCAGTAAACACAGGGACATGGATAAACTGTTACTATTAACTCGGTACATGATTCTAGACTAGACCCTCCATCGTTACATTGCATCGTGTATAATTTGTGTGATTTGTGTCGTGTATATTTGTTTTTATTTTTATCTTTTTTTTTTGTTTTTATCTGATTTACGACTATTATCTGACTATCTGGTGTATTATGTGTCTTTTAGTCTGTGCTAAATAAATGTATTTTCTTTCTTTCTTTTCTTTTATTAAAACATCTGTGACATTAATGACAACTTGTGCCTACTTTTCTGAAAAGTCAGGATACTACGTAATTAAGTAAACACAAGTGGAAAGATTCTGTTCTTTCACTCTTCTTCTTTAATGTTCTTTTATGTTCTTTCCTTCTTTCATATCTTATGATAGACAATTATTCGACTTTCCATCTACCTCTTTCAACTTCCATATGATTCGTTAAAAGTCGAAAAATAACGATTTAAGGTATTTTTCTATGTATGTATTTTGAGTATCCGCTCCGCAACAGGCGTATGTAAGCAGAAAACAGGAGAATAGTTCGTTCCCAACAATACAGCAATCAAACGCTTCAAAGCAAATAAAGCCATGTTGTAACTGAAAGTGTATGAATCATAAAATACAGCGAATTTATTGCCTTTATCGAATAACAATAACTTGTTAGTTCCTTTTAGGATTTCTAGTTTATTACTACTGAAATTACTAGCTATAGGCTTTTTTTAATCCGTATTTGATGGATTATTGGTATTAAACCTGTTTATGAACGCTGTATGGGTATTATGTAAAGGGGATTAATTGGTAAATCTTACCAGACTTTGTAAGGCGGATTAATTTCCATTTAAGATGTACTGAATTTTATTAGTGGTCCAGACAGATATTAAGCCTCACTTTGACTAGCTTTAAACAAATCAATATTCTGACTGTATAGTAGATATACTCAGTGATTTATACCATGTCACTATGCAACGAGAAACGGTAATTTAATCATTTTTGCATATGATCGGGTATGCAAGCGCTTAACTATACAATATGCCTGCCTTTAACTACACTATACAATCACTTCAGCCACTTGATCAAGTATACCATCACTATACATCACTTGGCTAAGTATCGCTTAACGATAAAATATCTACGTAGCAATTAACTCGATGCCTTTAAAACGGTGTTATCCTCAATATCCACAACCTGTACCTCGTTGTTTCACTATGCCACGATAGCATCCCCGCTCGTCAGTATTTAGGCCACAATAATCTGGCTATTATGCCGAAAACAATGGGATTTAATACAACCTATTTGGCTATCTATGGGACGGGATCTTGGATTTGTAATATTATGTACCAGATGCTGGCTAACAATGTTCGTTGTTATGAATAACAAATTCAATTAATACAGTTTGAGTAGGACTTAGTTCTAAAGTTGGGTTAGAGAATTAATTAGTTATCTTTATACGCTCAGTAGGTGTGCTTAAAACTTGTATAACAATACGGGCGGCTTCGTCCTCGTTGAAGTCAGAAATTATTCCACAGGAACGTACTATCGAGATGAAAATGTCCTAACCCATAGTCTATACGTGTGCTAAATTTCAGCTTAATATCTTTAGCCGGAAAGGCATGAAAGGGCAAGACAGACAGAGTTACTTTAGCATTTATAATATTAGTATGGTTTTCTTTATTTTTTCATTTATCACTGTAGAGTCGTCAAGTCTAAAGTCATCTACCGATGCAAATAGTTGGCTCATATCTAGCTATAGCATTATACATAGCTAGCATGTCAACAAAACTGGCATTGAATGTACAATAGAATTTTTCCGTATCTTAAAAATACCTCCCTTCACAATTCAAAATTCTAATAGCCTAATCACCTGCTCAAGGCTGGAAGACAAAGATGCGAGGCGACTCAAACCGGCGATACAGATCCACCGCCTGTTTGCGATAACAAACCTTACAAAAGATGACTTGGCCGAGCCATTGTTATTAAAAATGATGTCAACTTTACTGGCCCCGTTGATTTATGATATGCTTTTGTGGCACACAATAATGGGATCGTGTTATGTAACGGCTAAGAGCTCATTATGGCCAAGTAATAATAAATAACGTTGGAAATTGGTCGAAACACAGAAGTTTCGGGACTAGCCGCCGGAGCCGACGGTTTTATGCTCGTTTTAAATGGCTAATTGCTGACTTTACCAAGGCTGTATGTGAATATTTCACGTTATTAACATCAGAGATATTTCTGCAGTCTATTTGGATAATTTCGTTGGATCTGTGCTGTTTCTGTTTGACAAATACGAGTCGGAAGCGCGGTCGCTACTAGGACTTAATTAGCATTTTTAATAGAACCTGCTAGAGCACACACCTATTGGAATACTGTACCTACTGTTTCAATTTGCTGTGTTTCTTTTCGTTTTATGTTGGAGTAAGTTAAAAGGAATGAGCTTTAAGAATTTTTTTTTTATTTATATACGTACGTTTAATTTGTATACGTACGTTAATTTGTACGTACACCAGTGAATTTTACTGTTTTTTAATTGAGGAACTATAAATTCATCGCTAATTCTAGGGATTGAACAATAAATAAGACTGTTGCTAATAATTAGTCGAAAACCCAATTGGGGTTTTCGACTAATTATGAGCCTTTCCTATATACTAGTATATATAATACAATCCCATGACTTGCGTAAAAGAGTTTTACAAAGCATATGACCAAATTCACCGGTAGCCTCATAAGCATAAAATTCTACAGCAAATATCCAGCTTTTTAGCTCAAAAGCAAGAACTTTATCATTAGCTGAAGCACAACTTTCAAACCAATTCCAAAAGTTACCATTTCGTTCATTTGTAACTTTATTCTGAACCTTAATCGTCTCGCTAATCTAAAATATTTTTCACACCAATCTCTGTGGTGATTACTCGCCAAAATAGCGAAATGACTTTAGTGGTAAGTCAGAGTTGGTCGGGGTCGTCCAAACCAATTATAAAGTTTAATTACTCATCGCTCCGCGGACTAGTTTACTGCAAACAACAGATGTCGCTAGACACGGCTTATTACTAGTATTACGTGGGTGAGGACATAGTAACGTTGTCCATAGTTGATGTATATTATATTGAAAACTGGGGGCCTAAAAAGGCCACTTTGGCAGAATCATAAAAGGATAACAGAATGGACAGTTAACTGTTAAGTTAATCGTGTCAAATCCGATTGGTGAAGCATTTTTCAGTTATTTTTTTTGTTTGTGCTAAAATACCAATCAATCCAATCCAAATCCAATCCCAATCTCTTTGATTGTACCTACGTAGTGGAGCGAAAAAAAAGAAAAACACGGACTGTCTTCGCCATTTTATAATTCGTTTTATGATTCTCCAAAGTGGCCTTTTTAGGCCCCCTGGTGAGTTGTTGTCATTTTAAATTATAATTGAATTTCGTCTTTCACTGACTGCATTGATATGTTTTACACTACGTTGAAGTCGTTTGACCAGTAACTTTTTTAACCAGTAAGAATCATTTTTAATATTCTCGTTTTTTTCTTTTTCCAAAATATTCGATATCTTCATCGAGTTAGACTTTTTTTTGTTGTAGTTAAACATAGTCAACATACTGTCCTTTGCTTTATCAATATAATTTTGCTATATTGCGCTATATTTTTCTACAATTTTCAATTTTAAATTATATTATATTATTATGTATATATTTTCAATTTTTTTTTCATTTTTTTCTTGGTTGTGGAGATCAGATAGGCAGTCGCTCCATGTAAAATACTGGTATTCAGCTGCATCCGGTTAGACTGGAAGCCGACCCCAACATAGTTGGGAAAAGACTATTAGGCAGATGATTTTTCTACAATTTCCATAACGATTACTATTTAACTATTTCGATTTCAGTAACACTAGCAATACTTACTCTCCCATCTTCAATATCACTCATTTTCATAATCCCACCTTTCAATTTACCGCCCACACAATTTTTATTTGGTCTCAAAACATCTAAAACTTCCTCTTATGACGCACCAAACTAAAACTCGCATCCAGTTATTCGCTGAAGGATTTTATGAGGTCATATATAACCACGACCTAAATCTCCTTGATCTCGATGGAAGAATTGAGTAGGGTGTGTGACAGTTCGGATTATGGGAAACCGTCAATGTATAGTATAGTTGACGGTGGGGTGGCGCGATTCAGGAATTCATTATGCAGGTCGCACTATGGTTGTTAGTAGATGATAAAATAAAATGTTTTGCCTTGTCCTGCAAAGAAGTATTATATACCTAATGTAAAATGAATGTCAAAAAAAAAACTTACTTAAATTTCCTTTCATGCTTTTAATTAATACAATAACGATGGGTATAAAATTGTACGATTATTTTTTTAGTTTTATAATAGCTTTTATAATCCATATCTCCATAGTTGTTGATAATAGTTTTACCGAATTAGACACAGTCATCTAAGATTATTTCGAAAAGATCAACCTTACTTGTTTTAAAAGGTAATTAATGGAATACTCCCGTTATATCTGCCTTCTTTATAACATTGCTATGAGCAGTTCGTGTTTCACCTGCAACCTTCAACTTTTAAATATTAAACACACCTTCAGAATCGTCATCTTGAATACCTGCGATATATCTAATTACAAAACCTAATTTGCATGCGACGGCACATCTGTACGACGAAATTGTGATAAGTCAGTAGCAGCGCGAAGTATTTTCTAGTTCGTCGCCTCTACTTCGCTTCGAAGCCAATTATAAAGTTTAATGAAGCGTCAGGTTGTCCCTTTTACACTTGCACAGTTACTTTACATTATACGAATAGTTAAGGTTACGAAATTAATGGAAACTGGCTTACGTAACAATGGAAATTAGTTGATGTTTACACGTTCATGACTTTGAAGGAGCTGATAGCTGTTTGTTTTTTGTTAATTAGTGAAAAGAAAATGAACGAACTAGAAAGAGGTGATTGGAAAATGAAGTGTTGAATGATCATTAGAATACTTGAATCTACTATAGGTGAGACCTCTGCCTAACCCGTCGGAGAAACAGGGAGAAGCTAAAAAAAAACTAATCTATGATAACAATTCAAATAAGTATGCAACTCCTAGCGACATCTAGTGGCTCACCATTTTCCAAGCTATCAAGTTTGACTTTAGAGTTACGTTTCAGGCTTTGATTCGTCTCAATATCTGCCTTCAGCGACATCTAGTCGCTCTATACGGAAACCATGACATAGACACTTTCATTAACCTGTTGGGCTGAATTCAGTTGAGCAACATTGATACTGCAACATGTTTTTCTATTACTGTCAACACCTATAGTGTTAGTGATATTTAATATTTCCATACCTACTAAACATTTAATTTTGGCAGTTGCCAACTTATAGAATGCACTCTCTTAAGAGCCCTCTTACATTTTGGTACGTTACTTTTTTTTTAGTTATTAATGGAATCTCGCAGTCCAACCTGTGAGGTTGTCATCTTTTTAACCAGGATTGCCTGTGGATGCCTCAATAAATTAAGGCCTCCAGCCAGGGCGAGCGCGTTTCTCCAGCGCACTGAAATTTAGAGTAGGGACTTTTATTTTATTGATTAAAAAATCAAAGTACCTATCAACATTTGTTTTTTTTTTAAATTGATATGGTTTAAGCAATGATTGAAGACTAGTTTTTGTATAAATCTACTGAAAATGATGTAGAAGTTCGGAGATATTCAGACTTGTTTCCAGTAGAAAATTCAGTAATTTTTCTTTGTCTTTAAGGCATGTAATAAAAATGTATTCTATTATTATAAAGGTATAACATGATATTTGTGATATGAAAAAAATGTTTTGATGGATAATATTCATCAGATTCTGCAAATTAAAGCTCTCAAATGAGCTTTCCATGAGTTTTTGCCTAAACATGCATCAGGAGAACGATTATTGCTAAATAAATAGACAAATAATAAAAAAATCGCTTTTTTATTGCTGTAGAAAAGAAAACGAACTACCTTTACCAATTAATTGCTATTTATACTAACCAACGAATAGTATTCAATTTCAACGAGGAAATCGTGCATCTACGCGCATTTTCATATGAGGCCTCTTAACAAACTGCCGATTCGGGGTAGACTCTGTATACAGTAATGGTTTATGTGAACATTGTATAGTAGTAATAATAGTGAACTATCTAGAAATATTGGGACTTGATATAACAACCATTTTTGTTTCCGTTACATTCTCTGTATTACCATTTTGTAAACAAAATAACCTAAGGACACTAGTTAAACATTCAAAATAATTCGTTTCCAAACGCTTTTACGTCACCACAACAAGTCACAACAATTTTATGAATCGTTCACATTTAACGACACTGACGAACCCTGTAACGATCACTCCTATCAAACAGTTAAGGGCTACCTATATCGGTAAATTGGTAACAAAAATTATATGGTAATTTAATTCGAGTACCTTATATTGTGTTTTGACAGCAGTGGTAATTGGCTAAGTGTTGATGTCAATACCGAAGTACTTTGATGAAATAGTTAGATAGGTATTGAATTAATAAGTGATGTTACCTTCATTATTTGGGGAAATGACTTCCCAATTTATTTGGATTTTAATGCGTATTGGCGTGGCTTGTTAACATATGGCAAATAATTTAATTTAATGTTCTGTGTCCTGTAATGTTAATTACTTTGCTTTGCTTGTATTGTATATATTCAAGTATTTTCTAATTGAACAGACAGCTGTGCTACTGGGGAGCTTGTTGCGCCACTTCTTCTCCCCAGTGAAAGCACTAGGGAGTGGTGAAGGGCGGGCGTTTCGGGGGACTGACTTTTCATCATCATCATCATTTCAGCCGAAAGACGTCCACTGCTGGACATAGGCCTCCCCCAAACACCTCCACTTCGACCGGTCCTGTGCTTCCCGCATCCAACGGGTTCCTGCGGCCTTCACAAGGTCGTCGGTCCACCTTGTGGGAGGCCTTCCAACGCTACGTCTTCTACGCGGTCGCCACTCCAGAACCTTTCGGCCCCATCGGCCATCTGTTCTGCGAGCAATGTGCCCTGCCCACTGCCACTTAAGTTTGGCAATTCTTCGGGCTATGTCGGTTACCTTGGTTCTCCTGCGGATCTCCTCATTCCTGATTCGATCACGCAGGGAAACTTCCTGCGTGATCGAATCCCTATCCCTATAATCCCTAGCCCTCTCCATTGCCCTTTGGGTGACTTTTAGCCTTCTTATAAGGCCCATTGTGAGCGACCACGTTTCAGTTCCATAAGTCATCACTGACTGATAGACTGAGACTGACTTTTGCCTAGTTTGAATAAATGAGTTTTGATTTCGTATATATAGCAAAATGGTGACATTTATAAAGTGCAAAAGAAGGGTCCTACGAAAAGGGGCACATCTAAATGACAGTCATAAATATATTCGTGCATATTGTCCCAAAATGATTGTTCTAAATGTCAATGCGATATATGCGTGATAACCATTGGATGAGATGCATTTATTTTGCACTGTACTCCATTTATTATAGCATTAGACAAATAAAGGCAAAATAACGACTGTTATAATATATGTGAATTGTGTAATATTGGTGAAATTACTGCACCTTATAGTTATTTTTTTAATGTAAATGTTAAATAGATTACATTACTTTGTTTTTATCGTGAATTAACGGACATTACTATACGTTTAAAGAACGAAAGCGTGACAATCGTTATTTGTCTATAAATAAAGTATAAGTCATGTTAAAGAAGCTGTCAGATGCCTCCTGAGGGCATATGAATCTCGACTTTGTAGTCTTCAAAGTTGATTAGCGATGAAACTCAGATATAACCAATATAGAATATACCCGCACAAACTCAAACACTCCACAGACGTTAGAAGTACTGATATTTCTAGCGTTGCAGTCGTAACTCACGTCTGTTTGTAGTTCCACATATGTGACTGGAGTTATTAGAACACTGCTTGCACCAAGTACACCAATAGCAGAGAAGATATTAGAATCTGTAGTCGTAATAACGAATAGCTTCCCTTCGGTTACGTTGATCATGCAAACCTTATTTTGGTCTGATAAATCGGGAATATTTCGTTAGATGATAATATAATCAATTGACGCATTTTATGTTATTATAATAATTATTATAATTTACCGTTATGATTTCTTATTAGGATGAGAAAATATATACATATATATTCATATAAATTAATGAAACTACCTTTTTTTCTTTCTTTCTTTGTTTGTTGATTTTTTTTCTGCGATTGAGTGCAGAAAATAATGAAAGTAAATTCAGAATAGCGCTAGCGCTATTCAGTGATTTGTGGTGCAAATGGGCTAAGTGTAAAACTTTAATAAATCAAGCAGTAAAGCAGCATTAAAACGAACCTTTCAATTCAAACAAAGTAGAGAAAACATAGATAGGAAACGTAAAATCACGTGCAATCCCAACAAGAACTACGAACGAATGAGCAAACATAATTCGGATTCCTCAGCCCGCGTTGAACGTTCGACTTTAAAGGAATGCAATTTTATCTGATGCCGTCCGTGAACTGAGGGTAATTAAAGTTAAAAGGAATCCGAAAGTTTACGGAGTGCAGCGAACAATGAAACTTGTAGTTGAACTCGAGTTTCGCACCAACTCTGTATACTTTGAAAGGTAAGCGCACTTAGTAGCACCTTCCAATTTAAATAGGAATTTGCGGTCGAAATAAAATGATAATTTTTGAGATTTTGTGTGATGAAATTAATATTATAAAATTGACTTTCAATATTGAACGAGAAGACACGTTGAAAAATGGATTTTGGCTTTGGTCCAAACTATAGAAAAGAAAGAGTTACATTTTGAAATCGGTAGACTGTAAACTGCTGAAGAATTGTAAATGTTAGCTTCGAAAATTCTTTAATATGCTTTTGACATTATTTTATTTATTTTGTGACCATTATTATTACTTATTTGTTCACACATGATTGTTTAAATTTCATGCTTTATTTCTTTTTAGAAGCGTTTAAAATTACAGTATTCATTGCTCTAATTAAATATTTGATTATAATCCATAATAATGCTGAACGTCACTACGGAATATCAACAGAAACATGTCAAAACTTACGGCAATCCCAGAGAGCAAATACACGAAAACAATCCATTCGAAACTGCAAATAATGCTAAATCCAGGTGCAACGTCGAACTTTGTTTGGTTATTGTTAGAGCATTGTTAAGTGTACTTAACCTCACTCAGTTGACGGCATTGTTGAGTTTTGGTGCTTTTATTTGGCGATCTGCGTCGAGTCATTGACCTCTTATAGTGTTGAGCTTTGCGATAATAGTATAGCTCAACACTATTCATATATTAGGACACAAATTAACAATAAACAATCTAATCGGTCTAATCGTGTACCAAATTTAATCCAAATCTATTCAGCAGTTAAGGCGTGTAAAGGTAACACACAGACAGATAGAGTTACTTTCACATTTAATATATTTTTTAAGTATAGTTGGTATGGATTTTAAAACATACTTACTATCAAATACTATCTTGAGGGTTTAACACAATATATTTCGTTGTCGTTAAGAAGCTCGCATTTATGTGTTTCAAATTTTGGCTGGTACATGTTCAATTAATTCCCGTCTTGCATGCATATCTTCATGTTAGGTGAGTTGGCTCTCAGTATGATGAATTTACATTCATATATACGGGAAACATATCTCAGAACTTTGTTGATTTCGTACCTAGTTTACATAGTGCTTTTGAAGGTAGTGTTTTTACCTAATTAATTATGATTTTAGAAATTATAATACAAATATTTATATTTTAATATCTTTATATTATATTTAATAATTTTAATTAAAATATTTTAATATTATATATTTTTTTACTTATTAATTAATTAAATTAAAGCACAAGTAAAAAAATACTGTACAAAGGTGGACTTATTAGATTATAAACCAACTAGTACGATTTTGTCTATTAACTATATTAACCATCTCACTTGATGCTACTTTTCCAAAGTCTATCATCGCATAAAACTTCATAATCAAAATAATTAATCTTATAACTAAAATTACTCTGTCTTAATATTGTTGTTTGAAAACAAGTAAAGTATCTACACACAAATAGTTGGAAGTTTCCTAATAATAATACGTTATTAATATGTAAACTCTACTTAGTTTAAAATATTCAGCCTATTGATAAGTTTGACGAACTTATACAGGCTTAAGTATGTGTAGCAACATGTCTAAGTACCCACGTATTGTGTGTCAAATATTATGATATACACCGAACTTGGATAATAGAGGAATGAATATCGGGAAACAGTTGAACAGCGATGTAACAATTCCAGAACAAGCGCGTGAAGTAACATACATAATATATGGAAAAATAACATAAATTCGAATGATTTTGAATCGAAGATATAACTACCCTACAACATTTTTTTTTAATTTTTCGACAAACACAGTTTATACCACCTATAAAATCTAAAGTCAAAGTCAATTGATTTATTTTAAATAGACCTTTCAAAACCACCTTTAAACGTAAAAAAGTCTTAAAACTAAGTAAAAATAGTGAAGAATAGAATATTTTCAAATTAAAAATCGTTCGAATTTACGTTATGTTTAGTCCGCACGTTCGTGCTGGGCCCACAGGACATAATGCCAATCCAGAGAAGTTTTAAATAAGTACCTACGGAAATATTGATTTCGTTTATCCTTGAATCGGAACCAGAAACTCGGGTTAACAGCAGCACTGCCTTCAAGTAAAACCTGCCTAAATGTTTATCAATAAAGTCAAATAGCATTGATAAACCGTTACGGCCTTATTACAAAACAAGATTTATCTTTAGACCCAGGTTTGAACCATCCAGCCATTTTTAAATTTCGAACTATAATCCGACGAAGCTAAAGTTCTTATTACAATAAAAACTTTTTTACAAAAAAAACAACCGACTTCGAAAAACACTATAAAGTGAAAAATAACTTTAATTTCGGAAGTCGGTGTCTTTGGATTTGTATTTTAGTTTTTTGCCACCGACTTCCGAAATTAAAGTTATTTTTCACTTTATAGTGTTTTTCGAAGTCGGTTGTTTTTTTTGTAAAAAAGTTTTTATTTTTCACTTTTTAGCGGGTCAGTTCGCTCGCTCGCAAAAGTATTTCACTTTAAGAAGTATTTATTAGTTTTTAGACTAGACGCTGATAATCCTAAGCTGGCTGCAGCATCAGGCCAGACTTATGTCAACATTGCATTGAACTTAAAATTTAGTTCTGTTTAAAATGAGCCCAAACACGACTACGGTGCTGTAATTTCAAGGTTTGTACTTTTTCTGATGCTCCTGGCTTCAGCATCAGGTCTCTATGTACTTCGGTGTTCCTCATTAACAGTACGTTCATCCACACATCGAGCCCTTTTCAATGAGCCTAAACACGATATATCTGCTGTTAGTTGTCGAGGAGTTAGGTACTCTGCAGACTATCCTGACTGCAGCATCAGGTCATAAATGTGGTAAATGTGGCAAATGCCCTATCAAACATCAAAACAATTTACTAAAACAGTCCTTGCCTGTTCGAGTAACTTCTTACTGTTAAGGAGCTGTACCTTCCATCATCAGCTCAGCTACCTGAGATGGTGACAACCATACACCAATACACAAGATACTTACGTACAACATGTCATTTAATGACATGTTGCGCTGAACCCAATAAATTGGGATAAGGACAGGAGAATAATGATCATGATCCAGAATTAAAACTGGCAGTCCTTCTCCAGGTCCCAGTCTACCCATCTGCCAAGTGGAGCAGTGGTGGCCAAGTGGTAACGCCCGCGACTTACGAGTTGTAGGTCGTAGGTTCAAACCCAGACAGGCGCTTTCTTTGAGTAAATTATTTTCATCACCACTGCTCTCAAAACAGTGAAGGAAAACATCGTGAGGAAACCGGCATGTCCTAGAACCAAAAATTCGAAGACATTGTGATATCTGCCAACCCGCACTGGACCCGCCTGGTGGATTACGGCCCACTCCCTCTCACAGAGAGGAGGCCAGTGTCCCAGCAGTGCGAACATTATAGGCTGATTATGTTAAAGGCCTGAAAAAGTAATAGACTAGACAGACTCACTTTCACATTTATAATATTATAGAGGTATGAGGAACAGGGTGTAAAGTTCACTCATACTCTACAGAAAATGGAGGATCCTTCTACCAGACGTGTGTCAGGTCTGGCGGGCAATTGCCCCGTTAATTCATATCGGGCCGTTGTATAAGCTAGTTGCGCGGTAAATTCTGCTTGCGAGATGCAGGATTTTACGTGACGGCAGTATCACGCGTTGTTCGCATGTGGCGTTGTAGATACCGCTACAATATTAGTATTGTTGCCTTTTATTTTACGTCGCCTTCAAACCTTCCTTCTTGCTGATTTTACTTACCCTCCATAGTGAACTCTCGCACAAAATCTTCAACAGTTTCATCTAAACCAAGCAGAATTTGTACAAACTAACTCTAACTAATTCGAGATGTTACCCTAATCCACATTTTACGTACATATACCGTGGATCATGCCGACCTTGTTTAAATTCTACGTTTGCCTGATTCTTCAAGAAAATTCACTGAGTAAATCTAGTACTGGTAGCTGCATCTATCGAAGGGAGGGATAATTATCTTGTCAACATCGTAAGGTAATGTAATGTTTTCAATCTACGTTAAATTATAAATTACTTAAATATAAATAACTTAAATACCTGTGTAAACATGAGGTACAGTTTGCGCTGCAACTGCAACAAATGTTATGTTGTTTTTCAATAATAGTACAAACTATTCTAAAATTATTAATAATTTTTAAGCATAAAGTTGATATTTATTTGAGTGAAAATAATATCAACTGGAAACAAGTATTTGAATACACTCCATCTTGCATGTGTCATTTTCTAATGCGACTTTTTATTGTTGTCTTTGCACAATGTAGTTATTATAAAAAAATAAGTAATAATAAAAAATAATTATTAAATTAATTATTATTCAAATAATATTCTACAATAATATTATTCAAAATAATATAAGTATATAAAAAAGAAGGAAAAGGTCCGCATCGCTGTCAACAAGAAAAGTGCCCAAAAGGCTGGCAGCATTGCCACGTTTTATGTACCTATTCTCTAAGTGTATCATTTAAATTCAAATACCTTCTGAATATGATAGCAAAATTAAAATACCTTCTGAATATCACATTATCTTTCAATTTTGTATAGCTTCTCGTCAAAATAATATCTAATACAATGTTATTTAGAGCAACACAATTTATATTAACTTCAAACATTCCTCTAACTTCCCAAACATGACATTAATATAACTTAACTTTAAAGTTTGTTTAGTTTAGTTAAGTACCTATCTAAGTTTCTAGAAAATTCTACCCCGTCACTTCCTATTGGCGCGCGGTGTCGTCAAAGGCAATTAGCGGAGTAAACAAATTTAGGTTAAAGTTCTCTGAAACTTGGGATCCTCTTAAAAACTATTGGAGTGTTAAAATTTTAAAGAGGTTTATGTTTGAAGACTATAAGTAGTTTGTGTCCACCTCAGTGAGTTATGGAACCTTTTCATAAAATTATACGCGCGCCTGAGGGGCTAATGGCTAAATAATAACAGTCGCACGGGTCGATCATCAAGGTTAAGCAACTCTTGCTGAGGTCGGTCCGTGGATGGGTGACCATCCATTACGTACCGAGATCCCTCCATGCCCCGCAAAACCACTTTAAGCAGTTGGTCCCGGATGTCATTCGTTGATCTTTGACAGTCGTTACGGGTAGTCTGAAGCCTGAAAGCCTAACAAGGAGTCTTACCAAGGGGTATTGTGTTAACCCAGTAAGCTGGATTGTGGAGTTCAGAAAGGCAGTCGCTTCAAGTAAAATCTGATATTTAGCTGCATTCGGTTGGACTGGAAGCTGATCTTAACATAGCTGGCTAGGCAGAATTTTTTTGCTGTTCGAGATCTATGCGGACATTTTGCGTGATGTTTTTGATGCACATAATATATCTAAAGTGTTACTTTCATATTTGATAACATATTTCAATAACTATTGAGAGGCCCGTGGATAAATCATAACAGCTGCACAGGTTGAAGGATCAGATTAAGCTACGCTAGCCGCGGTTGGTCTGTGGATGGGTGACCATCTTTATATACCGCAACCCCTCCGTGCCTCGGAAAGCACGTTAAGCCATTGGTCTCGGCTGTCATTCGTGGATCTTTGACAGTCGTTACGGGTAGTCAGAAGCCCGGAAGTCTGACAACCAGTCTTACCAAGGGGTATCGTATTACCCAGTAACTGGGTTGTGGAGGTCAGATAGGCAGCCGCTCCATGTAAAATACTGGTATTCAGCTGCATCCGGTTAGACTGGAAGCCGACCCCAACATAGTTGGGAAAAGGCTAGGCAGATGATGATGATGATTCCAATAACTGTATTGTAATGACTGCTGTACTACACGGCAGAAATGGTTTATCTAATTCTACTTCAAAGATTTTTTCGTGTTATTGTCTGTGTGGTGTCGTGTCTGTGTGGTGTCGGACTTAAAGAATTGCACCACCCCTTACTTCCCGTGGGTGTCGTAAAAGGCGACTAAGGGTCTTACCGGAGAATGGGCAGCAGCGTTCTCTATTTATTCCACCATCATACCATACTGCGATCGCCAACCCGCCTGCCAAACGTGGCGATTATGGCAAAGCCCCCCCAAAATTGGAGGAGGCCTATGTCCAGCAGTGGACGTCTATCGGCTGAAACGACGACGACGACTTCAAAGATTTATATTAAGTGTGCTTTTTATTATATGTTTGACGTGGAATTAATTAATATTGAAATCAATTTAATTTCATTTGTGGTCTGACGGATTAGCAATTTCCTTCATTTAAAAAAGATTTTGGTTGAAAGTGTCTTATGCAATTCTGGTGCTGGTTATTTTCTTTTGAATTAATTACAATGGTTATCTATCTATACTAATAAAGCTAAAGAGTTTGTTTGTTTGTTTGAACGCGCTTATCTCCAGAACTACTAGTCGAATTTAAAAAACTTTGAATATTTGATAGCTCAATTCGTGAGGAAGGCTATAGACTATTTAACAACACGCTATGACCCTTACGAGCCTTTTGCTCAAAAAAAAAAAAGTTTAAAAATTATAACCCGGATACTGAAAAGGATGAAACAATGAAATTACCTTCCCGTGGTCGCATGCCGCTGTACTAACATTCATATAAGCTATGGAAGCATGCCAGGTTTTAGTTTTTAAACAAATTTTTCATTGAATTATTTTGAGGCTTATTTCAGTAATATTTATATTTTTGAAATGTGCTAATTAATTAAGCCTTTTCATTTGATACCCCACAAGGCACCATCCAAAAATGTTTATTTTTAAAATCATTACTTTATGTCCTCTAGCCATATTGAATTTAGTGTGATTTAACATAGCTTATAATCAGCGGACCGTTAAGACGCTTGATGATGATGATAATGATGGGGCTCCCTTTTCCGCACTTAGACTCCATTCGGTCCGTTGTGCGTGGGGCGTCAAGACGCTTCTAACGATACCTCATTTATCAAATTAGGTATTATAAGTATTTTTAACCGACTTCAAAAAAGGAGGAGGTTTCTCAATTCGACCGTATATATATACAGGGTGTTTGGTGCATCGTTTGCCAAATAGAATTGGCCGAAAGGAGAGGTCATTTGCTATCTCTTAAGGCCCAGTAACTCATTCCTTGTTACACCGGTTTTTTTATTATGACTTTTTAATTTTTATTTAGAAAAATACAAGAACTCGGCATTTAAGCTTAATTTTTTTTTATTTATGAGTATAATAGCCTTCAAATTTTATTTTAATTCTTATCTTTACTCTTGTATGGTTCTATGGACCCTGTATATATTTTTTTTTTTATGTGTGTTCGCGGATAACTTCGTCGTTTATGAACCGATTTTGATTATTCTTTTTTCGTTGGAAAGGATATATGCCAAGGGTAGTACCATGATAAGGAAACCAGGATCTGATGATGGCATCCCAGTGAAATCGAGGGGAACCTTCGAAAATAGTAGGAGCGACCAGTGCGTTTGTTAACTTTTTCATAAAGTATTTTAAAGCACTACAATTTAATGAAGGCCTGGAGTCGATCTGATTATGAAGCCGAAAGAAGGTCGAGGGGACTCCTCAACGATCTACAGCAGTTACCTTGTGTTTGGGCTTAATAAATTTGTATTGTTGTGAACTTTACACCTAGATGGGTTGTGACTGTCATTAGGGGTCTGATGATGAAGATGAAGGACAGTTAAGGGAACTCCTCAACAGTTTACAGTAGCTACCTTGTGTATGTTCACCGATTACTCGAAAAAGGCTGGGCCGATTCCAAAAGTTCTTTGATTAATTAAAAGGGTATACTCTCGAGGTGGTCCCATTATCATCAAGTTGGAATCTGATGAGAGGATCCCATGGAAATCGAGGGAAACCCTCAAATTTTATAGGCAAACCTATAGCGATTTGGGTATTTTTTAAAGTAACCTGGAGCATTTGCTCTCGGAAATCATCATTTGGTAAAGTCATTTTGTCATTTGGAGCTGATGATGAAGACCACAGATGGCCATCGAAACTACTCAATGACAAATATTTCACGGGTTGCGATTCGATTACATTAATATGTTTGCTAAGCAATTTATGCTCGTCACAATGCGTATAGCGAGTGATTGTTGAGGAGTTCTTCTGGTACTTACCGGGAGAACTCCTCAACAATTAACGTCCCAGCATCGGGAAAAACAATATTTAGTAAAAGGTGATGAACAGTTGGCATTAGGCTATTGTAACTTAGATAAATTACAAACTGACCAACTAAACAGTGAAAAAGAAAATCATTTTTACAAAAAAAAAACAACCGACTTCCAAAAAAAACACTACAAATTGAAAAATAACTTTAATTTCGGAAGTCGGTGTCGATAATCGAAAATGCCGAACCAAAGACACCGACTTCCGAAATTAAAGTTATTTTTCAATTTGTAGTGTTTTTTTTTGGAAGTCGGTTGTTTTTTGAAGTTATGAAGGAACAGATGAACCAAGTCAAAATCATAACCCTCCTTTTTTTTAAGGGTTACCGCTGGCCTGGAACATGAAGGGCTAAAGAAGGAACACGGGTGGGTTTTAGTAAGTAGGAGTCTGACACTCCCTTCCGCTCCACCCAGAGCGGGAGGAGTCATTTGATGAAAAAAACCCTCCTTTTTTGCTTCGCCGTAGTCGGGTAAGAAAAGTCAAATCACACGCGGATGAAGTCGCAGGCAGAAGCTAGTTTATTATATAGTTCTGCGTTTCTGGACCAAAAAGACAGTTTTTTATGACACTATGTTTTGTGAGAACATGCTGTAATAGTATTCTTCTCTTTTGTTTCAGAATCTTAAGAATCAAATCATGACAACGAACGTGTGGGTAGAACAGGTGAGTTCTAAATA
Source organism: Mesoligia furuncula (assembly GCA_916614155.1). Lineage (NCBI taxonomy): Eukaryota > Metazoa > Arthropoda > Insecta > Lepidoptera > Noctuidae > Mesoligia > Mesoligia furuncula. The sequence goes on from OU744804.1 coordinate 5,079,706, forward strand.
TCACACTATAATATTATAAAGGCGAAAGTTTGTGATTGTGTTTGTGGGGGTGTGTGTGTGTTTATATGTTTGTTACTTCTTCACGCTCAAACGGCTAGACCAATTTTGATAAAATTTTGTACGAAAGTAGCTGACACCCTGGATTAATATATAGGCTACTTTTCATCCTGATATTCCCACGGGATCTACACCTACGCGGGTGAAACCGCGGGGCGCAGCTAGTTAATTTTATAATTTATACAGGCTGGCAAGGAAATCCGACGCACAAAAGGTAAACTGTATGAAAACAGCACATCATTCTAGACGTACGGTAGAAATGTTTCGGTTTGTTATCAAAAAGAAAATCAGCTGTTTCATAGAACAGTGCAACACCTGCGCGGTTAAAATGTATGGAATAGCATTTTTTTTTAAATAACATACAAAGTAAGAGTGAACAGGCTTCTTCTGGGTAAGCTCACTCCATCGTCGACTTTGTCTCTGTCACCTCTGACCTAGACTAGAGTCAAGAGCAAACCAATTTCAAATAAGAAAAAAAAAGACGAAAATTTTCAACGTTGTGGGGTTTGAACACTGATATAGATATACCTAGATAACGCAAGAGTAACTACTTCGCGTGCCAAAAATTGCACCAACTTATGATTACAAATCGTAAGCCGCCCCTTTCGCGCTCAGTCCTTTGTACTGCTGGCTGGGTAAGTGTGAGCGAGAGCGCGAGCTTGTGACGTCATAGTAGGTAGTCCAAAAATGGCACGCTTGGATTTCATACAGTTCGTGATACTTGCGTTATCTAGGTATATCTATATCTGTGGGTTCGAACCAACTGAACCCATGGTAACAGGTTGCGCATCGAAGTTCCTGTCACCCTGTTTTAACTCAAAAAACTAGGAAACGATGCAAAGCATCATCATCTGCCTAGCCTTCTATGTTGGGGTCGGCTTCCAGTCTAACCGGATGCAGCTGAATACCAGTATTTTACATGGAGCGACTGCCTATAAGACTTCCACAAACCAATTATTGGGTAATACGATACGCCTTGGTAAAGATCCATGAATGACAGCAGGGACCAACTGCCTAACGTGCTTTCCGGGGCACGGAGAGGTCTTGGTATGTATGGTCACCCATCCACGGACCAACCGCGGCAAGCGTAACTTAGCCTGATCGGTTGAACCGTGCGGCTGTTATTTCTTAGCCACAAGCCTCTCTCTTAGCCACAAGAGAGATATAACACTTAAAGAACTAAAACTAATAAACTAAAAAGTAATAAAGTCAAAGTCAAAAGTCAAAGTCAAAGTATTTATTTCAATTAAACCATTAACAGGCACTTTTGAATTGTCAAGAAGTCGGTCAGTCAGAAAATATGAAGCTAGTTGCCCATTCCAAAGCGTAGGTACCTATGGAGAAGAACGGGCAAGAAACTCCATAGGAACTTTAACACAATAATATACTACCTATACCTACTATACAAGGTTATTGGTAAAACATTAACAACCTCTTAAGAGGTCATTGTACTCATCATTATGAACAACCTTTACTATGGGACCAAACCTGAAATCGCGAAAAAAAAATCAGCTTTTCCCTAGATTTACGAGCATGTTCGTATAACTCATCAAAATGTAGGGAACAGCTGATTTTTATTAAGACGTATCCCAAATTGGGCACCCGCTTAAATGGCACCTGAGTGAATGCCCGGACCAGGCCCGTGCCGGACGGCGCGCACGTGTTCCACGCGCGCCTCAAAGAGATGTCAGCATCGAGGAGGGGCCCCTTAGGGCCGAAGCCTGCCGGGTCAGCGGGATTGTCCAAAAGGGTTACCGCTGGCCCGGAACAGAGGAGTCATTTGATGATTTCCCATCGGCAAAAAAAAAAAAAAAAAAAAGTAAATGCACCTGACACAGCGGCACATTCACCCAGGTGCCATTTAAGCGGGTGCCCAATGTGGAATACGTAGGGTACTTTATAACAGTGCCCTAGCGAATTATGCTAATGACGAAAAAACTTTTACATTTCACAAAGCTAGCAGAACTGTGCAGTCAAACTTTTAACATACACTTTTTCAGTCACGATGAAACTTGGACCAATTGACTGCAATAATGCCCCTAGCTGTGGTTTCCAAGAAGACAAGTAGCCGCCATACAGCTTCTGCATTTCACCGGCGAGTGACGTCACTGAAACGTTTTTTTATGAAATTAGACGTTCGTAAAAAGGTTTTTTTGACACCGTAATGTCAAACCCTGCTATCACCATTATCATCTCAGCCTGCGGCCGTCATGTACGGTTTAAGACATTTATTTCTCAAAAATAATACAATTCACTTAGCATGAGAAGTACAAGTTAATGATAATACTTGATACACGAACTTATGAAGAACGGTAAGTACTCGTAAATAAACTAGTAAGTAGTAGATGCTCAAATATTTTTCTTACACTGTATTTGGATAAACAAGAAAAAGTTAGCGAACCATTACGTATCGTTTCTTGATAGCAAGTCAATAGCAATTACACATTGTTAATAGAAGCAAGCTGACAATATTTTTAAGTTGTTGATGTTTTAAATACAGTTTACTGCCTAAATGTTTTTATGTATTTAAATAAGTCATATTTTCGCCATTTTATATTTACATTGCGGCCATTATTCTTCTAGAAAACTTTAGCTATTACTAAAGAAATATTTAGCTACTTTATCCTCGTAAGAGCCTGTTTCCTGAGGGGAATCAGTACTTGAAAATGAATAAAAACTATTTACAAAAAAAAAACAACCGACTTCCAAAAAAAACACTACAAATTGAAAAATAACTTTAATTTCGGAAGTCGGTGTCTTTGGTTCCGCATTTTCGTTTATTGACACCGACTTCCGAAATTAAAGTTATTTTTCAATTTGTTGTATTTTTTTTTTGGAAGTCGGTTGTTTTTTTTTTTGTAAAAAGTTTTTATTTTTCACTTTTTAGTGGGCCATCTGTGGTCTTCTTCATCAGCTCCACTTTACCAAATGATGATTTCCGAGAGCAATTGCTGAAGTTATTTTAAAAAATACCCAAATCGTTATAGCTTTGCCTATAAAATTTGAGGGTTTCCCTCGATTTCCATGGGATCCTCTCATCAGATTCCAATTTGATGATAATGGGACCACCTCGAGAGTATACCCTTTCAAACAAAAAAAGAATTTTGAAAATCGGTCCACAATTGGCGGAGTAATCGCGTAACAAACACACAAAAAAAAAAAAAAAAAAACCTACCGTCGAATTGAGAACCTCCTCCTTTTTGTAGTCGGTTAAAAAAATAAACAAAAAGTTCCTATCCTACGAAATATAAAACAAAATACCAAACCGACCATAAACAACCAACATAGATCACAATATAAGTCAAAACGTTACAAACAGGACATGTCTCATTTGCCCCACACTATACCATTGACAAATGGCTACCCGGAAGGGACATTGACGTGTCACCTCGAAGACAAGTAGGGATTGTCATTCTTTCAACGGACACGGACACCCGCCCGTCAATTCCAAAGTGATTAATGTAAAGAGATGTAAAGGCATTCAAAGTCTCCAGAATGAGGGATTTTCTTGTTCTTTTTTTTTTAACGCTTCCTTAGTCGCTGGATAGATGGCGCTGAACTTGGTAAGTTACTGCAAGGAACGGAAGTCACATAATTTTTTTATTAATTCACTTGGATGTAATTTTGAGATCGTAAAACGAAAGCAAACGAAACTGTCATTCAACGAGCGTATATGACGTGAAGCTATATTTTTTTTTCCAAGCGTTTTGACTTTGGCACCTAGTAACGTAGTCAGTTCAACGCCATCTTCAGGGTTCTTGGGAACTATTTTTTTTTTAATACTGAAAAGAAAAACCTCTCATTGAAAGAAGAAAAAGTGCTCTTTCAAAGAAATGAGAATGTGTTTTGTTTTTCGTTTAAATGATTGTGGATTTTGGAGGGATAATGTAAATTAAATGTTTTCGTTTGAGGAAAAGGATTTTGTGTTTATCCTTTGGCATGTAGAGTTTTCTTGCCTTTAGGTATCATTATTTTGTATACAGCTTTATTAAATAAATCAGCCTTAGTAAGGTTGAAGTGTTTCTGAATCTTTTTATTTTATAATTTTTATTTTGCCACACACTTAGAATTTCTTCTGTAACATTATTAACGCAAATTAATTAAACTTAGAAATAACTAGATCCGAGATATTGATTTTACTGACTAAGGAAGTTTTTAAGTTAATAACGAAGTAGTTAGTTAAGGTATTTTATTACCTTCTAGCTGACCCGACGGACGTTGCCGTCCAAATTTCAATAATTTATACAAAAACTCCGTAAAAAAGTACTTCATTTCCTCCCGTATTTGACTTTTTTTCCGGGAAACTTTTCCAATTTTTCTTTCTATCAAAACCTATTTCTGAGTCTTATAAACTTTTTAATGAAAAAATAGCCAAATCGGTCAAGCCGTTCTCATGTGATACGCTTACCAACGAACAGCATTTCATTTTTAGGGTTCCGTTAGGGTAAAAACGGGACCCTATTACTAAGACTTCGCTGTCTGTCCGTCCGTCTGTCTGTCACTAGGCTATATCTCAAGAACCGCAATAGCTAGACAGTTAAATTTTCACAAATTATGTATTTCTGTTGCCGCTATATCAACAAATACTAAAAACAAAATAAAAATTATTTTTTTCATTTCATTCAAATATGCTACTGGCTCTTTTGGAATATTCTAGGTCACTTTTGTTATTAACAGCTAGTTCCTATTAAAGGTAAGAGGGGGGGGGGGGGGGGGGGGTAAGTGTAGGTCCTATGAATAGTAGGGTAGGTAATGGCGTATTTTGAAATTATTCATAAATGTGGAATCGGCTAAAGGTCCATAAACACACGTATCAAACCGGAAAGGGATCGGCACCGTATCAACTCGAGCCGTTCAGTATTCTTTGTACGAAACTCCCTACTGGAACGCACACTAATTCAAACTCAAACTCAAAGTATTTATTTCCATTAAACCTTTAACAGGCACTTTTGAATTGTCAAGAAGTCGGTCAGTCAGAAAATATGAAGCTAGTTGCCCATTCCAAAGCGTAGGTACCTATGGAGAAGAACGGGCAAGAAACTCCATGGACACTCTTTTTAAACTACATTTTACAAAAATATTTGTTACATCATTACTTTTGAATTTATGATTATATAATGTGAGAACGACGTCAAAAATTAAAAAGACGTACGCGTTAAAAGCGTCTGGAATCGTAATCGGAATGGAATCCTAACGTAATCGCCTCGCCTCGTGACAAGCTCACGAACCGCGGTGCGGTGCGGCACGGCTCGTCGTCACCGCGCTTACGGCTCGTCGTCACCGCGCTTACGGCTCGTCGTCCCCGCCTTATGGCTCGTCGTCGCCGCGCTTACGTCTCTTCGTACCCGATCTTACGTCTCTACGTCCACCCTTGCCCCTCACCCTTCCAGCCTTTTTTTTTTTTTTTTTGCGGATGGGAAATCATCAAATGACTCCTCCCGCTCTGGGTGGAGCGGAAGGGAGTGTCAGACTCTTACTGACTAAAACCCACCCGTGTTCCTTTCTTAGCTCTTTATGTTCCGGGCCAGCGGTAACCCTTTCGGACAATCCTGCTGACCCGGCACCCTTCCAGCCTGCCTACTGCACCATCAACCAGCGGTCGGCGAGCCGTAAGCGCGGCGTCGCCTAGCCGTAGCCGAGTCGACGTATCAGAGCTTCTGATCCGCTTTGGTTACCTGCTTACGTTAGGTTGACGCCTGTTTGACGGCGAGGCGAAAGGCGATACGGTGCCGATCCCTTTCTGATTGATACCTGTGCCTATGACCTTTAACCGATTCCACCTTTATGGTCTAATGGAATAATTTCAAAATACGCCATTACCTTCCCTACTATTTCTATAACTACGCAATTAACTCGTTAAATTACCGTTTTGGAGTTTGCATAATTTGGGATAGTATTGGGAACCGATTTAATTAACATTTCCATTTGAGACTGAAAATTAAACGAATTACGATAACCGAAAGCTGCGGTAGATTTATAATATCCGCTTATTTATTTATTGAAAGAGTTGTAGTTTACATCATCACCATCTGCCTAACCTTTTCCCAACTATGGTGGGGTCGGCTTCCAGTCTAACCGGATGCAGTTCAATACCAGTATTTTACGTGGAGCGACTGCCTATCTGATCTCCACAACCCACTTTTTGGGTATTACTATACCCCTTGGTAAGACTGGTTGTCAGACTTTCGGGCTTCTGACGACCCGTAAAGACTGTCGAAGATCTCATCATCATCTTCATTTCAGCCGCAAGACGTCCACTACTGGACATAGGCCTCCCCCAAAAGGGAGGGTTTGCCATAATCGCCACGCTTGGCAGGCGGGTTGGCGATCGCAGTATGGTATGGTGGTGGAATGCATAGAGAACGCTGCTGCCCAGTCTCCGGTACGCCCCTTAGTCGCCTTTTACGACACCCACGGGCAGTATGGGGTGGTGAAGTCCGGCATCACACAGACACGAAGATCTACGAATGACAGATGGCTCCAACGGCTTCACGTGCTTTCCGAAGCACGGAAACAAACAGTTGTAGTTTACAATCTGTTCTAATATTATAAAAAGGTAAAGAGAGTATGTATGCAGAGATTAATCTTCGGAACTACTGATCGATTCTGAAAATTCTTGAACTCATAGTCATTAGTCATAGTCATAGTCATTTATTCATAAACAAGTAACTTGTATCTGAATTTACACACAAAAAAAAAAAATACATTCATCCGGTCATAAATTAAATCATCAATTTAAAAATAACAGATTTACATTTCTTCAATAGTAGGTACTTCGACCAGCTGTAAAATAAACAATATTACCAAACCCTTAAAATTTAAAATAATAACAATAAAATAATAAATTAATGAAAAATAAAAATAAAAATGATTAAAATTATATTAAAATCAGAGTTAATTAAAAATGATACTATTAAATTTATAGTTCAATAAATCTGAATTATCAAAATCCCATAAAATTTAACAAACCATGATTTATCTCAATAAAATTACAATTCAATAAAATTACAATTCTTCTACAGCATACAGACACTTATTCAATAGGAATTTTTTTAGTTTAGTTTTGAAAACGCTACTATAGACAGTACTTTTTATGTCTAAAGGCAACCTGTTAAATAGTTTTACAGACTGGTATCGTGGACTATCGTGAACTAATGGGAAGCTACCTGTATTGCCGAGTATCATTAGATAGATTTATGTTAAAACAAGAAATTTCACGCGGGCGAAGACGCGGGCAGTAAATAGTATAGTATAATATAGCTGTGCAACTATACTAAAATGCCTTTATTCTGCACTGGGGCCGTAGATACAGGCTGGTTAGATTAGATAAGATACTAAAATACTTAAGAAAAACAAATGAAAAATTAACATGACCTGGCACTTCTTTGTGTGTGTCACATTAATTAATGTGACTTGATGCGGTGGCGCTATTAAGGGTATAATGTCAAAACATTATTTTAAATATTTTGCATTCCTGAAAATAGTACACTACCGCTTTTCAAATGTATCGAAAACCAAGCCTCAAAGGTATGACTCACGATATAAAATGGTAAAAATTCAATTCAGTAAATCTAAGGGAGTTAAAAAGAGTTTGCGAGAGTGGTGACATTTTCACTCCCTTTCAGTCAGTGCACGCATTTGTCAGTAATCGTGCAGCTGAACTCAAAACTTAAGATACGTGTCTTAAGTGTTGAGTTGAGCTGCACGATTACTGACAAATGCGTGCACTGACTGAACAGGTCGTAGATTGATGAACTGTGTGAAGAAGTTAAAGAACTAGTTTGCTTTTCATTTAACATAGCGATCCCTATAACTATAATTTCTCATCCCACAATTATAGGCCTTAGTGTGAGTTTTTTCGACTCACGTTTGATTGCGAGCGCGTTAGAATATTGTATGGGAAAAAGTTATGGCGCCACCTGGTGGTTACTAGGAGAAACCTAATATCCCATACAAAATTCTAACGCGCTGGCAATCGAACGTCATTCGAAAAAACACACTTTAGCAAAACTGTTGTATATTTAAAGTACACATACACAACTTATACATCTATATAATACTAGCTTCTGCCCGCGACTTCGTCCGCGTGATATTTCTTGTTCCCCCGACTTGTTCCCCATCTCATCGCCTGCCCGCGCTATTACCAACTTCGTATTTGCTTAGCGTTCTTTCAGATTTTTTTTCTTTTTGCTCGGCTCCTAAGGGTCATAGCGTGATGTTAAATAGCCTATAGCCTTCCTCAAGAATTGGGCTATCAAATACAAAAAGATTTTTTAAAATCCGACTGGTAGTTCTAGAGATTACCCCCTACAAACAAACTTACAAACTGTACCTCTTTATAACTTGTATTTATACGAGTACAAACACATGTATATTATTGTATACATGTGTTTGTACTCGTATAAATACAAGTTACACCAAACATAAGCAACGAGGAAGCACGCTTGTAAATATTATTTTCTACTTCATTGAGCAGAACAAAAACAAGGCGGATTTATTTACTAGGCTCTGTGGAAACTTTTGGTTTATTATCCACATAGATACTAGTAAAGATATCCTAAACACTGGTGTTTAGAATATCTTCTCTTTCTTCTTTTGTTTTTTATTTCTTACTTTGATTGTTGTTTTTAGGGTTCCGTACTTCAACAGGAAAAAACGGAACCCGGGAAGGATCACTTTTTTGTCCATCTGTCTGTCTAGACCAATCTCGGGAACGCGTGGAGGTATCGAGTTGAAATTAAAACCATATACTCAGGTCTGCGGTCCCTTAAATCTGTGAATGAAAGTTTTTTCGGTTTCTGTTGTTTCTCTGCATCATGTTTATCGCAAATAAACTAATTTTCTTTCTTTTTCTATAAATATGTTTATCAATTTTTTTTTTTCATTTTGTGTGGAGACACTTTTTTCAAATAGGTGCAAACAGCGATGAATAGTTAACAAAACTACATAGAAACTGAACATAGTACATTTTAAAGTAGGTTCTTACTTCTGTCAAAATTGTGTTGCTTTATCTACGTTTTTATTATGGACAGTCGGGCGGACGTTTGCCGAGATAGATGAAAAAAAAACCCGGTCAAGTGTGAGTCAAAGGGAACTTTTACAAATTTGTAGGTATGTAACTACAAATTTACGGTTTTCGGATTTTTTCCTTTACTTGCAAGAAGCAATGTCATGTAGCACACTACATGACATTGCTTCTTGCCAAATTTCATCATTCTTAGTCTACGGGAAGTACCCTTTAAGTTTAGATTCCCTTGAGAGTGTCGAAATATACGTTTTTTGCGGCATAAACGGCCGTATCTTTTTTTTACGTTAACTTAGAAGTTTCATTTTTTCACAGCTTCAAGGGACTACAGACTTGAGTATATAGTTTTAATTTCAACTCGATACCTTCACGCGTTCCCGAGATAAAGAGTCTTGACAGACAGACGGACAACAAAGTGATCCTATAAGGCGCGAAACACACGGCGGGCGGGCCGGTCAATTTGACCACGAACAATAGTGCATGTGGAATCCTATACTAGCAAAGTACCAACGCACAACGAGGGCAAAAAGACGGCGCCGCCGATGTTAGTCGGATGATGTCTCTCGCGGTCATCCGCGGACAAAATGACCGCTGTCTGTGGAGCGCCTTAGGGTTCCTTTTTTTCCTTGTGAGGTACGGAACCCTAAAAATAACTTATTTTGTTTCAGGAACAAAAAGTTACACGTTACTCGCACGCACACACACACTCGTATATAAATAGAAAGAGACAGGGAGAGAGTGATAAAGTCCCACGCAGGATAACGCTTTTTCCGTACGTGACGTCTATCGGTCAACTCTTTACACAAGCAGTGTAAAAAAGCAGTGTAAACAAAACATTGAGAGAAGTCCGAGACAGACCTTTTTTTTTTGGGTGGGCAATTATCAAATAACTTCTCCAGCTCTGGGCAGAGCGGGACGGCGTGTCAGATGTTCCTTTGGTTGCCTGTGCCAGGGGCCACGGAATCTCTTTCGAACAACCCGCGACCCTAGCAGGCATCGGCCCTAGCGGACCCCGTCAGTTAGTCCTGACATCTCTTTGAGGCGCGCGTGGAACACAACGCGCCGTCGACCTGGGCCTGGTCCTTACCGGATGGCGAGCTGCTCATTGCTCGCCGTCCGCAAGCCCGCGCCTACGGTGGCCGGGAATCGGCTATCGATTCCCTATCGTCTCCTGCGGCGACTAGGGGCGTGAGAGCGCAAAGATTGCCTTTCCCTCACGCGCTCCGCCTCCTCCTTCGCGAACATTACTGCTTCGCAGATGGAGGCGACGGCTTCCCAGCTTCCCATTAAAAGCAGTCCAGAGACCTTTGTTAGAATTTTATTACTTTTCAGAAACACTAGGGTGGACCAATGGCCGTACGCTCACTATAAGTAAAAATGTCTGGCAAATATATAGAGCATTATTGTGTAGTTACTATAAGCCTGTTGTGCCATATCTATATACTTATATAAAAGAAAGTCTTGTTTGTTACACTATTTATAACTCAAGAACGGCTGAACCGATTTAGCTGAATATTGGTGGGGAGGTAGCTTAGAACCAGGAAACGGACATACAATACTTTTTAACCGTTTTTTTATCCGGTTTTAGACGGACATATTATTTGATACTTAGGTATTGTCTGTGTGGTGCCGGACTTAAAGAACAGCACCACCCCATACTTCCCGTGGGTGTCGTAAAAGGCGACTAAGGGGCGTACCGGAGAATAGGCAGCAGCGTTCTCTATGCATTCCACCACCATACCATACTGCGATCGCCAACCCGCCTGCCAAGCGTGGCGATTATGGCAAACCCCCCCCCTTATGGGGGAGGCCTATGTCCAGCAGTGGACGTATTTCGGCTGAAATGGTGATGATGATTACTTAGGGTAGGAGTAGTTTAGGAGTAGGATAGGGGTAGGGTAGGGTAGGGTAAGGGGTAGGACACCACGCGAACGAAGTAGCGCCGGGCAGCTAGAAATAATTTATATGGCAAAACAACGTTTGCTGGGTTTTCAGCTAGTTTTTTCATAAAGCGGTTGTTTGTAATATACATTTTCCAGGGTAGATGCTCAATTGTTTAGCCTGCATACCTAATTCTAAAATGAACGCTTTAAGAGACAACTGTCTCCTTTGACCTTGAAGTTCGAAACCCACTCGAAAATGTCCACATAATTTACAACACAAATTACTCTAACCTCGCATCGAAAACTAGGACGAATCCTTGAAAACTTGTAAATTTGTCATCCCTTAACAAAATATATACGGTTTCTCGAACTATCAGCATTCCAACATATAAATCGTAAAGTTACTTGTGCGATCATAACATTTTTATTATCTCGGGACTAACTTGTTTGGCAGGAAAAAACTTTGGATCGTTAGAAAGAGACGGCGGGTATTTTCTGCTATGAAAAAGAGAGATACAAGTTGTTGAAGGAACCAAATAGAGCAATCGATAGTATGTTATAGGGTAATAATACACAAAGTAATGATGTAATCTACATTCGCGATTTATTTACCAAAAATCTAAACAAATAAAGTTCAGTTTACGCTACAACTTCAAACATTTTTATAACTTTTTCAATAGTGCTAGTCACTCTGAAATCGACTTAATTACCATTAAAATAAAGTTGATATAAATTATTTAACTTGAAATACTTAATATTAATTTGAAATAGAAGTTTGAATAAACTTTAGATTAGTTGTTCAGAATTATTCTTGACCTTCAGAGCGAGTGAGAAGGCTACTTAAGGTGCCACTAGTCGATATTTTTTCCATACAAACTTCGGGAGAGTTATACTCCACTGTTTGACATTGTGCACCCCAAGTTAAACATGATATCGTTTTGACTTATTATTAATTGTGTCTGTACGGAAACAGAATATAGTAAATAAAAAACGATTAAAAAGTTATGAGCCAAAAAAGATTCGTTTTTCTTGCTATTTTTAACGTAACTTTGGGTGTAAGTAAGTAATAAAAGAACTGTAAAATCTTCAATTCCAAGTCATTACCGACAAATCTCAGTTATCGAAGAGTTCAATAAACTTTATTTATACTTAATTGATTTATGCAGTGGTTTTTTCATAAAACTCAGTTCGGAACGGTGTTTCTGTGCGTGACAACTAGCGTTGTGCCTGTAAACTAGCGTCTAACTCCTCATCACTGATATTAGCTCTGTCAGACACGAAGTCAGTTGAGACAGCGTGCTTTTTGGCTATGATCACCAGTGAGTTCGAGCTCGCGACTAGTTTACTCTTAAGAGATGAGATGATGATGATTTGATGGAGTGGGTGGCTTATGTCTAACAGTTGACTGCGAACGACCAACATGATTGATTATACATATAGGGTTAAATTAAATCGATTAGCGGAATTCCGCAGCGGTGATGGTATCGATATCAGTTATTTAACGACGTATATACCTACGGTCGCAACCCCAATTTTTATTTATATTAATTTTTTATCATGATTAGATATCGATCAGGTTAAGCTACGCTTGCCGCGGTTGGTCCGTGGATGGGTGACCATCTTAACATACCCAGACCCCTCCATGCCTCGGAAAGCACGTCAAGCAGTTGGTCCCGGCTGTCGTTCATGGATGTTTGACAGTCGTTACGGGTCATCAGAAGCCCGAAAGTCTGACAACCAGTCTTACCAAGGAGTATCGTATTACCCAGTGACTGGGTTGTGGAGGTCAGGTGGGCAGTCGCTTCATGTAAAATACTGGCTACTCAGCTGCATCCGGTTAGTCTGGAAGCCGACCTTAACATAATTGGGAAAAGGCTAGACAGATGATGATGAGATATCGATATCTACGGCTACGAAATTTCACTATCTACTTAATTTGACAGTAGTATCAATTGAGTTTTCCTAACATTACTGAACTTGGCACCTGGCACAATTTATGGATTACTAGCTGCGCCCCGCTGTTTCAACGGCGTAAATGTCGATCCCGTGGGAATATCGGGATAAAAAGTAGCCTATATGTTAATATAAAGTGTCAGCTACCCACCCCCATACAAAATTCTATCAGAATTGGTCAAGCCGTTTGAGCATGAAAAAGTAACAAACGTATAAACACACACACACTCACAAACTTTCGCCTTTATAATATTAGTGTGAAAATAGAGACTATGTAAAAGTTTCCTTGAAAATCGCCTGTGGAGATTTGGTAAACTGCACCCCAATATGTAACACTTGAACTAGAAAAGGCTTGCTACGAAATGTATAAAACTGAGACACTGTCAAAGTGAAACTGTAAAGCTTTGGTTTCCTGAGGAAGCGTTGAACGGTCAAACAATAATACTGAGCGTTTTTTTACACCTTAATATCAATGACAGATTATCATATTGTAATATGACGGAACCGCTTTCCAATGAAATCCAAGTTTTACATGGGCGTGCGATTCATTACACTAAGATAAAGAAAGAAAGATAGAAAATACATACACATACTAAAAGACACACAATACATAACATACAAGATACATGAGAGAGAAGATCAAATGCTTGATACGTGATCGTAAACAAAACCTCTTTCAAGCCAATCACCCACACACTACCCGAACCGATTGAATCGTAATAGTAAAACTTCAAACCTTTTTCTACTTCCATTATATTTGGAACGTTACGACTAGCAACAAGAAATGCTTCCGATGAAATAATATCCATCCAGCCATCCATACTAATATTATTATTCGTAAGTAACTGTTAGTCTTTTTGTCTGTTACTTTTTCACGCTTTAACCGCTGATCGGATTTCAAATAAAGACACATTGGCACACAGGATGACTATGACCTGGTGCCGTATTATGACGGTTTAATGCATCATGATTCCAGTATGAGAGACAGACGGAGCTATACATGACCGGTAGCACCATCCCTTTTTCGCAACTGGAATCATGATGGCATTAATACTTCGTAACACCCCTGTATAAGGACATAGGATACTTTTTATCCCGGTATAACGTTCCCGTGGGATGATTTCCGACGACGCGGGCGAAGCCGCGGGAAAAGCCAGTTTTTTTATATAAAAACAAGTTTAAGATTTCTATCAAAACAGACCGCTATAACGAAGAGTTTTTTTCCGACCCTCCCTTGCAGGGAGGGTATCATAAATCATTCCCGCTTGGCTCACATACCAGTTAACACGTTTTTGAACTACCCCCAGGATATAACCCTTTTACGTATTATGTATTTTATATGTGGCTCGTATTCGTTATTGTGCTCGTGATTATGGTAGGATGGTTGCAATGATTAGGTATACAACCCGTAAGAGTTAACTTGAGACCCGAGTGCCCCCCACCCCCCTCCCCCGACCCCCGGGCTGTTACCGCTATCGCCATCAACGCCTCAGTTAGGCGTTTACGTCATCTGAGCGGAGTCTCAAGTTAACTCTTGCGGACTGCAAGTAAGTCGTCTAAAAGTGACTGATATTTTTCTGCACGTAGGTAGGTAGTTGGCAAAAAAAAAAACTAGTACTCAAAACTAGTACTTAAATTTATACAAATAATCTGTTAGGGGATGATTCAATTCAACAAGTACCTATTTACACAATACAAAGTTTATTGTAATAATACACAAATGAAGGTACACAAATAAATAATGTGGCGAGCCACCAAAGTAATATATATCTTTCCCCAAAGACCTGGGCATTCACCCCCATACAACCAGTCTCCGTACCTGGTCGTACCGGAGTGTACGCCTGCATGAGACAATGACAAATTCTCAGAATCGCTATATCGAGTCCGTGAGATGAACCACTTAATAACTTCTAGCTCAACCGTACAAGTATCAACCTATTGGATTGTGCTCATATAGGGAAAATAAAAATTATGCAAAGCAAACCCGAGACACAATACTTTATAACAACTGGTCTTATCACCTAGTTCTTACAAAAGGCCTAACTCTCTCATAGATTAAATTATGACACTATAGATCAACTAAATGTTCTCTCGGTATAAATAAAACCGTCAGTAAACGCTCTCATACCCTCTCAGTTGACGGCTTTCCGGCCCTTAGCATCGCTCGCAGGATAAACCTGCGAACACACGAAAAACGTGGCCTACGGGCGAAAATGGTGACGCTTGCGTTACCTGGAGCGGCGAATTTCCCTCATCGCCTGGATTCGGCTAGGTAAGGCCTTCTTCGACAACAGAAGACCACACCACAAGGGACAACCTTAAAGTTGCCGGCGCCCGGATCAAGTTCCAATCTTCTGATCTCAGGGCTGCTCCAAGGCTTCACGACTTAGTCGCGCATAGCACCGATCGCAAAAGTAAGAGTAGTAGTACAAAGAGTAAAAAGAGTAGTAGTAGTTGGTAGTTAAAATGAGCGCGAAACTTAGGGCTCATATAATTATGGATAAGGTTGTTGTTGATGCAATTATTATAGTGACTTTTTGAATTGCTAGTGACCTAAAGCTTTAGTTTTAGGATTTTGAAACCTGAAGTTTTAAGATTTTTTTTTTAATGTAAGGACTGCCTATTGTGTGACACAGAAGATTACCTATATATACGTGTCAATATACCAAAACAAACATCAAATCCCAAAATATATTCGCATATTAAATCATTGTGGAATCGCTTTGATGTCGGTGTAAACTTTTTCTAAATAGAATCCAACTGGCCAGTCAAAGTTTTCAGCCCACTTTAAGGTGAAATTGGCTTCAAGAGATTTTCTATAATTAAGAGTTCTTCAAAAAAATTCTCGCCATCTTCCCTATCGCATTGTGTTTGCCATCTTTGTTCTTTTGTGTTCCTAAATGAATTTCCTCCTACAGAACTTCGTAATTTTGATGTAGAAAATGTATTGAGGTGTTAAAGTTTGAGCCCTCAATAATGTAAAAGACAATCGAAAATTAGTTACAATGCCGTAAATAAAACATTTTGAAAAAAAATACAAAAATCGGACGCTATAGCAGATGTAAACCGAGACTTAGATGCTATCAAAAAGTGGTCTGATAGTTTTGGGGTGTCAGTAAACCCCTCGAAGTGTCAGGCCATTGTAATTGGTAGCTCACGCATGATGGGTAGGGGGACGCTTAGCTCTCTTTCTCCTCTTATTTTCAATGGTACCGTCATATCTATTACCCCTACGGTGAAAGATCTCGGTTTGCATCTTGACTCTACACTTAGCTGGCAACGTCAGGTCTCTAGTGTTAGTCAAAGGGTCAACGGTACTCTGCGATCCCTGTCTGATCGTCTGAGGAACTTTTTGCCCGCTAAGACGAAAACCATGCTTGTGTAGACTTTGATTTTCCCTATTGTCGACTATGGTGACGTGTGCTACTTTGATTTGAACGCGGTTTTGCTGGATAAGCTCGACAGATTGCTCAACAATGGTATCCGGTTCATATTCAACCTGAGGAAATATGACCATGTGTCGAGTTATAGGTCTGAGCTCAAATGGATGTCCATTCGCCAAAGAAGAAGTTTGTGCGCTTTGACCACGCTTTTCTCCCTTCTCAACTCTCCCACTCCTTCTTCTTATCTCGTGTCTCACTTCCAATTTCTATGTTCTTCTCACGCTAAGAATCTGCGTTCTTCTAACAATCTTCTCTTACTCTGTCCTTCTCATACTTCTGACTTTGTTCATTCTTCCTTTCATAATCAGTCCATTCTTCTTTGGAATGCACTTCCTCTTGATATCAGGACGGCCACCAGTCGGTATGCATTTAAGCGGAAATTGCAGAGTTATTTTCAAAACAAATAGCGTAGAGTCATCTCAACACCTCTCTCCCTTGAATTTGTATGTATATATATATATTATAAGTATGTATTATAGTCAATAGTATGTATGTGTATATAACCTATTTATGTATTTGTGTACTTAGTTTTAATTTTTTTTAATCATTGTTCCTCTCAACCAAAGCACCTGCCATCCAATCTCTTCACCACCCTTGGTTGACTGGTAGAGAATGCCTAAGGCATTAAGTCCGCCTTTGTACCTTTTTACGCAAAAAGTTTAAATAAATAAATAAATAAATAAAAATAACAGCTCATTTTTATTGCAAAGTTCAGAAATATATTATACGACTAAATGTAAATTAGGAAATTTTTAATTCCCGTAGACACAGCGTAGCCTTTGAAGACTTGCCAAAATTTCCCGAACGAAATTCCCGATTATATCAGGTCCTCGTTAAAATTTATTAAATAACATTTTAAAAACATCGCATCCAAACGCATACTTGTGTCGAATTCTTGCTGAGTTGCCGGCGAGGGCTCTAACAACTTTCCGACATTTTTGTTAGCAACAATCTCTCGTATTATCGTTTGTTTTTTGCTTTGTTGATGATATTTT
This sequence comes from Mesoligia furuncula, assembly GCA_916614155.1. Classification (NCBI taxonomy): domain Eukaryota; kingdom Metazoa; phylum Arthropoda; class Insecta; order Lepidoptera; family Noctuidae; genus Mesoligia; species Mesoligia furuncula. The sequence continues at coordinate 5,097,062 of OU744804.1, forward strand.
GGCTTATTCGTATTGGAAGTTATTTCATTACTTCGTTATTCATCGTCCGAATTGTTTGCGTAAACAGCAAAACAACACTTGGCGTGAACTTTTTCATTTATCCCATTCTGTTTCTGTTGTTAGTTTAAAAATTCTCATCAATAAACACATTTCGATCCTCGCGTTGTGTTCATTTTGCTTCAAACTGTGCCCAACACCAGTCGAAATTATCTAAAATTCACCATTTATCCTCTTTTCTTCTCAATTGCTATTGTCGTGTAATGTTATTGGAAACGTGTGTGTATCTTCTTATATCCAATTCGTTCTGATCTTCCATATAACAACCTTCTTCAGCAGCAATTCCGCCACCTCCTAAACATTAACAAAAAGATCATGCGTGACATTTACCAACAACATTGAGGCGAACCTCGAAAATAAACTGTGGGTTCCCACCTCCTATTACAAAAGTGGCCACAGCCCAAAAGACCTGATGAAAAAAACTCCGGCCACCAGGAAATGGCGGGCGCGGTCAATTGAAACTCGCGACAATTTGCTCTCCCCGAGGGTGTGTTAAAACCTCCGAATTTTTAATATTGGACGTCATTTTTTCTGTCAGGAAAATACAAAGCTTTAAGTATTTGACTGGTTTTGATAATTTGGTGACGAAATGTGTATTCAGTGAACTGTCTCCGTTTTTATGAATTTCGTTTGCCGAGCAAAATCAAATAATAATATCACTCAAAATATTTGTACGCCGAAAATGAATAATGCCGACAGTGTCCTTTGATTTTATAACTGAAATAACGACATTACCTTACACTCACAGCTTTCACAAAATCTTAATACCAGTATATCCGTAATATGCGTAAATTAAATTTTGTTTTAATGAATCATAAACCTAAGGTATTTTGGTTGAATCTCGTAAAGAAAACATAGACCTTTATATAAACATTGAATAGGGCTGTTCAAAGTTGAGAATATAGGTAGCCCTATAATAATATGATACAGAACAACGCAAGAATTTATAATGATTATTTGTACAGTGTTTTGTTTAATAATAATGTGAGCAAGGACGAATGAGATAACGATAAAGCAAATGAGAAAGATGATAAGAAAAGGGTTTGTATAATTTCTAGCAAGAATTTTCCTTATTCAATTGTTTTCTAATATTCATCAGGCCGTGAAAAGCTCAAAACGGGATTAAATCTACGCACGGTGGATGAGACTCGTTAAAAAAAATGTAAACGAAGCTAACAAAGAAGGTTTTGATAATCTAGATGCTAGTCTAATAACTACAGATATTGAACATACCCCAAATATCATAAGTATCGGATATCGGAAGCAGGTTACTCAATAATGGATCTGGGTAATAAGCTAACAATCTGTTACTAATTGCATCCTATTGCAATGCCGGAATCCGGTATATCTTGGTACTAATTGGTTCATACGATACTAATCGTGCATTATAATATCAATTTGGATACATTCCATACCTAACTGATCAACAAAAAATACTCTAATGATTAGATGATTAAAAGAAGAAATATTTATTTTCCTTGACGTCTTTCTCAGAGAATATATCGAAACACTTTAAAAGCAAAGACTTGAACGCAAATCGCTCAAATGGAACTTTCAAATAACTGTCGCAATATGAATAGAATTTGAACTAAAACAGACATTACACGGTATAGAAAATGTGGAACACAGCTTAATATTAAAGATTATAGCCAAGGAAACGACGGAAAATCTCGCGTCACACGCATATCCCATTATGAGATTCAATTAAATATACAGCTTTGGATTGGGGCTGTGAAACTGGCGGAAGCTTGAACGCATTTTGAGTATGTTGAGTATGTTCAACCCATTCTGTATTAGGAAAACAGCCAAATTCAGAATACTATCACATTTTATAAAAAAAACTGACAGTAATTAAATAAGCACCTAGTAAGACAGAGCCGATAACGCAGAACATGTAAAAAACAAATTCAACATAATTATATAATAATGAACAAAAATCATCCCGAAAATCTCCAAAGTCATACAACCATTAACTTAGACCTACTAAACCGATAACACACTTGCCAGGAAATACATTATGCGCCATTGATTGTTCAAGAGATTTGCCGGTAACGACGCCATAGCAGTCTCGGGCGTCACACCGTGAGAGCCTGTATAATTTCCTTACATATTATTACATGAGTACACATCTTCTTCGATCCTCTGAGTGACTGTAATTATAGCGTGTGCATAAATTTTGGATTAATACGGAGCAGACTTTGGGTTTATTGTAACTATTAGCGTTGTTAAAATGTCCTCATTCAGCAATATGTAATTGAAAATATTTGTCAATTGTTCACTTGGATGTTAATCATGGATATACTCAGTTCACCATAGAATATTTTTTCTTGGCAATGTTTTGTTGTGATATAAAACATAGGATTAATGTATTGTTTGACATGAGTAGTGTATAATTGGGGTATCTGGATCACTTCGCTTCGTGATCCAGATCACCCCAATTATATATCAGTAACTAGCTTCTCACCATCTATTCAGAAAGTAATCTAGACTGAGATGTTCGAGTATGGACTAAAGATCCACTAATTGTTTTCACTTTATATAATTAGACGTGTGTATTAAATTAAATACTAAATGAATGTCTTTTGAATCTAAATCTTACAAAAGCCGTAGCGCTAAATCATGCATTGCAGATGACATCAAATGATTAAGTATAAATAAAGTTTAATTATAAAACGATCCAGCCTTCGCGCTACATTTGCAAGAATTGTATGGTTGCACAAAATCAAAGTATGCAATTTTTATATTACCCCTGGCGCTCCATCGATCCCCACTTATTATAAGATTGGTATGCGCCAGCAAAAACGCAAAGTGAAGTTCAGATGATACCTTTAGGTGCCTTTAGTAAAAGTGCGCAGTGCTGCACACCCACCCTATTTCAAAGTTAAACAAATAACAACTTTATTTCAATGACAATTGAATTGATTTCAGAGTGACTAGCGACTATTGAAAAAGTTATAAGCTGTAGCGTAAACTGAACTTTATTGTATTAATTAAAGTAATTTTTCCATTATTTTATATTTGTTTTTGGCAAATAAATCGCGAACTCAGATTACATGACATGTGTGTTTATGATTGTATGTCTACGTTTGTGTAGACGTGTATGAATCTATTTGTGTTCCTACTTTCCACATTACTTTTAAATGAAAGTGAATTTAATTAAAAAGCAATTTCATAGTTACAAATATGCATTTATTTACTGCAATTCTATTTTAAATATAATTTAATTACGTTTATAGGAGAATAGCAAAATACACTTTGTACAATTTATCAAGTCCGTGTATTGTAAGACACTATAACATTATTTTAATTACTTTCAATAAAACAGGAAGGGTTACAACATAAAGCTTATGTTCTCAGTTCTCTCCCCAGTTATAATATAGCCACGACGCCATTTTCATTTATAATATTTGATTAGCTTACATACTAACCACATAGGTACAACATATTTAGCCACACTTACTAACATAGTTTCAAACAGATAGTCATGATTTTTATTTAAGTAACAACATTTGATAGGTTAACACGCTAACTACCTACATTAAAACAATATGTTCAGGTATATTAATTAGGAGTTCTCCATGTTTTCCTGAATTTTATTAATTAATTCCTTAGTGCTAGTCATTATGTCATCCATTAAAATGCTTTTAACGACGTGTTGGACACAAACCTCTGCTTCACAATAATGATTACAGATTGAACTGTCCTTCTGCTCGAAATTTTCTGCATCGATAATTTGTATTCTGATGATTTTCGAAGGTCTTGTAACAGGTTTTTTTATGTAAGAATATGCCATCCGTTTATTTTTTGATATTTTGCGAGATGTTTCAGCAAGACCCAAATATTTTTGATTTAACGAGTGTATTTGAGCAGGACCTTTTTCTAAAGGTATGAAGTTAAATAGCTCTTCCGAATCCTGAAATTATAAAATATTATGATTAAAAATAATACATACTTTGAATGTTGTACGGTAGGTATTAATGTTTAGGTACAAAAATAATTTTAATAAAAAGGTAACTTACCGACATTGTAGACAGCGCGAGTAAGTACGTACTGAAGACTGCAGTTTTGAAAAACGAATGTTGTTTCGAATAAGTGTGAGCGATTTATATAAAAATTACATAAAAAAAATAGTGCTCATAAGGTTGAAAATAATAATTTCGTTGCGGTTATTTCTTCTACTACCTAAAAATGCTTACGTAGATGAAATTTAACCCCCTTGCAATTTTTTGTATGTCGATGGTACTTCTTTGATATTTTATATTGTTTGAGCTCAGTAGGTGGCCCCCACATTGATTGCGACATCAGTGGCCTTGGCAATGATTTGAGATCTGCATTGTTTACGTTACATTCCTGCTAAGTAATGCATTAAGTTGGAATGTCTGTTTGTCCTATTATGCTCATGCACTACTTACCCGATGATAACAAACATGAATAAAAATAAGTCAAGTGAAGTCTGGATATGTGGGTTATCATATGGATAGAGGCATTTACTAGCCTAAGCATTTTTTAGAGCAGCTAAGTAATATTTTTTCTAATATAAGATTTCTGATTTTTGTTCGTTGTTACTTCTAACTTAATCTTTTGCGTGACGTCATATATGTATATATATATTTTTACACACCATAGTTACTGTATAATTAAATCATAATTAATATGTACTAAATTAATAAAATCAGAAGGTAACACCGGGCTATTTGATTAGTATATTAATTTAGTTTATCAATGCAATATTTTGTTGTGGTGTTTGCGTTTACCATTTTCGGGTATGCATCAATGCATTATGGAAAGGTATTTAAATCATCGATTGAAATTGTGGAGCACTATTGTGCCCTCATCCTTCGAAGGAAGATCAACGCAAGGTTCTAAACTGTGAGGAATCATCGGATTTATCTGCAAAAAATGTAAGTGTTTTTTTTATAGTAGGTACTTACCTGTATACCTTGGGGGGGTAGGCAGCTGGGAGCGTTTGTACGAAATAGATCGCAGTTGCATTATTTTTTTGTACCAAGCCCGAGTCCATTGTGTTGATATTATTTATCTTATTAAATATCAATAAGTCATATAAGTTACATACATAATATTACTATGTCTAATCAAATATTTTTATAATTTCAGGTCCAAGACATCCCAGCTAGCAGACGACCTCTTCCTATCAGAGGACGACTCTCCAAGCGTGACGGTTCCTGAGACCGTTTCGATTGAGGTGCCACCTAAGAAAAAGCGAAGCAGAATGCCAACCGCGGGTCCATCAACACTCAAGCCATCTAAATACAATAAGAAACCACGAATAAACCCCGTAAAGTTGCCGGACCTGCCCACAGCTGCTGATTTATTCGGAAGCGACGACAGTGAGGATGAATACCAGCCTAGCACTTCATCAGCACCAAGGGGTAAAAAAACGCCTATCTATTCCTATATTAGCAGTAGGATTGCGAACGGCTATAGCAGGCAGGCGCACACTGCTAAAACTGGCACACACTATGTCGAGGTAAAAGTTTACAAATGCGACGATATAGATAAAGTGTTGCCGATTAATAGATGGCAACATTCTGTAATTACAGTAAAAAACCAAACAGATGTAGACACTGAGGCATGGGTGCACTTAACTAAATTTATTAGCGCCACTCGTAAGGAGTTTAATGGAATACCTAAAACATTTATTAGTAATAATTATTATTAACTTGATTGTTTCCTAATATTTTTCTAAAGTTACTTAACATAATAGGTACCTATAGTTTAATCATTGTAATCTTATGTTTAATTAATGGAAATACCTAATAGTAAGTTTATTATTAATTTACTGTACTTGAAATAGTTTTTAAGATTTCATCTAAATAAAATGTCAACTATGTCGTTTCTTGTTTTTTTCAGTTGAACCATCGAACATTGCATCCACCTATGAAATAATGAAATGTGATAAATGCTATATTGAAATACCGAAACATAAATTTAATTATCATATGAGAACTAACTTACACAAATCAAACTGTTTATTGAGAACTGAATTTGATAATATTAAAATAATAGCGACTGCTTTTAAAAACCGAATTGTTACATATCGCTTAAGTCCTGCTCAGGAAATAGATTATCTTACACCTGAAACGTTCTTGATCGACTCTCAAAATGATATTATAAAACTTATTGAAATATCGTTAGAAAAACATAATTGTTTAAAAATCAATTTGGAATTATTTGCTTACTTCTTATTAACAAAAACTAATGAGCAATTACTGAAATCTTTTAACACAAAATTCATAGTAATTTATAAAAGCTTTGATCTAAATGATTTTTACAAGAACACTATAGAAGTGTTTAAGAGTAAACTAACCGAGTTTGAACAGCGCGACTCTGGTTGGTCCTTTTTTACACTAAGCCATTTAGAAGTTAATATAAATAAATACAATCCGATGAGAGGAGGAACCTTTATAGAATTACCGCCAGTAATAAAAAATAAAAAATGCTGTTTAAATATTCAGAATAATGATGATCACTGTTTTTTGTGGAGCATTGTTGCTGCGTTACATCCTATTAAATATAATGCATGTAGAATTTCTTCCTACCCACACTATTCAACAGTTCTGAATACACAGGGTATGTCATTTCCACCGTCTATGAATGATATAAAGTTATTTGAGAAATACAATACTAGCATTAGTATTAATATTTATGGATTAGACAGTAAATATACCATAACTGGTCCTCTATATTTAACGAATGCTAAGAAAAAACATCACATTAACTTACTTTACATTGAGCGTTATGGCAAAGGCCATTATTGTCTGATTAAAAATCTTGTGCGACTAGTTCGACATCAAATTAGTCATCACAAAGGTAAAATTCACTTTTGTGATTCATGTTTGCAATTTTTCTCGAGTGAATTGAAATATAGTACCCATCACTGTTGTAATGTGCTCACAATACTACCCGAAAAAAATAGCATGATACAATTTAAAAATTATGAGCGACAGCAAAAAATTAATTTTATAATCTATGCTGACTTTGAAAGTATGTTACAAAATTATTCTGAACAAAATACTGAGAACCATAGCACACAAAAGTATAAATTACATGTTCCGACATGTTTTGCATATTATGTATGTTGCTCATACGATCCAAGTATAAACAAATTTGTTACTTATAGAGGTCCTGATTGCGTTGAAACTTTTATCAATTGGTTAATTAAAGATGTAACTTGGATAAATACTATATTATCCGAAGTAAAACCAATGAAAGCACTAACTAATGAACAAAAAACTAATTTTGAAAACGCTACCGAATGTTATATATGCAAAGAATTATTATTTGGAGATAAAGTTCGAGATCATGATCACGTTACATCCGAATACAGAGGCGCAGCTCATTCCATGTGTAATTTGAAATACAAAATATGTCCATTTGTACCTATTGTTTTTCATAATTTAGCAGGTTATGACAGCCATTTATTCATAAAAGAATTAGCAAAATATAAAGGTCATATTAAGATAACCCCCAAGTCTAAAGAAAAATACACATCTATAACTAAGTTTATTCAACTGAGAAATACAGCACGCCCTATTCAAATGAAGTTCATTGATTCATATCAGTTCCTAAGTTCAAGTCTAGATGAATTAAGTAAAAGCTTGGATCTTAAAGATTTTATCAATCTATCAAGTATAGTTACCGATAAGGAGACTTTGCATTTATTGAAACATAAAGGTGTATATCCATATGACTATATGGATTCATGGTCAAAGTACGAGGATAAGCAATTGCCTCCCAAGGAATGTTTTTATAATTCAATTAAATTAGAGCATATTTCCGATGATGATTACAAACATGCACAAGTTATATGGCAAGCTTTTAATATACATTCACTGGGGGAATACACAGATTTGTACTTAAAATGCGATGTGTTATTATTGAGTGATATTTTTGAAAATTTTAGAAATGCAAGTTTACAACATTACTCTCTTGATCCAGCGTATTATATATCTGCTCCTAGCTTAAGCTGGGACGCCATGCTATTATATACTGGCGTTCGACTTGAGTTAATAAGTGATTTGGAAATATACCAACTGCTGGAGAAGGGTATACGCGGTGGATTAGCCCAATGTTCTGTTCGTCATGCTAAGGCTAACAATAAGTATGTTCCACATTTTGATGACACAAAACCATCTAGCTACATAATTTATTTAGACTGCAATAATTTATATGGTTACGCAATGACAAGAAAAATGCCAGTATCAGAATTTATTTTCTTAAGCCAGAGTGATCTCTTAAATTTCGATGTAATGAAAATTCCGAATGATGGTGAATATGGATATATTTTAGAAGTAGACTTAGAGTACCCAGATTATCTACATAACGTTCATAAGGATTTACCTTTCGCATGTGAAAAGTTTATTCCTCCAAACGGAAAATCTGTGAAACTAATAGCTAATTTATATGATAAATTCAAGTATGTCATTCATTTCGTTAATTTAAAAGAATGTTTACATAATGGTCTAATTTTAAAGAAAACTCATCGTATACTCAAATTTAGACAAGAATCATTTCTTCGAAAGTACATTAACTTAAATACTTGTTTACGACAGGCTTCTAAATCGACCTTTGAGAGAGATTTTTTTAAACTTCTAAACAATTCCGTATTCGGTAAAACTATAGAAAATAAACGAAAGCAAGTAGACGTGAAATTAATCACAAAATGGAAAGATTCAAGTAATACTACAAACAAGTGCATTGGTGCGGAAAAAATAATTTCAAGACCCAATTTGAAGAGTATTTCTATATTTTCTGAAAATTTTGTAGCTGCCCAATTAAGTCCTGAAAAAGTAACATTAGATAAACCAATTTACATTGGATTCACAGTGCTTGAATTTGCTAAACAACATTTATATAATTTTCATTATAGTTATATTAAAAATAAATATGGTGACGATGTAAATCTCTGTTACACAGATACCGATAGTCTCTTGTACTTGATAAATACAGAAGACTTTTACAAAGATCTAAAAACTGATATTTCACGTTTTGATACGAGTAACTTTGAAAAAGACAATCCGTTTGGAATACCAAAAATAAATGCTAGTATTCCAGGATTATTTAAAGATGAACTTGGTGGATCAATTATTACCGAATTTGTTGGTTTAAGAGCAAAGCTATACTGTCTAAAAAGCGTAAAAACTACGATAAAAAAAGCGAAAGGTGTAACCAAGCCCGTAACCAATCATCTTAAAATGTTAGACTATTATGAAACATTAGTTGATAATAAAGTGATCAAACATAAAATGAACATGATAAAATCTATTAAACATCTCTTATATTCACAACAAGTTAATAAAGTAGTTTTAGATAGCAATGATGATAAAAGACAAATACTTACTAATCAGATTGACACACTACCTTGGGGGCATTGTGATACACTATTCTAATACTATGACTTGTTTATAATAATTTATTAACTCCTGAATAATTTCTATTTCATAAGTATGTTATAGTTTATGCAGTAAAGTTTATATTATAAGATTAAAACAGCATTGTTAATCAATAAATATTTATGAGAAACTCAATGAAGTGTTTGTTTTTATTTATATCTCATAGTACAATTATGTCCTACTATTAAAACATTTTTATTTTATTTATTTGGGACAAAAAACAGTTATACATTACAGCATTTACAAAAAGTAGTTATATTACAATCATTTTATTTATTTGTAAAGTTATTAAAACGTAATTATTATGATGTGATTATTTAGATAACTACCTACTTATACTTAAAGATACACCCCCCCCCTGGAATGCATTATAAATACAAGTACATTTGATTTTTCTAGCAGATACAACTATGAAGTGGGTCAAGCAACCAGTATCGTTAGAAGTTAAAAATATTGAGGTAAAAGAAAATAAGCCGCGTTGTAAGCATAGTGTACTTTTACCGAATAATATAAGATGCATAATATGTGGTCCCTCAAACTGCGGAAAAACGAACGTTATGATTAGTTTGTTACTACATGAAAACGGGTTAAAGTTTAAAAATGTTTACTTGTATTCCAAGACTAGCTTTCAACCAAAATATAGGTTTCTAAAACTGATCTTGGAAAGAGTTCCAGAAGTAAAACTTTTTATATTTAATTTTGACGATGATGTCATTCATCCTAACGATGCATTACAAAATTCTGTTATTATTTTTGATGATGTGGTTTGTGAAAAGCAAATTAATATACGAAATTATTTTACTATGGGTAGACATAGAGATATAGATTGTTTCTATTTGTCTCAAACGTATTCAAAAATACCAAAGCAGTTATTACGTGACAATGTTAACTTTTTGATAATTTTCAAGCAAGATGAGGTTAACCTAAAGCATATATACGATGAACATGTTAGTTCTGATATGGACTGGTCTAAGTTCAAAGATCTGTGTTCGAAGATCTGGTTGCACCCCTATGATTTTTTGATTATTAATAAGGATTGTGAATTAAACAAAGGAAGATATAGACAATCTTTTGACAACTTTATACATTTTGAGTGACGATTATATAAATTCAGAATGCAAAAAAGATTATCATTTGCACGTAAATACTGTTAAGTATAAGTCGTATAATGGATCACAAAATTACAGATCAATTAATAAAGTCTGCAGATGCTATAAAAAATAAAATAAAACAAATGAAAGATGAGGAGTTTAATACCAACACTCATCTGAAGTATTTTTTTAAGCCTCTCGCAGATCCTCTCAATGCGATGGTAGCTAACAAACAAACTGACCAAACTCAAAAGACTAATATGGATGCAAAAATATTTTTACAACATCAATCTTCTGATATGTACAAACATGAATCTTCTGGTGAATCAAACTCTTTAGATGGATTTAATTTAGAAGACGAAGAAGAAGGTAACTCGTCTGAATCAGAAAATGTTAATAATGTCTCCTTGAAAAAAGAAGATATCTATGAAATTTATGATGATATGAACATACCGTTTGGAGTACGTAGCGAGAATAATAAGCATATGATCGGAAATACAATAGTAAATTTTTCTACCACTTATGAGAACTCTGGTAAAGTATATAATATTTGCATAGCTAATAAACAGTATAAAATAACACCAGGTCTCAAAGAATTATTACTGCGCAAAAAGCCTGATTTATCGGCAGTCAATTTAAAAGATAAGCTAGTGTACAAGGAAATACTTGTCGCAACCAATGCTCATAAAAGAGACTTCGACTCTGCAGGTCAAATTAAAGGAGATAAAGGTTTAAAATATTCTCAAGTAATCAAGCCGTTATTTTCGGAGTTTAGTAAACGCTTACAAGAATCTACAGAAATTAAATCTAAGCAAAAGCGAGGTGCCGGTCTACCATATCTTAAAAAATATAAAACAAATACTGAACTTGTTTATTGGGATGATCCTAATGAATTAGTAGACAGGCTTAAACTTTTGATCGCATCTAAAACTGCAGGTAATACTAATGCTGACAATGAAATCTTATCAATTATTGAAGAATTAAAAGAAGTTGGCATAATAAAAGAATAAAAGGACTCATTGTGTGAATTGCTGTTTAGTATATTTTTGTAATTCAGAAGTGACTGTTTAAGAATGAGTAAAGTGAAAAGAGATATTATAAACGAAATTCATAGAAGTGCAAGAATCAATTTTCCTCGAAGACATGTAATATTAAAAGATATTGATGATCTTTGGCAAGCCGATTTAATGGATATGCAAAGTATTTCAAAATTCAACGCTAACTGCAAATATATTTTAGTTGTTATCGATGGATTCTCTAAGTATGCTTGGGCTATTCCACTTAAACAAAAAAATAAAGAATGTGTATCTCAGGCTTTCAATACGATATTGAGTGAAAAACGCATCCCTAGAAACTTGCAAACAGATCTAGGAACAGAATTTTACAATAAAAGTTTTAAAAAAATTATAAAAAATAATTCTATCAATCACTATAGCACATGTTCAACCAAAAAGGCCTCGATTGTAGAACGACTAATAAGGACGATAAAGAGTAAGCTATACAAGGAATTTAGTTTAAAGGGGAATTATAAATGGATAGATGGAACACTCGCTAAAATAATTAATAGATATAATCAAACAATACATACAACAATTGGTTTACCACCAGCTCAAGTCAATCATAGCAATAAAACTAAACTACTAAATTTATACTTTAATCGACAACAAATGAAATCAAAACGTCATAAGTTCAAGACGGGTGATTTTGTTCGAATAAGTAAACATAAAGGTTGTTTTGAAAAAGGCTATACTCCTAATTGGTCGACAGAGATATTTAAGATCAGTAAAGTTAAAAATACAAATCCTGTTACATATTTATTACAAGACAGTAAACAGCAGCCTATTTTAGGAGCATTTTATGATCAAGAATTACAAATTACTAAACATCCTGATATTTACCTTGTTGAAAAAGTTTTGAAGCGAAAAGGCAAAAAAGTTTTCGTGAAATGGTTGGGGTTACCACCATCAGAAAATAGTTGGATTGATGATACAAATGTTTTGTGAGGGCTTCATGAATATAATGTCACGATCTTCGTTAAAGGTTCTATTCTGTTTGCATACATGAAAGGAGAAGGACTTGTGAACAGTTTTATTAATAATTTACCATTTGAGCTCCATTTACCGGGATATAATTATTGTGGTCCTGGAACTAAATTACATGAAAGATTGGCTCGTGGTGATAAAGGTGTGAATAAATTAGATGAATATTGCAAACATCACGATATCGCGTATAATAATTCCAAAAGTTTGAAAGATCGTCACAAAGCAGATATAATATTACTAAAAATGGCGAAAAAGCGTGCTCTGTCGTCTGATGCAAGCAGAGGAGAAAAACTTGCTGCTAAATTGGTTAACAATGTAATGCTATCAAAAGTGAGTACTGGATGTGGTCTCAAAAAAAACTTTAAAAATATAATCACCCACACGAAAAAATGCGTAAAAAAATTAAAGCCAAAGTGTAAGAAAAAACTGATAGAATTGGCATACGCTGCTGCTAAGGAGTTAACTCGTGATTCATCTGCAAAGCTCCCCCGTATCATACCCATTCCTAAGTCCGGTGGTGTTTTACCTTTAATTCCTATATTTGCTGGCTTATCTGCTGCCGGAAGTATAACAAGTGGAATTGCTGGAATCATCAGAACTATCAACGAGTATAAGGTTGCAAAAAAGCGTTTGGAACAAATGGAACAACGTCATAGGAAAGTGAAAGGTGTATGTATTGGGAACGGATTGTGGCTAAACCGTTACAAGAATGAACTTCGATTAGTAAATTTGAAAAAAAAAAACTAATTCGTAGGCTACCCAATCGTGCTCTTACTAATATAGATATCATAAATTTTACGGAAAACATTCCATATTTTCGTGGAGTGTATATGAGAGATATGTTACCAAGATCTCCGTTTTCCCGGGAGTGTGGAATCATTAATTTAGATAATTCGAAAAATTCTGGTACACATTGGGTAGCCTATGTAATTTTAAATAAATATGTTGAATACTTCGATAGTTACGGAAACCTAAAACCGCCAATAGAATTTATTCGTTATGTGGGTTCTGACGACATCCATTATAACTATAATAATTTTCAAAATAATAACTTATTTAATTGTGGACATTTATGCATAAAATTTCTTAAAGAGTTTTGGAAAAAGCAGGCTTTTTAAATAATTACTTTAAAAAAGATGTCTTACTCATAAGTCAACACTTTAACATTGTCTGTTACAAGAGTCGAATGTCAGTTAGGTTATAGCCGAAAAATGATAGTGTATAATAATATAAAATCAGGCGCCAAAGTGAATAACTTTACTCGTTCTCGTATCGCCAGAAGACGCGGACATACACGAAGTATAAAAAAAATCACTAAAGAGAATAAGTTATTTCTTCAAGCCTTGGGATTTAAATTATGAGTATTCTTGACATAAACGATTCACCGAAATTCGATAACTCTATTGTGAGTTACGAATATCATACTTATAATCCATACAGCAACAGTTTTAAAGAAAATGATGAAATACGAATACCCATAAATCAGCAAGATATGTATATATTACCCTCAGCCAGCTACATTTACGTTGAAGGTCGAGCCACTGTGTCTTCTAAAGATGCATCAGGAAAACTTACGCGAAAGGTTGTTAATTTCACTAATAATCCTATATCGTTTCTATTTCAAGACATTCGATATGAAATTAACGGTGTTGAGATAGACCGAATAAAAAATGCAGGAATTACTATAACTCTAAAATCATATGTGTCTATGAGTGAGGGTGAAAGCAAAGCTGCTGGTGTTTGGGGGTGGAATATAAATGGGGTTAAAGATAATGATGGCTTATTTAGCGCTCTTTTACCCCTGAATAAAGTTTTGGGATTTGCGGAAGATTATGATAAAATTATCATAAACTGTAAACATGAACTTATACTTAACAGAAGTAGTTCCAATCTTAATAGTGTTAACCTTGATAATAATGACTCGATTGAAATAAATATAGAGAGATTGCAATGGCGCGTGCCTCATATAAAAGTTTCAGATCGGGAAAGATTAACTTTACTAAAACATTTAGAAAAAGATCGCCCTATTCAAATAGCTTTTAGAAACTGGGACTTGTATGAATACCCTTTATTACCTAAAACTACAAAACATTCCTGGGTTGTTAAGACTGCTTCACAACTCGAGAAACCGAGGTATGTGATCTTAGGGTTACAGACAAATAGAAAGAACATGAAATCTAGAGACAGTTCAATATTTGACCATGGTAAATTAACTAATGTTACTCTTTTCTTAAATTCTCATTATTATCCATACGAATCCGTTAATTCAAAGTTTTCTGAAGATAAGTATTGTATATTATATGAATTGTACACAAAATTTCGTCAGTCTTATTATAACACTCGGTGTGAACCGATGCTCGATCTGCTTGAATTTAAGGAAAAGGCTCCTTTGTTTGTAATTGATTGCTCAAGACAGAACGAGGCTTTGAAGACTGGGGCTATAGATGTGAGAATTGAAATAGAAAGTTCTGAAGATATTCCAGAAAATACATCTGCTTATTGTCTAATTATCAACGATCGCCTGATTGAATATAAACCTCTGAGTAGTATTGTAAGGAAATTATCATGAACGCTATAGTCGATGTGCAAGGGTTTAAGATGGAAAATAACGAGTTTATTGTCAAAGAAATAGCAATCGCATGCAACAATCGAATTATGGTATTGTTAATCAAACCACCATACCCATTTTACGATCTTACAAAAAAAGAAAGGTTGCAAGTAAGTTGGATAGAGAGAAACAGAAACATTTTCTGGAAAGAGGGTTATATACCATACTTAAACTTACACCAATACATTGTACCCTATTTAAAAGATAAAATCATTTATGTTAAAGGCTGTGAAAAAGTTTTGTGGTTAAGAAACATTGTAAAACACGACAAAATATATAATTTAGAAAATAAAAACTGTCCTAGTTTTCAAACATTATTTGATGATTATGGAAAGTCTAGTAAAATATTAAGCTGTGTGTTTCATTCAAATGTTTGTGCTTTAAAAAATATTACATGTTTAAAACTGTGGATTGAGAATAAAGGTATTTTTAATTAAATTGATGTTTTTTTTTTCAATTTACCAAGTCACAACCCCTTTTATTACCATGAGGAAATAACACGATGATCAAGTGAGCATAGCTCATAAAGTGATCCAATATTTAACCTCATCTTTGACGACACGATTGGTGCATTGGTTAAGAGCTTGTCTCGCTACATGGCAATGTATATAGTAGGTTAAATTAAACAGATACTGTTATTTGTAAATGTGCCAAGTGTCGCGGGTTCGATTCCCGCATGGAACATAAAGTATTTGTTCCAGTCTGGATTTTGAGAATCCGTTCTGAATAGATGGTAACAAGCTAGTTACTGATGTATAATTGGGGTGATCTGGATCACGAAGCGAAGTGAGCATAGCTCATAAAGTGATCCAATATTTAACCTCATCTTTGACGACACGATTGGTGCATTGGTTAAGAGCTTGTCTCGCTACATGGCAATGTATATAGTAGGTTAAATTAAACAGATACTGTTATTTGTAAATGTGCCAAGTGTCGCGGGTTCGATTCCCGCATGGAACATAAAGTATTTGTTCCAGTCTGGATTTTGAGAATCCGTTCTGAATAGATGGTAACAAGCTAGTTACTGATGTATAATTGGGGTGATCTGGATCACGAAGCGAAGTGATCCAGATACCCCAATTATACACTACTGACATGTATTCCATAAGCAGCACTGTTTAAGTTTAGTTATCAAATGAAACTGTCTTTATTTTTTACATGGATGATGAAGTGATTTCTTGATTGCGTAATATTTTCCTTTCTATATTATTAAAAACGAATCATTTACCAGAGAAATTATGTCAGACATTCCAAGGCATTTTATTACACCATTCAAATTGAGATAAAAAGTGAAATAATAATCTTCAAACAATTTACATTTCGAATCTCTTCTTTAAAACGTCTCCGTCGCTTCAATTTCGCTCATCACGTTGACGTTTTCGTCGCCCAAAACGGACCCATACATGCGCAAAGACGATTTCAAATTAAGTCTGTGTAGACAAATTTAAATTGAGTTTAACAACAGTAATTCGGCCTAACGGAGACTACATGGCCCGCCAAAATAATAATTGGGTTCCGTATAGTACTGAACGATTCGTTCCCTGTGCCAAACTTTTGAGGTTATAAGTTCTGTCGCCAAATATTTTGGGCACAATAAATTATTTACATCCTTGAATTTGTTTTGTTTTGTAAATGTTAGTTTGTCGTGTCGTGATGTTTTGTGTTGTCAAAAAGTTGGGAATTATGAGTATTGGTTTCACGTGTTCTCTCCTCTTGTATTTTGATAATTTGGTACAATAGGCACTCTTTTCTCGTGAATTTGGATTCTTGATTTATTGCTTTTGTAAGAGAAGGGTCAAAGTTTGTTAACATTATTATTTTTATAAAGAGGTTTCTTCAATAGTACGTTATTGGAGAGTTTTAATGCTTTTACTTTTATATGTTAATTCAATAAATTAATCTTAGTAGGTTTCTATGTATCACTACACGTGTTCAAAAGAACACTTATTTACATGTTTAAATAAAGGAAATGGCACATTTTTGCTAAACAATCTTATACAACGTAGCATTATGCATTGTTACCCCGACGGGTTAGGTAGAGGTGAACCTAAATAAAACTCTACACTTATAAACAAAACAATCTTTTCGTCTTGTATATACTTTTTTATGTGATAGGTACTCTCCTGATTCAATTTATCTATAGAAAATATCATAGACAAGTTCGTAGGTAATACAAAGTCCCCAAAGAATAGAAAAGGTCTACCATCTGTCACTGTGGGATAATAAAATGGCGACTAAAGTAACAACCGACATATACGTTTATTTACTATATTTGGTCCGCACGAAAATGTTCCTACAGACTCGGAAACATTGCATTATCTAATTTATTTTCAAAGAAAGCAGAAATATAGGTAATGCAGTGAAACAGTAAAGTCCACCTATTTTATTACCACGTTTTCCTCGAGCCAGGAGTTAAAATTAAAGCTCTAACTCATATGGATACATATACCGCATTTGTTGCAGAAAAATCTAATATCGTTGTTATTGGCGCCCGACGTGGGACACAAAATACTTCAATGCTCACAAATGAAGCCCTCGTGAAGCCCTCGAACTCCAACGAAAGCACAAACAAACCTCCTTCGGGAAATCAGATCTATATTCACTCAGTTACTTTATAACATAACTTAAAATAATTATATGAACCTACATAGAAAATTTCATTACGCCCCCCGAGACCAATGAGATTATCATTTAGGCAATATTTAAAGACGTCAGGTTATTTGTACTTACTTACTGAAAGGTAGGAATATGGAATAAACAAAATGAATGAGGACACAAACGATACACTAGTTTTTTCAAGAAGCTAATAAGAATTCATCAGTTCATTAGGCTTTTCGTTGTGTTTAAATTCTAGATTCTGCTAAATTATATTTAAAAAGGGTTTTAGCAAACTGTGATAAAGCAAGTAATTCAAAGAGGAACCCGTATTTGCTCGACTGGACGCTAAGTGAGAAGTGGCCAAGTCGATTTTCGCTCTCAGCATCAGATTTTCAATAGACCCTCCCCGCGACCGGAACCTAATAAGCCACCGCAATTTCCGATGTTCAGCAACCGGTCTCAGTAAACAACACTTTTTTATGCCGCCTCCAACGAAAGTACTTTCGGGAATGTCTTCGAGCGGACTTTAGTTTGAGAAAAAACTTCTTAAGAGGATAAAAAGGCTAATAGTCATTTTGGTCTGGTCAGTTTCGGCCCCAATTTATGTGGCAAGGAAGTTGAATAAAGTTAAGAAATACGAAAGTCGACTAAATTCTTTCAAAGCGACGTGACTTTTTCAGCTTAATCTTAAAACTAGTTACGTGATGCTAAGCCAAGACTTTGTTGACTAGAATTTCGAAAATACAAGATCTGTTTTACAAGTTTATATGACAAAACTCGTTGCCACTTCTTAATTTTAGAAATAATGTGTGTGTGTGTTAATCTATAGGAGGTAGGAATTAAAGTTAATTTTCAAGTTATGGAACAACAAACTGAATGTCATACTTTGCTTCAAATTCCATTGCAACCAAAAATCTATTAGGACCTTTTTGTTAAAAATGGTCACTCAAAAATTAACTTAGAATACATTTCACTAAAGTAGATAACTGATTAAGTGGCGATGGAATGTAAATTATCTGAGATTATGAAAACTGCTATACTTTTTATGTGGTATCCGTCTTTACATGATTAGCCTGTGCATCGGCCAAAGAAACTGCTTTATATTTTGGCAAAGATGGCGCCATATAACACATAACATGATGGAGGACTTGCATTACATCTCTCATAACGACACAAGCCTTAGAAAGAGCTTTGTATAGAATAGAATAAATTGGTTTATTTTGTTGCAGGAATGGAATGACTACAAATTGAAATGGAACCCCGATGACTACGGTGGTGTGGAGACTCTGCATGTACCTTCTGAACACATATGGCTGCCCGATATCGTATTGTACAATAAGTGAGTTCGAGATCACATATTTTATTCTAATTCTATTCCAGATATTATGTAGAACATGGAATTTTATGAGCACTTCAACAGAGAATACTCCACAACCAGGATCGCCATGTTTTGTGTTTTTATGTTTATTAGTATGGAAATCGTGATCCAAATTCTCAATAATTATCTTGACTATATTAAATTTGAAATTCGGTATCTAAATTTTGGGAATAATTAAAACGATATCAATCTTCAAGGATTATGAATACGGCTTCCTCATAACAATTACATTTTTCATTGTTACGAAAATAATTAGCTGAAAAACAATTCTCATTACAGTTTCCCAAGTTTAATAATTTGCCAAATCACTCAAAGTCTTTGAAACCATTCGTCAAAGTTCTTGGGATTAATAGAATGTTCAACAAAGTCTTTCATTGACTGATTAAAGTGGCAAAGTAACAACACGAATCTTGGGAAATATTTTTTCTAACTTGAAATCCATTATTCTTCTTGCAACATGACAATAAAACGAATTAACACTTAAGTTCTTATAAATGCCAGCGATAAACATTAATCTCACTCCGGAGCCATTTACTAGGGAATCAATTTAAGAAACTTGGAACAAACCTGTGTCCACAAGTTTGACACTATCTCCATTCCTTCCAATGAAAGTTAACTTTACTTTCTTTTCTTTTGTTATAAACTCTTCTTATAAGAGCCTTATCTCTTCATTTCCGGTTTGCGGACAAAAATCCCATTACTTTACATTATCAAGACATCTTGACGAGACTCCTCGGTAAAGTCAGATGTTAAGACAAAAGTATGTAACTAATCTTAACTTGTGCGTCACTGAAAGCGTATATTTTGCTGTTAATGATTTCTTTTTGTTTATTTATCCTTTATTTTTGTTCTCAAGCTGCACAAAAGAAAAACTCCTCTAGAAAAACAGGAAATATTGAAAACTTAACTAAAAGCTTTTAAGCCGGATTATTTCCATCCTACACTTCCATGCAAATACTCAGAATAAATATAATATTTTATGTGTTGGAAAATGTGCCTCATTTCCATATAGGAATAGTAATGCATCTCGGATCACTTCCGATAGTGAGCGATGAAGTATTGAGATTCTTTTAGTATAATTGAAAACTGCAATCGTCGAAACTTACCAAACACGCAATCAATAACCACACTTGGCAGACACTCAAGACACCAAATCGATCCTGGCGCCCTCCAATCGCAAAGCGGTACCGCCTTAAAAATCCTTATACTTGCAACGCTAACCATTATCAGTGGCAGTTCACCGCATTTATATGCATTAACGCCACGTAAGCTCTCCACTTCGCAGGATTCAAGAGCTTATCTTCTTTCAAATAAAGCTGAAATTTGAATGGGTAGTTGGTATCTAGGTGAGGCAGAGAATGCGCCCGAAGTTGGCCAGGCGGAAGGCACGATAAGTGCGGGCTTTAATCTAAATAGCATCAAGGTAGCGTATCGAACTAAACACGCCACGGTAAGCATTCATTATTAACAAATGTTAGACATTGAAGTCTCTTTGATGCAGTTTAGTCTCAATTTATATCAAAGGAAACGGAATTCTAAATGAAATTGAATGAAAGCTTTAAAGCAAATAGACAGTTTCATTAATTGAAGTATATCTATCAATTTACGGTGTTTCTAGTTTATACAAAACAGATTGGAAATACTTTTCAATAAATGTTTTCCGCTTTCCGTCGCTTTGTTTTTCATCTAAATTGGATTGTAAACGAAAGAATACATCAGCTGCGTAGCCTCCCACGCAAATCCACGAGCTGCTTAGGGCAAATTGATTGTTCTTATTTGTGAAGAACAAATAATTAGGTCGCTTTTGATTTCAAACATTGAATACCACTTACGACTCTTTTGTCAGTGGGATCAGAACAAAATAGTCCGTAATCATTGTTTTAATCCTTGCTATTTTTACCGACTTCACAAAAAGGAGAAGGTACTATGTTCGGATGATTGTATGTTTTTATTTTTGTATGTTTGTTCATCGAATACTCCGCCAATTGTCGACGGATTTTCCAAAATATTTTTTTGTTCGAAAGTAGATAGTTTTGAGGTGGTCCCACTGTCACCAAGTTATGATCTGATGATGGGATCTTAGATAACCCTCAATTTTTTTAGGCTCACTTATTGTTTTTCGCATATTTTATGAAATATCTTGTGTATTTGCGTATGGTTGTCACCGTCTCAGGTAGCTGGGCCGATGATGGAAGGTACAACTCCTTACCAGTAAGAAGTTAGTCGAACGGGCAAGGACTGTTTTAGTAAATTGTTTTGATGTTTGATAGGGCATTTGCCACATTTGGTCTCATGATCATCAAGTCATGACCTGATGCTGCAGTCAGGATAAGACTATCCTGACTGCAGAGTACCTAACTCCTCGACAACTAACAGCAGATATATCGTGTTTAGGCTCATTGAAAAGGGCTCGATGTCTGGATAAACGTACTGTTAATGAGGAACACCGAAGTTCATAGAGATCTGATGCTGAAGCCAGGAGCATCAGAAAAAGTACAAACCTTGAAATAACAGCACCGAAGTCGTGTTTGGGCTCATTTTAAACAGGACTAAATTTTAAGTTCAATACAATGTTGACATAAGTCTAGTCTGATGCTGCAGCCAGGATTATTAGCATCTGGTCTAAAAACTAATAAATACAGTGAAGTACAATAATAAAGTGAAATACTTTTGCGAGTTTTTCTTCTGTATAATTATCCTAACAAGGTTGCCGGTAGTGGCTGGATGAGAGAAGCGGAGGACCGTGAACGTTGGCGCAAACTTGGGGAGGTCTACGTCCAGCAGTGAACTGCAATAGGCTGATGATGATTTATAAAAGCCTCAATTGTTGCATTTCACGCAATGCCTTTTCGTCATGTGGTTTATTTAGCAATTTGGTAGGTTCCAAGTCGCATAATACAATACCACCCAGCGTCTTTACACGACTAAGCGCAACATAAACTTGGCCCTTAGCAAAATTTTTCTTGCCTAAGTCTATTACGGCTTTGTTTAAGGTGGTGCCCTGGAGTTTATGCACCGTTACAGCCCAACTAAGTATAAGCGGCAGCATCCGTCTTTCCACATCCCCATAGCCTTTAGTTGCCTGATAAGTTGCTGACACAGGCGCTACGGCGGCTAACGCCTCACTGTCTTTCACATTTATGCCGATAGTAGGTACTATCGTCAAATTTTATAAAAACTGAATCTGGTAACTCGCCAAATTCAATTTGATCGCCCCATTCACCAGACCCTCAGTCACAGAAAAGTTGCGTCTCAACATAACTCTAGAACCTATTCCCAGTTTTAACTCATGCATCAATCCACCACAGTTGTTTACGTCAGCTGGAATGAGCATTTGCTCTCGGAAATCATCATTTGGTAAAGTGGAGCCGGTGATGAAGACTACAGATGGCCATCGGAACTACTTAATGACAAATATTTCACGGGTTGCGATTCGATTACTTTTATTTGGTTGCTAAGCAATTTATGCTCGTCACAATGCGTATGGTGAGTGGTTGTAGAGGAGTTCTCCTGGTTCTTACCAGGAGAACTCCTCAACAATTAACGTCCCAACATCGGGAAAAGCAATATTTTGTAACATGTGAATGACAGTTGACATTAGGCTATTGTAACTTAGATAAATTACAAACTGACCCATTAAAAAGTAAAAAATAAAAACTTTTTACAAAAAAAACCGACTTCTAAAAAACACTATAATGTGTCTTGGATTTGTGTTTTAGTTTTTCGCCACCGACTTCCGAAATTAAAGTTATTTTTCACTATATAGTGTTTTTTGGAGGTCGGTTGTTTTTTTTTGTAAAAAGCTTTTTATCATTATTTAACAAACGTTTTGATCGAATGTCTTTAAATGCATCCACTTCTTTCGTACATTCTCCATTCTCTCTTAAAAATTTCGATACCTACCTCTCGATTATTATTTGGCCCGGTATTTTAATTCACATTTCATCCATCAAAATTAATAAAGTGCTTTTACTTGACGTCTATAAAAATTATATCTTCACTTTTGCTCATTCTCATTGTCGTTTAAATATTCTACTACAGAACGGTTGCCCTAATTTCTAAATTGAATGTCGTGTTGGATTGCTTAATTCTATCTATTTTATTCACCATTTCATTTTCGTCGCATCATAGTTACGGTTTTCGAGTAACAGCTTCTCTCCTTGTTATATTTATTAGATATAGTGTTATGCTAAACTTCTGTATCGTACTAACGTTCACTCATGGTATATTTGTGACCTAGTAAACATTTTTCTTTTTCCACAAATACCTACTTCGTTGCTTTCGTTTCGGACTTGCTTTTGGTATAAAATATTATTAACATATTCCGTAGTATTATTCAATATTTCACTAAGTTTATCACGTTGTCAATCGAATGATTTCCTGGAATCTTGTCGTGTTTGACAAAGTTTTATAATAAGCATTCAAATTACGAGAATTGGGTTCAATTCCCGCTCGACACAAGTTTGCGATTGGATTAATTTTGGATTATCTAACTTTGATACCAGGAACTGTTAAACTACGGTGCCAAGTTATTTTAACTTTGTAGTTTATTGCA
Organism: Mesoligia furuncula; assembly: GCA_916614155.1. Lineage (NCBI taxonomy): Eukaryota > Metazoa > Arthropoda > Insecta > Lepidoptera > Noctuidae > Mesoligia > Mesoligia furuncula. The sequence continues at coordinate 5,120,804 of OU744804.1, forward strand.
AATGGTTTTGGTTTTGATTCCTCCGGTTGGATCCATAAATAAAGCGTTAAGACTTGGCTGTGGTTATCTGCGCCAGGTGCCAATAGGATTTGCTAATTAGATGCAACCAATATATTTTGACCACTTACAATAATTGTTATTGCCACAGGGTTTAATGATAACTATGTTTCTTCCAAAACGAATGTCCTAACTTTCATTTTGTTTGTCACAGATAAGTCTGCAGCAATGTTACCAATATCGGAAAAATCGAATCTAGTTAAAAATCTATACGTATTAAATTCAAAGTTCTGACTGACTGATATATCAACCCACAGCCTAAACCTCTGGTCCTCGAGACATGAAATTTGGAGGGTGTGTTCTTTGTGAAGAGTAGGTATCCACTAAGAAAGGGTTTTTTGAAATTCCACCCTTATGAGGGTGAATGGGGGAGGGTAAAATTTCACGCGGACGAAGTCGCGAGCGGAAGCTACTCGAGTATAATTTACTAACTAATAAGTAGTTTTAGTACCCACATTTGTATTCTTCCAACACCTCTACTTACTTCAGTGCGGTAAACTTTATATCAAATAAAATATAACATTCTCCTAGCTCCACTCATATATTAAGGTTGTTAGAAGCTCTCGGTTGACGTGACTGTAATATTTTTAAATTTAACCAAATAGAGGTAACACTTTAATGCACCTGTGACTTCCCCTAAAAGCCCACTCCACGAATATTCAGTGTTAACTTTATTTTTAATGGTACAGCGTTAGCTTAATGGAAGACAAGGCGACCTATTTTACGGGACAATTTTCATGAATGCGCAAAAGTTGGTTATGGCAAAGCTTTTAGAGGTTTCAACGTCAATTTTGTACCGACAACGAAGGGCGGGATCAAAAGGACGGGTGATGATTTTCATGTACAGATTTTGGTAGATATTTTCGGTTTTAATGTAAGTAGAAGTCGATTTGATTGAAAGGTTTTTTAAGCCAATCTATTACGTTATAATTCTTAATTTTTTACGGCATTACATTATGTTTGTGATAGAATTTTAAGGGGTTAATGCGGTTTTGGTTAACCGAGAGCAATGGTGGCCCAGTGGTAACGACCGCGACTTACGAGTTCTAGGTCGGGGGTTCAAACCCAAGCAGGCGCTTTACTTTGTGTAAATTATTTCATCACCTCTGCCGTCGGTGAAGGAAAACATCGTGAGGAAACCGGCATGTCCTAGAACCAAAAATTCGAAGACATGTGACATCTGCCAACCCGCACAGGGCCCGCGTGGGGGATTACGGCCCACTCCCTCTCACCGAGATGAGGCCTGTTTCCTAGCAGTGGGAACATTATAGGCTGATTATGCTAATGTGGTTTTAGGAAAAAGGGACCAAACCTTAAATCGCGAAAAATGACGAGTTATGCGAACGTAAATGTAGGGAACAGCTGATTTTTATTCGCGGTTTCATGCTTTATGCCGTAGTAAAAGTTGTTCATAATGATAAGTACAATGACCCTTTAAGAGGTCATCCACTAATAGCGGGACACCCTGTATACTAAAGAACCCATATCACATTACGTACAGACTGTAACATCCCTAATGTAGTAAAGACAGACAATCAGATTACATTCGCTGTGTAATTAACTGTGAGGCTGTAAATCAGCCACTTTAGTTTGACACGTACAAGGATCAAGTTGATGTACTGACGCAGCAGACTACACTGTACAAGCGATCACATAAACAAGTGACCTGACTTATAGAGTAGATCTGTTAACTGCATTGGACTTTGATATGTTTGAGAACTCGGTACCTACAGGATTTTTTTAACTAGTGCGCAAACTGTAACCATTAACTCCGTAGATGATTCTGAAATGACTAAAAATGTATGGCAAATAAAATGACTATTTTATTTGCCATACATTTTTACCACGTAAGTATTGCACTTTTCTATGAAACACGATTTTTGTTTATAACCATGAGCCATGTGCTGCATTCATGACTACCAAAAAAAAATCCTGTATAAATTTTTCTTCATCCGTATCAACACATAGCAAAAGAATGATTGGCAGTATTAAGAACATAGTATTTTTCTATTTTATTCTTCTCATCAGCTCATGTAATTCAACTTTCTCAATTAGTTTTGCTGTTATTGTGCCAGAGACAAATAAATCTGCTACAATATTCTTCAAATACTATTTTCTCTTTACTTCTTAGAAAAAAGTAATATAAACAAAATTCTAAGAAATATGAACATGAATATGGATTTAAATTTCTATTAGGCGTCGTTACTTGCGCGAAGTAAAAAGCTTAAAATGATTTCATTTAAATCTTCAAAAGCGACGCAGTATATTTTCCTCTCATGTACTGTTAACCTACATTTTTCTTCACAATATACAATTTAGACGGCATTGAAACAATATTATTTTGCACAAAATATATGGTTGACACAGTTTAAATCTATGGAATATTTGAATTCTGTATGGTACCGTGCAAGGAACGTGATGGTAACATACCTACTATAATTGTATTAACCGATTAATATAATATTTACATTATACAAGGTGTTTGGTGCATCGTTTGCCAAATGGAATTGGCCAAAAGGAGAAGTCATTTGCTATCTCTTAAGGCCCAGTAACTCATTCCTTGTTACACCGGTTTTTTTATTATGACTTTTTAATTTTTATTTAGAAAAATACAAGAACTCTGCATTTAAGCTTAAATTTAAAAAAAAGTTATGAGTGTAGCTTTCAAATTGCATTTCAATTCTTATGTTTACTCTTGTATGGTTCTATGAAATTCAAAATTACTTGATAATAACATCTAGTTCCTTTTTAATAACTCAAAAAGTTTTTGAAAAAAGGAAAAATATACTTAACACTCAATTTTAAATTGCTGTAAAAAAAAAACTAAAAGCGATCGGATTCTTCGAATTCTTTTAAAAAGTTCTCTAGTTTGTCCCCTTTCCAATGGTGTACAATATACCAAAAAAAACTTTTAATAACTTCAGTAATTCGCTAAATGTGTAATCGAGACACATCAGGCTGATATTCGATATTACGGTAAGAACACTAGTTTTCACATAAATAACATTCTTTAAGTAGGTGGATAGTGTTATCTCCCTCTTACTCAGTCTCTTATCTCTTTCTAAGGTTCTAACTTACCTCGAACTTGAAATAAAAAATTGAAAAATAAATTAATAAATAAATTTATAATACCTAATTATAAATTTTGTTCACATTGTCCTCCACTATTGCGTTCACACGCGCGACATCTTCGTCTTATCTCGACTGTAGTGGTGTGTAAACGTATTTAAGCTTTGGTTTTTTTTAATGAGGTAGTTATTAAATAAAAGTTTATTTTTTATTTCAAGTTCGAGGAAAGTTAGATCCCTAGAAAGAGATAAGAGACTGCGCAAGAGGGAGATAACACTATCCATCTACATAAAGAATGTTATTTAGGTGAAAACTAGTGTTCTTACCGTAATATCGAATATCAGCCTGATGTGTCTCGATTACACATTTAGCGAATTACTGAAGTTATTAAAAGTTTTTTTTTGTATATTGCACACCGTTGGAAAGGGGACAAACTGGAGAACTTTTTAAAAGAATTCGAAGATCCCGATCGCTATTAGTTTTTTTTTACAGCAATTTAAAGTTGAGTGTTAAGTGTATTTTTCCTTTTTCCAATAATTTTTTGAGTTATTAAAAAGGAACTAGATGTAATTATCAAGTAATTTTGAATTTCATAGAACCATACACGAGTAAACAAGAATTAAAATGAAATTTGAAGGCTATACTCATAACTGTTTTTAAAATTTAAGCTTAAATGCAGAGTTCTTGTGTTTTTCTATATAAAAATTAAAAAGTCATAATAAAAAAACCGGTGTAACAAGGAATGAGTTACTGGGCCTTAAGAGATAGCAAATGACCTCTCCTTTCGGCCAATTCCATTTGGCAAACGATGCACCAAACACCCTGTATATAAGCTTATATTATATTATAAGTCTTATATTATAATATAGTATATAAAAAAGGAGGGGAAGAATAATAGGTTATCAAAAAATTCGTCCTCATCGCTGTCAACAGGAAAAGTGCCCAAAAGGCTGCAAGCATTGCCACGTTGTATGGTAGTGCTGATGTTTTGACCAAAAAATATTTCAACTCTCTACGTGAAGAGTCAACCAATCGCTTGGAGATGTCTCGAAAAACCAAGTGGGCACTCAGATCCCATGGCCGTAGTGCTTCAACCCCAAACAGGTCGAACATATAACTACTGCTAAGGTTGAAATATTTTCGCCGTTTGAGGTTTCCAACCAATTGAATAATAAGAATCAGGCAGGAAGCTATGATTTGGTTTACATCTAAAAGTAAATAATAAAAAAGAAACACTTTTTCTCCGTTGGCTTCGATGACAATAATCAAACTTTCACCATTCCTACTAATGGTAGCCATTGCCGCATTGTTGCATGTAGTAACATTATTCCCAAAATTAATCATCTTATCCTTATTCCCATAAAATATTCGAAATTCTAACCCGATGATATTGTTCCCAGCGCCGACGGCAACTACGAAGTGACAATCATGACGAAAGCGATCCTCCACCACGACGGCAAAGTGGTGTGGAAACCACCCGCCATCTACAAGTCCTTCTGTGAGATTGACGTGGAGTACTTCCCTTTTGACGAGCAGACCTGCTTCATGAAGTTCGGATCATGGAGTTACGATGGCTACATGGTGAGTCAAAGAGTTTTATTTAGCAAAATTTCGTTTTCTCATTTACGTGTCTTGCATCATTGAAATCTCACGAAACCTCTTGATGTAGGTTGCCAGTTCAAACCTTGGTATGCATCATTTTCATTTTATTATTAATTAATATTATAAGCAACTGGACATGGCTGTCTGAAATCATCAACGCTTAGGGCCGGTTGTCTCAAACGGTTGGTTAACGTATCATACGTACGTCAAATAATAATAATAATAACAATTACGTATTTGTTACTATTTGACGTACAGTAAGGCCATAATTTTGTAGAAACAACGCTTTTTTGGTTTGACGATATTTAGCGCCATTTTTGACGTATACGCGTGCGTCAAGTGGACGTGGAACAACCCGCCCTTAGTGAGTAAGCATAGTCGTCAATGGTTGTTTCTTCTATATGAAAGGAACATTGAATCGAAGCCTTTTCTTGCTGAATGACAAGTTGAGTTTTGAGTTTAACACATAGGGGCTTCTTTCTAACCTTCACAAATAGCTGTCTAATTTAAAAAGTCATCTTTAACAAGACCGATGTGTTGTGTTGTGACCGATCTTCTCTCCATTAGCTCCAAAATCTTCAAAAAGCGATGTAATGGTTTCTGTTCCTAATAGCCTACCTTGGCACTTGCCTCTTGCTGAATTACTAACTGCACCGATAAATACCTCATACACGGATGCAGCGATGGATGTTGAAAATGTGCCAAAGTGAGCAATTCGGCTCAGGAGCCATAAGAGTTAACTGAGCGAAATAGTTTAGAGGCGAGTGGGTTTACAGTATGTAGCGTAACGTGTGGTTGAAGTACAGGCCGTGATGTATATGATTGGTTCTCTCTTTTTAAAAAGCATTTCAATATACCATATTATCTGTACGGTCCAACCGTACAATTCATATTGTTTTACGCAAAATAAGCAGTTCTGTACCCCGTGCGAAATTTGTTTTAGTTCGCGTTCGGTCTTCGCTGCGTGTACTCATTATCATAATATCGTAGCAGTTCGATTCCTAAAATCATCCTAACCTTACTCATCACTGTATCAATTATCTATAGCATTATATCAATAAAATTATAATTATAACTCTATCACACTTTATCATTTAAAGTTGACCCAAACATTATCAAATATCTACGAGGCTTACTAGTATAAAAGCGATCAGTTTAAAACAAGCTCTAAATTCATCCTCCTCTAATTTGGCATTTATTTTTATTATCTATCCTATATTATGTTCCAGTGCTGGGAAAGGGTCTTCTCTATCTGCTTCCAAACATCTCTTTGATCTTGAGTGTAATTTGGAATTGTAATATTTAAATCATAGTCAGTTAAATATGCACTCAAAATGTAAGTGGCTTCAGTACAAAAAAAAATACAGTACGGTTAACAAAATAAATCGTGAAGCAATAACACTCCCATAAAAAACAACATATGATGTCACGTTATGCCCGTTTGTCCATTCAAATTGACGTTCATGGGAAACTGACGAGGGAATGATTGAATCAAAATGTAATTTTATGGATTTCCGACAATATCATATTTTTGTACCCATAATGTGTTCTTATAATAGTTAAATGATATGTTTTATGTTTATTGGATGATTTTTTGTCTCTTATAATATCGATGAATAGGTAAAAATATTTATTCTGGCTTTTTTTATTTGGCTGTCATTCGTGGATCTTTAACAGTTATTACGGGTCGTCAGAAGCCGGAAAGACTGACAACCAATCTTACCAAGGGGTTTCGTATTACCCAGAAACTGGGTTGTGGAAGCTAGCCTCCACAACCCAGTTTCTGGGTAATACGAATAGGTAGTCGCTCCATGTAAAATACTGGTACTCAGCTGCATCCGGTTAAACTGGAAGCCGACCCCAACATAGTTGGGAAAAGGCTAGGCAGATGAGATGAGGTAAAAATATTTTTTATGTTAGAATTAGAAGAGAATGTCAGCAAGAAAAGTATTTCTACTTCTTATTGTTCAACAACATAATTTACAACATAATTTACTGTTATAATATTTTTCTGGGACGCTGACGATCCATCAAGAACCTCATAAAAATAAAATGGAAAACGAAAACCTCTTAAAACTTAGTACCGTACCTGAAAAATCTGTCGCCGAAAATTTATTTTCGCTTAAGAATCAAATTTTTTTCACGAAAGCCCTCGACCCTTAATAAAATTGTATGAAACAAAAAAATGGAGCCTTAAACGAATTTCGTAGCGAAACGCTTAGAGGGAATGTAATCGAATTCTTTGTAAAAAGCCTTTTCCAATACTTAGTGTCAAGTGAAATATTTATATCACCCTGTACGATGATAACTCAAGTGTAATATTTACAATATGATACTAGACTTCTTTGAGAACTATTCAGATGATCGAATACAATAGATACTGGGGCAAATAACAAATTTATAACCCAGTTTATTAAAGAGTTTTTTTTTTATGTATAAGTAGTAAGTAACTGTATTCAAATGCAAATTTTTCATGCTAACGTTTTTAGCTACCAGAAAAATAACTAAATGTCAACGCCCGAATAGTATATCATGGCATTATGAAAAATAAGCTGCAGTTGCAGTACTTATTAGTTTGTTTCCAAGTATAATTTTCACTTTGTCAAAGTATAGATTATAATTTTTGCTATTTGCCTTCACTAATATAAATATTAAATCGGATTGTGATGATTTTACTATGAATGTATCTATCGCAGTAAGATGGTTGAGCCGTACCGATGGTTAATACCGTAATATAGTTCGGGTTCGTAAAGCGGTTATATACGTAAGCTGTAATATAACAGTACCTGGTACAGTACATGGAATATAACAATGATACGAGCGTGATCTAGTAATATAACTATCTTACTAGACTAATCTAGTGCAATAAGTTTATATATATTTTCTTTGATTTTCACAACGGGTTACTCATTTGAAATATAATGATTCAATCATATTTTTTTTTTGAAAGGGCTGCTGAAAAAATGAAAAGAGAGTCAAAGTTTATTATATCCCTAGGGATATAACTATATCACGGCTTCAACCATCTTACTGCAATATATCCATGAAAGACTCACTGGAGTGTAGCCACTCTTTCATACACAGAAGAATTTATAAACAAAATACATACTCGTACATACAAAATACACTACAACTATAAACTTGAACTTACTATCCCAGTATATCATAATATCTATAACAACAGCCCTCTTTCCAAACAGGGTCACGTAGACCAGCAATTTATGGACCTCTGTTGCGAAAACTTTAGCCTTCTAATACCAGGAAAATACATACTCGTATGAAAAACTTGAAGCTATAAAGTGTTTCAAAGACTTTGTAACTGTAGGCTCAAAGCAGACGCATTCATCTATCGCACTAAGGAGTCTAATAAATCTGTGGTCACCTACTTTCACATAAATAAAGACTCGGCTTACGTCTGCGCCTTATATCGCCGTGTTAAGGTTCACGAGGGAATTCAGGTGTGCTCCATCCCTGTCTTCCTTTAGGTAGTTGTATGAGATAGCAAATCAGCTATTTGTAAAGCTTCGGGTGAATGGTTTGATTCCTTAGTAACGGATTGCCTTACTTCGAGTGTTTTGTTATGCTTCGTTTTCAAACTGTGACGCACTCGTTTAGGAGCTCTTGATGTCTTTATTTTGGTATTGAAAAGGATGATATTATTAACTCTTAGTTATTTGTTTACGTTATTGGTTCTTATATACTTACCTAAGTACTACTTATGTAATAAAAGAGAGAGAGATAAAAGAGAGATAGAGTTTGATAAAATATACCTAAAATGTCGTAAATAGGCAGTCGAGATTTCTACCTTATGAATATTTTCTTATTGTGCTTTTTTTTCCAGGTGGACTTGAGGCATTTGAAACAGACGCCAGACTCTGATCGCATTGGAATGGGCATCGACCTGTCAGAGTACTACATCTCAGTCGAGTGGGACATCATGCGGGTCCCCGCCACGAGGAACGAGAAATTCTACTCCTGCTGCGAAGAACCGTACCCTGACATCATCTTTAACATCACTCTCAGAAGAAAAACCCTCTTCTACACGGTCAATCTCATTATCCCTTGCGTTGGGATCTCATTTCTCTCAGTCCTAGTATTCTACCTACCCTCAGATTCCGGAGAGAAAATCTCGCTCTGTATTTCGATTCTTCTATCGTTGACCGTGTTCTTCTTGCTGTTAGCCGAAATTATTCCTCCGACATCGCTAACGGTCCCCTTGTTAGGCAAATATTTGTTATTCACTATGATGCTAGTTACATTATCAGTAGTTGTCACTATCGTGGTGCTAAACATAAATTTTAGGTCGCCAGTCACCCACCACATGGCCCCGTGGGTGCGGAAAGTCTTTATAGATTTTTTACCCAAGATATTGTGTATACAGAGGCCAGAGAAACCGCCCGATGATGACGATGATAACGATAAACCAAGCGAGGTAAGAAATATTGATTCTGCAATAAATCACCAACATCACGATATAAGAACTGAGCCGGAACACATCCCTCGGTAAATCATTAATCATCCGCAAGGCATCGGTTTATCTTACACCAAGACAGGAATAAACCTCACAGCTTCGGAGCGTTTTAATTAAATTTGTAACATTGAAGCTTTCACAAATGAACTTCTTCAGAGGGAATCTCTTTCAGCATGAAAAAACAACACGGCGCCATTTCTCATTGAGTTTCCTCCATTCAAAACATTTTCCATCGGAACGGATTCAATACAAACAGAACGCGATTACAGCGGAGTCGAAGCCGCCCTCAACAATAACCATTTTAATTGTCCTCAGCCGCGGGACTCTTCTGGGAAAAGCTCCTTTCAACGATATTCTAAATCCATTGTGCTCTGTGTGTATCGCGAAAATATCGCTTCCAGCCCAATTTCATTCCATTTCGATTTTCCTTTATTACTCAACGCCGGGCGGGCTTAACGAGCGCGCGCGGCCTCCGTTATTTATGTTCCCCTGGTGGCTGCGGACGGATCGCGCGATATATACGACGCCAGCAGGCACGGCCCGAACCGAAACCTCCACTCCGGCCTAATTGTGTGCCGGCTTAAGCTGCGTCGATACACTGGCCCTCGCGGAACGCGCACCGACGTTTTAATCTCCTGGCATTTCATCCGACGCCCATTATTGCACTGAAACGACGTTTAACTCTACTCTCAGTTCCTTTGATTGACTTACATTGTTTCTTTTACTGTTCTCAAATTGAATATTTTTTTCAGATACTCACGGATGTCTTCGGCCCGGATGACATGGACGGAAAGTTCAAGGAGTGGGGTTGTGAGGAGTATGAACTGCCAGGCATGCCTCCCTCCCCGCCGCCTCCACCAGGAGGCGACGACGAACTGTTCTCTCCACCTCCTGGATCCCCGTGCCGATTAGACTTAGATGATGGTAGCCCATCTCTAGAAAAACCTTACGTGAGAGAGATGGAAAAGACAATAGAAGGTTCTAGGTTTATTGCGCAGCATGTCAAAAATAAGGATAAGTTTGAAAGTGTAAGTATTCCATTACCACTTTTTCCTCGTGTTTGGATACGTACTCTCCTTATGCATGATATTATTTCTAGGTGGAGGATGACTGGAAGTATGTAGCGATGGTGTTGGATAGAATCTTCCTGTTCCTGTTCACGATAGCCTGCGTGCTGGGGACGGCGCTCATCATCTTCAGGGCACCGACCTTCTACGACAACTCGAAGCCGATCGACATTCTGTACTCGAAGATCGCCAAGAAGAAGTTGGAGCTACTAAAGATGGGCTCTGAAGGTGACCCGGGTCTCTGAAATTCGTCTTACGTCTTCGGCCACTCGCCGCCGAAGACGTTCTGGGAGTTGATCGTCATGTGGTGGCACGGATGATCTATTTAAAACTCTCAGTTGGGAACTGTGAGGCGAGAACTATGTGTTTTTGTGCTGTGTGTGGTGCCAAGCGCCCGGTGCGCCCATGGACGTGTTCACGCCATAAGCGTATCCTAAGCCGTCTTTTTGTATAGAATCATTAACTCGATGTCGAGACTGTCCGTCGATGTTCGATTGTCGCAGCGACCTCAAGCAACGGCCGTTTTGTGTTGACGCCGGATCTGCCATAACTATTTTTATATTAGAATCGCTGTATTAAACGTTTATACTTTAAGCGGAACGTATTCATTTACAATTATTCAACGGAACGATTCTTTTTCGAGTAATAATTTGATATGAGCGCACAAACATTGTACAGATTATCTTTAGGTGGTTGTATTAATTTCTTGCGATAGTCGTATTCATTTTCGGAGTGGTAACAGACATAATAATGTAATAGAATACTAACTATAAGATTTACTTCGAATAAATCGAGCTCAAATTCGTAATATGTAAGTATTGTAAAGTGGTAATATTCAATCAAACGTCGATTAGAATCAGACATTTATAATAATAGTTACGTGCAAACGTCCTCGATGAGAGCCGGACTATGTAGATTATGTACTAAATTATTATGAAATAAATTTGAATTATACATTATAATATTTGATAAACTGCGTACTCGCGTAAAAATCATAAGGACAATATCGATACTGACGAAATGTAATAATTTCCCTTTAGTAGTATGTCATAAGGGATTGTAGATACAGTTAGGTTAAAAGCCTAGTCATCAGTATAGTAAGAACACTTAACATAATGCCACTTAGTTAGTCACATCGCGATCGTGATAATTCTATGATTAGATGTATTTGTGTAAAACAATTGACTGCCAATTGTAAAGTTATTGAAAACATTTTTATAAAGATCGGGTATTCATAGGTAGTTCGATAACTTGTTTTATTAGATTTTTTAAAACGGAGTGCCAAACCCATCTGCGAGACTTCATAGAACAGAATGTTTGCAAGAAGATGATGTTGTTTTTCTATGTGCGCTAACTTGATTGCCGTTAGAAGTATCTTTTTGGATTCGCTTAATATATTCTGATGTATTTATAAGTAAAACGAATGCTTGCCCAAAATGTAATGACTGATCAATTCTCATTCTTAATGCTTAAGTTTGGACGCGCCCGCTTGTCTGCGGTAGAGGGAGGGCGCGAGGACACACTTCTTCCGTAATGTTAATATTAACAGTATTTTCACTATAAAACCTAGAGTACAGGGTAAATTTAGTACACGGATGTCTCCTGATTTATATTTCTCACAAATTTTCACCGAATGTAAAGTCTTTACTCACTTATCGGCACTTTACCACTTACACTATTAGATTATAAATCATTGTTGAGGTTTGTGACTTTAGTATGTAACTTAGGTAACCTTATATTAATTTGTACCTAGACTAGACTCGTATTAGATGTTACCTTTCGTTCTTGAAGTCATGACTCACTTTCCTTTGATAGTTAATTATTATTTCTGCCGGACGCATAGGCGTTCTTACCTCACTTCAACCCATTGTGTAGGATATTGGTAGCAGTCTAAAGTAATAAAAAAAAATATTTCGAGCCGCGTATTTGATATGTCAAAGTAAATCATGATAATGTTTATTAGGTAATTACTTAGATAAAATTCAGAGTTATTGATATTAATGATGAATAAAATCCACAGCGAGCAGTTAGGAAAACAGGGATGGATAATGTAAAATAAATTAAAAAAATCAAATTGTTTTGTGTGGTTCGTCTTCGTAATTATAAGTGTTATTGAATGTGTATAGCTGTTCGTGTCGAGGGTAACGCATAAAAATGGCTAGTCTAGACTTAGATGATACGTAAATAAAACTAGAAAACGGTCTAACGTACTAGACGTCGTGGAAAGCTCGCTAAAGGTTGAAAGATGTTAAATATTAGCAGAAGTTTACGATAAAGCGCTGTACCACATACGAACTGGCTCTAAAGGAATTATTGGATGGAATTGCAACGCGTCCTCAGAACTATGATATTAATTTTTCTAATTGAAACATTCACGTGGGTTAATAAAAAGTAGGATCGTGCTATTGCACCACCGAAATACACCAATTTAGTGTAATAATAACTATTTATCAATAATGATTAGTTAAGTCCACAGGCTTGGCACACTGTTCCGTATGCATCCGAACTTTTATTGTAGATATTTGCTAGATAAAACGGTCTGTTGTTATTTTTATATGACTGCAAATTAATGATAGTTAGATTTTCTATAATACCATAGGGTATAATGTGTTTAGGATCGAGTGACGTTCAGTCTGGGATGTTAGAAGATAAGCTAAACATTGTACATACTTACTTCGAGCGTGAACCGTGGAGCTAAGTGTAGTTTGATTGGATCGGGTTTTATATTGCAACGACACAGGATAAAAGGATCATAGAAATTATCTTGGTGTACTGCATCATTTTCAGTCGTGTACTGTTGAAATTAGTGAGCTATGTCGATACAACGATTAATGGCCAAGTACGTATGCGGTGTTATTTTAATTTGGCTGGTTTAGATATTCCTTACGGACTCTGATTTTTGTATCTTGGAGGATCATTTGAAAAAACACATGATTATAATAAAAAAATAATGCTCGAACCAAGACTTGGTAAACGACATTTTAGTAAAACGTATTAGAACAAGATTTTCTCAAATTAGCTAAGTCGTTTTTAAGTCGATATCAGACGGTTCACTTATTGTTCATTTTTGTATTTCATTCGGCATCTTTCACTTGAAATGAAATGTCTGACCACAAAATGAATCAAAGTGACAAATGAATTCACTAGTAAACCGACCATATGATATTGGATTTCGTCACTCGGCATCTTTCACTTGTCTAGAATGATTGAAAAATGAAATAAGAAGAGCAGATGAACCATCATGAACGTGGAATGAACATGCAATTGAGTGAAGCGTATGATATCATCTTTAGATCCAATGAAAAGCCTCAGTCTTGTTCGTAATTTAACTACAAGAACTAATAAATACGGTAAAACAACCGACTCTGTGTCGACCCCCTATGTCCGATCGTCAAATCAAATCAATTACTATCGCAAAAAAGTCGGAACAGTAGCTACGATTACTAAAATTCTTATTGGAAGAAAAATTTAAGCAACTAAATAACCTTTCTTTCCAGTCGGATAAAAACAAGCTTTCACTTCCCGAGAAAAGAAAATCCAAATTAATTTCAAAATTTTGCAAGATTTGCCATAAACATATGTGCATGCGAAGATGAATGCATATTTTGCTTACAAAATCCCTAAACATAACTTATTCTTCTTCTTCGTGTCGCTGGCACGACTGTATCTTAAATCTTGTTTTCCCAAAACTTTGCCACTTCCATGGCGTTGTAGGTGGCAGCGCAGAGGTCACTTAGACTGCATGTTTTGGGACACAGAGGGCACGATAGGAGGTGGAGCATGGTTTGTGACATAGCTCCGCAATCACACCCTTCTGCCGTTCCGTCAAGGTAGCCCCACTTATAAAATAACATTATAAGAAAAAGAGTGAAAGACTTTCCATCCCCACCAGTATTTACCTTTCCTATGTTAATTATTTTGCTCTGGTATCATAATAATGTTACAAGTCCAATTGGCTATATTTGTGGTGAACTGCTTTACAACCTATTACTAACTAGCAGCGCCCCGCGGTTTCACCAGTATAAGTATCGATCCCGTAGGAATATCGGAATAAAAACTATCCTATGTCCTTTCCCAGAATGCAATCTATCTCTCTGCCAAATTTTATCGAAATCCGTTCAGTGGTTTAGGCGTGATAAGGTACCATACAGACAGACAGAGAGAGTTACTTTCGAATTTATAATATTAGTATGGATTACTAAATTAAAATCGTGTTGCTACAAAAATCAGAGTCTGTCAACATTTTTGCTGCTCAATTAATTTTCAATTTAGATCTTCCAAAACGTTACCAAAACTAGAGCCTTACTCAAAGTAAATGCATTTAGCTCAATATTATGATAACCTACCATCGTTAATAATGATCTCAGATCTCAGTTTGTTACTCCTCGTCTTTAAGACCTGTTTCGTTACCGTTCGTGTCATGTATTGTCTTTCGGAAAATTGTTAGTCACAGGCTACTCGTCTGTTTAATATTATAATATTTCGGGTGATAAACGGGTAACTGAACGTATAGGATTTTGTCATATAATTGACACTAGATAGGTAATAAAAACAATAAACACAATGCTAGATCACTCGTCAATAAGATTAAAGATAAATAAACTAACATATTAATGTTAAGGTGGTATTTAACTAAAATAAATGATTAGCTTCTCAGTGTTTTTAGAGTTAGTCGACGAATGAGTCAACTTGGCGACGCGATGTCAGATAAATTTGTTATTTATTGTCAACATTGTGTTTCGTTACTTTAGAATTTTTAACGAAAAAGGTTGGGACTGTGCCAAATATTTGTTATTCTTAGGATCGTAGGAGATTAGAATATACTTATTGTTATGTTTGTATATTGTGTTTGTCAGCTTAATGCTAAGCTATAATTTGTCAACAAGTTTGTCTACATCGGGTGACAGAGTTGTGAACTCATAGTCAGCTATCACATGGCTGTCAATAATTTTAAGAATCAACTTAACCGAAATGTTGACGTGTAAATATAGCAGCTCAACATAGAAATTTAAATAATATTTATAATTGACAAGTTATTTTTCTACCTTCCTTTCACGTTACCCTTAGAGCTAACGTAGAGGTAGTGGACAAACGCCCTAGTGTTACGACTTTTGCTTTGTCAGTAAATGTTGATACAGCAATAAGGTCTTCAATACTTTAGTTAGATTTTATTATAAAGCATTTAATTTGACTTACAAATGTAAATTTAATATGTTTTGGAAGGAAGTCGGTAATAATCCGTAACGCTTTATAATTAGGTTCAACGAAATCTAGAATTTCGATAGTTATTTCTTCTACGACACTTTTTGGATATGCTTTATTGCACGTTACCTTTCGTTTGCTTTTGGGATTGTTTGTCTTAATCTTTACATTATAACGTACTCTTTATCTATAAATATTGGTAAGTTAGGCGTATTTGCGTGTTTAATCGAACGTCTTCCAAAGTGACGTAAGGTATTGTTGTGTTTCTCTTCTCTTTGTTGCTTTATATGTTTTTTTTTTATTATTAACTTCATAAATAATTCAGTTTTCTTCGTCTAAACTTGTAGTTTTATGTGTAACCTAATCGCTATTGTTACTTTTACTGAGGTTGCAGTGGTTCAATAGTTAACTAAATCACTTCAGATATATCAAATAACTTTTCTCATGGCATTTGGTCTATGACAAGTTCAAGGGACAAAATATTCTAACAAAAATTAATAAAAAGGCTAATTAACACGTTCAGTTTCAGCAAATAGTTACTTATTTTAGGACAACATCCTATAACCATTGCATTGAAAATAACTCTTCTCAAATCTTCTTCTTCCTTTTGAGTCGATGGTTAAATCTGTTGGTGTAAATCTGATAATATTGAAATAGTCCCTTATTTAAATAATTCCACTTAAGGAGAAAAAATCTTTATTCAGCAACGTAATGTATTAAATTCACATAAAACTGGCTCCACACATTCCGAATCAACAATAACGTTCACAAAGCGTACAATTGAACCACTGCAAGCGAATATTTCAGGCTGTGGCTTCATAGGACTTTGATTAGTAAAATTATTTCCCTAATAACATTCTCATTTAAACGGGTTTGGATGAAATTTGGATGATTTTTAATAATTTTGGTAGTTTTTAACTTAGATTAACAGAAAGGGTACTATTAATCCCAGTAGTAGCCAATCCGCACTGAGTGCGCGTGGCTGCGAATCATATTTAGATCAACATACAAACTGATACTGCGGTGCTATTCTGTAAAAATCTCACCGTGAAAACTGTAAGATATTTTCTGACATCCGCAGCCGCGGGCGAAAGCTAAAATACTCGCCAAAGAATATTTCATAAAATTCATACACTCATCTTACAGAACATAATCGTCTTCCATTCGTCCGCAACACGTCACAGAGGTTTAGCATCCAGAGAGCATTGAGCACGGAGAGAGTGCGAGGGACACCACTAGGCTCGCGAGATGGTTTTTTTATATGGCATCTCGCAGGTCAACCTATAAGGTTTTCGGTTGCTTAACCTAGCTTTCCTGTGGGTGCCTAATTAAGGCCACCAGACAGGGCTTAAAAAAATTAAAAACTAAGCGACTACACGCTAAGGGCAGTGGGTTACGGACCTCGGCTTAGGGTGTCGTCGCGCGACTTTCTGACTCGCATAGTATGTACAGCGGAGCATTTTTTTTTACCAGAAATCCAAAAGACAACTTGAGACAACCCTCATAATATTATAGGTAATCTGAAGAAAAGTGTAGTGCATGCACGCTCCACTCTTGAATGGTGACAGCCTTTTTTGCTATTTGTAAGTCATATCCTGCCACAGCCTAATTCAATAGCTTACTTCAAGCTGTTATTTCCTTTCCGTCTTTCGTACTTTTTGTACTACCTTGATAGTTTACTGATAAAATAAAAATAGATATTAAAAGTGTAATTAATAGGTAGATGAAACCACACAAAATTTGCGTTGAGCTTCCAACACGATTAGATGTAAATACAGAAATAAATAAACCACTATTCACAGTTATAGACACTTCCTTCTTATGAAACAAATGAATGTATTATTAATATAGCCGTTTAGAGATGCTGATTATCAAGTACAATAAAATAAACCTAAACTCTTATTTTTTTGAAAAAGAACCCTTGATTTCTCAAGAAGAAAATTGTCAGCGAAAAGTATCATCAAAATGTCTAACTAAGAGATTTAATTCTTGAAAAATAAGGATAATATTAAGAGAATCAATGAATAATATCTCAATGAAAATATATTTTTTAAACACGAGTATTTGCCAATTTTTAAGGTACGGACACACTACACCACGACGATACAACGCACGAATATCTATCTAAATTAATATTAACGCACACTATAAATTGAATGCAGGCACTGCCATAAGTTAAAACACGAAGTTCACTTGAGTTGTGTCGTCGTGTTTTGGTGTGTCGTTTTTCAAGAACCTAACAATGTTTTATTTTTCTATCATCTTTGATGGTAGTCAGCATCTGTTCTCGGCTTCCTTTGCAATAACTAATACATTGTATTTTAAGTTGTGTGTGCCTTATTTTATTAGTTCTTATTGGTCGCATGCTTTTATCGTGGGAAAGATTAGAAAACAGATTCGAATTGAGCGTAAAAAACACTAGGAATAAAAAAAAATATAGCGAGCAGGAATGTATGAACTTTACACACAAAGTAAACAATTTTATTACGCCAAAGTAATAAAACATCAGTGTCATTAAATATCCAAGTAAAGTTCCATCAAAATTGACGCCAATTTCCCTAGTCATAATTTTCCCTTCCTACTCAAGTGTCAAATAATAATATGAATAGATAGCTTGTAAAATTACACAAAAACAAGACAGTATATGACTCTCTAGACAAAAATAAAGTTACTAAATCCAAATCTTACATCACAAACCCAGTAAAGGTACGTGCACATTATACCGGTCCACAATGTCGCAGTGCGGCGCGAAAATCCATGCGAATATTTCCCATACATTTATTACGGTCTCTGCGATGGCAGAGTGCAGCAGTTCTCAATATCACGCAGGGGATCGCCAAGCAGTGTATGCAGCACGTTGGCGCACGTTGAAACATGTTCAATGTTCATTTATACTGTAACAGACAATTTGCCGTTGCGCTGCGGCCCGGCACGCATTACTGTGCCAAGTTTAGGTTTCGACGCTGCAATGCGCTTTCCGGGAGTTGACATAATATGCACTTACCTTTATGCAGTGGTGACCTAGTACTTGTTGACAGGCCGGGTCTACCTTTTATAGCAGAACTTTTTACGTCATAATATTGTTTTGCATAACAACGGATAGCATAAACTTCATTTCGCAGAAAATCATTTCGCATACACTCAGTTGTCATACATTCAAAACTCATAATTTTGTTAGTCAGAATCATCTTTAGGCATAATGTTTATATCCATAATAATTAAAAAGCAGAACCATCATATCGCAGAAAATTCACAGTCAGAATCGTCTTTTGGCATACATTTTATATCGATAGTCATTAAAAACCTACCCTAACCTAAATGCTAATTACAAAAATATTGTCGGCTTGGATGCATGTAGCATGCAAACAGGCATACAACATGCAAGCAGGCATGCAACATGCAGCATGCATGCAGTATGCATGTAGCATGCAAGCAGGCATGCAACATGCAGCATGCATGCAGCATGCAAGCAGGCATGCAACATGCAGCAGGCATGCAGCATGCAAGCAGGCATGCAACATGCAGCAAGCATTGTTTCTGTCACGGCTCCGGCGCTGCGGGGTTTGGGCGGCGCCACGCGAGCTTATCGTCACAGATGGTTTTAACGCTCACCACCGCAGCTTCGGCTTGCTGGCCGGCTTCGCCGGCCAGCCTCAGCCGCGGTGGCGGGCCTTCAAACCACCTGCTCCTCAGCTCGCGGGCCGCCCTACCCCTCCGCGCCTACGCGGGTTTAAATTACACTCTAGGGGTAGGGCAGACAAGACTGCGTAAAGTCGGTTTCGCAGCGATTCGTTTCTGTCACAAAATTTTGCAGCACAACGTATTGACTTTTTATGACACGTATATATTATAAGTTTTTGATGTTTTGAACACTAATTTTTACAAGAAGATACATCTATTTTAATTTTTGATGTTCAAATATGCACCCATACCAAATAATCGTATCTCTAAATAAATATTATGCTAAACAAAATTATGCATAATATTAATTATGGCAAAGGTAATTATGCGAAACAAATTTCTGCCAAGATAAAAGTATGCCATTGTAAATTCGGACACGTAAATATTCTGCCAAACAAAAGTTATGCTAAATAATTTTTATGCCTTAAAAATATTCGATTAAATAAGATTATGCCATGTGAGTTATGCCAAATAAAAATCGGAGTATCAAGATTCTGCCAAATAGAAGGAACCCTGACAGGCCTACACTGTCCTCCCATACCTATTAACACTGTAATTTGAAAATCTTGTAAAATTAAAAAAACATTTCTAAAAGAGTAACCGTGGAGTTTCTTGCCGCCTCTTCTCCACAGGAAACGACAAATTGGAACCGTGCATCTAGCTTCTGATGTTTCTGAAGTGCCCATGTAGCACGAGAAAAAATAAATAGAATTTGATGTAAAAAAGTGTTAGTGACACAGCTGCATAGGTCAACTTATAAAAATAATGTTATAATCTTTACCACGGTAACACGCTACTAAAATGTTAGAAACTTTTGTATCATAATTAAACCTTTTGTGTGCTTCAAATAGAATTAGTTATCTTAGTTAACTAACCAAAGTTAGTTGAAATAATTTTATCGATGTATTGACGGACTTGTATTTAAGGAATAATTGTGTATATCTTTAATTTAAACGAAAGCAATCGTACTCATATTAAATTTGTGTAAGTTAAAGATTTTATATTGTCGGATCATTGTAATAATTTGGTGTCGCAACGACGTGTAGATTAAGTGTATGTTCTGAGATTTTCGTCTTAATATTATTAAGTGTAATTAATGTCCTCGACTAGTTATTAATTATGATAATTTTTCGTTTGTTATTGAATTGTTTTTCACCTTTCTCGTCACGAGTAACGGTGTTTGTTGTATGGGAATTGAAGATCAGTCAACTTTAAAAATATATATATTTTCATATTAATATTAGTAGAGACTACTTTTGACTGTTTGCTTAACCATTCTTGGTAAACATTCTTCTAAAAGTAGACGTTTCACTCTAACATCAACAAAAATCTAATAGTGTACAACAATATTATTTTCACTGTTATTCTTAGTTTAAGAAGAACTTCAGAAAAATAATGAACTTGTTTGTCTCTACCTGGCATGCAAAGCTCTAAAATCTCAATCAATACATTGAACGATCACGAACGAAGCATTCTGAAATATCATTATTGACTCGAGAAAATTAATACAATTATTAAAACCTAATAACTAACCAAAGACTGCAAAGACTGAGGCTTTGCCTCTCATTAATGTTGAACGTTGTCTACAATTCCCACAAAACAAACTGACCAGTGAAAATGGCATTACGCAAACGAACACCACACTAATGATACAAATATAGATGATAGATAGTTACATGAGAGGAAATTCCTAAATTATTTTAATATGTAAGGTACTATAATATTATGTCATACAATAATAGACTTCTATGGGAATCTTGTCCTCAATAGTAATAGTGTTAGGAAAATAGTCGACTAGAGGCGCGGTTAAACTGACGTCGCGATCGCGCGAACGTGCGCCTCGATTTGTTAATTACTGTGACAGCTGACTGTAGCGCCCGAAATGGAACGATTAGGAGATTAATAAATAAATATAACACTTTTGACGAAGGAGAATTTTTAAATGTATTTGTAGGTTAAGTTCAGAATTTTCGCGCTTACAGTCAGCTTTTTTTGTACTTATAGTGTGATTCGTGCCGCGTCATGTCGCGGGTCGTGAGCCGCGTTAGTGTGACCGCACCTTAACTGTTCAGTCACTTGTATCACGAAATCATTGCCACTTACTACATTTAAGATTTATGCACTATGCTATAATATACATATATTATAATATATAAATATAATAATATTCGTATTGTACGTTGTAAGTCATAATAGCTCAATAATTTATGAAATCCGTAATTAAATAATTGTAATAAATAGTTATTAAGCAATTATTATAAAACTAGGTGGAATGCAAAGTTAGGGTAAGGCGAAATAATATACATAATAAAAAAATAAATAATTTAAGTGGTAAGGTTAATCGTCTAAGTCCCATTTTGTAATGTTAATTAAAAATCAAAAATCAAGCACTACCATTACCATTATGAATACACTCATGACTTCTTACTGCTAACATTGAAATGTATTATAAATATGAACTATAAATATTAAATGTTATGCGTTAATAATAAACCCATGCGTTTTATTCATAACGATTTCTTCAACAAATTCCTTTACTACACCACATAAAGTAACACTCACACTACACTTTCACAATAAGCTCAGGTTCACATGGGTGCGTTATACCAGCGGCGATTTTTTTCCGCGCACTTGATTTTTAACGCATTGCTTAGCGCCAAGAGTCAAAAATCCAACACTGTGTTTTTTTGACGCGCGGGGATCCGCTCTGTTGGTTTCTCAACGTTCGGCTCAACATCGAGGCTTTAAAATCCAGTGCGCGAAAAAATCCCGCCACGATATTTTTACACTTGTGCGAACGTAGGCTTACACATGAAAAATTTATTTGGATGACCCTTAGAAGCAGGAGCAGTCAGTGGTGGCCAAGTGGTAACGGCCGCGACTTACAAACTGTAGGTCGTAGGTTCGAACCCAGACAGGCACTTCACTTTGTGTAAATTATTTTCATCACCACTGCTCTCAAAACGGTGAAGGAAAACATCGTGAGGAAACCGGCATGTCCTAGAACCAAAAATTCGAAGACATGTGACATCTACCAACCCGCACTGGGCCCGCTTGGTGGATTACTGCCCACTCCCTCTCACCGAGAAGAGGCCTATGTCCCATCAGTGGGAACATTTTAGGCTGATTATGTAGAAGCAAGTAGATGAGAAATGACTATAATGACTCCAACTCCTGATGACTTCAATAAGTGAGCAATGCCATCGGAGTAATTGAGTAACACTTACTTATATAACAATGCCAACGGAGTAATTGAGTAACACTTACAATGGCAACGCCTTTGACAGTTCAACATCATTTATTGCGTTAATACTTAAGTTCTCCAGCAGACAATTTTTCAATGAACCAATGGATTACCAATTTCTTTCCTGGTTGAGAGTCTTTGGTCAACTGTACCCACTCGAACTGGACCCGCGGGTCCAGTTGACGTAATCACATTTTGAATGACCACACATGAAATAAACGAAACAAAAACGCATTTTTCGAATAATTTATTCCTACCCAAAGCTACTGCTAAACAAAGCCCATGGGTTCAAACTAATATCCAGCTTAGGAGATGGCGCATTATAGTACCCTTGAACCAGGTCGACAAGAGATACAGGGCATGTGAACTGGTCACAATTCGAGAGGATGTGGCCGAGGCGGTGAGCAGCGTCGTAGGTTGCATGCTCCACTGGTTCTGATGCAAGGATTTTCGTCATTGGTAACCTGGGAAGAAGAAGTGAAAAGAGAGGTAAAATAAGTATCAGTAAAGGAAGAAATTATAGGACCAAGTTCGTTAAGGCTATGCTGCAACAATGGACAGCAATAGCCTAAGTTGATTAATATGCCTAAAGACCTCTAGACCTCTCTCTGTCCGCATTTAGGCTGCCTGTCCACCGGAGCGGAGTGAGGCTGCGGAGCGGAGAAATATTAACTAATAGGAAAATTGGTTAAAGTCTGTGGTGGTGCCGGACTTAAAGAATAGCACCACCCCATACTTCCCGTGGGTGTCGTAAGAGGCGACTAAGGGGCGTACTGGAGAATGGGCAGCAGCGTTCTCTAAGCATTCCATCACCATACCATACTGCGATCGCCAACCCGCCTGCCAAGGGTGGCGATTATGGCAAACCGGAGGGGGTTTGCCATAATCGCCACCCTTTTGGGGGAGGCCTATGTCCAGCAGTGGGCGTCTTTCGGCTGAAATGATGATGATGAGGAAAATTGGGCAGACGAGGAGCGGAGATTTTGTGCAATCCTATTGGTTAATATTTCTCCGTTTCTCCGCTCCGCTGCCTCGCTCCGTTCCGGTGGACAGGTAGCCTTGGTCTCACATGCGACAAGTTGTGCGTTGGAAACAGGAACCGAAAGAAAAGGTAAATAGGCCGTAAGAGCCGTATAATTTCTTTATAACAAAACCTGCTCCCATTTTTATAATCTTTATTGTTCTGGCTAGACCATTCAATATTATGATCATAAAATTAGAATTTATAACAATATAAAAACTATACTTACGTGAACAATGTCCTGAACATCTCTTCAAGCATGTTCTCTCCATGAGGAACAAGCCTTTGCGTGGTCTCACACAACGTCTTGAGGATACACTGCCTTCCGTTGTAACCCATGCTGAAATAAACAACAAATAATTTAGCCTCATAGCAGACATATTTATGATAGAATAGTCTTGTTGAAACGAATATTTATAGAAGACAATTTTTGGATGTTTGAGCTCGCTCAATCCGGCTGCGGCTGAACGGTGTTGATAGATTTCTGCGTAAGTGAAACATGCCTTGGAATAATAAATAGGACACTATCATGCTCTAAAAGTTTCATAAGGGATCCTTAAGTCATGAGCAAGAGAATCTTCTACTTTAGCGATTTCAAGTTCAGTATCACAACTCGACGATGTCGTCCACGATGTGCCGACCATGATGATGACCAAGGTTAGGCCTTAACAACCAAGGACGTCTAAAAGCTCGTTGGGTCGACGATATCACTGAAGTCGCGGGAATCGCCAGGGATGCACTGAACCGGAAAGTATGACAGGAAGGTAAGAAGACCCATATGCAGCAGTTTGTGATTCTAGGCTAGTATTAAGACGATGATGATTAAGAACTTACTTCTCCATAATTTTCTCCAACTTTCCATACAGCTCTCGTCTACTCCTTCTCTGCTCCATTGGCCTCGTCAGTCTGTTATGTCTCCGGTAGAACCTGGCGGTCTCTGTGGCGTTGGGCAGCTCGTATGCTATGCCCCAGTTCATGCCCCACGTGAAGGTACCAGGGACTGTTATCGGGGAAGGCTGGCCGATCAAACCGACTGTCACGCAGCCCGCACACTGGAGTATACAGATGATGACACTTGTTATTTGTTAGAATCTAAGGACCAGGTGGCCTACCACCATCTTGACAAGTATGTCAATAAAAAAGTATTTTCACAGTGTGTGCAAGTGTTTTTTTTAAATTATTTCGTTTTTTTTTATTGTTTTTTTTTTGTTGTAAAAAAGAAAAAAAGAAGGAAAATACTTTTTTTTTCTTTCCCACTCTGAAGTACGATTAAAATAATACTGCTTTAAAGGGGGTGGTAAGGGGCCCGTGGCTAAATGATAACAGCTGCACAGGTCGATCGATCAGGTTATGCTGCGCCTGCCGCGGTTGGTCTGTGGATGGGTGACCATCTTTACTTACCGAGACCCCTCCTTGGACCCGGCAGTCATTCGTGGATCTTTGACACTCGTTACGGGTAGTCAGAAGCCCGAAAGTCTGACAACCAGTCTTACCAAGGGGTATCGTATTACACAGTAACTGGGATGTGGAGGACAGATAGGCAGTCACTCCATGTAAAATACTGGTATCCAGCTGCGTCCGGTTAGACTGGAAGCTGACCCCAACATAGTTGGGAAAAGGCTAGGCAGATGATGACGATATAGGGGGCGGTGGTATGCTCGGGGCGTTTCTGATTCTGGATAAGCATTATTTTTATCTTATTTACAACAGATGATTAAAACGATGGTACAGAGGTTTTTCTGTTTGTAAAGTTAACGGGAACTTATATGGTGATTGTATAACAGGAGGTATAAAAAGGCCACTTTGGCAGAATCATAAAAAGATAACATTATGAATCATAATGGACAGTTAACTGTTAAGTTATCGTATCAAATCCCATTGGTGAAGGAATTTTCGGTATTTTTTTGTCTGTGCTAGAATACCAATCAATCCAATCCCAATCTCTTTGGTAATGTAGCGAAAAAAAAACACGGACTGTCTTCGCCATATTATGTACTGTTATCCTTTTATGACTCTACCAAAGTGGCCTCTGTAGGCCTCCAGGTCATACCTGAACAAATGTTCTCAACGTTATTTTAATAAACCTAAGTTGTATTTAAAGAAACATGTCATCCATTGTGATGCTTCTATTTTGTTAATACAAGTCTTGAAAGCAGGGACTTGAAAACGAAATGTATTTCGTTCCGTAACCACTAATGTTATCGTATAACGTTCCAAAATGTATAACGATACTAAAACCTAAAAATATCAATAACGTTACAAAAGAAAACTTTATAGAACATCATTTTCATAGAACAATATTATACCTAAGTAACGTTATAGGTATCAGTAACATTAAGCTTATCCGCTTGTTAAAGGAGATACGTTACAGATTCATTTGTAACTTTCATCTTCATACTTTTTCGTCTTTTTCGTCATCTTATATGTCATAAAGCTGGCAAAGTTGAGTATCGAAATGAATAACGTTGATTGATAATATTGTTAGTGAACATTTTAAGATTTCATTCCTTTTGTCAGTATCGTTATAGCCAAGAAATTAATTTTGTTACTATCCTGGTGGAACGATACAAATTATCGTTACCGGATCTACGCGTAACGTTATTTTGAGTATCTTTTTAAGTCCCTACTTGGAAGTATGAAATTGGCGATGAAACAGAATTATCTACTTAAAGTGTTTTCATATTCCGTTGAGCTTTTAGTAATCTCATACTAAATACGTTCAGCATGCGTCTTAAAATGACGACATACAGTCGTCTACATAGCAAATAATCTTACTAAGTTATTCAGCTCTCCTACAGCCATCAAATAGACATCCAGTGGAAATTATGTAGGTACATGTCTCATAAAAATGAGCTAGCCACCTTAGTCGTAACAGTCTTGCGTTGGTAAGCCATCTCCGAGCATCAAGAGAATTTTAAATGACCTCCATATGGCAAAGAACATTAACTTGAAAATAATTTATTCCAGTATCACCATGGAAATATATGTGAAGGAAAAACGACGCTCATAAATCGTTGATAAGACATAAAAAAACTCTCTTAAAATTTAAGAGAGATAAAATTCCAAAAAGTACGTAAGCAACCAAGTTTTATGAGTCTGGATGATATGTTTTAAGGCTCTGCATATAATCTAAGAGCTACTCTAATACATACGAGTTTCTCCCCAATTTTGTCGGGTTCTGTTTCAAATTAAAACTTTTATCATTACATTTTATTCCCATCTATTTATTGCTATTAAAAAAGCATAGCTCACTTTGGTGCTCTACCAAACTTACTTAAACAAATATTACTTCATAACTAGTCTTATTAAATAAACAAAACGCAAACTTACCGAAAAACTGGAGCCTTCTGGAAAAGCAACATATCTTTTTCTCCTCGACAATATCTTGGAACCAGCTTTGGCAGCACACAATTCACCATAACAACAGGTCAGTATTAAAAGAACAAAACATTTTGATTTAAGAACCATTTTCAGAAAATATCGTGTTCGACCTTTCATACATGAATATAGCAATGTTATGGACAAACACATACGTTAAACCGTGTCAAAATAACGGTTCCAGTAATTTTCATGTTATCATTGCTAACTGTGGCCACACGAAGTGAATGACACACTGAACTAATTAGTAATGTCAATCATGCTTAGTTGTCGATGATTACATTTGAAATTCTATAATTACATTCGTGTAAATTAATTTAGGTGGAAGCTAAAATTGATTTGTACCTATTTGTGATGAATTGATGTGGATTGAAACTCTATTTATAATTAATGTACATACATACATACGCCTTTTCATGGGGGTAGGCAGAAACTACAGAACGCCACCTGAGACGAACCCTGGAAACTCGTTTTTCTTCATACATATCGACGGTTAAGAGGAAATAGGGTATAAGTGACAAAAAATGATATGTTCAGGAGAGCCGTTAAAAGTTTTAAATTTTAGAAAAACTGACGTGGAAATGAGTTTTGCTAGGACATAAACGCCAAAAAAGTCATCGTAAAGAGCGGAACATTTTACGTAGGATGGCATATATATAACTCATTTTTGACCAAAATACTTCCTTTTTACCGTCGATATGGTCATACACGCACGCCGAGCTGGCTGCGAGTACAACGCACCTGACCATTCCAGTAATTTCTATGTTATTATTATGTAAAATCATGCTTAAGAGCGTTTACGCCGTACGGCATTTCATACAAACTTTCAAGCCCTTGTTTTTCGAAATTAATGAACGGACTTTAATGAAACTTCTTAAACATAAGCAGGATACAAAGGTCTATAAAGTTAGTAGAGAACATTTTAGAAATGTCTTACATAAAAAAAAGATAACTGGAAATATCTGTTTCTATGGAAAGTTTAAAATCGGTCTAATTTGGCTGTAACACTATTTTTCGAAAATGTTCTCTACTAACTTTTTAGACCTTTGTATTTTGCTTATACGTACGAAGTTTCATTAAAATTGGTTCATTCACTTCGAAAAAAAGGGCTTGAAAGTTTGTATGAAATGCAGTTCGGCGTAAACGCTCTTAAACATTGAAAAAACAATAATCTCATTTAACTGCATTTTACATGAAATATTATGGTTATACGAAAAATACGTCAATAACTATAAAAACTACAAATAACTTTTTAACATTATAAATTACATTGTAAAAATGAATTCTCATACTCACATACACCGAAAAAAATAACCTGCCGTGCTGCTGGGAAAAATGGAATCAACGATTCCGTCAAGACAGCCGTCCAAATTTAAAAAGTTGATTAATTAACCCTGGAACACACTGGAAACCTTTCACAACGGTTTATTGAAGGTCCGGGTTCCGTCAAAATTGGGAATCAATTATACCCAAAAGTTATCACAGAGTAAATGCTTTTAACCCTTCATATCTCTTTTAGTCCAATGTCGGATAATATTTTGAGATGGATCGTGTGAAAGATGTTTTAATTTGGATCAAAAATCTAGATTTATAAAAGGTAAAATTGGTTGGAATGAAGTGGGAAATACCAAAGTCTAAAAAAATGGGTTTCATATTTTTATTTGACAAAAATACTATAAACTTAACGTTCATATATAATAGACATGGGTACCGCTACCGATATACTTAATAATTTATTTTATACCTATAGTAGATTATATGTTGGTACTTCTATTCTTATAAGGGGCCCGTGGCTAAATAATAACAGCCGCACAGGTCGATCGAGCAGGTTAAGCTACGCTTGCCGCGGTTGGTCTGTGGATGGGTGACCATCTTTACATATCGTGACCCCTCCGTGCCTCGGAAAGCACGTTAAGCCGTTGGTCCCGGCTGTCATTCATGGATCTTTGACAGTCGTTACGGGTAGTCAGAAGCCCGAAAGTCTGACAACCAGTCTTACCAAGGGTATCGTATTACCCAGTGACTGGGTTGTGGAGGTCAGATAGGCAGTCGCTCCATGTCAAATACTGGTATTCAGCTGCATCCGGTTAGACTGGAAGCCGACCCCAACATAGTTCGGAAAAGGCTAGGCAGATAATGATGACTTCTGTTCTTATAAGATTTTAGTCATATGAAAAGAAACGCAGAATATTGTAAAACATTGTGTAAAATCTGATATTAATAACATAACATCATAGAGGCATACCTCTCATAAGAAACAGGATGTAAAGTTCACTCATCCTCCATAGAAAAGGGAGGATCCTCCGACTAGACGGGTGTCGTGTCTGGCGGGCAACTGCCTGATGATTCATGTTGGGCCAATGTATCTATGCTAGTTGCGCGGTAAACTCTGCTTGCGAGATGCAGGATTTTGTGTGACGTCAGTATGACGCGTAGTTCGCATGTGGCGTTGTAGATACCGCTACAGGGCCAACATGGCCAGAGATCGCACAAGACATGGGAGGTTTTGAAAGAAAAGGGGTACTCAATGCCCAGCAGTGAGACACAACATAGGCTAAAAAAACATCCGTATTCCCAGAAGGTTAAGGCAGAGATATAGTACAGCCTCAGTTCGTCAGTTAAAATTACCTAATAAAAAATTGAATCTTTGAAAAAAGTTTTAATTAACCAAAATTACTACTAAATAACGCCCAAGGGCTCCTCCCAACATCAACGTTCGGCGCTGGCGCGTTATAATATCCTTTGATTAAGTCCACCATTGAGATTGGACATCTATATCTGGCACACGAGTCAACAAGGCGGCCGAGACGATGTGCTGCATCGTAGATGGCATGTTCCAGAGGTTCTGTCTGAAGTACTTTAGTTGGTGGCATTCTGTGAAAGAAATTCGAGTTTGGTTTTTATCATCACATCTGTATAATAAGCTCATAATGTTTCCACTGCTGGGACACAACCCTCCTCTCTTCGAAAGAGGAGACAGGCCTCCTCTTGGTGAGAGGAAATGGGCCGTAATCTACTGCGCGGGCCCAGTGCGGATTGGTAAATGTCACATATCTACGAATTTTTGGTTCTAAGACACGCCGGTTTCCTCACGACGTTTCCCTTCACCGTTTTGTGAGTAGTGGTGATAAAATAATTTACACAAAGTAAAGCGTCTGGCTGGGTTCTAACCCACGACCCGAAACGACTCGAAACGAACCCCAGAACGGACTCGTAAGTCCAGGCCGTTACCACTGTGCCACCTCTGCTTTTTACCACTGCTCCTCTCTTGTATCTCGTCACATCTGTAGGCAGGCGAGATTGCTGAGAAGGGCGTTATAGATCCGTATCTACTAGAGCAAAAACAGTTCAGTTGTTCAGCCGTCAAACTTTCTTATGATCAGACAATTAGATCAATTTTTAAATGTAGAAAAGGTAATAAAACAATAGAGAAGAAAATAATCGCGTTGTCAAAAAAGAAAAAGGTGGTAATTGCCGGTGTTTCATAGAATTGTTTGTAAACTAAAATAATACTCACGAGAACAAAGTTCTAAACATTTCTTCAACGATGTTCTCTCCGTGTGGTACGAGTCTTTGAGTACTCTCGCATAGAGTCTTCAGGATGCATTCTCTGCCGCTGTAGCCCATACTGAAATGTATAAATGAGTCTATCTTACAAAAACAAATAAACCTCTATGAAAACTTTAACAGTTACAAAACGTTGGGAGCCTTTTTTTTGGGGGGGGGGGGGGGGGTAAATAAAACTCACCCGTGTTCCTTCCTTGGCGCACACTCGCATCAAAAAAGTTACTATAATTTTGTATGAAATCAAAGGTGCTCTTAAGTAGGGACTCTTAAAGGTTGGTTTAGAATTTACCTATTGGAATATAACTTTAGAGCCCGTTAAGGAAGTCATCGGTTCAGGTACCTATGCTTGGAACTTCGAATGATGATACGTAAAAACTTAGCTAAAACTAAACACTTTTTTTTCGAGACATCGCCAAGCGGTTGGTCGACTTTTCACGTGACCAGAAAGCTGGCTGATTTCTTGGCCAAACAAACAGCATCGCCATACAACTTGGCAATGCTGCCAGCCTTTTGAGCCTTTTTCCTGTTTTAAGACTTCGCTGTCTGTCCGTCTGTCCGTCCTTCCGTCTGTCCGTCTGTCCGTCTGTCTGTCACCAGGCTGTATCTCAAGAACCGCGATAGCTAAACAGTTGAAATTTTCACAAATTATGTATTTCTGTTGCCGCTATAACAACAAATACTAAAAATAAAATAAAATGAATATTTAAGCCCCCCTTAAATATTCATTTTATTTCTTTCTCCCATACAACTAACGCGATTTTTTTGCCCTTTTTTGCTCGATATCAAAAATGGCAACAGGTAGGCGCTTGAAATATTCACAACATACTCAGTTGTATTTTAACTTTAATAATAAATAATAAAATTAAAATAAAATAAATATTTAAGCCCCCTTAAATATTTATTTTATTTTAATTTAAACATCCCATACAACAAACATGTTTTTTTCGGCGTTTTTGCCTTGTGGTACGGAACCCTTCGTGTGCGAGTCCGACTCGCTCTTGGCCAGTTTTTTATTTACGGAACTACCAGTCGGATTTATCTCTGGAACTACCAGTCGGATTTGAAAAAATATTTTTCATCTGATAACCCAAGTCTTGAGGCGGGCTATAGGCTACCTAACATCGCTCAAAGGCCCTTAAAAGCTGAGCAAAAACAAAAAAAAGTCAGAAAGAAAGCTAAGGGCATACGCAGTACGAGAGCGGGGAAGCAATGCGACCGTCGGGGTGGGTCGGGGAACAAGAAAAAGATAATGGCGCCGATTCTGTTGTCATCATCATCATCATCATTTCAGCCGAAAGACGTCCACTGCTGGACATAGGCCTCCCTCAAGAGGGTGGGGTTTGCCATAATCGCCACGCTTGGCAGGTGGGTTGGCGATCGCAGTATGGTATGGTTGTGGAATGCATAGAGAACGCTGCTGCCCATTCTCCGGTACGCCCCTTAGTCGCCTTTTACGACACCCACGGGAAGTATGGGGTGGTGCTATTCTTTAAGTCCGGCCACCACACAGACAAAATTCGATTCTGTTGTGCACAAACTAAACTAAATTTAAGTTCGTGCATCTTTTTCTTTCTATTTCATTAAGAAAAGGACAGGAGATAAATATAAGTTTAGTCCTGTTGTACGAGCAAACCCGTACAATTATTATTGTATCAATTTTGTGCTGAAATGGACGCGCGGTGAATGAATAAAATATACACATTTGAGTTAGCAAATTAGTAGTTGCATAGCATCGATCGACTCATTCGCCGCGGCGATCATTTATCAGTTTTTGGACATTTGTGCTTTCTTTTTACCTTACTGTCAATACACAAGTCCATCATTTATCAGTTTATCATTTAAATGTACCTGACCCGTACACCTGTCAAATTAAGATACTCCATAGACAACTTAGACGAGATTAAAAAATTGGCTATTAAAACTACGTCAACTTACGTCGGGCGCTGACCTAATTTGACAGGACTAAACTAATATTTATCTTCTGTCCTTTTCTTAATGAAATAGAAAGAAAAAGATGCCTGAACTCAAATTTAGTTTAATAATAATAATAATAAAAGTTTTATTCACAACCCATTTTCAATTTGGTCTTATTCTAAGGTGTACATCGAAGTGACTTAAAATAAGAGATTGGACATTGGATTACAATTTCATTGGGTACTATTATGTAGCCAGGGCTTATCTTTGGTAATTAACGTATAAGTATCTCTGACTCCGAAACTAGGCATAACCTGTATCTTCAGAGCCAGTGATTCCTTCTGGGGGTCTTGTCAGCCGTTACAATGTTAAGCAACAAAGCAAAACGTTACAAGGTTAAAAAAAAAAAAAAAAAAAATAGTTTAGTTTGTGAACAACAGAATCGATCGGCTCCATTGTTCTACGTCTTGAGACACTTACTTATCCAAAATAGTCTCCAGCTTTCCATACAGCTCTCGCCTATTGATCCTCTTCTGTAGATGCTGTTTATATTTGCTCTGTCGGAAATAAACGGCTGTTTCTGTGGCGTTTGGCAACTCATAGGCTATAGCCCAATTAAGACTGAAGGAAAACGTGCCCGGATTTGAGGTTGGGGCAGGCTGCCCGATCACACCTACTGTCATGCAACCGGCACACTGGAATAATAAATATTATAAATTATAAATTTATAAATATATAATATAATAATTTTAAACTATCATAAATTAGCTGCGCCCCCCGGTTTTACCCGCGTAGGTGTCGATCCCGTGGGAATGTCGGGATAAAAAGTAGCCTATATGTTAATCCAGCGTGTCAGCTACCTCCATACAAAATGTTGTCAAAATTGGTCCAGCTGTTTGAGCGTGAAGAAGTATGAAACATTTAAACACACACACTCACAAACTTTCGCCTTTATAATATTAGTGTGATAATAATGGCATGCCAACATGTAGGAAGATAATTGTGTAGGTACCTGATTGTCCCACCTATATGCGGATGAAGAGAGATCTCAAACAGATGAACCGAAACTGACTGAATATCTGGCGAGAGATTTTTGTCCTTCACAGTAAGGCTGCCTTTCCACCAGAGATGAGCGAGGATGCGTAGCGATGGATGTGTGTGAAACCAACCAATAACATCGCTTCATTTTTATATCTTGAATTATGTTAGCGTTGGTATTGGCTAGTTTTACACATAACCCTCGCTACACACCCTCGCTCATCTCTAAAGAAAGGCAGTCTAAGTCATTGGTGTTCAAGATAAACTCAGAATGCAAACAAATACAGGATAGCATTGACGCAAACTGAAACCATGAAGTCAGCGTCATGATTCTAGACAGTGTAGAAATTTTCGTCGGTTATAAAAAAAATCTGCTGTTTCATAGAAAAGTGCAATAATATAACTTAATAATACTATAAAAACTTCATCATCATCATCATCATCATTTCAGCCAAAAGATGTCCACTGCTGGACATAGGCCTCCCCCAAAAGGGGGGGGGGGTTTGCCATAATCGCCACGCTTGGCAGGCGGGTTGGCGATCGCAATATGGTATGGTGGTAGAATGCATAGAGAACGCTGCTGCCCATTCTCCGGTACGCCCCTTAGTCGCCTTTTACGACACCCATGGGAAGTATAAAAACTTACAATATTATAATAAAAAAATAGCACCTGGGAGGTTGAAATGTATGAAACAACTATTTTTTTTATAACTGATGAATATTTACAACGCAAGGTCTTCAGAATCATTTACTGAATTCGTGGTAACAAGTTGCGCATCATCATCATTACATGAGTGAGTCATTTCTTGTTTAACTATCATAGAAACACAACACAACATAAAACTTACCGAAAAACTGGATCCTTCCGGGAACGCGACGAATCTTTTTTTTCTGGACAAAATCTTTGACTGGGAAACATCGTTTGTATTCGACAACGCACTTAACTGAATACCACTTAAAAATATTACGACAAAAAAAATTATATTGAAATACATTGTATGAAAAGAAAAAAAAGGCTATCTCAAAATTAAAAGGGAACCAGAGAGGACCAATCAAAAATAAAATACCACCATTTATAATAAACTTTTATAAAATCGCGTAAAAAATATACCTATCAGTATGAATGTAAAACAGTGGAATGACGTTCAATTACGACTAACGGGAAGCTCATTCACCTCTATTGTTCAAATTTTATAACTGTATTGTTCAATATTGACGCTAAAAGACACCGATCGAAGTGTCAGATTCATAGGAAAGTGCCCCTATTTGACAAATTAGTATCAATATACATACGCAAAACACCAGCCCGTAATACCTATTACCTATTAGTATCAATATAGAATGTTTGCATTGTTTCTTGAATCTACGATGTGTGTCTGTCTCAGATGTCTTATTTATTTAACTATTTATGTACACATATATTGTTACAAATTATAATTTGTTGCCTGTGATGGCAACCTACGCAGGTGGTTTGGTGTTGGAATTAAAGGAAACAACAAACTATCTCAAACACTTTATAATTAAAAGTTTAAAGTAATTATAGAACTAATTTAGGTTATTAAATATAAATAGTAGCTAGTTAAATATAGATAGTTTACTATAATTAGAACCTATAATTGCCAGCCAGCTAAAATTTCAGCAGAAAGAGCTGTGGGCGTGGGGAGTTGGAGATAAACCCAGTACTGTTCCGTTTAAAAAATTATTTGAAATTAATTATTATAAATCACAAATTTAATATAATAGATACGTAACCTTCCAGTTATTAATAAGGGGATTAATTAGTAAATTGGCGCCAGGGACAATAAATAAGAGTCCCGGATCCTCGGTGTCCAATATTCTTCGCTATCGCTAGACGGACTCAGCCAGCCGCACAGTCGTCTCCGCAGGAGGCTTCGAGCATACTCGAGGAACGGATCTCGCGTCGAGGCCCCAGACGCTCCTCTAGATCCCAGGATCTACCTCGAGAGATTCGTCTCGCCGCCAGCGGCGAGACGAATCTCTCGAGGTGCCTCTCCTGGAAACGACAATACGGAGACCCAATAATATAGGGGGAAACTAATTAACATTCCTTGAGGTGACCGAGCTGGGAAATCTAGAAG
This sequence comes from Mesoligia furuncula, assembly GCA_916614155.1. NCBI lineage: Eukaryota > Metazoa > Arthropoda > Insecta > Lepidoptera > Noctuidae > Mesoligia > Mesoligia furuncula. The sequence continues at coordinate 5,156,214 of OU744804.1, forward strand.
GCAAAAACATTAGCCGGTTAACATGGCCTTTTGACACTAGGAATGAGGATTACCTACGTGGCGTTCATCAAGTCCACGGTAGGGGCTCGTTCCCTTGAACAATAATTGAATACCGTGGTTAACACTGAGAAATCTATGACAAATAGTCAGCGGATGAAATACTCACGGTTGATTTAGGAAGAAAACACTTAACTGCAAGATTCTCGCCTGGCCGTAAAGTTGTCTGCGTATGCGCAGTTTGGAATCCTGTAATTAATATTCATGGATCACGACAAAAGACGCCTACACGATCCCTTATTACTGTCATGGTTAGCAAACCGGAACTTAGACGGAGCATTTTGAAAATCTCCCATATTGCAGGTAAAATGATTATAAGATCACTGAAGATAAACATTACACCAAGATACTTTAATTCTTGAAAATCACTAATAACTGCACAACGTGACGTTTAAACGCTGAAACTATAAGAATCTTCATGATCCAGACCAACAAACAAATTATTTGTAATATCTAATGCTAAATCTAGTTTAATTTGGGGTAATTATCTCGGAGTAGCTAGTCGGGAAATTTCTAATCTATCACCTGGCCACATTATGTCAAAGACTATGTACAGATTAAAATCGGATTCCTAGACAAAGAAGTTTCTAGAAATAAGTCCCTAATGAAAAAATTACTATCATTTCCGTTTACGGTTATTTAGGTTATTATGATTTTTTTACTGATAAATGAGCTGTTTAAATTAATTTTTATTCGAGAATATCCATCGGTTTCTTACTAAACTTCAACTATATCCGACGATCCTGCATACTTATCTCTTTTGTTGACTGTACAAAACTTATTTCTACGGAAATCACTTCCAGCATACCTGTGATAGGACGGTACATAAAAAGAGTTTTAGACGGCGTGTGTAAAAGTAGAAGGGAAAACGAAATACATAAAATCAAAACAGTTCTTGAATAGGAGAATATACTTACGTACCGTAGACAGAGGAAAACTGTCTACGTCACGTACATACACACTTCTAAAATAAATATATATGTAACTAAGGGCTGATTTTTCAATAGTCATATAAAATTTATCTGAGGAATAAATTCTGCGGTTTGACAGCTTGTGTATAGAAAATATGTCAAACCACTATACACACAAACACACACACACATGTATACTTCAGATATTTAATAAGTTATCTGACTAATAATAAATCAGCCCTAAAATATATATTAATATACACTGTATCTATATATTATATATTTGTGTTATGATGTGTATTTATTATTCAAATAATAAATACGCATTCAATTATGACAAAGTGGATAGTGTTCTTGCATTGTTCTTTGTGAGCACTATCTTATCATCATCATCTGCCTAGCCTTTTCCCGACTATGTTGGGGTCGGCTTCCAGTCTAACAGGATACAGCTGAATACCAGTATTTCACATGGAGCGACTGCCTATCTACCTCCACAACCCAGTTACTGGGTAATATGATGCCCCTTGGTAAGACTGGTTGTCAGACTTTCACGCTTCTGACTAGCCGTAACGACTGTCAAAGATCCACGAATGACAGCTGAGACCAACGGCTTAACGTGCTTTCCGAGTCACAGAGGGGTCACACACACTACTACATACACACACACAACACACACACTCTCCCCCACAAACACACACACACACAACACACAACACTACAACACACTGAACACTATCTTATCTCGAGTGAGACGTAAAATTTCTCGGTCGTGCCTTGAAACAAAGTTAGAAGAACTAAATCTGCCGATTTTTAATGTATGACATTATTATAAGAAATCATTTTTTTTGTTTAGCCTATACTGTCCCACTGCTGGGCAAAGGCCTCCCCCAAGTCCTTCCAGGAACTCTTTTCCCACGCGACCTCGAACCAGCCCTCGCGGTACGCATCCAGGACATATTGCCCACTTTCCAGGCTGACCTCAGCGGCGCCGTCTATCTTCAGTCACCCATTGTGTGGCGATTTTTGCCCAGCAATGATGCGGCCGATGTGATCTGCCCAATCCCATTTAGGCAGCATTCTTTCCTACGTCTATTAATGATACCCGTTTTGGAATGCAGCGTGGTGTTCCGAATTTTGTCCTGTATTTTTACCCCCAGAATGCAGCGTTCCATTGCTCTTTGGCAAACTCCAAGGCGGAAAGCATTAATCATAAAAAAACTAAGCTATTGATTAAGATTCTTCTGTCCTCAAAATATCATGAAACGGGCATTCGTTAATAAGATGCTACACAAACTGCCACAATACAACTTACAAAAATAAATGCAAGCTTAATACGTCTTCCTAAAACCAGAAGTCCAGCCAGTAGTAAACAACCATTAACAACACCCAATAACTCTCACAACATTTTCCAACTTAAACAACATCAAACAATACTTCAAAAATAATCATGTACTTACTTACTTTACCCTTCCTAAAAGTAAGCTTAGGGTAAAAAGAGCCCCAGTTAGCATATTGTTGGGGTAAAAACCTGAACACGATGACGGATAGCAGACATTCCATTAGGCGTGTAACGCGACAGAGGCCGGAATATGGTAGTGCCATTACCCCAAATCCGTTAGTATACAAATCATGTCTCTATTGCATTTGTGGACGAAATCGATGAGATCTTTACGGTTTTCGATGGGTTTAGCTATGGGGATATTTGGGACATTCTATTTTATAGAATAGCATCAACACACATGCACAGTTTAGACTCGTTTTCAGTGCTGCTTATATGACGAACTTTCTTTTTAACACGCTTTTACTAAAGTGTTTTTATCTCACGAAGCGACGCGCGTTTTACTTGTGATAATCAATAAACCTCCTGCTCCTCTTGCTCCTGCTCCTCCTGCTCATAACCCTCCTGGTAGCGTCCTAGACTTAACTGGTAACCACAAGTAAAGCGCGTGTCGTTTGGTAAGATGAAAATACTGTAGCTACACTTGTAACTAACAATGTAATAAAATCTAAAGTAATTTTTTTCTTTACCAAATATAATATTTCTAAAGGGGCTGATTTTTCCAACGCCAGATATCCATAAAATAATTTAGTATTTTCGACAGTTTTCCCGTATAAAATATGACAGACGTCAGTTTAATTCCACGGATAAAATTTATCTGACGTATGTAGAAAAAATAAGCCCTAAAGTATGATATTGGATCATCTAGATAGATGGTTACGAATATTGCACGAAACCGACATAGTAATTTGATTTTGAATAAAGGTAGAAATTAATGCATCTAATCTAGCTTTCCAATATAGGATTCGGCAGGGCCAGTTAAAATTGCAAACACTCACCATCGCGATTCTATCTACATAATAAAAATCTTAAATTCTTTCACTGACAGACAACGCACATCCTAAACCGCAGCCGCAAAATTGCATTAAAGTTCCTCTCATATCGAAGGTGAGCAATAAGGAAGGATTTTTGAAAACTCATGCATTAAAGTGGTAATGCAAATAGAGGATGGAAGATTGTATGGAAGTTTATCACTAGTGCCAATCATAGATATAAGAAAGAATTGTTTTTATATTTCTATGATGCCAATGGAAGTTCCACAGGGCCCTTTGATTGTCCCATATACAAAAGTAGTAGATATACCTTCTTCATAATCAATCATTTAAGAGGGCAACACATACCCTGACTTACATAATCGCCGCTGCCGATTTCAAAATCCTGCGGCTAACAACTTATACGATTATCCAGATTTATATATATCACAAACTGTGTGTGACATTACAGCCTCTGTAGCAGCCCCTTTAATCCCTTTTCTCTCGCTCTTATGCCACTTGAAATTCAAGTCAAGATTGAAAGCAATAAAATTTAACGATTTTATTCCCCCGTGCAGTGGAGGTTGATAACTACTGTGCTCTGAATGTCAGCAGAATCTGTAAGACTGAGTAAAATTGTAATGGCATATAGTCAAGCTAAAGTATGGTAGGTCATACATAATCAGCCTATAATATTCCTACTGCTGCACACAGCCCTCCTCTCTTCGTTTCAGCCGAAAGACGTCCACTGCTGGACATAGGCCTCCCCCAAGCACCTCCACTTTGACCGGTTTTGTGTTTCTCGCACCCAACGGGTTCCTGCGGCCTTCACAAGGTCGTCGGAAAACCTTGTGGCCTTCCAACGCTACGTCTTCGGTACGCAGTCGCGATCGGCACGTCATACGGTTCACAATAATAGCTAGCTTTGTCAGAGTTATTGGTGATATTAGCAGGATAGTAGATAAGGTAGGTATTAGGGCAAATTTCACTAATGAGACTGAACGCGATTAGTACAGCTAAACTGCGTTACATGTAGCCATGCAGTTTGCACGCCAAAAGCAGAAATTACCTTGCTAAATTTATGTGATTGTAGCAAAAAATCCTGTCACTCTATTTATAACTCTAACAAAGCCATCCTGCGATCTCCAATCTGTGCGCTAAAACTAATTTCAAAATCAGGGCTGAAATTTACAGTATCCTAATATCTACCTACGATCCAATAACGAGTACTTAGCAGATCCCCGAAACTTAGGTATTTACCCCCCTTATCCGTACGGTCTCAGCGTTCAAAAGATTTATGAAAACATACATCACCGTGGCGACTTGACCTCCCCTACTAATGGCTGACGAACGATACTTATGGCCATCGTTATTATTTGCGGACAAAGGCCCGATGGCTTCGACAAAAACTTGACAAATTCTATTTGTGTTGGGCGAATGAGGTCATCGGTTGTTTTTCTGAATTTCTAGTTCAGTTACTTACTTGTTCGGGGTTTGCGGATGGATCGGGTTGGTCTTTCGTGTTTTTACCCGCGTGTTCCTGAAAAAGGTTTATGATTTTATTTCCGTTAGGCCTTACGCCAGCACATCAAGCTACTACAATCTGTCAAACTTCTTTAATAGATTTTTAACTTTATTGCTAAAGCACTAGGTTCAAAGTTGATTGGGAAAATTTGACAGTTTGGCGTAGCTTGATGTGTTGGCGTCTATACCAGAGGATAAATTGGATCAAATCATTTTTAGGACAAATTTCACAGCACGACTAAACCGCGTTCAGTTTCATTGGCGAACTTCGCACCTTAGTTAATCTCGTCTTCGTCGAAAATCCGGATATTTTGGCAAAAAAAAAATTGCAAGGTTCCGCAAAATGAACCTATGACTTAGACTTATAACCAATCTCTACAATGTCATTCTAGCAGGCATTGTTAACATAACACGATACCATGAAATAAAGTTTAAACACAAATGGTAGGGCACATAAAAGCCACCGGTGTGTAAGGCGATAACCGTTTTCGGGATCCAGCACTAAAAAGCATTTGCCAATCGGTAAGAACGTGTTTTGAGCTGAACTTAAGCTCAGCTTGTGTTCAGCTGGCTTTGGTAGCAGGTTTTCTGTATTGGATGGTGTCTGCATTTGGAACTAAGTATTGTGTATTTTTTGTATTTCTTATCTATATCATTGTAAGCTGCACCTATCGACGTCATCATGTCTACTGTCTCGCCTAGGATCGCAGCATTATGCTGAACGATGGCCGATTTGCGTGGATGTGGCATATTTTCCCCCAACTTGTTCTTTTTAGGGTTCCGTAGTTCCTACAAGGAACCCTTATAGTTTCGTCATGTCCGTCCGTCTGTCTGTCTTTCCGAGGTTTTGCTAAGAGACCGTTAGCACTAGAAAGCTGTAATTTTGTAGAAGTGTGTATATCAATTACGCCGACAAAGTGGTAAAATAAAATTTTAGAAAATATTTTTTTTAGGGTAGCTCCCCTAAATGTGAAGTGCAGATGAATATTTTTTCGTCGTCTACCCCGTCGTGTGAGGTATCGTTGAATAGGTCTTCTAAAATGACTTTTGGGGTTGCTAAAATTATTTTTCGATTAGCATTAAATCCGTTTACGAAATGTTAAACTTTTGTTCTCTAAAAGCTAAACTGCTGGCTTAAAAAATCTGGAAAAATTCACGATGATAGTGCATTTCAAAAACATTAAAGGAAAACTATAGCGGTTAAAATAACTTTATTAGTTTAGCAGTAATAGTCGTTGAACTTGGGTGTTGCATAATTTTGTACCAAATACAAAATGCATTAATCCAATATCGTTCGTTTCAGCCGTTAGACGTCCACTGCTGGACATAGGCCTCCCCCAATTTTGGGAGGGTTTGCCATAATCGCCACGCTTGGCAGGCGGGTTGGCGATCGCAGTATGGTATGATGGTGGAATACAAAGAGAACGCTGCTGCCCAATCTCCGGTACGATACTTAGTCGCCTTTTACGACACCCAGGGGAAGTAAGGGGTGATGGTATTCTTTAAGTACGGCACCACACGGACAAATCCAATATAGTGACTAAGATGAAGAAGTTGCTTGTTTATGATGGGTAAAGACTTGCATTAAAAAACAAAATATGAAATAAGAAAACTAAAAAAAACATAATAAATTATCATAAGTTTCACAATATTGCCGCTAGATGGCGCTGTACCAACGGGTTATGCTTTCATTCGAGTACCTATAGAAGTCACAAACGAACTTTGTTTAATTTTCGAATGACAATAATTTTGTGAATTGAAATAATAACTTGGCAGCAATCGTACTCTTATTTTTTAGCTTTACAAGGAAGAAAGTGGTTCTTATTAGTTAATGTCTAATCTGTTTAAATATTTATCTTCGAAAATCAATATTTTGTTGTGTTTAGTATCGCTATTCGATAACAGATGGCGAAGTGCCGTGACGTCACTTTTGTAAGATCGCGGTGTTAAGATTTTCTTGCACCTCCGTGGTTACGTTATGTGTTAAAGTTTTGTTTTACTCTGGACACCTTGTCATTTAATGTCATTGTCATAAGTTATAGGTGAGTTATTTATTTCATAACAAAATACATTGTGTTGAAAATATTTCAGTGATGATAAATAAAATAGGTAATAATAACCAACAAAAAGAAAAAAACATTAAGTACGTTCATTTATTTAAAATTCAGTACGCGACTACGCATTCAAAATGGAACAATATAATAATCTAAATATAATATATAAATAAATCCTAATATCTTTACCATTACATATATTCATTATATTCAGAATAAGGAACAACAGAATCGTACTATATTGTGATAACGGGCTACTACGGAACCTTACACTGTGCGTGGCCAGACACGCACTTGGCAGGTTTTTGTTTTTGTGTTCTTTGTTTGCGTCATGTTTACCTACCGTAAATAAACTTATTTTATTTCTTATTTTCTTCCTTTTTGCTAATATTAGTTATACCTGCTTAAATTAGAATACATATCTATATCGGGAGCTGTGTGAAGATGAAAAGATATTGAGTCGAGGTTAATCTAAGTGTCTCCCATAAATTATATAAATTATTAGCCCACGCATTCGACTGTGTGTTTTTTTCAAACGAATATCCAGGAGGTAGCCGGACCTTCTCCAGGTCTGAGGCCGAGGAGATCTGTGAAATTTCATCAGAAACGATTCAGCAGTTTAGGCGTGAAAAGATCACAGACAGAGAGAGTTACTTTCGTATTTATAACATAGATGATGATGTTATTATAGTAAATATAGATTGTTGCTGAAAATCGCATCGTCTCTAGTATCCTCACTTCTTCCTCTTCTTAAGTTTTGGTGTACAGACACCAGCACATCAAGCTACCCGAAACTGTCAAATTTCTCCTATCAACTTTGAACCTTATGATTTAGCAATAGAGTTGAAAATCTATTAAAGAAATTTGACAGATTGTAGTAGCTTGTTGTGCTGCCGTCTGTACAATACCTAAACATATTCTCTCTATCCGCCTACTCTTTTTTTTGCTTTTTCTTTTACTTTCTCTGTTCTTTTTAGGGTTCCATACCCAAAGGGTAAAGACGGACAGACGGACAGTGGAGTCTTAGTATTAACTAAGACTCCACTGTCCGTCTGTCCGTCTGTCACCAGGCATCAGGCTGTCTCATATACCGTGATAGCTAGACAGTTTAAATTTTCAAAGATTATATATTTCTGTTGCCGCTATAACAACAAATATTTAAAACAGAATAAAATGAATATTTAAGGGGCTCCCATACAACAAACGTGTTTTTTTCCGCTTTTTGCCTTGCCCTTGGTGTGCGAGTCGGACTCGCACTTGGCCAGTTTTTTGTATATTAACTTATTTCATCAGGCTCTTAACCAGAAGACAACGTTACAAAGACCATATCAGTTAAACGAACAAGAACCGCCTATTCGAAAAGTTACATCATCGTTACAGTCTGTAGGTATGTAACAACAGTACCAAAGTTTATGCTCCCCATATAATCCAAAAGCAATTTTCTAATATATACGCTGAATAATAAAGAGCTAATTATAATATAGAACGAGCCAATGATCGATATCTGATGCAAATGCGTGTTGCTTGTTCTGGAATATGATCGATCCTAATGGATGCCCCGATCCGAAGGGCTGCAACCCTTTGCTGTGTGGTCCAAGTTCAAGGGGTTGATTTTAATAAGAGCTGATGTAACAATTGTTTCTAACATAATCAGTCTATAACGATCCCACTGCTGGGACACGAGCTTCCTCTCTGTGAGAGGGAGTGGGCCATAATCAACTCAACTCAACTCAAAGCATTTATTTCCATTAAACCAATTACAGGCACTTTTGAATTGTCAACGGGTCGGTCAGTCAGAAAGATGAAGCTAGTTACCCATTCCAAAGCGTAAGTGATGGAGAAGAACGGACAAAAATCTCCATGGACACTATTAAATCAAAATAATATGGTTACGAAGTCTTGTTTACATCATTCATGTGAGAACGATGCGGAACGTTAAAAGCGTCTGTAATGAAAAGACGAAAGAAAAAAAAACAATTAAAATAAGCCAAGGCAGCAAAGAGATGACCAGTCCCTACTGACAGCGTCCGTTCACGAACATGACGCATGTATTAGCACAGTGCGGGTTGGGGGATGAACATGAAAATGTGTATGTTAAATCGATCTGCAAGGTTAAGCTACGCTTGCCGCCGTAAGTTTGTGGATGGGGTGACTATCCATTACACATCGAGATCCCTACATAGGTACTTCGAAAACCATATTAAGCCGTTGGTCCCGGCTGTCATTCGTAGATCTATGATAGTCGTTATGGGTAGCCAGAGGTCGGTATCTCTGACAAACAGTCTTACCAAGAGTTTTTTTTTTTAAGTTTGGGTGGAGCGGAAAGGAGTGTCAGACTCTTACTGACTAAAACCCACCCGTGTTCCTTCCTTAGCCCTTTATGTTCCGGGCCAGCGGTAACCCTTTCGGACAATCCCGCTGATCAGGTACCAAGGGTTATCGCGTTACCCAGTAACTGGATTTTGGAGGTCAGATAAGCGGGCGCTCCATGTAAAATATTGGTATTCAGTTGCATCTGGTTAGAATGGAAGCTGACCCCAATATAGTTGGAAAAACGCTGGCAGATTGATTGATATTGATTTTGTACTACATCTTAAATGAGACAGTTTGGAGTAGTTTCGTGTATTGCCAAAAAAAAATCAGCTGTTCCCTACATTTTGACGAGTTATACGAACATAAATGTAGGGAACAGTTGATTTTTTTTCGCGATTTCTGGTTTGATCCCATAGTAAAAGTTGTTCATAATGATGAGTACAATGACCTCTATAAAGGTTGTTAATGTTTTACCAATAACCCTGTATAATTTGTCGGTCATGATTTTGGTTATCACAATTTGCTTATGACAGTACCTCGTAAGTTTATAATTTAAACCAGACACGCTAACCGTCTTTACATCCTATCTAATGGAATAACGACGTTATACTCGTATTAAGTTGATAATCGTTCAAATTCACATTGACTTACACCGATTTATATTTTTATGACTTTACCCAATAGTTGTACTATAACCTACCCAGTTAAATAATTTAGTTAGTAAAAAAGGATGATCGATGGATAAATTATTTCCGAGATAAAGTTAAAATCAAAAGTAATTTATTAAAATAGGCTGAGAATCGGCACTTTTAAAAGTCAAAATTACATAACACAGTCCCCATCTTTACATACCGAGACCCCTCCGTGCCTCGGAAAGCATTTTAAGCCGTTAGTCCCGGCTGTCATTCGGGATCTTTGACAGTCGTTACGGGTAGTCAGAAGCCCGAAAATCTGACAACCAGTCTTACCAAGGGGTATCGTATTGCCCAGTAACGAGGTTGTGGAGGTCAGATAGGAAATCGCTTCATACTAGTATTCAGCTGCCTCCGGTTAGACTGGAAGCCGACCCCAACATAGTTGGGAAAAGGCTAGGCAGATGATGATGATGATTTAATGAAATAAAGGAAATAATAATATAATAACATAATAGGTTATTAACACACCGTGCACCGTTAAGTATCTCATTTTATTTAAATCCAATAAAAGATAGATAGATAGATAGATAGATAAAACGTTTATTCAGTGCAACAAAAGACACAATACAGGTATTAAAAAAAACGTTAAAAACAGGTGAAAGAAAAAATAAAAACAAAGATTAAAAAGATAAATTGATCCATAGACACCTCGCTCATGTTGTACATCTATAACGGTCGATCACTACTGGGCGGTGTGTGTCTCATGGTTGCACCAAATGGGAGTCCAGCTCAGCATATGCCAGGTACAATACCTGACGCTGGTATTCTGCTGCATCCCGTTAGTGACATACGGATGTCGAGAAGACACATCTGAGTTTCAACAAAATGGTACCTACATAGTGCGGTACGTATATTATAAAAGTGGTAAGTACCCACAGTAGACTTGCTTTTAAAACCGACAGAAAGAAAGATTTTGAAATTTTAAACTATATATATATTTGAGTAGTGTCTACTGGAAAAAAGCCTAGTATAGACAGTAGACAATCGTTCTTTCTCGCAAAAGTCTGGTTCCAATAATTCACTGTACGTCAGGCCCATTTCTTCGACAAACTCCTGTTCGTGCAAAGGCGCGCCCTGAAATAAAAATAATTTATGAAAGCTTAGTTTAGGGAATAGTCGAGATTCATCTTAGAGCAGTTTCTGGGGTAAAATGGTGGCGGTTAGATGCACCTGTTAAAATTTCACGGCACGTCGAGCTTTTGAAAGTGTTTAGATTAACGTTCATGAAAACGTTTTCTTTTTTTTTTTTTGGAAATTCGAACGACTTTAAAACTGAATTTCGCTCTAAATAGTTTTATATTTCTGCGTGACACCAATTTGAACTTATCGCAAAAAAAAATGTTATACGGGTAGATGTATTTTCGGGGTATTCTCGAAACGCACCAATTTTGAAACGCACCAAAAGTATTTTTCGAAAAAAAAAAATCTCAAAATAAAAATATTATAATTTTATTCCTCGAAATGCATCAACGATAAAACATAGAGAAGAGCCTGAAGTATTCGTAATAAGTGATATCGGTAGACGTTTCATTTGGTGCGTTTCAAAGTTGGTGCCTTTCGAGGAATATCCCGTATTTTCGTTTCAAAAATCGTTCGAACTTACGTTACATTTACTCCGTGCCACAATTCTTATCATTATGCTATATAGTTATATATTTCAGTTGCCCTTTGGCTAAAAGGCTTTTCCTTTTGTGCGCGACAATGCAGTGACTTTATATTTTACCAACCATTAATAGAACATCCGCTGTGGCTTGAAATTGGAAGCATTTTTTTTTAAGTTTTATAAAAAAATATATTATAAGTTATTTGCGTGTATTTTGATTTATTAAAATGTATGCATAATAAAAGGTACCAAGGCAGACTTTAAGTTATCGTGAAAAATAAGCAAACGGCCGACTGTAGACCAGAATCCATACAAGAAGCATTACAGTTGGGTTACCATCCCGAGGACAAAGCAGTACATTAAAATACAACACGTGGAACCCCCAGGTTACATTTAGTAATTCAAACAATTTCTGTCCTCATAGCATCGGCTAGTATCGCCAGCTGTTTCTACATACGAGCTATGAATAGTTTATAGCCGATTATTCTATCGTTACCAGCTGGAATGTGGAGAAACACAGCTGCGAGCCACCCAGTCTAGTACAATCATGTTTGAATTTTATGCTTTTGACATTTTTAGAACTGGTTCTGCTTAATATTTATAGGATACTAGCTGCGCTCCACGGTTTCACCCGCGTAATTGTCGATCCCGTGGGAATGTTGGGATAAAAAGTAGCCTATATGTTAATCCAGGGTGTCAGCTACCTCCATACAAAATTTTATCAAAATTGATCCAGCCGTTTGAGCGTGAAGAAGTAACAAACATATAAACACACACACACACTCACACACACACTCACAAACTTTCGCCTTTATAATATTAGTGTGATTCAGTGGAAGTGCTGAGGGGTCCGTGGCTAAATAATAATAGCCGCAAAGGCCACTTGCCGTGGTTGGTCTGAGGATGGGTGACCATCTTTACATACCGAGACCCCTCCATACCTCGGAAAGCACGTTAAGCCGTTGGTCCCGGCTGTCATTCGTGGATCTTTGACAGTCGTTACGGGTAGTCAAAAGCCCGAAAGTCTGACAACCAGTCTTACCAAGGGGTATCGTATTACCCAAAAACTGGGTTGTGGACGTCAGATAGGCAGTCGCTCCGCTACGTATTCAGCTGCATCCGGTTAGACTGGAAGCCGACCCAACATAGTTGGGAAAAGGCAGGCAGATGATGATTCGGTGGAAGTGCTGAAGTAATAAGTCAGCTTGGGATCATGTTTATAGTATGGAGGACATTGTTCTCCTGTATATTAATATCATAAATATTAAACACCGATCATATCATTTATCTGCCGATTGTGAAGATCAACGCAATTGGTGTATGCGCGGAGCATTAAAATAACCTCCACTAATGGATGCCTATTGATGTAACAAGACCGTGGGTCACCTGCATCATACCGACTGCCTAATAAGGTTGCCTAAGGTTGACTGGTAGAAAATGCCTATGGCATTAAGTCCGCCTCTGTACATTTATGTGCTTGAAGTATTAAATAAATAAATAAATAAATATACATGCCATATGCCACAACATGAGCAGCAGCAGATTCTTATATATATGTAACTATAGCAACCCGCCAGACTTCGCACAGTTGTTACGACTTAACAAAACATCGAAAATTGTTAATGATTAGTAAGTTTAATATTAATGTATCATACACATACACCTTCCTCGACAGGTCCTTGAGTGGATACCGTGTATCGGCAAGCGTGTGTGGAACGACCCCAGCTAGATGGATGGACGACCTAAAGAAAGTGGCTGGGAAGGACTGGATGCGGAAGGCTGAGGACAGGGTGTTGTGGTGCAACCTGGGAGAGGCTTTTATCCAGAAGTGGACTGGAATAGGCTGAGTTGATTGACAAATACACCTTTCGAAATAAATTGTCTAAATGATAGTGAAAACTGCATCAAAATCGGTCGCGATGTTTAGAAGAACAACGTGGTCACACAGACACGAAAAGCGACTTTAATATATGATATGACATATGTACATATATCATACATATCACACGTAGGACAACAAGCATAATGCGACTAAAGTTCGGAAAGTGAAACCCAAAATAAGTCATCTAAAATACTGATCTACAATCCTACAAAATAATACTCAAGTGTTATTCCTACGAGTATATCGCACGCACATAATCCGATAAATTCCGTACGTAGCGGGAGTTAGCGCCTCCTAGTACAAGAGGTGTTCTTATGATGCATTGCTAACTACTACTACTTCAATGATACATCGTTTTGTTAGTTTCTTTAAACTGTTTTCTAGAAGTTTTCATGTATTATAAAAATGGGACAAAAGTTGCAACTTCTAGCGCAACTGGTTTTAACTGGGTTTAATTTTGTCGGTTGCAAAATCTATAAAAATATCTTGTGTAATTGATTTAATTCAAATCCAAAATCTATCAAAATTTTTCAACTACTAACACTGTTCTTTAATTAGTAAACATACAAATTTTCACCATTAAATTTAATAATAATAATATTATCGGCATGAGCATCGATCACCACGCCAAAGCCAATTAAACATGACGCAAAATCCACTCTTCTAATTATGTTAATCACTTCTAAAGGGGCCGGCGGAGCATGCGTATTTCGTACAAACGTAATACCAAAATAATTTGTAAACTTAAACATATTCTTAATGATATAAAGACGAGATATGAGGAATTTCAAATTTCTATAGGATCTTTTTTTTCTCATTATTCTTCTTATATAAAGACGAATTAGGAGACAAAAAAGTTTTTTATGTGTGTTAAAAGTTTTCTATTTCAGTGTCCTTTCAAAATCTGGGGGCACGGGAGTGCCCCCGCCAAGACGAGCCAAGCGAAGCGCAAGGGCACTACCTACCTTTTCTCGAAGCACTTCGTCGTATTTTTGAACCCTCTTAACTTGGCTTTGGATTATACCAGATAAACAAAATTTTCGGGATATGATGTCAGTGGTTGACTTATTAAACCTATAAAGTTTCAATTGCATAGCTCTTATACTTTAGATTTTATTGATATCTAAAATACCCCGATTTCGTCACTGACTCACTGACTGATGATCATCAATATTCTTAAGGTTCTTCCTGAAGTCCTAGAAAGCTGAAATTTGGTATGTAAGCTAGTAATAGTACACAAACAACAAAAAAATCTTAAAACTTGAAACTTTTACCCCCCACCCCTTAAACTAGTTTGTATGAGACTTCCGTAAATTTTGATGCAAGAGGTCTGAAAATTTATATAGGGGGTCCTTGTTATAAATAAACCCCAAAAAAAGAAAGAAAAAATGAACAACAGAAAAAATACTCGTATAAATATCATAAGCAACTTACAAAAAGAAATGAAATCCCACAAAAACATTACATGTTAAATGTTGCCAAGACGAGACCATGTAGCTCGCACTGTCAAAAAGTAATCAGATCTCATGTAGAGCCAAGCTTCTAACTCTACACGCCCTAACTCTACAAGGCCTAACTTCGCAAACTCTACACCTTAGTCAAAATATATGGCTTGGCCATTTCGCTACATTCACATGAGCGTAAGGTGAAAAACTCTCATACTGTTAATGGTTCTTGTAGTAACGAAACGGCCAAGCCATATATTTTGACTAAGGTGTAGATTTTGCGAAGTTAGGCTTTGTAGAGTTAGGGCGTGTAGAGTTAGAAGCTTGGCTCTACATGAGATCTGATTACTTTTTGACAGTGCGAGCTACATGGTCTCGTCTTGGCAACATTTAACATGTAATGTTTTTGTGGGATATATTATATTTGGGAACCTAGATATTCTGTAATCCAATCGGAATAAATAAACACTACCTTAAGAGTATGTTTAATTTACAAATTATTGGTATTACGTTTGTATGAACTACGCATGCTCCGCCGGGGCCCCTAACAAATTGACAAAACTCATTTCTTCCCTACCTCCTTACGACACCCAAGGCAATCTTTCAAACAAGGTCCCACTTATAGTATTACTACCACATGACGTCAATCCCTAATTTCCCTTACACAATACCACTTATGAAAGTTTAAAGGGAATTTTAACAATGAGAACAGCCTACGCGAGTTTTCGCGAACCCGAAATCTACACGACTTTTTTTGGTACTACATCATCCGTTGCGCGCTTTTAAAGACACCAAATACACTGCATTCAAACAAAAGCACCGATAGAAATTGTGTTATAGTAAACTCACGCATATTGAGCGTTTGTAATTCTGGTCCCCTGCTCCATAGCACATAATATGATGACGTAATCCCACGACGTATAAACGTCACGTATTCGGATTATAAGGCAATTAGCGGGATACGAACATTCAGCAATGAGCCAGTTATCTTACACCAGTTATTATCTATGGTTTGAATAATGTATACATATTTAAAGGTTTAGCTTTACATAATTTTGTTATGATAGAGCAGGGATTATGTATTGGAACTGTCTACATAATATGTAGGTTCCAAAACGCTTGAACTGTAATACGTCAATTACTTTGTATAATTAGAAGTTCTCTCTGCTTAAGACGAGGGTCTTAATTTGGTAATACGTCTAAGTTAGCTGGATAAACCGTCTTGGCCTATTTGGTGATTTAAAATTTATTAGTCGTGTTCAGAGGTTCTTAATATACGAGTAATTAAAGCTTATCCGGCCCATTCCCTCTCTCAGAGAGGCCTGGTGTCCCAGTAGTGCAAATATTATAGCCTGACTATTTGCATGACAGATGATGTTTGTTTGTGATTATGTTTTAAACAAATGACTTAAAATTACTTAATCGCAGGATGTAGCGCAGGAGTCAACAATAATATTAAAAAGTTAATTATTTCACAATCATTACGTGTTTTTGATGTTTTTTTTTTTCTCGTGTCGACACGGACTACACCGGGTGACTTTTTTTACCGTCTAGATAAAAACAGGGTATAAAATATGAACGGAGAAGAAGCCTACGGCACAGAAATTTCTTTAAAAAAAAATCTCTTCTTTTTACGTTCAATCAAAGGATTGAATGTGGCTACAAATTTATTTATAATTTCCTCGCGTAGAGAATGATGCCTTTAAGTTGATTTTTTACATTATTTGTCAATTTATCGTTTTTTTTTCTTTTTTTTTTTAAAAAAAAAAAAAGAAATTTCTGTGCCATGCTTCGACTACGTTCACCTTTTATGCCCTGTGTTTGTCCAGCTGGTATAAAAAGTCATCCGGTATAATAGTAAACCGTTTAAAATCAAACTGTCTTGCCTGTTGTGTCCCAACTGTAATTCTCTAAAGGACTTGATGAAGGCTTCAGTCAGGGGCATTTATGTGACCACTTGATGCACAAACATGTTAGGTTAACGGTCAAAGAAGAACAAGCAAAGCAAAGAAAGAAATAAATATACACTCACTGCTCAAAGACTTTCTCAGATCTCTTTCTTCTGTCGATGATGCAGCTTCTTCCTATTATGAGCGGCCACGACCTTCGGATCTGGCAGCATGTACACGACTTCAGCTTCGACCACCACGAACCAACCTGATGGTACGTAATCATGAAGGTTTTTACTACTGATGTAGTCACCTAAAATCATTACATGATATACATTAATCTATAAAGGGTCTGTGTGTTGCCGGACTTAAAGAATACCACCACCCCTTACTTCCCGTGGGTGTCGTAAAAAGCGACTAAGGATCGTACCGGAGAATGGGCAGCAGCGTTCTCTATGTATTCCACCACCATACCATACTGCGATCGCCAACCCGCCTGCCAAGCGTGGCGATTATGGCAAACCCTCCCAAAATTGGGAGAGGCCTATGTCCAGCAGTGGACGTCTATCGGCTGAAACGACGATACATTAAATGGGAGCTTCACTGGCTAAGGAAAGGTGAGATTTGAGTCCAATAATAGTAGTCCAGTTAGATTTACTATTAATAACTGTAAATCATCAATATTGTGGGTACATGGAACTGCCATGTACAAGATGGCTGATTTATATTGAGCCAGTGTTTCGAAGACATGTGACGTCTACCAACCCGCATTGGGCCCGCGTGGTTGATTACGGCCCACACTCTCTCGCCGAGAGGAGGCCTGTGTCTCAGAAATGAGAATATTATAGGTTGATTATGCTTAAGCAGTGTTTCGATCTAGCACTGGAATCCAGTGACAATGATACTGGACTGTAAACGATTTTGAACCAGTGCTGTAGCCGAACCAGCGTCACTAAATTCCAGAATTCCTCTGGAATTCAGTGACGCTGGTTCGGCTACGAAAGATTGATAAGCATTTTTTTTCTTGCTTAGTTTGATCGAAACTGTGCAAATTACTAAATCATCTATATTACTAACATTTTGGCAGCATCATCATCTAAATCAGCTATATTACTAACATTTTGGCAGCATCTACCTACCCACTAAAGGCCGACGATAACGTATGTAGTTAAGAAAAGATGAGGTAGTTCTTCTTATAAAAACGCTTTTTCTTCTTACAATTTAATGCATAGAAAAACATGGTGAGCGTCAAGATGACGGGATCAAATCGCCAATTTAAAATGTATCACATTAAAGTGTTTGTACTACATTATGTACTATTTTTACCCTAAACAAGACATTTGTACCTCTAAAGGTAAAAGTAAGTAAGTATTTCAAGACGTCCCTGGTCGCGCCACTTTGACGTCAAAGTGGCGGGACCTTCTGGAAGCGTCATCCCGTCATCCTGACGCTCACAAAAACAAGCTAGACTTGTTATTACAGCAAATAAATTGGAAAATACCTTCCTACAAAGTCAACAAAATGATACGTACCTAAGGTCACGTACAAAGAAAGTAAGGATTGTTTAATTAAAACTCGAAGCGCCGCAGTTGTTTCAATGTTTTCCTAGCAAAATAAAAATGTGCATATACAGAATCTGTATATGCATATTTGATATTTATTTATTATTTATTTAATACTTCAAGCACATAAATGTACAGAGGCGGACTTAATGCCATAGGCATTTTCTACCAGTCAACCTTTGGGTGATGCAGAGACAAACAGTGGTAGGTGCAATCAAGAACATTGAGGAATAAATATTTTAAATATAAAGATACGCATATACCTATTAAAACTATGAATATAATATACCTAATTATATATAAATATAAGCACAAATAAATATACATAAATACATGAATATACTTACTAAAAAGAAATAAGACAAACAATGGGAAAATATTACCGTTGTGATGATACTGCCAACTTCTTGCGAATGTGCTCGCGAGCCTTAACTTTAAAGGATAATCGGTTGGTTGCCATCCTGATTTCCTGGGGGAGCGCATTCCACAGAGAGATAGACTGAACGAAGAAGGAAGAGTGAATGAAGTCTGTGCGGTGAGTGGGACATTGGAGAAGACGATTGTGTGATGAGCGTAGATTTCTATTGTGGTTAGCGCAAATGTACTGAAAATGATACTGTCTTATAAAAACCAATATATTATTCTCCTATATCTAAAGAGAATGGCAGTCTTGAATGAGTTTACCTGCCACAAGCAACTTGTCAAAACAACGTTACGGTGCCCAAAAGCTAAGTTTTGGCGCCGACATGAACTTTGAAAGTAAGTACATGATGCTTCGTTAGTCTTAAAGATTTGTTCAGACTGTGTTAGTTGGGGAGCAACTTGTAGTCATTAAATCTTTTAGCTTGTGTATTTTAGGGGGCGAGCAGAGCTCTAGCCCTTTGTAATAAAGTCACTGTATTATGCTGAGTTGATGAAGGCATTTTTGTCAATTTAATCCATAATTATTTTGATTACTCTATTCTCTCTTTTAGCAGCAATACCACCGTTTTCTTACGTTCATGAATGGTCATTATTTATTAGGAGGAGGATTTTAAAGTAGCTTTAATTAAATATTTACCTACTGTTTCATTAAAATATGACACCTATGCTATGTACAACATGGCTAATTGATGAGTGGTGCAAGTTCATACACCTAACTCAATACGTCATAAAGCACCTAGTTAGAGCATTGCTAATCAACACAGAATAAAGTAATAATCACAAGATGATATGACTCAAATATTTTTTTTCGACAAGGAAAGGTTGATTTTTGAGAGAATTAACTTTGAATGAACCATTGCAGCCCGACTTCACTCACTTCTGATAAAGCCCCGTCTTTTCTTGTGCCAATCTCCATGGTACTGTGCCAGCCTCATCCAGGTTTTACCCATGATGGCAACAATGTCGTCCACTCATCTCGTCGCCGGACGACCGACATTTCGTCATTCAATTCATCTTCACCTAATTCATAACCTACAAAATCGTTGTCACCGCAAAAAATACCGGTCAAGTACGAGTCGGACTCACGCTTCGAGGGTTCCGTACAAATTTGAAGTTATGTAGCTACAAATTTACGGTTTTCGGTCTTTTGCCTTTACATGTGCTGCATGTAGATTATCGCCCAGTCCCTGTCGAGCAGTGGGAACAATTTAGGCTGATTATGCTATTATGCTATGCTATGCTATGTGGTGCATGACATTTCTTCTTGCCAAATTTCATGACTCTAGGTCAACTTGAAGTACCCTATACGTTTTGATTCCCTTGCGAGTGTCAAAATATGCGGCATAAACGGAACATAAACCACCGTATCTTCCGATTGCGTTGACTTAGAAGTTTGATTTTTTCACTGCTTCAAGTGATTGCAGTCTGAGTATTTTATAATAACTTCAACTTCATAACTCCACGCGTTCCTGAGAAAAGGAGTCTTGAGCGACGGACAGACAGACGGACAACGAAGTGATCTTGTGAGGGTTCCGTTTTTCCTTTTGAGGTACGAAACCCTTATAAAAACGAATGCTAACAGATCCTTTGTAAGAAGAACTTTTCAGGAAGAACTTTGTAAGATTTAGCTGATATTTACTAACTGAATTCTTAACTGCACGTTTGCCAATCCCATCTCTACGTATCCAGATACAAATTATTATAGTTATTCGTTCAAAATAGCTCCAGAAGCACAGCCATACAAATCGCCTCCTATATGCACCGTTGCAATCCCCCTACGTTATACCCACACGTGGCTTCATGCATAAACACATTTCTGTATTGCTCCGAGTGCTCATACCATTTGTAAAATGGCTGAATGGTACATTACGCTTTGACTGATAAAGGAAAAGGTGAAACAGGTTTTGGTAGATAAAATCAATGGCTGGAAACGGGAATTGTTAACATACGTGAATTATTTTTAGTCACATCTAACATGGTGGCATGTTATTTTGTATTACGAATAATTCAATCAAAAGAACATTAACTATAGACGCACTTTATTAATTATAGGTACGCATAGCAATTGTTTTTGAAATACTGCATATTATTATTGACCCCAAAGAATACAAATCTTAACCAAACCATATAAATAAGCTTGTTATTAATATTGCCTTTTGAAACTAAATACGTTAAGATTGTCTCCCATATATTATGTATCTAAGGAAGCAAAATAATATCAAAAATGTTGTTAATACTTATCGAAGCAGCAGATCCTGGTGGAAAAGCAAGATGGCGCCTCTTCCTCACAGAAACTAACGAAGTTTTTACATTTGGACATTGTTCCTTCATAGTAGAATTCACATAAAACTTACTTGAAACGTTACTTACTAAAATAAATGCTATCAACAAATATGGTTGTTAATTCATTAGTAAACGGAGAAAATCATATAAATTTTGTTTTAAAGAAAACTGTCTTTGGTATCTCTAACTTACACTTTAAAATAAATGTCAATGATTTCTGCTCTAAATCATGAATTAAGTTTATTTATCTATCTATTTCGTCTGTGTGGTGCCGGACTTAAAGAATAGCACCACCCCATACTTCCCGTGGGTGTCGTAAAAGGCGACTAAGGGTCGTACCGGAGAATAGGCAGCAGCGTTCTCTATGCATTCCACCACCATACTATACTGCGATCGCTAACCCGCCTGCCAAGCGTGGCGATTATGGCAAACCCCCCCCCCCCCCAACTTGGGGGAGGCCTATGTCCAGCAGTGGACGTCTTTCGGCTGAAATGATGATGATGATGATGATCTATGTATTTCTATTTTCACGACTATATGTACTATTCGTGTGGCTAGATGCCGTTTAATAATAGTGGGTAATCAGTTATATGTCATTGAGGTATAAAGTACTTACGTACTAGAGCTGACATTGCGAACAAAATATGTTGTACAGCGTGGCAACGCACGTTTTACAGAAAATACAATAAACTTACCGGTGAAACGTTACTCCTTGACTTTTATTCAATTTTCTAGAGTGGTTTGAACAGTATCTCGATAAACACGAAGGCATTTTTAGAATTAAATGTATCAGTGCTACGTGTCACGTCGCGACAAGCGTCCGCAGACTAAAGGACTTCTGGTCCATGGACCACAAAGCGTGCTACAAATTATCGATTCGCGGCGGCCACTCTAGTGCGTAAGTACTTATATCTCAATGTTATATGTATCAGAGTATGACGTGAACGTTTTTCTTTACGTTTTCACACATTGCACACAGTGATCGCTTGGGATAAGCTACGGTGATGGCTTTGGTTTTTTTAGAATCAGTTCAAGGCAAGTTGTAAAGCGATTTAGAAAAATACATATTTCGGGTAATATATATTTATTTGGTAACTGGGTAGCAATAGTTTGTAGTGTAATTTAGCATTTGATTTATTTAAAAATTTAATTAATTTTGAACTTTAGCGCACAAACTTCTGTAAAAAAAAGTTATATGTATGAACTTTTCGAAAGCCTTTGACGTAGCTTAGGCATATAAATTTGTCTGAAGAGTTACATTAATTTGTGAAACCTGCTAGGTAATCTACCTGACTACTTGCGCGTAATTTCAAAACAGGTAATCATTTAGATCTATTCTTCCGATCTTATTTAATTCTTCTATAACTGTAGGGGCGCTACAAGGGTCTATCTTTGCACCCAATTAAATCAATCTAATAGGTCTAAAAGTCGTAATGCATAAAAATGACCTGTTATTAAAAGCTTAAGTTATTTTAAGGCATTTGATGTTCCTCAGTTGCAAAGAAATTATTTTACTGGTACAATCTAGAAAATTGTTGAACTACAAACGAACATTATTTATCCATTCTGTTATACTTTCTGCAATAATCTGGCCGAAGCGTCTAGCTGATTCTGTATTATTGTATTGTTGTACTGTATTCTGTATGATGGATATAGTATTGACGTGAAAATAGATAAGATTTCTATTATTGTATTCAATAGGTCTGTACAAACTTTTACATTTCTTATTGGTTTATGAAGTTGCTACTTTAAAATAGTGGCAGAAAATTATACTCATGTCTCATAAAAAGTTACAAATGAGACTTAACTCTAATGATTGACAAAGGTATTTTCAAAGTGTTCATAAAAATGTCAGGGTATATACCTACTGTGTGTTTTCCAACTCTTCCAATCGCTAGTAGAATGTAAAAAAATGCTGAACCATTGTAAATAAATGGGACCAAACCTGAAATCGCGAAAAAAATCATCAGTCAGTTGTTCCCTACATTTATGTTCTTATAACTCGTCGAAATGTATGGAACAGCTGATTATTTTTCACGATTTCAGGTTTGATCCCATAGTAAAAGTTGTTCATAATGATGAGTACAATAACCTCAGAAGAGGTTGTTAATGTTTTACCATAACCCTGTATAGCTTGCTGAGTATAGTTGGTCCACACACTGCACGTGTAAAACACTTGGCAATAAGCTCTAAAAAGCGTTATTTGCGACTGCTACTGTCCTGCCACAGCGTGCAAAGCTATAAGCCAACATGTTACATCGGACTGCCAGCGCCCTACGTTCCCTCTCAATATCCACTTGGTCATTCAGGTCGTCGGTTACATAATGCCCCAACTACTTGAGCTGGTAGGTACACTCGCAATATGTCATTCTCATTTAGCTTAATCGGGGGCATATACTAGGATATTTAGCACCGCTAGTCAAGACCAAGAACTCGCATTTCTTAACAATATAAACTGTAACTAAAAAGCAGTCTTCAATTTACTCTAACCAATGTAAGAAAAAGAGAATCCCAAACATAAGAACCATTTAAAAACATACCCTAATCACTAAGCCTTTTACCAAAAAGTAAAAAAACGGAATTGCATGCAAACCTTATCTACACAAAGATATCGTAAAATGTGATTCGTGCGCGTTTCCAGCGTGTTCACTGACCCGGGATGTTGGATCAAAGAATTAGAGTCTCGCCTACCCTCATTAGCTCAGTCACGAGTCACACCTCCTTGGAATCTGATTGCCTTGCTGCAGTAAATTGAACCCTAAACTTTCAAGGTTTTGGTGGATTTGGTACTAGCACATTTTTTTTGCTCCGTCATCGACCACGAAGTTATGCGTGAATGGGAATAGTATTTAAAGTTGGAGTAATGGGTAACCTTTCATATCGTTCACATAATATTACTGCGCGGCAGGTTTAATGTTACAATGTACGACTTGAAAACTGTCTGGTAGTGCCGGACTTAAAGAATACCACCACCCCTTACTTCCCGTGGGTGTCGTAAAAGGCGACTAAGGATCGTACCGGAGAATGGGCAGCAGCGTTCTCTATGTATTCCACCATCATACCATAGTGCGATCGCCAACCCGCCTGCCAAGCGTGGCGATTATGGCAAACCCTCCCAAAATTGGGGGAGGCCTATGTCCAGCAGTGGACGTCTATCGGCTGAAACGACGACGACGACGTACGACTTGAAAACTTTATTCCGTGACAATTTAATTTTAATATTACTTGCGTCATCATTGATCCATCACGTGATTTGTGCCATCATTATAATAATTTATTAATTCTTTATTTTCTTTAGTTCAAAGCTCTACATGAATTTATTCAGTAACTACCATAATATCCACATCTCACAATAGGTAGGTTTACAATGTAGATAAGTCTATACTAGTCGGTATACTAACGAAAAATAAAACCAAAACCGTTTCGCTATATGTAGCTATTTTTATTCAGACCTAATATAACTTCCAGTATCGAAATGGGGCAATCGTGGATTCTTTCGCAGACGTTTGGTTCCAATAACTCGTAATAAGTTTCATTAACTTCCTCCTTAAATCCTTTCTCGTGAACTGGGGCGCTTGAACAAAACGAACAATTTCTATTACTGGCCAGGCTAACTTTAAATAAGGCTTAATGAAATTTTCATCGATATATCAGAGAATATAAAGTTATGATTAATGGAGCGACGATCTTTGCAAGGTGGCTGGTAGCTGGATAAAAGTAACCGGGGATCGAGTTAAATGGCGTCCAATACGAGGGACAGTGAGTTTCTATAGACTAATGATGATGATGAAAGTTGTGCATCGATACAATACAACATTCTAAATTCATATTGCCCTATTGAATGACTATTTCATGAGATCGAGAGCAACTGATATCTTGTAGAATGTAATGACATCAGAACAGATATTTGAATCAACCAAGTTGATTAGTAATTCTGGTCGAAGTTTATTTAAATTATTGAAATTATGAGCACGGTGAAGAAGATAAAGAATGAAAAATTCCAATAAAAACAAACAAGAAACTTTATAAATATCGTCATATTTAATCAACACGGCATAAATATTCGTCATGCAATGTGGTTAATATAAGCAGAGGTTGAAACTGTATTTGCATAGGTTTTCGATTACCGATACCGGTAGTCGATTTAACCAATTTCTCCGATTTTCATAGTGTTCCTGATGCAGATAATAATAATAGTTCATGAAGAAATAAGCCGTATCGAGAATATGCATACAAGTTATATTATTTATCTATTGAGAAACTCCTATTGGTTAATCTATTAGAATTTAACCGACACAATTTAAAAGAGGAATAATGATCACAAAATTAAAGCTATTATATAGAAAATCTACCGAAACGTTAAAATTAATCCTCTGAATAAAGTTAACTAAGGAAAGAAACATCAAAACTTAGATGAAAAAGAAACTTACGTAAATATTGTCCTCAAAATGTCATGCACCAAGGACTTCCCCGGTGGAGCCAAGTGTGTTCTCGCTTCACATATGCTTCGATAAATACACGAACGACCGTTCAAGTTATAACTGAAAACAAAATGATTTACTGAACACTTGTTACAGGAAACTTAGTCTTATGGAACGATTTTGTAACAAATATGTGTAATGGTTTAAAGCTTACAGTTTTATTATAGAACAAATGGAAGCAAATAATGGGTTAAAAAAATGGAATTTGGTAAAAAAATTATTTGGACTGATCATGAAAGAAATAATTATTTGATGAGTAGGTAGGTACAGTAGAAAGTCATAGAGGAATGGAGAGGAGCACGATGAACTTGAGACAGCTAGACAAATGGAAACCTACGAAAATTCATCACTAACGTGGCAGACATAAGAAAAAAACAATAACACTTCAATTCAAATGGACAGGTCCTAAGATGACAGCTAAAACGGAAAAATGAGCCAATAGGTCACAAAATAATACCCAAGGAATGGAAAAAGACGTAGAGGAAGACAGATGAAAAGGTTTCCGAGGATGTTCTCCCAAAAGGTTGGTGTAGAACAGCTCTGGGCAGTACTAAGTGAAAGAAAATAGAGGAAGCCTACGTCGCAAGACAGCCTGACCTGGTAGCGGATAATAGCTAATATAGGGGAATTCATAATATGGTATTATTGGTATACAAGAACTTGTTGTAAAAGGTCAGAGAATATAAAGGCTATTTTTATTTTATTTATGTATAGTAGGAATACATAACAGTGGGTGCAATGTGAGCACATTACCCATGCTGAAAGCTGTCAACGTCGCAAATAGCTGTCAAATATTTCCCTGTTTTAATTAATTTACCAATAACACTAAATTAAATTATGAAAAATTGCTCTGCAGTGCATTAAAATACTGAATATGAATTGTAATAACTTATGTCGTAACATTGAATATTTTGTTTCAGTTGTTTTTGTTACACTTAAAAATGTTACATAACAATAACATTTGGTGCCAAGTTAGTAATATTGATAGATTAATCAAAACAACGAAATATTTGCCTGCAACTTGCGACGTTGCCAACTTTCAGAATACACCCTCTTAAACCATTTTTAACTTAGTCTTATTAAATATAGAACCAAATAGTGTAGCCATTGCCTTCTGAATTACCTTTATCTTCTCTCATCATCTGCCTAGCCTTTTCCCAACCATGTTGGGGTCAGCTTCCAGTCAAACCAGATGCAGCTGAATACCAGTATTTTACATGGAGCGACTGCCTATCTGACCTCCACAACCCAATTACTGGGTAATACGATACCCCTTGATAAGACTGATTGCCAGACTTTCGGGTTTCTGACTACCCGTAACGACTGTCAAAGATCCACGAATGACAACCGGGACCAACGGCTTAACGTGCTTTCCGAGGCACCTACCTCCTACCTTACCTTACCCCTTACCTTTACCTTTATCTTCTCTAAAAAAAGAAAAAAAAGTAATCAACTTTATATGGTAGGCACACTTACTGCTCAAGAGCCTTTTCCATCCTCTCCCAAAACTCTCTCTTTTGTCGATGATGGAGCTTCCTCCTGTAAAAAGCAGTGGTCATCGCTGGGCTGAGTAGAGGATAGAACACGTCAATCTCAGCAGCTACATTCCAGCCTGATGGAGCGTGGACCATCACAGTTTTCAGCACCGACATTGTCAGCTGGAAACCAAAGAAATTAGCCATTAATGATGGGGCAACTCATCAACCGTTAACTCTTGTATGTATAATGTTGAGTAAGATTCAGAATTATATTTTCCTAGCTATGCCCCGCGATTTCATCCGCACAAGTTTCGATCCCGTAAGAATATTAGGATAAAAAGATAGAATAGAGAAATATTTTATGTTCTAATCCAAGCCATGGTCTACCCATGTGCCGATTTTCGTCCAAATCCATTCAGACGTCTTAGCGTGAAAGCGTAATAAACAAACCTTTTCATTATAAAAATCAAATCTTTTCTCTTTATAATATACTAGCTGCGCCCCGTGGTTTCACCCGCGTAAATGTCGATCCCGTGGGTATATCGGGATAAAAAGTAGCCTATATGTTAATCCAGGGTGTCACCTACCTCCATACAAAATTTTATCAAATTCGGTCCAGCCGTTTGAGCGTGAAGAAGTAACAAACATATTAACACACACACACACACACTCACAAACTTTAGCCTTTATAATATTAGTGTGATTAGCTGACCCGACAGACATTGACCTTTTTTTGATTCGAAAGACACGTGGCGCCATCTATTATCATAATAACGTTATTGTTGTTTTCCTCGGGAACAGCACTTTCATGAAAGGTACTGTACAGGTATGTCCGTTTCTGTACACCTGACAACGTATATTTAAACACGATGATCGGTTCAGTAGTTTAGGCGTGAAAAGGTAACAAACAAACAAACTTACTTTCGCATTTATAATATTAGGAAGTTAGATTGTATTAGTTTAGTTAAGCATGGGCAGGATTATTTTCAGGGGGTAACGAGCTCGTTTTAGCACCCTATACCGAATAGGGTTGGTTTTATTTTGTCCATTGAAACAAACATAAGACTAACTGTGTCGATTCATCATCATCATCATCATTTCAGCCGAAAGACGTCCACTGCTGGACATCGTCGTTTCAGCCGATAGACGTCCACTGCTGGACATAGGCCTCCCCCAAATGGGGGGGGTTTGCCATAATCGCCACGCTTGGCAGGCGGGTTGGCGATCGCAGTATGGTATGGTGGTGGAATGCATAGAGAACGCTGCTGCCCATTCTCCGGTACGCCCCTTAGTCGCCTTTTACGACACCCACGGGAAGTATGGGGTGGTGCTATTCTTTAAGTCCAACACCACACAGACCACTCAACTGTGTCGATTTATGAAGGAAAATGTACCGGCTTGGCCATGCTCCCGACGCCCATGATAATAAACCGTTACAGACGTTTACACACAATCGTTCATCTGCAGCTGCTCTAAAAAGTTGTTAAAAGATGCAAAAAAGACGGTCAGTAAATACTTGTACTATTCGAAAGCATTGACTTAGGGAAACTTATGCTACAATCAAGTGTCATTTGCGTCCAAACACAAGTAACTATATCTTTTATTCATACATTATAAAGACCAGAATGCAGGTAGCGTTTCCATTATAACATTAAAGTTTAAAATCGTAGTCATTATACATTATAACGAAGACTCAGGAAGCCGTTTTCCATAAAAACTTTGAAATCCGTGCTTTTATATGGGGAAGTTATTTAAAGTTAGTCTTAAAGTTAATTCCGCTTAAATGAAGTAAACTTTTAAAACCACAACGGCTTATATTCTGCTGTAGTACTTATATATAAAGGAAACTACTGACTGAGTAACTTATTTGACTGAGTTAAATATCTATATATCTATAATGAAAACATCGATCTAAGAAAACCTCACAATCAATGATTGAAATTAACGTTTTTGAGATATTTGTAAATTAAAAAATAATTATTTATCAAACTGTTTAAAATTTCAATGAAAACTAGTTTACTGCAATTTAATCTTGTTAGAAAAAGATAACCTAGATTTATTTTCTACTTTATATTGTTAGGGGCCAAACGTGGCCTCTAACAAAAGAAAACATAAAAAGATTGGAAACATGTCAACACAACATGGAAAGGAGCATGCTAAATACAAAGAAAAAACAAAGTAAATCTAAGTGTTATAAAAAGGAAAACAAACGTAGCAGACGTGACTTACACAATTAAAAAACTAAAGTGGAAGTGGGCAGGTCATGTCATCAGGGGTAAAAACGAAAGATGGTCCAGAGATGTGACAGAATGGTATCCCAGAGAAGGAAAGAGGAAAAGAGAAAGACCATGTCAAAGATGGGAAGACGACCTGAAAACTACTGCAGAAGGGACATGGAGGAGAAAAATTCACGATCGTGAGCTATGGAAAAGCCTGGGGAGGCCCATGCTAAAGAGCAAAACAATCTAAAGATTTCGGATGTCTAAACTCTTCATTTTAACATATTGTTAACCTAGTTTGTAAGATTGCTAATAAAGGCTATTTGAATATTTGAAAACGAAGATTAAAGTTAAGTGACATTCAAACGTCAAAATGTATGGTTAAACAGTCGCTATTCTCTACTTAACTATTAGCAAAGTTTATGAATATAGGGGAATATTATTTAGCTTTTAACAATAAATTTGATAGTACCTTAATAATATAACTGCATATTAAACAATAGTGTACTTACAATCATAGACGTTCCTTCAGGAAACGTCAAATGCCTCCTCTTCCTCAACACATTCAAAGAAGTCTTCACATTGTCACACCGGTTCTTCCTTTCAGCATTCACAATAAAAACATTAACAATCACTACAAAAACTAAGACCAGAAAATGTAACACATTCATATTCCTCCTTCAAACGAACTAAAAAGTTTAAACTATGTCAAAAGTTGACATTGGCTCGACCATGCATGTGACTTGAGAATTCAAAGATGGCGTCGTATGGACTATGCTACTTTTGTTCATTTGTATTTCACACGTCTTTAGTCATTTTCGTTTTTCTTAGTAAATTCTACTGTTGCTTCAGGTATGGTTGCAGACAAAATAAATATTGCTGCTGTTGACTATTGTAAGACACATGACTGTTTCAGTTCGATGACCGTTTATGGTTTTAACCTTTCCTGTTGTTGTATTTAGCACATTGTTCATGAATGACGACTTTAAGTGACAAACAGACTGAGAAATTTAAACACCAACAAGTTTTAGCTAGAGTAAATTATGCGATATGAGGATATGCGTAACGAAAAAAATATAATTACAATATTTTTGATTAGCAAAATTTAAAAGGCGACCAATCTCAACCGACTCTAGCCGTCGGCGTGGCAGATATTATAGTGCATGAGTGTGTGCGCAGACACATGTGCACTCTCTCATCCCTCACTCGCATAGTCTGATGAGACGGCACGCAATCCAATACGACCAGAGAGATCAAGCGCAGGACCATTCCAAGGCACGAGGGTATCAAACCGCCAACTTCCAAACACCAGGCTAAGAAATTCCTTAGGGAAAAACCCGTATTGAAATAAGTACTTATCAATCATATGAAAGAGGTCCAATCAGCGACTGATTATTTTGAATAGAATGGTAGCTGAAGTAACTATGATGATATAGCGGTTAAAATGCCTATCTTCTGCTAAATAAAAAATCTTTAAACCGTTCTCTGATAGACAACGCACAGCCTAAACCGGTGGGTCCAAAAGTATTCCATATACAGGCTGTCAGGGTACTCGACGCGCAACCTGTTACCGGATTAAGTGCATGATTCTGAAACCCCTTGCGTTGAAATTACTCGTTGGTTATTAAAAAAAAGGTATTCCAATTTTCTATGAAACAGTTGTTTTTTTTTTTGTAACCGTTTAAATATTTCTACCCTAGGGGTCTAAAAGGTCAACGGGATTATCCGAAAGGGTTACCGCTGGCTCGGCACATAAAGGGCTAAGGAAGGAACACGGGTGGGTTTTAGCCAGTAAGAGTCTGACACTCCCTTCCTCTCCACTCAGAGCGGGAGAAGTCATTTGATGATTTCCCATCCGAAAAAAAAGGGGGGTCTAAAATCATGTGCTGAATTTATGGTTACAGTTTGGGCGTCGACGTCCAAAAATTCATCGCCTAAATGGGTTAAATAGGCCATGAATATTTGTGGGGAAATTCCTCATTTTTGCCGATGGGATGGGAAATTCCGCGGCAAAAATGAGGACACGGCGGCGACTCACTTCTTCTATCTAATACTGGAAAGCTTGTTCTAATATCTAAATAAAAAGGCGATGGATGAAGTTGGAAATTAAGTTCTTTGAGATAAAGATCCCCCTTCGTATGTTGAAAGGTCCACGTGAGACGCAGTAGCTTTTTAATTGTTTCTGTAATCACGGCATTCACCGGTTGACCCAACATACAGAACAAAATCATCAAACCGACAATATTAAAATTACTAAATTCACAAACTCCACCTCTTCCACACTAAACTAATGTTCTAGTGCAATGCTCTGAACGTCGTCAATGTTTGATCAAGTAATTAGAGTACGTCTGTCGTCTGCACTTTTCAACGTCACAGTCTACCCACCACACATTCGCAGTTATGTAATGTAATTAGGAGTATTGGTGCTTCAATTGAATGTTGGAGTCCTGCTGGGCTGTATCTGGGAACTTAGACTGTTTGAGGAGCAGTAGAAGTCCTTGTTAGCGTTGGTTGTTTGATTTTAAATTTAATGTTTATTGGTTTACTAATTGCATGATTTGAGAAAAGTAAGTTGATAGTTTCGTTATGGAAATTGTTTAACGTATGTGATCATGGATAGTCTTACCATAAAGATAGTTCCAATCAACACCCTTTTTCTCCCCTTTACTGTGCAGTCCTATAATACAAGCTAAATAGATAGGTAAATAAATATAGGTAAAGTATAGGGTCTGACAGACAGACGGACTACGAAGGGAACCTATATCGGATTTCATTTTTAAGGTTCCGTACTCAAGGGATGCCAACGGGACCCTATTATTAAGTTTCCGCTGTCCATCCGTCCATCCGTCCGTCCGTCTCTGTCAGCGGGCTGTATCTCATGAACCGTAATAGGTAGACAGTTGAAATTTTTACAGAGTGTGTATTTCTATTGCTGCTATAAAACAAAAATAAAGTTAAAAATTAAAAAGGGATTCTCTATACAAGAAACGTTTTTTTATCGGCCTTTTTTGTCTTTTGGTACGGAACCTTTCGTGTGCGATTCCGACTTAGCCACTTTTAGATTTTTGAGGCACGGATCTCTAAAAATTAAGAAAATCATCCATAATGCATTTGTACCAGCTTTAGAGACAACAACAACCTTTGTATTATTGGTAACAGCCACAAATTTTCAAATACTATCATCTTTTTCATTTAGCGTGAAAGACTGTACGTAGGTACTATTCTGGATTTATCACTGCAAACTATTGATTCGATAGAATAGGAAGCTTCAATTTCAATAAAAACCATAACCAATAAAACCATCCAAACGAAAAATAAATTACACTTCCATTAATTTTATTGCTAATACAAAATAAGCAATAAAACAATAAAAAATACAATGACATGTTACAATACAGACAAGTCTCTACAATTCGGGTACAGTTCTGCACAGTCTCCATTGGCCCCACGGGCGTCGTCATACTGCTTATGAAGTTCGGACAACGAGTTTGGGACTGCTGGTAATCTGAAATTATGTTCCAAGTTTAAGTCTATAAGGAAACGTCGCGTGTATTGTCTGGTATCCCATTCGGAGAAATCTAGGAGTCTAAAGTTTGCAGCAGACTGTGTTGCATCTGGCTATGTAAATGCGTTACTTCTTGAAGTTGAGACCAAGACTAGTAAAGGGCAACAGTGTTCCTTCATCTTAGCTTTCATTAAGACATTGCGCGTCACTAATTAGACAATTAATAGATGGTCCATGCGTCATGTTCGTGATCGGGCGCCGTCAGAAGGGGCTGGTCATCTCTTTGCTGCCATGGCTTATTTTAATTTAATTTAATATTTGAATTGTATTTTATCTTTTCATTACGGACGCTTTTAACGCTCTGCATCGTTGTCACATGCAAAATTTTTAACATGAATGATATAACCAAGACTTTGTAATCATATTAATTTGATTTAAAAGAGTGTCCGTGGAGTTTCTTGTCCGTTCTTCTCCATAGGTACCTACGCTTTAGAATGGGCAATTAGCATCAACTTTCTGACTGACCGATCCCTTGACAATTCAAAAGTGCCTGTAATCGGTTTATTTGAAATAAATGCTTTGAGTTTGAGTTTGAGATCCCTTTAGAACATCTGTTAAGAATCATCATCAGCGTCATCTTCCTCCCCTTGTCAAATGTTACTTTCAGTCATAAAAGTTTATATAGATGCATACATAGTTTTTTACCCACAGTTTCAGTCATAAACATGAATACATAGTTTTGTACCCACCAAAAAATATGGGAAAACTTGGATGTATTATTCTGTAACATTTATATAGCTTGTAAACACACCATGAATTATAACTATATTATTTTGATTGTTGTTCTTCAACCGATAGAGTCAGCCTATCATAGACCTCTTCTAGACAAAAACTTCAACCAAGTTGCCCCGCAGCACTCATTACACCACGTTTCCCGTCTAATCTACCCACCACCTCTTCTAGCCGTCATCCATTTACTAATTATTCCTTACGTAAACACAGCCCGTAGAATCTCTCCTACAAACGATTCTTGTTTGGTTTGTCCCTTGCCTGTCACACACAGCATTTTCAGGATGCACTCTTTACCGTTCCAACCTAGCCTGAAATGTTTTGAGATTTAATTTGACAAAAATATAAAAATGTAAAGATATAACTTTTTTTTTCGAGGGCAAACCTTCACAAGGCACCCGACTTTCGGAGAGGGTTGGGGAGTGTGGGATTTTTACCTCACTAAAACCACCCCGGTGATCACCATCACCACATAGGGGTGGTCCCGGTTCCTCTTAGAAGACCAATTGCGGAACCCCCCTGTGCAACGCCTGTAAGGCACATCTCTGGGGAGACTGTAAAGGGGCCTCCCCTGAGCCTCGATATGCAGCACGGCAACACGTGACCATCTAACAATACTTCGATTCCCGAGAGTTTTTCCATTACAATTTCTCAGTAGCAGCCGAAACCTGGATTGGTGCCCTGTTGATAGCAATAGACTCGCCCCTATTATATGGGACTTAAACATAACTGGTCAATTGGGGTCTGCCCAACCCCTTTGGGGAAGACAGGCGTGATATTAAGCATGTAACTATACTTCCAACAAGTAGAATGAATTATATAGTCTTAGATACTCCTTTTTACAACCTACACGGTCCGAATGACAGTTTACAAAAAAAAGACTTGGTGCGCCGTCAACGGGCGCTGCGCTGGTCTGCTGGCTGCTCTTCTTAGTCTGTGCTGCTTGGTTTTCGGATGCAATGGGCGTATTCTAGGCACGTTATAGTGCACGTCGTGTTCTATAATTCTCAGCACCTGTTATTTACCTGTGTGTAAAAATGACTTGTAAGAAATGTAACTTTGTGGGTCATTTAATAATTTGTTTTTTCAATATATTCCGCTTCTGGTTTCTAAGAATAGTTTCAAATATTTATAAGTTCCTTGCAAATAAATCTGATTTTATATTTATGAATGCTACTTACGCTTGCAAAAACTTTTCCAGTTTAAGATAAAGTTTCTGTCTCTCTTTTCTATGGCGCTCAAGTCTGGTTGTATCTAAATCTTGGAAGGAGATTTTATTTTTGTGCGAGCTATGCATTTCCTCTTTATTGACCTTCATCATGTTCCTTACATTGGCTTCAGCTGCATCGACGCTTCTTTTGGCAAACGCTGGATTAATTAGGATTTTTCTGTAAAAAGTTTCTGATTTAATTTTTCTACCAAGAATTTCTCTATAATACTAGCCAGTTTACAGTAATAGTTCAATAAATTTACTCTTTAAAGATGCATTTGAACTGCAGTGACGGATAATACAGAATAGATAGAAGTTTACAACATAAACATAGGTACTGAGAATGGTTTTAAGAAAATATTCCAGGTCCACCAATAAAACCGCTAGGATTTAAAAGGTACCACGAAAACGCTTAGGTGCCATCTCCACGGGCGAGAAAATCGCGGCGATAGTCATGCGGTGCCATCAAATTATCGTCGCGATGATATCGCCTTGTGGAGATTCATTCATAGAGTTTCTATTGACTTTGATGGCACGACGATAATATCGCCGCGATTCTCTCTCTCGTGGAGACGGCCACTTAGACTTCCAAGTATTATTCTACACATTACCTCTTATACTCAATTTTGTCAACAACTTTTCCATTTTCATCCACATAGTACAAGACATCGCTTCTTCTCTTTCCGTCAAAGACTTTGTATTGATCCCTGAACATGTCAAAGTCTCCAGGATCTGTGGGCAGTTCCCAGGCTAAAGCAGCAGTGGTGCCAAACCAAACGATGTTGCCAATTTGGAGGTACCCGTGGTTTTGGGTGCAGAAGACTGAAATAAACAAATGAGCACTCAGTTATTGAAATCTCTGTTTTCAGTTCCTTTCGTGGTTTAAATATCCATAGCTGATTGATTGATTGATTGATGGATTTTCCAAGTTTACGATTAGGGGAATTCATTACTGGGAAGCCACATGTGGAGAAGGAATTATTGCCAAACTACCTTGTCTTCAACGTAGTATTAAATCTTATAATATGATTTTTGATAAGGACACGTTTGATGAGGGTTTTGAATTTTCCATCGCTAAGTTCTGTAACCGGCTTTGGCAACTTGTTATAAAAACTGATGCTGTTTATAAGAAATGACTTGCTAGTTTTAGTTAATCTAAATTTAGATATCACAATTTCATTTTTACTACGTGTATTTATATTATGGAAATCGCTTCTTATTTTGAAAAGTCCTAAGTTTTTGCGAACATAGAAAATACTTTCTAAAATATAAAGAGGAGGCAGAGTTAGTATATTAATTTCCTTGTATTTGTTTCTAAGAGACTCTCGAGGATCCATTTTATAGATTGCGCGGATTGCCATCTTTTGTAAAATGAAAATTGAATCAATGTCAGCTGCCGATCCCCACAGCAGAACACCGTGAGATTTAACTGATTAGTAGATTTAGGCCTTCGAAACATTCATACAAAAGATCCTTGCGAATTCCCAAATTTAATGGCAGGAGGACCAACGGTCGGTTGGCTGACCATCAAAATATAATTATTATGTTCAAATGGAATGGGACGGAATAAGGTCATTAAGCCAGCCTAATGATTTCCATCCAGATGCGAGAAACACAAAACTGGTCAAAGTGGCGATGTTTGGGGGAGGCCTATGTCCAGCAGTGGACGTGTTTTGGCTGAAGTGATGATGATGAAGGTCATTAGGTGTTAATTATTTATTTGCATTAGGTACCTATTTGAAAAGAACTGCCATCAGGAAATATCAGGAACCTCTTTCTTCTAGACAACACTCTGAGCCCAGTTCCATCCGCCTTACTTTGGAATTGTGTTGCTACTGTTGTTACATTTACATCCGATGTGGTTTTAACAACAAATATAATCGTTGATATTATGATGATGTAAATGGAAATTAACATTTTATGCTGAAAAACAAAATACACACACAGACATAAACATATAATTTTTAATGGTTTTGACAGACTTGTCAGTGGCCCAACGGCAACCTTATTAGAATGAGAATAAAGATCACTGTGATTTGGACAGCGATGCAAAATCAGAAGTAGAATATTTGTGAATGAATTGTAGTGTATAATTTTTAAAAAAAACTCATAGTTTTATCGTAGAAGTTCATAATAACAAAATCAGCCTTTAAAATACGCATCGTGTTCTATTAATTAGTTTATACAAACTTATTAACATTATGTACTTACTTTTTGTTTAGCTCTCCAAAGAATGTTACCCCTTTCGAATTCCAAGAATGGACTGGCATGCAGTAGAAAACAATAGTCTCACGTATTTAGCATATTTGCATAAAATTACAAGCCCTTTGCAAATAACGACAATTGTTTTTGAGAAACATGCTAATGAAAACACAACGGACCAATCTGACCCTTTTTTGAATATCTCTTTGTCGGTTTGTTTGTATTTTCAGAATACTTAACAATAAAAATAGAAGGAGAGGGAAAATCAGGAAGAGCGAGAAGAAAGTACATATGACTGACTGAAGACAAAAGGAACAAGACAGAGAACGTACTTTTATAGCGGCCTATATTATTGAATAACATGTAAAACATTATAAAAAAGTAACGGTGGAGTTTCTTGCCCATTCTTATCCATACGAACACTACCCTTTGGAAGGGGTGACTAGAACTAATTCTATTTTATTGTAAATTTTGACGTTCAAAAGGGCTTTTTATATGCCTATTTAAAATAAATGATCTGACTTGGACTTAGAGTAGGATAAATAAATCTACATTGATACTTGCCCAGTATATGTTCGGAGTTTTTGTATGGATAAAATCAGAAACGAAGATATCCGCAGGACCAAGGTAACCGATATAGCAAAGAAGAATTGCCAACCTAAAGTGGCAGTGGGCAGAGCACATTACTCGCAGAACAGATGACCGATGGGGCCAAAAGGTTCTGGAGTGGCCCTCAACCATATACCGAAAGACATAGCGTTAGAAGCCCTCCCACAAGGTGTACCGATGACCTTGTGAAGACCGCAGGAGTCCGCCGGATTCGAGAAGCACAGAACAGGGCAAAGTGGCGATACTTGGGGGCTGTGGGGCTTGGGGGCGGTAACGGACGTATTTTGGCTGAAATGATGATGATGATGATGCCCAGCACTTAGGTTTTGAGTGGTAGCAACAGTGAAGATAATGGGATGATTATAGATAAAAACCACATCGCATGTCGGTCAATTGAATGGCCACACAACGATAGTGATGTAGCGGTATCTACAACGCCACATGCGAACAACGCGTCATATTAACGTCACGAAAAATCCTGCATCTCGCAAGCAGAGTTTACCGCGCAACTAGCATAGACACAACGGGCTGACATGAATCACCGGGCAGCTGCCCGCCAGACACAACACCCCTCTGGTTGGAGGATCCTTCTGGAGGATCCTTCCTTTTCTAAAGAGTATGAGTGAAATTTACGCCTTGTTCCCCATACCTCTTTACTGGTGACCCCGAGTATGAACGTCAGCGCAGCCTTCCCGGCTTCTTTGCCAGTTCTTTATTTCACCCAATACATGGGGAAGAAACTCTTACTCATATTAAGAGGTACCTATGAGTGATTAGCATTGATAACATCATATACAGGGTTATTGGTGAAACATTAACAACCTCTTAAGGGGTCATTGTACTCATCATTATAAACAACTTTTACTATGGGACCAAACCTGAAATCGCGAAAAAAAAAAAACTGCTGTTCCCTACATTTTGACGAGTTAAGCGAACATAAATTTAGGGAACAGCTAATTTTTGTTCATGATTTCAGGTTTGGCCTCGTAGTAAAAGTTGTTCATAATGATGAGTACAATGACCTCTTAAGAGGTTGTTAATGTTCAAACTCAAAGCATTTATTTCAATTAAACCTTGTACAGGCACTTTTGAATTGTCAAAATTAAATAGTCTGTCAGTTAGTCAGAAAGTTGAAGCTAGTTGCCCATTCCAAAACGTAGATCTCTATGGAGAAGAACGGGCAAGAAACTCCATGGACACTCTTTTAAATCAAGTTATTACAAAATCCTGGGTACATTATTCTTGTTGCTTCTATATGTGAGAACAATGTAAAAAGAAAAAGACAAATGAAGAAACAATTCAAAATATAAGATTAAAAATAAGCCTTGGCAGTTAAGAGATGACCAGTCTCAACCGACGGCACCCGTTCACGAACATGACGCGTGGATCAGCACCATCCAGCTCAACCATTTTGTAGGGAACCGAATAATCCAACACACGCGCCACCATCGGTGAGACATTTAAGTGAGCATGACACGTTCTCAACTGCCATGCTCTTTCAAGTCAACAACAGAAAAAAAAAAATCATAATAAACGGAAACATAGTTCTTACATTTACAAAATTTAAAAAAAAAATGCTTCTAAATTATACAAAACTATAGTTTGCAATTTATTTAAGATGTTAATATAATTTACTACCAAACAGGAAGAGGTATCTAATATTGCAGTATTCAACAATTAAAACTGGATTGAATAAATTAAAAAAGTTATGTTCGTAATGTCAGAAATATTGAAAAAGAAAAAGGGAAGCACCTCTTCCAAATATTGAAATTTTAACTAGTGAGCCCAAGTGCCTGTGGAGCAGGACCAGCATTAAGCCAAGCATTTTTATCTACGATATAATCATCCAACTTGTAATATGCTTGTCTACATAGTGTGCGTTTAATGCATGTTTTAAATTTCTTCTCATTTAATTGAAGAATATCGAATGGTATTTTATTATAACATTTTACACAGTAACCCATAAAAGAAGTTTTTACTTTAGACAATCTGAAACGCGGTTGATCTAATTTGTCCCTATTTCTAGTGTTAAAATTATGCCTATCACTTATCTTACTAAAAAGATGTAGATTTTTTCGAACGTACATAATGTTTTCATATATATATTGACAAGGAACCGTCATGATGTTAATTTCTTTAAACAGTTCTCGTAGAGAATCGCGTCTGCTGAGCTTGTAGATGGCTCTGACAGCCCTCTTTTGCAGAATGAAGATAGAATCAATATCTGCAGCCCGTCCCCACAACAAAATACCGTAAGACATGATGCTATGAAAGTAACTAAAATAGACCAGTCTCGCGGTATCCACGTCTGTTAATTGGCGAATTTTCCAAACAGCGTAAGCGGCTGAACTTAGCCGCCCTGCAAGTGATGTTAAGTGCGGACCCCACTGTAGCTTTGAGTCAAGCGCGATCCCCAGAAAAACCGTATTTTCGACGAATTCAAGTGTCTCCCTATTCAATACAACATGACATTCATTACTTCTAACATTCGGTAAAGCGAATCTAATGCATTTAGTTTTTTTCTCATTTAATACCAAATTATTCACAGTAAACCAATTATGGACCACATGCATAGCGTTATTTACGTCGTCAAGCTCTTGTGCACGTCTGCTTACTTTAAAAATCAGTGATGTGTCATCAGCAAATAACACCATTTGTGGTTGGTTTTTCAGTAAATGAGGTAAATCATTTATATATACTAAAAATAGGAATGGCCCCAATATTGAGCCCTGCGGTACTCCCATTTTGACTTTTAAGCCCGATGAATTCACACCGTTAATTTGAACTTGCTGAAATCTATCATTTAAATATGATTCTATTAAGCTAAGAGCAAGTTTACCTAGTCCGTAATGCTCAAGTTTCAAGAGCAGTGTTTCGTAATTCACGCAATCAAATGCCTTGGATAGGTCACAAAAAATGCCTATCGTTTTACCAATAACCCTGTTTACTGTTGATAACTAATACCTACAAGATTTATTTATAGTTAATTAAAACAGTACAACACCAATTACAATCAAGATAACATAAAAACTCGCGTCCATTTTTTCATGTATTTTTCGTATTAACGCGAACCGATCATCTTACTATCATGTAATTTTTTGTCGCATACCCACATACTACCTAAATACAAAAAATAAAGCTCCTTATGAAAAAATCTAAACAGCTATTCTATCTCAAAGAAACGAGCACAGATTTGCAAGCGGAAAATGAAAAAGATATTAAAAAATGTTCTAGCTACTACACAGAAAGGAATTTCAAGTAGAAAAAATAAATTCTAAGTTAGACGAGAACTCAAACAGCCTTTGCTTTTCTTAATAGGTTAAAAAATCGTTTATCTTTACAGTATACTAGTTTCTTAAGCCACGTTCTTGAGAACGTAGATAATAATTCAACAAGCATACTGGAAAGTGCAATGAATTAAATAATTTTTTATCACATCTATAAAAAAAAAAGCTAGTGTATTCTTCGTAAACAGAGACTAAAATAGCTCTTTAATCCCTAGGGACTAAAAGTGATTTGAATTTGGAATGTGGATATTGTAAGTTAAAGTTCCAATCACCAAAGAGATCAATCACGAACATTGTATGAACAAGTAACAGGCTGTATGATAAAGAAAAACGCGCGCAAGCCAAATTAAAAAAAAAGTTTGTGAAAAAATAAAAAACGCGCGAAAAGCATTCTACCTTTTTTCGTAATTGTTTACGTACTCAAAATTGTATGTAAATAAATAAACGTACTATTCTTATTCATACTTATTTTTTTATATAGGATGATAAAAAGTAGAGTGTCCACCTCGGGAGCAAAACACTTTTTTAAGCTCGAGTGACGTACTTTGAATCCCTCGCTGCGCTCAGGATTCTACTTTAGAACCCCTCGCTGCGCTCGGGATTCTACTCTAAGATCTTCGCTCCGCTCTGGATTCAAGAAAGAAACACTCTCGTCTTCAAAAGCAAACAATCTACTTTTTGGTCACCTTTGGATGACGTACTGAAGTATAGTTTCATGACGTACTGAAGATAGTAGAGAACATTTTCAAAATGTCTTATATAAAAAAGATAACTGATAATCTCTGTATCTACGAAAAATTTATAAAATTGGTCTAATATGGCTATAACACTATTTTTCTAAAACTTTCTCAACTAAGTTTTAGACCTTTGTATTCTGCTTATGCGTATAAAGTTTCATTAAAATCGGTTCACTCATTTCGAAAAATAAGGGCTTAAAAGTTTGTATGAAATGCCGTACGGCGTAAACTCTCTTAAACATCACGCTTGTAAGGTTAGGTAGAGAGAACCTTTAGTACCAACCTTTAGAACCTTTAGTACCCCCATTTTGACAGTTTTGTGGCGAGCTTATTGCCATCAACCGGGCACAAGTCCGAACTCCGGGATACTACTGAGAAATTCCTGGTAGAGAAACCCAATTACACTTTACCAAGGAAACGAACTCAGGACCACATGCTCAGCTGTAATGCTTGCGACCTCAACAAGGCAGTCAACTTGAACATTATCATATCCAAAAATAACCAGCAATTTATAACGTTTTACATTACTTCACTTCATTATTAAATATTAGCAATTAACGGAACCGCGGCGCTAACTACATTTATTAATTAACCGTTAAAATATGATTGCAATTATTTTGTCTCTGATTGCTTACATAAACGGGACTGCGTAAAGAGATAGTTTGTTAAATAATGTTTATCACACTCATATTATAAAGGCATATATAATTTGTGAGTGTGTGTGTTTATATGTGTGTTACTTCTTCACGCTCAAACGGCTGGACCAAATTTGACAAAATTTTGAGTTGACGTAGCATAACACCCTGGATTAACATATAGACTACTTTTTATCGCGATATTCACACGAGATCGACTTTTACGCGGGTAAAACCGCGAGGCGCAGCTAGTTTGAAATATTGCAATGTGACCTTGTTTGCAGCATAGCTATGGCAGACAATGTTCAATTTAGCCTATCGCAGTCCACTGCTGGACATAGGCCTAGCCCAGGCCGCGCCACAACACCCTGTCCTCCGACTTCTGCATCCAGTCTGCTCCAGCCACCATTTTGAAGTCGTCGGTCTCTCTAACTGGAGGCTGTCACTTCATCTTGCTTAGGTACTCTGCAAGCTGCATCGGTACCTCCGGTTTTGAATGTAATTCTGGTTATAGTAAATTATGCTGCTGTTAATAAGAAATTAATTATTATTTATAAATTATTATCTGCGCTCCACGGTTTCACCCGCGTAAATGTCGATCCCGTGAAAATATTGCGATAAAAAGTAACCTATATGTTAATCCCGGGTGTCAGCTACCTCCATACAAAATTTTATCAAAATTGGTCTAGCTGTTTGAGCGAAAAGAAGTAACAAACATATAAACACACACACACACACTCACAAACTTTCGCCTTTAAAATATTAGCGTGATAATTAGACATTATTTTTTTCTGAAGCCTTTCCTAAGCCGAAAGCCAGTTTCCTTAGATATATCGCAGATATGCTTTAATTAAGTTTTGATCGAAAAACTGTAGCCATTTGAAACCATTTCGTGCTTTTTATATGCTACAAAAAACTAGTACCTACATATAACTGATGTAAACATACATAAAAATACAGTCGTATTAAATAAACCTCCTTCTTTGAAGCCATCTGCTTCAAAGTAGTAACTAAAATTAAATTAAAAGCAGATGAAACCACAGGAGAACGCAGTAGCATCTAGCGTTTTGCAACTAGATCATAATTAGCGGCAGCCACAGCGGTCGGTCTGAACTGTACACCAGCCTCAAACGGAATACATAAACAGTCCAATGATGTGGACACATTCTATGACACAAAATAGTATTAGAAAATACTTATTACTTTTAAAAAGTTTATTAATAATTATGCACAAAAATATAAAAAGAATAATAACTTATTAGGTATTAAAAAAATAATATTATGAATAATAATAATATTAAAACATTGATCAGGCAGGGGTCATAGTTCTTCCATAGTTCTTGGTCAACCTTAGCCACCCAAACATAAAGTCCAACTTTTCTTGACAATTCAAAAGTGCCTGTTATAGGTTTAATTGAAATAAACGCTTTGACTTTGACTTTATTTTTCCATATCCTGCAATAGTC
Organism: Mesoligia furuncula; assembly: GCA_916614155.1. NCBI lineage: Eukaryota > Metazoa > Arthropoda > Insecta > Lepidoptera > Noctuidae > Mesoligia > Mesoligia furuncula. The sequence goes on from OU744804.1 coordinate 5,199,783, forward strand.
CTACACCAGCTGGGGGTTATCCTTGGGTGCACTTACATAGTGCATACAGGGATAATCGTCGGTCGGTGCCGCATTTCATGAAAATTTCTTAGGGTGCCTCTGCGAGTTGGCTTCAGCCCCTTGTACGCCTTTCAAAGGACGGGACCTCATGGTCCCCAGATATGTAAAATAAAAATAATAATAATAATACGCTGCTAAGGCAAAACCTGACTGATAGTTTTTATTGTAACATCTTGCATGCCATGTGTGTATACTCATGTTTTGGACAAATAAATAATCTTTACCTTTAAAAAATAATATATCATGTCCAGTCTGAATATCAACAAAAATACCGAAAATGCAAAGGTACTGTGGCGGCACCTACATCGCCACATGTGAACTACACATTATACCTACTGGGGGCCTAAAAAGGCTACTTTGGCAGAATCATAAAAGGATGACATAATGGACAGTTTACTGTTAAGTTAATCGTATCATACCCTTTGGTGAAGCATGTTTCAGTTATTTGTTTTTGTCTTTTCTAAGGTGCTAAAATACCAATCAATCCAATCCAAATCCAATCCCAATCTCTTTGATTGTACCTACGTAGTGCAGCAAAATAAAAAGAAAAACACGGACTGTCTTCATCATATTATAATTCATAATGTTATCCTTTTATGATTCTCTAAAGTGTCCTTTTTAGGCCCCCAGATGTCACGCAAGATCCTGCATTTTACTCCTATTTAACTAATTTACTTCTTGAATTTGAATTAAAATTGAAAGTAGACTTATGGCTTACTGAGGCACACTTTGGGCACAAAGCCTTAATACTGCATAATGCACCATCGATATTGCTGAATAGTACTTGGTGCCAAATGTTTTGACACAATAACTTTCAAAACATAACTTTCGGATTACTGATTAGTTAGGTTCTTGATTATTTTTATAACAGAAGGAAGTCTTAACATAATAAATTCATACTCAAGCGAGCCTCTTTGAGAACCTGCACAGGAATCATTGTTTTATTCCGGAAACCATAATGGTTACTAGTACTGTTACTTTAATATATATATAGTAAATTTGAAACAAATAGTGACCACAGCACCCGGTCATAAAATCGTGATAATTTGTTTTGTTTAAAATTAATGTTTTAGTTAATCATATTATTCGCTGAAAACATAATTTCAAAAGCAAATTAATCCAATACGGGACTAATAACATTATATAATGCTGTACATTTTTTTGTTGTGTATTTCTGTGGTGTACAATAAAGTAGGTATATAAATAAATAAAAGGATAGATTATTTCAGATAATAACTAATGATTTGAGAAGAACCTCTTTGGTTGCCTTTAAGGAAACATTGAGCAAAAACAAAGCTGCGGGGATAATAAGCTGTGTTCAAGAAGGCGATTTGCTGATCTATAGGTTATTCCGGGGGAGATGGCTGTACGGGAGAGATGAGTACTGAAAGATGGAAAGTACTGCGAGTTACAAACAACAAATGACGTAAATCGTAATTTAGTTTGCTTCGGTGTGTGATCGGCAACAAGTTGCTGCATGCTTTTTTGCAAAACGAAATTGAAAAAGTAAGTAAATCTCATATTGTTTTTATTACAGGTGCATGATCTATAAGATAAGGGGTTAACATATCACAAAAAGAGGTCACAAAAAGGTTCCTTCAATTTCGCTTGTTTTTGACGTTTTATTGTGAAGTTAATGACTTTTTTCGAGGTATTCCACTCAGAGCACTGATTTGAACAGCATTTGGACGAACGGCACCTGAGCACTTCCACTAACGGTCTAGCCTAAAAAGAGTCGTTGGAGGTTGCATCATACTTTTTGAAATTGATATGGCCATCTTTCCCGTGCATTTGGGATGGATGACTTTCATCCAATAATACCGTTGAATCTCAGATAGCAGTTGCGAAGAAATACCAATAGATTTTCACGATTCCTCTGGAAGTGAAGTAGACGAAAATAAAGTTGACAACTGCCGAGGCTGCGGCGAGAACTATTATAAGACACAACTAGTCGAAGATTGGTTGCAATGTGTGGCAAGCAAGCTGTGGGTGCACGAAACTGCACAGAGTTTGAAGACATGTGCTCAAACTGCGGAAATAAAGAAAAGGAATTCTCTTTTTCTTTCCTTAACCTTCGTAAGAGACAGGACGGGTAAAGGAAAAGGCAAAAAAAGTACTGGCCATCACTCCCGGACACTCTGGGTGAGATGGCCAATCGTACTTTTTTTTAACCTAAAAATTTCATGTTATGTTGATTCAAAGACTGTATTCCATTAAGATTTTATAAGAAATATACATAATGCTATGCTTGTGATTAAAATGGTTGTTTTATTGTACTTGGTTTCCTAGCTATAGATCTTTGATGTTAGTAGGGCCATCTCCCCCGAACTTACCCTACTCCCTTTTCTTAAAGCATAAACTATGTGAGGTAATAATAATAATAATAACTTTATTTGCAGACCTTACAGTCCATAATGTTAGTATTTACATAAAATTCCTTAATTAACTATTGTTAGTAACACATACAATCACAAAGAAAAAATAATATAAATAAGAAAAATAACATATAAATAAACTACCTATCGCCAACCTGTGTGTGCAGTCTTACCCACCGGCCAAGCATAGGGCAATCCCACCGGTCACTCAATGCCCTCAACATACTATGGGAGCTTACGCATGTTCTGTGACGGAGAGAAGCGCATCGCTTTCTAATGATGGCATAAAAATCATCCACCCTCGCATCGGCAAACATACCCGAAGCGCTACAAAACCGCGGCAGCCCCACAAGCATCCTGAAGGCATTGTTATATTGTACACGCAGAGCGCTGTATGCCTTCTTTGTATACTTGACCCAAAGGCTGCAGGTGTAAAAAGTCTGACAATAGGCTCTAAATAGCGTCATTTTATCCTCAAAAGTACACCGTGCAAACCTGCGGGATAGCATATTACTTCGAACAGACAGCGCCCTGCGCTCCCTCTCTATGTCTAGGTCATCACATAGGTTCTCGGTGACTCAATGGCTCAGGTACTTAAATTTAGAGACTCGCTTCAAGGGCACACTTGCTAATGAGATGCCAGGCACATTCAAGTCTCTTCTAGCGCCAACTTTAAAAACAAGAAACTCACTCTTAGCGACATTATACCTAAGCCCTTGAGCCACCGCGTAGTCTTCACAGACCTTCAACAAACGTCTTAAAGCACTGATCGATGGGCTCAGCAGGACCATATCGTCCGCGTAGCTGATGTTGTTCATAGCAACACCATCAACGTGACAGCCGATGCCAGTACTGCTGAGCTCAACAATCAGCTGGTTAATATACAAATTGAAGAGGCGCGGGGATGAGATTCCCCCCTGCCTCACCCCACACTCCAATTTATATTCTTGAGACAGAGTCCCTGCCCACCTAACATTGTTTATTTGGTTTTCATACCAAAATTTTAGCAAAGAGGTAACCTCAGTTTCTACTTCCTTCTCATTCATATTCATACTAGCCCACAGAAGGTCATAAGACACGAGGTCGAAGGCTTTGGATAAGTCTAAGAAGCACGCATTAATAGGTGTTTTTCTATCCATATAGTACCGGACTGTCCGCTTAAGACACATGATGGCACTTTCTGTCGATAACCCAGGCCTCAAACCAAATTGGGCTTCGTGCAGACTAATCCTAGGGGCCATATATGCATCCAGCAGACTGTCCAGTACCTTAGCTGTGACCGTTGCAAGGGATATGGGTCTGTAGTTGGTGGGATCTGCAGCATCACCGGTTTTATTTTTTATTATAGGGTCAACTACGGTTCTCATAAGTGCACTAGGTAGATAAGAATGACTTATGCACAGTCTAAAGAACATCGCCAAATAAAAGTTATACTTACTCTCTGAAATTACTGATTAATCAATTTTAGTACGTACTTATAGCAGCCATGCTTAACCAATTTTAAGCCTTTATTGTAAAATTACGGCAACGTGTTACTCGAACGAGGCGTGCTTTAACACCACCGTCAGCCAGTAATAAAAAGCTTTTTCAATAAACACTCATTTGGGAAAATTGCCAAAATATATAATACTTATAATTAACAGAAAAGTACTAAGTTATGATATTGATCTTGTTCTTGATCCTCTTGCAATACATATATTGCAAGAGGATCAAGAACAAGTGCCTTACCTTGTACCTTCAAAGTCCTCAAACATATACAAAAAATATTGGTTAAGAGCGTTTACGCCGTACGGCATTTCATACAAACTTTCAAACCCTTATTTTTCGAAATGAATGAACTGATTTCAATGAAACTTCATACGCATACGCAGGATACAAAGGTCTAAAAAGTTAGTAGACAACGTTTTCGAAAAATAGTGTTACAGCCAAATTAGACCAATTCTAAGTTTTCCATAGAAATAGAGATTTCCAGTTATCTTTTTTTAAATAAGACATTTCGAAAATGTTCTCTACTTACTTTTTAGACCTTTGTATCCTGCTTATACGTATAAAGTTTTATTAAAATCCGTTCATTAATTTCTAAAAATAAGGGCTTGAAAGTTTGTATGAAATGCCGTAGGGCGTAAACGCTCTTAAGTACTATTTTTATTTTGTAATGCAACATATTAGATTTTATTAGAGAGATTATATGAGAGATGAGATTATATTAGATTAGTAATATCTTATGCAATGCAATAGTAAATTTAATTAAAGCTAACGTATTGGTTGGTTTCGATCACACCTGAGGGAGAAAACGTTACCACCACAAAATGATGACGTCTTCCTAAATGTATGAACAATTTCATAAATATAACAGGAGATGGTTTAGGATCAGATCCGATCATGGTTTATTTATTTAATTTATTTATCCATTTATTTCAGACATCAATGCCCATGTAAACACATACAATACAATATTAACACTTTCCCTGCCATGGGAACCTCCGGCGACCCCCAAAAAACTTTGTTCAGCAGGCCAAAGCACATTTTTCAATACTGTTACCACATTTTCCATAACAGAACTCTAGTAGTTGTCAAAACTATTTCAATTCGGGAGGTCAGGGCGGATCCCACGGCGGCGTCCTGAAAGTTTTTTTTTTTTTAAATCCTTGGCCTCTTGTAATAATTTTGACTTTTGACTCACGGCATTCACAAGCAGAAACTTTGGAACCCGCCGGCGGCATCCATGGCCTCCTGAATTTAAAAAGTATTATATTTTGTCGACAGGGAGAGTGTTAATATAACTTAAAAATACTATAAATACATACAACATTATAATTACACAAAAAACTAACAACTAAAAACTAACGCACACGAAGTGTCTGCGTCGTGTTTCGCTGACTGGTGTCATGTATCCGGCCACGAAACCGGCGGTACACAACACCCTTCGGCCAGAACTCTTCCTTGAGGAACTTCTCGAGATGATGTGGCGGAACACGCGCCACGAACGACTTGAAGTTCGTGTTGTGACGCGACTCCAACTTCTCGACCCTCAAAGTTCAGTTGGTCTTCACACGCATGTATTCCACGATCTCCTCAACCTTCGTGGTGTGGTGGTGGATTAGGGGTATTGTCTGCATTTGGAGCTGATTCACGACGAACTATGGTTGACAATAATACACTAATATTTATTATTGATAATTACTTGTATTAAACTGCAGGCATGTTCATGCATTGTCGAAAGAAAAGCAAAAGAAAATTTTACATTACATCATTGATTACATATTAACACTAAAATGTACATTTTTTAAACAAGCATATAATATAATAAAACTGGCCAAGTGCGTGTCGGACTCGCACACGAAGGGTTCCGTACCACAAGGCAAAAACGCCGAAAAAAACATGTTTGTTGTATGGGAGCCCCCCTTAAATATTTATTTTACTTTAATTTTATTATTTATTATTAAAGTTAAAATACAACTGAGTATTTTGTGAATATTTCAAGTGCCTACCTGTTGCCATTTTTGATATCGAGCAAAAAAGGGCAAAAAAATCGCGTTTGTTGTATGGGAGCCCCCCTTAAATATTTATTTTATTTTGTTTTTAGTATTTGTTGTTATAGCGGCAACAGAAATACATAATTAGTGAAAATTTCAACTGTCTAGCTGTCGCGGTTATTGAGATACAGCCTGGTGACAGACAGACAGACAGACGGACAGACGGACAGACGGACAGACAGCGAAGTCTTAGTAATAGGGTCCCGTTTTTACCCTTTGGGTACGGAACCCTAAAAAAGGAAAGAAAACGACAGAAGCTCCAGTGAGCTTGATGCCCAGTGGCATCAAAAAATTCGTCCGCATCGCTGTTAATGGCATAAGTGCCCAAAAGGCTGGCAGCATTACCACGTTGGATGGCAATGCTTATTCTTTGGGCTAAAAATAGGCCAGCCCTCTGGTCACGTGAAGAGTGAACCAACCGCTTGGCGATGTCATATATATATATGACATCGATATATATATAATATATCATTGATATATATATTATTATAAAGCGATATCACTGACTTACATATATTACATTGTTTTTTTATTTATTTCATTTGTGTCTATCTTGGATCACACGACATTTTGGTTGGCGACGAAAACAGCATCAGCATATTTCAGCACTTTTACTGAGTGAGAGCAAATTAGTTATTTAAATTGTATTGATAATTAAAATAATGTTGATTCGTGTAATTCGTCACATCCGGGGTAGAGTGCTGAACAGTCGTCAGTTTCAACATGAGCCTTGTCGTATTCCTTATGTTCATCGTCTTGGAACACTTCACCTTTCGGCAACCTGCATTGAAAATTAAAATAATATTAGAGCATTTAAGAAAAACGTTTCCAAGAATGAGATATTTAACAATCATAAAAAGGTAAGAAGGTCTAAAATCAAGACAGGGCCAGACGTTGGCACGTTGTTGTAACTACAAAACAGTATATTTAAACACCATGATGTGTCGTCGTCCAGCACATCAAACTACCCGAAACTGACAAATTTTCCCAATCAACTTTGAACCTTGTGCTTCAGCGATAAAGTTGAAAATCCATTAAAGCAATTTGACAGATTGTAGTAGCTTGACGTGCTGGCGTCTGTACACAAAACTAAATCAAATATACAACGTGTTTTTAGGGTTCCGTTGCCAAATGGCAAAAAACGGAACCCTTATAGATTCGTCATGTCTGTCTGTCTGTCTGTCTGTCTGTCTGTCTGTCTGTCCGTCTGTCTGTCTGTCCGTCCGTATGTCACAGCCACTTTTCTCCGAAAGTATAAGGACTATACTGTTGAAACTTGGTAAGTAGATGTATTCTGTGAACCGCATTAAGAATTTCACACAAAAATAGAAAAAAAACAATACATTTTGGGGTTCCCCATACTTAGAACTGAAACTAAAAAATTTTTTTTTCGTCAAACCCATACGTGTGAGGTATCTATGGATAGGTCTTCAAAAATGATATTGAGGTTTCTTATATCATTTTTTTCTAAAATGAATAGTTTGCGCGAGAGACACTTCCAAAGTGGTAAAATGTGTGTCCCCCCCCCCCCCGTAACTTCTAAAATAAGAGAATGATAAAACTAAAAAAAATATATGATGTACAATACTATGTAAACTTCCACCGAAAATTGGTTTGAACGAGATCTAGTAAGTAGTTTTTTTTTAATACGTCATAAATCGCAATTTACCTTTTATTCAACCAACTAAAAAAATAAAAAACATTTAATTTCATAAACATAAACCTTATGCATGAACCTGGATGTTACGGAACCCTCGGTGAGCGAGTCCGACTCGCTCTTGCCCGGTTTTTTTCATATCCTCTCTATAACTCTAGGGTTTTTTACTTATAGAATATAACTTCTATAAGTAAAAATAAAAAAGTCCTAGAATATGTGGTCCAAATCTGCACAGTTTCGAAGATTCATGTATCTAAGTCATTCATATTTAAAGCTAAGAAAATTTGACGTCGTCATTTCACGTAAAGGTGTTTTATATTAATAATCGTGAATTTGTCGAATTATTTTGTATTGAAAATTAAAACAAAAAAATGATAATTGAAAAATAAATCATATGCTAGAGTTATTATGGGATATAAAAAAACACCTTGTTACAAAAGACCAAATCCTAATCCTTTCCAAAACTTTTCTTACTTAAAGCCGCATTAAAATACATAACATTCTTCCGCCAGCATCAGGCTAACGAGAGAAGAATTCCCCGCAATACCACTCACGAACACAACAATACAACACAAGTGCGAAAATCGATACTTACGTGAACATAGCTCTAAGGAATTCCTGCAGGAATGTCCCCTGCCTGTGAGCCCGCTGCGCCGCCTCACATAGTTTGTAAAGAACGCACTGACGCCCGTCTCTACCCGTCCTGCACAGATTACGTTAAACTGTTTAGAAAATGCTTTATTGTGGCGTACATTACGCTCAGTATCTAACCTCCATGTTTTGTAAAAGTTTTACCATGGTTAAGTATTAAGTAAGTGGTAGAGTGATTTAGTTTTTGGTGGAGGAGGCATTGTTTCTCACAGAGGCCTGCATGGTGCGGAAAAGTTAAGCAGTCAGTATAGGTAGTTCTCATAACCCAATATAAAATTACTGAAGTCAAATTAAATAATCAAAACTCTAAAATTTAACAAAAAAGAGGTAAAAAAGCTGACTTAGCGTATAAAATGAAAACATTACATCTAAATCAATAGAAGAGGAAATGATATGACGTTAGGAAATCGCATATTTCAATATGCAGCCTGTTCCGGCCGTCTTCTGTCGGTGATCAATCTAGATTAGTGTCAAATTGGATTGCTCTACTGTAACATAAATATTTTCTTCTTCTATGGTCATACTTACGCAGACAACAGCTTCTCAATTTTCTGATATAGTTCCGCTCGTATACTTCTATGAAACTCCACACTGTCTTTGTCTATATGCTGAGTTTTAAAATAGTCTGTCTTTAAATGTTTATCATGCAACTTTCTCCGATCAATTTTCTCTTTGTTTGAATTCAAATTGTCTGATATACTTCTTTTTCCAAAGGCTGGATTCACTATTAGTCTTCTGAAAGAAATTTAGGCATAAGTATATTAAAATAAATTATGTTATTCCAAATAGCTAAGCGTTACGTCGTTTTTATCTCAGGAGTTGCTATAAATGTGAACCCCTATGTATTTTGTGGTAGAGAGGCTCGACAGATTGTAGGTTATTTTATGTACATATTATCCCAAAACTGTGAATATTCCTTGTAAAAAAAAAACATCGTGAGGAAACCGGCATGTCCTAGAACCAAAAACTAGAAGACATGTGACATCAACCAACCCGCACTGGCATTATAACCCACTCCATCTCGAAGGGAGGAGGCCTGTGTCCCAACAGTGGGAACATTATTTGGGTGCTTATACTCCATTTGAAATTAGATTAGACATTTAAATAAACCTTTTTTACAGTCCGTTCAACCGATTTTGACTTCTATACCATAGGCATAAGGATGGTATTAAAGGCATAAAAGTGGTTACAATACCAACTGTTTACTGCAGCTGCCATAATGTCATGCCATCAACGCAATAGAATTCAAATTCGGTTGAACGGACTGTAAAAAGGTTTATATAAATGTCTAATCTCCTTTCAAATGGAGTATAAGTGACTATTCCCTGAGAGATCCGTGTTTCGCAATTATGTTCAAAAATACTAAGTACTTCACTTCCTTCGCTCGGTGTTCGACAGACCATTCAAGATGTAATATTGTTGTCATCCATTATTAGATAATCATTTAAGATTTCCTACTCGCTTTTGTTCCGGATGACAAAAAAATTAAAAACAGTCACAAAATTAGAATGTGTTTCAATTACAGACATACCTTTTATAAGGAACTTTAGCAATGAGCCTCCCATCTTCATCCAAGTAATTTATAGTCTTGACCACGTCACTTCTTTGCAGAGGTTTCTCGAACTCCTTCAACGCATAGAATATCTTCGGGTCCGCAGGCAATGACCAGGCCAGACCCGTGGTAGTAGCAAATAGGAAGATGTCACCAATAGGAATCAGTGCTGCGGTTTGTAAGAAAAACACTGAAATTAAGAAAAATATATTAGTTATAGTGATGATACAGATATATATTTGATTGTATATACATAGGATACCAAAATTTCCTGGAGTTATTGGTCCTCTTTCACAGATTGCTTCAAAGATTTACGAACTAAAGAGAGCTGATTAGAAATATGCACAATGCAAAATTATTATGGTGATTAAACGACTTAAATCTTAAACTTACCAAGTTGGAAAGAGCTTCCATCTGGAAATATTACGAATCTTTTTCGTCTCGACAACAAACTTGACCCTACACTATCCTCGTAGGATTCATAATCTATATTAGTTCTATTGTCTATTACATTTTCACAAATTAATATTTGTATTACTAAAAATGTTATGAACAATAAACTGTTCATATTTAAATCAATAAATAAAAGTATTTTCAAAAAAGCACGAGCAAGCTGTATCTTGCAGATTTTATTTTGGACTGGCTAGACGGAAATAAAACCTAGGCTTCCAACTTCGAAAATAGATTTTGTTCTAGACTGTCGTAAAACAATGGAATTGTTCAATTAACACTGTGTTAATTGAGATACTGTTAGCTTTGAGTAGCAAACAAAAGAGGTAAATTAGGTCTTATTAGAGTGTCCGTGTTTTACCAGTGTAAACTGCAATAGAATGTGAGGAGTCTTTCATCCTGTAAACAGAGCCGTAACATCTGTGTTTCGTCCGCCTTAATGAGAACTCAGATTCGAGCGATCTTAGGTGGAGAACCTCAAGGTGGCATTCTTTGCCCCCTTAAGTGTATTTATTTCGCGGCCAGTGTAATATTCATATTCATTCTAATCTTTTCAATTCTTTTTTTGTATTTCATTACATTATAATATTTAATATTCTGTATTTCATCCAGGGTTCTAACGTTAACTGTACTCACCGCACGCGGGGCATAGGCGTGTGTTCAAACAACTTTTTTGCTGTAATGCCAATAAACGCATTTTTTTTTTCTTTCTTTAAACCAAAACATGCAGCAAGACTGTTATTGGATCTATATGATCTGCCTAGCTAGCTACTACTTAAAAGTCAGGTGTCAAGCTGTCTACTATTTCGATCGTGTTTATATTAGAGCCAGATAGGGTACAGGGGGGTCCCTAGGAATATAATAATAAAATACTTTACTAAAAAAAAAAAAATCTTTTCCACATAGACGCCTTTGGCCCACTGGTAAAGGCCCCTACTTACGAGTTTGAATCCAGGCAAGCGCTTTACTTGTGTAAAATTTATTTATCACTACTGCTCTCAAAACGGTGAAGGAAAACATCGTGAAGAAACCGGCCTGTCCCCCAAACATTCGAAGACATGGGACATCTACCAACCCGTACTGGGCCCGCATGTTGGTTACGGCTCACTCCCTACCACAGAAGGAGGCCTGTGTCCCAGCAGTAAAAATGTTATAAGCTGATTATACTATTGTTGCGAGCTTCGGATTCGTGACAATTAAAACTGCCGATTTAATAACCAAAAAAAATGACACTTTAATCAACAACACTAATAACAATTCAAACACACTAATTATAGAACACAATTGCACTACTGATCGCTTTAAGTCGCACTTGATGATCGCTTCGGATGTATCCCCTCATATCTCTTATCTAACTGTGTCCTTATATAGTGCCGCAGATAATTCTGGAACCTTCCATTGTAGAAACATCTAGAATGTTCGAGTACATACCGGCCCCGACCGACCAGATGTCAATAGTTCGAGGAAGTTCTAGAAAGTTCTCGCTTCGAAATTTCTAGAAGGATCTTGACTACTAGTTCCGCTACTCGATACTAGATGGGGCTAGTAACTATGTTACTATGTACCAAGAATTAATTGTGGCGCGCAACACTATGCTATAAACCTAAAAATATGAAGATTAAAACATGTGATACCTAAATACTTTCTGAGAGACTATCTCCAATAGGAAAACCTCTTTCTGGGGAGGAGGGATAAAATATTATTTTAGATCCTGCCTACGCTTACCATCATTTGGTGTAAATATAGTCAAACATGACCAGATCAAAGATAAAATCAAATCAATAACGTTTGAGCTGGGAATCTAACTCAGGACCAGGACCTAATGCTTAGTATTAGCACTTGCAACCACTAGGACTAGACCAACCAGGCTATGGCTTACTTCAATTTGTAAAAAGTGCTGGTGGACTAAGGATACTCGGCAGGTGGAACATTCTCTGGTCAGCAAATCAAATCAAACCATTTAGGTTATTAGTTTGCAAACACGGGTATCATCGCTTTTGCATTGGTTACGCCAATAATCCGCCTTACAATAATCCCCTAATTTGCTAAATTGTGTTTGTAGCGTCCCACTTCAATCGCTTTAGTAGGTACGTTCCAAACTCATTTCTAGGCTACCACAGTTCTGTTATTGCTGGTTGGTGGTGGGGACTAAGTCTTCCTACCATTATTTTAAATTTTAAACTCAATCACCAATTTGTTTATCAAGTGTTGTGCGAAGATTGAAATATTTTCTCAATATCGTATTCTCTATTTCTCACTGTAGGAGTATAGTTGCTAAATAAAAAAGAAAAAGAAGAGAAATAGAAGCAGAGTATTCTATTCTATGCTCTGACCAACCATGAGTGACAATGCTCATGTAGGTAAGCCATTTTACATCCAGCGAATCTTCACTACGGATTTTTGCGATTTGTAGGTCAATTTCAGGTTGCATGTTGATTAGAATATGATTCGCGACCGTAAAAAATATTTTACAGAATTATAATCATTAAAATCAGCAATACAACTCCTTGAGTTCGAATTAGCCTCAAGTTACATGCTTTCATGAAATAGTCATTCAACGAGGTAATTGAACTTAGAGAGTTGTATTGATGATTTTTATGATTCGTCGTCGTTTCAGCCGATAGACGTCCACTGCTGGACATAGGCCTCCCCCAATTTTGGGGGGGGGGGTTGCCATAATCGCCACGCTTGGCGATCGCAATATGGTATGATGGTGGAATAAATGGAGAACGCTGCTGCCCATTCTCCGGTAAGACCCTTAGTCGCCTTTTACGAGACCCACGGGAAGTAAGGGGTGGTGCAATTCTTTAAGTCCGGCACCACACAGACAATTTTATGATTTTTTTTTTCAGAGATTTTTATGGAGAGGAGGAAGTACTGACTTTTAGGACCTCTTCATTCAGCAAAAGAAATGTATCAAAATATTAATTGATATAGATCAATGAGAGAGTTGTAGGCCACACTTTATTAAATAACAAATTCATACACTACCAGCAATACAACGTTATTTTTAGTATATGCGAAACATGAATATAGTTTGTTCAGAATAAGCAAATGAATCGATTCCATAAATTTTTACCCCATGTTATATTTTGTTCCAAAAATATTTAAAAAAGGTTAAAAGTTGGACACCGAGCGACACTAAGTAGGTTATCCAATAGGTTAGGTTAGGTACCTAGGTAACTATTATCAATGAGCACAAGACGGCACGGCGCGAGCGGCGCGGGTGAGCATGTTTTTGTACGGACAAACAGGTAACTTAACAAGCTTCTAACTTTGTGATTTTTCATTATACAGTTTTGAAATTTTGTATATAGATTCTTTACATACAAAAATACTAGACACGTGTTTTGGGTTTCGCATATACAAAAAATAATGTTGTATATATACTACAAGATTGTATATTCATTAGAAAACATAGACACCTCTTCAAATTAAATATCGAGCTAAATGAAAACTATAAAACGGAACAAGAATATATTAATTCTATCCATCACAAACTTAAAAGTTATCGGGAAAAGCCCATACTCTGGACTACCTAATATATTTAATAAGCTACCGGAAAGTTTAAAATCTCTACCAAATAACTCAATTTTCTGGAAAAAGTTGAAATCTTTGCTAATAAAGAAAGGCAAATAATAATACCGTTGAAGAATTTAAAACTGACAAATTGTGTATCGATCGATCTTGTACTTGACGTAAATGTGAAATAATTAATGACTATACTAAATTACCTAGACTAAAATGAATGAATGAATTGATAATAATGATTAATTTTAAAATAAAATGTAACATATTTTTGATAATGTTTAGAATAATGTAAATTGTTTAGAGTCAATATTATAATATAGAGAGAGCAGTGGTGGCCAAATGGTAACGGCCGCGACTTACGAGTTGTAGGTCGTGGGTTCGAACCCAGACAGGCGCTTTACTTTGTGTAAATTATTTCTTCACCATTGCTCTCAAAACGCTGAAGGAAAAACATCGTGAGGAAATCGGCATGTCCTAGAACCAAAAATTCAAAGACATGTGACATCTGCCAACCCGCACTGGGCCCGCGTGGCGGATTACGGCCCACTCCCTCTCATCGAGAGGAGGCCTGTGGCCCAGCAGTGGAAACTTTATAGGCTGATAATGGTATTATAATATTATCCAATTTGATATATAAAATTTGCATGGTACATGTCTTAATACTAGATTTAAGTTAACAAATAAATAAATAAATAACTTTATCAACATACAACCGTAAATTGCAAAAAAACGTAAAAATTACGTGGGCTGTCCTGACGCTTTCGCCTTAAAGGGTTTAAAGAGGCAATTATAATAAAACCATGTCATTATTTTACGTATTTAATTTTAATTATATGACGATCGATTCATCTATTGTGACACATCCAGGGTACCGTACAGAACAGTCATCATTTTCGACATGTGCCGAGTCGTATTCTTTATGTTCGTCGTATACAAACTCTTCGCCTTTCGGTAACCTGTAATTGAGATTAAGGTATTTAAATTACATCACCCACGAAAAATGATTAAATCATCATCATCATCATTTCAGCCGAAAGACGTCCACTGCTGGACATAAGCCTCCCCCAAAAGGGGGGTTTGCCATAATCGCCACGCTTGGCAAGCGGGTTGGCGATCGCAGTATGGTATGGTGGTGGAATGCATAGAGAACGCTGCCGCCCATTCTCCGGTACGACCCTTAGTCGCCTTTTACGACACCCACGGGAAGTATGGGGTGGTGCTATTCTTTAAGTCCGGCACCACACAGACTAATAATAGTAATTAATAATTGCACCGCCCTAAGGTAGGACTGGCAAAAATGCCTAAGGCATTATTACGTCTTTGTACATTTATTTTTATTTGTGAATAAAGTTTAAATAAATAAATATTTTATCATTATGTGTCCGTCACTGATAGGAAACATTTCAGTATTTATTTAGATGGCTTTAAGAGTAAGAGAAGACTAAAGAAACCATGGATGTTTTTTTGTAAAAATAATACGATTATAATGGGGGATGAATGCTGAACAGCTAATCAAAATATGGGTACAGGACGCGCAATCAGTCAGTCGATTCGGAGTCGTTTCATAAAAAAGAGCCTACGTGGTCAAAATGTATGGAACAGCTCATTTTTTTTTTTAATAACCGACGAAAAATTTTAACGCTGGGGCGTTCGGAATCATCATCTGAATCCATGGTAACAGGATGAGGAACAGGCCTCCGCCTATGTCAAGTACCGGACGTCATTTGCAGAAGGATGATGACTATAAGTTGTGTGGAAATGTTTTGGCACGGAATGGGCATGTGACGGGGAGAAACATGGAAAATGAGCTGAGAAATGTTTGAGTATGATTAGTGCAAATATCGATACTTACGTGAACACAGCTCTTAGAAATTCCTGCAAGAATGTCCCCTGTTTAGGAGTCCGCTGCGCCGCCTCGCATAGTTTGTAAAGAACGCACTGCCGCCCGTCTCGACCCATCCTGCACAGATTACGTTACGCTTACTAGATTGAAACCTTTTTTTTCGTTTCCTGGGTGGAAAATGCTCATGGATGTGTTCCGCCCTGGGGCGGGCAGAGGGGTCTGTCAGAATCTTGCTGCCTAAAAGCCACCCCGGTGTTCCATTTCACACCTACGCCGGGGGTCGCGGAAACGTACGATCCTTCCGCAACCCCCGACTGGTGTCGGCCCGCCACCGCGGGCCTCCTCGGGTCTGGCGAGATCTCCCTCTCCCTTTCCGCAGCCTCCTTTTGTGAGACGACTGTTTCGCAGAAGGAAACCACCGCGTCCCAGGACTCTTTACTGTCGACCATCGACTCGACAACGGCCGGCAGCGAGATACCCCCAACCTACTTCTGAGATGAGGACACGGTGCGGCTCCTCCCAAGAGGCACACTCTGCCAGCGTATGCTACGCCGTGTCCTTACTCGATTGAAACCTACAGCCAGGACTGGCCTGCATTAGCAACAAACAGAAGTTTCAGGAAGAGTAAGAGGATAGGATAAATGATTAATTATTGATTTTATTCCTATTTGACAAAATACTGAAACAAACTCAGAGGTCAGAGTCTTTTAAAAGTCCACACATAATCTTGCTCAGATCATGTAAAGGCCACGTGGAATGGTGTTTAAAATGGTCTTTTGAGGAAAGAACCAGATTAAGTGAACCTGTCCAGTCAGTGTACGCATTTGTTAGTAATCTTGCAGCTCAACTAAGAACTTAAGGAACTCAATAAAGCCCTTGGCATGCAGTAAGACACTAGACACTAGATGTACAGATATGGTGGAGGTTTTATCATCACGATTTTAAACTACACACAATTGGTTGATACTATCCAGCACACGAACATAATTCTACCTCTGTCGTATTTAATAAAAAAAATGTTTGCAAGCAGGCATACAATTTAAAAATCTGATATATTGTTTCAGTAATTATTCCAGCAAACTCTTTACCTTTAGTATGTAATCTTAACTTAATACTTACGCTGATAACAGTACTTCAATCTTTCCATACAGATCCACTCTATTGCTTCTGTGGAACTCTATGCTGTCCTTGTCCAAATGCTGCGCCTTCAGATAGTTGCTTTTCAAATGTTTATCATGCATCTTTTTCCGATCTATCTTTAGTTTCAACTTCTCCTTGAACGAAAGGGTTTCTTCTTCTATACTTCTTTTAGCGAAGGCTGGATTCACAATTAGTCTCCTGTAAAATCAAATTGGTATGTTATGTAAATAAAATGTTAATTCATTTTACAATTTGTTTTTAGCATTTAGCTATTTCATTATTCATCATTCTCCTGTCCTTATCCTAATTTATTTTGGGTCGGCGTTTTTTTTTTTCTTATATATTTCTTTATTAGTCGTCATCTCGGTAGTCACCGCCTTTCTAAACAAATCATCAGTCACACGACTATAAGCTTTTCCGTTAATATTGTTACGAGCTTCGGAAAAAATAACATTTTAATAAACAACACTAATAACAACTCAAATACACTAATTAGAAAACACAATTGCACTACTGATCACTCTTAAGTCGATTGAAGATCGCCTCGATGTATTCGCTTGTATCGCTTTATCCAAACTGACTCGGCCGTTGGAAGTCGCGACGCCCCCGCTAGGGGGCGTGGCGAGCGGCGTCAGGGCTATGCCCCCCGGCCGCGGAAGCCATACGGCGGCCCGCAAATACGGACCTCTCACTTCATGTGCCACAAGGGCTGGCGGTTATTTGGACGCGCGTTTTAAAAACGCGGGTCCATGTGAATAGCTGCTTATAGTGTTTCTGTAGGCGCGCCGCGACGCTGTATAGCAGCGCCGCTTTCTTCACGACACCTCGGCGGTCTGTCCCCGCCAGGTGAGACCCCCAGTTACCTGGGGGAGGCCCGGCGAGAGACGACCTGCGACGAAGGTGCCGACTCGACGCTCCTACAGAATATAGGTATGTTGCCCCCGCCCGCCCCGCTTCCAGAGCTAGCCGGTTACGGTCCGGGCTAAGGGGCAGTCGTGTGTGTGTGAGCGGTATTGTGCTGTGTGACACCGCTCAGTGTCTACGTGATCGCAGCCCGCACTGCGCGTTCACGTGTGAGTATGGCGTCTGTTTAGTAATGTATGACTGCGTTCGTTACGTAACGTGCCTATATTAACCTAGCACACGCTACGCGACGAGTGTGTGTTATGTTATGTGGAGTGCTATTGTTTCGGGTGAGCCGCGTGTAACCTGGGTGCGGCTCACTCGAGGCGTCAATCCGGTGCGATGGGGTCGTCGTCCGCTACCAGGTCGCGGGGCAAGGGTCTCGCGTCAGGGGGGCGCGCGTGCCAGGGCGCGATGTCCTTGACATGGGGCCAAGCAGACGCGTCGGCACGCGCGAACATTCCTTTCGCGAGGTGCCGCACAAACTCATCCAGGCTCTCAATCCCGAGGTCCCTCTGGATGACGTCGTTCCTCACATAGCGAGGGGCGTCGACTATAGTCCGCAGCGCGAGGCTCTGCTGCGCGCGGAGCTGCTTCCGGTTCGTCTCGCTAGTGAGGGCGAACCATGCCGGAGCGGCGTACGTCAAGATTGGGCGCACGTACAACTTGTACACGCCCAACTTGACGCGCGCCGGGAGGCGGGACGAGAGCACTGGTTTGAGCAGGTTGCGGGCTACCCTACCCCGTGCGGCGACCGAGCGGACGTGAGGCCCCATCGAGAGCCGACGGTCGATGGTGACCCCCAGGTACTTAACCCGGGGCGACCACGCGACGTCGGCTCCTTGAAGCTTCAGGGGAGGCGGGAGGGGCGCTGATCCGGTGATCATCGCCTGCGTCTTACCCACGTTCACCGACAGCCGCCACTTGGACAACCAGTCGGGAAGGAGCTCTAGGGCGCGCTGCATTTTGACCGCCGCGTATTTCGCATTGAGCGAAGTTGTTATGTACGCGGCGTCGTCAGCATACAGCGCGAGCATCGCATCCTGTGTCGTGGGGATGTCGTCCGTGTAGCGTGACTGACTCGGTCGTGGCGCATCCCGACCTTATATAGTGCCGCAGATAGTTCTAGAACCTTCCACTGTAGAAACATCTAGAATGATCGAGTACATACTGGCCCCGACTGACCAGATGTCGATAGTTCGAGAAAGTTCTAGAAAGTTTTCGCATTGAAATTTCTAGAAAGACCTTGACTCTACTAGTTCCGCTACTCGATACTAGATGGCGCTAGTGGTAACTATTGTCACCATGTACAGGCATTAATTGTGGCGCGCAACATTATAAACATGATATGTATCATGCATGAAATCGTGATACAAATCAAGTGGTGTTGTTGATGAAGCAAGTGCAGCAGATACCAGCGCGTTCTCTGCTTGCAGATAATATCTAACATCAGACTTATTTTGCGATATGTCCTTTGCGCCCAATCATCGAGATTCCCATGGCCAAAAGTGGATGTCCCTTTTTTGTTTAATATAGGTATGCGCTCGTCTATTTGATCATCTCCGATTTCCTATTTGTGAAACAAAGATCTGAGGGGCATAATCAGACTAAAATGTTCCCACTGCTGGGTAGACAGGGCTCCTCTTGGTGAGAGGAAATGGGCCGTATTCCACCACGCCGGCCAAGTGTGGGTTGGTAGATGTCAAATGTTTATTATTATTTGGTTCTAGGACATACCGGTTTCCTCCTCCTTTACCGTTTTGAGAGTAGTGGTGATGAAATAATTTACTCAAAGGAAAGCGCCTGTTGGGGCTTGAACCTACGACATACAACTCCTAGGTCGCGGCCGTTACCACTGGGCTACCATACAACTGCTCGCTGGACAACCATCACTTGCTAATCTGATGGGCAATTCCCATATTTTAAAGAACAGCCACAATCTATCTAACATTATATCATCTACATTTTTGACAAGGTTTGACATTCCTTCTCGCTGAAATGAGAATGAAACTAGATTTTTAACGTTTCATTAACCAAGATCATAACATAACTGGACATTATAACATTCAATATAAACATACCTTCTATAAGGAACTTTAGCAATAATTCGTCCACTATCATCCAAGTAGTTGATAGTCCTGACATCATCGCTTCTCCGCAGGCCTGCTCCATGTTCCTTGAACATGTGGAATATCTTGGGGTCTGTTGGCAGAGTCCAAGCAAGAGCAGCAGTGTTGCCGAAGAGGAAGATGTCACCAATGCGGATCAACGCCGCCGTTTGACAGCAGAATACTGAAAATAGGGAAATTAAGAACATTAACCTCTATCCTCTAACCTCATCAATCATCATTTCAGCCGAAAAGACGTCCACTGCTGGACATAGGCCTCCCCAAGCACCTCCACTTCGACCGGTCCTGTACTTCCCGCATCCAACGGGTTCCTGCGGCCTTTACAAGGTCGTCGGTCCACCTTGTGGGAGGCCTTCCAACGCTACGTCTTCCGGTACGCGGTCGCCACTCCAGAACCTTTCGGCCCCATCAGCCATCTGTTCTGCGAGCAATAGGCCCTGCCCACTGCCACTGACTGACTTATGGCACTGAAACGTGGTCGCTCACAATGAGCCTTATAAGAAGGCTAAAAGTCACCCAAAGGGCATTGGAGAGGGCTATGCTTGGAGTTTCCCTGCGTGATCAAATCAGGAATGAGGAGATCCGCAGGAGAACCAAGGTAACCAACATAGCCCGAAGAATTGCCAAACTTAAGGGTACGTTTTTTGCAATTTGCTGGTCAGTATTAAGTTGTACGTTGATTAAAGTATGATTCGCGACCGTAACAAATATGTATTTACAGAATAATAATCATTTTAAAGTCATCAAAACAACTCTCTAAGACCAAGTAAACCCATTGAATGACTATTTCATGAAATCTAGACATTTTACAATTATACTAACTTAACAAGTTGTATTACTGATCCTAATGATTATAATTCTGTAAATACATATTTGTTGCGGTCGCGAATCATATTTTAATCAACGTACAACCTTAATACTGACCAGCAAATTGCAAAAAACGTAAAAAAAAATTGAATTTCGCGGGCTACCCTGGCGCTTTTCACCCGCGTAAATGTCGATCCCGTGCGAATATCGGGATAAAAATGTCAGCTACCTCCATTCAAAATTTTGTCAATATTGGTCCAGCCGTTTGAGCGTGAAGAAGTAACAAACATATAAACACACCCCCACACACACACTCACACACTCACAAACTTAACTTAATAACTCCTTTATAATATTAGTGTGATTCCAATAATAAAAATATCAACACAGATAATAAAGTTTATAATTTACTACTGAAAATCTCGCCCCGAGTACCTATTACATGCAATAAGTGTCGAGATTTTCATGCTGATGTAAACAAGCTCTAACTAAACGCTACTTCTCCGAACAGATTAGTTACGAATTAGCTGGTTTACCTAGAGTTTCAGACTAATTTCAATATGAGACTTTAACCTAATAAATCAAGATAAACTAATGAAATTCAAAGTAGCAGGAATACATTAAAGTAAATAAAACATCTGAAATAATTAACAATGTAAACAATATCACTAACGGATACGTTTCAATTAAGAATAATTAACAGTCTGCATATTTAGTTCACAGACAAGAATGTCAAATAATGTACCCAACATGTATTCATTGGCACTAACCTCAATGCACGTTAAAATTCACCAAATAAAGAATTCTAACTGTTGAAATACAAAAAGGAACGCTGAAATATATTATCTCATTACGGATCAAATGCTTAGCACACATAAGTATTCACCCACCAAGTTGCAGAGAGCTTCCATCTGGAAATATTACGAATCTCTTTCGCCTCGACAACGCTCTTGAACCTTCATTTTCCTCGTGAATTTCATTTACCGTATTATTTCCATTGTCCCACACATTTTCACTAATTACCGTCTGTAAAACTAGGAACGTTACCAAATGTGAAAATATACTATTCATATTTGGAACAATACTGAACAGTTATTCAAAAACGTGTTTTTTTTTTTAAATAGCAATGCAACCTGTTCCTAACGGATTTTATTTAGAACTGGCCACACGGATGTGTTCTTAAACTCAAAGTTTCTAAATATGTTTTTCAAAACGTGATTCAGAGTTGCCCGTTGTGAATGATAAAATGGACTGACCCGTTCTTGAACTATTGAAACCATAATGTTACAAATGAAACTGTCAATTAACACTGTGTAAATTGATTTACTGTTAACTTCGTGCGACAATTCCGAATGTTAAAAACATAAATTGTTTGCTTAGAAACAAAGAAAGCAATGTAGGGAGGCCCTATTAGATCGTCAATGTGTTACGGTATTAAATTCCGTTCCAATGACGGTAAGTTAAGAAATAATAATAAATAAAACAAAACAGTGGTCAATAGTTTATTCATTAACACAATAAATATTAACATTTGAAGCACAATAAAATTAGCGTTACCTTAGATTTTTAATCTTACTGTAATGAGGTAAGACATGAGGTCGACAAGCATACATAAAACCCCTCTTTATTAAATTACATTACATTACTTAAAAAAATAAAATAATCTATATCTAAACTAATAATAACTAAATCTGTCTGTTTGATTCTTTCCTCAAAAGACCATCTCAGACATCGATCTACATGGTCTTCATATAACCTGACCAAGATTATGTCTGGATTTTAAAAGAGACTGTGACCTCTGAGTTTGTTTCGGTCTTTCTTTTCAGAGTAGTCAGATAGGAAACGCCGATCTCATCTAGTTTTAAAAAAATCATGATTGACGTGTAAAAGTGTTTGTACAAACCTACTTACAAAAATAAAATCATTAATCTCGACTATAACCATTTAATCGTATGATCGCTTTTTGAACGAGTTATTCCGGTCTGATCCCCCGAACACCCCCCCCCCCCCCCCAAATCTTCTGCAAGTTCGTCTTTTGTTTTTAATCTCTGTCTTATCCACATTATGTAAGTTTACTCTTTTTGACAGGTAAGTACAGTCAAAAGGAAATAAAAGTTTCATTATTTACAAAATTAAATAAAGCTCTGGAACTACCAGTCGAAATTAATTTCAAAATTTATTTTGCATTTGATGGTCCAATTTTTGAGGAAAGCTATTTAACATCACGCTAGGAGACGAGCAAAAGGGAAAAAAGTCAAAAAGAACGCTATGTGAAAATTAAATGATGACGCGCTGCGTGGGCAGGCGATGTGATGCTACGGGAGGGTCGGGGGAACAATAAATTTCACGTGAACGAAGTCGCGGGCGGAAGCTAGTCTAAAAATAAAAGGCAAGCCAATTACCAATGATCTTTCAGCAAAAGACTTGCCAGATAAATCTTCTACATTCTAATACATTTAAGCAAATGAACCCTTTTCTTTAGTTCCTTCATACCACGTTGACAGTATGCATGAATCGATTCAAGTATACAGGGTTATTTGAAAAATACCAAAAACCTCTTAAGAGGTCATTGTACTCATCATTATGAACAACTTTTACTATGGGACCAAATCTGAAATCGCGAAAAAAAAATCAGCTGTTCCCTACATTTCATTTATGTTCGTGTAACTCGTCAAAATGTCCCATAGTAAAAGTCGTCCCGTAGTAAAAGTCGTCCCATAGTAAAAGTTGTTCATAATGATGAGTACAATGACCTCTTAAGAGGTTTTTGGTGTTTTACAAATAACCCTGTATTGGTATAGTCTCAAATAAAAGGCTTCAAATACGAGCCTCCAACTATTATTCATTTTATTGTTACCAAGTTTACTCTTAGTTAATTCGACTACAAATGGGCAAAGTAAACCATTAGTCTGTAAAAATGAAAACACAAGATTCCACTCTATATAGGAACTGCAAACAGTAATCGGCCAATGTTACTTGAGCTCACAAACGCAGGAGCTGGTTAAACTAGATAGGTCATAGACTGGCGACAATTGTGGCCTATTTTTGTTAGTTTTAAGTTTACGATATTGCGTGAGTGTAACGGTGTAATAAAAAAGCAAATGGTGAAATGCAAGAAATAACCACAAATCTATTACAAATAAATAAAACTGAAGTGTCTGTTTGTAATGTTAAAATAACAGCTTTTTACTAAATGCTTACTAATAATAAAAAACTTGTTTTTTTGTCAGCCTAATTATTTGAACTGATTTTTAATTAAATTTTGTATGGGGATACTTTGAACCCTGGGGAAGGATATAGGTATTTTTTATCGACATACGACGCGTGCAGGGCCGCGTGCGGGAGTATAGTCATCTAAATAAATTGAGCGCTAAACGTATTTAAAACATCAGTCTTTGTCAACTAAAAACAATTGATGAAAATAGAACTATGTTTTTTGTTTATCGCTGTTAAAAGAGTTTTTTTTGTGTTTTTTTTTTTCAAGCGGGCCAAGGACTTTGTTAATTACAGGAATTGAATTTTGTTGACTGTGATCATCTTGTCCTGTGTGACAAAAAAAAACTGCGATTGTAAGGATGATATTATTGGGTCAGTTCAATATCAGTTGTTCTTTTTTTCGAAAAGAGAATTGAAGAATTTATGTGACATACATACTGTCACGCCATTTTGAAAAAAAAAATGGCGAACACACAGGACAGGAATGGTGGACAGGTAGGTATCCCACGGACCTTCAAAGTCCTTTTAATAATGTATTCCTTACAAGCAAATTTTTCAATGTCACTAAATGCTTTTCAACATCATGTTCTGGCTATCATCACCCAAAATTATGTTGCAAGTAAAAGTATCCCGTCTGCAACTTCTAGTAAGCAAATCTCGCCGCGTCTGGCTCGAGCAGGGGTTCCTCACATTCTGGATACAGTTCATCACAGGACCCCGTGGCTGAGAGAGCTTCGTCGTATTCACCGTGTTTGTCTTCTACACCCACTGAGTTTTTTGGTAAACTGAAAATAGATATGAACTCGAATTAGGTTATTTTTATTGTCTGAAACTAAAGCGATATAATAGAATTGTCAAAATCCATGTATTAAGTTAAGGCACTACCTTGAAAATAAATCGTAGTGACTGATCTACTCAGAGAGCGAAAGTGATGCAATTACTTTTGAAACGCAAAAGAAGAGAGATGGCTATAATGTGCGTGCGCTCGGAATAAAACGACGTAAGTGCCAAAACGAATTTACTCCTTTTTAGGGTTCCGTACCTAAAGGGTAAAAACGGAACCCAATTACTAAGACTTCGCTGTCTGTCCGTCTGTCCGTCTGTCCGTCTGTCTGTCTGTCTGTCACCAGGCTGTATCTCAAGAACCGCGATAGCTAGACAGTTGAAATTTTCACAAGTTATGTATTTCTGTTGCCGCTATAACAACAAATACTAAAAACAAAATAAAATAAATATTTAAGGGGGGCTCCCATACAACAAACGCGATTTTTTTGCCTTTTATTGCTCGATATCAAAAATGGCAACAGGTAGGCACTTGAAATATTCACAAAATACTCAGTTGTATTTTAACTTTAATAATAAATAATAAAATTAAAATAAAATAAATATTTAAGGGGGGCTCCCATACAAGAAACATGTTTTTTTCGGCGTTTTCGCCTTGTGGTACGGAACCCTTCGTGTGCGAGTCCGACTCGCACTTGGCCAGTTTTTTTAACTAAATAAATGAATTAAATTTAAAACTATTTTGAGTAAACTTGGATATAATAATTCTCTATGTTTTAAAGTAAATTCCATTGGATAGCTCTTAAGCGGTACGCCGTGATGTAAAAAAAGGAAAAAAAAATAAGTATATAACTTTACAATTTTATTGTATCGAGAAAAAATCATTGAATTGTGTATTCCTTTTAATCATTGAATTTTAATTTAAAGTAAATTAAAATCAGCTAAGAAGTACTATAAAGTCAGTCATCTTCGTAGATTTTGTTATACTGCCTACTTAATCATTTGCAAAAATGGAGAGTTTTTGCTACTTATTTTTAGATCTGACCATAATCACACTAATATTATAAAGGCGAAAGTTTGTGAGTGTGTGTGTGTGTTTATATGTTTGTTACTTCTTCACGCTCAAACGGCTGGGCCAATTTTGATAAAATTTTGTATGGAGGTAGCTGACACCCTGGATTAACATATAGGCTACTTTTTATCCCGATATTCCCATGGGATCGACATTTACGCGGGTGAAACCGCGTGGCGCAGCTAGTCTTAAATAATCTAATATGTACAACATATTTTGTTTGATAATTCCAAGTTTTCAAATAACGGTGAAATTTAACCAAGAGTATATCAAATATCTTCCTTTAAAATCCGGCCACTTGTGGCTTGTAACTAAATCTACGTAATTATATTCTTAATTATTCAATTTCGAGACTCCTAATTAATTATTCGAATGTAATTATAATATTCGAGCTTAATCTTGTCGTCTTTAATCATGAATAATTTTACTTTTGGTATTTTAGTGTCCGTAATGCCCTTCATTAGTTTTTCAGTAATATTAGATTACTAGCCGCACCCCGCGGTTTCACCCGCGTAAATGTCGATCCCGTGGGAATATCGGGATAAAAAGTAGCCTATATGTTAATCCAGGGTGTCAGCTACCTCCATACAAAATTTTATCAAAATTGGTCCAGCCGTTTGAACGTGAAGAAGTAACAAACATATAAACACACACACGCACACTCACACACTCACGAACTTTCGCCTTGATAATATTAGTGTTATTAATAGATAAGAAAATTGTCCTATTTCTAGTTTGTGGCTAAGTAATATCAGCCGCAAGGGTCGATGGATCAGGTTAAGCTACGCTTGCCGCGGTTAGTCAGTGGATGGGTGACCATCCTTACATACCAAGACCCCTCCGTGCCTCGGAAAATACGTTAAGCTGTTGGTCCCGGCTGTCATTCGAGGATCATTGACAGTCGTTACGGGTCGTCAGAAGCCCGAAAATCTGACAACCAGTCTTACCATGGGGTATCGTATTACCCAGCTGCTGGGATGTGGAGGTCAGGTAGCCGCTCCATGTAAAATACTGGTATTCAGTTGCATCCGGTTTGACTGGAAGCCGAACCCAACATAGTTGGTAAAAGGCTAGGCAGATGATGACTGTTGGTAGGCCTTTAACTTTACTAAGAGCATAAGTCAAGATTATACTAGGACACTAACCTGGATCTGTCTATGGGCTTTAAACGAAATAACCGGTCTCCAATACATACACAGTGACAGGGACATGGACACACAATCCGCAACGCACATGACTCCATCGTAAAACAAAATTCATCAGTTTTCGAAAAAAAAAATCTGCTGTTTCTTAGAAAAAGCAAGACCTACGAGCTCAAAATGTATGAAATAGGTTTTTTTTTTAAATAACCGACAAAATATTTAAGGTGCGTGAGTCTAGAATTATGTACTGAATCCAGGGTAAAAGGTTGCACGTCGTTGTGTCTACCACCCTATATGGAAAGTTTGTCTTTCTCAAATCTGTATGATAGGGCCAATATTTTATCGAAATGTTAGGAGGTTCATGTTCTACGTTAACCATCTCTTATAAAACACACAATGGTCCTACTTACGTGAAAACGGCCCTCATGAGTTCTTGGAAAAACTCGCCTTGAGGATGGTCCTGCGTTTGACCGACCAGGCATAATGTTTTCAGTACACAGTTCTTGCCGTTCACACCGAGCCTGAAAAAGGAAGCAATGAAACTTGAACATGACATTATTTAAAACAAACTTTGGTAAGCATAGTGAGACTGAAACGATTGTAGAATTAAGCAAAGCCTTTGACACAGTCAACGACGTAATACGTTCTGTAAATTAACTCTTAATTTTTCTGAAATTTATGACTATAGCACAAAAAGATGGCGCGAAAATCCAGAATATTCAAAAATCAAAACCATAAAAAAACAATCAAAACCTAAAATCGTTTCACACGACGAATAACCACGCTACATAATACCGACCCGTGAAGCATCGTCTCTATTTTCTGGTACAGCGAGGCGCGGCTGCTCCTGTGATATTCGACGCTCCGCTGCTCCATGCGTCCGTTCAAATATTCCCGTTTGTTTTCCGAAGCATGCATCTGTTTCCTGTCTATTTTGAATTTCTCTAAAGTTCGTTTTTTGTCCGGCCAGTCCACACTGCGTTTCGCGAAAGCGGGATTTGCTATGGGTTTTCTAAAAGTTGTTCATGGATAGTTAATTCCGCATAGTTTGTAGTCTGTCTGCTAGAGTTTGTAATTTAGCAGGCAGTTTTTGAGTTTCTATTTGTATTTCTATATCGGCGTTTTATTAAAATCGTGTGTTACAGGATATTGGCTGTTCTGCTATAGAACTAAAAGTTTAAAATGGTATAAATCGATAATTCTGGATATCAATAACTACTTAAAATTCAATTAGGTACTTTCTTCAAAGAACTTCATTTTCGTAGCTATTTTCTAAATATATTAATCTGGTCACATAATTCTCAGACAGCAAGTTCCTACTTCTACAAGTTGGCAAACGCGACATTAATTATTTGCCTAAGTTAGGTGTTAGGGCTGGTTAGACTGAGATAAGTTAGCCCGTATGTTACAAATCTGTTCAGAATTCATTTCAAAGACTGTGTTCAAACCATTTACTAGATGATTTCTACCGTTAATTCCATGTATGTATGAGTGTTTTTCTACAAATCTGGATTACTTGTAGAAGATTGATGAAGGGATCAATAAAAGCTTCGTTCAAGGAATTTAATCGAAAGTTTGCGATAAATCAAGATTCTCTGGTTCTTGCGTCTATATAATAAATAACAATTATAATTGAAAGTGTTATATACAACACTAGAATGAATAGTATGACATTGCACAAAAACAACTAAAATATTCTACTAATTTATCCATTATTACCTGTGAAACGGCTTCTTATCAATAACTCTTCCATATTCATCAGTATAGTATATCGTTTTGGTGTCTACCCTCCGATGGAGAGGGTCAGCATGGTGATTGAATGGCGAGTACGGGTCTTGAGGCAACTCCCATGCCAAAGCTGCAGTCGATCCGTATAAGAAGATATCTCCGATCTTGAAGATCATGGCATATGTGGTACAAAATACTGGGAAAGGAATGTTAAGGTATTTATGAACTGTTGAATTATAATACAACTCACTAACTGAGTGATACTCGTAATTTAGCGATATCCGCGCTGTAAGCCCGCGATGCACTTGATAGACGAAAATAACCATGATTAACACACATGATTGGTGCACTAACAGTTTAGATGCTGTTGTGTTAAAGCGTTCCTTATTAGATAGTTTATTAGATGCAAAACCATTAGCATTGGTCCTACCATCCTATACTTTATCCTACTTCCTACTATCACACTAATATTATAAAGGCAAAAGTTTGTGAGAGTGTCAGTGTGTGTATTTTTATGTTTGTTACTTCTTCACGCTCAAACGGCTTTAAAATTTTGATAAAATTTTGTATGAAGGTAGCTGATACGCTGGATTAACATATAGGCTACTTCTTATCTCGATTTCACCCGCGAAAATATCGATCCCGTGGATTCCCACGGGATCGATATTTTCGCGGGTGAAACCGCGGGACGCAGCTAGTAATATTCTAAACGCGAAAGTTTGTAAGGATGGATGAATGGACGGATGTTTGTTACTCTTTGACGCAAAAACTACTAAACGGATTTTGATGAAACTACAGTAATAATACCTTATACATCAGAATAACACATAGGGTACTTTTTATCCCAATATTCCCACGGCATCAACACTTATGTGGGTGAAAACGCGGGGCGCAGCTTGTGTATTATATTCTAAACACCATATCCTTTCAGAAAAAATAGTGAATAGATTCCTAGTCGAAATACAAACATGAACGTTCCTAGTTCGAGATTCCACAGTACTCCAACATTTCCTAATTTAGACGAGGATTTACTTTATAAATGATACGGCAGAATCTGGTATAACAACGTTCTCATGTTTTGAGGAGCACAATACGTCACAGGTCCATTTGTTAGGAGCTCAGTGCAATTGCCCGCTCGTAATGTTAGACCGCACAGCATCCAATATGCCGTTTAGATGTTTGTGGCTCTTTAGACTTGAACGAACGAGTGGCGAATTAAAAATGGCTGAGCTGGCGGTAAGTGCTTCTGAATTTGGGGACATGTTTTGTTTTGATACTGCTAATACCTACTGATAGTGTTTATTATGTTGTTTTAGTACGGTTTGATGATGTAACCATTGTGAAAAAGTTGATTTTAACAACTTGTAGATTAAATGCGGCGATAGATTTTGTAAATTGATGTTACTTGTATAATTTATGATGTACAGCCATAGTGACATGGATGAGCTCACATTAATTATACTTAATATAGAAACATAAATATACTCAAAACATTGTTTATTTTAATTTCAGACTTACCTAATTGAAGAGAGCTGCCTTCAGGAAATATGATGAATCTTTTCCTCCTTGATAAGATTTCACTTTTCTTGTGTACTTCAATTTCATCAAAAGTATCATTAACTTGTACTTGGGCTTGAACTCCCAACACTGTTAATAGCAACGCTGAATTTATTATTAAATTCATATTAATTATCATTTTCTTGATTTCTAATTAAATGATTTCAGTCGTCTTTACTTCTTTGTTTTCTTCTATGTTCACAATATTTAATCGATTTTCATCTTCTACTTTTACATCAACATTATTTTTTGTATCTTCTTTTTATATTTCTATATCTTCATGTGTAAAGCAAAGTATCGCATTCGGGTCTAACTTAACAGTGTCAAGATTATCCGCTTCTAACGTACCGTTGATCACGACTTACAAATAATGGCCGCTAACCGTTAACTCTTCATCTACAGAATGATTATTTTCTTGCATGACTAGTCAAACTGTTTCCAACCTGTTATGGATTTAGTAGCCTGACGGTGTAAAATACACCGTCAGGCTACTAAATCCATAACGAGTAAAATTATGTTATAAGTCTGTTAAAATTGACAAAGTGACTGAAAACTTCCGCCTAAAGTCATTAATATAAAATAATTGTTGATAGCATAAAATTATAAATTTAACCAGTTCCTGCACTTTTCTCGAAACGATTTCGATTTTAATTCCTTGGTCGTTTTAAATCCATGTTGCATTATCTAGTTATGCTATGAGGCTTTTAAATTTTACAACACCATGTATAAGAACCACGATGAATTACCAAAAGTTGTAGGTCAGGTCATAGAATAGCCTTAAACAGGGTTATATTAAAATAGATAGTGAAACTCCGTAGACGTGATCTATACATGATAAAACAATAAAGAAATTAATTTGATGCCTTTTTGGGGGACATCGACCGTAGTTAGCGTATTCACTTGAGATATCAGTTTAAAAAAATGTGTTTTTTTTTGTGTAAACTTGACAAATGTGATTAGTATAGATATCGAAACAGCGATAAAACATATTTTCTCAACTCACGATTCAAGTAACAACACTACCAGCGGTCATTGACCCTTAAAAAGGAAACATTTAATCTTTTTTATTTGAATTGTATTGAGGCTAAATAATAACGGCCGCACAGGTCAATAGATCAGGTTAAGCTACGCTTGCCGCGGTTGGTCTGTGGATGGGTGACCATCTTTACTTACCGTGACTCCTCCGTGCCTCGCAAAAGCACGTTAAGCCGTTGGTCCCGGCTGTCATTCGTGGATCTTTGACAGTCGTTACGGGTAGTCAGAAGCCCGAAAGTCTGACAACCAGTCTTATCACGGGGTTATCGTATTACCCAGTAATTGGGTTGTAGATGCTCCATTTAAAATACTGGCAGGAAGCCGACCCCAACATGGTTGGGAAAAGGCTAGGCAGATGATATTTGAATTGTATCATGTTTGGATACCAATATTCGTCACATCTGCAGAGTTTAGCTAGCTAATTTAATTTGGCCCTGTATGAATAAAAAATTCAGATGACTCCTACTTTCTTGAAATAGTTTACTTAGTTCATTTTCTCTAACAGTCCCATCGTATGGCGGTTTTATACCTTTAACAGCAATACAGCCAACTTTTGAACTATTTTTTATCATAGCCATAGGTACCTCATCATTTCAGCCGAAAGGCGTCCACTGCTGGACATAGACTTTCCCCAAGCACCTCCACTTCGACCGGTACTGAGCTTTTCGCATCCAACGGGTTCCTGCGGCCTTCACACCTGGTGGGAGGCCTTCCAACGCTACGTCTTCTGGTACGCGGTCGCCACTCCAGAACCTTTCGGCCCCATCGGCCACAGGTACATGTTCATGACAATTTTTTATATTTTTGTTTCAAAAGTAATAATTAGCATGATCTATAACTTGTTACTTTTAAAGTAAAGTTCTTATACAAAGCTGACAACTCAAACTCGGTTTTAACGTCAATTTTTGTAATTCGAACATTAGCTTTGTCGGAATGAAGTTCCAAATTAAAATATGGCTCGATGGTTTAAGCCTGAGTCTAAACATAAACTTAGAGACTAACCTTCCGAATTAACTATTCCTTATAAAAATACATTGAAAATATTTTTTAATTTTAAATTAGCGGAACAGAACTTGCCCAGACAAAATATGAACAAATTCATACCACTCTGGTGTTGATATGCTACATAAGTGTATTTGCATTCATTCTAATCGATGTAGGCGAGGCTAATGATACAAAGGCGGTACTGCTGGAACAGGCGGTTCCCATCCTTCTTGACTATACCGCGGTTCTATGTGATAATGTGAGTATCAAGATTAAATTATCGGTAAATGAGGGGCTTGTGGCTAAGTAATAACAGCTGCACGGTTCGATCGATCAGGTTAAGCTACGTTTGCCGCGGTTGGTCCGTGGATGGGTGACCATCTCATACAAAGACCCCTCCGTGCCTCAGAAAGCACGTTAAACCGTTGGTCCCGGCTGTCATTCGTTGATCTTTGACAGTCGTTACGGGTAGTCAGAAGCCCGAAAGTCTGACAACCAGTGTTATCACGGGGTATCATATTACCCAATTGGGTTGTAGATGTTAGATAGGCAGTCGCTCCATGTAAAATACTGGTATTCAGCTGCATACGGTTAGACTGGTAGCTGACCACAACATGGTTGGGAAAAGGCTAGGCAGATGATGAGGTAAATGCAAGTACATTTCAAATCAGTAAAATATGCTAAATGCATGTACATTTTAAATCAGTAAAAAATTATTACTTCTGGATAACCAACGTTCATAGGGGTGAAAAAAATATGAAAAGACATTAATATGAGAACATAATTTAAGAGTACAATATGGACTTTTTTAAATATAGTACTAATTACCATTTAGAATCATAGATAGATAAAATAATTTGCTTTAAGTACCTACTGCAATCCAAAAGGGCAACATTGATAAGTACAATATAAATCTTCACTTTATGGATCTTTTCTTGTTTTTCTTCAATATTTGTAGAACACCAAGAAAAAAGAAGGCAGAATAATTAAACAAATTCATAAATATCTCGTTAGTCATTGTCCTTTTACCCGACTGCCAAGAAGGGTTATATTTTTACACCGTCAATAGTCAAAGGCATTCGCCAATTAAAATTCAAATAATTGGCAGATTCAAACCATTTCCAATAACATTCTTAAAATTTTCAGCTAAAATTCAACTTCAAAGCGAACATAATTTCTTGGAACCAGCTGTTCGCCCAAGCTATAGGGTCCCGTATGAATTGGGACGAACTTTCGCCTAATTTTCTTGCTCGCAGGGATATTTATGATTACGGGGAAACGCTGATGGACAAGTAACTCTTAAAATATTTTGTTGTAAAAATATATTTTTAAAACTTAGAAGAATTAAAACTCCATTCAAATAGCATTATATCCATCCTTAAAAAAAAGCCTATTAGCCATCATTTCTAGCTTCAACTTCAGCTTATATCTAGCAGTGGGTAAAAATTAAATAAGCTATTTCAATAAATAAAATTGATTTATTATTTATTTATTACACGGTACGGGTTTCTGGAACGTTCAAGAGCAATAATTGCATGCAATAAAGCACGTTCAATTATAGCCATTCAAGAATTGCATGCAAGTGTTTACACGCTGTGATTTCCATAAAATGGCATACAATAATTGAATGCAAATCTTACCATTCAATAATTGTATCCGACGTTTGTTGTTAATGCGTGTTTGACAAAACTAATTGTACGGTGCACGTACATGGGTTTTAAAATATATTTGTTACGATAAGTTAGCCAGTAGGCTCGCATATTTGCACTTTGGACGCGACCTACATTTGGCAGTGCATTAACACTGACATATTGCATTGTTCCATGCATTTTATGTATTACATTTTAGTGTTCAATTAGACGTGGTTTGAGTCGGACAACTTGCATTTTTATTTAGATTCATCCCGTTGAGCATTCACTGACATTTTCTGCATTTAAGTTAAATTTGACATTTTACATCTGCATTGACATTACTTATGTTAGGGAAGCACCCTACATAGTTTTTTGGTCCTTCGAGCCGGATACGTCGGTCGATAAGTCGCCGCGCGGGATCTGTGTCGTGTCGTATCATACCGTGCCACGTGTGTCGCCGTGCAGGAGCATTCGGGGAGGTAGCAGCGGTCCAGGTTCCAGAGCGTCACATTGCATTTGCATACAGGGAGAGTTCCTGAATTTCAAGTAAGATCGTTCATTATTTATCTTACGGCTTTACAATGGAGGGTTTCATCGCGCGTCAAGCGGAGATCCTCGAGGAAGTGAAGAGAATCCATTCTAATTTTAAGAAGGATTCAGCGAGCAGAAAGACCACCGATTACATTCGTAAAAGGGTTGAGAGGTTAGATGTACTATGGGCGGAATGTGAAGAGAAGAACCGGGAGCTGAGTGCAGTAGAGGAGAAAGGTCATCAATATTTCACCGGTAACATTTATGAGGTCATTAAAAGCTGGTATCATGGAACGCGTCAGGAGATTGCAGCGTTCGAGATGAAGATTCTTGCTGGATCCAGTAACGCCGGCCATAGTAAGTTAAACGTTGAGTTCGACAAAACTCTGTTCGAGACATCTGTAGGAACAGAAGACAAGCTACTCGAGTTACAGCAGTTGCAACGAGCTAACTTCCGTGCATTCACTAGGTTAGTAAATCGAAGCCTAGACGAGGTTAAGGAGAAATGGGAAATTGAGGATATGCTTAAGACTTTAGAGTTCCGGTGGACTGCGATTGACAAATTACATTTACAAATTGATGGCATAGTAGAGGGGAATTCACAGGACTATTATGACGAGTTTTATCGTCACGAAAATGCATTTACAAATATGAAACGGGCGCTGAACACGAAATTAAACGCTTCTATACATCAACAGCAAACATTGCCTAAAATTGACATACCTATCTTTGACGGCAACTATACCTTATGGCCTACTTTTATGGATCTCTACGTAGAAGCGATTCATAATAATTCGGCTATTGCAAAAACTCAGAAAATGCAGCATCTAAAGGGTAGACTTCGCGGTGAAGCGGAAAAGCTCGTACAGCATTTACACATAGCACCCGAAAATTATGACACGTGTTGGGAAATTTTGAACCATAGATATAATAATAAGTTTCTGTTATTTACCAGAAATTTCGAGGTATTTATGCGACAACCTAATTTGCAAAAACAATCTGCGTTCGACCTCAAGCGGTTATATGACACTACCAACGAAACCATAAACGCGATACACAACTTGGGCATTGATACAAGCTCATGGGATCCAATTCTAGTTTACGTGTTGTGCGAAAAATTAGACTCCGAAACGTACTCTGAATACATGCAGTCCAGGTCGAATCCGCGTGAGATACCAACATACAATAATTTTATGGATTTCGTCGAAAACAAGTTTATGGCATTAGAACCATTGCACAGAGAAAAGCCAGAAAACGGTGATAAACCTGCATCAAAACCACATTTTAAGACGTCACATCCGTTCGGGAAAAATTCCAAGTCACAACCTAATAAAAGTTCAGAAAACTACTCTCGCAATTTCCATGCGTCAAACGCTGGACAATTCAGCAAGATTATTTGTCCATTGTGCAATACGAATCATGCATTATTTCAATGTTCCAAATTCGCTGACATGATGAGTCCGGAAAAAATGGAATTTATAGAAAAAAATAAAATATGCAAAAATTGTTTGTATGTGCATACCAAGGGTTACTGTGCATCACAGAAAAGATGCAGAGATTGCAACGAACAACATAACACACTTCTGCACAGCGATATTGTGAAGTCAGCGCAAACGCCCTC
The DNA here is from genome assembly GCA_916614155.1 of Mesoligia furuncula. NCBI lineage: Eukaryota > Metazoa > Arthropoda > Insecta > Lepidoptera > Noctuidae > Mesoligia > Mesoligia furuncula. Next base: position 5,235,717 of record OU744804.1, read on the forward strand.
AGCAACACAAACTGCACCTAAACCGTCGTCATCGACTTCAACTAGGTCAAATAAAAATCTGCAAAACAACTTCGCATCAAATAATGATGATGAAATATTGTTACCAACAGCATTATTGCAAGTAGCCACAGCTGGAGGTGACTATATTACACTAAGGGCTCTAGTTGATCAAGGCTCACAAATTACGTTGATAACGGAGAATGCAGCTCAAAGATTGGGCATAAAGCGTCAACAGCTGAGTGCAAACATAAGCGGCATCGGTACTTTATCCAACAGGAGTAAAGGAAAGGTCCATCTATCCTGCAAGTCCTTATACAACGACTTCCAGTTTACAACGGAAGCGTTAATCATGACACGGGTAGTAAACAGTCTGCCTAACGTTACATTTGCAAAGAAACCTTGGGCTCATGTGACAGACATCACACTAGCCGACCCAGATTACAACATATCTAGGCCCATTGACATACTTCTGGATGCACACGTATTTTCCGAAATACTCATGAATGGCTTAGTCAAAGGGGAGGTTAATGAACCCATGGCTCAACAAACACGGTTGGGGTGGATATTGTCAGGCAATGTCACCAAAACATTTAATTGCAACGTCGTAGTTAATAAAGTTAACGACTTGTCAAAATACTGGGAAGTGGAAGACATTAATGGAGATGCATGCAATTCTATGACGTCAGAGGAACGATACTGTGAGGAGTTCTACACTGCAACAACCAAGCGATTAGATGATGGCAGATATGCAGTTCGTTTGCCAATGAAGCCTAATTTTAATCAGCTGCTGGGCAAGTCAAAGCCACGAGCTGTAGCACAGTTTATGCAATTAGAAAAGAGATTAGGCAGGGATGACAAATTATCAGATAGTTACATCAAATTTATGCAAGAGTACCTGCAAATGGGACATATGAAGGAGAGTAAACCTGGCTGCAACACGGCATGCTACTTACCTCATCATGGAGTCCTAAAACAGGACTCAGTGACATCAAAATTGAGGGTGGTTTTTAACGCCTCCCAGAAAACTGACACAGGTTACAGCCTGAATGACTTGATGGAGTGTGGCCCTAAGCTTCATCAAGATCTATTGACATTATTATTAGGATGGCGGCTATACAAGTACGTCTTTACTGCAGATTGTGAGAAGATGTACCGCATGATCCTGGTCCATGAAGAAGACCAACACTTGCAAAAGATCCTGTGGAGAGAATCCAACCAAGGTCCTTTAAAGGAGTTCCAGTTATGCACAGTGACGTATGGCACCAAGGCAGCACCATTTCTAGCTCTTCGAACGCTGAAACAGCTTGCAGACGATGATGCACGGAAATATCCGTTAGCAGCGGATGTCATTGCTAACGAAATGTACGTTGATGACGTCCTAAGTGGCAGCAACTCCATCGAACGAGCACAAGAAATTCAAAAGCAACTCATCGACATGTTGAGTGGAGCTGGCCTTACACTACGGAAGTGGTCAAGCAACGACCAGACCTTGATTGAAAGCTTATTTTCTTCAGATCTTAATCAAACGACAATGCATTTTACAAACGATGGAATGACAAAAGCCTTGGGGGTCCAGTGGAATCCAACAACTGACACATTTTCGTTTACAAACAAAATACAATTTGACAATAAAAACCAATTGACAAAAAGAAAGCTACTATCGGAAATCTCGAAAATTTTCGACCCACTGGGCTGGCTGACACCTTTGACAGTAAAAGCAAAACTGCTGTTCCAAAGCGTCTGGCTATCGGGATGCGAATGGGATGAAACCCTACCTAACAGCGTGCAAGAAGAATGGAAGCAGTTTACTAGCGATTTACACAACATAACCGAATGCCAAATACCAAGGTGGCTGGGAGATATTACGAAACCATTCCAAGTACATGGGTTCTGCGATGCGTCCGAAAAGGCCTACGCATGCGCTATATACCTGCTGACAACAAATGACAAAAACGAGTCTGAGACTAGACTTATTGCTGCAAAATCGAGATTATCGCCAATCAACAAAAAATTGACCCTACCGCGACTCGAATTATGTGGAGCGCTACTACTTTCACGGCTCATGAAAAAGGTCCTGACAGCCTTTAAATGGGACAATGTGCACAAAAATACATACGCCTGGACGGACTCTATGATTGTACTAGGCTGGCTGCATGGGGACATCACAAAATGGAAGTCGTTCGTCAGCAACAGAGTACAGCAAGTGCATGACGTAATTCCAAAACAGCACTGGAGTTATGTCAAGTCCGAGGAAAATGCTGCAGATTGTGCATCACGCGGAATCAGTTGTTCCCAACTATTGCAACATTCTTTGTGGTGGCAAGGTCCCCACTGGATGAAAAATTACAGTGAAGATACTTTTGACAAAATTACAATTACACCGACAACATGCGAATCAAAACAAAAACAAATGCAAACGTATGTTGTGAAATGTGAACCGTCTTCAATAGTAATTGAGTTATTAGACAGACACAGCGATTTGACTCGTATTACAAGGGTCATTGCCTGGATGAAACGTTTCATAAACAGCTGTTAGAACACCGACACTCTCATTCATCGTACTACTACTTATTTGACATCTACAGAACTACAAAGCGCTGAAAACCTAATAGTGAAACATATTCAATTGCATGCCTTCAATGACGAGATTATGAGATTGAAGGAAAACAAAGGTTTGAGCACAAAAAGTAACCCTTTGAGTTTAAATCCATTCCTTGACAAAAATGACATTCTGCGAGTAGGTGGAAGGTTACGTAACTCAAGCTTACCCGGATACACTAAACATCCAATTCTACTACCACATGACAATAAACTGACAGAAGACTTCTGGAAGAAGTGGTCGCAAGAGTACCTCCAACAACTACAAGCAAGACTAAAGTGGAAACGACAGAATACTGACATAAATAAAAATGACATTGTATGCATTAAAGATGAAAGGTTACCTGCAGGAAACTGGGCACTGGGTCGTGTAGCGGATTTACACCCTGGAAAGGACGGCCACACTAGAGTTGTGACATTACAAACTGCAAAAGGCGAAACTAAACGACCTATTACAAAACTGGTACCACTAGTGGAGGCTGAGGAACAAAACAACCCTGACACTGACAAACTACCCAAAAACAGGCGAAACCGAGCTAAAAGGCTTACCTGGAACAGCTTAGTATGCTATATGCTGATGCTAGTTATGACATTGATAACACCTACTATCCAGCAAGATATGAAACTTACTCAACTGACAAAAAATCAAACACTTTACTTTGACAAGATTGCAGATCTACAAGAAATCAGAGATGAATGGAAACTGGTATTCTATTACAATATGACAAATTATTGGCGCAATGTGGACACTCTGCAAGCATTCGTATCTCATATAAAGCAAGCTCGTTGCGAAGAGTGGTTGATGCAATTTCATGTTCTGATTAACCAACTTGAACAAAGCACGAGTGAACTAAATTATTACAACGAATTACTGAGGTCGCAGCGGATAATTCAACACAGGTTCAAAAGAGGATTGATCGACGGAGTAGGATATGTTGCAAATTCGTTATTTGGAGTGTTAGATCAACATTTTGCAGAACAATATGAACAGGATATCGACACAATCCAACATAATGAAAATCACCTATTCCAATTGCTTAAAAACCAGACAAGTGTTCTGGAAACCGAGAACAACATTGTACAGCGTAACGAAGCAACAATGGTGAAGCAGTTCACTTTAATCAACGATCACCTTACGTCCCTAGAAAACAAGACGCTCAAAGATAAACTTGAGAGCTCACATGCATTCTACATCATTACATCGGCCATAGCTGCAGAAAGAATGGCCCAAAACTTAAAAGATATTCAAGAATCACTCATCAACACCCTGACAAATATGTACCAAGGACACATGGACGTACATCTATTATCACCAACCCAAATGCAAAGCGAACTAGATAGAGTAGCTCGACTACTACCTCGCGATTCTACACTACCTGAAGTTCGTGATGACATAAGAGACATCTACAGGCTGTTCAGAATACATGCGCGCATAACACAACACTACCTGTTGATGGAAATAAAAGTACCAATCTTGAGTGATGCCCTATACGAACTTAACAGACTTATCAGCATTCCTCAACGTATTGACATAAATCGGGTAATGTATGTTATTCCCAACTCTGCGTTAATAGCATTTAACGCCAACCAATACTCATTTATACCACTAGAACAATATGACATTAATGAATGCCAAAAATTACATGACCAATCTCTACTGTGCAAACTAAATCACCCTATATACAACACCGGTGATCGTCACAAATCTATTTGCGATGTACAGCTGATTCGAGACAACGAAGAACACAGCGTTTATTGCCATACGGAAATAAAAATCTGCGCCGACAAATGGGTCAAATTACATAAACAAAACACCTGGTTCTATTATTGTTGTGACACGTGCGAAGTACAATTAGTGTGCGGCACTCAAATGACATCGGAGACGTTACGTCACTCGGGTCTGATAACGCTGAAACAAGGATGCAACTTGCAAGGCGACTCATTCACATTGCACGCATATATGGAACATACAAGTGACATTTTAATCAATGAACCATATGCGATGATCGTGCCCACGATCTCTCCAATCAACAACATAATCAATACCTCGATTCGTAACTCATCGTTGCATATTGAAACGCATGAAGAGACGTTCAAGAAGATTGACACGCAACTACGCTCTATAGAAGAACAGTCTAAGCTAGACACCTTATCCTCTCACGACGTTCATCACTACATTGCAATCTATGTGGTTGTTGCGATTAGCATTGCACTGTTTGTAACATCGGTGTACCTTTGGCGAAAGATGGCCACCCAAAGACTGGGGGAGGGTCCGCAAGACGCGAGAAGCAGAAGCAGACGAGAAGAAGATAATGACATCGAGGACAGGAACAGCAAGGTCGGCAAACGGGACTCAAAAGTAGATAAAGTGTCGTGTGCTAACCCTACCTCAAGTGAAGTGAAATTTGACACTGAAAAACATAGTGAGGCGTGCTAATTTATTATTATGGTGACATTCTATTTATAGACTTTAGTTATATTTTTTATAGTAGTCGTAGATCAATCACAGTTACATTAGAGTCCTGCATTTTTACATTATTTTTTACATTCTTATTTTATTTATTATAAATACATATTTTGGGATTGTGTTATTTAGTTATTCTCTTTCTGTGTTGTGGCAATATGTACGGTGCACGTACATGGGTTTTAAAATATATTTGTTACGATAAGTTAGCCAGTAGGCTCGCATATTTGCACTTTGGACGCGACCTACATTTGGCAGTGCATTAACACTGACATATTGCATTGTTCCATGCATTTTATGTATTACATTTTAGTGTTCAATTAGACGTGGTTTGAGTCGGACAACTTGCATTTTTATTTAGATTCATCCCGTTGAGCATTCACTGACATTTTCTGCATTTAAGTTAAATTTGACATTTTACATCTGCATTGACATTACTTATGTTAGGGAAGCACCCTACACTAATATTGCATGCAAGTATTCCAAGTATTGCCTCGTATAAACACATAGTATACAATAAAATTGATTCAAGTGTTGTCAGTATTTGTGCTGCTAAATATTTATTTCACTTAGGGCTGATTTTTCAATCATCTGATAACTTTATTCGAGGAATAATTTTGAAATATAGACAGTTATTTTATACAAAAACTGTCTAATGTCAATTTTATTCCTCGAATAAAAGTTATCTGGCGATAGAAAAATCAGCCCTAAATTGAACATCTTCTAAAGGTTTTTTTAACTTGTTGCGTTCGCTCATATTTGAATGATTTTTATACTAGAATTGAATGCAATTTTATTGTACAGTGGGCTGCATCAATTGGGTACCCCAGTTGTATAAAAATCTTAATATAACTGGGGTACCCAATTGATGCAGCCCACCGTACATGCTGTTTCCTATACCTACACGTTTAGAACGGCAACTACATAAACAACACCTACAATCACAATTGGACGTACTTATGCAAAAGGAAACCAACCCACACATTAACAGTTTCGAGATAAATCGATTTTTAACAAAATGTTGTAAAGAAAGTAAACTGTTCATAATTATAATAGGTTTTTTTTGCAGTATTGTGTAAGATACTGCATTTTATGAATCTATGTAAAAAAAAAGAGTTTTTTTATGTAAAAAGTGTCTTTTTTTTAATAAATTATCTCTGGTTCCTTGTTGCGAAAACCCTAAAATGTGGGTTGGTTCCTTGTTACAATATATAAACATATGAATATTAATGGTGAAAATAACAAAAACTCAGCTTTTCTAAGGAAATGTTATTGAAAAATTACTTGGATACCTAAATACTTACATAATCGGCTGAACTCGCTCCAGACGGAGCGAGTTGTGGAACCAGATTGGTCAAAATTTGTAGCTTGTGAAAGCTACTAATTTTATTATTTTCGCTCAACTGGTTCATCTACCTCGAAATCAGGTTGCCCTGAAAAACCTTCCAGATCATCCTCAATTCTATCGTCTCCTACAAGATTAATATAAAAGCCATGGGAATCTTTAGGAATGAGGTGCAGAAGACTCTCCAGGCTTTTTACCTTAGCCTCAGGAACAGGCTTCCCGTTTGGCCAAAGAGATTCCATTACCTGATCGTAAGAACAAAGTTGGCTTACCGCGTAATTTTTTTTAAATGTTAACTGCTTTATAATCCTCGGTCAAATTTGACCTCATAAAAATTGTGAACATTTCCTCCTTTTTGAGCATTATTTCCTTTGTGTTAAGCCAAGACAGTTTAAGACCATCTACAGTTTTCTTCCTATTTGTTATTGTGTTTTTCCAGCTTAAATGAAGACAAGAATAGGGAGCAGTGGTGTCCCAGTGGTAACAGCCGCGACTTACGAGTTGTAGGTCGAAGGTTCGAACCCAGACCACAGAATAAATAGTACAAGTCCCAGACAGGCGCTTTACTTCGTGTAAATTATTCCATCACCACTGCTTTCAAAACGGTGAAGGAAAACATCGTGAGGAAACCGGCATGTCCCAGAACCAAAAATTCGAAGACATGTGACATCTACCAAGCCGCACTGGGCCCGCGTGGTGGATTACAGCCCACTCCCTCTCACTGAGAGGAGGCCTGTGTCCCAACAGTGGGAACGTTATAGGCTGATTACGTTACGTTACATGATTGTAATCATCAGCTGTGTATATAACATGTTCGTTTTTTTAAAGAAGATTAAATTTTTCCGAAATCATTGTTGTTGGGAAGAAAGCTGTGTCCCGATTCTACAAATTGTATAAGGCACAGCTTTTAGCATCAAAACCAATTTTATATTACGGTTTAGTTCACCGCACGAATCACTCCATAGGATTGGGCGTTTCACGTTGCTCCCAATGCTCTCTAAAATATACTTGATTAGACAACGGTCTTCCTCTTGAGCATTGTATACCCAAAGACAACTTTGGGTATACTATTTAGGTATTCACACCGGGAGCAATGATGAAGCTCATTGCAATGTGTGGGTAGAAGGTGAAGCAGGCCGCGGTGCTCAAGAGGTAGGCTCTTGTATAATCAAGCATGTTTTAGAGAGGCTGGTCAAAAAGTGTCTTGACTTGACACAAGGGAAATAATGCTCAAAAAGGAGGAAATTTTCACAATTTTTATGAAGTCTAATTTGACCGACGATTATAAAGCAGTTAACATTAAAAAAAAAATTACGCGGTAGGCCAACTTTTGTTCTTACGAGAGAGGTAATGGAACCTCTTTGGCCAAACGGGAAGCCTGTTCCTAAGGCTATGTTAAAGGACCCGAAGAGCCTTCTTCTGAACCTCATTCCTGAAGATTTCCATGGCTTTTATATTAATCTTGTGGGAGACTTGATGATGATCTGGAAGGTTTTTCAGGGCAACCTGATTTCGAGGTAGATGAACCAGTTGAGTAAAAATAATAATAAAATTAGTACTTAGCTTTCTCAATCTAAAATTTTTGACCCATCTGGTTTCTCATGTATGCCCAAAAGGCGGGAATAGCTGATCAACATCACTGTAATTCTTAACACCTGTATCTATTTCTGTACCTATGATCCACAATAAACATGATTGATTGATGATCATATAAGTATTTAGGTATCTCAGTGATTTTTCAATAAAATTCCCTTAAAAAATCTGAGTTTTTGTTATTTTTACCAATTATATTCAAATGTATATACATTTTAACAAAGAACCAACCCAAATATAAGGTTTCTTGCAACAAGAAACAAGAGATAATTTATTAAAAAAAAAGACTTTTTACATAAAAAACTCTTTTTTTTCACATAGATTCATAAAATGCAGTATCTTACACTATATTGCAAAGTAATCCTATTATAATATTATCAACAGTTTACTTTCTTCACAACATTCTGTTAAAAATCGTTTTCTCTCGAAATGGTTCCTTTCCCAAGGAACCATGTGATATGAATCTCATAGACTAACGGCAATTTTATTATGCAAATTAGAACCAAACCGCATGATCTCTTTTGTAAATTAAAATAAATATGCTTTATGTGGAACCATTTGACATGGTTCCTTGTCAAAGCTTAGGCTAACGGCAATTTTATTATGCAAACTGAAACCAAACCGCATGATCTCTTTTGTTAAATCATATAAATATGTTTTATGCGGAACCATGTGACATGGTTCTTTGTCAAACAATATAACCACAAAGACTTGCAGTTTTTAACATTACCATACAGCATGGATCTTTTTATTTTATTCGGAAACTGCTAATATATGAGTTGGTATCTTTGTCGACATAATGTTTTGATATGAAAGCGTAATCAGACAACTATGATCTTTACAGGGCCGATAGAAGGTGCAATTTAAAAGGTTTCTGTATACTTAACTCAATTTTGACCTACTTGTGGGTTGGTTCCCTTTTGCATAAATACGTCCAATTGTACGTGTCGTTTAGATGGTGACAGTCAAATTGTTGCTTCAATTGTATAGTAGGCCACAAGCAATAAACTAGCACCGTGTAAATGGAGGTTTACTCTGAAAGAACAAGAAAATAAGCATAATAGCATAATCAGCTCATAGTGTTCCCACTACTGGGACTCAGGCCTCCTCTCGGTGAGAGGAAAGAACCGGACTGGGAAAAAATCAGTGACTTGCATTTGGTCCACGGTTAAGAAAACTAAACCGTTAATACCTTTTAAATCTAAAAATAACTCTCAAAAATCACATAAAAGTTTGAATTGAAACAACATAAAAACTTCTTCCTTTTTCAGAAACGGACTAGACCACTTCTATTACGTGCGACGTGCCATCTCCGAGATGCAAATTATCTCGGAACCCAACGTTATATACTACAGACTTTTAAAAATGGTTTTTCAGTAATAAACTTCTTTCATATGCACGTATGCTGATTCTGTAATAGGATTTATTTATATGCTAATCGAGAAATAAAGATGTATGTAAATGCATAGAGGACCGAGTGATCCCAGTTTAGAGTAATTTATTCTTTCTGCGTGTAGTGGTGACTAGGTTTGTATATGAATATGAATGAGCTGGAATCGTAACTTGATACCTAGTGGAGAGGAAGACTGTAAGAGGTACTGCAGCAGAAAAGTCATGTGAAAATTGGTTGTCACAGTTGGGTATGTGATGCCGAGGAATGAGGATAATTTCGTAAGGAAATATTTTGAGTATGAACGTGGCTCGCTGTACCACGTTCATATTCAAAATATTTCCTTATACGCTACACGAATCGGGGAAGACCAAAAAAACTATGGATAGAATGTGTGAATTCATCAATCTTTCACACAGTCCATCCATCCATTTTTATTCATCTATTTCTCTTTTTTTCAATTTTTTTTTTTTCAACCAGTTTTTATGATGACGACGGAGATGATGACTAATAGAGAAGTACCTATGGAAGAAGAAGACATGCTGCGTCGAACACATATAAATTGGTACAAAAGCAAGAGAATGGATAAAATAAACCTGTTAAGCTACTATAATGCTAGATTACAAAAAAAAATATTGACAACAAACGCTTTGGAATTCAGGACATTTTTATAGCACAATTGCACATCTGATCTATCAATTTGTAGGAGCTGTCTGAGCAACATTATTTTCTTTTTTTAGCTGCCGCTTCTCTTATGTCTTTAAATCGTATTTCAGAAGAATATCATCAACAACCGAAAGATAGCACCATACAACTTCAGAAGATTGTAATGCTTCATTGTCTGCCTGTCCCTTATCGCTGTTACAGGTTGCTCCTTACACGGATATTGCTTAATTTTAAGTTTTTAAATCCATATATCGTCGGCCTAATTCGTTAACCTGCTAAGTCCATTTTTAAGCAATTAGACTTGGCAGGTTAACGAATTAGGCCGACGATATATAAAATTCAAAGTCCTGACTGACTGACTGATATATCACGCACAGCCTAAACCGCTGGTCCTAAGGACATGAAATTTGCCAAAAACCTTTTCTTAGTGGATACTAGAAACCTTTTCTTAGTGTATACTAAGAAAAGGTTTTTTGAAATTCCACCCCTAAGAGGCTGAATGGGCGAAGGTGAAGTTTCACGCGGACGAAGTCGCGGGCAGAAGCTAGTCTATTGTAAAAAGTTCGATTAAAATAACTACAATATTATGTTCTATTCAATTCAGTTTATGCCTTGTTATGACGACTCCTAAAACACTTACGTCTCGAAAGTATGAAATACACACACTTACCCACGATGGAAACCGAGAAATTTAAATGCCTATGGCATTAAGTCCGCCTCCGTACATTTATGTGCTTGAAGTATTAAATAAAATAAAAAATAAAATGAGTAGTAGAGTGAAATGGTAGAGTGTGATAAGTAGTAGAGTGAAATGAGTCATTTATTATACAATATTCGAAAATAATAAAGATCTAAAATATATAATTGTGAATAGGTATATTATAATATTAACAAAAATATAAAATGTTTAGTTATTATCAAAATAAGGCTCTTTAATGCATTTATCAGTTACAAAAACTATGAATCTTTGCAGTACCGCCTGCAAATGGATCGTGGAATATTTTCCCCAATATTATGATATAATTATGTTTGAGACACAGAAAATATTCCAAGATTCTTAAAGTAGGTATGACAAGACCCTAACCTTTTAACAATTCACGCTTTTTTTAATATACTCTAAAACAGTGGCAGACTCAACCCACATCCAATAAACTAGTTTACGTTGTCCAAACACAATAATTTGTTTCTAAATAATACATCAAATATGACCTCCTTTGACTATGAAGACTGTTATACGTTCGAATATTGTCGCTTGCATTATATCTATGTTACACCTCATCTTTACAGTGTGTTGTCTACAAAAAGATGTGTTAAAACTCAATTTAAAAAAAAAGCACGTGACATGTTAATACCAAGAATAATGTTAAAAATATTATGAGTGACATTAAGTGAATAAAGTTAATAAATTCTGTAGAGGATAGAATCAGTGTGTATATTGATAAAAGTGGAATACATTTTAATAATTTGGATTGCATTGCTCATTGAATTCAATAAAGGCATAAGTGAGAACGTGAACACGCTTTTCACCAAATACCCAGGTCAAAATGATTAGCATACATTTTTGAAATTGTGGGTTTGTAAACAAAAACAATATACATAAATGATAACGATGAAGTAAATTGCCATTGTAATTGCATTTGTATCTGCCTGCTTAAATGAAGCGGGTAGCAAACTATTACTTCTAAATAAAGAATCCAGTTTTTGCTTATAATTTGTGTCCAGTATAATTTTGGCAACAAAATGTACAAGTACATTCATGTGTGTGTGGTGTGCTATATTTGTTTTGTAGTGTTTATTCTTATAGACTTTGGTAAAGCAAATGAGTCTACCAATCACCGCCAAAGAAGATACCTTAGCTTCAAAAATATGACACGTTTCTTTGTAAGTATTTGTATTATATTTTTTATATCATTATGTCTTGGTCGTATCATAAATGGCTGCTTCTTCTTTTTTACTGTCAGTGTTCATAGGTACATATACAACATTATTTTTAGTATATGCAAAACCCGAAACACGTGTCTAGTATTTTTATGTCAAGAACCTATGTACAAAATTTCAAAACTGTATCATGAAAAATAACAAAGTTATAAGCTTGTTTAGTTACCTGTTTGTCCGTACAAAAACATGCTCACCCGCGCCGCTCGCGCCGCGCCGCCTTGCGCTCATTGATAATAGTACCTAGGTACCTAACCGTTCGGCGCGGAGATTGGATAACCTACTTAGTGTCGCTCGGTGTCCAACTTTTAACCTTTTTTAAATATTTTTGGGACAAAATATAACATGGGGTAAAAATTATTGGAATCGATTCAGTTACTTATTCTGAACAAACTATATTCAGGTTTCGCATAATACGAAAAATAACGTTGTAAACACTTAGAGCACTTTGCTTATGATGATAACTGATGCACTGATAACGATCAAACCAAACTTATCCGCATAGTATAGATCCAATCCAGTAATATAATCACCCTATAATGTTCCCACTGCTGGGACACAGGCCTCTTCTCTTCGAGAGGGAGTATGCTGTTATCTTCCACGCGGGCCCTGCACGGGCTGGTAGATGTCACATGTCTTCGAATTTTTGGCTCTAGGACATGCCGCTTTCCTCACGATATTTTCCTTCACCATATTGAAAGCAGTTCAATCCAATGAGACAGCGGAAAACCACAGCTTCTAGAACGCTGGATCTCCAATCAATAATCCTTCGTAAACCTATTATACTTTTGAGCATGATCTAGCCTTGCAGACTTGATCCTCTTAATAATACTACCATTACTACTTATGATACCTTGGATTCATAATAAAGATATCCAACTTATATTGGCTTTAACTGATTTCAGCTCCGCTTAAACTTCAAAATCAACATAGTGCCCTGGAACCAGATCTTCGCACAAGCGCTCGGGTTCCGCATGAACTGGGATGCTCCACCGGACAATTTCCATCCTTATAGAAACCATTTTATTCATAGAAGAACTATTTATAGTCATACAGAGACTCTTTTAGATAAGTAAGTAAACCTATTTAAGTTAATATGTCAGTGATAAGGTCTTCATTAACCAAACCTTACCTATGCCTTGCCTCTTTGCCTCTGCCGTGAATTACTCTAATGTTTTTGAAGTGAAAACTTCTTTATGCGTCTTTATGCGTTGGGCATTATTTGGTATGGGAAAAACCATTGAACTCGCGCCACTGCACTGTTAACCTAAGCGACACCGCGCGTGTTTTGTTTATAAGACGAATAAAAAACGTGTTCGGCTGTCCTCGGGATGTACTCGGTTTTAATGTATATCCGATATGTCAGTGAGTGATGGCAAAGTATTCTGTTTGTGTTTTGTTTTCACTTCTGTTGGCACTCCCAGAGAGCCACTGTTTTTTTTTTCCTGATATTACGCCATGTGACCTTGATAAATATTACCTCCTTACTCTGATGACTGGACCCGAGTGATGGTCCAATGGTAACTGCCCCGACTTACCAGTTGTAGGTCATGCCACAGCTGGGCAAACGCCTCCTCCAAATCCTTCCAAGAACTCTTTTCCCGCGCCACCTCGTTAACCAGCGGTACGCGTCCAAGTCATCTCGACACCTCTTTCTGGGCCTGCCTCGGTGGCGCAGTCCATCATCAGACGCAGCAGGCGCTTTACTTTTTGTAATTTTATCACCACTGCTCTCAAAACGATGAAGGAAAACATTGTGAGGAAACCCGCATAGTCCTAGAACCAAAAATACGAAGACATGTGCCTCGGATTTGCCAACCCACACTGGGCCCGCATGTCTGTGTGGTGCCGGACTTAAAGAATTGCTCCACCCCTTACTTCCCGTGGGTGTCGTAAAAGGCGACTAAGGGTCTTACTGGAGAATGGGCAGCAGCGTTCTCTGTTTATTCCACCATCATACCATACTGCGATCGCCAAGCGCGGCGATTATGGCAAACCCCCCCCAAAATTGGGGGAGGCCTATGTCCAGCAGTGGACGTCTATCGGCTGAAACGACTGGGCCCGCATGGTAGATTACAGCCCACTCCCTCGCATAGAGAGGAGACCTGTGTCCCAGCAGTAGGATCGTGGTTATTTGATGAGAATAGGAGTCACACAGATATCGAACGTCACACTCTTTCATATTTTGTTTCTTATTTTCGTCTCTTGCTCTTGGTTGTTTTACTTGCATGTATGTCTGATATTTTGTGCAAAGAAATACATATGCTAGGGTGTCCTCTATTATATGTTAGTGTTACAAATATTTTTGTATACCATACCTGTTCAAATCTCTATGTTAATTAATGTAATTGGCGTTACCGTTTTCATTAACAATAAACCAGTAACCTGTTCACTTTTCGCCTTCTCCTCACTGTTAATGATCTCTTGTGGTCTCGGACTTACCTCTTTTTTTCCTTAAAGATAGATGTTACAGTTACTCAGGTTTTTGAGACCCCTGCCCTCATTCGTGCAATAAATATCTGTTTATTCTTGTGTTAATACTGCACCCAAAAGACTGTGTTAACTCGATGCTAACTATCGTTGCCTAAGGTAGCTGCGTGGTGCGGGAGGGGTGATAGTTGTCACAAGTTGACGAATCACTGAGCTCTCGCATCTCGTCACCACACCCCCTCCCGCACCGCGCTGCTACCTCAGGCAACGTCTTAGTTAAGCGGGTGGCCTAGGTATATAATACAAATAGCATAAACCAATAGATAACTTTCTCTTACAGGAAAAATATTTCTTTCTGTACGCTCTTCTTTCTTCGAACTCTCTTTCTTTTTGCTCAGCTCCTAAGGGTTCTATCGTGATGATAACCTATCAGCCTACAGCCTTGCACAAGAATTGCGCTATCAAATGCAAAAATATTTTTTCAAATCCGACTGGTAGTTCCTGAGATTAACGCGTTCAAATAAAGAAACAAAGAAACTCTTCAGCTTTATTATTATCATATAGATACAATTCATCTGCATACTAATGTATCAATATTTCTGTGTAACTTTAAAAGTCGATCCAAGTTTTACCAGCATACAGCCTAATAATAACTTGTTCACAGCACTCCCACTTCATCCCCATTCACAAACACGTCAATATAAATACATAAATTCATAAAATACCATAAACATTCACAAAAAACAAATTGATTGCCCTAGGAACGGCCTCAATGGGTTCCACTGCGTCCGGCGAGCCATTTGCGAAATGGAAACGATCCCTGAACCACGAAAAATATACCACAAACTTTTAAAAATGATTTTCAGGTAATATAAAATGACATTTTTAATGAAATTATGGTCTTAAGTGACGCCCGTTGAAACGCTCAAATGAAATTACGAGCAAATTTTACGCCAAAATGGACATTCACGTTCGGAAATTACATCGTGGGGTCTGGTTGAAACAAAAGTTTAAGGTTCGGTTAAAACATTATTTCTGGGAATTAGATTTTAAATCAGAAGTTATTGTTATTGGCGAACTAAAGTACGAAATTTATCTCCTGCGAATCCATAACCGTTATACGTTTTTTCTTCTACCTATGTTTTCAAAAACAAAAAAACTGGAAAACACTGAACAAAAAAGATTTCTAATACTTAATAAAACACGCAAAGGCGTTATTCAAATAAAGTATTAAAATACTTCATTATTTTAAAAGCGATTTTATTGTTTTCAGACAACAGTCATCGGCCACAGACAAATGGCACAACAAGACAGCTGAAGACTGTGCAGTCTCCGTGTCGTCATGCCCATTTTCGTTCCTAGATGTATCTCTTTATACCGATGTTTAACTTTATAACCAAAGTCAAAGAGTCAAAGTTTGTGGGTATACTTTATGTTGTAAAATATTTTTCTTGTGTAAATATCTGAAGTCTGAATAGAATAAAAACTGAAGTTTTAACAATATAAAAGTAACAGTCTTGGATTTATTTAAATCAGAAATTGTATCAAGTTTATAGAGGTGTGAGGAACAGGGTGTAAAGTTCACTCACACTCCATAGAAAAGGGAGGATCCTCTGACTAGATGGGTGTTTTGTCTGGCGGGCAACTGCCCGATGATTCATGTCGGGCCTTTGTATCTATGCTAGTTTCGCGGTAAACTCTGCTTGCGAAATGCAGAATTTTGCATGACGTCAGTAAGACGCGTTGTTGGCATGTGGCGTTGTAGATACCGCTACAAGATCGCTTCATTGAGGAGGAAGACGTCTGAAGCTGGACACAGGCCTCTCCTACGCATCACCATCGCCACTACATCCAGGGCTTCCCGCATCCTGCGGATTCGTCACGTTGTCGGTCCTTCTTGTGACTCCAGCTTGGATAGGGCAAGCTGCGCAAAACTATAAGTCGATCACAAAACTGAAAGTCGACGCCTACATAACCGGGAAAATCTAGAATTAGTCAAGAAATCAATCAACTCAGCATATGGCAGTCGACTGCTAGACATAGGCCTCTCCCAGGTTATGATAAATTATAAATGATTTATTTTCTGTAAGTAGGTTCATACAAACACTTTTACACGTCAATCATATTTTTTTTAAACTAGATGAGGTCGGCGTTTCCTATCTGACTATTCTGAGAAGAAAGGCCGAAACAAACTCAGAGGTCACAATCTCTTTTAAAGTCCAGAGGTTGAGCCAAAACACCCTGTCCTCAACCTTCCGCATCCAGTCTCTCCCAGAAATCTTCTTAAGGTTGTTGGTCCATCTAGCTGGGGGGCGTCCCACGCTACGCTTGCCGATACACGGTCTGCACTTCAGGACTTGTCTGCTCCACCAGCCATCGGACCTTCGACAGAAATGGCCAGCACACTACCATTTGAGCTTGCCTACTCTGCGAGCTATGTCGGTAACTCTGGTAAAAAAGGTGAATGACTAACTTATTTTAAATACATATTTTGGAAGAAACAGCTGTTCTTAGTCCAAAAAAAGATATCTGAAAACCCTACCTTAGTTCTCAAGTTTGCAGGCTGTCAGTTTGTTTCAGGAACTCATCAATAAAGGCGTTGATTTATTTGAAAAAATATTAATAGGTACCTACTTATCTACGAAATCTATGACCCTTCAGAGTGTAATAGACAGATTTTGCGTCCTAGAAAGTAATTTCCTTATTTTATTTTTCCCCTGATGCTCGTAAATGATGGGCCTGAACACATTAGTAGCAACCTGTTACTACTTATAATTTACTATATATTAACCTGTTACTACTTATAATTTACTATATAGGATAACTCATTCTCCATTGAGAGCGAGCAGTCCGACGCGAGACTAAGCGGACGTGTTTTTTGTGTTGATTCTAACGATATTGATTTATGTAATTACGAATAATGTTATTGCAATAATTTGCAGAGTCAGTTTATTGTGTAAGTGACGAATGTGACTAACATCTTTTTTGATCGTGAAAGATGTACTAAATAGTTTTTATAGACAATCAGCGTTTTCGGTGTTAGTAGTATGTCTAACCCAGGAGATAGCCCCTTCGGCCGCAGCAAATTGGTAGGACGAAGTCCTCCACCGACGCCATCGCCGGCCGAACAAAACCAGACAAGAGAACCGGCGCCGCCAGTAGCCACGGAGAACGAATTACCGACTGAAGTCGTCTCTACGTCGGAGATTCAGAGATGGCTTGGGTCCATCGACACAATTTTGACCGAAGTTTGCTCGATTGTGGCGGAAGGAAAAATGAATTCAGACCAAAAACTCCGTGTCACCAATCTCTGTCGCAAAGTAAACCATGGGACGTCTCAGATGGCCGTGCTGTACCAATCCCTGAAGCAGAAGTCCATCCAGGCGCACACAACCATCCAGCACCTTCAGGTGCAGCAGAATGTTGCGGAATCCCTTTGCCAGTTTAAGGAAGTCGTGGAAACGAAGATGAGCCGAACCGAACCAGAAAGTACTTCCTACGCTAACATGGTAAAGAAAGGCTCAGATAAATTTATTCGCCCAGCAAATCTCAGTTCGGTCGCTATATATCCCAGCGATAAAACCAAAACCAGTGACGACACTAAGTCCTTGTTACAAAAAATTATTTCGCCTGAGGAATTAAAACTCCATGTCCGCGGCCTAAGGAAAATTAGAAACGGAGGCGTCATCATTAGGACGGATAACAAAGACGACATTAATAAATTAAAAACATCCCAGAAACTAGTTTCCTCAGGCCTTACAGTTGAAGAACCATCTAAACGCCGTCCTAGGATTGCTGTAATTGGTATCCCCGTAGCCCTGAATGAAAAAGAGGTATTTGATTGCATTTACGTCCAAAACTTGACAGATAAATTGCCGAACATTACTCTTGAGTCCTTCTTAGAAAGTATAAAATTGAGCCATAAGTCAGGGAAGAAAGATCGTCCTACCTGCAATTATATATTGGAAGTTCCTGCCAATATCAGGAAAATTATGATGGACCAAGGCCGAATTTTCATAAACTGGACATCATGTCCAGTGAGAGATTTCACTATTGTGACCAGGTGTTTCAACTGTCAGCAGTTCGGACACGCAGCCAAATTTTGCAGAGAAACGAGCCCTACTTGCAACCTCTGTGGCGAAACAGGACATTCTTTCAAGGAATGTAATAATAAAGGTTCTCCGCCCCAATGTGCGACCTGCCGACGATTCAAGAGGAAAAACGATCATCCAACTGGTGATGTAATTTGCCCAGCACGTAAATATGCAGAAGACAATTACATTAATTCCATTGACTATGAAGGCGCCTAGGAGCGCCGCCGACTAACTTGTCAATTAAGCACATAGATAGTAGTTTAACTTCTACATATAATTTTTATTATGGCTAATCAGCTAATATGTGATCTAGATGGGTTTTCCGTGTCTGAAGCTAAAATCTGTAATATTGAGGAGTGCAAAAACATAGTCTATACTGGGGATAAAACATTGACTTTACTTACACAAAACATACGCAGTATAACTCGAAATTTTAACGGTTTTCAAGTTTTGTTACAATATCTTGATATAAGCTGCGACATTATCGTTCTAACAGAATGTTGGTTATCCAAACAAACAGCAAATATACCATCTATCGATGGATTTAATCTTCACAAAAGCGATAGAACATTCAACCAGAATGATGGCATAGTGGTTTATATTAAAAATAATTTAAAAACTTTAGTAGATGAACCCCATTTTCTAGACTGCAACTGCTTAGTAATTAAAATTATTCCCGAAACAGTAATTATAGCTATTTATAGGCCTCCATCCCAAAGTATTCATGGGTTTTTGGATTCGCTTAACAGTAATTTAGAAAAATTATCTTCGTTTAAAAATATCGTACTGGTAGGTGATATCAACATAAACATTGCTGCCGGAAAAATCGATACTCATTCACATAATTACCTGAATATTTGCTCATTTCATGGACTATTACCAGCTCATTATCACCCAACCCACCAGAGCGGCTCTTGTCTGGACCATATCCTTATAAAATCGAAAAGTCCATCCAAAACATTGGTTACTAATTCGTCACTTACCGATCATCAAGCTGTTTTACTAACATTACTAATTTCTTCACCCAGAAATAACTGCATGCGCAGCTATACTAAACTCAATATGACGAGTTTTGAGATTGACTTACGCGGCATTAATTTTGACCCCGTTTACAATTCACACGATCCAAATGTTTCTCTACAATATTTTGTCGATTTATTACGATCTACGATAATCAAAAATACATTTACTAAAGTAATACCTAGAAAGTATAGTAATATTAAACCTTGGATTACGCCCGGACTTGTTCGCTGTATCAGACATAGAGATAAATTACACCAAAAATCTAAAAAAGCACCGGATAATGAACTATTATCGAGTATTTACAAACGATATAGGAATTTCTGTAATAATCTGTTGAAAAAGCTAAAAAACCAATATGATCATAGTCAATTACAGAAAGCAGGTAAAAACAGTAAACTTATATGGAAATTCATAAAAACCAACACTATTAGGTCAAAAAATCCCGAACCGGCGCTAGATCTTTTATCTTCGGAGCAAAGCCCTACCGAAGCAGCAAATAAAGCTAACAACTTCTTCATTAATGTAGGAAAAAGCTTAGCAGAAAAAACCTTAATATCTAATAAAGCTTTTTCCATTCAAAGCCAAACTAAGTCATATGTAGCACGAAACTCTTTTGTCTTATTAGATACAGATGTTAATGAGGTAATAAGTATAATAGATGGATTAAAGGAAACCTGTGCCGTAGGATGTGACGACATACCTAATAGCATACTCAAAAAATTTAAATATATCATTGCCCCTCCCCTGACTCACATTTTTCAGTTATGTTTAACAAAAGGAATATTTCCTAAATTGCTTAAAAAAGCCATAGTCACCCCTGTGCTTAAGGCTGGAGACAAAAATTGTGTTAATAACTACAGGCCAATTTCAGTTTTAACAGGCATCTCAAAGATTTTGGAAAAAATTATAAACAGTAGATTAGTAAAATATCTTGAAAGTAATAAATCACTCTCTGATCAGCAATTTGGTTTTAGGCCAAAAAGATCAACAAGTCAAGCTGTTCACCAACTGACAAATTTTATAAGCACAAACCTGGATAACGGCATGTACACCATAGGGATATTTTTAGACCTTGCCAAGGCGTTTGACACAATTTCTTGTACTTTGCTTTTGAACAAGCTGGAAATGCTGGGAATACGGGGGGTACAATTGCAACTATTATCTGATTACCTTACCGACCGCCATCAGTGTGTAAAAATAGGTACGTGCATGAGTTCCGAACTTAAGAATAGCTGTTACGGAATCCCACAAGGCAGTATTTTGGGACCTACATTGTTCTTGATCTATATAAATGACCTGTGCAATTTGACACTCCAAAAAGGTGTAATTATCTCATATGCGGATGACACAGCTCTACTGTTCGCAGCTAAATCAAAGGCTGAAGTCTATGAGGTAGCACAGAATGGTTTTAATACTGTGTCTAATTGGCTTCATAAAAATCTCTTAACATTAAATACAGATAATAATAATAATAATAATAATAATAATAATTGTTTATTTATAAAATGGGGATACATTTACAATGAATAGCTTAACAAATAAAATAGCGCACAGTTGCTAATTTGCCTGAACTAGGTTGAACCTGTGCTTCAGGCTAGAAAGTGCATATAAGTATTTAATGTAATAAATTAACAATCATGTATAACGTAAAAACTAAATTAAAACATAGGTAAATAAAAGTAAAATAGCATGTTAGCAGTTCTATTTGCAGACAATAAGTAGGTCCTCTGTTTGTGCATAGTCGATGGTTAATAAATATTTAAGTATAATTTGTTTACAGCTATAGTAATTTAGTTTATAAATACTTAGTTTTCTATTTAATCTATTGTACAGGAATGGGCCTAAGAAAGTTATAAACCTTTCTACAAAGACATGTTTTGAGGTAGCATTAGATATGCATACTAAATCATTCCGTCTCTTGTTAGTATTGTCGGCATTGTAGGCAAGCATGGTGTGCTGTTTTAATACTAAGTGCATAATGAAAAGCTGGCGAACAGTTAGTACATTGCAGGATTTATATAGCAGATCTGTGGGAAAAAAGAAGGGATGGAAGTTTGCTACCTTTAAAATTGCTCTCTGAGCTCTTTCAAGAGGAAGCAAGTTAGTTTTTGGTGCGCCACCCCAAGAAGTGATACAATATTGAATTATAGATTGACATAGGGCCAAATAAACTTGTGTGATTAATTTTGAATCTGCTATCGTTCGCAATTTTTTAAAAACATATAACGTAAAAGCTCCTATTAACGACCCACTAAAATGTGTACTCTATTAACGATCTAATTTTTAAATCACTCATATTAGACATAACATAGGGTTCCAGAAAAGTCATACCTTAAAAATTAGTTACGTATTTTTGTTGGACAGCAAAAAGAGTAAAGTTTGTGTGTTTAAATAGCCAGTGAAAGAAATAATTTGACGATGAGTGGGACGCGCCCGAAGCGGACGCACTTTTCATAGTGTCGCGTCTCCAGCCACGTAAGTACACCTAAATATTACTTAAGGAAAATGACACACTAAAAATGGATTTGACTTCTTGCTATCACATTACAACTATAACGTATATAATCGTTATCTAAACTAACTCTTAATATAATACTTTTTATTGGTTTTTGTGTTATAAAATCATGTTTCAATTTAAGGCGGTAATAGAATCCAAATTTCAAAACTTGATTCTAATAACGACCCATGGCGTTGTTAAATTTTGAGAACATTTAGTATTTTAAAATAATATCTATTATAAATTACCTTATTTGATTTTTATTTTTTTCTTGTTCAATTCTTAAAATTATTTTACTTCGTTAGATCTATTAACGACAAAGCTATTTCTTAAAGTTTTTGTGTAAAACTCGATTCAACGTTAGACCAAATACCTATTATTATAATGATATTATACTGTAAATAACCTTTATTATCTGAATTAAAGACTAACTGACTTTAAAAGAAATAATATAGCAATGAGATCGAATTTAACAGTATTTCATAAAGCGGATATTTTATCTGTTTATTATTAATTTTATTGGTCGCTAATAGAATATTGTAACCTTCATACTTGATTCTATTACCGACTCACAGCTGTGACGATATTTTTGGTAATATTACAGTACACATAAATAAAATGTATATGTATTTTTGAACAAATTGGCTTATTTTTTTTTTTTCTTGCATACGTGACGTTTTGAGAGATTTTGTCACAGGACATATTATTAACTAGCTTCCGCCCGCGACTCCGTCCGCGCGGATGTCGGTCTTCGCGTGGATGGTTTATTTCTCCATTTTGAGTAACTCTGACAATGACATCTTATAAATATCTATTGGACCCAAATACGGCTAAGCCTATAATAATTAAGGAGATCCCTCTATTGAGCTACTGCTGTTGAGCTCGCGTTCTGTAGTAAGTATTTTTTTCATAGTAATTCCGACCTTGATAAGTAGCATGTAGCAGTAAATTACTGACAGTGACGAAAAGTTTGCAATAATAAAAAAGTGATCGTGACAATGCGACAGAAAGTTAATTGAGAGCTTCAGCATACACAACATTGTTAGTGAGCTCGTCCGGAATATGAACATGAAGGTTTCTTGGACTGCTCACACGGGAAAGAGCTACGTAAAGTTGCCCGTGTGAAAAAGTTACGGCGCTGAATCCACTGCGGGTAATGCAACGTGTGTTCACGGTTCTACAGAACAACGTCTATGAATAAAACTGAAAAATAATAATTTTTTTTCTACGTATTTTTCCAGGATAAAAAGTATCCCATTTTATGCCCAGGATAATAAGGTATAATTATACCAAGTTTCATCGAAATCGAACCGTTAGTTTTCACGTGATGCCTGCATATACAGACAGACAGACAGACAGACAGACAGACAGACAGACAAAATTTTTTTTAATCACATATTTGGGTTTGGTATCGATCCAGCAACACCCCCCGCTATTTATTTTTTCAATATTTTCAATGTACAGAATTGACCCTTCTACAGATTTATTATATGTATAGATGTCAAATAATATTTGCTATCCAGTTTCATTCATGGCTTCATGGCATTGGCTATATTTCATATGTTTTCAAATCAAATAAAAATGGCGGGACGGAATGGGGGGCATGTAACTTTTTAAAGCTTCTTTCGAAAAATTAAATTCTATATCTCTTTAAAGATTGTGTTCTTTTATAGAATCATGGAGCCGCAGAAGCGCAAGCAGTACGCCTCTGCTCAACTATAGAAGCTGCGCTTCTAGCTATACCTAAATGAAGGGACCAGCATACACGAAGCTTCAAAAACCTATGGCATACCGAGGCCAACTCTGCGTGACAAGAGAAATAATAAATATATAAATTAAAATTGTGATAAAACAAACTGTTTTAACGAAGGAACAAGAAAAAAGACTGGTAGACTGGATTTTCTATCTCGGGTATTATAAAGGTATTTTGTGACTGTATTACAGATAAAAATATTTTTGTTGCTGATTTATAATATCTAATTAGTATGTAGGTAATTAAAAAGTAAGCATATAATTATTTGAAGACTGTTTTCTGAGACTGATTATATTTTTTATTAATTAAAATAACAAAAAATAAGTGCTCTAAGGCGATTATCACACTGCCACGCACCACGCTGCATGTTGCGTGACTGCGTGTTTTAACGTTACTTGTAAGTATCTCCGTTTGTATAGAAAACACGCACAGTCCAACACACTGAAAACGCAACCACGCGCGTTCATGCGGATCACGCGCATACACTCGGAGAAACATGCACCCCCGCGCGTAGGTGCGGGGCGAGACGCAAGGTATGGCACACCGAATCCCGCAGTGCCGCGCGTGATTTTGAATGGGCGTGACGTGTGTGACAGAGAATGGCGAATAAATGAGAGCCGTCGTGCGTGAATCTACAAAACGCACCTACGCGCGTGAGTGCGCAATAAACCCGCACGATGATGCAGATAGGCACTCCCGCAGGAACGCGCGTAGGTGCGTCGACACGCAATATGCAGCATGATGCGGGGCAGTGTGAAAACCGCCTAAGAGTTGCAATAAATAATTATGTTCATATTGTAATAATGTTGATCTCATAACTATTGTTATTATATAATAAATACCTTAAAAACGATTTTTTATTTTATTTAATAGTATAGAAGAAGTGACAACTTCGTAGCGGTCGGTAAAAGAAGTAGAAAAATCGATAATAGAATCTTGCCGCATTCTTTAGGTCGGTAATAGAATCGACTACTCTTTTGGATTAAATAATTATTTAGTAACTATTGTGTTATTGAATATTGAATTTAAGTACTGAATTGCAAAGAATACTTCGTTGAGATTAATTATAAATTATAACATCTTTCCCAACATAACAGCTTATATCTATTTTTTTAAAGTGAATCCGAAGACAGCTAAAACTGGCGGTAATAGGAGCATTTACGTTATTAGTTTGCGCACTCTTTTAACTAGGCTTTCAATATGTTTTTTAAAAGAGAGTGTGTCGTCCATTATTACCCCCAGGTATTTTATGTTGCTCGTTTTGTGGATAAAAGGACAATTACACATGGTGATTGTACGGTTTCCACATTGATGTGCGTATAGATAAGGGTTAGTTATATTAAGTTGAGGCTTGCGCATGGAAAAGTGAATATATTTTGTTTTGTCAGCATTTAATGTTAGTAAATTGCTATGAAGCCAATTAGTCACAGTATTAAAACCTAGTTGAGCGATTTCGAACAGTTCGCTACTGGTTTTGGCGCTAAATATTAACGCCGTGTCGTCGGCATATGATATTATTTTGCCGTCTTTAATATTTAGATTACACAAGTCGTTAATATAAATAAGAAAGAGGGTGGGGCCCAGAATACTCCCCTGAGGAACACCAAAACCAGTATTTTTCTGCTCATCGCTCGTAATATTATCTATTCTAACACATTGGTACCGGTTGTCTAGATAGTCAGTAAAAAGTTTCAGCGGCGTTCCCCTTATTCCTATGATCTCTAATTTGTTCAGAAGAACAGAAATAGACACCGTGTCGAAGGCCTTGGCTAAATCGAGAAAGACTCCCAAGGTCTGGTATCCTTTGCCGAGTTCTTCTGAAATATAATCAGTCAGGCTATGCACCGCATCTGCTGTCGACAGTTTGGCTCTAAAACCAAATTGCGCAGGGGATAGGATGTTGTTTTTTTCTAGGTAATTAACAAGTCTACTGTTTATAATTTTCTCTAGAATTTTTGAAATTGAGGGGAGTAATGATATTGGCCTATAATTATTGACTACGTCCTTGCTTCCAGATTTAAAGATAGGGATTACAACTGCCTTTTTTAGACATCTGGGGAAAATTCCTTCCGAAAGACAGATTCGAAATATATGCGTTAAGGGAGGTACCAAAATTTGCTTAAAGAGTTTAAGGATCTTATTGCTTATGTTATCCCATCCAACTGCGCAGTCGTCTTTTAGCCCAGAAATGATTCGGGTTATTTCATCTTCATCGGTATCCAATATAGCAAACGATTTCAGGTTACAGCTATTGCTAGACTTTTGGAAAGATGGTTGGTCGCAATATCTCGGAATCTGATCGGCAAGAGTTTTCCCAACATTTACAAAGAAGTTATTTACATTGTTAGCTGATAAGAGTGGTGAAGTATTAGTCAGCAATAAACTCGAATTTGATTCACGCTGTTTAGACATATTAGTGACGTTTTTAATATGTTTCCAAAGTTGCTTGGTATTTTTACCTGCTTTATTTAATTCAGTTTTATCGTGATTATTTTTTAAATTCTTTAGGAGATTGTTGCAGAAATTCCTGTATCTTTTATAGGTGGTTTGAATTATTAGATTATCAGGGTGTCTTTTAGTTTTCTGATGAAGTTTATCTCTGTGTCTTATACACCGAATTAGTCCCGGAGTAATCCATGGTTTAATATTATAAAATTTCTTATTTACTGTAGAAACTGTCGTGTTACGTAATATTGCTTGTTGAACATGTGTTATTAAGTACGATAAAGCCAGATTAGCGTCAGCAGTATTGTAAACTAGGCTAAAGTCAATGTTGCACAAATCATATTCGAGTTTGTTTGTATTTAATTTGCTAATAGTCTGAGGACGATTTAGCTTAGGCAGCGTTAAATTTACGTTGAGTAAAACTGCGTGATGGTCCGTAATTGTTGAGTTAGTAACAAGCGTAATGTATGATAGGCTGGTTTTGATCATCATATGATCGAGGCAGGAACCGCTCTGATGAGTAGGCAATGTGTGAGCGGGGAGAAAACCATGGTATAAGCAAATATTAAGGTAATCTTGGGTCCCTGCATCGCAGTTTTCGGAGCCAATATTTATATTTAAATCGCCTGTTAGTATAACATTCTTAAATGGGCTTAGTGCTTGAAAGATCTGGTTTAAGGAATTGTTAAAAGGATCTAAGTTTCTAGAGGATGGGGATCTATACATAGCGATTATCGCTGTGGTTGTACCAATTTTGATGACTAAACAATTACTCATACAGTCTTGTAGGGTGTGTTCCTCGACTGTTACCTTTAATGATTCCTTAGCATAGACTACCACACCATCATTTTGATTGTAGTTTATTTTGGTATGTAATAAGTTGTACCCCGGTATTAATGGGAGGCTATCGTGGCGATTAGAAAGCCAGCACTCGGTAAGTACCATTATATCACAATCCAAGTTAAGTCTATGAAGAAAAATATTAAAGCTATCTATGTTCTTATAAATACTACGAATGTTTTGGGTTAGTACGGTTAGCGAATTTTGATAGTCGGAAAGATATTGTCTGCAGTCCTCAACGTCACATGTCTTTGATCTAGTTAAAAATGTGTTATCTATATCGGTAATTAAGTTATCATCCATATTAAAATAAAATAAAACAATAAATTAAGTCTAAAATATAAACTAGTATGTGGCGCTCTTAGGCGCCTTCATAATCTATCGAATTAATGTACCTGTATTCGGCAGCTTTTTTAGCAGGGCAATCTGTATCTCCCGTCTTGTGGTTGGCTTGTTTTTTAAAGCGCAAACATGTAGCACATTTTGGCGGATTGGCCTTCTTTGCGCAGTCTTGCATTGAGTGCCCTTCTTCACCGCAATGGCCGCATGTGGGGGCAGCAATTTTGCACGTTTTGGCTGCATGACCATACTGCTGGCACTTGTAACATCTAGTTACCAATGTAAAGTCTCGTACCGGACAGGACGTCCAATTTATAAACAATCTGTCCTGTGTAACGAGGGCCTTGCGAATGATGGCTGGAACTTCTATAATAAAGTTGCAATTCTCAGCATCCTTCCTGCCAGATTTGTGGCTCAGTTTTATTGAGGTCAAAAATGTATCTAGGGACATAGTCGGCAGTTTGTCGGTCAAGTTCTGTTCATAGATACACTTGTAAACCTCATTTTCGGACATGGATGTGGGAACTCCTATAACTATAATGCGAGGTTTGCGTTTTTGAGGTTCGTCGACGGTAAGCCCTGACGAAGCGAGTTGGACTGTGTGCTTGAGCTTATCTAGGTCATCTTTGGTCTCAGTGCTGATTATTAATCCTCCTTTTCCTATTTTGCGTACGCCTCGTACTTTCAGCTTCATTTCTCCAGGGCATATGATTTTTTGGACCATGGTCTTGGTTTCGTCACTGGTCTTTGAATTATCACAAGGATAAATCGCCACGGAACTAAAAGTATTAGGACGAACAAAGCTGTTGGACCCCTTCTTCACCATATCTGCAAAAGATGTGCCCGCACCCTGCTTCGTACAGGACTCCTGAATCGTCCGGTTCATCTCCGTTAGACATTCGGACAGGTCTCGAGCTTCGGTCATGGATTTAAGAGTGGTATGGGTTTGAATGGCTTTTTGCTTTAGAGACTGGTACTGAACAGCCATTTGCGAAACTCCATGACCAACTTTTCGGCAAAGATTATTTATTTTTAATTTCTGCTCAGTGTTGAGCTTACCATCAGAAGCAGTAGCACATACCTCATTCAGGCATTGCTCGATTGATGTCATCCAGTTCTGGATCTCTGGAGTGGTCACTACTTCAATTTTATCGTCTTGGTCCTGTCTTGGTTGTCGCGGCGGTGTCGGTGCCGGTGTCGGTACCGGCGTCGTCGGTACCGGGGTTGGTACCGGGGTCGGTGTCGGTGGAGGGCTGTGTCGTATCATCGCGCTCCGATTATTGGGGCTGCCTTCCATATAACACGAGTATTTCAGAATAATCCAGTCAGTTCATTATTTAAACTTGTCACTTAAAATGTTTGTCACGCTAATACACTAAAACTTGGTCACTATTTATGCAAACGTTAATTTATTTTATTTTTAAAAATGCATTGATGAGCACGTCTGTATGCTTTGAATGGCAAAGAACGAGTAATAAATATAGTAGATAAAACCAAGTACCTTTTATTTACAATGAGAAACACTAATCCATCGCTTACTAACCTAATCATCCAAGCTCATAACAATTGCAATTTACATTATGCTGACATTGCGTGCACTTGCCCCACTTTAGCTAAAACCGACCATATTAAATATCTAGGCGTCACGATTGACACAAATCTGAACTTCCGCAAACACATCGATTTATTATGCACCAGAGTGCGCAAACTAATATACATTTTTAAAAACTTACGTAACATTGCCGACTTTAAATTAATTAGACAGGTTTATTTGGCTTTGTGTCAATCTATTATTACCTACTGTATAACTTCCTGGGGTGGTGCCGCTAAATCAATTTTACTGCACCTAGAACGGGCCCAAAGAGCAGTTTTAAAGGTTGCTACTTTTCGTCCATTTCGATTTCCTACACACCAGCTTTATATGGCATGTAAGGTGCTAACAGTACGTCAATTATTTATTTTGAATGTAGTTTTATTGCAACACACTGAAATTTATTTTAACCCAGTACCTTCAGATAAGAGAAGAAAAGATTTGGTTTGTGCTAACTCGCATACTAAACATGCTTTTGCTAACCGATTTTATTTATTTTTAGGACCCTACTTGTATAATCAGTTTAACGGAGTGCTAAAGATTTATAGTTTAAGTTATAATAGGTGTAATTTATTAGCACAGGAATATTTGGCAAAACTCAATTATGCAGACACGGAAAAACTACTAGAAATTTTAAAATAAAATCTTTCTACCTAATCTTATAATATGTCTCTTCATTTACCTTATTAATAATAGTCTCCACTTTATCTGCTTTAATATTATTCGTTAATTTATTTAAACATAAATATATCTTGTATAATCTAGTTTTATAATAATATACTCTATAAGACATTGAAAATACTATACCTTCTTTTCAATTTAGCGTCTAATACATTTATTGTTGTCTTCTTTTTAAATATTTGGTGTAAATTGATGGCCTGAAACACAGGTTTTTCATAAACCTAGATCAGGCAGGTCTATATTACAGTTAGAATTTAATTTTCCTCGATTGTAATTAATGTAAATCCTATTTTTAGTTTACTTTATACTTGAATAAAATTTTTATTATTATTATTATTACTTATGTACCTGCCTCGTATAGGTATTACTGTATATATACATATACACATCAAGAGGAATCTATATTAATACCCCCTTACTAATAATCGTATGTATAGTTACACAACGATTTGTCTTCTTCTTTCGAATGTCAAATTATTGGCGACTAAAAGAGAGAAATCGGTGTTTAACTATTCATCTGTCATTTGATATAATACGTTTATTAGTAAGGGAGTTAATCTATACCAATAATAACGCTAGAGTTTGTTTGAACACGCTAATCCCTGAAACTACCAGTCGGTTTTAATTTTTTTGATAGCCCTATTCGTAAGGAAGGCTATAGGCTACCTAACATCAGGCTTAGGCATCAGCTCTTAGGGGCCAAGCAAAAAGAAAAAGAGTCTGAAAGAACGCTAAGTGAAAACGAAGTAATACCGCGGGCAGGCGATGCAATGCGTCGGGGTAGGTCGTGGGAACAAGAAATTTCACGTGGACGAAGTCGCGGGCACCAGCTTACTTATAAAAGTTAGTTGATTACAAAGGAAACAATAGTTTTCCTGTATTGTCTAGGAACGTAATGAGAACGGCAGCCTCTTGGAATATGTCGGCGTGAAACTGACCAGACCGAAATGCAGTAAATAACCGAAATGCAGAAAATACTGAAATGCAGTACTATTGTACTATTTCATTCGGCAGTATATATTTCTTGAAGGAACCACGGGCAAAAAAATACTCGTGGTCCCTTCCAGGGACTAAGGGACCGGGACCACGGGCGAAAAAGGATTGTGTCTATGTTTATCATCAAACTCTTCTGTCTTTCTTCTTCAGGTCTGCTGATAGAAAATTTTAATGAAATAACCACTTATTTGCCTTGGTACCTATGTGCCTTCTTATTTTTATTTTTATTCAAGAGGAACAACAGACAGCTACAATATAAAACATAGAAACAAAAAATACACAAAACATACACAAATAGACAATATTAAAGCTTACAACGCTGTTCACAGATTAAATATGATACAATTTGCCATAGACTTATTCACCTGTACACTGGGTGAGTTCACAAGGGCTACGTACTGTGTAGCATGTAAGGTATAGTTAAGTATATTTTAAGTTACTTTGTCGTATTAGATTTATTATTATATATTTTCTTTCGCGAAGTGTGGGACGCCCCCCAGCTAGATAGACCGACAACCTTAAAATGCTGGCTGGGATAGACTAGATGCGATCGGGTATTCTGGCGCAGCCTGGGAGAGGCCAAGATATATCCAGTAGTGGACTGCGTTAGCCTGAGATAATTGATTGATTTTTCTCCTTATTTTTGTTCTGTGTGTACGTGAATAAATAAATAAATATTTAGCGCGGAAACTATTTAGGTACATCCTGTTCCGTACTTGTTCGGGGAGCCTAATAAGGCCACTTTGGCAGAATCATAAAAGGATAACATTATGAATCGTAATATGGCGAAGACAGTCCGTGTCTTTTATTTGCTGCACTACGTAGGTATAATCAAAGACATTAGTATTTTAGCACAGACAAAAAAAAAATAACTGAAAAATCCTTCACATATAGAATTTGATACGATTAACTTAACAGTTAACTGTCCATTATGATTCATAATGTTATCCTTTTATAATTCTGAGGGGCCCGTGGCTAAATAATAACAGCCGCACAGGTCGATCGATCAGGTTAAGCTACGCTTGCCGCGGTTGGTCTGTGGATGGGTGACCATCTTTACATACCGTGACCCCTCCGTGCCTCGGAAAGCACGTTAAGCCGTTGGTCCCGGCTGTCATTTGTGGATCTTTGACAGTCGTTACGGGTAGTCAGAAGCCCGAAAGTCTGACAACCAGTCTTACCAAGGGGTATTGTATTACCCAGTAACTGGGTTGTGGAGGTCAGATAGGCAGTCGCTCCATGTAAAATACTGGTATTCAGCTGCATCCGGTTAGACTGGAAGCCGACCCCAACATAGTTGGGAAAAGGCTAGGCAGATGATGATCCTTTTATAATTCTGCCAAAGTGGCCTTTTTAGGCCCCCTGGTTCTTTAAATTGTTGGCACCTTCAAACCGATGCACAAAAAATCTCCTTAAAATATACAAGTCGGTGCAAAAAAACTGACACCCGACCAAGAATGAGAGAGACTCGTCCTACCCACCTAATGACGTCATATAATAACGTGCCACTAACAAGCTGTTCCCGGATGCCCGCTCGACGAGTACAGCCATTTTTAATTAAATTATTTGCTACGGAATTCCAGTTTACTCTCACTAGCGGTCTTATCTATACATATAATAAATCTGTAGAAGGGTCAATTCTGTACATTGAAAATATTGAAAAAATAAATAGCGGGGGGTGTTGCTGGATCGATACCAAACCCAAATATGTGATTAAAAAAATTTTTGTCTGTCTGTCTGTCTGTCTGTCTGTCTGTCTGTCTGTATATGCAGGCATCACGTGAAAACTAACGGTTCGATTTCGATGAAACTTGGTATAATTATACCTTATTATCCTGGGCATAAAATAGGATACTTTTTATCCTGGAAAAATACGTAGAAAAAAAAATCTTATTTTTCGGTTTTATTCATAGACGTTGTTCTGTAGAACCGCGAACCCACGTTGCATTACCCGTAGTGGATAATTTTCCATTTCAATTTAAGAGAATACAGTTTCCTGTAGCTTTGTGTTACGCCATGACAATAAATAAGGCTCAAGGTCAGACCCTAGGAGTTGCTGGCGTAGATCTTACCGCGAGTTGTTTTTCACACGGGCAACTTTACGTAGCTCTTTCCCGTGTGAGCAGTCCAAGAAATCTTCATGTTCATATTCCGGACGAGCTCACTAACAATGTTGTGTATGCTGAAGCTCTCAATTAACTTTCTGTCGCATTGTCACGATCACTTTTTTATTATTGCAAACTTTTCGTCACTGTCAGTAATTTACTGTAAGGTCGGAATTACTATGGAAAAAATACTTACTACAGAACGCGAGCTCAACAGCAGTAGCTCAATAGAGGGATCTCCTTAATTATTATAGGCTTAGCCGTATTTGGGTCCAATAGATATTTAAAAGATGTCATTGTCAGAGTTACTCAAAATGGAGAAATAAACCATCCACGCGAAGACCGACATCCGCGCGGACGGAGTCGCGGGCGGAAGCTAGTGTAAAATATTATTATTGTGGTTACGTTGTTGGAATAAAATATCAAGTAAATGTACAGTATACGAGTTAGTGTGTCAAGTGTGTGTGTAGTTGTCTGTGTGGTGCCGGACTTAGGTAAAGAATTGCACCACCCCTTACTTCCCGTGGGTGTCGTAAAAGGCGACCTTTGTCGCCTTTTACGTCTTACCGGAGAATGGGCAGCAGCGTTCTCTATTTACCACCATCATACCATACTGCGATCACCAACCCGCCTGCCAAGCGTGGCGATTATGGCAAACCCCCCCCCCAAAATTGGGGGAGGCCTATGTCCAGCAGTGGACGTCTATCGGCTGAAACGACGTACAGTATGCAGCCCAGGTAAGTAGCAGCTCAGTAGCAGGAGTCTATTACATGAGACTTATCTGCTTAACCCGTCGAAAACGGGCGTGTTACTATAAACATTAAATATTTTCCCTATTTTAATAACTTAACTCATGACACAATGAAAATTGCAAAATCTCTAAAATAAAAATATAACTTGGTCTCAAACATTTCACACCTAATTATTTCCAAAAATGATTAGTTAAAATCGATGCCAACAGAAAATAGCCTCCTATGGAAACCTCATTTTTGAAAAAAATACGGGACACCATGAATCATCATCCGCCTAGCCTTTCCTATGTTGGGGTCAGCTTCCAGTCTAACCGGATGCAACTGAATACCAGTATTTTACATGGAGCGACTGCATATCCGACCTCCACAACCCAGTTACTGGGTAATACGATACCCATTAGTAAGACTGGTTGTCAGACTTTCAAGCTTCTGACTGCCCGTAACGACTGTCAAAGATCCACGAATGACAGCCGAGACCAACGGCTTAACGTGCTTTCCGAGACATGTAAAGATGGTCACCCATGCATAGACCAACCGCGGCAAGCGTAGCTAAACATGATCGATCGACCTTTGCGGCTATTATTATTTAGCCACGGGCCTCTCACGGGACACCATAAATATCAACATATAAACAAGTACGAGTCGGACTCGCACACGAAGGGTTCCGTACCACAAGGTAAAAACCCCGAAAAAAACATGTTTGTTGTATGGGAGCCCCCCTTAAATATTTATTTTATTTTAATTTTATTATTTATTATTAAAGTTAAAATACAACTGAGTATTTTGTGGTGTTTTTGTCAAGTGCCTACCTGTTGCCATTTTTGATATCGAGCAAAAAAGGGCAAAAAAATCGCGTATGTTGTATGGGAGCCCCCCTTAAATATTTATTTTATTTTGTTTTTAGTATTTGTTGTTATAGCGGCAACAGAAATACATCATCTGTGAAAATTTCAACTGTCTAGCTATCGCGGTTCTTGAGATACAGCCTGGTGACAGACAGACAGACAGACGGACAGACGGACAGAAGTCTTAGTAATAGGGTCCCGTTTTTACCCTTTGGGTACGGAACCCTAAAAAGACCAAAGTGGTTTACTAAACAAGCTGGTTTTGGAGAACATACCAAAATTTCCAGCTAGATTTCTAACAACCCTGACTGTGCAAGTTAATTTTTATTAAGTACCGTATCAAAATGAAATCAGTTTTATTTACTGCATAGCTTATCCTGTAGGATTCATACTCTTCCGTGGGTGTAAATAATGGTTAACGGTCAAACAGATTTGCAATAACACCCACCTAATGGCAGTGTTACCTACACTGCCATTAGCTGGGTGTTATTGCAAATCTGTGATCACAAATCCACCTACAAAGCGTACAATTACGACAATACCCACGCTTATGACTGTCCATATTTAATATGCAATGCTATGCAACTGGTGCCGAGCATTATGCTAAGTATGTTATGAGATAACTATGGTAGCTATTTTCTCCGAAACACATAATATTTCGAATTCTCGGTAGTAGATTAACGAGAGATAAAACTATACAATCACATAGGTACTTAACAGGAAAAACAGGAAAAATAGAAAGGTCAAATAAGTAATATAAGTCATGGCGAAAATTATGATCATTGACATGAAGATAAATATTGGCCCTAAGAGTAGCAAAATAAGGAAGCGAGGGCAGGATAAAATCATTA
Organism: Mesoligia furuncula; assembly: GCA_916614155.1. Lineage (NCBI taxonomy): Eukaryota > Metazoa > Arthropoda > Insecta > Lepidoptera > Noctuidae > Mesoligia > Mesoligia furuncula. The sequence continues at coordinate 5,270,950 of OU744804.1, forward strand.
CTACATGCAAATAAAGCCATCCCCTTCCCTCTCACACCACAACAATAATCTTATTTCCGTCTCTATCTACGCCGTGGACTGGACTAATGAAAGCTCAGTGCGTGGTAAGCACAAAATAAATCCAGTTAGGTACCATTGGACCACTCAATAAATTCTCGAGGCGTCTAAATCGGCTACTATTTAACTGATTGCCCAATGGGGCCTGTGGGAGTCGGCTATTTTTAGTCGAATAAAATACTGCTATTTTTCATTTCCTCGAGAAGGTGATATCTGTAATAGTAATGACATGATATATATTATCTAATAATACTAATTTATATTTTCCTTTTAATACAAACATATATTTTTAATTAAGTTGATGATTTAAAATTTTATATCAGTAATTTATAAATTGATCTAAATAAGTGTAATAACAGTTATATAAATAATTTCAAATGTTTGCATGCCGATTGGTAAAATGTGGCTGAGCTAAATGTAATCTTAAGAACTATTATGTATTACCCATATTTGCAAAATAAAATTCTATTCTATTCTACAATGCATGCAAGAGCTGAGATACAATGCGTGGTATAATTAGAAAAGTTTAGCACGGTAATCGTCCTTTAGCACTACAAAGCTGATTTAAAAAGACAGTCTGTTTTTCAGTTCGCTAAATTGGAGACTTTAGATTTTCGTTACGAATGCTAAATTTCACTTTCTTATCACAAAAGTGGGCATTGCATGATGACCAATTACTATTGGAATTCATTTTTTTATTTGAAATAGGTAAGGAAAAATATGACCACGCTATGCTAAAAAACCTCATGAAATATTATTGTAACTATATAATGATTGTACAAAAAAAAAGAAAAAAAAAACATTTTAGAAGAGTACCTCACTGTAGAGTTTCTTGCCCATTCTTCTCCATACAAACACTACCTTTTGGAAGGGGCGACTAGAATCAATTCTATGTCAGTTATTAAATAATGTGTGTTGTCTTTGGTCCCTGGCCCGATGGACAAAATTGTCAACATTTTTTAAGCTTGAGTACGAGGCTTTTGACTACGTTGTGTGTGTATATTTTATGTATTTTTTATTTTCTTTATATGCATTGTGCGTTGTGTTTGTATAATCAAAGATAGGGATTGGATTTGGATTGGATTGATACGAGTACGTACTTTAGCACAGACAAAAAAAAAACTTAAAAATCCTTCACCAATGGGGTTTGATACGATTAACTTAACAGTTAAATGTCCATTATGATTCATAATATTATCCTTTTATGATTCTGCCGAAGAGCCCTTTTAGGCCCCCTGTTCACCTATCAGTGAAATACTCATTCTTAGTTAGAACACGAAGCGCGCTTTGGTTGCTTCATGTGTGACTTAACATTATTTCTATCAACTAGACTCTCTGGTTGTAGTTGCATTATATCTAAACTTAGTTAAAACCCACTGATCAATTTTACTTTTTCATGGCAACCTACGACCTGCAACTCGTAAGCCGCGGCCGGTACCACTGGGCCAACCATTGCTCATTTTTCACTCAGGTTTTCATTAAAACTTACAATTGATAGTGCGGATACAATAATTCATTCCAGAATAAAAAAGCAATCACCACCCGCACAAAACCAGTTGAAGTATGCAGTCTGAATTCGACCTAGATCGATTTTGAGATCAGAATCTTTTAAGACTTACAAACGTTTGTAGAAGTTAAATAAACGTCAAAAGACAAAATCTAAGCTTAAACAAACAGTGCCAACATCCGAACACAATCAATTTAAAACCGAATGCGATCGAGAACCGATAGTTGACAAGACACTAAGTCAATGTAAATATTGTAAGGAAAAGATCGCCTGTACGTGACCAGCTTCACATATGAGATTTACTTAATTTGTCGCAAGAAGCGGTTCGGGCAAACAGCCGGGCTTTGCTCTGGACACTTTATAACCGCCACTGCGCAGGATTACTGCTCTTCCGGACGTTTCTTTTGAACCACATTTTTAGTCTCTTGGTCAGGATCTCGGAGATATATTGCTGGTTTAAACGTTGTTATTTGTTTTGGGTTTTCAAGATTTGAGGTTATGATACGAGGGCTTGGTGATTTGTCTTTTTCATTTCTACAAAACTTGTTCAGACAGAAGACGTTACTGTGTATATTTCAGTAGGTTTCAAAATATTTATGTATATGTATATGACGACGATAGCTTGAGTAGTGGTGGCTTAGTGGCAACGGCAGCGACTTACGAATTGTAGGTCGTAGGTTCGAACCCAGACAGGCGCTTTACTTTGTGTAAATTATTTCATCATCACTGCTCTCACGATGGTGAAGGAAAATATCGTGATGAAACCGGCATGTCCTAAACACAAAAAAAAAAATCGAAGACATGTAATTTACCAACTGTACATCTACCAACTCGCACTGGGCCCGCGTGGTGGATTACGGCCCAATCACTCGCACCCAGTGGAGGCTTGTATCCCAGCAGTGGGAACATTATGAGCTGATTATGATGATAACTTGAATGGTTTCAAAAGAAAAACAAAGATGTAACAAAATAAATTCACTCAACATTTTTTTTTATTGTACAATTTTTTCCAAACATATCTATAGACTGGAACAGAGTATTTACAAACCGAATATATATTTCTAAGCCACCCTTACCCAGTAGATAAAGTTCAAGTTCTCTTCACTCATCTCTCAGTATACTGAACATTTCCATCAGCCCCTGACCCTCAGGGCATCCGGAGTAAATAGACGCACAGTTGAACATCTGCCGTCCAGCTATGGCTGCATCATTGTATGCTCCCATCAAGTCTTCCCAATCTTCGTCTTTTTCGTCAAATGGCGTCCTTCCGTAGTCTGGCCTGAAATGTGCGAAATAGGTTCATACAATGGGGTGACATTAGAAAGGGAGAAATGTTAAAGCTAAACAAGACATCTAGACTGATTTTGGGCTAAACTGTTATCCAACGGGAGTTGCGCGTGTCTGGACCGCTCCACACAGACATGTGCATAATACATACATAGTTGGGAAAAGGCTAGGCAGATCCATAAAGTAAGATAGTTAAGTAATATAAATGGAGTAAATACTAGCAATCGCAGAAGGTTTTCGTGTATACTCAAATCACAGTCATTGGCTGTCCGTGTGGTGCCGGACTTAAAGAATAGCACCACCCCATACTTCCCGTGGGTGTCGTAAAAGGCGACTAAGGGGCGTACCGGAGAATGGGCAGCAGCGTTCTCTATGCATTCCACCACCATACCATACTGCGATCGCCAACCCGCCTGCCAAGCGTGGCGATTATGGCAAACCCCCCCCTATTGGGGGAGGCCTATCTCCAGCAGTGGACGTCTTTCGGCTGAAATGATGATGATGACAGTCATTGGCGCCGATTCCCTTGTTCGCAAACTAAACTAAATTTAAGTTCAGTGCATCTTTTTCTTTCTATTTCATTAAGAAAAGGACAGAAGATAAATATTAGTTTAATCCTGTCAAATTAAGATACTCCATAGCAAGTTTAGACGTGATTAAAAACATAGCTACTAAAATAAAAATACGTCAATTTACGTTGGGCGCTACCTAATTTGACAGGACTAAACTAATATTTATCTTCTGTCCTTTTCTTAGTGAAATAGAAAGAAAAGATGCACTGAACTTAAATTTAGTTTAGTTTGTGAACAAGGGAATCGGCACCATTTACTTCTTTTATTAGGGTTCCGAACCCAAAAGGTAAAAACGGAACCCTATTACTAAGACTTCGCTGTCTGTCCGTATGTCCGTCCGTCTGTCTGTCACCAGGCTGTATCTCAAGAACCGCGATAGCTAGACAGTTGAAATTTTCACAAAGTATATATTTCTGTTGCCGCTATAACAACAAATACTAAAACGAAAATAAAATAAATATTTAAGGGCTCCCATACAACAAACGCGATTTTTTGCCCTTTTTTGCTCGATATCAAAAACGGCAACAGGTAGGCACTTGAAATATTCACAAAATACTCAGTTGTATTTTTACTTTAATAATAAATAATAAAATTAAAATAAAATAAATATTAAGGGGGGACTCCCTTACAACAAACATGTTTTTTTCGGCGCTTTTGCCTTCTGGTACGGAACCCTTCGTGTGCGAGTCCGACTCGCACTTGGCCAGTTTTTTTTGTTTTTTTATACGTGGACAATGGTAGGGGTACCTGTTTGTTGGCTTTGAGTAAGAATTTTCTGTATTTTCAATAGCATGTAACTGAGTTTAACCCTAATGAATCAAATAAAAGAAGCTAGGATAGGCTGACTTGATGTGAACCTCCTTTTTGATAACCCATCAGTTGATGATTCGGCGTGGGAGATATTATAGTGCACAAGTGTGTGCGAAGACACAGTGCACTCTCTTCCCTCTCTCTCATAGTCCGATGGAATGGCAATCCAACACGACCGGAGTGAGATCAGGAGCAGGGCTTTTTTTTTGCAGATGACAAATCATCAAATGACCCCTCCCGCTCTGGGTGGAGCGAAAGGGAGTGTCAGACTCTTACTGACTAAAACCCACCCGTGTTCCTTCCTTAGCCCTTTATGTTCCGGGCCAGCGGTAACCCTTTCAGACAATCCCGCTGACCCGGCAGGCTCCGGCCCTAAGGGGGGCCCCTCCTCGATGACATCTCTTTGAGGCGCGCGTGGAACACGTACGCGCCGTCCGGCATGGGCCTGGTCCTGATCGGACGATGAGCTAAGGCGCAGGGCTAACAGGTAAACGTGCTTTCCGAGGCAAGGGAGTATCACAGTGCCAACTTCCAATCTCCGAGCTGTTACTGAGAAATTCCTAATGGAAAAACCCAGTTACACTTTGCCCGACCTGGGAATCGAACGCAGGACTCCACGCTCAGCGGTCGCGCTTGTGACCACGAGACCAACGGGGCATTCTGCCAATACCAAGCATTTGAAGAGGTAAAACAAAAGACATAAATAAAACGTCAAATCTTATTTTTTATTTTATCGCGTTTATATACTATAGATACCCATCGCACCCTCGGAGTTTAGCTAACCAATTTAAAATAACCCTTTATTCCCCAAATTAAGTTTTATCTTCGAAAATTCTAGATGGTGTACAAATTCAAAATCCGATCCTGTAGTAAATCCACTAGCTTAGTCGAGTGTCCAACAGTTGACTGTTAAAACCACGAAGTTAAAACACGCTTATTAATGTCCTTCATTATTTCGTAACTGACACCATATTTTCACATTATTTATACTTAATTAAGTGTAAAATATTCATAACGGAGAGAACGCGATCATTAACCCGAATGGAGACGGACAGTCAAATAATCAGATAATTTTAATTTCAGTCATTTATTTAAAGTTCACCATTTAACTCGTTGAAGAATTTTATATTATCTGAAGGGATCTTGACATTATCTTGTAAACTTGACGAATGCCTATCCATTCGTCAAGTTTCACTCTGAACTCGGAACTTGAATCAAGGAAAAGGTTATCCTTTTCCTTGATTCAAGGTCTGAGTTGAACCCACTACAAAAACTCTTGCCAAGTTACGTGCCGGCAACTGTAAAGGTGCGCCAATTGTGGCTACGCCGCGCGCCGTACGTAATACCACAAAATACAGATAGTACAGAAGCCAATCTACATACAAAGTGCGCTCGAGCAACACACACATAGACACCGCTCACGGACACGTTATCTCAGACGTGTTGGGAGCAGTGCGAGCGCGCGTGTCATCCGTTTGAGACACGCGTCTGTGAATGCTAAAATGGAGCAACAAAAAAATGTCTATCTAAGCTCGATTTATATAATAGTTTCGTATTTTGAATCAGTAGGAACAAAGTAACTGTTTTGTAAGGTAAATTCATGCCATGATTTTTTGTTTGTGTAGATATTGTGTTGTTTTTAGTGTCATTTGATAGGTTTAGGTCTAAAACGGATAGGGCAAAAATTAATTGTGTAAATAGAGTAATCCGTTATGAAGTTATTAGGGATTTTCGATAGTGAAAATTGACAAATGTAAAATTTTATATGTTTTTGTTCTGTAAACTTTTTGTATTGTAATATTATGTTTATTGTTTTGTTTTAATATTTTAGAATAAGCTCAACAATAAATCAAACAACTAGATACGAGTGCCACTACCACAATAGTTTTTTGTGCATAAGCCAAAGTTGACAACCATAGCGCGATCGCCGAGCGTAGGTATGAAAAGTGAAGTACATACACTTGATTGACTTCTGTACTATCTGTATTTTGTGGTAATACCGCCCGCGCCCGCGCACGCTCCGCCGCTGCCCTGCTGCTAGTAATAATTTGTACGTGTACCTACCTAAGTACCTCCTTTAACAATTTCATAATTATTTTATTTGATTTGAATAAATACATGATTCAGTAAAACCACGTTTTAATTAATCATATTTCGATGGTAATTTTCAAATAACTAAACAGAAACATGACGCAGGTAATGAAAAAGATGTAGTCGGCTCCTGGTCTATGTAGAAAAAATTGTTAAAAAAAAACTTTGTTTAAAGATCCCTGGTGCTTACCCTACAGGGGAAAATTGTTTTGCATAGAGATTGACTATGCATTTTTGTTCTGATTGACTGTGCATTCGTCTGTGTCGTGCCGGATCGTCTGTGTGGTGCTGCATGGACTTAAAGAATAGCACCACCCAATACTTCCCGTGGGTGTCGTAAAAGGCGACTAAGGGTCTAACCGGAAAATGGGCAGCAGCGTTCTCTATGCATTCCACCACCATACCATACTGCGATCGCCAACCCGCCTGCCAAGCGTGGCGATTATGGCAAACCCTCCCCCTTTTGGGAGAGGCCTATGTCCAGCAGTGGACGTTTTTCGGCTGAAATGATGATGCATTTTTGACGATTGAATAAATTATAAGTGACAGGTGACAGTCCTATGTGTTTAGGCTATTATCGCTCGCTCGGGGCTCGAGTTGGCTTTCATATTTGTTTTTTTTTTATGCTTGCACTGACTGTACTGGTCCACTCAAATCGGTGTGGTTCTTTCCTCAAAAGGCCGTTTCAGGTACTAATCTACATGTCCCACCAAGATCTGACCAAGATTATGTCTGGACTTGAGAAAAGAATTTGATCCTTGAGTTTGTTTCGCCAATTCTTCTCAAAGCAGTCAGATAGGAAACGCTGACCTCATCTAGCTTACTCATTTTTAGGGTTCCGTACCCAAAGGGTAAAAACGGAACCCTATTACTAAGACCGTTGTCGGTCCGTCTGTCTGTCACCAGGCTGTATCTCAAGAACCGCGATAGCTAGACTGTTGAAATTTTCACAAAGTATGTATTTCTGTTGCCGCTATAACAACAAATACTAAAAACAAAATAAAATAAATATTTAAGGGGGGCTCCCATACAACAAACGCGATTTTTGTGCCCTTTTTGCGATTTTTTTTCTCGATATCAAAAATGGCAACAGATAGGCACTTGAAATATTCACAAAATACTCATTTGTATTTTAACTTTAACAATATTTAATAAAATTAGAACAAAATAAATATTTAAGGGGGGCTCCCATACAACAAACATGTTTTTTTTCGGCGTTTTTGCCTTGTGGTACGGAACCCTTCGTGCACGAAACGAAAACGAAAGTTGAAATTATTAAGTGAGTAAGTTATTATTAAGTGTCAAAAAATATACACAAACAAAACATAAACAAAATAAAACTAAACCTTGTCGTTTTATGACGTGTAAGCGACATTCAACCTTAAGATGATAAACCAAAAACAATTACGAAGTCGACTTTACTTCTCATACGAATCAAAGCAGTTGAAAAGTGTTTAGATGCATGCTACGACAACAACTAGGATTCAGATATTTTCTTTACTGTACTAATTAAGGACTATACTACTGGGGGCCTTAAAAGGCCACTTCGGCAGAATCATAAAAGGATAACAATATGAATCATAATATGGCAAAGACAGTCCGTGTTTTACTTTTTTTCGCTACATTACGAAGGTATAATTAAAGAGATTGGGATTGGATTAATTGGTGTTTTAGCACAGACATAAAAGAAAAATAACTGAAAAATCCTTCACCAATGGGATTTGATACGATTAACTTAACAGTTAACTGTCCATTATGATTCATAATGTTATCCTTTTATGACTCTGCCAAAGTGGCCTTTTTAGGCCCCCAGATCTTTCACCAAATAGTTTTGCAAATCTTCTTGGCTCTGACTAAGACGACAATACTTACGTCAGCAGTATGTGTAATATCTCTCCCACCAGCCCTTCTTCGTCGACCGGATACTGCGCAGATTCACAAATCGCTCGATAAACACACTCCTCGCCGTTTATGCCTCTTCTGTAAATTACAAAGATTGCACTATTTTTAAGTACTGTATGTAGCTATAAAGTTGACTATGAACACTGGACTTAATTTAAAAAATAATTAATCTTTAATATATAATTAAACCAATTGATTTTAAGTTTTTCTTGCCGTATAAAGTACTAGCTTCTGCCCGTGACTTCGTCCGCGTGAAACTTCATCCGGAAGGATTTTTCGAAATTCCACCCCATAGAGGGTGAATGGGGGTACCATTCACCCTCTATGGGGTGGAATTTCGAAAAATCCTTTCTTCGTGGATACCAACTCTTCACAAAGAACACACGCTCCAAATGTCATGTCTCTAGGACTAGCTGCTTAGGCTACGCTTGTCGTGGTTGGTCTGTGGATAGGTGACCATCTTTATATACCGTGACCCCTCCGTGCCTCGGAAAGCACGTTAAGCCGTTGGTCCCGGCTGTCATTGGTGGACCTTTGACAGTCGTTACGGGTAGTCAGAAGCCCGAAAGTCTGACAACCAGTCTTAATCGTATTACCCAGTAACTGGGTTGTGGAGGTCAGATAGGCAGTCGCTCCATGTAAAATACTGGTATTCAGCTGCATCCGGTTAGACTGGAAGCCGACCCCAACGTAGTTGGGAAAAGGCTAGGCAGATGATAGATACCAAAAATTAATAGAACAACCAACTCTAATGCTGTTCGAGTTTGTAGTTTGGATCCTCATTTTAGAACAACGACCTACCAGTTCTCAAATATAGTAAAGTAATATGGCTTCAAAAGAGTGTGTCAGTGTTATTAGAAAAAGCGCCGCTTTAGGAAATAGCTAATGTACTCACGTCTTCAACATATCAGCGACAGCATTATAAAATGTTAGCCTCTCATCCTTACGAGCAGCCACTTCAGCATCCCTCTGTTCCCTGGACACTGTCTTGATAAAGTAGTACCTCGACAGCTGGGTTATGTTGATGAACTGCACGTACTGGTACTGGAAGTTGGCTGCGAAGGCCAGGCTGATGTAGTCCTCAACATGGATTGGTGCTGAGATGCCTACGATGAGCTGGAGATTGGAGAAGACGGAACTTCAGTAAAAATAAAGGTATTTTGATAAGCAGTTGTGATACTCTGACTGTCAGTAACGACTTTTTCTTCTTCTTCCAAGACTCCTAGCTACCCGTTACTGTATTAAGGATACTATATACTGTAATGTCTACTTCCAGATACGACCGATCTGAGGAAACCTGTATCATAATTATGGCCTTCAGGCGGCGTAACAAGGCCACTATAGCAGAATCATAAAAGGATAACATTACGAATCATCAAATCCCATTGGTGAAGGAATTTTCAGTTATTTTTTTTGTGTCTGTGCTAAAATGCCAATCAATCCGATCCAATTCCAAACCCAATCTCATTTAAAAAAAAATTGAAAAGATTGAAAAAAAGAAAAACACGGACTATTATATATATTATGATTCATAATGTTATCCTTTTATGATTCTGCCAAAGTGGCCTTTTTAGGCCCCCAGATCGGCGATGACTGGAAAGAAGCAAATCGTTTGAAACTAAAAAAAGTCTAACCGATTAATATATCACCCATCCACGGGGTAATTCCGTTATAACACACTATCAGTAGCAATGGGTTTCATTTTGACAGTTCAACAACATTCATTGCGTTATTTACGTTGCTGAGCAGACACATTTTTCGAACATATGAAGCAATGGATTAGCAATATCCTTGAAAATGATTCAGATTAAAACTGATAATGTGTTACGAAATTAGGGTGCAGGTCAGGCTAATCGAATCAGATTTGTCTGTTCTGATGATTGATCTCTACACGACAGTAGTGATTCTTCTGCCCTTATCATCATCATCATCATCATTTCAGCCGAAAGACGTCCACTGCTGGACATAGGCCTCCCCCAAGCACCTCCACTTCGATCGGTCCTGTGCTTCCCGCATCCAACGGGTTCCTGCGGCCTTCACAAGGTCGTCAGTCCACCTTGTCTCCCACAAGGTGGACTGACGACCTTGTGAAGGCCGCAGGAACCCGTCCAACGCTACATCCGTCCAACGCTACATCTTCCGGTACGCGGTCGCCACTCCAGAACCTTTCGGCCCCATCGGCCATCCGTTCTGCGAGCAATGTGCACTGCGCACTGCCCTTATACTAATTAATTAGTGGTCGGTGCAGCATGTCTTCTTCATACATGCATCTGTATACCAAGATCTCTCCGTGTATTGTAGCCATTGATCAGATCCACTTTTGGTCACTAGTTTAGATAAATTTGTAGCGGCGACAAGGTAGCCTACCGCGGAAGACGGAACCGCCACTCCCCGCGTGCGGGGTAAATAAAAAAACTCTCAAACCACTATTTATTTTCAAGGTAGGGTGAACAAACTACAAAAAGTTATTATTCGCCATACCTTATAAGTTCCTCCTTGTGGATATACTAGTGGAACACTGTTGATCTGACGTTTCATCACCATTGCTTTGTGTTTTTCTTCATCGTTACCCGCTACACTTGCTGCGATTACTAGCAGAGCAGGAACAATCCAACTGAAACTGTTTTTTTTTCTGATACTAAAATGACTTATAAAATGGTCAAGAAAATTCTCACAATATTTATAATTTCAAGCATGATTGAGTTTAGTAAACAATGACGTGCACTTTTAGAATAAAAACATAACGATCGATGACCAAATTGTTGCACACATTATTATTTCTGTAAGTAATCCAGCTAAACATACTAGTCCAACTAATCTATAGCAACTTTACATTATCGGATTTAGATCATATCATGATCATATAAATGTACACATAAGGTATGTTGGGGTAAGATCGTTGCTGGGGTAAGACCGTAGGAATCAAATTATTTGCCTGCAAAATTAAATTTTGCTCTGATCTTCGTTGTAGCAGAATAAAAATAATGATGAAGAACACCAATGTTTATTACTGCATTAAAAAACATTGCCACATTAGGTGGGAATTTGATTCATTTGGTCTTATACCATTGGCGATCTTACCCCAACATACTTTACTGTTTTGTAGCCATTCGTAGATCTATGTATTTATGATTATTATTAGGTACTAAGTAAATATAGTTCAAGAATTAAAAATACCTATTACCTATTCTTTGAAAAACTCTTGTACGTACTGATAGCATTAAATTTTTAAACACTCAATATATGTCTACAAAGATTTAAATTCTAATAGAACTGTTCAAAAATTATGATTATACTTAGGTACCTTACCCCATTTTTCCAGATTAACTTTTTAATCATGAACAACCAATCTAGGAGCAGCTGGTAAGAAGTCACATTTTCGACGTGTGTCGGCTTCGCGTATCAGAATAGAGTTGTTGGAAAAGGTGTCAATGCACCCGGTTCGTTTGTAGCCGGCTTTGTAAGGCTGTGTTCATACTGTGAAGTAGATTTGAGTATTTCCAGATTTTGGCGGTTGGAAATAGACTTTTTTTACGAAAATGAAAAAGGAAATAGAAAAAAGAAAATAAGTTTATTTGCGGTAATTGACAAAGAGAAAAAACAAAAAATAAAAAGTTGTGGGAAAATATGCGTCACATCCACGCAAAACGGCCAATGCTCAGCATAATGCTACGAGCCTATGCAAGACAGAGCCCCATGGCAGCACTGGTTTTAAAATCCTTTTTTATTTTTGCCTACTCCAATAAAATAAGTAAAGCAAAGAGTAATTTTTCATATAAGTATGCACCTTCCAAATCAATAATTAAATTGACTTTTTGGTATTTTTCTTTTAATTTTTAAAAAGTTAATAATGTAAAAAAAAACAGAATTATACTAACTAATTTTATTTACATTTTTAAGTGCCAGGGTCACCTTCATTGTTTTCATGAAACACAAACCTTAGAAGAAACAGATTTATCTGTAAATCTGTTTCTCTTTACTTTACTTTACTTAAAGTGCGGCTGTCAAGAGAATGCGCTCCTGAGACCTGTCATTGCGACAATTCCAGTTGCTAATAAAGATCAAATTCGCATAACACGTATTCGTTTGTATGAAACTGACAGGTGTCAAGAACCATTCTGTCGACGCGACGGCCGGACTATGGTAAGTGGCAACACAGAAGCACGATGCAGAACCTAACTTGATGATAATAAGGGGGCCTAAAAAGGCCACTTTGGCAGAATCATAAAAGGATAATAATAATATATGGAATCATAATATAGCGAAGACAGCCCGTGTTTTTATTTTTTTCGTTGCACTACGTAGATATAATCAAAGAGATTGAGATTGGATTTGGATTGGATTGATTGGTATTTTAGCACAGACAAAAAAAAATAACCGAAAAATCCTTCACCAACGGGATTTGATACGATTAACTTAACAGTTAATCGTATCAACACAGTCCATTATGTTATCTTTTTATGATTCTGCCAAAGTGGCCTTTTTAGGGCCCAAGTTCGAACCACGATGGACACAGTCTAAAGTTTAAATCTCGAAGTCACATGACTCCGCCCACTGGCACACTAATATGTTTATCCAACCACAAACCGTCACGAGACAATACCTTAAAATTGACGTATTACATGTGCTACTAGGAATCAGTTGCTATCCGGATTCACCTAGTTTTCTATGAAAAATATACAGCGCACAAAATATCTTACACGACAAGTTTATTTTTGAGTTTAAGATTTGTTGATATCTAATAAAAAAGACTTATGTAATATAATAATAATAATTGTGTGTTTTTTATTCGGTCTGTCCCATCGTAAACTAGCAATCGATACTTGTATGAGTCGTGGTTAAGGCGAAAGCGCCAGGGTAGCCCGCGAAATTATTATTTTTTTTACGTTTTTTGCAATTTGCTGGTCAGTATTAAGTTGTACGTTGATTAAAATATGATTCGCGGCCGTAACAAATATGTATTAACAGAATTATAATCTTAAAAGTCATCAACACAACTCTCTAAGACCAAGTAATCCCCAAGAATGTCTATTTCATGAAATCTTAACATTTCGGGATTATACTAACTTATCAAGTTGTATTACTGATTGTAATGATTATAATTCTGTAAATACATATTTGTTACGACCGCGAATCATATTTTTATTAATGTACATCATAATACTGACAAGCAAATTGCAAAAAACGTAAGAAAATTTGAATTTCGCGGGCTACCTTAGCGCTTCTCCCTTAACCTTTCTCATTAGATTATCTTTATAATTGCAAAAACTGGATCCATCAAGAAGTTTATAAATTCTGCGAATTCACGAATCAAAGAGACACTTTATTTTAAACTATTCAGAGAAATAGATTCACTTAATAAATGGTACCTATAATCCTTTAATGTAGTAAAAAAAGCTAAATAATTCTTATTTTTCAAAATTCTAATATCTTTCTCGTCTCGTAGTCTTATAACGGTCACCTTCGATTGCCTTTGCGTAACGTAATTTGAAACGTTTGAACTTCATCGTCTTTAGTGCCCCACTCCATTGTAATACCTTGCACACGCACCATGCTAGCTTTAGCAAATATTTTGACATTTACAGTATTAAATTCACTATGTTTTGTTATAAATGCCGAAGAAATGGGACCTAGTGAGATAGTGCACAGGGAAAGGAGACAGCTGCAATTGTTGTATCTTAATAGCTCGGTTTTACAGGTATGTATAACAATCTAATACTTAAATATCTTTATTTACAGTTTATTTTCCTAATCTCTTTTTTTTTTGCGGATGGGAAATCATCAAATGACTCCTCCCGCTCTGGGTGGAGCGGAAGGGAGTGTCAGACTCTTACTGACTAAAACCCACCCGTGTTCCTTCCTTAGCCCTTTATGTTTCGGGCCAGCGGTAACCCTTTCGGACATCCCGCTGACCCTGCAGGTTTCGGCCCTAAGAGGGGCCCCTCCTCGATGCTGACATCGCTTGGAGGCGCGCGTGGAATATACGCGCCGTCCGGCATGGCATGGTCATTGGCATGGTCCTAACCTGTCTTAGGGAGGGTGACGAGCAACTTTTTTCTCAGCAACTAATTTGTCTCTTACCTCAAGTCTACGGGTTTGTATGTATGTGCGCGAATGTAGCGACGCGACAAAGACAGCACTTTAATACTTTCGATGTGAGAGACAAATTAGTTGCTGAGACAAAAGATAGACACACTAGTTTCTGTCCCAGACTTCGTCCGTGTGAAATTTCTTGTTCCCCCGACATCGCCTGCCCGCGCTTTTAGGTACTTCGATTTCGCTTATCGTTCTTTTAAGGGACCTAAGGTGATGTTAAATAGCCTATAGCCTTCCTCAAGAATTGAGCTATCAAATGCAAAAGACTGGTAGTTCCCGAGATTAGCGCGTTCAGACAAACAAAGAAACTCTTCTTCTATTAAAAAAGATGGGCCATCCCAGCAATTAATGGGTCATATTCTGCTACTTAATATAAGGAGAAAAGATTACAGTTTTGTATGTTTGTTTGTTATGCTTTCACGCTAAAACGGCTACACGTATTTACATGAAATTTGGCACATAAGAAGACAATGACCTGGATTAAGCGATAGGATACTTTTTATCCCAATATTACCATGGGATCGAGAGTTATACGGATGAAACCGCTGGGCGTAGCTAGTAATTTATATTTGCAGTGGCCATACACCAAAACTTTTGAAGATCTAATGAACGGCCCCTGACGCTGCTGTTAATATGGCCACCAACTGAACACAACTAACTTAAAACGTACCTTTACCTATTCGTAGTTTATATTCGAAATGAAAATTAGAGTTATTAGCACGGGTGAAAGTCATCAATTCCTTTCGAAATGGGAAATCATTAAATGACCCCTCCCGCTCTGGGTGGAGCGGAAGGGAGTGTCAAACTTACTGATTAAAACCCACCCATGTTCCTTCTTTATGTTCCGGGCCAGCGGTAACCCTTTCGGACATTCCCGCTGACCCGGCAGGCTTCGGCCCTAAGGGGCCCCGTCCTCAATGCTGACATCTCTTTGAGGCGCGCGTGGAACACGTACGCGCCGTCCGGCACGGGCCTGGTCCTGATCGGACGGTGAGCTACCCATTACTCTCCGTCCGCAGGCCCGCGCCGACGGTGGCCGGGAGTCGTCCCGTGGCTTCCTTTCGACCCGTGTATAACATTCTACTATTTTATATATCCTTAAAATCATAGATACCCTAACATAAATAACTCTTGGCGAAATGAATACGATTAGAAGCAACATCAATTGGTCTTTAGCATTTTGCAAACCGACGAGTGTTTGCAAACGGACTGTGCCGTTTGTATCATGACGGATCAATATACAATACCTACGCAGTAAAAATGTGTGGAACAACTATTTTTTCTTTAAATACCGATAAATTTTAAATACTTTTCCTTGTACCTGTACTTAAATATCGATCAAACAAACGAACGTGTCGCGAGAGGTCCCGGTCGCCTGAAGAAAAAAATTAAAAAACTGGCCAAGTGCGAGTCGGACTCGCACACGAAGGGTTCCGTACCACAAGGCAAAAACGCCGAAAAAAAAAAATGTTTGTTGTATGGGAGCCCCCCTTAAATATTTATTTTATTTTTATTTTATTATTTATTATTAAAGTTAAAATACAACTGAGTATTTTGTGAATATTTCAAGGGCCTAAAAAAAAAAAGGGCCTACCTGTTGCCATTTTTGATATCAAGCAAAAAAAGGGCAAAAAAATCGCGTTTGTTGTATGGGATATTAGATATTTATTTTATTTGGCAACAGAAATACATAATTTGTGAAAATTTCAACTGTCTAGCTATCGCGGTTCTTGAGATACAGCCTGGTGACAGACAGACGGACAGACGGACAGACAGCGAAGTCTTAGTAATAGGGCTCCGTTTTTACCCTTTGGGTA
Source organism: Mesoligia furuncula (assembly GCA_916614155.1). Classification (NCBI taxonomy): domain Eukaryota; kingdom Metazoa; phylum Arthropoda; class Insecta; order Lepidoptera; family Noctuidae; genus Mesoligia; species Mesoligia furuncula. The sequence continues at coordinate 5,287,089 of OU744804.1, forward strand.
CGGAACCTTAAAAAACTAGCATCCGCCCGCGGCTTCGCCCGCGAGGTATGTCGATAAAATCAAGTGGTTTAGGTGTGAAAAAGTAACATACAGACAGACAGAAAGAGAGACAGACAGAGTTACTTTCGAATTTATAATATTAGTATGGATGGCTCAGGAAACTGAGACCGCGGTCCCAGTTTGACAGCGGTCCCAGTCGCCTGAGTACTCTTAGGTACCGTGACATTCAGCTGGTAATTACTACTTTTGTAATTGTTATTAACTTTTGATAGATTGAAGCGTTTCAGTGAAGTTTGAAGAGGTCGCTTTTCTGTATTTTTAATATAGGAGGCAGCTTAAAAAAAAATTTAATCTTCATTTCTCCAATTGTTTTAATCCCTACTCTAAATATGCTCATAATTATCGATTACTCTCAAGATTTCCTGCTATCACTCCTAGCTAAATTGCTTCAAGGTAAATTGGAGTTAAGTCAAAAACTACCCAAAATAAGTTAATTATTTTTTTATAGGACCATTCCGCGAGCTGCCTCTGCCAAATAAAAGCAAAAAAAAACATGTAAATGGGCCTAGGAATCTTATAGACAATCCAAAAAAATCTTATACAGAACCTCCTTTTTTAAAGTTGGTTAAAAATATCCACGTTATCTCTATCAATCTCCATTGGATATCCATCACATAAATTAGTGCGTCACTCGAAATTCGGCAACTCACGCGCACTCGAGGCGCATGCTTCGCTGTAAAAACATGCTCTCCAAACATATTCTTTTTCACTTACTATTGCATTCAACCTACTCTTCACCATAAGTGGGAATGAGATAGAACTATCCGATGGGATACTATACAGCAGTAAAAGGCAGAATAATGGCCAAATAGCACCCTTCTGCAGGTATGTTGTACCTATTTCTGTAAAAAAGGTCTTCAAAGTAAAAAGTTTTTAAGCCGGATGTTCCGGGATTACCTTTACTTTAGGAGCTGATGAGACGACAGATTAGAAAAAAACGAAACATTTAGAAGTTTCTTTATTGATGTATTATGATTTGATTTTAATTAGTATTTGAAATTACGAATATCTATTAATAATAATACCTACAAATATAAGAAACATTCCACGTAACAAAAACATTAAACTCAACATTAATGATGTAACTAATATTTTTGTAAAAATATATTTTAAACTAGCTGTGCCCGCGACTTCGTTCGCGTGGAATAGTGACTTTTTGGGCAGCATATTTTGAATTACATATACCGTCTACAGACCGGGCATTTGCTGTCCGAACCCTCTGAGAACTCAGGCGAATTTCCCTATCAGTGAAAGTCTCAGACTCACCCGATAGAACTTGAGCTTCAACATCGGCAGTGAGACGTATTTCTCATTCTTCCTGTGTTTCCTTAGACCGAGCATTTGCTGTCCGAACCGTCTGAGAACTCAGACAAATTTCTTTATCAGTGAAAGTCTCAGACTCACGCGATAGTGCATGAGCTTCACGATCGGCAGTGAGACGTATTTCCCGTTCGTCCTGTGTCTCCTGGAATCGAGCATTTGTTGTCCGTACTCTCTGGGAGCTCAGGCGGGTTTCCCTGTCAGCAAAAGTCTCAGACTCACGCGATAGCGCGTGAGCTTCGCGATCGACAGATAAACGTGCCTTTCGTTGTTCCCCGTTTTCCCTATTTCGAGTTGTCATCATTCGAGAAGGATTTGAACTCAGTCGAGATTCTTGTTGTCGAATTTTCTGCAGCACGAAACCTAGCCTGATGTTCCCGAGTTGCAGAAAGCCTTGCCTCACGACCTTCCTCAGATTCCTGTGATCGAACTCATCCTTTTAGCATTTCTGCTACATTGGGAGAGGTTGAATCTTCTTCGAGGCATTCTTACAATAAAACAGTACTTACTACTTAACACACAGTTATTTAGTAAACACGTACTATCGTAAACAATTAAATTATAAATACTTACAGATTATTATACAGTCTAAAATTATCACAGTTTAAGTAATAAGTGTTATGACGTGTAAACCAAACGTACTAACTTTATAAAACAAAAGAATTGCTAGAAAAATTAATTACTAACCTGAGCTAATGAACTTATACTTAATAAAGAAAATTACTTAATAATATTTATATACAAACCGTAAATACAAATTAAGATAAGTATACCGAAAATCAGGGAAAGAAATGCCTAACCTATCATAAATGCTTACAATATTTATTTACAAACCCTAAACAAAAATGAAGATAAGTAAATACCCAAAAATCAAGGAAAGTACCGCCTAACCTATACCAAATACTTACAATATTTATTTACAAAATTTTAAAGAAAATTAAGAAAAAGAACCTAACCTACAAACCCTAAAATAATAAATAAATGAAATATGCAAACAGTCAGTCATCATCATCTGCCTAGCCTTTTCCCAACTATGTTGGGGTCGGCTTCCAGTCTAACCGGATGCAGCTGAATACCAGTATTTTACATGGAGCGACTGCCTATCTGACCTCCACAACCCAGCTACTGGGTAATATGATACCCCTTGGTAAGACTGGTTGTCAGACTTTCGGGCTTCTGACTACCCGTAACGACTGTCAAAGATCCACGAATGACAGCCGGGACCAACGGCTTAACGTGCTTTCCGAGGCACGGAGGGGTCTCGGTATGTAAAGATGGTCACCCATCCACAGACCAACCGCGGCAAGCGTAGCTTAACCTGATCGATCGACCTGTGCGGCTGTTATTATTTAGCCACGGGCCCCTCTAAAATATGCAAACAGTCAGTATTCAAGTGAATCGCAATAATCGAATGCAACTATTCGCCTATACTCTCCAGGATACGCGCGTTCACTGAATACCTTAAGACCTTAACAAATGTTCGCCGTGATTCTTTAAATTGACATAACTTTTTTATTTATAAACCGATTGACATGAAATAAACACTAAATGTTAAGTGAAGCTTACTACAATATATTAGTCAAAACCGCATCTAAATCTAATAAGCCGTTTCTGATATTAGCGTGCACAAACATACAGACAAACAGACAAAATAAAATTTAATTACAATTTCGGGTTTGGCATCGATATAATAACAACCCCTGCTACTTTTTTTTTATATATTTCCATTGTACAGACACCACTTTTCTACAATTTTATTATATGTATAGATATAGAAGAGTGTCCATGGAGTTCCTTGCCCGTTCTTCTCCATAGGTAACGCTTTGGAATGAGCAACTAGCTTCATATTTTCTGACTGACCGACTTCTTGACAGTTCAAAAGTGCCTGTAAATGGTTTAATTGAAATAAATGCTTTGAGTTTGACCCTTTAAATCAAACCAAATCAAAATCGTTTATTTGCATAAAATGAAGTACCTACAGAAGATGTTACCTACTTAAAATTTCAGTGTAAAGACACATTCCGCCATTTCATGATGGCATGCAAATATAGAATGGATAGAGTAGGTATTTTTTGTAAAATACCTATTTTTTTCTTATTAATTTGTCTATTCTTAGACAAATTAATAAAAAGAAATAGGTATTACTTAATTTTAGGTTTTAGCGTTAAGAAGTCAATAGAAAGAAGATACAAAGAAATACTTTTGTATTCTAATTGTATTTCGTATGTTTATAATGTTTTCTCAGACTATTACGCTGTTGTCTTTATGGTGAACTAGCAGCGCCCCGCGGTTTCACCCGCATAAGTGTCGATCCCGTGGGAATATCGGGATAAAAAACTATACTATGTCCTTCCTCGTGATGCAATCTATCTCTCTGCCAAATTTTATTGAAATCCGTTCAGTGGTTTAGGCGTGAAAGGGTTACATTGTTTCGTAGGTAGGTACTGCTGTTTGCGTATCAAATCATCATCATGATCTGCCTAGCCTTTGTCCCAAATATGTTGGGGTCGGCTTCTGGTCTAACCGGATGAAGCTGATTATCAGTATTTTAAATGGGGTGACTGTCTATCTAACCTCCACAACCCAGTTACTGAGTAATACGATAGATACCCCTTGGTAAGACTGGTTGTCAAACTGCGGCGGCGGTAGTGGTTCGTTGGCGTACCAAAATAAATATTAAAATTTTTAACTCTACTTAGTTAATTTTCCCAATTTTGCTTTTTAGTCTTTTGCAGTGAGCCTTCAGTTACCTACAATAATTATCACTTCTAATCTCTTGCTAATATTGTGATCATAACAATTCGGGTGATATTACTATCCAATTTAAAGCGTAATATGCCGAAAAGCTTGGTCCCTACCAACACAATCAGCTAACCTTTAATATCTGCAGTCGTCGTACTTAAAAACTTTTATAGCACTCTGTGACCTAAACCCGTACTTAAGTCACACTTATCTGTGACTTATGTAGTATTAATCAAATCAAAACGTTTATTTCGGACAATAACAATCCATATTTTGTTAGTAGATACAATATTTTAAACGATGTTAGTACACGTAATATATCAAAATTAAATTAAACGAAAAATTAAATTGGAAATAAATTAAAATTATCATATGCATTAAAATCAAAGTTAAAATAAATATTAAAATCAAAATCAAAATTACAATCAAAATTAAAATCAGAATCACAATCAAAATTAATTAATGCACGGCGTGTAATAATAAAATAATAATGATGTAATAATGGACTACTTAAGTCACACGTATCATAATGTACTATTTTGTATTTCTACTCAGTTTAAATACTAACTGTGTTGCCTTACCCTACCCATCTATTTTCGTCCTTATCATAAACACGTGTAAAAATCTTCGGGAACCATTAGGCCCTTTTGAACACGGCAGAGCTTATTTACGGTACGGCGTATAAGCCGCACTGTAGAAAACACGTGTCAGTCAACAAGCTTCCTTAATGATTCATACAACACTGATGACCGTGCCTTTACATCGGGAATAAACCGTAGTTTTTCACGGCAAGAAAAACGTGTGTGTGTGTATAACAATATATAATATGTTAACGGAAAAGTGTGCAATCCGTCATTCTATACAATTCCTAGGAAATGTGTACAATTCCTTAAATAGATAGGAAATCTAGGATATCTTTTTTATATGCACTTTTCCTAGGAAACCTATACATTTCCTAAGTAGCAATCGGAAATCTTAAAAATTCAATATGTTGTGCTACTAAACGATGTGGATGCAAGAGCGAGCGAAGGGCACCCCGAGGTTCGGTTTGGTTAGGTTCCTTTAAACCCTGCAGACAGAACTAGGAGCCCCGCGCAGCGGGGCTCCGTCGACCTGACGTCGACATCGACGACGACGTCGTTAGAAATAAAACATGCAACATGCTTTCTTTTAGTCACAGAAAGCCTTACTTTTTATATATTTCCTAGTATCATCATGGAATTGCATACAATTCCTAGGAAATACATACATTTCACAGGAAATGTGTGTATTAAAGAATCTTTGAAAGATTATTTTACACGTTTCCTAAGTAGGCTCAGAATTGCATATATTTCCTAGGAATTGTGTAAAATTCCTAGGTTTCATACATTTCCGGTAACATATACAAAGGGCCTGTCGTATAAATATAAATTCGAAAGTAACTCTGTCTGTCTGTCCGTATGTTACCTTTTCACGCCACCACTGAACGGATTTCGATAAAATTTGGCAGAGAGATAGATTGCATCCCGGGAAAGGACATAGGATAGTTTTTATCTCGATATTCTCACGGGATCGACACTTATGCGGGTGAAACTGCGGGACGCTGCTAGTTGTATATTAATATAATAATTTGGTATTCAATGCCGCGTGATTATTTATTGGAAAATTGCTCTGCGAATATTTCCGGTAGATAAGTCCGTTGCTTGCGGGTATTCGCATTAAATTATAAATATTTGAGTGTAGTGTGTAATTGATTTTGTTGCGGTTTTAAATGCAAAGTTACCACGAAGGGTGCTACGTATGGGAAAACTGGTTCTTGGGGCAAGTGGTCCAGCACGTGTAGCATGACCAGTATAGAAAAGGGGTTTGTCGACGGAAGGATAGAAAAAATGACAGATTTCTTTAGCAACTAGATTTTTTTTATCTGTCTACGATCTCTCGTTGTGTCTATTCTTCCAACGACAAAACCCTTTTCTATGCCGGTCATGCTACACGTGCAGATGTAAAAAATACATCTAGATGATAAGGTCTTTTGTAGGGCAAAATGATTTAATTTTAACCAGTCTTGCAAGTCTGTGTGGTGCCGGACTTAAAGAATACCACCACCCCATACTTCCCGTGGGTGTCGTAAAAGGCGACTAAGGGTCTAACCGGAGAATGGGCAGCAGCGTTCTCTATGCATTCCACCACCATACCATACTGCGATCGCCAACCCGCCTGCCAAGCGTGGCGATTATGGCAAACCCTCCCCATTTTGGGAGAGGCCTATGTCCAGCAGTGGACGTCTTTCGGCTGAAATGATGATGAGTCTTGCAAAAGGGCTTAATCTAAAAAACGATTTGTTTTGGTGGAGTGATCAGTATAATAATAAATTATATTACCAGCCTTGACTGCCCCGTTGGTCTCGTGATCGCAAGCGTGACTGCTGTGCATGGGATCCTGGGTTCGAATCCCAGGTCGAGCAAAGTGTTATTGGGTTTTTCCATTAGGAATTTCTCAGTAGCAGCCCGGAGTTTGGAAGTTGGTGGTGTTACCGGTGCCTCGGAAAGCGCGTAAAGCCGTTAGTTCTGCACCTGATCTCTTCCCTGTCGTATCGGATTGCCGTCCCATCACTACATAGTATATAACAAAGTCGCTTCCCGCTGTCTGTCCCTATGTTTGCTTAGATCTTTAAAACTGCGCAACAGATTTTGATGCGGTTTTTTTTAATAGATAGATTCAAGAGGAAGGTTTATATGTATAATGCATATTGTAGTAGAGAAAAGCCGAGAAATTCAAAGATTTGTAATGTGATGTCGTAACAAACATATTTTTGTGCGCTTAGATAGATAGATAGATAGATTTATTTATTTGCCCAAATTATGGTATTTTACATATTTTACAGATTTTATAACAAATAAACAATAGTTCTTCATATTCCGCCAACTATGTGAATTCGGCATGCAAATTTTGTGACAATAACAATGATTCTAATTTAACAAAATAATTTATATTGCAAACGCTGGCTAAACCTTACGAGATAGATCAAATTAATGTATAAAAGAATTGTATATCTTAAAAATATCAGATCTTAGAAGATATCAGAGATTTAAAAAGCGAGGGCAGAGCGGCTGGCGGGGCGGTACGAAGTTCAGGGGCCCTAGTCTGCTATTTTTATGAATTCGTCATTCCAACACCATCCCATTGCCATTTTGCTAAAAGTTCGTAATCTGCTAAATTCATAATGGTTGATCATTGGTCGGTCAATGGCACAGAAATCATACGATACTCGTAACGAATTAAAAGCAATGACTGCACAATAACGTTCTAATGGTAGATCACTGATCAAAGGAACTGTCAAAATTTTAGCAGATTACCACCTAAATCAGTAATTCATTTTTCATTATGTACGAGATTACCATTCTATGCCATTTCTTTCAATGGAGTGTCAGTGGTTGACCATTGGAAAGTCATAATGACGCCATTATATTAGTAGATTACCAAACTTGTCAAAATCGACAATTATGAAGTCAATGATAGACCATTCTGACACTATTGTAATAGCAGACTTGAGGCCCAGCTAGTCTGACTATAATAAGAGTAAAGCAACAGAGTGCACCTACGTTTGCGCACACACTTATGCACTACCAGCTGACCCGGCGAACTTATCTCCTGCGACCCTAGCTAATCTTCGTTGAGATTGGCCACCGTGACCGAAATCGCTCTAGGGATTATTATTATTCTCATGCAAAAAATCTAGAAAACAAAAATACACTAAAATAAATAAATAAATTGGAATAAACGCAAGTGATTTACAGAATGAAATTATTGTTCTCATGTTCTGCATATATACAAAGACGTCAGAGGCAATACATCATTCTTAAAAATAACACAGCCAACATATGTATGATGCTTAAATACGTTATGTTCGGGAAAATGCTGGCAGTTTTAGCTTTTAATATACTGAGGGAGGAAAGAGCCCTTTTATCTCAAAAGGGGGTGACAAGGTAACTGAGTTAGGGGTTCCCTTTGCAACGAAATATAGCAGTATAATCCGATCATGTGGTCCCCGGCAAAAAATAAGCGACCCCGTCGCGGTGGTAGCGAAGTGAGGAACTAATCGCATTTATCGAATGGATGATCTGCTGCATAAACTGTGAGCATACCGCACAAGTGAAAAATAGGTGAAGATTGAATTTTAAAATGTTGAAAAACCATCTTTGGTCCGTTTGTTTTGCAAACTGTTGTCTTTTGACCGTCCGCGCGGATCAATCAATGCTTATGTGAAAATTATCATAAAAGATTTATTTATGAGGATAAAAATATATAGGTCGGTACACAGGATAAGCTTCCCATATTAAATAAACTATTGAAATTTTAAAAAATATGAAAATTACGAAAAAATGATCAAAGACCATCAGCAAGATTTATTTTATTCTTTTTTTTACATTATATTTATTTGTTGACATATTTTCTATGAATTGACTCTTGAACTACTTATACATCTCACATCAATTAAAAATTAGGCTTTTACATGTATTGTTTTCCGCATGTGATAATTTTATTTAATATTTAATGTTCAACACAATGTAAATTGTTGATGAATAAATGAATGAAATGGAATGATGAACTAAACACATGTAGAAGGTAGAAGTGATGTGTGAGTGAGGTGTGAATGAATTACTTATTGAAAATATTATAAACATAGGGAGCTGCAATAAACTAGGTAGATACGATTTTCACAAACCGCTCTAGGACTGCATGGAACGACAAACTTCCTTTAAGAGGAAAGAGTCCTTAGGCTGAGGCTACATTAGGCCACGACGCGACCTGCGACACATGAGCGATTAAAACAAGTAAATGAATGCTCACGTATACACCACACTACACCGTACATCAAATATTACTAGCGATCTTTGATTTATTTATGCGATTGGAACAACATTACTGTAATCACGACATCGGCTACATCAACGCATCAGCGAAATTGAAGCGAATTTATTAGAAAATTTCTCATTTGCACGACTAGTTCAATAGTGCTACTAATTATGCGTGTGGCTACATTATGCGTATAGTAAACCGCGATGGATGATTTGATCGCATTTTAAGAAAACGACCAAATCAAATTGAGTCTTTGTTATGATAGCGGCTACATATATTTCGTTGTGGAGCATGTGTCCTTTAGCCACGTCATCGCCGAATATACGCCGAAATTTTGCTTGTAATGTAGCCATACCATGTTTTTCTCGTTTCGCTCTTCCAGTCGCATCGCAAATCGCTGCCTACTGTAGCCTCAGCCTGAGTCGCAACAATAGGAACAGTGCAGGCGGATCGTATTTTTAGTCATGATTCTTTTATTAAATACGAGTTCTTCTTTCCAGTTAAACGCTGGCTTTGGCTTCCCAAGCGAAGTCAAAATGATCAACGTGAACTACTTATTTCAAGCCAACTTCCAACTGCCGTGGAACAGAACCCAGATACCCATAGACATTTTAGGAGCCAACACCGGGTATATTGGCACTGCGAGAAAGAAAAGGGAAGTAGGGATTAAAGAAGACAAGAATGGGGATTACCAGGATGATGCCAAGCTGTACCACTTTTATAAACATATTGAAGATATTTTAGATGGGTGAGTAAATAAATATTTCTGTCATTATTCTATGTCGGTCTGTATACGACCAAGTGACAACGATGTGTCTTGGCAGGTTTCTCTTAAAATAGATTGTCTAGAAGCTTAATAGGAATCAATATTTTTTGACATGTGAAAGAAAAAAAGAATTTTCCAAATCGGTTAAATGAGGTAACAAACATTAAAAAAAAATACAACCGAATTGAGAACTTCCTCCTTTTTTTGAAGTCGGTTAAAAATTTGTTGGAGTTATAACTTATCTCTTCCTTTTAAGCATAATAATATTGAATCATAGATCTTCAGATCAAACTGCCATATAGGGTCAAATCAAATTAGCTAGGAAAACTCCGCGAGTATCCACGAAAAAAACGTTTAAAAAAAACCGACTTCCAAAAAAGACACTACAAAGTGAACAATAATAATTTCGGAAGTCGGTGGCAAACAACGAAAATGCGAACTCAACGACACCGACTTCCAAAACTAATGTTATTTTTCACTTTTTTCAAAGAAAAAAACGTTTTTTTCTTTGATCATGTTTAGGTAACCATAACTTCTGCAGAGTTTTGCTATTTTTTTTTTTTTCACTTTTAAGTTGTACTTACCCCACACAAACACTACTTGCTATGTAAATATTAGTGACAGGAAGTTATTATAACATCATCAATATATAAAATAAGTGGCAAAAATACGTATTATTGAAGCCAACACAAAAACTACCAAAGGAAAGTTAATAAAATTTACTACCCCTGATGGTCCCATATAAATTTTATTGACTTTCCCCTTATTTTATTACCCTATCCATTATAAAAAGATTTTTCAAATTGATTTACAATTGCCGGAGATATCGCACAAAATACATACAAAAACATACAGTCGAATTGAGAAACTCCTCCTTTTTGAAGTCGGTTAATTATGTAAAGATGAGGCTCTACAACTCGACCAAGCTAAGTTTGCACCTCGTTGGAATGCGGCGCCCCGCCCGCTTCCCCGCTCACCTTCCCGCGATCGCCAATAAATGCAAAGTAAAATCTAACAAACATTTGTTTACTTTTTTTAAGTCATAGCGAATCGTTTTTTGCAGACCGTACCTAAGCGTCAGTGTGACGTAATCGACGCGAGGTGCAAACTTAGCTTGGTCCAGTTGTACAATGCATCTCATGACAATTCCACTAAGCCACCACTGAAAAGTCATAGTCATAGCATCAGGGATGTTCGCTGAAGCTCACGTGGACTGTTTCTACGCGGTGATGCGGAAGCGGTGTGCGTCCTTGGTCCGTAGGGTGCGGGGCAGCGCCAACAGCATCCTGTCTATGATAGCAAGCAGGCTTGATTGTGCGTTTGTGAACCATTGCTGCAAGGTTTCGGCTGGGCCTGTCACCGTGCAGCAGTGATGTCACAATCTGTTTTTGTGTTTTTGTTTTTGTATGTGTATTACTAACATAGTTTGTAAGTATATTGTTACTAACACTATGAGTCTTGTTGCTCGAAATAAAATATTATTATTATTATTATAGGAAAGCAAACGACGCAATTTCGTTTACTTGAATGTTTACCAACCAATTTTTTTTTTTTTACTGGAGTGATTTTGATGATATTTCTATGGGACTAATCTGAAAGTATATTATTTCAAATAAAAAGAGAATTTTACAAATCGGCTTATAAGTTACGGAGTTCTGAGGTATCAAACATAAAAAAATAAAAACACAATTTTCAACCGAATTGAGAACCTCGTCCTTTTTTTGAAGTCGGTTAAAAAAGAAAATACTTTAATGTTTTTTGTGGGGTATGGACCACAGTTTGTGTATTTTTTTTTTCTCTTTATTTGTTTTGGGGTTTACAGTTTGTGTAGTCACTTGAAATATCAATTTTTTTTTGTGTAAACTTTCACTTTTAAATTTACCTAAGTATATTTAAATTTATTTTCACTTTTTTTTTTTTTTTGCTACTGTAATGCATAACATTCAAAATGTGCCAATTGCCTAATACATGACATATTTCTGGAGTTGTCGACTCGCCCACAAATAAATTAACTTTGTGCGAGTAACCTGTAGAAAAATAATATAATTTAAAAGTGACGATTCGCACGTTTCGGGTGAGTGATGGGTATTAATCAATATCTAAACACGATGAAACAAAATAAAACAGATTTTCTCTCAAGTCATACTTCAAGTAACAAAACTACCAGCGGTCGTCGTCGTCGTTTCAGCCGATAGACGTCCACTGCTGGACATAGGCCTCCCCTAATTTTGGGAGGGTTTGCCATAATCGCCACGCTTGGCAGGCGGGTTGGCGATCGCAGTATGGTATGATGGTGGAATACATAGAGAACGCTGCTGCCCATTCTCCGGTACGATCCTTAGTCGCCTTTTACGACACCCACGGGAAGTAAGGGGTGGTGGTATTCTTTAAGTCCGGCACCACACAGACGAAAAATACCAGCGGTCGATGACCTCCAAATAAAATCCATCAAATCATATTTATTTGAATTTTATCGTGTTTATGGGTTTCGATACTTATCACGTGTGCAGTTTCGCTAGCTTATTTAAGGGGCTTACATGACCTAAAGCGCGGTCCCTGTCGGACTGCATAGAAAAGAAAGAGAAGCGCGATGACACAACGCTGCTGCATTAATTTATTGCAAAATATGAAGCAATTTTTAATTGAAAAAAATCTATTGTTTGGACGAAAAAATTAAAACACTAGTATTTTATTTAGTATGTTGCTTGTAGAATAATCTGACAAAAATCAGAATGATTGTATGTGTATTGTGGTTTTTATTGTAAAAAGAAAGTTTTTAGAGGTATCTTCATGATTTTTTGTATCGTATCAAATTAGTTGTATTATGTTTTCAACACACTATCTACCTAGCATATATCGTGAAGAATATCATATATTTTTCTGATTTTGTTTACTGTAGTCTATCATATACCTAAAACTTGCGTTTTGTGTGTATAAGTCCTATAGGCCCCTTAATTTGAACCTATATTGGTCTTCAAAGCTTCACTAGTCAGCCACAGATGGGATGATGTTTGGACAAACAGGATTAGTTTTAAATTTCCAAACACTACCACACAGAAAACATAATTTCTTAAAGAATAGCTTTCACTCAATAGTGTAGAATATACTTCCAAAAAACAGCTCGTAATATCCATCGGCCCAGCCTTTTCCCAACTATGTTGAAGTTGGCTTCCAGTCTAACCAAATGCACCGCAATACCAGTATTTTACCTCCATAACCCAGTTACTGGGTAACACTATAGATAGTCCTTGGTAAAACTTAAAGTCAAAGTCAAAGTCAAAACATTTATTTCAAGTAGGCACTTAAAAGGCACTTTTGAACGTCAAAAATTACGAAAAAATAGAATTGATTCTAGTCGCCCATTCCAAAAGGTAGTTTTCGTATGTAGAAGAATGGGCAAAAAACTCCACCGTTACTCTTTTAAAATGATTTACAATGTTTTGTATACATTAATTATATAATAATATTTGAAGACGATGCACCTAAAATAAAATAAAATTACTATACCAAAATAGGTAAAAGAATTAAAAATGAAAACATGACATAAATTGATTATCTAATAGATACATGGTGCTCACATATTTACAAACATGGTAAAAATTAACGATTTTCATTTAAATAAAAAATTACAAATAATAAGTCAGGGTGTGAGTTTAAGTAATTACAGAATATAAATCAACGTCAAAAAAAAGAAGAAAGAATCAACTTTACAATTAAATTAGCAACCAGTTTGATTTTGTCTAGAACGAAAGACTTGTTGACAGACTTTCGGGTTTCTGCAATGGCTTTCCGTAACGACTGTCAAAGATCGAACGAATGACAGGCGGGACTAACGGCTTAAGGCGAAAGCGCCAGGGTAGCCCGCGAAATTCAATTTTTTTTTTACGTTTTTTGCAATTTGCTGGTCAGTATTATGTTGTACGTTGATTACAATATGATTTACGACCGTAACAAATATGTATTTACAGAATTATAATCATTAAAGTCATCAACACTACTCTCTAAGGGTCAATGGTACAATTGTAGACCTTATCTACTACACAAAAAGGTACACAATTCAGTTCCTACCACGGCGAGCTACGCAGCGCGGCGCCGCGCGGCCCACCCTACTGAATTGTGTACCTTTTTGTGTAGTAGTTAAGGTCTATAATTTTATTGCTATCTTGACAACTGCGCTTCGCGTCGTGTCTCGATATGAACTGACCCTAAGACCAAGTAATAAACTGAATGACTATTTCATGAAATCTTGACATTTTGGCCTATACTAACTTAACAAGTTGTATTACTGATTCTAATGATTATAATAATTCTGTAAATACATATTTGTTACGGTCGCAAGTCAAATTTTAATCTTTAAAATTAGCGCTTCCCCCTTAATGTGCTTTCCGAGACACGGAGGGATGTCGGTATATGGATGGTCCTCAACAAGCGTTGCAGATCGACCGACTGTTATTGTTTACCCACGAGACCCCAAAACAAACAGCTCATTTTCACACGTAAACAATGCAAGTGCACAGCCCATTAAAAGATGCACTCTCTGTACATTCCATTCCTGCTATCCTAGTACACCTGAGTAAAATGTCTTCGTAAAACTACCGAGCTAATTGCTACTTAACACGTTCATTAGTCAGCTGTGGTAGAGGGTAGTTGTAAGTTTTGTGACAACATGAATACCGTGTGTCGTTTATTAGAGGATAATGATACCAGTTTATATTGTGGTAGAGTTATCTGGTTTCGTGGTTTGCCTTATCCATTAGAGGGGAAGATATTGCTGGTTATGTAAGTGGTTCTAGGTAAAGTTTAGTTGGTTTTAGGGAGTACTTAAATCTTCGGCTTATTGGTCGATTCGCACGAATTTACTCGCCCGAACGTGCGAATCGTCACTTTTAAATAATGTAACTTTTTCTACTTTATTGCATAATATTCAAAATGTGCCAATTGCCTAATACATGACATATTTCTGGAGTTGTCGACTCGCCCAGAAATAAAGTAACTTCGTGCGAGTAACCTGTAGAAAAATAATACTACTTAAAAGTGACGATTCGCACGTTTCGGACAAGCAAATTCGCACGAATTTGCTTGCTTGCCGAATCATAATAAGTTAAGTAATGTTTACGTCGTATTATAAACTTCAACTGATGACCAAGAGCGTAGAGAACGCCTGTTAAAATTTACAGCAAACGGAAAACCTTTATAATCACCACGTTTGCTGGACTTATAGGTAATCACAACTTGCCTATTGTTATACCCACCGATGAATTTTGGTTTATTAATCTTGTGACTTTTATCCACCTCTTTATTATTTTACCATACATACAAGCTTCAGAATCAACGTCAAACTGATAACCAAAAATACACATACATAAAATCTATTCAAAATTATGTTTCAAAATGTTATTTCAAGTTAAACAAAAATCAACTTTATGGTAATGGAAATTAAGTTGATTTCAGAGTGACCAGCACTATTGAAAAAGTTATAAACATTTTTGAGTACACTGAACTTTATTGTGAAGGAATTAATGTTTATTTTTCCATAAACTCATATTTGTTTACAGTTTTGGCAAATAAGTCGCGAATGCAGATTAAATACATGGATGTATATATACACATATATATACTCACGCCCTCTTCCCATGCAAGTAGATAGAAACAAAAGAACGCCTGCGCCATCCGTTACGATCCTTACATACTCCTATTGTTTCGTTTACGTCCATACATCAGCCGGTCGATTCTGTAAAAATCTCACCGTAAAAACTTAGGTGAAGTGAGTTTGTTTTTGCTAGGAATTGACACGGCTCACTCTACGCTCACTTCGCCTATGTTTTCACGGTGAGATTTTTACAGAATAACACCACTGTAGTGCTACTCTGTAAAAATCTCACCGTGATAATTTGGGTAAAGTGAGTTTAAAGAGAGCTGTCATTAGTGTCAATCTCTTGTATTGACAGCTTACTCCACGCTCGCTTCACGTAAGTTTTCACGGGTGAGATTTTTACAGAATAGCACCACTGTGGTGCTACGTGTGGTGCGCACTTCACGTAAGTTTTCACGATGAGATTTTTACAGAATAGCACCACTGTAGTGCTATTCTCTAAATGTGACAATTTGGGTGAAGTGAGCTTAAAGAGAGCTGTCATTAGTGTCAATCTCTCGTGTCATATGGCACGACAGCGCACTTCACCTAACTTCTCACGGTGATGATTCTAACAGAATCGACCGGCTGGTCATATACGCACGCCGGTTACGAGTACCTACTATACTCCTGGACTTTCTTAAGAACGTCACCTATAAGATCACCACACATATATCCTCCTACTACACTAGGGAAAGGGGCTTTCCACTAGGGAAAGCTTACATAATCTACATTTACATTACACTTATTTATATAATAGGTACATCAAGCACACATATGTACAGAGGCGGACTTAATGCCATACACACACCACGTCTGCCTTGTAAACCTTTTGTTAGTCGCTCTTTAATCATCCAAAAACTAAAAAAGGGGGCAAGTAAAATAAGAATTCCGACTCTCAAACTATCTAACATAATTGGAACTGTAATGTTCCAGAATTTAATATAGGTAGACCTGTGCAGCAATGGAATACACATTGCCACAGACAATATGTTGCACATTACGAACACTCCCGTTAACCTCTGTCTGTGCTAAATTATGTTTGCACAAGGATCGGGTTAACCGCGGCAGTTCTATCTATTAAACCTTCCTATTTGAACTCACTAGAGATCGTTAGTGTTGATTTTGATAACAATTTACATAACATAACCAAATATCTCGCCTATATTCCCCGAGATTTAGGCAGAAGTGTACATATACAACGTTATTTTTAGTATATGCGATACCTGAATATAGTTTGTTCAGAATAGGTAACTGAATCGATTCCAATAATTTTTACCCCATGTTATATTTTGCCCCAAAAATATTTAAAAAAGGTTAAAAGATGGACACCGAGCGACACTAAGTAGGTTATCCAATCTCCGCGCCAAACGGTTAGGTACCTAGGTAGTATTATCAATGAGCGCAAGGCGGCGCGGTGCGGGTGAGCATGTTTTTGTACGGACAAACAGGTTACTTAACAAGCTTATAACTTTGTGATTTTTCATGATACAGTTTTGAAATTTTGTACATAGATTCTTTATATAGAAATACTAGACACGTATTTCGGGTTTCGCATATACTAAAAATAGTACACCAATATTTCGACAGTTATGAAGTCCCATGTCATAGGGGGCGAGTCTATAGCCATCCTTCAGGGTATTAAGAAATTCCTGATGGAAAACACAACAATATTTTGCTCGACCTGGGAACCGAGGACCTCAATCTTAGCAGTAACACTTGCTACCATTGGACCAACGAGGCAGTGGTAATAATAACTTCACCGGGATCCTACCGTTTTGCTGAACAGATTTTGCCAAAATTTCACTACCCTAACTTTTAGCAACCTTTTTTTAAACCAATGCAATGTTTGGAATGATTTTAGTAGGTACGCACATTTTCATTTAGTAAAAATGTTTACTTGGCAGAATATTATCAAGGATAATGTCATTTAGGCATTTGGTCTTTAATCAAACAATTTATTACAGCAAACAATCTTTAGACAATAAACATTTAGTCAAAAGGTTTGTTATGAAAAAAATATATAGGCAAAAAAAAAATTTTTTTGGGATTTACTTAGTTTTACTTACATAATTACTTTTTTAATTACATTGCATGGTTGCGGTCGGTCGATAGGCGACGTAGGATGTAAGAGTGAGCGAAGGGCATCCCGAGGTTCGGTTTTGTTAGGTTACTTTAAATCCTTTTCACAGAAATAGGAACCCCGCGAGAAATAGGACGCGGGGCTCCGTCGACATTGGATGCAAGAGCGAGCGAATGAGAATACAAATACCTTTAACTCATATCATATTAAACAGGGCCAATTGAAATCATAGGCTGACAGAAATACTAACGACGGTACTAAATATTTGGCTTATTTTATTTTGCGTAAAATATGTTATACCAACTGAAATATTTGACTAAATTAAAATTGGTAAAAGTACTAGTAGGTAAGCAAGTTATTATTTAAACGTTCACTTGACAAACATTAGGTTTGCGTTACAATTTTTTGTGAAAAGTTTATTTGCTAAGCAATGATTTGGCAAATGAAATTATGCGGAAAATTGTTTGGGAAGTGATAATTTGGCAATTTCTTTTCGATGAAACAAGGGAGGCCCAATTTTACCATTTGGCAAGCCCTCTCTTTAAAATCTTGTTAAAAATTTTATATTTGTTGTTGTGGGTTCAAAAGCTGTTATTATTTCAAAAGTACTATTCCAAAGAGTTTAACTCATAGTCTCACAGATAAGGATAATATTGTGAAAAATCCTGTACTAAATTGTCCAATATGACCTACACGCGAAAAGCACTGATTACCACGCAGGTGATCAATGCCCGTTTTGTATTGACAAAAGAAGAGCCCTTACTACTGCAGAGGAACAATGTTACAGAGTTAATGGCAGTTTTTTCGAAGACTGGAGCAGATTGCCTATAGGGACCGGAAAACGCCAAAAACTTGCCAGCACTACGACACTTGGCTCATCTTATCTCACTCGAGGATGCATTTCGTTATTTATTTAAGCTTATCGCATAAGTTATTGTCCGATTGGGTTACCGCTGGCCCGGAACATAAAGGGCTAAGGAAGGAACATGGGTGGGTTTTAGTCAGTAATAGTGTGACACTCCCTTCCGCTCCACCCAGAGCGGGAGGGGTCATCTAATGATTTCTCGACGGCAAAAAAAATGCTTCTCGCACACAATAAGGTACAAAGGCGGAGTTAATGCGTTAGGCATTTTCTACCAATCAACTAAGAGTGTTGTAGAGATAAGACGGCAGGTGCTCTGTTTAACAGGAGTTAATAATAATCTTTGAAAAAATATTTGAAAATATTGAACATAATTCATTATTTGATCTTTGAACCTTTCACGATAAGTACATCCGTAATCTTACATTAAGAGATACACGAGCTACCTATGTTCTATCTTGATATTCATTCATATTCTAAATATTTGAACTCTTCACAATGAATACATTTATAATCACATGTTCCAAGTTTCAAGTCCCTAACATAACTTCCAGTCCAATCACGCTTTGCAAGAATGCAAAATGGCGGCCAAACCACAATCCAGTTATCGCCCAATCACGGTCTCGTAAGTGATTTCAATACTGAAGTGAGTGTGAATGTTAATTCGTTTGCCGCGTCGTTAATCATGCTAGTTACTTAGAGAATTAACACTTCTGTGAGTTACTGTAGCCTGATCTGTACCTACTGATGAGTTCTGACGTCATCAGGTCACGAGTTTTTTCATATTTTTGTAATCTTTATTTATTTAAGGGATTTTTGTACGCAGTGCCCTTCGGGCAACAAATTAACAAATTACTACTTACTCATAAACTAAAAAAAAACTAATCTTAGGGCTGATTTTCAATCGACAGATAATTTTTTTTCGTAGAATTAAATGGACGTCTGACAGTTTTAGTATGGAAAAACTGTCAAAAAACTTAAAATTATTCCTCGGATAAAATGATCCGAGGAATAATTTTAAATTCATGATTGATCTGGCGTTGGAAAAATCAGCCCTTAGTCCCTCATAACTTAACTTTATCTAATGTATATATCCAGATTCTTTTTAAACAGTGTGCAAACAGCATAAGATACTTGACTTAGCGTAGAAATCTTCGTCGATAAAAAAATCAGCTGTTTCATAGAAAAGTGCAATATCTACGCGGTCATAATGTATGGAATAACTAATTTAGGGTTCCGTATCCAAAGGGTAAATACGGAACCCTAAAGGAGACTAAGACTTCGCTGTCTGTCCGTCTGTCCGTCTGTCTATCACCAGGCTGTATCTCACAAACCGCGATAGCTAGACTGTTGAAATTTTCACAAAGTATGTATTTCTGTTGCCGCTATAATAACAAATACTAAAAACAAAATAAAATAAATATTTAAGGGGGGCTCCCATACAACAAACGCGATATTTTTGCCCTTTTTGGCTCGATATCAAAAATGGCAACAGGGGGCTTACTCTCCAAAATAATTTTAATTCCAATGAAAGGCCAATATGATTCCAATGTTAATTTTACAGTCACGTGATTCGGTACTCTTGAAAACAATATTGTCACCATTGAAATGAAATTGATATTGGTCCGTCATTATTTTGTTACACGTGAAGTTAGCTATGTTACGCGCTGCAATAGTGTGGTTCAACTCATTACGATAAACCGGTAATAGGGCTTTAAAATGCTTTGTCCTTTAAATAACAAGGCTAATAAATAAAAATGATATAAATAGTTCTTTAATTGATTAATTATAAAGTATTAAATTCATTTGAGCGTAAGAAAAAGATTAAAATCATAAAATTTACCATGACTTTGGCTTCATGCAGTAGGATCGTTGCCTACACTTCTAAAAAAAAAGACTGCGTGTAAGTGCTCCAATTTCAAACATAAAGTGATTTTAGAAGTGAATTCGAACTGCAAGTTTGTTTGTGTATAACAATATTGTTCGCGTTTGGTTCTTTTTAGTAAGAAATAATTACTGTCCGCTAAGTTACTTAACTAATTAGTATTACAGTTTTATACAAATGATACCAAGTGAATAGATATACTTACAACTGCTTTATAAAGTAATGTTTTTGTAACGAACGCCGAACGTGTTTATGTGAATAGTGAACATGACTTTGATAAATACTAGTGAAGTGATAAATAGGTAAGTAAGTTAGAATATGTAAAAGTGATAGTTAGAATAGGATAGTTAAGACCCTTAAAGTACCTAGCGTGGGAGTCGATATGTGCTACTACTGTTTTACTGAGTAAGATTTTGATTTTCTAATTAAATTTTAAGTGTTTGTATTGTTCTAATAAGCTTTCTAACTGGGTTTTATTGTTAGTTTTCGTATTAGAATCTGATATGAATATTTAACGTAGAATTTTTGATAATTTTAATGCAGGAAGAAAAATGATAAAATAATTACGTAACTTGAAAACGAGGTTTTTTGTTTATAGGAATATTTGCGAGATTTTAGTGTCAAATGAGAGGATTAAGTTTAAAACTGATATTCTAGTTTGAATTATGTAAATCGGTCTACGGGTTTTAAAGATAGAAAGAATTTTGTTTAATGAAAACAAGCCGAAGTCCGATTTTAGTAAGTCAATGTTCTAGAAAGTTTTTATTGTATAGAGATAGGATAAAAATGTTTTTATGTAATACGAAAGAGGAGTAAAATCCTTGCTCACTCCGTAATTTGCTTTAAATTCGTATTCATTCATAGAAAACGCTTTGTCCGTATAACGCATCATCCGACGCTCATCTCGTCTTTGTTTCATTTGTTTTTTTATGGGAATTAGGTAAAACACTATATATAATGCTTATCGTGCCATATTATACTCTTATAACCCACAAAAAACCACATAAAACGCAAAACAATTTCTAAAAAGTTACACTTTTGTTATTGGAAAAATCACTATCAACAAACTATCCCAACGCAATATTGACGCAATACACAGCTGTCAAAATACACTCGAGAGTACCGTTTACCCCACGCCAAGCCCGTTCCCAATTCCACTTAGTTCCCCAAAATGGACACCCAATCTAAAAATCAATTGGCGCTAGCATCGAACTCAAGAGTACGAAACGTCACAATTTCAATGTCGATCTATCGGAATTAAATTCAAGAGTAAGCACCCAGGTGGGCACTTGAAATATTCACAAAATACTCAGTTGTATTTTAACTTTAATAATAAATAATAAAATTAAAAGAAAATAAATATTTAAGGGGGGGGCCCATACAACAAACATGTTTTTTTCGGCGTCTTTGCCTTGTGGTACGGAACCCTTCGTGTGCGAGTCCGACTTGCACTTGGCCAGTTTTTTTTTTGTAACTGTTTACGCACTGGTTATTTTCTATTCCTGTATAATATATATATTTTTTTATATTTTTGCTGATTCAGAAGTAGGCTTTGCTAAAACAATATCCCAATGTTCTTATGAATTTGTCAACACTCCTTTCCTCACCTCGTTATTCATTTACCAACTTATCACTGACTTGAAGTACATCATTTATATTTTTTTTATTTAAATGTAATGTTCTCGAACTTGACGAATTTATTATATTTTATTAAACTTGACATTATAATGATATATATTAAAGAGGTAGATATGGCACTAGCGCGCGCAAATTGTTGCAGACAAATTCAGACAATTGTTGTAGTTTCATTTAGTCCGCTAATAACAGGGAGCAACAAACTACAGATAGCTATCTCTTTCTGTGTCATACGTTCCGTATTATCTTTCGCAGTAAGTACTTTGTAATAACAACGCAACAATACAGAACATCGCTCAGTATGAACGTAGCGTATCTTTCCTTTATAATATCATTGTGACATTATGTATTGTATTGCCTAAATACGCGCATTGACGTGGAGTTGCGGACACCAGCCCATATTTCCATAATTTGAAATAGGCAATACAATAATTCCTATTTCAAATTATGGACTGAATTTCATCTTGACATGGTAAACTTGTATTGATTTGATTGAATGTGTTAATATTATATGAGTCTTTATTATAGTCTAATATTATAGCTAAAACTGTTTGCATAGTATAGGATCATTTTAAACTTAACGTAAGTAACGTGTACCTACTTACTGTGTAAATAAAGTAAGTAAAAAATCTATTCTATTCTGTCACTTCTTGGTAGTGTACTGCGCTGTGTCTGTCGGAACTACCTACTTACAGTACTTACTAATCAATATGTTGACGTCAATCACGCCCTTGTTACTCTCCTTGAGTAAATATACAAGGTGTAATGTTAAATGCGCAAAACCTCTTAAGGGGTCATTGTACTCATCATTATGAACAACTTTTACTACGGGGCCCAAGCTGAAATCGCGAAAAAAAAAATCAGTTGCTCCCTACATTTATGCTCGCATAACTCGTCAAAATATACTAAACAGCAGATTTTTTTTGGCGATTTCAAGTTTGGTACAGTCAGCTTTCACCATCATACCATACTGCGATCGCCAACCCGCCTGCCAAGCGTGGCGATTATGGCAAACCCCCCCCCCCCCCCCCCCAAAATTGGGGGAGGCCTATGAAAATGTTTTCTACTAACTTTTTAGACCTTTGTATCCTGCTTATGCGTATGAAGTTTCATTAAAATCGGTTCATTCATTTCGAAAAACAAGGGCTTGAAAGTTTGTATGAAATGCCGTTCGGCGTAAACGCTTGGCAATGCGATCGCGAGTTCAAATGGCGGTCACGAGTTCAAATCCGCGGATGAGAAGATTTTTTTTCTTTATTTTATTTATTTCTTTACCTTTTCTTAGTTTCTTTAATAGGTGATCTTCATTAATTATTATTTAAGAAATCAAATGGAGGTTTGTAATAAAAACTAGGCATTTTGATAAACAATATTCATTTATTTTTCTAATTACATTTCTAGGACTTCATAGAATCCACTTCCTGGTTGAGTATACAGTTTTCTATCCGTGTTAAATTGGGGTTATTTACTTAGAATAATAACTAAACACAAAATAGATACCCTGGATGAAGTTTAGAACGTTTAACATTAGATAACGGTTCGTTTATAGATATTTCTA
Source organism: Mesoligia furuncula (assembly GCA_916614155.1). Lineage (NCBI taxonomy): Eukaryota > Metazoa > Arthropoda > Insecta > Lepidoptera > Noctuidae > Mesoligia > Mesoligia furuncula. The sequence continues at coordinate 5,310,471 of OU744804.1, forward strand.
GAAACATAACTACAATAATTTTTATTTATTCAAAGTTGTGAAAACAAAGACTTTTTATACTCTATATGATCTCATCGGAAAAAGCCTGGTTAAAAATGAAATGTTGCCATTTGTGCCTGTGAATTACAGAGAAAGAACCAACATGCTGAACTATAACAGTATAGCAATATACATCTTTCTCTTTTATCACATTTTCTGATAACCCTTATTTAAGACAACATTAGAAAAATATGTGAAGTCAGATGGTGCATCGTTAACACATTACAAGAATACGTCTTGTAAACAAGAGTAACTGGATTGATAATAATAAAGGTTGTTTGTTTTTGATTAACTGACGTCGCTTGATAAGTTATATCCATCTAGGAATTGTTTTTCTCGGTAATGAAAATAATAATATTAGAAATACATAAAAAAAATACAACTTGTAAGTAATAAATAGGTACATGTGTAAGTAGTAACATAAATCTTACCGTTATGCCCATATTTCGTGCTATTTTCTTTATGCTTTGTTCCTGTTCCCAGAGAACAACAATTTTAGCCTTCAAAAAGTTGTTAATCGAACCATACCATCGGTTAATAAAATAAACTGGTCAAAAACTTAATAAATTGGATAATATTACGACGAAAATAATTACACACAATCTGATCGACTCGAAAACGAAACCATTTGAAAAGTAATACCCTCAATCACAGTTTAGTAAATAAGGCGAAGAAGTATTCTAAAATTACGGTAGTGCAACAATCGGAACCAACACATTCTATTCAACCAAACAAGAAATCTATGCTAATTTCAACCTTATCTTTTAGTTACTTGAGGAGTTGCTTATTGCATTTTGTAAAACAAGACTGTAAGGTGCTAGTATTAAATATAACACGGAAGTTGAAATTTAAGCCTTAATCATTGGTCCTCTCAACCAAAGCACCTGCCATCCAATCTCTTCACCACCCTTGACTGGTAGAGAATGCCTAAGGCATTAAGTCCGCCTTTGTACCTTTTTGTGCGAAAAGTTTAAATAAATAAATAAATACCTAGAAGATTGGACCATTAATAGCCTTGTTCGATAAAAGGAGTAGGTAATGCTATTCAAATTTTCGTTGAGGTTGATAACTGAGCCAATAGCCTCATACTGGTGTAAGGCATGGTCTAAATGATCTGCTGGCGCCTGGTGATGCGGGTTCGTATCTTAATCGCATGCAAAGTGTCTTTTTGTAAGTTATTCTTGGTATACGGTTCGGCCAAAAGGAAGCCGAAAAATACCATATAAAATTATTAAAAACTTGCAAATAATATTTGAGGCAGATCAGTGGATGCGCTCGGGCAGAGATGGGTACGGCGGCAGGGGACGGAGCTGTTCAAGGCTCATGTGACGCGCCCGCAGCCGCTCGAGCGACGAGCGACGGTAATCTTTAAGTCTTGGGGGGGTTCCTTTTCTCTGACGCTGGCTGTACCATAGTAAAAGTTGTTCATAATGATGATTACAAGGAACTCTTAAGAGGTTTTGCGCATTTAACGTTACACGTTGTATAGTGTTCTCTTCACCGTATCCGGCGACAGCGACCCAGACTAATTATCACTCCTTTCGTGAGCCATCTGGTGACTAGCAAACCAAAATTTTCCTTAAAGGGGATGCGCAAAGGGAGCCCAAGCCTATAATGTTCCCACTGCTGGTACACAGGCATCCTCTCGGTGAGAGGTAGTGGGCCGTAATCCACCACGCGGGCCCAGTGCGGATTGGCAGATGTCACATGTCTTCGATTTTTTGGTTCTAGGACATGCCGGTTTCCTCACGATGTTTTCCTTCACCATTTTGAGAGCAGTGGTGATGAAATAATTTACACAAAGTAAAGCGCCTGTCTGGGTTCGAACCTACGAACTACAACTCGTAAGTCGCGGCCGATACCACTTGACCACCATTGCTCTATACTATATTATTAAGAGTATATTATTTCGATTATGATAGTTCCCTACATTTATGTTCATATAATTCGTCAAAATGTAGGGAACAGCTGATTTTCTTTTCGCGATTTCAGGTTTGGTCCCATAGTAAAAGTTGTTCATAATGATGGGTACAATGACCTCTTAAGAGGTTGATAATGTTTTACCAATAACCCTGTATATTAATTCATTATTTGAATTGTAACTTTATTCTGGAGTATCCTTAAATGTAAAATTTGCTACACCTTTTCTATCTCACAATTAATTAACAGTGGATACCAGTGGATACCTATTTAATTGTATGAAATGTTTGTACAGGTGCTAACCCTAGGCGTTGCTCTGGATTACTACAACAAACATCAAATCAAGCTAACTGTATTATGGTTTACATCCGGTCAATGACTTCACAAGGAAAATCTACAAGTAATTCGGTCTCGCAGATCCTGATGTACTATAGGACAACCTTCTTTCTCCCCGTGAAAATAAAATTATATTAACAACGGGTGTAATAATTGAAATCGTTCTGCTTTGATGAGGACAAGAACTTCACGAGAGTATCATAGGCACCGTAGTTGAACTGTTGGCCACTCATAGCTCAAGATGCGTCTAAATCATACAAAAATAAAACAAGAATAAGACCATTAATTTATAGAGGTATGAGGAACAGCGTGTAAAGTTCACTTAACCTCCATAGAAAAGGGAGGATCCTCCGACCAGACATTGGCAACTGCCCGATGATTCATGTCAGGCCGTTGTATGTAGGCTAGTAAACTCCGCTTGCGAGATGCAGGATTTTGCGTGACGTCAGTATGTAGCGTTGTTCGCATGTGGCGTTGTAGATACCGCTCCAAATTCTTGATATTTTTTATCATTTTTAGTGATAGACCAACGGAAGCATGCTCTAACCCTCATTCATCGTCATCAGCCTACAGCAGTCCACTGCTGGATATAGGACTCTTCAATTGCTTGCCATTCAACTCGATTCTCGGCAACTCTCATCCAGCTGCTACCAGCACCCTTGCGAAGATCGTCGCTCCACCTGTACTAAGGACGTCCTAACTCATGTTTACCGTATGTAACTCTGTTTACACAAAAATAATTTGGTAGAGTGGTGATAGAATGTGCATTCGCTTGTTTCATCTAAACCATAGGCTCTCAACCTTATTTTGCCAACGGCCTACGTTGAGAATTTTTTTTTTCTAGAGCCGCCCAACTTTTACTTTTGTAATAGCTATTTCCACGATTATATTTAAACGTTTAATAATATATAGTAAGATAGGATACAGCATAATTTTCTCTTGGTCTTCTACTGCCTCCCTGAAAGTCTCAAATGCCCACGAAAGGGCGTTATTGCCCACGTAGAAAACCTCTAAACCGACCTTAAGATGCTCACTCTCATACAGTGCAGGAATCTGAGAAAACACATTTTCAAAAGGTTGATAACCTCTAGCTTATTTTCTAACTAACAACGCCAAAGCGATGAAAGCCCAAACAATTCAAGCACCAGCATTCTTCAAATGATTGCTTTCAAAAAGTAAAAAAAGTAATTGACTTCCGAAATTAGTTATTTCATAATTTTGAGTTCATTTCTTTTTGAAGTCGGTTTAATTTTTTTAAACTATGTACCTACTTTTTTATTTCATAACTTTTAGTTTTAAGTAAAAACTGAAATATTCGTTTCTAAAAAGTAGGTAGGTAATATGTTGTGAATATTGCACTAGAATTTGACCAAGGTTTTGGGATGTTTTCCCTTTGACACTACACCCGAAGCTCGTTTCAATAAGCCAGGCCGTCACACTTACACTTACTAGTCCATATCTTGAAAATTACTGAATCGATTTTGATGAAACTTGCACTGTTCCCTAAGTTGAAGTAAATATAAGCCAACAAAAAAATGGTCACGATGCGATTAGTAGTTGCGGAGAAATGCGTGGACAAACATACATACATACGTCTATAAAATTTTGTATATTTGTTTGGAAGCCCTAATAGATTGTCATATGTGAAGATAATGCAATTCCAATAATATTACATACATACGTCTCGAATTGATAACCTCCTTATTTTGAAGTCGGTAAAAACAAGATATTTTAAGACGCTGCTCACGTCACAGTTTGGCTGCTTACTATTTATTTATCCACGGATAACCGATTGGTAGCGCAAGGTATCAAAATCATGATTTATTTCACTCCGACACTTTGGTTGCTTTCGGAAGCAATTTTCACATAAATTGCTTTCGTCAATACCAATTTTGTGAATGTCAAAATTCGTTATTTATTACTGTTTACTGGTGCGGGGCTATTTTTATAAACATCGGGTATATTTATATTGGTAGTGTGAATATTTTAGTACATCACACCTCTTTTTTTGATCATACTGATAGGTATTATTAAAAGATAGATGGGCCTAAGTCTGTGGAAATTGCAGAACATTATTTTGAAGTATATTAGAGGGTTTTGTGGCTAAGTAATAACAGACGCACGGTTCGATCGACCAGGTTAAGCTACGCTTGCTGCGGTCCGTGGATGGGTGATCTTTATTAATCAATAACCCTCCGTGACTCGGAAAGATGGAAATTTACGGGTCGTCAGAAGCCCGAAAGTCTGACAACCAGTCTTACCAAGGGTTATCGTATCACTCAGTAACTGAGTAGTTGTAGAAGTCAGATAGGCAGTCGTTCTATGTAAAATACTGGCACTCAGCTGCATCCGGTTAGACTAGAAGCCGTCCCCAACATAGTTGGGAAAAGGGTGATGATGATGGTTGATATCATTAACAGATATATACCCAACGTCTGGGGAATTTGCAGGAATATGAGAGTATTTTAAACACCTGCTGAAGACGGAGACTACAAGTTTTAAGTGGTTTTTGGCTAGCAGTAGGCTTATACAGGACGATTGTAACATACACCATTTCTAATAATACAATTTCTATTCTTTCAGATACGGCCACAATGGCAAGTCTTGCGTTCTGCAGACCCTGTGCCAGCTTGGAGCTGAGCCGTTACATTCTGATGATGAAGAAGATCTCTTGCACGAAATGGCATTATTTGTGTTAAAGTAAGTGTAACCATAATATCATATCAGACGGTAATGAACAGCATAAATTTGTCTACAGCTAAATATTAGACTTCTACGTTCAGGAAGAGACAAAAAATCTAAAAAATGTCCAGTTTCAAGGATACTAGTCATTTTAAAAAGGGAATTGTTTGCTCTTAAATACCACAATCAGTGAATCCCATGCAAAAGTTAAAGAAATTAATCAAAATCAAAATTTAAAAAAAAAACAAAAGTCATTTATTCAAAGGCTGAGAATCAGCACGTTTCGAACGTCAAAATTACATAGGATAGTCCCCCAAAACGCCCGACCTTCACCACTTTCTAGTGCTTTCTCTGGGAAGAAGAAGTGGCGCAACACACTCCCCAGCAGCACAGCTGTCTGTTAAAAGTTTAGTTAAAAAAACTTGCTTCCACAGGGTTATTGGTAAAACATTAACAACCTCTTAAGAGGTCATTGTACTCATCATTATGACCATCAAATAAGCGAAAAAAGTCAGCAGTTCCCTACATTTATGTTCGTATAACTCGTCAAAATGTAGGGAACAGAAGATTTTTTTTCGCGATTTCAGGTTTGGTCCCGCAGTAAAACTTGTTCATAATGATGAGTACAATGACCTCTTAAGAGGTTGTTAATGTTATAAGTACCAATAACCCTGTATACAATTGAAAAGCAAATTGACTACTAATTTAATGTGTCCGTATATTCAAATCACAATTGTTGTCATTCTTTGACAGTTGTATGAAATGGTTATACCAGGTGGAATAAAATAGGTGTTGAGGGTTGAAATGATAATGTCTCAACTTCTTGTAGTTATTAAAATATTTTGTATAAAATGAGACATTAAAAAATTACAAGATCAAGAAAGAGAAAATTTAAATATCGTACGTGTATGCGCAAACGCTGATTCTGGCCGAATCAGCGTTTGCGCATACACGTACGGTCTATAATGTCGCGATCGCGCGTATCCGCCATTATACAGTAAAGTGCCGTCTCATTTTATACAATATATTTTAATAACTACAAGAAGTCGAGACATTATCATTTCAACCCTCAACAACAGGCTTTACGTGTGGCAATTTCGACATACCCCGACAGTCAGCTACTACCTGGTCGACTGGCCTGTATTTTTACCACAACAAAAGCGATTCCTGTATAGTTCGTACTATTTGAGTAAGTTCATAAGTTCAATGACCACTCCAGAGGACCACATACCAGAGTTACATCACGCGGTTCAACTCAACTATTTCCAACCATTAGCAGTTTGAACTTGACAATTTGATTAGTACATACTCGATGTGGCACGAAGGCTCTTTGCACTACAACTTAGTTGTAATGGTGGCTGAGTGACGGTCGTGATTTGAGTGTGTGGGTAGAAAAATCTGGAAGAAACACAGGACAGATACATAAATTCTAGCTTTTTTCCCGAGTAGTTTAAGTAAAGAACTGTCAGGGAAATTAATTGTTAAGCAAATTGACACCTTTCGTCAATTGGTCGTGTTACAGCCACTTCATACAACTGTCTAAGAATGTGTGAGTTGAATGAATATACGGACAATTAAAGTTGGTAGTCAATTTTCTTAGCAATTAATTCATCATCATCATCATCATTTCAGCCGATAGACGTCCACTGCTGGACATAGGCCTCCCCCAATTTGGGGGGGGGGGGGGTTTGCCATAATCGCCACGCTTGGCAGGCGGGTTGGCGATCGCAGTATGGTATGATGGTGGAATGCAAAGAGAACGCTGCTGCCCATTCTCCGGTAAGACCCTTAGTCGCCTTTTACGACACACATGGGAAGTAAAGGGTGGTGGTATTCTTTAAGTCCGGCACCACACAGACTTGTTGAATATACGGACAATTAAAGTTGGTAGTCCATTTTCTTAGCTATTAATTACCAAAACTTTATTTTCCGTTCAAGTATCTAAATAATGGCAATGCAGCTATATTAACCTTTTGACCGCCACATTCGACTACATGACAGACTTTGAGGCCGAGGGCACGTTTTTGATTTTTTGACGTGTGCCGCCACACGTGTCTAAGAATGTGTGAGTTGAATATACGGACAATTAAAGTTGGTAGTCAATTTTCTTAGCTATTGATTGCCAAAACTTTATTTTCCGTTCAAGTATCTAAATAATGGCAATGCAGTAGAAAGCGCCAAAGTAAACCGCGTAATTTAATTTTTCTTACGTTTTTTTGCAATTTTCAGGTCAGTGTCAGGTTGTATCTTGATCAAAATAAAATGATTCGCGACTATAACTGGTACGTATTTACAGAATTATAATCATTAGAATCATTAATACATCTTTCTAAGTTACATTTGTTCCTTATGAACAAATCTCTTATGGAAAAGTGCTTAAGGAACAAATCTAACTTAAAGAGATATATTAATGATTCTAATGACTATAATTCTGTAAATACATAAGTATCTCTATTGTAGTCATGAATCATATTTTGATCAAGATACAACCTGACACGGACCTGCAAATTGCAAAAAACGTAAGAAAATTTGAATTTCGCCGTCTACCACTACGCATTCACCTCAATCTTATTACTTGATATTACTTGAAATAGTCATTTTATATAGTCAATTTCGCAGGCTAAACTATCTATGCCTTTGCATAGACAGTTTGTTGAATATATGCCTCCAATTTCAGCAGTAGGTACTGGACGGCAATATATTTGCCTATTGATTAAAGGCGTGCGATAGGTATTAGATAGTCTGTTGAATATGGGAGTCCTGGACAGCACTACAATGTAGATACATAAATTCGACACTAGGCAAGCGGGCTGACAATCGCATTTAAGGCTCCCGCAGGCAGGCACGACATGACGGTGCGACCCGATTTTGGTAGCAGTTTCCATAAAGGTTTCATATAAATTTTTCTAGTAGCGTCGCGTCGCGCCTGTTTACCGGAGCCTTTAAATTGTGATCAACCTTAAAATAAAACGGCGGTGATCATCATCTGAGCATACTTTATGCATTTCATACAAACTTTCAAGCCCTTGTTTTTCGAAATGAATGAACCGATTTTAATGAAACTTCATATTACGCATCAGCAGGATACAAAGGTGTAAAAAGTTACTTAAGAACATTTTAGAAATGTCTTATTTAAACTGGAAATCGCTGTTTCTATGGAAAATTTAAAATCGGTCTACTTAATATGAAGTTTCATTAAAATCGGTTCATTCATTATTTAAATGACATGTGTGTGTATTTTAATATTTGAATTTTATTTATTTTTTCAATTATTATATAAATTTCATTTTTTTATATATTGTTAATGTAATGGACTTTGTCTGAAAAATAAATGAATTGAATTGAATTGAATTTCGAAAAACAAGGGCTTGAGTTTGTATGAAATGCCGTACGGCGTAAACGCTCTAAACTCTATTCGGTTTTTTACGACTTCCAGAAGTCGTTAATACACATGGTTGATGGACATAGGTAACCTGCTTGAACTTCTTTTTCAATTCGATTACAAATCTATATTTACCAATAATAAGAGAAAATAATTAATTTTACTCGTAGTATGCATACCTACCAGCATCGACGTCAACGGTCGAAAATCGACGGCTGGCGCCGGCCGCAGTTCCTTCTGCTGTTGACGCAAGTCTCTCGTGTGTATTATGACTTACTGGATTCCTAATGTGAAGCGAAATTCCCCTAAGAATTGAAATGTTTTGTTTCTTTTCAAAGCTTGAAATGTTTTGTTTCTTTTCATTCCAGTCCGAAGAACGACGGTACCAACAACCTAATAGAAAGCGACGATTCCTACCCTTACATCAAAGCGTACACTGACGGTGAACACCATCAGGACTGCAGCAAGTTATACCAAGGATGCTCGTTATCCTTCATCGATGTGTTCACTAAGCGACATGATCTAGCGTGATTTGTAAATAACTTCTTGTATGGAAATGGTGTGTAAAAGGCGTGCTAATCACGTGTTCGGGTTCGGCTTTATTTATCACTATTCGCCACAGCCGGCGGGCAATATTTTCGTATATTCTCTAAGCACGATATCTGTACTTAGGGTTATCAGATGGCAGGAATTTTCCTGACATGTCCGGAATTTCAGCTGTCTGTCAGGGAAACAGGGATAATTGGAAATAGGAATTTAAAAAAAGGAGAAATTTAGGAAATTAAATTATACTTAATCAAAAAAAAAAACTAATAATTAAGCTATGGACAGTCTATTTCTCTCCTTTGTCCACTGCGCACCCATTAATGAAAAATGTCAGGAAATTTATTGCTAAGGCAGGGATTTTTCCAGGAAAACTTATTTTCGGATCTGGTAACCCTAAGGGCTCCCACACATAAACACGATACGACGTCGCGTCGTACAACGATGCGGCGTCGTTTCACGATACGACGTCGCGTCGTGGAAATCTACGACACGACGTCGTAACGTGTCGATGCACGATACTACGTCGTGACGTTAGGCATTGTACTTCTTTATAAAGTGACTCCCGTTATTCATGTTTAAAAGAAATGGGTGGATCCAATATCTTCTAAGTATCTGTCTTTTCTTTCTTCGTCTTCTTATTAACAGCAGAAGCAGAATGCGTCTAGAGCGGTCCATTTTTCGGAATGAACTAAAACACCACCCCACTGTATCGACGGCATTGTGCCGTGTATCGTGCGTGGCACATTACGTTACGATGTCGTGTTTTTTTACGATGCTCATCGTAATTTCCACGACGCGACGTCGTATCGTGACACGACGCCGCATCGTTGTACGACACGACGTCGTATCGTGTTTATGTGTGGGAACCCTAACTGTACTACCCGTCCGACTTAAGTGTGCACCTCGCTGGAATGCATTTATGCGCGAAATGTATATATTTATTATATTCATCATTACGATAAAAACTATACCTGCATGTTGAAAATAAAAATCGTAAAAAATATTTTTACGAAGTTAACTTTTTTTTTTTTCAAACAGTACGATAGAGTAACGGAGTCACAGCGGCAGGTGCACAGTTAAGTCGGACGGGTTGTAGTCTCCTACTCCGTATCACTTACGGACATAATATTAGTTCGGGAACCGAACTAATAGTGGATGACACGATTTGACAATTGTCCCCACTCCCGATGTTTTTGCCCGTCCGAAAAATTAAATTTGACACTTATTTTGCAGGACCAACAGCTTATGGACGGGCTCGTATCTTCGTTGACGGACATAGAGAGTAGACTCCCTGTGCCGAATCATACCGACCCGAACATGTGTTTAGCCCGGTCACGATTGACAATAACTGAATGGGGAAGGTGGGGATTGTAAATAAAACTTTTTACTTTTGAATTGTGTTTTATTGTAAGAACAGAATCTATTATAAGACCACAAGGGTAGCGGTCTTATAATTGTTTCTATTATTAGATAGGTGTATCAATATTTATTTCAGCACCAAGTTACACCAAGAATCTTATCCTTCATAGATGAAACTGCGGCACGATTTGCAATGAGGACTGCTTTTTTGGAAATGGTGTGTAATGTTTGATAACGACTGAAAGGAGAAGGTTGGGATTGTATACTTTAGAGCGTTTACGCCGTACGGCATTTCATACAAACTTTCAAGCCCTTATTTTTCGAAATAAATGAACCGATTTTAATCAAAATTGTATGAAGTTTGATTAAAATATTACTACTTACTTACTTTTTAGACCTTTGTATCTTGCTTATGCGTATGGCATAAGCAAGATACAAAGGTCATAAAAGTTAGTAGAGAACATTTTCGAAATGTCTTATTTAAAAAAAAGATAACTGGAAATCTCTGTTTCTATGGAAAATTTAAAATCGGTCTAATTTGGCTGTAACACTATTTTTTTTTAATGTTCTCTACTAACTTTTTAGGCCTTTGTATCCTGCTTATGCATATGAAGTTTCATAAAAATATAAAACTTTTTATAGTATAGTATTTGTATAGATCACAACACATTTTGCTAGTTGTAGATTCGTTTGAGAGCTTCAGAGCCTCTTAGCTGCAGTTTTAATATCACTGTCAAGTACCTATGAAAAAATCAGTTGACAATCACTCCTCATTAGCTCTTGTACGGCGACTTACGAAAACCTTAAAGGCTCCTAATCGCGCGAGACACAAAGGCTCCGCCTCGTTGCGCGACTTGCGGAGCCTTTGTGTCGCGTGCGATTTTATCGCGTGTCGCGCCTGTTTGTTTGCCTTAAACTGGAACATACCTGGAACCTTGTAATAGTATACGATGCAATTGGTGTCGTCAAAAATGTGACGTATTGCATCAATGCAGATGTAACGAGTTTAATGTGACAAATGCCAAAACTAATCAACTGCGATTGATTTTCCAGATTGGTAAACCTGCAGGGTAATTGCGTAACACACTATTAGTAGCAATGGGTTTCATTTTGACAGTTGAACAACATCCATTGCGTCATTTACGTTGTTGATCCAACACATTTTTCTAACATAAGGAGCAATAGATTAGCAATATGCTTCAAAATTATTTCAATTGATAGTAATAGTGTGTTACGCAATTAGGGTGCAGGCCAGTAATTTCAGTAAGGCCAATATCACAAATTTTTGTATCAATGTTAATATAATTCAAACTTACTAACTTTGAAATTGTTAGTCAATGAAAAAATATGAAGGTAAGTAAAATATGAAGTCAGGAAATATGTCCATTCCAAACCGTAGTAAACCTTTTTAAACTATTCTTTCATTTTAACTTTCATAAACTATTCTTTAATTTTTATATCAATCAAGCGATACTGAAATAGGTATAGTTACTGTATTCTAAAATTGCCAAAGTAAACGCTCAAATGCAAATTTTTAATAATACGAGCCTTAATCTGGATGCACAGGATAAAAATGATACCACATTCATTTTCATAACAGAGGACCGCTATATACAGGGTGTAGGTTTTCATTTTCATGCTATTTTCGGAAACAGCACATGAATCAGTTGCAAAATAGAGTGCATTACCCGTTTTTCATCCCACGCTATTCAGAAAGTCAACTTAGAGTGGGTTATTATAGGGTGCAAGTATCTTTTTACTATTTTTACTCTATTGTTATCTTATGTGGCGAAAATTTAGAGAAATTAAACGGGTTTTAGAGATGGAAACGATTTAGGTAAGAGTTTGCTTACAAAATAATCAGTTACGCTAAATGTAACTAGACTAAGACATAATTAAGATTTTATGATTTAGAATTAAAAATCATCATCTGCCTAGCCTTTTCCCAACTATGTTGGGGTCGGCTTCCAGTCTCACCGGATGCAGCTGAATACCAGTAGTTTACATGGTGCGACTGCCTATCTGACCTCCACAACCTAGTTACTGGCTAATACGATACCCCTTGGTAAGACTGGTTAAGCGACGGGTTGCCATTTGCAACGTATATTTATTTTCGAATAGGTACATCTAGTTTTACTCAATCAAGATTTGAATGAGTCGTGATGAAAAATAGAGAATAGAATAGAATAGGATACTCTTTATTATGTACACCATATAAATAGACACCACCATAGACCACCATATAGAGTTCAAGATTATCTTCACAAGTATGAAATTTATATAGCCATCTAGTAGATGAAGCGGAGAATAACCAAATAAAACACTTTCTTTTCAACATTTTATTTGGAAAATAAATTACTAATACACTAAATGATATTCCAACCGTCAAACATCATTAGGTCGACATTTGGAAGTACCTTATCAATCATTGGATATTGATATTATGTTAACACATTACATTCTGAAACGCTATAATACCATATTGGCTTTTACATAGTATTATACCTACTTGATATATTTGTAACAGAAACTTCGACTTAAGAAAGTCGATGTACCTACCGTGAACAAAATGTAAACAAATATGAATTAATGGAAAAATAACTTTAATACCTACACAATAAAGTTCAGTTTACGTTACAACTTCAAACATTTTTGTAACTTTGTCAATAGTGCTAGTCGCTCTGAAATCAACTTAATCATCATTGTAATAAAGTTGATATTTGGTTAACTTGAAATAGGGTAGGGGTGTAGGGCAGCACTGCGCACTTTTACTTTACATAGGTACTTTACAACACAATTCAGATTAATGTTCTTATCTATATACAGCACTTATGTATATAACAGAACATAATATCATACATATTCCCAAAGGTAGATAATTGTAAGCGGTGCTGTATTGACAGAGGTGTACATTATCTACGCATACATTTCGCCAGTTATATTATAAGTCATATGGGGATTACAGGATCTAAACGCAAAAAACGCAAGTTTTAGAAACAATAAAAGTATATGATCGACTACAGTAAACAAAATCCGAAAAATGTATGATAGTCTTCAGGATATATGCTAAGTAAATAGTGTGTTGAAAACATAATAACCCAACCTCATCCAGGGTACCTCTCTTTCCATGTACATACTAATCTATAGAGATTGGTATCTACATGGAAACAGAGGTACCGATGTATATCTATGCTCAGCAGTGAGTGAAGTCGGACACAGATCATCATCCTCAGATGATAATGATGATGATGAGGCAATTGTTTTTGGGTTTCTCAGTCAGTACAATAACATAAAAGAACACATTATTAAGATACTTGGAAACTTTGCTTTTCGTGACCGAAAATTACAGACTCAACTGTGTACCAAACGATGGCAATAACGTTAAAAGTGGCTAAGTGCACACGTTTGTTGTATGGGAGCCCCCCTTAAATATTTATTTTATTCTGTTTTTAGTATTTGTTGTTATAGCGGCAACAGAAATACATTATTTGTGAAAATTTCAACTGTCTAGCTGTCACGGTTCATGAGATACAGCCTGGTGACAGACGGACAGACGGACAGTGGAGTCTTAGTAATAGGGTCCCGTTTTTACCCTTTGGGTACGGAACTCTAAAAAACTAAAATTAGTGCCTCTTTAACCCCTTTTCCTTTACAATATACATCATCTACAAGAACCCAAACTTATGCAGCGTCTCCTCCCCAATCTGAGTGAAAGTGCTGAGGACTGAGCCCTCACACTCCGGGAACAGGTTCTCACAGCTCACCCCTACCTCTCTGCCGAGCCTCTCCGCTGCGTGGTACTCGTTGTCCGTGTGGTGGGATAGCGAGTCTTTTGTTGTTGATGGCCTGAGGAGATTAAAAGAACATGTAGTGTTAAAATGTAAAGGGTTTAACCTGGATGGTTTCTCATCCAACCTCCACGAATATTTTAGAAGTAAATGGCATAACTTTATTTCTTATTTAGAATAGGAAAAAAGAGGAGACAGTCAGCTTGGAGGGGGCAATTCCAGTATTTTAAGAACGTTCGCATTCCAATTCCAGTCTAAATGTGTAAAAAAAAAACTCCTTACATTTTTGACAAGTTTTTGATATAATTGTCGCTGAGATGAGATTGAAACTTGAATTTGAACCTTTTTAGTTAAAAGTCGTCTTGATCTAAATTATCCTATCTTAGCTAATACGAGTATGTGTTTCTTTTTAGTAGCTTAGAACAATACGACCCTGAAGAGACTCCGGCAGTCTCTTACAGTACCTACCTAGAGAACCTACGGTAAGGGATAAAAAATTACGCGTAAGGATCAAAAATAGAATAAATTTGAAGTCAACTCCCATTAGGATTTTGATAACTCCTAACAAATCTTTCAAGAGCAATTAACCCATTAGGTAGTTAATTTTTTTTTTTAAATCACTGTATTTTCATTCAGGAAAACGAACTCACAAAGTTTTGTTTAGATCCTCTTTGCATTTGAATTGCACGTTTGCGTCGATAACAATAATCCGACATCGCTAATTTGTTTGCCCAAGTTATTATGTTTAAGCTATGTACGAGAATATCGATGATTTATTCGCTTAAAATAAGAACCTCCACCACAAATTATCAGAGAAAGAAAAAATGGAAATGAAAATAAATGCGAAGCTAATCCGGTGAACATAGAAATCTCAATAAAAAGGCAGAAAATATATTAAGCATTAAAAATGAAAGCGCCGAGTTCACACAGCGCTACCTCATTTGCACACCCTTCAAATAAAAATTCCCGAAC
Source organism: Mesoligia furuncula (assembly GCA_916614155.1). Taxonomy (NCBI): domain Eukaryota; kingdom Metazoa; phylum Arthropoda; class Insecta; order Lepidoptera; family Noctuidae; genus Mesoligia; species Mesoligia furuncula. The sequence goes on from OU744804.1 coordinate 5,325,495, forward strand.
ACAACATACAACGCGAGATTAAACGATTTTCCTTAACCAAAAAAGCTCCAATCTTAGCCCGTCAACTCCACCCGAATGAATGATATATCATTCATAAATAAAGCAGTACCGAAATCCTTTCATAACGTTAGTGACTTACGTGAATAGTATATGTCCAATTTCACCGAGCAAGCCGTTTTCATGGGTGAATGGTACCTCGGCTGCCTCGCAGATTGTTCGAAGCAGGCACGGCCGACCTGAATACCCGTACCTGAAGTTTCAATGGCCAACCTTAATAAAATATTATACCTTCATAGCGATTCTTGTTAACTCTTTATAAAAGACTTGGACTAAATGATGTTTTGATTTAAGTTTTATTTTCCGGATTATTTTTTGCTTCTTTCCGTTTATTTGTGCGAGTTAAGCGCTGGTAGCTTTGGCGTTTTATTTTTGCTCGTTCCGTTTGAAACATAAACTTCATGCTTTAATTCTTTGTTATTCTTTGAAGTTTTTATAGCTATGTATTTTAACCCAGCAAGAGTGATTTTGCACTCGTATATTTCTGAAGTAAAGAATGGTTCAACATTAAAATGTTAATACATATTAAAATTTTAAGATTGATATAAAAATCTAGACTTTTTACGAGAATAAACCAAAATAAACATACAATATTACCTTTCGACCATACGCTCAATAACTTTATAGAAGTCCCATCTATTCATTCTTTGTGGTTCCTCCTCGTCTTCCAAAGCATTCTGGTCAATCTTTTCTTGTTCTTTAATTGCTTCATCCAAAGACAAATCATTCTTAACTGTAGTACTGTCCGTAATTAGAACACCGCCTTCAGAATAAACTAGAGACCTCTTCCGTCTGTCATCAAAAGTCAAATCAACTAATGTGTCGTTGTCTCTCTCGGGTTCATCCATTACTACATCTTCTGTGTCACTTACTTGTCTTGAATCATTTGAGTCTACTTCATTTGAAACGTCTTGTATTGGATTGTCTTCGTCCATGTCTCTGGAGATTGTGTTGGAAAATCCGTAGATCCTGCTAGTATACTGCGTACTGTTTGTAGGCAAATCATACTGGAATTTTATTACAGTACCAACGGTAACTGATTGCTCTTTCAGGTCAACTGGAACACCGAGACCGAGGATGAACTGAAAAGTTTGAGAAAGTTGGTCGTAGTTAGAATCAATTTAGATTAATGTAGGCCAGGTCAGTAAATCGGCTCAGTTCAATAACTCTATTTTTGTGAACATTATAAATTGTTAAGTGATGAATTCAGAATGATATTTATATAAAACTACTCGTACGTCCAAACCAATTAATATAAAACCTATCAGTGCGCTATCATAAAAATATTCAGTAAAAAATAACTCCTAAATAAGTAATATTGTATCTTACACTAAGTAGAGAGTGCTTTTGAAAATAACGAAGTGAAATGCTAATAAAATTAGGGTAAAAAAACACAAAAATATAGTAAACTGAAATTTAAGTAAATGATCACATTATCATTCTCATTCAAATAATCCAAAATTCATTTGGTAAGCTCATTACAATTTTCAGCACAAAATATGGCAGGAGTAGGTAACAAAATAGGTACAGTGTTGAACCCATGCAAATGTATAAGTACATGAAGACTACAGACAAAACATGTCCGTTTGAAACAGAAATAAATTAAAAACAAAAACTCTCATGACACGCTTCAAAAGGCAGACAGAAGCTTAATTGCATTTAAATTCACGAACAAAAAAGACACCGCTTCGTTAAGCTCCATCCGTTGTGTAAAGAAAACATCATTTGCTTAAGTTAAATCAGGTACGCTATGTAAATTTACATGGATTTGTTCTAATAAGACAGGGGGAACGTACCTGTGCTCTGGCTGGCCCACCGTCTGGGTACACGAGGTACCGCCTCTGTCTACCCGCGTCCGCTCCAAACAGGGAAAGCAAATTGAACAAAATTAAAGCAAGCAACATCGTACTATTTCGTTTTTACGTCGATTCTGAGCGTACCGGCACCGTCGGCGTGTAAATACTGTATAAGATAAAATGTTAGAATGTTTACACAGAGCCTACGGCACTGTCTGACTAATGAACCGTTATGTTTTCCCAGTGATTTGGCTGTACCAAACGGCCCAGATACTTGCTAACGTGGAGTCGAGGTAAAACTTACCTACATCTCCGCTTAGCAAAACATTATACATAACGACCCTATTCTACGAGTGTAGGCTGTATTTTGATACCGAAATGAGGATTTATATTTTTAAAGCACTAGTACATTTTATATAAAGAAAACATATCATGGCAATTAAACAGATAGAAAGGCCTATCAGTAACTCGATTCATTATTTAAATGACATGTGTGTGTATTTTAATATTTGAATTTTATTTATTTTTTCAATTATTATATCAATTTTATTTTTTATATATTGTTAATGTAATGGACTTTATCTGAAAAATAAATGAATTGAATTTCGAAAAACAAGGGCTTGAAAGTTTGTATGAAATGCCGTACGGCGTAAACGCTCTAAATTCTATTCGGTTTTTTACGACTTCCAGAAGTCGTTAATACACAATGGTTGATGGATTTAGCTAACCTGCTTGAACTTCTTTTTGAATTCGATTACATACATATATTTACCAATAAGAGAAAATAATTAATCTTACTCCTAGTATGCATACCTACCAGCATCGACGTCAACGGTCGAAAATCGACGGGTGTCGCCGGCCGCAGTTCCTTCTGCTGTTGACGCAAGTCTCTCGTGTGTATAAAACTATGTAATAAACTTGGAATTTTAATCAGATTAGAATCCCAATACAAATAACCACATTTTAGGTACAAACAATTTTATAAGGCAAAACTTTACAAATGCAAGTACGACCTCAAAAATTATGACAGAAACACATTATGATAATTAGGATTGAATTGAATTAATTAATTATGATTAATCCAGATTACATGAACATCAGAAATAAGCTGAAATGGAAGGCAATACGTCACGAAGAAACCAAACTTCCGATAAATAGAAAGAAACTAGTTACAAAACTAATTTCTTCACCAACAAAACTTCCAAGTGAACTTCTGGGTCCAACTCAAATTGACTAGACAAAAACTACTCCACACCGCAACACAGTATAGTAACGAAATTTTCTACCCGACTTTCAACATTAGAATTTTCACTTCATTTTTATAACTTGCCACTACCGCGTGCATTTCTCCGGCAAACATTTGCCCACACTATGTGCGGAGTTCTACAGGGTTTAGCCGTTCTCTACCGCATCAAAGTTAAGTCCCCTCTACACTACGCTGGCCAATTTATTGAAATGAAGGGTTAAAATGGGATTCTGCGGTTGTACACCACCGCTGCAATATGTTGAACAGATATTTTTCCTCCTTTGTACGTATCGTATTTTGTTATGAAAGAGGTTGCGTTAATGCGAAATCATGGTTTTCAATTTCTGCGTTCTGTTCCTGTTTAATTGGTTTTGGATGATTAATTGTATGGTAGTAATATTGGTTTCTGAATCGGGAAAATTATTTCATATACTTACCGAAAGTTTCATATAATTTTTTTATTTATTACTTCTTATTATTTGCCTTCTAGTAGGTACGTGCCTAGTGATCGTTTACATACGTTTACGAGTGTAATTGATGAAGCTACTATCATTAATACAACCGATTTCTGTATCTGTTTTTCTGTACCCAATCAAATTCTTGTCTATTATACAACACTTTCTATTTCTCTCTATTGTATACTACTACGAACAACAACTGTTAAACTAATAACTACCCTCAAATCTGTACATGTATATACCTACTTAACTACATTCGGTTCCGTCCATCTAATTTCCCTCCCAAATTATTATACACCTCAGTCCAATTTGACTTTCATGAGTTATGTTCGCAGTAATTAAATTACTCTTGATTTTTCTCGTCCTTCAAGTTAAACAAGCAGATTGTAAAACAATCTTTTTAATTAGGACATCTTCGGTAATCTAATTTGGGGTTTTTAAGTGGCACTTTATTGTTTGATTCCTTTCATGTTTCTGTTGGATCTTTTTTTTTCAGCTGGGTAAAGGCTTCCCTACTCTCTTTCCACCTCTCTCTTTTTGAAACTTAGTTAAATGATATTATTTCTGCAAGTAGGTTTATACAAACATTTTTACACGTCAATCGTATTTTAAAATTTAAATGAGGTCAGCATTTTCTATCTGACTACTCTGACAATAAAGGCCGAAACAAACTCAGAGGTCACAGTCTCATTTAAAGTCCAGACATAATCTTGGTCAGATCATTTGAAGACAGATTTGAGTAATGAGTGGAATGATTTGTCTTATTTTTTAAAGGAATGGTAAACCAAAGAAAAGATGGATGGATTGTGTGAGCATTGATATGAAAGATAAGAGAGTAAATGATAACGTGACGGTTGATAGGGAAGAATGGAAGAAGAAAACGTTTTGCGCCGACCCCAAGTAACAATGATCACATTCTGTAAAACCTACCACATAAGTTCACATGTGGAAGTAGGTAATAAATATATTGAGTACTAGCTTCTATATATACTTTGTCCGCGTGAAACTTCACCCTCCCCCTATTCACCCTCGTAGAGGTGGAATTTTGAAATACCCTTTCTTATCGGATACCTACTCTTCACAAAGAACACACCCTCCAAATCTCATGTCTCTAGGACCAGCGGTTTAGGCTGTGCGTTGGTATATCAGTCAGTCAGGACTTTGAATTATATATATATATATAGATTGAGTAACATGGGACTAGGACAGGAAGATGATGGTGGTAGACGATGGCTCAATTGACACTACAAATCTCGATCGAAGGAGTTTAAAGTAGCTCCTGAGGCAGAAAATCAGAAGCCTGAAATATGATAAGGAAATATTAAGAAGATGGTCTTAAGAAAAGATATTCCTAGAACAAGGAAATGAAAGAATTGTAAGAAATATTGATTAAAAGAAGAGAACGCTGAAGTGACGGCTAGTAGAGATGTTAGCAAGAAAAAGACTTGCTGTTCCGATCCCAAATAAATTGGGTTAAGCAGGTGAAATGTTAAATCTAAATAACATCAAACAAACCTACAACAAACCTACATTCAATTACTGCAAACAAAAGACCTAAAGTCGCAACCCTTTAAGAGTAACACGAAACATTTGAACAGTGGTTCTCAAACTTGCAGAAACTCTCCGATAACTATCACTCCAACTACTTATGTAACCGGTGAATTATTGAACAAGATCCGTCAGCGGCTTGTATCACAAGACTCTGCACTTAATGAATCCAAAGGGTTACGTGTAATTACAGGAAGAAACATCAAGTTTTATTTAAGAGAGAGGCATTCCTCAATTTCAATCTTTGGGATTTGGAATTTGAAACTCGATTTGCAAAATATGCTTTAAAGTCATCATCATCATCATTTCAGCCGAAAGACGTCCACTGCTGGACATAGGCCTCCCCCAATTTTGGAGGGCCGCCACGCTTGGCAGGCGGGTTGGCGATCGCAGTATGGTATGATGGTGTAATGCATAGAGAACGCTGCTGCCCATTCTCCGGTCTCCCTTAGTCGCCTTTTACGAAACCCACGGGAAGTATGGGGTGGTGCTATTCTTGAAGTCCGGCACCACACAGACGTTGAAAGTATTTTAATATTAATAGGTCGTGTAATAACTGAGTATAAATAATAACCTATATTTACATACATATAAACCCTATATTTATTGTTGAAATCTTATTTTATTTGTTCGTTACCCTGTCCTGTCCCACTGCTGGGCAAAGGCCTCCCCTAATTCCTTCCAGGAACTCTTTTCCCGTGCCACCTCGAACCAGCCCTCCGTCCAGGTCACCTCGCCGTCTCCTTTCAGGGTTTATTTCTTATATTATTATGATTATAAAATCGTTTCACTATTGATTTGTAATTGTCCTAGAAGTTTTTTTAACAAACCTTCCATATTTATGAAATCATGAAAGTAATAAGATTTTACGAGCAAGATGATGTCATAAAGATAAAATTTACAATACAATATATGAATTCGTTGCCAAAGTGAAGGACCTATTACAGAATTAAAATCAAACGCTTTCGAACAAACCGTTCTATTTCCTTCAGTTCTTATGTATTGTTTTAAAAGGTGACGAACACTACGTATAGTTAAGCTTTTACCGTATATGCACAGAGATTGACGACATTTGACAAATTACTTCGGTCAATATCAAACATCAGGTAGTCAGGCGTTTAACCGGGACCATGCGACAGTGTTTGTGTTACTTTAAAACTTCAAAATATATAGTCTGTTTTGTTGAAAAATATATATATTTTATGATACAATGTTGATCAGTGGTTATTTGATCGTGTAAGTATATATTTACAAGTGATTTTTGTGGTAAATCTGTAAAATGTGTTGTGTTAGTCAAATAATGTATTGAAGAGGATTTGCTTATGTTTTGTTTTTTTTGGTTGTGTCTAATTCATATTTTGGAGGTTAATTTTCGCCTTTATTTATAAATCATAAGGTTAGGTGCCTTAACTTTGTGCAAAGTTTATAATATTCGTATATATAGTCTTTTCGTAGTTATTTTACCTCTGATTTTGCTCACAATGATCTTTATGCACGTGGCTATAAGGTTCATAATTGGTTGCTGACCTAGGTAAAATAACTGTGAATGGACTATATAAGTGCTTGTAAGAGATAAAAGGGTCTGCTTCTTTAATATAGATGACTTATGAATGCTTATACTTCGATATTGACGAAGGTGATTTAAACAAACATCAGTTTGAACCAAACGGGATAGTAATTTATACAGGATATTTTTTATGCATTGCGCAAATTTTCATGAATATTAACAACTTTCACTATGGGTTCCACTCTGATATTACAAAAAAAAATCGGGTTGGGTCTTATATCGAGTCGCCTGAATCTGAGGTAAGTGTAGATATGGGAGGGTTTAGGGGGTTCGTACTAAGCGATAAAATGTAGTTTTTGCTGCCGGAGACGCGCCAAAATATTTTAATTATTATTTAAAAAATCTTGGGAAATCTTACAAAAGCTTACGAAGGAACGTAATTTTGATACATTTCGTAGCGATTTCGATAGTGCGTTTATCGAAATGCGTGAAAAGAAACCATTTTCCCCGCGTTCCGAATTGAGTCAAAAACGATTATATCGCGAATCCAACCAAATTTAATAGTCACAAAATATAAGGACTATTGAATACTAAATTGTGACGTTGCGCGTTGGTCGGATTCGCGATATAATCGCTTTTGACGCAATTCGGAAACCGGGGTATGTTTACATTGACAAATACTTTTGTTTGGTGTTCGTTTTGTCATTCCTTTGCTCTCGAGTTTACGTGAATTTTATATTTTGCTATGATTATTAGCTCCCCGCACCCTAATGAGTGACAGATCGTAACCAAAGCACACAGACTTGTGTTGGTTAGGTTAAGTTAAATAGCGCGAACCGAGCGAGCGAAGTGAGTTGTGTAGGTTAGGTTAGGTTAGAACGGTGACCACTTAGCGCGAGCCGAGCGAGCGCAGCGAGCGTGCCGCGGTAGCGGCCGGCGAAGCGCCAGAAAGTAACTACCTCCGCGTACCCTAATGAGTGACAGATCCTACCCAGAGCACACAGACTTGTGTTGGTTAGGTTAGAAGGTTTTGTTCAAAGTGGAATATTAAAAAAACTACGCATCTCCGGCAGGGCAGGAGTGGGGGGGGTGAAACAGGGCGCCCCCCCCAACCCCCCTCCACTCCTCCCATCTTCGTACGGAGGCGACTTGATATAAGACTTTAACCAAAAAATCAGTTGTTTTATTGAACTTTTTTATGAAACAGCAGATTTTTTTTCGTGATTTCATAGTTCGTCCCATAGTGAAAGTTGTTCATATTCGTGCTTAAAAAAATATCCTGTATAATCTTCCAGACCAAATTTCAGCCATGGCGGCTAATCGAAGACAAGCCATCGCCGCAGAAACCAAAATCCAAAGCGGATATATACTATTCCCAAAATAAAATAACTCAACCGTTATGATATTTTTACTCAATGATAGGAAGTAGAGATTTATTCGCAGGAACAAAAACAAGCAAATAAATAATGTTTACACGTGTTTTTTCAGAGGCATAGTGTTATTATGTGTAATTTGTGAGCCAACCGTCACAAAGAAGAGATCGAGGCGATATTTATTGTTTACACCGGCCACACAGTGGGGCGTGAGTATTTATTATTAGATTTGATTCTTTTGACAGAAATAAGAAGAAATATTTGTATTTCATTACATAAAGATTTTCTAAAAGTAATATAATTAAGAGTAAACAATTTGATCTCTTTCTGCTTACTCTTCAAAAATAATTATTTTTTTCGTTTTCTATTTACTGCCTTATTATGTATCATTATATTGCAGATTAAGGTAAGGTTAGGTACCCACATTTCACCACTGTTCAAGAGAAAATGCGGTCGGAGAGAATTTTTGAAAAAGCCTAAGTAAAAAGTCACAATTCGAGGTTTGGCTCTCGCCTATTTCCTCCTCCAATATTGGACCGGTTTCAAACATATTTCATAAACTGAATAAGAAGGATATTTACTGTGTCCCTATGTTTTTCTTTTTTAACCCCCGACGCAAATACGACGGGGTGTTATAAGTTTGACGTGTCTGTGTGTGTGTGTGTGTGTGTGTGTGTGTGTGTCTGTCTGTGGCATCGTAGCTCTCGAACGGATGAACCGATTTTGGTTTTGTTTTTTTTGTTTGAAAGGTGAATTAGTCGGGAGTGTTCTTAGCTATGTTTGATGAAAATCGGTCCAAAATGGCCGCCGCCACAAAATGGCGGACTACATATTTTTTCACAACTCCCTTAATATGGGTATCAAATAAAAGGGCTTGAATAGTAGAATACTATACACCATGATAAATTTCAAATCCAAGATGGCCGCCACCACAAAATGGCGATTTCAATTTTTTTTTCACAACTCCCTCAATATGGGTATCAAATGAAAGGGCTTGACTAGTAGAATACTATACGCTATTACAAATTTCAAATCCAAAATGGTCGCCACCACAAAATGGCGAATTATATTTTTTCTTCACAACTCCTTCAATATAAGTATCAAATGCAAGGGCTTGAGAAGTAGAATAATGTGTACTATATTGAAAGGGAATGAGGAATATTAACTAACGAAATGAAAACTAAAAACTTGAAAATATTTTTTTGTCTGATTAATGCTCTAGAATGATGAGGAAAGTGGAGTGGTGACTCGTACCTACGACCACTAAGTTTGACAATTTTTATTACGAATGGAATTATCCTACTTAAAAAGCGTAGGTATTTCTACATCAGATAGTGTCACAGTCCCATTTTATAAACTAGATCTGAAATACCTAAGATATCTAATAGCTATGAAATACTTGTACGAAAGTTGAATAACTAAAGGAAGAACTAGAAAAAAACAAAAAAATCTGTTTAGTCTTAAAAATTATTCTTCAACTATACATCAATAATTATTTTTTGACGAATAAAAAACCTGATTAAACACCAAATTACCTGAATCTTAAAACGCAAGAAAATAATAGAAATGAAATACAAAAATTAAGGAGTCCCTACAAAAAGCATGAAATAAAAAATTAAATTAAAAATTTAAAAAACCCCCGACACAAAAAAAATACCTAATAAAATTAAATGTAAGCAATTGGAAAAGGATCAAATAATTTAAAAACCCCCAACTTAAAGAATCTAGATAACGAGACTAAAACAGATAAATTCATATGGAAGTCGGGGGACCGTTCTGTGGAACACCTTCTATTCTAAGAGGTCCCCCGACTGCCATATGAATTTATCTGTTTTAGTCTCGTTACCTAGATTCTTTAAGTTGGGGGTTTTTAAATTATTTGATCCTTTTCCAATTGCTTACATTTAATTTTATTAGATATTTTTTTTGTGTCGGGGGTTTTTTAAATTTTTAATTTAATTTTTCATTAATAGTTGTCAAATTTGTACACTAGTCCTCTGTTGACAGCGGTTCAAATCGGCATTTTTGAGGGTTCTTATAAAAAAGGGAGCTTATAAAAATAATGTATCATCAAAAAGGAAAACACAGGGGCATACAAGTAGTTAATATTTATTATTCTGTAAAAAGCATTGCTTTATGGTCATTACCCAGAAAGAAAACAAGCGAGAGCGTTTCTATGGGTAAAAGACCACCAGCATTTCCTCAAGGATGCTACTGAGAACTTTCAGTCCAAAATCCAAATTCGACGCTATCCACATGCAATAATTGAGTACCAAAGCGCTGGCACAATCTATTATTATTATTTGGTCAGACACACTAGCTAATTATAATATGATGCGTATATATCAAATAGCTTCTAGATATTTAATCTGTCCAGTCGAATGTACCCAGGATTTTGTAATATCTTGATTTAAAAGAGTGTCCTTGCAGTTTCTTGCCCGTTCTTCTCCATCGAGATATAAGTTTTGGAATGGGCAACTAGCTTGGACTTTTTGACTAACTGACCGACAATTTAATATTGACAATTCAAAAGTGCCTGTGCATAATGCTTTGAGTTTGAGTTTGATACTTGAAGCAGTTCAGTGTTGTAACAAAGACATAGAGAACTTATCTCAAACATGGATGGACGAACGACCTAAAGAAAGTGGCTGGCGTAGACTGGATGCAGAAGGCGGAGGACATGGTGTTATGGCGCAGCCTGGGAGAGGCCAATGTCCCGCAGTGGACTGCGATCTAGCTGGTGGCGTCTCACACTACGCTAAATTTTGTAATCTTGAAATGGTAAAAAGATTCCAGCAAATTCAAATTACTTTATTAGTGACACATAGACAACAAGATTTTATGCAATTAAAGCACCTGCTATAGAGCCATTACCAGCACCTGCTAGAGTCAGTAGCTACTTTTAATAATAACCTTTTAGGATACAAAACATTTTCTTCTTCCACAGGTATTCGCAACAGTATCAATTCCTCTCCATCCAGAAACATACGTGAGTGTAGCGTGGTTCTTCGAAGCCAACTACTACAACGTGGACAATGCTACCTACTTTGAGCCGTTACTAGGAGATATTGGAACTGTTAGTATCCTTTTAGATTTGAAGTTTTCTCTTAGACGTTGCCGTTTTAAAATTGTTAGTGGAAGAAATCTGCACTTGGAGACTTCATTCAAAAGTTTGCACAGACAACATAACTTTGTCAGTTTGTGCAAGGAAGTGATTTATTTGAAATATCAATCCACATACAGCCGACAGTCAAACGACCCAACCGCCGATCTTAAAAAATATTGTCATAACCAGCACACTTATGTAATAAATTTTATGATTGATCAGTTAATTTTGTTATAGGTATCAAGAGTCAGGAGGGATCGTAGTAATCAAATTCCAAAAGAAGTGATGACCCGAAGCAGTATCTACACTTTAATTGAGTCTATGCTGGAAAAGTAAGTCGTCTTCGTTTTCTTTATTATCAACTAAGAATTATTGCATTCCTTAGGTATCACTAAGCTACCTAGATATTTCTGAACTACATAATATATGTCGGCTTTTATCCTAAGTATGTTGGGTCGGCTTCGACTTCCTTACGGTGTGGCTAAATGAGTATTTTATAGAAACAAATGCTTTCTGACTGAATCAGATACCTTTTGTTTCTATAAAATACTAGGAGTTGCTCAGTGCTCAGGTTGTCCAACCTAAGCAATGAGCAGTACCAATATCCGAAAGTTATCAGACCTTCGAAAGTCTATATTATACGGTCAAAGGAACAACGTGCATCTCTCATCTACGAAAAGACCACAGGGACAGCAATAAAACCTCTCATACAAGTACGAAATAAATAACACTGCAAAACTGCACTGCACTGACGGAAAGTATTTTCAAAATTCCATGTAAGCAATACTAAACAAATTCTGAAGTACCAGGAGCCCATAAAACACAAGAGAACTAAATGCTGGTGTAGCACGGACTTTGTTCGGTAGAGCGGCCGTAGTTACTAACCACTGAACAGCGGTACACCTACTAATTCTGTTGCCAACCTAGTCTCGAATACATTGTGCTTGCTTTTGAAGTATTAGTAGAGCTTACATTGTTTTGGAGTTCAAACTAAAAGTCATCCCTCATTGCTATTTCAGCTTAACTTATGAAATCTGGTGGTTTCAGCCAAATAGGTCATCCGCTTTTCCCTTGCGGATATTGTTATACTAACTTAACTAATCTATCTTCTAATGTAGCAAAAATAAGGACTTGCTCCTTTCATTGCAATACATTTTTAACCATTTTGAGGGGCATTAAACACCCCAGACGTAATAACAATAAAACTTCTAGGTATTGGTCAATGTCCGATTAAGGAATAACAATAGGTAGTAAGGAAAAGGAAACTTAACTTTTTTATTTTTTATTTTAATAGTATTTTGATATTTTAATAGTTTTTTTTAACATTGGAGTTGTATTTTGACATTTGAATTGTATTTTGACATTTGAATTGTATTTTGACATTTGAATTGTATTTTGACATTTTAATTGAAGTTTGACATTTTGATTGTATTTTGATATTTTGATCTTATTTTGACATTTTGATCTTATTTTGACTATTATGTACTTACCTATTTATTCATCGCATTTTGACTGAATTAGCAGTGGTATTATATTATTCAGTAACTGAGTTGTGAAGGCAGGCAGTCGCTCCATGTAAAATACGATAGGTATTCAGCTGCATCCGGTTAGACTGGAAGCTGATCCCAACATAGTTGACAGCTGTATTCATCTTATTTACTTTCATTCCATAATCAAAATTAAAGCCGTTACTACTGTTAGTGTATTATTAAATGTATGTCAGTTATCATAAAAAAAACAGCGGTTAGTTACAAAAGTGCAATTAGAAAATTTCTGTCGGTTATTATAAAAAAAAACTGGCTCGAAGGGTTCCGTATCACAAGGCAAAAACGGCGAAAAAAAACACTTTTGTTGTTCTGTTTTTTGGTATTTGTTGTTATAGCGGCAACAGAAATACATCGTCTGTGAAAATTTCAACTGTCTAGCTGTCACGGTTCATGATATACAGCCTGGTGACAGACAGACAGACGAACAGTGGAGTCTTAGTAATAGGGTCCCGTTTTTACCCTTTAGGTACGGAACCCTAAATACAGCTGTTACATACATACATTAGTGCAAAACCTACGCTACGCTACTAACATCACAACATCAACCTCATCTAACATCAAATTTTGATTTTTAATAACTGACGAAACATTTTAACTTAGGGGGTTAGAATTCGTCAGTTATTTAAACAAACATACGAGTATGGTTACAGTTTTCAAAAAATTCAAGTCAAAAAATTTCTTCAGCGGTCACTGATTTTAAAATAATGTTTTCTGTTTCAGACATGGGTATCCAGGGAAGCCATGCTTGCTAAGAATCATCTGCGAGAATGCACACGCTCATTTCTTGCACAATGGACTGATGGGAGACCTGATATACCTAGTTCTTACGTAAGTAACTGATTACTATTTAATGATTTTACGACTTTTAAAAGCCTGATCTAGGCAGCTTCAGTAAATCTGTATGAAAGCCATGTTAGGGCTCCTTCAAACAGGCCAGACACTCGATAAAATCGCGCGCGACACAGAGGCACCCACAGATATAGATATACCTAGATAACGCAAGAGTAACTACTTCGCGTGCCAAAAATTGCACGAACTTATGATTACAAATCGTAAGCCGCCCCTTTCGCGCTCAGTCCTTTGTACTGCTGGCTGGGTAAGCGTGAGCGAGGGCGCGAGCTTGTGACGTCATAGTAGGTAGTCAAAAATATGGCACGCTTGGTTTTCATACAGTTCGTGATACTTGCGTTATCTAGGTATATCTATATCTATGGAGGCACCGCAAGTCGCGCAACGACCGGTGCCTGTTTGTTGGAGCCTTTAGTCGTGATTGGTTGGTCATAGAACACTACGATTATGTGTGATTATTTGGACTTGCTTGCTAATATGCCATGCATTTTAGAGTACTTTGGACCCAGAGTGCTTTGTAGATAGACCTTGATTAGTCCATTAACAACAAGACAAGTCCTAAAAAAATGCCTAAAAGTACCTATATGCTCGACTACAGTCAAAATCAGAAAATTATATGATATTCTTCAGGATATATGTTAGTTAGATAGTGTGTTGAAAACATAATACAACTAATTTAATACGATACAAAAAAAAATTATGAAGATACCTCTAAAAACTTTCTTTTCACTATAAAAACCATACTAAGATAGATACAATTATTCTGATTTTTTGTCAGATTATCCTACAAGCAACATACTAAAGCACGTCTTTTAATTTTTTAGTCCAAACAATAGATTTTTTTGTAAATAGATAATTGCTTTAGGTCATGTACTCCCCTTAAGCCGACATCTAGAAACTAGGGAATACTTCATAAGGAATTTTTTTTGTTGGTAAACCTATAATAACCAATTAATTGTTTCTTTGCAGACCCTCAGCTTCAATGTCAGAAGATGACATTTCAGACAGTTTTTACGAAGCAGAGTACTATGGTTTGGATAAGAAGTGCAGAAGATACACTAAAGAATGTCCTTCGAATCTTTTGGAAACTATTTCTTTGTATGCTGACAATGTGGTTTAAATAAAAACAATCGGCGAACGTATGTTTTTTTCCTGTGCAGAAATCTCGTTCTTTATGCTGCAAACGCTTTTTAGGGTTCCGTACCTAAAGGGTAAAAACGGAACCCTATTACTAAGACTTCGCTGTCTGTCCGTCCGTCTGTCCGTCTGTCCGTCTGTCTGTCTGTCTGTCACCAGGCTATATCTCAAGAACCGCGATAGCTAGATAGTTGAAATTTTCACAAGTTATGTATTTCTGTTGCCGCTATAACAACAAATACTAAAAACAAAATAAAATAAATATTTAAGGGGGGCTCCCATACAACAAACGCGATTTTTTTGCCCTTTTTTGCTCGATATCAAAAATGGCAACAGGTAGGCACTTGAAATATTCACGAAATACTCAGTTGTATTTTAACTTTAATAATAAATAATAATAATAAAATAAAATAAATATTTAAGGGGGGCTCCCATACAACAAACATGTTTTTTCGGCGTTTTTGCCTTGTGGTACGGAACCCTTCGTGTGCGAGTCCGACTCGCACTTGGCCAGTTTTTTTATTTTCCACTAGCGATCGATCGTCCATTATGGTATTATGTATGAGTTGTGTACTTTTAAATAGCAGTAAATTTTTCATAGTTTTTGTTACAAAAACATAGCTTGTGACAACTAAATAACTTTGACGACGGCACATCATTAAATTCGTCATTAAATTCGTCACATGAGCACAGGCGGCCTAAAAAGGCCACTTCGGAGAATCATAAAAGGATAACATTATTAATCGTAATATGGCGAAGACAGTCCGTGTTTTTCGTTCTTTCGCTGCACTACGTAGGTATAATCAAAGAGATTGGGATTGGATTTGGATCGGATTGATTGGTATTTTAGCACAGACAAAAGAAATAACTGAAAAATGCTTCACCAATGGGATTTGATACTATTAACTTAACGGTTAACTGTCCATTATATTATCCTTTTATGATTCTGCCAAAGTGGCCTTTTTAGGCCCCCTGCAGGGCTAGCATGGCCGGAGACATTTTATCCACGGGGAGAGGAGAAAATACTATTCCCCTCTGTCAATTTTGTCCACCCTCCGAGCATGGCGACATGGGTGGACAAACTATTCACGGTGGCAGTAAGCACGAGACATTTTTATATTACAATTAATTATATTTTCTCCAAGAGATATACCTAAACCCACCATCTAAAGACGAGGACAAAGAACAATGCCCACTTTCCATACATTGAAAAACCTGACAATGAAAGTTAATGTATAGTTATAAGGTATAGTAGAAAGAGTACCTGTAAGATTAGAAAATAATGTCATATAGTCATTTTTACGATTTAAAGTCTACAAAGGCCAAAAAATATGAATGTTACTTTTTAGGTTAGGATTTGCCTTTACGATAGTTTGTTTACATATAAAAAGTCTAACTTTGCTATTGTATTGTCAAAAGTGATTACTTGCCTACCCATTTCGTTGACCGCAATACTACTACGTCATCCAGAAATTCTGCTAGAGCAGAGATATTGTCTTGAAACCTAGCCCATCGCAGTAATTACACACACAAAATGGCACAATACACAACGAGACGCAAGCGCAACAACGAAGTCGCAGAACTGTCAAAATATCTAAAAAATCCGTTTCACTCGTGCGAACTCAATTATAATCTGCATAATTAATTAATTTAATTATCGTGTTATTTTGAATTGATCTGTATTATGCACAGACTAATAAAAAATAGTTATTGATTAAATACAACTTAAAATAATATATAAAACTCAGAAAAAGAGTTGAATAAAGTCAACAAGCAGTGTGCAAAACGGAACGTTGTAAAAAACGAGTAGTTGGATGCGTTCAGGGTAATTGAGATGCGTTCAAAATAAGGTAATAAGACATAGAGTTAGCATAAAGAAAAATGAATAAATATTCTTTTCCTGGCCTTCTTTTAAAATTGTGATTAGCGTAATGAATGTACAATTAAACTAGCTGAATTTTAATATTTATTTCATTTCTATACATTGTCAGGTGAAAAATGGGCATCCTTCTTTCTCCCTTTGTTATGTCAAAATATCTGTAATTAGGGTTCCGTAGCCAAATGGCAAAAACGGAACCCTTATAGATTCGTCATGTCTGTCTGTCTGTCTGTCTGTCTGTCCGTCTGTCTGTCTGTCTGTCTGTCCGTCCGTATGTCACAGCCACTTTTCTCCGAAACTATAAGAACTATACTGTTGAAACTTGGTAAGTAGATGTATTCTGTGAACCGCATTAAGATTTTCACACAAAAATAGAAAAAAAATAATAAATTTTAGGGTTCCCCATACTTAGAACCGAAACTCATAATTTTTTTTTTCATCAAACCCATACGTGTGGGGTATCTATGGGTAGGTCTTCAAAAATGATATTGAGGTTTCTAATATCATTTTTTTCTAAACTGAATAGTTTGCGCGAGAGACACTTCCAAACTGGTAAAATCTGTGTCCCCCCCCCCCGTAACTTCTAAAATAAGAGAATGATAAAACTAAAAAAAATATATGATGTACATTACCATGTAAACTACCACCGAAAATTGGTTTGAACGAGATCTAGTAAGTAGTTTTTTTTTAATACGTCATAAATCGTAAACCACAATTTACCATTCATTCAATCAACTCAAAAATAAAAAAAACATTTATTTTCATAAACATAAACCTTATGCATAAACCCGGATGTTACGGAACCCTCGGTGCGCGAGTCCGACTCGCTCTTGCCCGGTTTTTTTTCTCTTCCACTAGTCGCCATGCTATAGACGGGGGGTGAGTATCCACGTCTAATGTCAAAAAGTGATATAATTCTCTTTCCCCTGTTGCCGTGCTTAGGCAGTTGGATAAAATAATTTTATCCCTTGTCAGTGGAAATAACCGGTGGAGAAAAGTTTTATCCCCAGCCCATGCTAGCCCTACTGTAGCAAAAAACATACGCTGAGTGAGACATAAGTAAAAAAAATAACAAAACACTACACTGCGGTGCAATCTGTTTTCAATCAAAATATCGTTATTGGGCCCCACCCTGTCGTTGTCACTGACGTCACATATGTTAATATTTGCGCACCACAAAATTGCCTACGCTCACTGGACAATGTCATACCTGCCGGTGGTACAGCTTTGTGTGGCGTTTCCAATGACGATTTTTGATTCGCGAGGTGTGAATTGAAAAACATTTAGATTTTTCTAAAAATGAGCACGACGTGGGTGATCAAAGCAACCAAAGTAGAACTGAAATGGTGTAAAATGTTAAAGTCCTTTTTTAAGGCCTTTTTTTTTTAAACTGATCAAATTGTTGTTGTTAAATATATCTTAAACTGCTAAGTAACTATACAATTCAGAAATGGTCGAATAACGTCTTACTTGCTAACTTTATGTTAAGGGAAAGACACTTGATTCACGTGTTCTTTAAAACAGTCAACCTTGCGCTACACTAAAACTAACTCAAACCGTCTTATTACAAAACGAGTTCTAACTTCAGACCTAGCCTAAACCTGCGAGACAGTTACTGTATTTTAAACTTTATTCCGATGAATGGAAAGTTCTTAATGCAAAATTGACAACATAGACTCGTGTTTAACGTCATTTTTTGTAATAAGAACTTTAACTTTGTCAGAATTAAGTTCGAAATTTGAAAATGGCTCGATAGTTTAAACCTGGGTCTAAAGATGAACCTTGTTTTGTAATAAGGCTGAAAAGGTTTTGACAGTTATAGGAGCTACCTCCATTTGTAATGTGTGTTTGTTTGTTTTGTGTCTGTAAGCTTCAATGTTAACATCATCCACTTTGAGGGCTGCAGTCGTTACTAAATTGGCTCTCAAAGACAAACTTTACAAAATCCACTACAATTTTACTGCCCACTCAGTTCCCTACCTATCTTCTATAGGCTATCTGATTCCAGCGAGGTATCGTATAAACAAGGAGTGCTGAGGCACGCGGCAACTCGTTTGTAGTTTCTGTTTGAACAGCTTCTACCGAGTATTGAGCTGCAATGCTGACTGGCAAGCCATGTTGGCGTTTTCATTTTCTTATTTATTCTACTTCCTACTACCCTAATAATATTATAAATGCGAAAGTTTGTGAGTATGGCTGGATGTTAGTTACTCTTTCACGCAAAACTACTGAACGGATCTTGATGAAACTTTACAGTAACAGGTAACAGGTAATACGGGCTTGTGTCCGCAACTCCACGTCAACGCGCGTATTTTGCGTACGGAAATTACTTTTAATTTTTAAATTACTTCTTTATTTTGTAATTTTTTAGTTTTAAGTAAAGACTGAAACATTTGTTTGTAATAAGTAGGTAATAGTTTTGTTGTAAATATTGCACTAGAATTTTACCAAGGTTTTGAGATGTTTTCCCTTTGACACTACACCCGTAGCTCGTATCAATAAGACAGGCCGTCACACTTACACATATTAGTCCATATCTTGAAAAGTTGTGAATCGATTTTGATGAAACTTGCACTGTTCCCTAAGTTGAAGTAAATGTAAGCCAATAAAAAAAATGTTCACGATCCGATTAATAGTTGCGGAGAAATGCGTGGACAAACATACATACGTCTATAAAATTTTGTATATTTGTTTGGAAGCCCTTATAGATTGTCATAAATGTGAATTTAATGCAATTCCAATAATATTACATACGTACGTGTCGAATTGATAACCTCCTTTTTTTTGAAGTCGGTAAAAAAAAGAAAAAAAAAACATTCACATTACAGTAATATAGCTTATACATCAGAATAACACATAGGATACTTTTTATCCCGACATTCCCTCGAGAGCGACACTTATGCGGGTGAAACCAAGGGGCGCTGCTAGTTGTTATATATAATTCTTTTGTAGCCTGGCATAAGGCTTATAGGCGGAGTCCCAAACGTCGAGGTCCGCAGTCGTACGAAGGTTTAAGATATCGGAAAGCGACTTATGGAACTCAAATGGAGTTGGGTAGGACACCTGGCGAGGCGTAGCCATTACAGGTGAAGTAAGGCAGTGACCGGGTGGAGTCTAAAAACTGGAAGACGAGATGACGGCCGTCCAGCGAGATGGGCGGATGACATTCTTAACATCGCGGGTAGAACCTGGACGAGGCTGGCACTGGAGCAGGGGAATTGGCACATTATAGAGGCCTGGAAAGAGGCCTGTGCTCAGCAGTCGGTGAAGTCGGTTGGACCGATTTTGATCATTTATTTTGTGTGTATTTGAGTGGGTCCCCGAATAGTTTAAATTCACAATTGGACCTGGTAGGTGGCGCTGTTCGGGCAGGACAACGTCTGTCAAGATCTGCTATTTTGTTTCTTTTTTTTTGCTAGTAGTTTTTGATTGTCTCAAGGCAAATTCAACGGAAAACTTTGTTTAATATGCATGCTACGTTTCCAACCTGCAACCTCATCGGACCCAAGAAGCGAGTCCAAAATCATAAGACCATCAAGTTAATTTAGTTGCAATACGTCAAGTAAAAAAAAAACAGTGGCACTCCGGGAGCGCCGACAAACTGAAGTGAAACAAAATACAAACGGAATACTTTGTCATCACTCACTGACATATCAGATAATACATTAAAACCGAGTACATCCCGCGGACAGCCGAACACATCCGAAGCGGGTATTTTTTTAAACGTCTTATAAACAAAACACGCGCGGTGTCGCTTACGGTAACAGTGGCGCGAGGTCAATGGTTTTTTTCCCATTTCAAAAAATGCCTAACGCGCTTAAAGAAGTTTTCACTTTCAAAAGTAATTTCTTTAAACCAGGCTTAGAATCAGCACTTTTTGAACGTCAAAATTACATAAGACAGTCCCCCAAAACGCCCCCCCTTCACCACTTCCTAGTGCAGGGAAGAAGACGTGGCGCAACAAACTCCCCAGCAGCACAGCTGTCATCATCATCATTTCAGCCGAAGGACGTCCACTGCTGGACACAGGCCTCCCCCAAAAGGGGGGGTTTGCCATAATCACCACGCTTGGCAGGCAGGTTGGCGATCGCAGTATGGTATGGTGGTGGAATGCATAGAGAACGCTGCTGCCCATTCTCCGGTACGCCCCTTAGTCGCCTTTTACGACACCCACGGGAAGTATGGGGTGGTGCTATTCTTTAAGTCCGGCAGCACAGCTGTGCTATTCTTTTAAAATCTCACCGTGAAAACTTAGGTGAAGTGAGTGTCGAGTGAGCTGTCAATAGTGTCAATTCCTAGCTAAAACAAACTCACTTCACCTAAGTTTTCTCGGTGAGATTTTTACAGAATCGACCGGCTGCTCACAGAAGAACAGAAAAACTCAGTTAGAAGAACTTGAAAATACATGGACATTGGAGGTAACTTCGTGATGTTTATTTTTGGGAAATGTTTACCATTTTGTGTTTCTGTTCCACTAAAAGTGTGAAAATATCATGTAGATACTCATATAGAGGTATGAGGAACAGGGTGTAAAGCTCACTCGTACTCTATAGAAAAGGGAGGATCCTCCAACCAGACGGGTGTTGTGTCTAGCGGGCAACTGCCCGATGATTCATGTCGGGCCGCACAGTGTGTTAAGATCCCCGTTTTTGTGTCATCATGTTTTTATCGACTTAATCGATAGAGTCTACAATTCCGATGATTAGAGTAAAACTCCGGGTTCGCTAAGACTTGTACTTTTTTTTTAAATGTCAAAGTTTCGCAATATCCGACTCTTGAAAAATGAAAAAAAAATCATTATAATTTAATGGAAGTACTTATTCCAGAATTTATTTATTCTATCGAAAAAAGCTATAATAGCCGATCGCTCTACCAATTCCTGTTGCTTTAGTATGAATGGGTCGAGAGATATGATTTTTTTTCTCATTTTTCGTTTTCATTTTTTTATTCATCTAAACCGCCGTAGAAAATGGTCATTACTAAATCAAAAAATAGCTGATACTTTCTATTATGTGTAGTATTAATTCCAAAACCGAACTCATTGGTTTCCAGGAGTTATTGGAAATTTTAATAATATCCGAAATATCCGCACTTAGGGCTGCCACTTCAACCAAAATATAATTTGTTTAGTTTTATTAAGTTTTAGCTTCCTTATCACGACCATAACAAGATATCATTATTTTGTGGCTTAGATGGCAAATATTGAGTAATTTTATAAAGGAAATTAAAAAACAAATGGAGAAATTGGTATCATGTTGACTGATACACCTTTTTTGGAAACCGTCTATAAATTCTAACTCAAAAGACTCAACTAATAGTAAATAAAAGAAAATCCTTTCCGATGTCTCATAAGTATATCAATCAACATTAAACATGAGTAATATATCAACATTTTTGACAATTTATTAAATATTTTTAGTCAATTTAGTTCTTTTTATTTTATTATTAATTTTACAATTCTTTTAAATAAATTTTATTTTACTTTTTGATTTTAAAATTTATTTTTGAATCAAGTTTAGTATACTTTTATATTTTACAATTCATTTAAATCAATTTTATTATACTTTTTGATTTATAACAATCCTTTAGAATAATTTATTTTGTATTTTTTTATCTAAATTAATTTTATTATAAACGTAACTAATTCTTTTAAATCAATTTAATCATGTATTATGTGTTAAGGTGACGCTTTTCAAAGCGTATTGCCAATCCTTTTACACGTGCAGCCTGTGGGTGAACTTTACACAAAGGGCATATAGTGACCTGCGCATACAATATAACAACACGTTCCGGGTGTTGATGGGGCTGCCGCGTTTTTGTAGCGCGTCCGGCATGTTTGCCGACGCGGACGTTGATAGTTTTTCGGCCATCATGCGCAAGAGATGCGCATCTCTGCTACGCCGTGTTCGCGGCAGCCCCAACACCATTCTTAGAACGTTGGCTGACAGGTGGGACTCTCCGATCTTGGGGCGGTGGATACGACTGCACGCAGTCAAGTAGACACTCCCCAGGATCGACGTGCCTCACACATACAGCCTAGAATAAATGTTACTAACATTAGTTAGTAAGTTTATATTGTTACTAACAAATAATATGGAAGTAATTCTGAATTAAATGATTATTATTATTACATCAATTGTATTGATTTTTGATATATGATACGCTGAGAATTAGCCCCTTTTTTTTTTTTTTTTGCTTAAATCATATACGTTAACTACACACACGTTATTTATAATATTATGTAACTAATTTATTAAAGTATAGTTTTTGCTATAAAGCAAAATCAATGGTTGTCTCATCTGGAGTTGGAACAATTTCAGGGGACTGAGCCACCAGTCAACCTTTATACCGTAACCGTACTTTGCAAACATTTTGAACATTGAACCATGGCTATTAGATGGATTATATGTTATTTTAACAGTTTTGTCTAGTAACCTGCCAATTGACCCTGAAAAATTCGCAACTTTTTGCAAAGAGTTGGCATACAAATATGTTGCGAAGTATGGATGGCATCCTATGACTGTCACGCTTCACAAAATTTTAGTACATGGGTCGAAAATTATAGAAAAATCAAATTTATCTATTGGCATGCTCTCTAAACAAGCGGCTGAGTCACGCAACAAATTTTGGAGGTTTGACAGAGAGCACCATACCAGAAAGAAATCTCGTGAAGCAACTATGTTTGACCTTTTTCACAGAGCTTTAGTCTCATCGGATCCAATTATTTCTGACTTACCTGGATTACCTCTTAGAGAAAAAAAAAAGGCTAACAAAATCCCATTGCCACCGGCCACATTGTCTTTACTGAGAACTGTTAATGAACAAAATCTAGCTATCGATGATTAATTATTCTCATGTTGATTTAATTGTAACTAACAATGAAGATGAATTTTAGTTCGGTTAGCCCACATAATATTTTACAAATTTATATATATTTTCCTTTTGAATAGCCAACTCCATATTAATTATATAAAAAGTATTTAAAACACCTTCTTTTTTTTCAAATAAAATATATCTATAATGGTTTTTTTTTCGGATACATGAAAGTGACACCCCTAAGGAAAATTTTGAATCTCCAATAACTCCTGGAAACCAATGAGTTAGGTTTTGGAATTAATACTACCTACACATAATAGAAAGTATCAACTATTTTTTGATGTGGGAATGACCACCTACTACGGCGGTTTAGATGAATAA
This sequence comes from Mesoligia furuncula, assembly GCA_916614155.1. Lineage (NCBI taxonomy): Eukaryota > Metazoa > Arthropoda > Insecta > Lepidoptera > Noctuidae > Mesoligia > Mesoligia furuncula. The sequence goes on from OU744804.1 coordinate 5,349,195, forward strand.
AAAAATGAAAACGAAAAATGAGAAAAAAAATCATATCTCTCGACCCAACCCCCCCATTCCCCATTCATACTAAAGCAACAGGAATTGGTAGAGCGGTTGGCTATTATACCTTTTTTCGATAGAATAAATAAATTCTGGAATAAGTACTTCCATTAAATTATAATGATTTTTTTTTCATTTTTCAAGAGTCGGATATTGCGAAACTTTGACATTTAAAAAAAAAAAGTACAAGTCCTAGCGTAATCGGAATTGTAGACTCTATCGATTAAGTCGATAAAAACATGATGACACAAAAACGGGGATCTTAACACACTGTGGGCCGTTCTATCTATGCTAGTTGCGCGGTAAACTCTGCTTGCGCGATGCAGGATTTTGCGTGACGTCAGTATGACGCGTTGTTCGCATGTGGCGTTGTAGATACCGCTACACTCATATTATTTTTAATTTATACATAAGTCTCATCAATTTTATGAACAATCAAGTTGAAGATATGCTATTTTGGTTACTTACCTCTCTTATGTTGTTGTTGCATTTCACCGTCCTTTACCGCACAAGGGAAACCAATACGTGAACCCATTAACCCACTCGTGTTATTGTAACCGTTCAACGAATCACTCGATTAATTAATGAAACATTTCGGGTTGAGCCTGTTTTATCAGCCAGTATCGGCTCATACGGCTCCCATCGTAATTATCAGGCAGTAATTGAACATGATCGGCCAAAGCTTGCTGCGATCGCTATGGATATAGCTATGCTTATACCCACTCACACACACACACACGCTTATACCAGCACCTTAAGGGCAAGACCTAAACGCAAAAAAACGCAAGTTTTAAAAGCAATAAAAGTATTATGATCCACTACAGTAAACAAATTCAGAAAAATATATGATTTTCTTCAGGAATTATATGCTAGGTAGATAGTGTATTGAAAACATAATACAACTAATTTGATACGATAGAAAAAAATTATGAAGATACCTCTAAAAACTTTCTTTTTACAATAAAAATCATAATATTACATACAATCGTTCAGATTTGAAGCCAGATTATTCTACAAGCAACATACTAAACCACTAGTGTTTTAATTTTTTAGTCCAAACAATAGATTTTTTGTAAATAGATAATTGCTTCATATTTTGCAATAAATTACCAGCGTTGTGTCATCGCGCTTCTCTTTCTTTTCTATGCAGTCCGACAGTAACCGCGCTTTAGGTCATGTTGTTCCCTTAAATGCGTAACACACTTTCAATGACAATCCGAAACGTTTTGAAGGAAAATGCTAATACATTGCTTCGTAATTATGTTAAAAAAAATTGTCTGCTCTACAATGTAAATAATAACGACGCAACGAATGTTGTTGAGCTGTTGTGTCGGCTGTCATGGTATGGGCATATGTTACGGAGAAATGAGGAAAATGTCGTGACAGTTTTGAGTATGGATGTCGATGGCTATAAGAGTAGGGGAAGACCAAAGAAACGATGGATGAAATGTGTGAATGATGATATGGTTAGAAAAGGGGGTGACTACCGAGATGACGACTAATAGAGAAGTATGGAAGAAAAAGACATATTGCGACGACCCTAAATAAATTGGGATAGGGACAGAAGAATGATAAATGTTGTTGAGATGTCAAAATTAAAGCCATTGATACTGTTAGTGTATTACACAATTATCCCACTGAACTTGTATTCATGTTTTAACGATTTTTCGACACCCATTTATTTATTTATTTTTTTCTAATGGAAAATCATCAAATGTCTCCTCCCGCTCTCGGTGCTAAGTCTGTCGGCGTAGCGTCTGTCGGCGTTTATTCGTACACTCGGAAGGGAGTGTCAGACTCTTACTGACTAAAACCCACCCGTGTTCCTTAGCCCTTTATGCTCTGGGCCAGCGGTAACCCTTTCGGACAATCCCGCTGACCCGGCTGGCTTCGGCCCTAAGGGGGGGCCCCCTTATGCTGACATTTCTTTGCGGCGCGCGTGGAACACGTAGGCGCCGTCCGCATGGTCCTGATCGGACGGTGAGGTACCCATTACTCTGCGTCCGCACACTCATCTTACCATTTTAATCCGCTCATCTGCTTGTTGAATTTGTGTTCGATTTCTCGCCAACTTTCTGTAGCTAGTCCTATGGAGCAAAAATTTTCCAAACTCTATACTTAGTCTTGGCATTACCATACAATGACGTCATTTAGCTGATCTGATGATAATAGAACTGGCCAAATGCGAGTCGTACTCGCACACGAAGGGTTCCATACAAGGCAAAGACGTCGAAAAAAACACGTTTGTTGTATGGGAGCTAGCCCACCGTAAATATTTTTTATTTTGTTTTTAGTATTTGTTGTTATAGCGGCAACAGAAATACATCATCTGTGAAAATTTCAACTGTCTGGCTATCACGGTTCATGAGATACAGCCTGGTGACAGACGGACAGTGGAGTCTTTGTAATAGGGTCCCGTTTTTACCCTTTGGGTATGGAACCCTAAAAACGATAGTCAAAACGATTGACTTAAAAATAAAATCTATTGAAAAAGTATTAAAGGATGTCGCAAGAACTTGTTTTTTTTATTTTTTCTTTTCTTTATTCCACGCCGAGAACCCAAAATCCCTACCTTTACGAAACCTCTAACAAAACATGAAAGAAAATCAATATTAAAAGCTCAGCACTACTAACCTTGAAAGAAAAAAAACCCAAAATAATGAGCAATTATTCGTCGGGACCGAATCTCGAGTTGTCGATGTTCTGCATAAAAATATTTAGAAAGAAAAAGGAAATAAAGGGAAATCTTATAAAAGTATTGACGTCACGAGTGGTTTTGACATTTGAAGGAAAACGCCACTTTATTATGTAGATTCTATTGAGGAGCTCTCATATTGGGACCGGAGACGATATTGTTGTGAAAACTTGTCTGCACAAAGAACTTCAAAATTTTCATCTCCTGCGAATATGGAAGTAGTTCGCTTTGCTGTAAGAACGGCATACTTAGCTTGGGCACCGGTGAGTAGATGTAGATACATTATAAAGTATGTCTGCAACCGATTTTAAAACGAATTTCCTCGGTTATTGAAACATGCTACAAGTAAATAAACTTTTCAAGCCAATGGTTCCGATTCCCTTGTTCACAAACTAAACTAAATTTAAGTTCAGTGCATCTTTTTCTTTCTATTTCATTAAGAAAAGGACAGAAGATAAATTTTAGTTTAGTCCTGTCAAATTTATCTGCGCCTGACTCTACTTCCATACAAGTTTAGGCATGATTAAAAACTTGCCTACTAAAATTACGTCAATTTACATCAGGCGCTGGGTAATTTGACAGGACCTCATCTGCCTAGCCTTTTCCCAACTATGTTGGGGTCGGCTTCCAGTCTAACCGGATGCAGCTGAATACCAGTATTTTACATGAAGCGACTGCCTATCTGACCTCCACAACCCAGTTACTGGGTAATACCTTACCCCTTGATAAGACTGGTTGTCAGACTCTCGGGCTTCTGACTACCCGTTACGACTGTCAAAGATCCATGAATGATAGCCGGGACCAACGCCTTAATGTGCTGAATTAATTTATTAATTAATTTGACAGGACCTATACTAAAAATTTTCTTCTTTTCTTTTCTTAATGAAATAGAACGAAAAAGATGCACTGAATTTAAATTTACTTTAGATTGTGAACAACAGAATTGGCATCAATATCTACCTATGAATAAAATATAACGTACGTACATAATCAGCCTATAATGTTCCATCTGCATTGACACAGGCGGCCTCTCTTCGAGAGGGAGTGGGTTGTAATCTACCTTGCGCGCGGTCAAAGTGCGAGTTGATGGATTTTTTGGTTCTAGGACATGCCGGTTTCCTCACGATGTTTTCCTTCACCGTTTTGAGAGCAGTGGTGATGAGATTATTTTCACAAAGTAAAGCGACTGCCTGGGTTCGAACCCATGACCTACAACTCATAAGTTTTTCAAGGCCCTACTGGGCCACCACTGCTCTAACGAATAATAGTTAGGTTAATTAAATAAACTCTTACATTGCTGTGCCCAACAAGCCTTAGCTTACAGGGTAGAATGCAATACCTACCTCAGACACCTTTCATCATCTGCCTAGCCTTCTCCCGACTATGTCGGGGTCGGCTTCCAGTCTCACCGGATGCAGCTGAATACCAGTATTTTACATGGAGCGACTGCCTATTTGACCTCCACAACCCAGTTACTGGATAATACGATACCCCTTTTGGTAAGACTGGTTGTCAGACTTTCGGGCTTCTGATTACCCGTAACGACTGTCAAAGATCCACGAATGACAGCCGGGACCAACGGCTTAAAGTGCTTTTGAGGCACGGAGGGTTCCAGATATGTAAAGATGGTGCACAGACCAACCGCGGCAAGCGTAGCTGTGTGGCTGTTATTATTTAGCCTTGGGCCCCTCAGACACCTTTCTCCATTAAAAATAATTGTGCATCTTATTAATTAGTGCCTGTAATGTGATGATGATAACGAAAGATTTATGGTGGTTAAATACTGAGTACCTATTGAGTTATTTCTAAATCATCATCTGCCTAGCCTTTTCCCATCTATATTGGGGTCGGTTTCCAAGCCCGAAAGTCTGACAACCAGTCTTACCAAGGGGTATCGTATTACCCAGTAACTGGGTTGTGGAGGTCAGATAGGCAGGCAGGCATAGTCAGATAGGCTCCATGTAAAATACTGGTATTCAGCTGCATCCGGTTAGACTGAAAGTCGACCCCAACATAGTTGGGAAAAGGCTATGCAGATGATGATGCTTGGGGTCGGCTTCTAGTCTAACCGGATGCAGCTGAATACCAGTATTTGAGTAATTTCTAAATATCCCTTTATATTTATACTAGCGGCCCGCCCCAGCGCACGGGTGCAATTTTTATTTTCGAATCTCCGTAATTTCTTTCATATAAACGTTGTCCTGGCAATACCGAACACAACAACAAAAGAATTATCCAATTTGGTGCAGTCATTCGGAAGTTATGCGCGTACAGACATTTCGGCGACTTGTTTTATACTATGTAAGGATTGGTAGTAGAACCAATAAAAGGTGGAGACGACTATATGACAATAATTTGAACTTGGTATATCTTATGACAATCCCAGTCTGCTTACAAAAAATCAATGAAATATATCCATTAGTTTACTCAAGAGTACAGCTCTTGAGTAAACTAATGGATATATTCGCACTTTTAATTGGCTGCAGTAAAGTGACAGCATAAGTGTTACTTAAATGACTGAAATTAACGTCTTTTTGTTTTTTCGCGGCCATCAACCAAATCTTGTTTTTCTAGTACAGAATAGTGTAACAAACGAAACTTATTTGACTTGCATATAGAGATATGCAAGTCTGACTGGACTGAACTGACTGGACTGGAGGACTGAGTTTAGAGAAACTCAGTCCGAAATAAGTTATTAAGAAGTGTAATTTTACTGCAGCTAATTAAAAGTCGGACTATAGTCAAAAATCGGCTGGCCGGTTTGTTTAAAAAAATCACTTTATTAATTTCGATGTTAGCATTTATTTGATAGTGGCGCCGATTCTGTTGTTCACAAACTAAACTAAATTTAAGTTCATGCATCTTTTTCTTTCTATTTCACTAAGAAAAGGACAGAAGATAAATATTAGTTTAGTCCTGTCAAATTAAGACATTCCATAGACAACTTTAGACGAGATTAAAAAATTGCCTACTAAAAATACGCCAATTTACGTCAGGCGCTGACTAATTTGACAGGACTAAACTAATATTTATCTTCTGTCCTTTTCTTAATGAAATAGAAAGAAAAAGATGCCTGAACTTAAATTTAGTTTAGTTTGTGAACAACAGAATCGGCGCCAGTGTCAAAATATTCCTATGCATTAGTATTGCCAGTCTTTAAATTTATTGTAGTATTGCGTCCCCACATTGTATAAACTTTATTATACGCAAAGATAAACCATCGTCCGCATGCCGCACCCCATTTGCGTAACACACTTTCTATCACAATCCGAATCGGATTTTGTAGGTAATTCGTAATCCATTGCTTCATATTGTTCTAAAAATCGTCTTCTTCACGACGTAAATAGCGCAATGAATATTGTTGACAGGCATTGGGACTCGTCGTCGTCGTTTCAGCCGATAGACGTCCACTGCTGGACACAGGCCTCCCCCAATTTTGAGGGGGGGTTTGCCGTAATCGCCACGCTTGGCAGGCGGGTTGGCGATCGCAGTATGGTATGATGGTGGAATAAATAGAGAACGCTGCTGCCCATTCTCCTGTAAGACCCTTAGTCGCCTTTTACGACACCCACGGGAAGTAAGCCATTGGGACTGTGAGTGTGTTACTCAATTACCGCTCCAGTCTCTCTCACCACAAAAATACCGTTTGGGCGCATTATGTCCAATTAGCAAAATGTCCAACTGTCCAATTCTCAATTGGTCCAATTCGCAATTGGTCCAGTTCGTAATTGGTCCAGTTCGCAATTGGTCTAGTTCCCAATTGGTCCAGTTCGCAATCAGTCCAATTCGCAATTGGTCCAGTTCGCAATTAGGGGGTGAGAGGCAGTTTTTGACACGACCCCCCAATTCTTATCAAACTCATGACGTAATTTAAAATCCAGAATCCTTTAAGAGACGTCACCTTCATGACTAATGCCTCTATTACAGCTAAACGCGTGTAAACAGCCCTCAATAATGCCTGCTGAGGGGCTTTTGTCACGTAAACTCCGCGATTACATCTGTCAAGTCGACGTGAAGCTAATTTGTGACTCACGGTTGAGATAAATTTTACTCTCCGTTTGAATATTTGGACCAACGTTGGCAATGTTGGAGATATGAACGAAATTGATGTGCAGCTGTTCACCTTTTTACAAGTTTTTTGGAAACAACTTTGCTTCGAAGAAAGGTTATTTTCTGAGTGTGTGCCGTTTAACGGTTATACGAGTTGTTAGGATAAACGAGGGACACAAATAATTTAAGGAGCACATACTATGCAATAGGTTCACAGGACGACATACCAAGCTATTCATTTCCAGTTTTAGCTGACCTCGCATTGTATAATAGGCTTTTCGTGCAGACGCCAGCACATCAAGCTACTACAATCTGTCAAATTTGTTAAATAGATTTTCAACTTTATCGTTACAGCATTAGGTTCAAAGTTGATTGGGAAAATTTGACAGTTTCGGATAGCTTGATATGTCGTCGTGCGTACTCATAAAAATAAACAACTTTTACCATGGGACCAAATCTAAAATATGCGACAATTATATCAGTTGATCCCTACATTTTGGTCGCGAATTACATTTTGTAGGTGTGTCCTTCATTTAGCCTAAAGCTAAAGTTTCCTATAAGGGCGTTTCCGTCATGTTTATAACGGAGGTCATGAAAATCTGTCATTTTCAACAGTATAAATATGACATTCATGTGTCAAAAACTGTCTGTATTGCACGACTCATAATGCGAAGCATTATGAGTCGTAATTGACAGGAATTTTTTTAGAAATATTTTGATGTTTTTAAAGGTTCACACCTAATTGACGGGAATTTTTTTAGAAATATTTTGATGTTTTTAAAGGTTCACACCTAATTGACGGGAATTTTTTTAGAAATATTTTGATGTTTTTGTTTTTGACGAAAAAACATCAAAATATTTAAAAAAAAATTCCTGTGAATTAGGTGTGAACCTAATTGACGGGATTTTTTTTCACTGCATTAAATCAATTTTTGAAAAGTACATACATTAGTGGTATATAAATTAAGTAGGTTGTAATGTAATGTACTAGCATGAGCATAACAACATTTTTTTTTAAGTTTCACAACTTTAAAAAAAATTTAACAAAAAAAACCGTCTCCCAAAAAAAACACTACAAACTGAAAAATAACTTTAATTGCGGAAGTCGGTGTCTTAGGGTTCAGTATTTTAGTTTTTGCCAACGACTTCCGAAATTAAAGTTTTTTTTAGTTTGTAGTGTTTTTTTTGGAAGTCGGTTTTTTTTTGTTAAAACGTTTTTATTTCTCGCTTTTTAGTGGGTCTGTTTATAATTTATGTAAGTTACAAGAGCCTAATGTCAACTTGCCCATCGTCGTTTACAAAATATTCCTTTTCCCGATACAGGGACGTTAATTGTTGAGGAATTCTCCTAGTAATCCACCATCAGCTCTATTTCACCATTCGTATTGTGGCGAGCATAAATTGCTTAGCAACCATATTAAAGTAATAGAATCGCAACCCCAGAAATACTTATTATTTAGTAGTTCCGGTGACCATCTGTGGTCATCTTCATTAGTTCCACTTCACCAAATGGTGATTTCCGAGAGCGAATGCACGAGTTACTATAAAAAATACCCAAATCGCTATAGGTGTGTCTATAATATTTGAGGAGTTCCCTCAATTCCTCATGGATTCCATCATCAGAACTAGATTTTGATAAAAATGGAACCAATCTGGAAGAATATCCTTTTAAATAAAAACTCCAAATCGGTTTATAAATGACGACGTACTGAGGTAACAAACTTAAAAAAAATATTAAAAAATACAACCAAATTGACAACCTTCTTCTTTTTTTGAAGTAGGTTAAAAACATTGTAGCTTGAGAAAAAATCTATTAATTGAGTATTTCCGTCCATAAGAGAGACCCCATTGAAAATGGCTCTTTTATTCAAAGTAGTTTGTTTATAATTAATAAAAAACTAACGAATTTAATATATATTTATGGTTTTGTATACGATCAAATGTGCGTTATGAGTTGTGCACTTGATTTTCCAAATTTTTGGACATTACGGCCGCATATGGCGGTTAACATTCTCTAGGAAACCATAGCTTTTGAAATTATATGCCGGTTACGTCAAGGTGACAATAAGTATGGTTGCAACAGAAAAGTTGCCTAAAGTAAACTGCATTTAGCCGTTTTATCATATCTTACTGAATGCCTTCTTTATTAACTGTAGTGTTAGTCTAAGTAGGTACATGATCCTATAACCCGATGTCATTCGAATGTTTTTGTAGTAAAAAAGATTTCTAAAAGTCTGTTTAATAAAAAAAGTTGTCAAAATCCACCAATTGTGATCCATTCGTGATTTCCTTGTCACTGAAAGTCAAAGAAAGCGCGCGAATTTCGTCAAGGTCTTGTTACTTGTTGTCTTCTTGACAACTTATTATGAGCTACACATTCTGGGTCACTTTCCTTATGTTCTAGGTCAATTAGGACCTTTGCATGGTCACCTTCCTTCTGACTAAACTATTGTCACATAACGGGAATGACACTACAGTAGATTCAACTGTTTATATTGCACTGTTGCTATAGAAGATTTGGTATTCAGCTGTCTTCAGCTTGATACCAAATCTTTTTCATCTTATTGATGTGTTTATTTTAAACACAAGGGTGATAATCACTGAATGCTGAATTTGAAATAGGTGGCAAGACACTGAAATCCACAATTTATTGAGTGATTTCATGTTATTATATTCATCTTATTTCGATTTCAGAGTTTAAGCAAACAGGTTAAGTTTAATATAAGAACTACCGACATAATGAAACTTGAGTAAACAATTCATGGAAAGTATCGCACTCTAATTTAGCGAGCACTCGATAATTAAGTAAAATGTGGAACAGTTAGAGGCGCCTGCGCATCTAAAAAATGTTAGTTCCAGTGTATACGTAGCCGTGTTTGTGTGTACATACTACATACATTTTGTGTTATATGATAAAATTATGGTATTGGTCAAAATGAAGTACTTCAAGATTTTGTTTACATTGTAAGTACTTTACATTGTTTTTTTTAATTGACATGTTATTTAAACTTTTTTTTTAAAGTTGTTTTCTCATATTCTATTTCTGAAATTAATAAGTTGTCAAAAGTTATTGATGGTTATAAAAAATAACCGCCCCTAGTAATTAAAAAACGCTCTCATCTGCTTTAAAAACTTTCGACTTAATCTTTCAGGTACCTTATAGTTACCACCACTTCAGCAAAGTCGGAGCACAGAAGAGCGCTCATATTCCCTCCAACCAGTCTTTACGGGGTAAGATAAATTCTCAATTTTTTTTCTTTGGTTCATTGCCATATCGTTCAACTTGAACGCCGATTCCCGGAATTAAAAACGCTCAAAATCAGGTCGCAATCTCAACTCGGCGACAAACAAATGTCAAAAACTTGTCAAAATGTAGGAAAATTAGAGGATTTTTTGACGGATTGAAACTGAGATCAGACTGTGAATGTTCTTAAAATTACGAGAATTACCCCTCAGACTGTAAACGTTCTTAAAATTACGAAAATCACCCCTCTGATGTCTAGTGATCAACGCCGCAAGCCTCGCTGGTGCGTTGCCGTCCCAAGGACTAAGTTGACCGTAATCACACCAGGTCTTATACCCAGCGGCAGCCCTAAAATTAAATTTAGGTAAAATCCTAACGTGGCGCTCCTCTTTGTACCATGTTCCTATGATATATGCATATGCAGTTGCTTGCTTGCTTATGGACGATCGGCTTTATAGTATGTTACTATAATCAATTACTCCAGGCGCTGAAATCAAACGAAATGCGACCATCAGTGGTGGTCGCATTTCGGTTGATTTCAGCGCCTCTCCTATGACGGCGCCCGGTGCCATCGCACCGCTCGCATCGCCCTAGGGCCGCTACTGCTTATACCATCCAAACCGAAACACAGCGAAGCAGAAATCAGTACGACTTCCCCGGACGAGCTCCTTTACACAGTACTTACTGGGGTACCTACTACTAATTAAGAAAATATTGATCATAAAAGATTAGACAGATATTTAATAGTCACTTTTTCCATTTACAGACTTTCCTGGCCATAGCTGTGCCGATAGACATACCGAACAAGAACGTCTTCGTGTCCTACAACTTCGAATCCAACTACAGCACCCTGAACAATATCACGGAGATCGATGAAGCGCTGTTCCCTAATCTTCCTGTAAGTAGAATTAATAAGCCTGATTATTAAATAGAACCAAACTGGCTGTGTGAGTAGTTGGGCCCAGTGGTCGGTGACTTACGAGTTGGAGGTCGTAGTTTCGAACCCAGACAGGCGCTTTACTTAGTGTAAATTATTTAATCACCGCTGCTCGGCTTCCTCACGATCTTTTTCTTCATCGTTTTTGAAACGGTCACAACACACACACAACATCGAAACATTCTGAAGGAAACCGGCACTGGGCCCGCGTGGTGGACTACGGCCCATTTCCTCTCACCGAGACCAGTGTCCCAGCAGTGGGAACGTCATAGAATGATTATGCTTATGCTGAAACTGGTTGAATTGCATAAGTTATTCTGGTTATTAAGTTCTAGACACAGTCGCACTGGATGCGAAAGGCGGAGAACCTGGTGGTGAGACGCCACTTGGGAGAGGCATATATTCAGCAGTGAACTGCGATGGGCTGAATTGACACGAGTGGAGAGATATCCCAGCCTATGTTTGTACTCATATTTTGTAAACAGGCACACATAAAGTTGATCCGTGTGCACTAACTATAATTTTATCAATTTCAGATTGTAGCCTCAAGACAAAGTCGTAGTATATCAAGGGAATTGGCTTACACAGTGTTGGAGAATCGATTTCAAGAGTGAGTATTTATTCCATAAGATATATACTTTCCAGTGTTCCATATAGTTGAGCAGGTGCACAACACTGCGCAATCTATCATCCATTGTCTTCCGTAAAGTACCAGCAGCCGTACTGATGAAAAATTGTTACCATTACCTAGATGCTTAGAACAAAATGGGTTTGCCAATGCGTTAAATGTTTTGTTGCTAAAACCAGCCCCCCGGGCTACACCAGTCAACAGCCCCGTCGGTCCCGTTGGCTCCGTTAGTCCCGTGGTGACAATCGCGTCTGCTGAGCGTGGGGTCCTGGGTTTGTTTCCCAGGTCGAGCAAAGTGTTAGTGGGTTTTTACATTAGGAATTTCGCAGTAGCAGCGCGGAGTTTGAAAGTCAGCGGTGTAATATCCCCGTGTCTCGAAAAGTACGTTAAGCAGTTGGTCCTGCACCTGATCTCTCTCCGGTCGTGATGGATTGCGTGTCGTACCATCGGACCAGTACCGGCCCTAGGGCGGTGCGAGCGGTGCGACGGCACCGGGCGCTGTCATAGGAGAGGCGCTGAAATCAATTGAAATGCGACCACCACTGGTAGTCGCATTTCGGTTGATTTCAGACGATCGGCCACCAGGCTGACGCATTGGCTGTCCATCAGGCACCAGTCATTGATGATAGTAACTTACTTTAAAGCCGATCGTCCACAAGCAAGCAAAATCAAGCAACTGCATAATTATGCATATATCATAGGAACATGGTACATAGAGGGGCCCCACGTTAAGATTTTGCACCACCTAAGAAAAATTCTAGGGCCGCCGCTGCATCGGACTATGAGAGTGAAGGAATAGAAAGTGCACCTGTGTTTGCACACACACTTACTACACTATAATCGCACCTGGGTCGATGGCTAGACTCCGCTGAGATTGGACACCATGACCAAAATTTGGTCAGGACGACTATTATTGTAATTTGCTACATAACTCTGCACTTCAACTTCTAGATACGGCATGAAGGGCAGAGAATGCATGCTGCGTAACATTTGTGAGGCAGCTGAGACTCCGCTACATCACAACGGCATTCTTGGACACATCATGCACATCATATTCACGTAAGTTCAGCACTTACCTTTATGTCAAGTCAGTATGACGTGGCGTGGCTAGCGTGGTATTGAAACAGTTCCTTATACTTATCGACCGGCACTTGTTTTTTTTTTCAATCTAAGCATACAGAATCCTATCATAATGTTTAGAAGCCTGTATAGCTAAAATTACTGGAAAAGACCGTTAAAAAACACTATATTTTGATGTTGACAAAGAAGTAATCTAAACTAATGTTATGAGAAAAATATTTGATTTTTTGTATGTTTGTTTGTATACGCTTTCACGCTAAAACGGCTGAACGGATTTGGATGATGTTTGGCACATGGGTAGACCCTGACCTAGAGAAGGACAAAGACTACTTTTCATCCTGGATCGCAGACAAAGTCGCGGGCAAGAGCTAGTTAGGAGTAAAGCATCAGTGAACACAAACACGTAATTCCGAACTAAAGGTTCTGTTTACTTGAAAAAAATATAAGAAAAAAAACAAAATTCGTGTATTGGTCACAGACACAAAACAATATCAAGTAGGGAAGAATATCAAAATATGCGTAATATCCACGCAAAACGGCCGTCGCTCAGCATAATGCTGCGACCCGCGCTGGTTTTCAGGGACAGCCGGGCGGCGTTGACATGATGACGTCAACCAGTGCAGCGTACGATAAGATAAAATTGACAAAATAAGAAATAAAATACGTAAGTAACCCCTGCGTAAATGATAATATTAGCACAATTTCTCGCTCAGGAGTTATGTAATTTAAACAAATCAAAGTACACGGTTCGAGTAAAAACGACGTTCTTTTCCGTTTCTATTAACCCAATCATGAGGAAACTGAACATGACGTCTGGAAATATAACTGTGACGTGTGTGTGTATGTGTGTGTGTGTGTGTATGTGTGTGTGTGTAGGTGTGTATTGTAAGTAGACTAAAATTAGACACCTAATTAACTCACTTATGAACCAGAAACATTCACCTTTTTCTACATTAAATAATACTTACCAACTATTGTTCCAATAGTGGTTGTTTTTATGTCGTTCAATCCACTTAACATTAGACTGGATCTGCACTGAATTCTCTTCACCTTTTTCCTCGATTTTTACATTTAGATTGATTAGATTCATTACATTCATCGAATAGACTATTAAGGGACACCCAGATCCCAGGAAACATTACCTACGTCAACACTACAGTCTGAGGTTAACGATAGCGGACAGTAGTACCTCCACTTTTAATAAGTGTGACATTTACAATACAAAAAGTTTACAGAACAAAAACATAAAATTTTACATTTAGCAATTTTCACTACCTATCAGAAATTCCTAATAACTTCAAAACTGATTACCCTTTTTACACAATTAATTTAGCCCTATCCGTTTTAGAGCTAAACCTATCAAATGACACTAAAAACCACACAATATCCACACAAACAAAAAATCATGTTTTCAACTTACGTAATAGTTTAGTTGGTGGAGTGAATTTACCTTACAAAAAAGTTACTTCGTTTATACTGATTCAAAATAGGAAACTATTATATAAATCGAGCTTAGATAGCCATTTTTTTGTTGCTCCATTTTTGCACTTCACAGACGCGTGTCTCAAGCGGATGGCACTGGCGCTCGCACTAGTCCCAACCAGTCCGAGATAACGTGTCCGTGAGCGGTGTCTGTGTGCGTTGCTCGAGCGCACTTTGTATGTAGATTGTCTACTGTACTCTCTGTATTTTGTGACCGTACTCAAATAAGCCAGCGGCTCGTTGTCGACACGTCGATAGCAGGCATCGACCGTTGTCGACGGCTGCATTTGCCTCTGCCGTTGACGCGACTCGCTCGTGTGTATGCACACAAATTCAGAATCTCCATTAAAGTTCCTGAAAAAAAAATGTTTTGCCTCTTTCCAGGCCCTCATCATCCAAGGAAGAAGGTCTAGAAGACGAGTACTACGAGGCGGAGGCTGACGGGCATCGCGGCGACTGTGACAAGTACATCGACCTCTGTCCCACCAGCCTGTTTGATTACATCACCAGGCTTGTACAACTACCGCACTCTCAATAAAGGAAATTAGCAAAACAAATTAATAGTCTTTCTTTATTATCTCCTTTATTTCATTAAATACATATAAATTACATTTTTAAATACTAGAATAAAAAAATATTTAAAAATAGAAAATATAGTTGCCCACCGGTAGGTATCGGGATCAGGGTCCAAGCTACCGGCGGTCAGGGCTCCAGAAAAAGGGACCACCAAGAGGAGAGCCGTGTCCAGAAGTACTGCTTTCTGAATCCAGCTGCCCAACGAGAGCCTCTTCAGGTATTTATCGAGGCTCTTGGCCTTTAATCTATTGGCTGTCACGACTGAGTCTACATCCCGCATGTCCACAACCTCGCGAGCCAAGTCAAGATACTTAATTTGTTTATCTTTCCCGGTTTTCACGAGGTTCTCATCATGCGGGACGGTTACGTGAACAATCATTGCGCGCCGCTCTAATCAATCCATCACCACTACATCAGGCTTATTGGCAACAATAATCCTGTCAGTGACGATGGATCGATCCCAGTACAATGTGATATTTCAAATTTCGAGAACTGGGTCGGGCCCATACCTGTAGTACGGTACCTCCGTTTCAACAAGGCTGTATTTTAGAGCAAGTTGCTTATTATTATTATTATTAGCCATTAATTTGACAAATGCGTGCACTGACTGGACAGGTCTGCTCAAACTGTGTGGATCTTTCCTCAAAAGAGACACCAATCTACATGGTCTTCACATGATCTGAACTACGGTTTTGCATTACGGTAATTATATTTTACGGAGCGTTTAAATGTAAACGATCCGTAAAATACAATTACCGTAATGCGAACTATAGTTTGTTGAATGGGCGAATAAAACAGGTAAATTGGTCTGCATGCTTGTCCAAGTGTGCAGAGGTCGATGCAATGGTGGAAGTATTATACAAACATCTTCATAATATAACTGACGAGATCGTGCCAAAAACGAAAGTGTCACAAAATAAGTACCCTCCTTGGTTTCCAAAGGCCCTCATAAAACTTTTAAACGAAAAGGAAAAGCTTAGGATACGGTTTAAAAAATATAATAATCCCCGCGACAACTATGAATACCGATTGTTAGGCGAAAGGGCTAATACTATGATCAAAAGAAATTACAAAGACTACGTGACGAGAATCGAGAAGGGCATATCACAAAACCCTAAAGTCTTTTGGTCGTTTGTAAAAGCAAAAAAATCGAAGTCCAATGACATACCGTCCGAGATGAAATTAAATAATCGGCTAGCCACCTCCGGAGATGACGTCTGCAAGCTCTTTGCTGCTCATTTCGCTTCTACCTTCACCCCATCAGAAGAAACAATACATGCTTCATTACAGACAGATCACAAGTATCCCCAAAACAGCTTGAGTCGGGTCACATTCTCCGAAAGAGACGTGATTAAAGTCCTTAAAAAACTTAACGCATGCAAGGGTCCGGGACCGGATGGTTTTCCACCATTGTTTGTTAAAAACTGTGCGAGTAGCTTGGCCCTACCGCTAAAAATAATTTTGAACCACTCAATCGAAACAGCACAATTCCCTTCTGAATGGAAAAATGCCAATGTAGTGCGCATCTTTAAAAAAGGTGAAGCAACTAACATTCAAAACTATCGGCCAATATCAATTTTATCGGTGTTTTCGAAGGTCTTTGAATCCCTCATGTGTCCTATTCTAACATCTTATTTCAAAATAGAGCTAGGTTCCCAACAGCATGGATTCTGTATGCAAAGATCCGCCACGACGAACCTGACTCTTTATGTCAATGACCTAAGCAAACTTATCGACTCTTGCTCACAAGTTGACTCCATTTATACAGACTTCAGTAGTGCCTTTGACACAGTCGACCACCAGATCCTTCTTCAGAAACTTTCAAATCTAGGCATATTCGGACAGCTTCTCCAATGGTTCGATCCGTATCTGACCGGCAGAAAACAAAGGGTCGTAGTAAAGGGGCATCAGTCTACCTTTTATTATTCCACCTCGGGAGTTCCACAAGGCTCCCACATGGGTCCGATATTGTTCCTTGTATTCGTCAACGATATAGTGAACTGCATTAAGCACAGTGAATGTTCACTCTTTGCAGACGATATCAAGTTTTATAGGGAAATAAATTCAGTGAGAGATATATCCTTGCTGCAAGAGGACCTAAACTCAGTGCAAAACTGGTGTTTAGAGAACAGGATGACTCTTAACGCCGAAAAGTGTAAACAAATGACCTTCACAAAAAAACGAAATACCCTTCCATCCTCGTATTCGTTGAACGGTGAAACACTACAGAAGGTTAACTCAATTCGCGATTTGGGAGTCTACCTCGACAGTCAGCTTACTTTCATTCCACATATAGACAATATTGTCAAAAAGGCAACTAAAATGTTAGGATTTCTGAAGCGTGTCTGCCATGACTTTACGTCTATTGGCGACCTGAGTAGTTTGAGGGTCTGACCAAGATTTTGTCTGGAATTTAAAAGATGTGACCTTAGAGTTTGTTTCGGCCTTTCTTCTCAGAATAGTCAGGAAAAGCCGAGCTCATCTAGTTTAAAAAATATATATGTTAGTCCATCCAACAAAGAGATTGTAGAGTGCGTGAGCAAGGCCCTAAGCAATTACTTCAGAAAATTGTTCAGGGTGCTTAGAGAGTTAACATACTAAAAGTCCTGACATCTAGGGGGTGAGTCGGGGTGAGGGGAGGGGGTCAAAGTTCCCATTTTTCAGTTTTTCGCTAATATCTTTTAAACGATGCGTCATGGAGATAAGAAGTCTTCTACGCAATGAAAGCTTATAAAATTATGTACAACTTTTATCTTGTACACTTTTTCACATTCCTACCTATTTTCGAACTACACATTCCGGAAAAGTGAAAATTGAAAAAAAACTACTTGAATTGAACACTACCTTTTGTATACTACTTCCTTCACGTTATTTGGGGATAAAAAGTATCTTATATCTTAAATCAACTCTTACTATATCAATTTACTAAATTTTATCCAAATCTGTACAGCCGTTGGGATATCAAAACTTTTATCTACACTTGTCTTATACACTTTTTCCAAATTTTCACGAATGTTCGAGTATCGTGCTCCGAAGAAAGTGAAAATGGAGTTCATTTAGTGTGATGTGACAAGCATTACCGAATGTTAAATATGAGCTAGTATATAAATTAGGTATTTTATTGATAACATATAAGCTGGGAGTACCTCCAAGCGGTGAAGGCGGTAACAGTTTGAGATCTCGTTTTCTACCAGTGGTAATGGAGCAGAAGCGGGTCGTCACTTTTCATTCCATATTTCCTGTCGTAGAAAACGAGATCTCACTGGCTAAAACTCCCATAATCATACGTGCCTTCGGGCTTATGTTATTGTTGTCATTTATGATTTCAACCTCTTTGGCACGGTAGCCTACCCGGTAACGCAGGGGAGCAGCCAGAACAGTTCTTTGCTTTGTAATCTTCATTAGTTACGCAATTGGATTATCCATCATGAGTGCTAATAATAATAAGTGTCCTGTGTGTGATAAGGACATCGTTAAAGGGAGTAAGGATGTTTCTGAGGTGAAACAAAAAGGAACACTCGGCCTTATCAAAGCTAGTAAAGATCGGAAGATGATAAGCACCAAATTTTCCGCGCCTTGACATCCGTTTTAATTCACACTAATTGTCGTAAAAACTACACTCGAGCCGATACAATTAAAAAAGATGTAAGTGTTGCATCTACATCTCAAGAAGAGGCAGGCCCGTCTCAGATCAGGTCTTCAGCTCCCCAATTCGACTTCATGACTAATTGTTTATTATGCGCACATAATGTAAAAGAAGAAACCAGAATGCCTTTGAGCAGAAGAAGAATAGTACATTCAGTTGAAACTCTTTCTATTCAGTATCGTATCAGGGAAGCATGTTCTATGAGGAAGGATTCTTGGGGTGACGCAGTTCTTGGTCGCTTGGCGTCCATTAACGATCTTGTTGCTGAGGGGGCAGTATATCACAAAGACTGCTACCACACTTTTGTAAAGCCCATCAATTTTCCAAGTCCGAAAGCTGAAATCCCTATAGACAACCATATCACAGAGGCTATGGAGGAGATTTTTGACTACATGGAGGGAAGCACCGATTGTCAGTTCTCCCAAGATGAGATACTAGGTGTCATAACAGGGGTGAAACCTCAATGGCGAATCTTTTACAAGCCCACCTCCACGCACAGTGAGGTTGAAGAGGCTGGGAAGATGTGCTTCCTCAAATGGTATGGCGCACCAGCAAGATTGACCTCCCTCAATGAGTACCGATACCAGTCATTCGTGAGATCAGTGGCAAATATTAAGCCTGATTTCAGCTCCCTCCCACCAACTGAAAACGCAGCTAAACAGCATTCGCGGCGCACTTACCACCAAGTGCAGCTGTGGCTCGGAAATGAGCTGCCTCCTCAAGAGTGGGGATGGAAACATGAAGGGGACAGCCTGGTGCCAATAACAACCGAAGATTCGCCAGCACCAGAAATACTACTAAAAACAATATTTTGCCGCTGCACGAAGGATTGTGTGGTAGTAGAAAATGTGGATGTCGGAAAGCAATGTTGAACTGTTCCGCGGCGTGCCTCCACTGCCAAGGGAATTGCCTCAACGGTGTGTCTGTTGACGTTGACGATGATGAAGACGACGTAGAGCCTCTTCAGCAAGTACCATCTACTGAGGATGAGGGAGCCTTGGAAAAAGAACCATTGTCAGGACCCTCACAGCCTAAACGAATTAAAAGATAAAAGATAATATGTATCAAAGATAAAAGTTTTCATTACTCAACGGCTGAACCGATTTAGATGAAATTCGTTATGATTAAAGATTTGGATTTTTAGGCTATTTTTATCCCGAAATAGCGCAAACAAAGTAGCAGGCAACAGGTAGAGATTCATAAAATCAGTTTTTTCGAAAATTTTCACTATTTCAGAATGTTTATGTAAAAAATGGGTAGTAATTTGAAAAAGTGTATAAGACTAAAGTTGTAGGAAATTTTATAAGCTTTCATTGCGCAGAAAACTTCTTTTCTCTAAAACATACCGTTTTAAAGATATTAGCAAAAAACTAAAAAAAATGAACTTTTATCCCCTCCCCCCACTCCGCCTCACCCCCTAGACGTCAGGATTTTTAGTATGTTTATTCCCTAAGTACCCTGAACAATTTTCTGAAGAAATCACTTAGGGCCTAACTCACGCACTCTACAACTCCTTATGGATGATTTATTGGGTGAACTATGTGACGTGTAATAATGTTTGTACAAACCTACTTACAGAAAATAAATCATTTATCATTTGCCCCCCTGCTAGGCAAAAGCTTCCCTACTCTCTTTCCACCTCTCTCTATGTGGATAGAAAGATTTTAGAAGAGTTTAGAAAGATTGGTCCTTGGTAGCCTTGAGGCTACCAAGGACCAATCCAACTCATCCCGCCATCTCCGAATGGACCTTTTCTTTACCTTCTGGTTAAATTTGTCGATAAAAGAGAGAAGCCAACTTGGCGTGGATGTGACGCATGTTTTCCCCCATCTTGTTATATTTTCGCAGCATAATGCTGAGCGATAGCCGTTTTGCGTGGGTGTGACGCATGTTCCCCCCAACCCTTACTTATTTTTTATATTTTTTGTGTTTAAGGTCTTTATTGCGTCATGTTTACCGCAAATAAACGTATTTTCTTTCTCTCTTTCTTTTTTTTATTTTTTTTCAGATAATTGTCGCGAAAATAAAGGTGATTAGTAAAACTACTGAATATTATCATAATAAGTATTTATTAGGCTCTAAACTTTATGTTAATAACAATGTACATTACAGTACACATTATTTACATTAATTTGTTAAACTTGTCAGTTTATAAAATTTAAAACTTATCATTCACAGCCGTTACATTAAAATATATTTTATTTTATTAATACTTAGGTAGTATTATTAGTCACTTATTTTTAAAATTCCTTATGGTTTACTCAGGAAGGTGTTTTTTTTAAATAATCATTTCCATTTTTGTTTAAGCATGCGACTTTGGCCGCTTGTTATAATAACAGACTTTAAAGAATTGGTTTTCAATATTTTTTATTTAAATTAAACTATAATTATTACAGAAAATCATTTTCTATATAAACATCAGCATACCTGCCGGGCCTATTCTGTGTAAATTTAACCGTGAAAACTTGG
Organism: Mesoligia furuncula; assembly: GCA_916614155.1. Taxonomy (NCBI): domain Eukaryota; kingdom Metazoa; phylum Arthropoda; class Insecta; order Lepidoptera; family Noctuidae; genus Mesoligia; species Mesoligia furuncula. The sequence goes on from OU744804.1 coordinate 5,370,044, forward strand.
GTGAAGTGAGCTTCATGTGAGCTCTCATTCGATCTGATGCTACATATTGACACTTTTGAGAGCTCACTTCACCTAAGTTTTCATGGTTAGATTTCACAGAAAATGTCTGCTATTAACAATCTGCCACACGTAACAATTAATTTAATAAAAACTTTGTTTAATATTCCTTTCTCCACCAATATTTATCTCATCATTGATTATTATCTATGTTACTATATTTTCTTAATATGTAAGTATTTTGCGAGATCTTACAGTCAGCATTTCAATAATAATATAGTACATGTTTTTTCTTTTTTCCTACATAATATTATCTAATGTAAGGTATCTATTTATTTTTGTCTATACATAACTTTACATGCACACCAAAGTAAAGGTAAAAGTATTAAAATGACTTGGTTTTTTTGCGAATAATTTGATTCTGAAGTTATAAAATTTGTGTTAAAACATTTTTTTTTCCAATCATTTACGTGTATTTTCAATCACCACTTAATAGTGCCAAAGTTACATTTTTATTTTTTTTATATCTACCTATTACAATTTTTGGCAGTTCTTCCGTACAAAAACTGTCAGACGTCAAAATATTCCACAAATAAAAATGATCGGCCGATTGAAAAATCAGCCCTTAGTGACGTAGTCATTAAAAAGCATTGCATTATTTTTAAGTGGAAGTCAATAATTGTGCTACTTAAACATAACATTTATATATTTTTCTATAAATTGTGCTACTAAAAATTCTATTTTGAATAAAATATTATTAGATTTTAACAGATACCTATGTGAAATGAGCAAGATAATTAAATTATTGGACATTGTAGATGTCTCAGCATTATACAAATACAGGCAGTGCATTTTTCCTTACAAGTCCTATTAAATGAGATACAAGTCTGTTGGATTTCAATTTTGAGGACGCTAGCGCCCACCATCCAGGCATAAACAAATATGGAATACTTTTTTAACCTACGAGACAAGTAATGAAAAATAAACTTAACTTATTACTTCATTATTGTAGTGCAAAGAATGTAGGAGCTGGAACCTGGGAAATGAGCGATAACTTGCTTGTGTAATATTATTTTTAGCTTCTTAATGTAACGCATTAGCAATATCTATAACAAATTGATAAAATACATAATTTTCAATCTATGCTTTCACTTAATAAAATTGGCCTTTCACCTCAAAAAAAGTTAACGTAACAAGAGTATAACCAAACACGTTTCATGTTCCGATGTAATTTTCCCATTCTGAGAAATTTTCCGTTTAGAAAAAATCCTAGAATTGGTAATATAAACCGGACTTATTCCTAGAAATATGAATACCTAATATCAACAAGCTTTTTAATCCAAAATTTTATGCTACAGGAATCTGGAATATCGCAACAAATGACAATGATATTTACATAAGACAGGGTACCTACTTACCTAAATAAAAAATACCCAGTTCATGGTATATTTCATCACATCCGAATGCAAAAAATGAAACAGAATTTATACAAAAATATCTGCTAAATAATTTATCTGGTGATGTTGACTTACCCCTTTATAAAATAACAGAAACTATGAAAACTAAAACCAATGCAATCACAAAAATAAATAATCTAGCTAATAATACCAATAGTCTCAATATCCTTAGGATAGAAGAAGTTGTTCTTCTTCATAGGAATGGAAGAGATCTGCTGGTCCACTGGTACCCTGGTATCGTAGAGCGAAGGCGACTGGAAGATGATGCCGAACGTACCTACGAAGCAGGCAATGGTGAACAGCCAGAGGAAGAAGCGATCCAAGACCATGGACATGAACTTCCAGTCTTCCACGACCTGTGAACAATGGTAAAGAACATAAGTATAGTCCTAGGTGGGCATTTCGTCCATTCCGGTACAAGAGTTATGTTTCACGACCAGGAGAGCAATAATTCAGGATCCCAGCTCAACTGTAGCGCAAATAATTATTATGATTATCTTATACAAATCGACATTTGCGATAAGGTTAAAGATGGCAATGATAATGTATCTTCATACCTTCATACTCAGTAACATCACACCTCATTCTTTGCGAACGTAATTTCTTTAAAGCACGTTGTATGCAAAAATAAAGCAATCCATTATAATAATAATAATAATAAATATATTCTTTATTGGCATAATAAATGTGTACAAACAAAGTGACGCCCTGACTTCAGCGCTAGGCAACAACACCTGTGTTACAGAAGCCAGTGTCGTCTCCCAATCAGTTATAGACGACAACACGACAACACGCGACGACATGCATATATAAATGCATATATGCATTATGCATATATGCATAAATATATGCATTGGTACACTCACGTGTTTATTTTACCTGTGGTAGCTACTACCGTACAAGATGTACCTACTACATAAAATTAACAATACTTGAACACTAACTTTCATAAGGCTTAACTTTTAACTATTAACAATTGATTAATTAAAGTAATCAGACTGAAAGATGGACATCAGTTATTCAAATTAAAACCAGAAATCTTAGCGTATTATGAGTTAAGTAAACAAACTCAAATCCAAAAGTTATTCCAATTAATTTCGACCCTATTAATCAAAATCATGAATGTCAACTAAAATGGCACTCGATTTAAATTCTTCAAGTTTTGAATTAATCTTTGATTCCCTATTCCTCTATAATTTAAAAGTTTCCTCAAAGAGAGCGACCAATTATTCTAAAGAGGCAGTTTTATGTGGACAAGCGTCGTTTACTTGTTCTCAAAAGAGTGCATTTAATTGAACCCCTTTGTAGGACGCGCTCAAATGAGGTAACTGATCAGCAGTTATGCATTTACAATGATTTAAGGGGCTTACAGGACCTAAACACAAAAAACGCAAGATTTAGAAACAATAAAACTATATGATCGACTACAGTAAACAAACTCAGAAAAATATATGATATTCTTCAGGATATATTATGCTTGTTAGATAGTGTGTTGAAAACATAATACAACTAATATGATACTATAGAAAAAAATCATGAAGATACCTCTTAAAACTTTCTTTTTACAATAAAAAACCATACTAATATACATACAATCATTCTGATTTTTTGTCAGATTATTCTACAAGCAACATACTAAAATACTAGAGTTTTAATTTTTTACTCCAAACATTAGATTTTTTGTAATTAAATAATTGCTTCATATTTTGCAATAAATTACCAGCGTTGTGTCATCGCGCTTCTCTTTCGTTTCTATGCAGTCCGACAGTGACCGCGCTTAAGGTCAACATAAACAGTTTAAAGGACAAATCCCAAAAGGTAGGCCGATGACCTGCGGGGTAGCTGCGTAACACACTATCACTAGCAATGGCTTCATGTAAGCCCCTTAATGCAATAAAAACTTCATACTAGATTTAAAGAAGAAAATATCTTTGTTGTGTTTCTATTTTGAAAGACAAAATAATAAAGAAAAAAAATACGTTTCTACACAGTAAACATGACGCAAAGAAAGAGCACAAACAAAAAATAACAAATTGGGGGAAAATATACGTCAATAAAAAACAAACAAATGCAAACAAACAAAAAATATTAACAGCCTGTTTCTTTGTCAACATAATCAACTTGTAACGTTCCCACAGCTGGGACAGAGGCCTCCTTTCTGTGACAGCGAGTGGGCCGTAACTCACTACGACACACACACACACACGTCTTTGAATTTTTGATTCTACGTCATGCCAGTTACCTTACGATATTTTTCTTCACCGTTTCTTTGTCGTGCCATATCCGACAGAGCTGCTTTGTGAAACGTTATTAATCTTTATTAAAAGTATTTTTTCCGACCAGACCGTAACTGAAGCCCATTCCACTCAAAGGGCTCTAAATAAAACTTTCCACCATTTAACTACTAAAAAACTGAACCAGGTTTGACATAACGTTAGGTTCTTAACAAAGGAGTCCCTATCTAACAAACTCTCCGCATATTAATCATTGCAACTAGAACAATTCATCCTTTTCCATTTATCTCAGGAATTCATAACGTCACTCACTGTTGTTTGCAACAAAAAGTGGCTATCAACCGCCATTATTAGGAAAGTCGCCACGTCTGAGCACACCTTATCATCCAAATGGAGTTTCCTTGCCTTTTTTCATTATTTCCTCTCGTAACAGGCCTCTTGAGTCTTGAATAAGGGGAAGCGTATCAAGGGACAATTTCCCCTTTGGGATTAACCGTGCCTAAGCGATTATATATACAATACGACACGTTTGTACTTTTGTAGATAAACATTTTGTACTCAAAGAAGTCAGGTAACTTGGTTACGAAGATAATATCTCAATTTGTGTCGCTGTCCGCTGGCCTTTATTGTGGTCTAGGAAAAATTTGTTGTGACATTTTACGTAACTATTTGCCTTTGTAGCGTGCAATTTTATTACAAACTTGTGCTGAACATGTTTTACGAGTTTTATCTTCTTTTTATAGCGTCTCAGGTTATGTATTAAAACTCACAGCTGAATAAAACTGTTTATGAATTGTCAAATTTATACAACAGTGTCATAAAAAACCGAGATGATGGTGCGGTAAATATCCTGCGGTGCTTCGTCGTCGTCGTCGTTTCAGCCGATAGACGTCCACTGCTGGACATAGGCCTCCCCCAATTTTGGAGGGGGGGGGGGGGGGTTTGCCATAATCGCCACGCTTGGCAGGCGGGTTGGCGATCGCAGTATGGTATGATGGTGGAATAAATAGAGAACGCTGCTGCCCATTCTCCGGTAAGACCCTTAGTCGCCTTTTACGACACGCACGGGAAGTAACGGGTGGTGCAATTCTTTAAGTCCGGCACCACACAGACATTCGTGCGGTGCTTATTCTATAAAAATCTCACCGTGAAAACTTAGGTGAAGTGAGCGTGGAGTGAGCTGTCAATAGTGTCAACTCCTGGCAAAAAGAAACTCACTTCACCTAAGTTTTCACGGTCAGATTTTTACAGAATCGACCGGCTGGTTCCCAAAGACCACTAAAATGTGCAAAAAAGGAAAAACCGTTATGATTATGATCGACAGTCGCCAAGGAGTTGCCTACCCAGATAATCGCCTTTTACGACAACCACAAACTCAAAGCATTTGTTTCTATTAGCTACGCCCCGCGGTTTCACCCGCATAAGTGTCGATCCCGTGGGAGTATCGGGACAAAAAGTAGCCTATATGTTAATCCAGGATGTCAGCTACCTCGATACAAATTTTTATCAATATTAGTCCAGCCGTTTGAGCGTGAAGAAGTAACATATAAACACACACACTCACCCCCCCCCCCCACACACACACACACACTCACAAACTTTCGCCTTTATAATATTAGTGTGATTTACAGGCACTTTTTAATTACCAAGGAGTCGGTCAGTCAGAAAGATGAAACTAGTTGCCCTTTCCAACGCGTAGTATTACTATGGAGACAAACGCGCAAGACCGCAAGAAACTCCAGGATGCATAATCATCCAATAATGTCTCCACTATGCCCAGAAAGAGATGGCGGGACGAGCTCGACTCTTTCCACAAGGAATGGCGTATAACAGCACTGGATAGGGATAAGTGGAAGGAGGGAAGAGGCCTTTTTTTGGAGGCTTTTTTTGCAGTGTGACAGAAACGGCTGATATAATAATAGACAGCCAATGGACTAATAGCCAAGAGCCTCGACCAACACCTGAGGAGACTCTCGTTGGGCAGCTGGATCAAGGGCTTGATCCAGAAAGCGGTACTTCTGGACACGGCCCGCATTGTTAGGAGGTTCCTTTCTCTGGAGCCCTGACTGCCGGTAGCTTGGACTCTGTTCCCGATACCGGTGGGCTACTATTTTTTATATTTTTAAATGTTTTTATATTTTTTTATACTAATATTTAAAAATATAATTTATATGTATTCGGTTTAATAAAGGAGATAATAATAATAATGTCTCCACTGCTGTGACACAGGCCTCCTCTTTCAGTGAGAGGGAATGGGCCATAATCCACCACGCGGGCCTAGTGCGGGTTAGTGGATGTCACATGTCTTCAAATTTTTGGTTTTTCGTTTACCGTCCTCGGTGAGCAAATTCCTATTAATATATAATTTTCCTAGAAAATACACGGAACGTAGCACTTATTAAAAATTAATTCACCTTTCGAGCGTGACGTTGCCTTTAACAGCAAATAAGAATTAATATTTCTGACTTAATTAAAGACCAAGGAAATATAACTGGTATGCATTTAATTAAGCACTTTGTAGAAGATCGCTCAATAATTCATAGACATTTATTACTATATATTTTACTGGAAACAGAATTATAAGATAAAACGCAAAACACACTTGGTTATATTGTTTACTCAGATATTTCCATTTCATTTGTAAAGTTATTAAAATCCTTTTTTTTTCTTGATATACTTAGTACCAGATAGATACCGCCTGATCTAATTTCCTTTACTTTATTATTGATTGTGATAATTATGAATAATTAGTTCCTACTTTTTGATTCAACTGACGGTCCTTCGACATTTCTTGAGAATCCAAAGTGAACTTTCGTTAACTCACAACCAAAAGATACCCAGAAAAAACTACATTTTAAACAAGTAGTTCTGTGCATCCTAAAACAGAACACCAGTGCCAAAACAAGTGCAATAAGCCCAGTCCGTAAGTAGTAAAAAACGCCATTCCACCACTGAAAATGTATTTTAAAATACCTAGTACATCGTACATCCCCGACCATTAAAGTACATAGTCTACTTGATACAAGTACATAGAACCGACCCGCAGCGGCTGTCCGGGAACCTATTTATTTTAACCAGACTTTTTCACTGAAAATTTTTCATACATTCCCTCGTAGATAGCGCGGTTAGATAGCGCAAGTAGTGGGGGGTGTACCGTGTGGCGCAATGGATTATGCAATGGTATTAAAGCGTTAAAACTGAGATGGGAAGATAGGCTTTCTTGTGTATAATTTATATAATAATATCCAATTAGCGGTATGCCTTTCTGCAACAGGGCAATCAGGTATCAAACTGGTTTTTATTATTATTATTATTATTTTCTCTCATCTCTTTCTTCTCTTCATGCTTTAACCAACAAAGTGTTTTATTGAACGCCGCTGCGATAATACAGCCTCAATTCAATGCACTTTATATTTTCAGCAATCCTCTTCTAAACACAGTGCACAATGAAATTAAAATCTGGGGTCGGCTTCCAGTCTAACCGGATGTAGCTGTATACTAGTATGTTATATGGAGCGGCTGCCTACCAAAACCTCCACAACCCAGTTACTGGGTAATACGATAACTCAAACCATTTATTTCAATTAGGTAAACCATTTACAGGCACTTTTGAATTGTCAAGAAGTCGGTCAGTCAGAAAATATGAAGCTAGTTGCCCGTTCCAAAGCGTAGGTACCAATAGAGAAGAACGCCCCTATACCCCTTGGTAAGATTGGTTGTCAGACTTTTGAGGTTCTGACTACCCGTAACGAGTGTCAAAGATCTACGAATGACAGCCGCGGCCAACGGCTTAAAGCTCCACGAAGGTTGAGGAGATCGTGAAGTACATGCGTGTGAAGGCCAACTGGACTGTGAGTGTCGAGAAGTTGGAGTCGCGTCACAAGACGACTTCATGTCGTTCGTGGTACGTGTTCCGATACATCATCTTGAGATGTTCCTCAAGGAAGAGTTCTGGCCGAAGGGTGTTGTGTACCGCCGGTTTCGTGGCCGGATACATGACACCAGTCAGCGAAACACGACGACGACACTTCGTGTGTTTGTTAGTTTTTCGTGTAATTATAATGTTGGATGTATTTATAGTATTTTTATTTTATATTAATATTATATTGTATGTGTTTTTATGGGCCTTTTTTTTTTGCTGTTGGGTGCTCATCAAATAACCCCTCCTCTGGGTGGAGCGGAAGAGAATGTCAGTTTATATGGGCCTTGATGCCTGAAATAAATGGATAATAACAATAATAAAGTTTATCGTGCTTTCCGAGGCACGGAGGGGTTTCGATTTGTAAAGGATGGTCACCCATCCACGAACCGACCGCGGCGAGCATAGCATAAACTTCGATCGACCCGTCCTGCTGTAATTATTTAGACACGAGCCCCTCCTGTGCCGCTGTTATTATTGAACCACGAACACCAACACAGTAAAATCTAGAACAAATAACCCACACACTAAAACACAGTGAACTAGCAGGAAACCCTGCAGACGTGACCCCGCCGTGTCCCCAGAGAGCCGTGCACTCTCAGCAATTTGGTACACGGTTGTTGGTTCATTTGACGTACTTTGACCTCTAATACGGAATTTCGTATCAAAATGGATGTTCAGTAAGTTTTTGATGGCAAACGTGAAAGCTTTTATACAGCTAGAGGGTTACTTTATGTATCAAACCACAATACGACTTTATAGTGTAGTAATTATAATTTCCATGGATAATTTCGTTTTGTATTATTTTCCATGAATTTAAATGAAATATATCTTTAAATGAAATATACAGGGTTATTGGAGAAACATTAACAAGTTCTTAAGAGGTCATTGTACTCATCATTATGAACAACTTTTACTATGGGACCAAACCTAAAATCGCGAAAAAAAATCAGCTGTTCCCTACATTTTGAAGAGTTAGACGAACATAAATGTATGGAACAGCTGATTTTTTTCGCGATTTCAGGTTAGCCATTATAACAAAAACTCACAAGCTAAATACATAACCTAGATAAGTGATTCCAGAAATCAAGCAATTTCTCAAAGAACGCTTATTATCCTTCGTTCCAATAGAAAATGGATCAATCCGGAGAAAATTGCGTTTTAGCTTCAATCAGACAGCATTCAACGTTTGTGGCTAGACCAGAAATATAAGACCATTTTAATGGATTCAGAAGAATTACGGTAAATTTGTTTACATAGGTAATTTATTGAATTTCTTGAAACTTGATTTGATGTTTCGTACATTCCATAGAATTTATATGAAAGCAGGCTTTAATGTGTTAAATTGAAAACTGAAGTCAACAAAGTAGTTGTGAATTCACTGAAATTCGAAATTATACGAATGGAGAGCAAGGAAGAAATAAAACACACATTACGAACATTTTACATGGTAGTCAAACGTATTCGAAAGAAAAGAAATAAAACGATTTAGAAAAGTAACAATAAAGGTAACAGTAATGTTTTGTGTTTCTTTGCCACGGGAAAGTAGAATTCAGTAGTGAAGTTAATAGGAGTGTTCCTAATAACTTCACTACCTCTATTGATAGTACAGACGCCAGCACATCAAGCTACTACAATCTGTCAAAATTCTTTAATAGATTTTCAACTTTATCACTAAAGCATAAGGTTCAAAGTTGATTGGGAAAATTTGACAGGTTGGGGTAGTTTGATGTGCTGGCGTCTGTAGGTACATAACGCGTATAACATAATCAGCCTATAATGTTCCCACTGCTGGGACACCGGCCTCCTCTTTTCGAGAGGGAATGGGCCATAATCTACCACGTGGGACCAGTGCGGGTTGGTAGAGGTCAGCTATCTTCAAATGTTTGGTTCCAGGCCATGCCGGTTTCCTCACGATAGTTTCCGTCACCGTTTTGAGAGCAGTGGTGATGAAATTGTTTACACAAAGTAAAGCGCCTGCCTGGGTTCGAACTCACGACTTACGAGTGCAAGAACAGTGGTGCTCTCACTGAACATACCGAATACACATTACTTTAAAGGTGTGCAGGGGGCCTAAAAAGACCGCTTTGGCAGAATCATAAAAGGATAACATAATGGACAGTTAACCGTTAAGTTAATCGTATCAAATCCCATTGGTGAAGCATTTTACAGTTATTTTTTTGTCTGTGCTAAAATACCAATCAATCCGATCCAAATCCAATACCAATCTCTTTGATTATACCTACGTAGTGCAGCGAAAAAAAGAAAAACACAGACTGTCTTCGCCATATCACGATTCATAATGTTATCCTTTTAGGATTCTCCAAAGTGGCCTTTTTAGGCCCCCTGATACCTATTCTACTGTGTGTACAGTCAGGAGCACTAATATGTCAACACTTGGCAACTTTAAATTGCGATGTTTATCACGAAATAACGAATGCAACGTTGAAATACGACACTTTACATAAACCTATGAGTTCGAAAATACTATGTTCCTAATAATATAAAATTTCATTCAAAAATAAAAGAGAAAATCGCCTTTGAATAAAGCCAAGTGTATACATACATACATTGACATTGATGAATTTTATTTAGACAATGACATGAATATTTACTTTGTAAAGTATTTTTTTTATTTTTCATTTAATTATTGTGAATGTGAGGAATATGGGTCATTTTTTTTCTGTTTTCCTTCTTAGTTTTAATCATGATCTGGCAGTTTGAGTAATTTACGCGGCCTACCCAAATGTCCTTTCTTTGGTATTGTTCGTCGAATCGATGAGCTCCTCAACTTCTGAGTTGAGCTGCACGATTTTTGGCAAATGCTTGCACTGATTGGACAGGTCCGCTCAATATGTGTGGTTCTTTCCTCAAAAGACCATTTCAGACACCAATCTACATGGTCTTCACACGTACTGACCAAGATTTGGTCTGGACTTTAAAAGAGACTGTGACCTTTGAGTTTGTTTCGGCCTTTCTTCTCAGAGTAGTCAGATAGCAAAACGCCGACCTCATCTAGTTTAAAAAATATGGTTGACGTGTAAAAGTGTTTGTAAAAACCTACTTACAGAAAATAAATCATTTATCATACTTATGCTCGTGGCTGTACCTAAAGAAGTAAATAAAAATCCAATATTCACTGGCATAGCTTCCGCAAATCACATGCAAACCGCATTGTTCGCGGCGTCACACAATTTTTGGATACGGGCGACCTGGATGTATGGAACGATAATTGATATGGTTCACAATGCAATTTGAAAGTTAGATTGAGAGTTGATTGATTAGTTACCAGTCGGTAGGTAAATATATACCACACTCGTACCCGCACGTATAGGAGTGGTTATGAATTCAAATCATTCGGTCGACCGACCGTTACACTCCATTTCAATCAATCTAGCCCTTCCTCAAATATGTTGGGGTCGGTCTTCCAGTCTAACCGGATGCAGCTGCCGATCTGACTTTCACAACCCCGTTACTGGGTAACACAATACCCGTTACTGGGTAGTAAGACTGATTGTCAGATTTTTGTGTCGACCCGTGCGGCTGTTATTATTTAGCCACGAGCATTATTCCGATTATGGGGTTATTCCCCGAAACGCACCAACTTTCAAAAGAAACAAAAGTATTTTTCGCCAAAAAAAAAATCATATTATAATTATTCCTCGAAATGCATCAACGATGAAACATAGAGAAGAGCATGATGGATTCGTAGTAAATGATATCGATAGACGTTTCATTTGGTGCGTTTCAAAGATGGTGCGTTTCGAGGACCACCCCCGATTATGGATCCAAATCTAACATCACACTTACAAACCCATGGTGTTGTCTATTAGTAACTTCAGAAACTAACATGTAAAGATGACGTAGACTTGTAATTGTGCCAGATTTAAGCATCGTTTAAAGCTGTAAGTATTTAGGGACCAGCTCATTCTTCTTTCAAAGCAAACGACATGGAGAGAAAATTTTACCCGACATCAATCTACGTAACGCAAAGGTCAATAATGATCTGAAAAAAAGAATGAATGAAAAAAATCTAGCTACGTCCCCGTAAAAGGTAGCCTTTAATAGCAATAGTGTATTTACTACGAGGGGTCCGTGGATAAATAATAACTGCAGCACAGTTCGATCGATCAGGTTAAGCTACGCTTGCCGCGGTTGGTCTGCGGATGGGTGACCATCTTTACATACCGTGACCCCTCCGTGCCTCGGAAAGCACGTTAAGCCGTTGGACCCGGCTGTCATTCGTGGATCTTTGACAGTCGTTACGGGTAGTCAGAAGCCCGAAAGTCTGACAACCAGTCTTACCAAGGGGTATCGTATTACCCAGTAACTGGATTGTGGAGGTCAGATAAGCAGTCGCTCCATGTAAAATACTGGTATTCAGCTGTTTCCGGTTAGACTGGAAGCCGACCCCAACATGTTGGAATAAGGCTAGGCAGATGATTAGTGGATTTGGCTGGCAGGCCCAGGATCCCAGGACGGGCAAAGTGCAGCCCGCAGGCTTTATGCGCGGTTGATGAGAATAGGCTCGCCCGCTGGTACATGGGACTTAAAAATAACTGGCGAAAAGTGGATGTACCATAGGTTCATATCTGCCTAACCATTCGTGGACACAAGGCGTGGTGTTATGTTCATGTCAAATAAACTTATTTTCTTTCTTTCTTTCCTTCTTTCTTTTTTTATGTTACTACCCGCTTTTCAAGCAGAACGTTATTGACTATTAAAAATATTATTATGGTTAATGCAAACCTCATGTAAATTGATGTAATTTATCAGTGTTTTAACAGCATCAAACGCAAATGTAATTCAAATCCAGGATTGAAGAGACCGAGATCTTCAAAGAGTACCTCAGCTCACTCAAACCTCTCCCATATCTCATCAAAAAAACAAACTTTGCTTCAAACAAATTTAAAATTCAGCACACAAGCTGACATTTTTGTCTGTATTACATAGCTTGCTTACTTATCTCCGTTGGTCGGAGCTCACGTAACAACATAAACTGCAGTGTGTATGTTACAGAGCGAAATCCCGCGAAGAGGATCGGAGGATTTCAGGATACGATCCGTGTTTACATTGGTATACAGCCTCTTGGGATGGGTAAGCTTTTAAAGCAAATATGCAACCGCACTCGCAACTGCTTGCAGTTTTTCCCGGAAATATAAACATATTGGAAATATTTAGACGTAGATTTGTGTTAAAGTAGGTAGCATATGGCTAGGATTCTTGTAGGAACTGTAACGTTTTTCTTAGACTATTACATCTTGTTTTGCCTTCTTACATTTTATAACTAGCAGAGCCCGACGGTTTCACCCGCGTAAGTTTCGAGCCTGTGGGAATATCGGGATAAAAAGTATCCTATGTGTTAATCCAGGAAACGGTCTATCTAAGTGCCAATTTTCATCCAAATCTGTCCAACGGTTTACGCGTGATTGAGTAACAAACATCCGTTACTTCACAAACTTTCACATTTATAAAATTTGTAGGATTATTAAGTTAAAACATATGATGGGAAAAGACCTCACGGCAGGGCATCTAACTGCGGATGGTCAGACCAAGTAACCCCCTCACTGGACTTCCCTATTACGACCACCCTCAGAGAAGGGGGTTGCAGCTGAAAATCAGCGTCAGGTGGTACACCTTGTGTAGTCACCTGACATTATGCTGATCTGAGGCCCTTTTGGCATTATAATCTTTGTTTTCTGTTTTTTATAGTTTTAAGGTATATTTATTTTGCTGGAATGCCAATAAACGCATTTTTCTTTCTTTCTTTCTTTCTATCTTTCTTTCTTTCTTAGGAGCCAAGAATCAAACGAAGTGGAAGAACATCGTACATACATACCGCCACGAAGCCTTTTAGGAACACGGCGTTCAGTAGGTACTCGACCAAAAAGAATAAGAAATGAACACAATATTTTTATCATTATCCTGAAAACTTTGGATTTCCCTTGTTTTGCAGATTATGTGTCTTCTTTAAAAGGATAAGTATGCATGGTCAGCAACAAAGGTTGATTACCACAGCTTCTTTTACTCATCATGTAAGTTGATCCCATGTAATTTGGTAATCTCCTTTTAGCATTTCTTATAATACCTAAGAGCTAACATTGTTTAAACTTTACTTCTGTTCCGATTTTAATAAAATGTCTTGCGCAATAATTAACCTTAAAACGTTTGTTGCTGACTGTACCTAATAACTTTATTAAATGCAGACTATATCTAATCAACTGACTGCCAAAATACAAACAATTGCTAAAGCGTCATTGAAAACACACACACATTTAAACGCGATACACCACCCCGTAAGCCTCAAAGTAACGCTCGAAAGCTTTTTTAAAATATCCATTTCACAACATTTTTTTACTCAAAAAACACGAAACGAACAAACCGAACAACAAATAAACAAGCAGTATCCCAAACATTCGGCATTTCAACGCTCAGGCCGAAAAAACACCGCAGAAACACTTCAATATTACATATTTCATCCTATTTCGAATTCTGGCCCTGTCGGTGCCGTAGAGATAAGAGCAACTACCATTAATATAGGGTACAGATGGCAAACAAAGTGAATAGACGAATAGACTATTTTTCGGCAATCGCCTCATCGAGATCGCCGAATAATAACGAGACGCTGACAGACGCTGAAAGCCGAAAAAAGGAGAGTTATTAGGTCAATACTCAATAGGGAAGCGTGAAAATGATTGTTGAGTTGTCAAAAGTGAAATGTGAGGGTGCATTGGATACGGAACCTTTCGGATTATAAGGAATGGGTGCGGGTTATCTGTTTGGTGCTTACGGGTCTAACAATAGAAGGATCTATTCTGAGTGAAAAGTATTTCTTTACTCAGTTTATCTAAAGAAAATTCATACGAGAATTCTTTCTTTTCTAATAGGCAACCAGATTTTTTTTCAATATTTTACCGACTTTATTGTGGTTTTAATTGACTGCTATGTGCATGGTCTATTAAATGCATCAGCTTGAACAGAAACATTAGTAACTCAGTAAGTTCATTAGTGGCCTCGGTCGTATAGCAAGCTGAAGTGGCAATGATGACCGTTGGGATAGACGTATTCTAGACCGCGAATCGGCAAACGTAAGGTAGGACGCTCTCAGGCTAGGTGGAGCCACGATCATCACAGGGTGGCTGGTAGCAGCTGGATAAGAGTCACCGTGAATTGTCCTTCGGCCTATGTCCAGCAGTGGACTCCTGTACGCTGATGATGAACAGAATCATGAATACATAACATAAACTTAAATATTGCTTCTAAAACCGTAAAAGATATTATTCACCGCGAATAAAGATAATCATATTCAGCTCCGACGACTTATATCCACAGCAGCTATAAATTTTATAATATGTCATAAAGTTATCATAAATCAGTCGGAGTTACAATTTTAAAAACTCTCGATACGGTTTTTCATGGACATCTAGACTAGGAAATAGACTTTTCTAATGAGCTCATCAGGTATGAGCTCATTAGAAAAGTAAGAAAAGTAGAAGTTTTGCCTCCGCAGGGGAGGCAAAATAGACAGAATAAATTCCTACTTTTCCTGATACAATGAATAAAATGGGTCACCGAAAATTCCAATGAACCACAAACCTCGAAACAGAACCGCAACAAAATATCAATAGCTACACGAATATCTATTTTCAGAAAAAAAAACCCGTTATTAATTCGCGAACAAAAATGGATCGCCCGGGTAATCCGGCGAGATGCTTTTTAAAATTTATTCGGCCTCCGGGTGCTATTTATATCGCCGTTTCAAAAATGAAGTGCGGTTATCTCAGAGACGTAAAAACGTGTTCGGAATAACAATTCGGTTTTCGGCAATAGCGGTGTTGGCACTCGGCCTAGCCGGGGAGTTTGCGTCTCACTAATTTACTTATATGCTACGTGACGTAAGTAGTGTTGCTAATTTTATTGTTTTACATTCAAGTGTTTATCTTTATTTATGTTTACGTAGATAACACTTTTTACGTTGTACGTTTGAGAGCGCAAATAAGACAAGATTTTGGTATTTTGTGGAGGACAAATACCACGAAGTTGGATGTAGGATTTGTTTAAGTTAATTTGCGATGAACAAGTTACAATAGATTTTTTCCTCGTCAAGAATACTGTGAAATACTATAGAAACGTTTTATTAGTAGGTATTCGTTTAACAACATTTTTGTTTTTACAAAAGTTGCATGTATATAATTTATAGGTTCAAATACGGTAAATAGGTATAAAGGCGGGTGAAGTACTGTTCCCCTAGATAGGCTAGAATATAGCCTGTGTTAAGGAGAGACAGTGCCGGTCCCCTGATTGGCGGATTATTATATAAATATTGTGAAAAAGACAATAATTTCTACCAAAATTAAAATCATAAACACAATCAAATTCACAATCAATATCGAAATTAATAACAAAATCAAAACCAAATTAAGATCAAACAGTAGTAGGTATTCGTTTAACACGCAGTCGATGTAACAAAATATAATATCTTTATGGGGTTCATTCATAAACGTTCAAACGTCAAAAATGTAAGGTCAAATAGTCGCTAATCATTACTTAACATTAAGTAACGCTTAGAAATAAATGGGTTTATGGTTAACTACTGCGTAACATCTTTTAAATATTTCTTGAAAACCTAAATACGTCAGGCCAAAGGGACAAAATGATGATAACGGGCTCTTAGACGCGTCCACAGCGACCTCTATTAGATTCTGATATCCTCATCATCATTTCAGCCGAAAAAACGTCCACTGCTGGATATAGGCCTCCCCCAATTTTGGGGGGGGGTTTGCCATAATCGCCACGCTTGGCAGGCGGGTTGGCGATCGCAGTATGGTATGATGGTGTAATGCATAGAGATCGCTGCTGCCCATTCTCCGGTCTCCCTTTGTCGCCTTTTACGACACCCACGGGAAGTATGGGGTGGTAGTATTCTTTAATTCCGGCACCACACAGACAGATTCTGATATAGATATTGATATTCTTGATATATATATTGATATCACAAAAATACAACTTCCAACTCCAAAAAGAACACCCTCCCAAGTGACTACTAACTTTCTGTTGCCGACGAACTGGGTCAAATTAACTTCTAACTGAATATGGACAATCAACGTTGATCAACAACCTAATACCGTAATCCATTGCTTCACATGTTCGAAAAAAATCTCTGCTCGACAACGAAAATAACGCAATGGATGTCGTTGAACTGTCAAAGTGAAACCCATTTCTACTGTAAGGCTGAGGCCAAACGAGCGTAATTTTTTGAGCTGTGAGTCGCGTAAAATGAGTCCCGGAATTTACGCTGCATTCGGTTTCATACTAAAGTCCTGTTTGTACCACACGGCGCCGCAAAATGAGTTGTCTGCTGTCTCACGCGCGTTATTTCAACCGAATTGCGCTCGGGGTGAGTGAGGGGAGTTAGGCAACCGTCAGTTAAGTAACAGAGTGCGAATTCCGAATTTCAGTTGAACGTAAATTGCGATACTCAAAATGCGCGACTCACAGCTCAAAAAATTACGCTCGTTTGGCCTCAGCCTTAGTGTATTACGAAATTACACTGCTGGTTATGTCACCTAATAACCAGCCTCTTTACTTGAACCAACACTACAAAGCTACTTAACCAACAATCTAAACACAAACAAACGCCTTTCTAACAAAAAAAAACTTCAAAGCGCAATCTAGAAAACATTTGCGAGCAAAAAACAAAAAAAAACGGCTGCCACTTCTCCCACTAAATCGTTTGAAATTCATCTCGGCACATTCGCAGTATCTACTCCTCCGAGGAGACGAAGCCAGTATAGCTCCTTAGGGAGGAAAGGATCGATAGCAATTTAAATGTGCTGATTTCTTCCATCGTAACCAGTAATGAGAGATCGTAATTAGATTTAGTCCCTATTCGATGCTCGTCTCGATGATAATACGGCGGCATTACTAAAACGCTGCGTTTTGAATTCGCAATGTATGGTTAACAGTTGCTAATGACTACTTAACTATAAGCTACGTTTATGAATAAAGGGGTAAGTAAGTACTGTTTTTAAGGATGATTTTTTTGGCCGGGTGTGTGCCTACCTACATAATGAACAAAAACTGTGGAATTGGGCATAAAACTGATTTTAGTATAAGTCGGTAGGTAGTTTAACAGCCGCATGAATAGATCGAAGGGTAAGCTAACATTGCCACTGTCAGTTCGTGGATGGGTGACCATCCATTACTCACATATTGAGACGTCTCCGTGCCTCAGAAAGCAAGTTAAGCCGTTGGTCCCGGCAGTCATCCATTGATCTTTGACAGTCGTTACAAGCAGCCGCTCCTTGTAAAATACTGGTATTCAGCTGCGTCCGGTTAGACTGGAAGCCGACCCCAAATAGTTGGAAAAGGCCGAGCTTGATTGAGCTTCTCTTTTTATAAGGTGGTTTTCTCTTTTCTCAATTTATTTATCCTACGTTGACTTGAAGCTTTAATTTGAGAGCTGAGAGAATGACTAAAAATACGTCTGTAAAACATTCAAAGTCATAGCATTTATTCCAAAGAGGCAATTTTGTACGTCAAAATCACACTAATATTATAAAGGCGAAAGTTTGTTAGTGTGTGTATGGGTGTGTGTGTTTATATGTTTGTTACTTCTTCACGCTCAAACGGCTGGACAAATTTGGATAAAATTTTGTATGGATGTAGCTGACACCCTGGGAACATATAGGCTACTTTTATCCCGATATTCCCACGGGATCGACATGAGTGATTTTTCAAAAGGCCTTATTTCCATTTTTTACTTTGATGTAGATTTCGACGGAATCGTGAAGTCTAGTCAAAATCGCAACTGGAACTGGCATTTGCTTAGTTCAGAACGCCTTATTTCCTATAGTAAAAGGCGCATCAAAAGTAGAATGTCAAACAAACTGGCACATTTCCACCCGTAGGTAGACAGGCAGTGTGAAAATTAACAAAACGCCGTATTTCCTGCTTGTTTTTTAACCGTGTTAAGAAATTTCATACAAAACGGCATATTTCCTATTTAGCTAAAATTGGTCAAAGAAAACAACCTATTTTTTTGGTGAATTTGAAGCGTTCTGTTTGAAAATTTAATGCATGGTAACACTGAGGCTGCACGTCGATCATACACAGAAAAAAAAAGTTGTTTGACATTTAGCTGTCACTGTCATTGGCAATTATTCTTTAATATTTTAAGTAACACCGCTATCTAGTTGTTTTTTACCTAACCTACTCATTCTGAATTGTACAAAAAGCCTTATTTCCAAATTGGTGTGCAACAAAGGGGCATATTTCCTATTCACTTTATACAAAAGGCCTTATTTCCTGTTGTAGCAAACAAAAGGTCATATTTCCAAAATTTAATTTAAGATAAAAACAATACAAGTATATAAAACTATTTTTTTTAAATGCCATATGTTCAGAACAACTAATGCACACTTATTTTGACTACTTTCAAAAGTTATAGTACAACCTTTGCATATCTCACAGATATTTGGCGCTACTGAAAATTTGGCTCTGGTGGAAATAAGGCCTTTTGAAAAATCACTCCTCTACGCGGATGAAACCGCGGGGCGCAGCTAGCTTACAATAAACCGGAATTGACTCTAGTCGCCCCTTCCAAAAAGTAGTTTTCGTGTGGAGAAGAATGGGCAAGAAACTCCATTAGTACCTATTAGTAAAAAAAATACGTTAATGCTGCTATTGAAACAACAATAATTGGTAATAACACCTACTTATACAAGGTCGTCCATTAATCGATCCTTTCAGTATTTTTTAAGTACTTGAAAAGCTACAATTTCTATATTTTTTTTCCTCGAAGCCTTATTATCGCCACTTTAAAGTGAGCACTCAAAGATCTACTCAAACATCCCGACGGACCATTCCTGCGACAAGTACCTCAAGCACAGAAACTTGATATTTTTACACAAAATAATAATTTTATTTCTTAATGTACACTCTTAGTGAGAATTTTTTTTGTTTAAACAACATTATTTTTAGTATATGCGAAACCCGAAACACGTGTCTAGTATTTTTGTGTAAAGAATCTATGTACAAAATTTCAAAACTGTATCATGAAAAATCACAAAGTGACCTGTTTGCCCGTACAAAAACATGCTCACCCGCGGCGCGCCGTTTTGCGCTCATTGATAATAGTACCTAGGTACCTAACCGTTCGGCGCGGAGATTGGATAATCACTTAGTGTCGCTCGGTGTCCAACTTTTAACCTTTTTTAAATATGTTTGGGACAAAATATAACATGGGGTAAAAATTATTGGAATCGATTTAGTTACTTATTCTGAACAAACTACACACATCAAAAGTGTCTAGGGATCAAGCATTTTTATGCGGATTTCTTGAGATTGAGATGTGGCTTTGTAATAAATTTATGATTTTATAAATTTATATGGATCCTTTTTGGTGCATTTCATAATTTGAATCAGGAACTGTGAATCAAATTCGAGTAAAAGATGAAAATCAGCTGTCAATATTTTCCCTATAAAAACATACAACGCATTGAAGACATTATTAGTGCTACTGTTTCCCTACTACTGATTAAAACCAACGTTATTATGGAGCGGCGACGTCATTTAAGCAGGGAAGAAATGCTCAGAGCCGTGGGAATGATAGAAGCTGGTTCCCGGCAACGTACAGTCGGTGACCAACATTGTCTGACCCACCCAACATTGACTGACCCACCGGCATATCTTGTTAAGCCATTTTAATCATTATCTTCTTGTCGTTAAAGTTGAAAAGCTTTTAAATAACACGGCCATAGTTACTACCTAATCTTTAATTTCGCGTATTCTCAACCAGTCATTTTGGCTTCGCGGTTCGATGCTGGATCCGCGACGAACAACATGTGGGTTCGAAAACACAATCCACCTTTTATCAATTTCAATTTCTTTATAATTTCTTTTTCTTTATTTGTTTTCATTTATGATTTCTACAATATTTCTTGCATTATTATAGAACGACCAATATGATTTTTGCCTAACAACTTTTCTGGAAAACAAGTGGGTAAATAAAAAAAAACTATAAGTCCTCAAATAAGTAGGACAAAGTAAAAGTTTACGTCGTGGGGTAGATGAATACTAAGTTGATTTAAGTGACAAAAGTCAGTCTACCTACGCCTAAACAGTGACTGCGGCGCACAAACATTTCTAAAACGTTTGACGTAAATCGTGAAAAGTATTTATAATGAATTTGGTGTAATCAAAGCGTCATGTCGCAGCTTAATGACTATACAAAACATTGCTGGCTGGATGGTGACGTCCTGCTGCAAACTGTGCGAATTGCCTATCCAAATACAGATATTTACTTCGTGCAAGATAACTGCTCCATCCACCGTGCAGGCATTGTGAAGAATTGGTTAGCTGCTCAAGAAGGTGTAACTGTTATTTACTGGCCATCATCATCTAAAACTCCCGATTTGAACCCTATGGAAAACCTATGGGGTCAAATGGTTTTAAATTGGGACACATCCGAAGTGCGAAATAAAAACAATTTGGCTGAGATCGTGTCATCGATATGGGAGCACATGAGAGGAAAAGATTTGTGTTGGAACATGGTGTGCGGTATGCGTAGCCGCTTACAGCAAGTTATAGGAGACGGTGCGCCACTTCGCTACTAACTAATCTACTTATAAGTATTTTGAAACACACTATGTAAGTAAATGCTCAATTGAATGAATGCTAAACCATTAAAATGTAAGATTCTGTGGTGATGTTATTGTTATAAATGGAAATGCATTTTTCTATTTAAATAACATGTTGATTCACTACATATACTTAGCTATAAATCTGTAAAACATTTCACAAATTCATTCATTTTCTCGCATTTATACATCAATGTTTTCTCGATAACACACTTCCAAGCAATTACCATTCATGACTTTTTTTCACTATTTAAATGTTTATAAATGGTTAGGTTTGAATATGATATTATAAAATGTATTAATTTTGAACTAAAGAGCATTTACTTACTTTATCTTATTTATGTATATTTTAACGAATTAATAAACATTTTTATTACTTGCAATGATTTTGTTTCATTTCTATACAAACTGCCCATTTAAAAAGATATTTCCCGATTCGTTCGTAAAAAAAAGTAACAAAATAGATAATAATTAAAAACAAAACATTTCTAACAAAAAAATGTTAGGTTTTTCCTGGTTTCGAACGCAGACCTCGACGAATGTCGAGCTGCCTTAGTGACCACGAGACCAACTCAACTCTTGTAATATGTTTTGAAATTCGATCTTAGTTGTGATGACAGACGCAATATTCTAAAGAATTTGAACCATATCGTATATTTTCATAAAGTTCATTATCGCACAATCACAACCAGCTATTAAAATGAATCACGGAATTTAGCTATTAACCGTAGACACCTTTAAAATGTTACTGATGCGCGATATTTTTTTTTATTCATCCACCCTCGCCTTGGTTTTTTTTTTTTAGTAGTCTTGAAACTCATTAGCCTTTCAACCTTAACAACAACAATATAATGATTAAAATCGCCTAACAACATGATTTATCGAAATGCTTGCACGGAGTATTCCAAATGTTCACGATAAGGTTCAAATTCGCTATCATTCAAGTGGGTCAGATAATGTTGGCCACCGACTGTACTGTGGCTTTAGCTCTGAATACAAGTCAGAGTGTTATCAGTCGACTTTGGACACGTTACCGAAGCACTGGTACCGTGGCTGAGCGCCATGGAGGACGGTATCGCTGCACCACACGGAGACAAGACCGATACATTCAAATCTTAACTCGAAGAGCTCCAACAATAACCGCCATGATGTTAGCCGTGAGGCTTCATCACTCTTCAGGGAACTTAATTAGCGACCAAACAGTCAGAAACCGCTTGCATGAAGTGAACCTTCATTCCCGAAGACCGCTACGGGTACCACCTATAGCAATGCACAATCGTAGGATTCGATATCAATGGGCTCTTGAACACAGAAATTGGGCAGAAGAACAATGGCGTTTCGTGTGCTTTTCTGATGAGTCTCGTTTTGGTATGAGACCGGATACAAGACGTATACGACACTGGAGAACCCCTGGACGCCAACAGCGATTAAAATCCTGCCAGGAAGTCCATCCTTATAGTGGTGGAACCATCATGGTATGGGCGGGTATTTGAATCGGCGGAAGAACTGAGTTGATTTGGATCAGAGGCAACCTCAACGCTCAAATTTATGCTGAGACGATTGTATCAGACGTCATCGTTCCTCTACAAGTGCAAATCGGTCCCTTATTTCAGTTAATGCATGATAATGCACGACCGCACACCGCAAGAGTTGTAAGACAGACTCTCGCCGCAGCTAACATCAATGTCCTGCCCTGGCCTGCTCAGTCGCCAGACTTGAACCCGATTGAGCATGCATGGGATATGCTACAGAGAAGAGCTCTGCCGAATATGGAGGGTATCCAGTCGCAAGAAGACCTTTTTTTGTTGTTGCAACGAACATGGGCGGCCATTCCACAGCGTGATTTGGATGAACTCATTTTGAGTATGCCAAACCGATGTTCTTGTGTTGTTAGTATTCGCGGTAGAAACACGGATTATTAATTGTTTAAGTTACCCAATAAAATTTTAAAGAAAACTGTTATTTCAGTCTTTTTTTCGAACTTTTGTGTTAGTGGTTCAAATGTCAAAAATCCCTTTATTAGGAAAATGGCAAATTTCTTTATTAATGCAAAGGTGACTTGGTTTATCGTTACTGTGACAAACGAAAACACTTTATTTGATGAATACTTAAAGAAAATTTTAATTAATATCAATCAGGAGAAAAGTTATTGCAAAAATATATGTTGATCCCTAGACACTTTTGATGTGTGTATATTCAGGTTTTGCATATTCTAAAAATAACGTTGTATAGCTTAAAACGTATATGTATTATGGATAATAATATAATGTATTATAATAATGCATTAAGTATATAATGTATAATTATATGGATTGTAGTTATCTGAAATAAATGAATTAATAATTAAAACATAAACAGTTGAAAGGACAAGTCCCACAAGGTGGACCGATGACCTGCGGGGTCCACCGGGCTTAAACCCGGTGCTTTTGATAAACACCCGATAAACACCTATAAACACCCACAAAATTGGGTGTTTATCAAAGCACCGGGTTTAAACCCGGGTGGATTGAACATCTATAGACGTGACCCTGATCGTAAGATAACACGTGACCCTGATCGAAAATTCGTAAGAATCCAAAATATCAAAAATTGAAAACAAGTATACAGGATCAAATTACAAAGACAGACAGACAGAGACAGACAATTACAGTTACAGTTACGGTTACGGTTACAGTTACAGTTACAGTAAACAACGTTAATATTCAAGTTTTCACTTCTGCCGGCACTCCCGGTTTTTTTTGGGAATTACATGGTTTTACTTACATAATTACTTTTTTAATTACATTGCATGGTTGCGGTCGGTCGATAGGCGACGTAGGTTGCAAGAACGAGCGAAGGGCCCAGGTTAGGTTTGGATAGGTTACTTTAAACCCTTTACACAGAAATAGGGGCCCCTCGAAGCTGGGCTCCGTCGACATAGAATGCAAGAGCGAGCAAAGGGCACCCCGAGGTTTAGTTTTGTTAGGTTACTTGATTTTTTACGTTATCACAAAGGCGTGCTCAGTTGACGCGAATTGAACACGGGCTAGTAGAATTCCGTACTAATACAAAAGCGTGTGGGTTTCGCGAGACCGGTGTCGCCAGTTGGACACACACGGAAAGGGAAATACGCGGGCGTCCTACCTTACGTTTGCCGATTCGCCGTCTCCACTCAAGAACACGTCTACCCCAACGGTTATCGGTTCTACGGCTAATATGGCCGGCTAGTTTTTCTTGTTCATAACTTTGTTCTATCTTCTTTGGATAATTTTCACCTCATACCCATTATTTTTAACCCCCGACGCAAAAACGACGGGGTGTTATAAGTTTGACGTGTCTGTGTGTGTGTGTGTGTGTGTGTGTGTGTGTGTGTGTGTGTGTCTGTGGCATCGTAGCTCCCGAACGTATGAACCGATTTTGATTTTGTTTTTTTTGTTTGAAAGGTGAATTAGTCGGGAGTGTTCTTAGCTATGTTTGATGAAAATCGGTCCAAGATGGCCGCCGCCACAAAATGGCGGACTACATATTTTTTCACAACTCCCTTAATATGGGTATCAAATAAAAGGGCTTAAATAGTAGAATACTATACACTATGATAAATTTCAAATCCAAGATGGCCGCCACCACAAAATGGCGATTTACATTTTTTTTTTCACAACTCCCTCAATATGGGTATCAAATGAAAGGGCTTGACTAGTAGAATACTATACGCTATTACAAATTTCAAATCCAAGATGGCCGCCACCACAAAATGGCGAATTACATTTTTTCTTCAAACTCCTTTAATATAGGTATCAAATGCAAGGGCTTGACAAGTAGAATAATGTGTACTATATTGAAAGGGAATGAGGAATATTATCTAACGAAATGAAAACTAAAAACTACCTCGTGATGATAATGACTCGTACCTACGACCACTAAGTTTGACTATTTTTATTACGAATGGAATTATCCTACTTAAAAGTCATATCAGCTATTTAGTCTTATCGAGAGGTAGTCATAACGCTTCTAACCCTATGAAATACTTGTACGAAAGTTGAATAAAGGAAGAACTAGAAAAAGCCTATGGCATTAAGTCCGCCTCTGTACATTTATGTGCTTGAAGTGTTAAATAAATAAATAAAAAGGATATAATAAAACAAAAAAATCTCTTTAGTCTTAAAAATTATTCTTCAACTATACTTACCTACATTAATAATAATTTTTTGAAGGATAAAAAAACCTGATTAAACACCAAATTACCTGAATCTTAAAACGCAAGAAAATAATAGAAATGAAATACAAAAATTAAGGAGTCCCTACAAAAAGCATGAAATAAAAAATTAAATTTAAAATTTAAAAAACCCCCGACACAAAAAAATACCTATTAAAATTAAATGTAAGTAATTGGAAAAGGATCAAATAATTTTAAAACCCCCAACTTAAAGAATCTAGGTAACGAGACTAAAATAGATAAATTCATATGGAAGTCGGGGGACCGTTCTGTGGAACACCTTCTATTCTAAGAGGTCCCCCGACTGCCATATGAATTTACCTGTTTTAGTCTCGTTACCTAGATTCTTTAAGTTGGGGGTTTTAAAATTATTTGATCCTTTTCCAATTACTTACATTTAATTTTAATAGGTATTTTTTTGTGTCGGGGGTTTTTTAAATTTTAAATTTAATTTTTTTCAGAATAAAGTCAAAAGCTCTGGCAATGACAAAAACTTGTATAAAAAAAATATAATAGACTAAAAACATAACATTATAAACCCTGTAAGCATTTTGTATCCACAGAAATTATAAACGTCAACTAACTTTTGTCGACTGGGATTAAAATATTTGACAACGAATAGAGGGTTATCAAAAAAAACAAAAAGGTAACCCCGTAGTAGGTAGTTGAATAAGGGCTGATTTTTGAATCATCTGATAACTTTATTCGAGGAATAATTTTGAAATTTTAACAGTTGTTTTATACAACAACTGTCAAACGTCAATTCGCATTTGAACTTTCAAGCGAGTTTAGAATGAGGTGTCAAATATTTTGTATTAGGTTTTTTTTGCTTGGAAGAAAACAGTGACAATTATCACCGTGGAAATTTAAAGACGTTCGCTTAAAATAAACGCATAAAAAATAATAACGTTGTTTGATTTCTTAGAAGTACTTATAAGTGCTGGTAGTACCTACAGACGCCAGCACATCAAGCTACTACAATCTGTCAAATTTCTTTAACAGATTTTGAACTTTATCGCTAGAGCATAAGGTTCAAAGTTAATTGCGAAAATTTGACAGTTTCGGGTGGCTATATCTGCTGACGTCTGTACCTACCTATCCTATTTGTATTTATTATCCATGATATGGTCGATCTGTGTGTTAAATGTGTGATTGAGAATCTTCACATTTTTAAAAAAATAGGAATTAAGTTTTAAATCGCACAGATCAGGGGAGCATGGCACTAAAGGGGAGGCCTATCATCAACAGTGGGTAGAATATGGCTGTCAATGATGACGATGATGATGAGGGATCAAATCAAAATGAAATACTATCAAGCGTTTGACATATACACACATGCGTAAAGATGAATGGAGTATTAAAGGGATATTAGAATATTTTCCTTGTGCGAGTCATTACGGCCACGATGGCATTAAGACCACTCACAGTGGTCCCGGAGGAGCCATTCGGGGTACAAGACCAAACGCCATTAACTTTATTAATCTGGTTGGTTTATCAGCGATGGAAGTGTTTTTGTGGTATTTTTATAGGGCTATAAAAATACCACAAAAAGTACTCAAAAATACATAAAAACGTATTATTGAGAAGTTAGTTCATTTTAGAGTTTAGAAGTCCTCATCTCCTAGCGCGCAAAACGGGGAGTAGAAGGTCGTGGTCGAACTAAATCGCGGGCTACAGCCTACAGCTAATGTAAACAATCTGTACGGTATTTTTGATGTTACCAAAACAAAGAAACAAGTCAACACCGGTATTTTGCAAGAGCTACCATTATACAATAAAGAGTATTTGGCAAAGAATCACCTTGTCCCTTCATAGGTATAAAATATATTTTTCTTCAAGAAACTCTTATTCCCTGCTGTAATAAATCCTCATAAATACAGGTAGAAGTAATGACGTCACATATGCTCCAACTTCATCGCCTTCGGATAAGAAACTGAACATTATCTTATACTTTTTGTCCGCATTAGAGGAAATTAACGCCACATGGAACGGCAGAAAAAGTTCACACGGTAAGCTGTTGAGTGTGGTCGTAGCTTGATAAGAGATAATAGATTAATACGGGATTATATCTGTTTGGCAGGAATTACGCTCCTAAATTGAATTTTGTTACAGAATCGAAAACGAGTTTATCAGGACGATTATCTTAGGGCACCTGTCTCACCGACCTCGGCGATTAACGAGAAGCTAGTAGAGCTAGGAACTACAAACGAGTTGAGGAGTAGCGAGTTCGCGACGACAACGAGCAATTACTCGCTGGTATACGTTGCAACAAGAGTGAGTCTCTCAGCGACTGCACTATTACACACACTCACACACCTACACACACTACTCTCTTTGGTACACCCTTTGGTACACTGTATACTAGCTCTTGTCGGTACGACAAACGAGTACTCGTCGGCGGAGTGAACAGTCAGTGATCAACTATTAATATATATGTCTCTTTTACTTTCACGGGACCTACAATCTTTTTTCCTATACAAGAAAATCATTGATAGCTAATTTCTTCCTCGTCGGCGGTGCATTCTGCCAGCGACAAAAAGGTATAGGACTGACATCGTGTCTCGCATGACTAAAAGTCCTATCTCATTATTCTCATTTTTTAGTTGATCTGAGTCAGGACAACCACACTCCTCCATTCGTGATTCTTTACATTTTTCACTAACCGCCGTACCTCTATGTTAATATAACCATTTTGAAAGGCAACAAAATGTAAAGAATCACGAATAGATAAAGTAGCTGTCTTATCTCAAATCAGCTAAAAATTGAGATAAGACTTTTATGCGAGCGACGACTTATGCTACCGTAAAGGTTACAAACTCAAACCATTTATTTCAAGTAAACCATTTACAGGCACTTTTGAATTGACAAGAAGTTGGTCAGTCAGAAAATATGAAGCTAGTTGCCCATTCCAAAGCGTAGGTACTTACCTATGAAGAAGAACGGGCAAGAAACTCCATGGACACTCTTTTAAATTATATTTTTACAAAAACATTAGTTACATCATTAATGTTGAATTTACAATTATATGTGAGAACGATGTAAAAAAAGACGTACGTCGTTACGTCAATCCTGTTGAAAATCGTTGTAGAAATACGGAACGCTTAGAAGCAATTGTCACTTATGTAGACAAGTGACAATCGGTCCTCTTGTCTTTCTTTTACGGGGAAATGCGGGTGGTCTTTTCTCAGTGGAAACGCTCTCGACTGTTTTCTTTCGGGTTAATAACCATAAAGCAAATGTTTTTTTACAGAATAATAAATATTAACTACTTGTATGTCGCTATGTTTTGGTTTTTGATGATACATTATTTTTGTAAGCACTAGAACCCTATTTAAGTGATCATTTATTTTGCAAGCTAGTACATGTATATCTATGCATCAATTTCACGAATCTGTTTTGTTATATGACTTTACAAGTAATGGAGTTTGCATAAAGATCATTTTCTCCTAAAGCAATAATAAAGATTAGTGATTTTGAAGGCGCACTCAGTTCGGATGTGATCGGTTTTACGAATTTTGCCGATGCTACATCTAAGTTGTGTCGTACTATATGTCCCTATGTTTTCCTTTATGATACATTATTTTTGTAAGCACTAGAACCCTCAAAAAATTTGATTTAAACCGCTGTCAACAGAGGCCTAGTGTACAAATTTGACAACTATTAATGAAAAAAGAAAAACATAGGGACACAGTAAAATATCCTTCATAATCAGTTTATGAAATATCTTTTAAATTGGAGGCAATATTGCTGGAGGAAATAGGCGAGAGCCAAACCTCGAATTATGACTTTTTTTACTAAGGCTTTTTTAAAAGTCTCTCCGACCGCATTTCAAGCTACATAACGCCCGCTGTGACGGGTGTCATGAAAATGATTGCCCCGGGGTCTCACTTTACGGTGTCAAAAACACCCTCTAGGGAAACACACCGAGTTACTTTCATAAATGACGATTTAGTGACGTCATTCGACAGTAAATTACGGACGCTGTATGGCGGCCACCGCAGTCTTAGGAAACCCTAGCTTTAAAGGCATACATGAAACATTTCCAGTTTGACTCCAGCAAATGTCTTGCTATTTCAGGCTCCCTTTAAGGCGACAGTGACCACTTTCCATTGTCCCATTTGCAGATCATCATAAAATAGCAACTTTGCAGCTTTAGGTAAGTAACTTGGTAATTATGTTTTCTTCATAATTCGGCGAAACTATCCTAAATTTAGCTAAGTGAAAGAACCGTAACATATAGGTATATGCAAGATAATATATGATTGACTAGCTTCCGCCCGCGGCTTCGCCCGCGAGGTATGTCGATAAAAACTATCCTATGTCCTTCCCCGGGATGCAATCTATCTCTCTGCCAAATTTTATCGATATCCGTTCAGTGGTTTAGGCGTAAAAAGGTAACATACAGACAGATAGACAGAGTTACTTTCGAATTTATATCTAATATTATAGTATGGCGATCGCCAACCCGCCTGCCAAGCGTGGCGATTATGGCAAACCCCCCCAAGAATCTTGGGGGAGGCCTATGTCCAGCAGTGGACGTTTTTCGGCTGAGGTGTGTGTGTGATTATAGTATGGATTATGTAATAAGTTCCCCTAATAAACATAGTGAACAAAAAGCTAGTGTTGCTAGTATTTATTTAATAAAAAAAATTAAATAATGTGTTTTAGTCCGACCACAATGTAATTACCGGTTTTTGTCTCCCTGTAATTATCGACTTTTTCGCTTTAAGCTTTAGTATTTTAGATGCAGCAAAGGAAGGGACATACAAACATGCTTATTATGTCGAATCATTCATTATAGTTTATTTGAGGCACTATTATAATCCATTGTATGGGAAATATTTCTTCTCTGGCCAAATGGGTACCTTATGTGAAAATGTACGTTCAGTCGAGTATGTCATTACCCCAGCCCACCTATAATTCAACTCCAATCAGTAGGTCAACGCTAGCGTTTCCACAAAACCATCACGCGGGTTACAGGGGGAAATGAGCGGGACTTTGTCACATGACACTTGACGTGACATTCAAGCGGGCGGCGCATTCCGAATTTAAATGCAGTCCACTGTTTGACGTTTAATATCGTTTTAATTTATTATCTCTGTCAGGCACTCGCAGAGTGAAATATGAAAGTTACCTTGACTGGCGTAAGTATTTCTTAAAGTTGTGAGTACAGACAATTTTTTTTTGTTTTTTTTTTCATTTCTATGATTTTACCCAACAAAAATGTCATTAATTTCTTTTACATTGTTCCATCACTAACCAAAACAAGTTTCCGTAATTCGTTTATTCCCCTATTTCCTTATTTCGTCACCGCTACCTCCAAGACGCAGGTAATAAAACATTCATTCGTTCATCACTCCCGGTCCCTCTAGACCATTCGTTCACATTCACTCGCCGGGATCCACAAAGCTCAGCAAATGTGTTATAGTGGCAGGAAATTAATTGCTATTATTAAGTGATCTATTTGTTTGTGGAGCAATTTGGCAAATTGTGGAGCTTTCGAGATTATATTAACGGTATTGTAAAGGTTTTGAGCTGTCATAACTTTGAAATGATTGTTTACGTGGATTGTTGTTTGTTTTAAACGGATTATTCGATCATACCTATTACATTATAACATCAAAATCAGATTATATTATACTGAATATTTACCTAACATTATATTGCGGAAACAAAATGAAATTTCGCTTGGCAAGATGGGTGACATAATTAAAAAAACAATTTTGAGTGAAGGCGGTAATGGATGATGCTTACTTTGGTACACCGTTAGATAGCTCTTTTCAAACAACGGTTAAGGTATCTCCCTTACTGCTTCGTCTCAACTTCCACCCTGTATTATTCAGATCTGACAAGGGTCATTGGAATTCTTGCTCTAAATCTTAATACCTTTCTAATGATACATCATTTAATCCTATTAAAACGGGTATCAGCTTCCATACATTTCGTGGCATCAAGCTTTTATTATTATTGCTACTAAAACGACATTTCGCTAAGCCTAAAACGAGGGAGCTAGAGAGGTTGTGACTTCATGCTTCATCGCACTCTTACCGCTGCTTTTAAACTTTTAAATCATCATACCAAAAAGTTGCAAGTTTTGGAACGATTTCGTCAATGAGGGATTTTCTTTTTCTTTTTTTATTAACGCTTCCCTAGTCGCTGGATAGATGGCGCTGAACTTGGTAAGTTACTGCAAGGAACGGAACGTCACATAATTTTTTTATTAATTCACTTGGATGTAATTAATTTGAGATCGTAAAACGAAAGCAAACGAAACTGTCACTCAACGAGCGTATATGACGTGACGCAATGTTTTTTTTCCAAGCGTTTGCAACTTTGGCACCTAGTAACGTAGTCAGTTCAACGCCATCTTCAGGGTTCTTGGAAACTATGTTTTTTTTTTAATACTCAAAAGAAAAACCTCTCATTATTGTTGGTATACTGTCACATTATTGAGACTATGGCTCTACCCAGAGCTACAATTAACGTGAGTTAATGAAACTAGATGGAGACATCTTCTTTTATAAATAAAGCAAACAAATCGACCGATCGACAATCCCAAAATAAGATTGAACAAGACCACAACATCTTAACCAGGCATACATAACTACGCGACATCGATTTAAGGGATGTTCAACAAACGAACGACGAAATTTTAATGCTTCATCCAATACAGACCTATTGAATATTTAAATTGGAATTAACGATCAGAGACGTTTTGTCGATTGAGCTTTAATACGTTCACGAAACCAGCAAAGCGAGGCAAGAAACCAATGAATTCGATCAGCTGGAAGGAGGTATGAAAATTGGACGATTTTTTGACTGATTGTCGCTTCATTGTGCGTGGCTGCGACCCGTTTACTTTTATGTCCTCCTGGTATTTGGATTCGACATATTTAGATATATGGAAAGTAGAAGAATACATAAAGCGCTACAAGGTTAGTTCTTCAATAAACTTAGTTTTTTCAATAAAATTTACCAAAAAAAAACACTTTTTTTTTACTTAGAACGCCCCTGTAAATTTCGTTTAAGCATCTACAAATCCTTGTTGCAGTATACTTGTCTATGGTAGAGTTATACTCGAGAAAAACAGAATTATATTATGCTGAATTCGGCTCAAAAATGAAGCTTAAGAGAACGTAATGTGATCTAAAACTTTAATCAAAGCGCAAATGTATCGAGAGCAAACCAATTTCGCCAGTATACCTAGAGAGACAAAAAAATCCAGCACGAGATGAGAATCTATTGCAAACTGCACGCTACCTAATAACTAGCCAACACGTACGATTTATCCGCCATTTGCGAAGACTACAACTCAGCGCAAACACACGGCTACCATTTCTCAATTCTTTTATTACACCCCAGTATTTTTGTTGTAGGTTTACGATTTTTGGTGCACGATAGTGTACAGTGCACGCGAGCTTGCGATGAACCACGAACTTATGAGTAATTCTGTTTTATGAGACCACCGATGTAATGCACGGATGTGTACCTATACGAATGGGCGAGTTTAATGTAAACTGTGTGGTAATAGTTATTTTCTTTGAGAATTGTGATGTTGAAATCGTGAAAATTCGAATTTTCGCGCACGACACTGCCACAAAATACAGATAGTACAGAAGCAATCACATGTATGTAGTTCACTTTTCATACTTACGCTCGGCGGTCGCGCTATGGTTGTCAACTTTGAAGCCAAAGTTGACTTACAGTAAATAGGGGAATCCGTTTTGAAGTTATTAGGGATTTTCGATAGTGAAAATTGACAAATGTAAAATTTTATATGTTTTTGTTCTGTGAACTTTTTGTATTGTAATATTATGTTTATTGTGTTGTTTTAATATTGTAGAATAAACTCAATAATAAATCAAACAACTAGATACGAGTGCCACTACCACGATAGTTTTTTGTGTATAAGCCAAAGTTGACAACCATAGCGCGACCGCCGAGCGTAGGTATGAAAAGTGAAGTACATACATGTGATTGCCTTCTGTACTATCTGTATTTTGTGTCAATATGCAGTTGATTTCCTTAGTACATAATACTTGCAACTGCATTGAATAGGAGCTGCATTAAATAATAAATTAACACCGTTTTAGGGAATAAACGCCACTGACATTGTTAGCAACTTGGCCACCCACCGGGCCTAAGAAATGTAAATGAAGACTGTTTTAAGGAAACAATGCGTGTCAGCGGGATAATTGCGTTACACACTAGCAATAGCAATGGCTTGTATTTTGACACTTCAACAAAATTCATTGCGTTATTTAAGTAGTTGAGCCGACAATTTTTCGAACATATGCAGCAATGGATAAGCAATATGACTGAGATTATGATTGAAACTCTGTTATGCAATTAGCGGCCGTCTCCACGAGCGAGAGAATCGCGACGATATTATCGTCGTGTCACGTATCTCTTAGAACGTGTCTCCACAAGGCGATACCATCGCGATGAAAATTTGATGGCACGGCGAGACTATCGCCGCGAATCTCTCGCTCGTGGAGACAGCCCTTTAGAGTGCAGTAGTTATAAAACTTTATTATGAACCACAACCTATAACAGACTGATCTCATCACCATCATCATCATCATTGCAGCCGAAAGACGTCCACTGCTGGACATGGGCGGTTTTAATTCAATGAGGCTGCTCGTGTATTATGATGACTTGAAACCATAGGTCATCATCATTTCAGCCGAACGTCCACTGCTGGATATAGGCCTCCCCAGCACCTCCACTTCGACCAGTTCTGTGCTTCTCGCATCCAACGGGTTCACAAGGTCGTCGGATCACCTTGTTGGGAGGCCTTCCAACGCTACGTCTTCCGGTACGCGGTCGCTACTCTAGAACCTTTCGGCCCCATCGGCCATCTGTTCTGCGAGCAATGTACCCTGCCCACTGCCACTTAAGTTTTGCAATTCTTCGGGACAGACAGATCTCAATAAAATAAAATGTTATATTTACTTATTTAATGTCAATGACATATTTTAAAAATTTGTGTCCTAAATTTATTTTTATTTTAAGAATTTATGTTATACTTTTTGGTGAGCCATACAGGGGACCCTGTATGGCTCACCAAAAAGTAATAATTGTACCTTAGCATTAAGCCAATGTAACAACTCTACAACATTATGGAATGCAAATAAATATGATTATGAACATACGGTACCTAAGCAAGTTGTGAATAGGTTCTTATTGTTGACTAGAGAATTGCCTGAAATCAAGCACTGCTCATGAAACATCACGCATCTTTTTCCCGAGGGATAAAATCAAAATATTTTTTTTCACATAAACCTACATGGGCACTTAAGAAACTTCAGAAGCTAGGTGCACGGTTCCAATTGGTCGTTGCCTTAGGAGAAGAGCCGGCAAGAAACTCCACGGTTATTCTTTTAAAAATAATTGGCTTTTACAATCTTTTCAAATTACAGTAGGTATGGGAGGACAGCGTAAGCCTGTGAACAAGTACCAGGTACTTAATAAAATAAAAAAACTGGCCAAGTGCGAGTCGGACTCGCACACGAAAGTTTCCATACCACAAGGCAAAAACGCCGAAAAAAACACGTTTGTTGTATGGGAGCCTTGTTTGTTAAATATTGATTTTATTCTGTTTTTAGTATTTGTTGTTATAGCGGCAACATAAATACATCATCTGTGATATTTTCAACTGTCTAGCTATCACGGTTCATTACATACTGCCTGGTGACAGACAGATGGACAGAGGAGTCTTAGTAATAGGGTCCCGTTGTTACCATTTCGGTACGGAACCCTAAAAATGGTCTACAGATTTAAAGTCTATAAGGCCTGTTATTTAATTACGCAGAGGTGTTATATACAGATTTAAAGTCTATAAGGCCTTTTATTACGCAGAGGTGTTACCTAGAACTCATCATCATCTGCCTAGCGTTTTCCCAACTATGTTGGGGCCGGCTTCCAGTCTAACCAGATGCAGCAGCACCAATTTTTTACATGGAGCGACTGCCTATCTGACCTCCACAACCCAGTTACTTGGTAATACGATACCCCTTAGTAAGACTACTCCTTGGTAGTCTACTGGACTACTGGTTGGGGGACTACTTGGTGTTACCTAGAACTATATAATATTAATAGAACACAGACATTTAGCCAGTTTTGTTTAAGGCCCATGTAACAGTGGGCGAGCTTATTGCCGTCAACCGGGTACAAACCCAGACTCCGGGCTGCTACTGTGAAGTTCCAGATAGTAAAACCCAACTCAAATAGTAAAACTTGGCCCGATCCGGGAATCTAACGCTTCTTTCACACGTACCACAACCACAACACGTGGGCGGGCGCTAATTTGTATGAAAAGTACCTAGTAGTTAAATTCACACGGTACACATTTTGCCGTCATTATTGACCGCGTGTGTAATACCGACCACATCGCAACCACGTCGCAACCACAACATAGCACGTGGGCGGGCGCTAATTTGTATGAAAAGTAATAGTTAAATTTACACGGACCACATTTTGCCGTCATTATGCGCTGCCACGTCACAACCACAACGCAACTACCAGCGGCACCGCGAACTAGAGGCCGGCCACATCGCAAACACAACGTTTTGTAGGTACCACGACGCAGCCGCAAGAAGCCGCAGCGACACTATTCACATGTAACCACAGCTTGACCACATTTTGTCGGTGCGATGTGGTGTGGTTGTAATACGGACCTCACGCTCAGCAGTAACTGTAGCGCTTGCAACAACTAGACCAACGAGGCTGTCGTGCAAATCAACTTCAAACTCAAACTCACAAAACACCTCAGAACATTGATGAATGCCGTGACGTAATTATAACAAGAGAAACACCGGTAGCTGTCAGTATAGCGACCTCGGCACAACCGCCATTACTCTTCCTGTTCCCGAACCATTAGACCTCCGACAGTACATGAATATTTAAACGTCCTCCTGAATAAACAAGCAAAATGTATTTTTTGTCCCTCCTTTATTACTATCCGATGATAATTAAGACTTCCCTGTATTTTTATTATAAATTCATATCGTAGACTGTTTTTGTTTGGCTGCGGATTTTTTGCGACGTCGTCGGAAAATAAGTTTGTGGTTTTCATAAGATCTTTGAGTGAGACGGAAGTTTTTCAAAGTTTTCTTTTCATGGCTGTCCAACGAGAATCCTTTGACTGAAGCCTTTTAGTACAGTCAGTGGTTTTTTTTAATAAAACGCTGAAAAATATCGAGAACTCATTTTGCAAATTGTAGGTCTGGATGTAATATTTGTACCCCAAAAATGACAAAACATAACATCATGCATACCTAGTTAGTTAGGTACCTAGCTTATATTGTTCTGCTCACTCGTATTTTCCAAACGAAAATAAAAAGCAGTTTGTTTCTCAAACGGTTAAGAGCGTTCATCCCGCGCGGGCTGGCAACGTCGCATTTCTAATGGTTTTTTGTGATTCATCATCATCCTCGCCATTTCCCAACTATGTTGGGGTCGACTTCCAGTCACACCGGATTCAGCTGAATATCAATATTTTACATGTAGCGACTGCCTAGCTGACCTCCATAACCCAGTTACTGGGTACTAAGTACAATTTTTTTAAAGCCAAGCAATGGATCGTTGGTATTTTTTTTTTACTTTTATACGTAAATAAACATATTTAATGGACATAACTAACAATTATTATACGTACTGCAAATAGAAAATAATTGACAATAAGTAAATTTTTATGATAAATACCTACCAAAATAGCATACACACAACTTATAAATACCAACGATCTTCGATGACGTACTTGGCTGTAAAAAATAGTACTTTGGTTTAAATTTAATAAAAATAATAAGGAATCCACTAGAAATGCGGCGTTGCCAGCCCGCGCGGGATCAACGCTCTTAAACAGATTCAGATTACACTTAATACATAATTATGGTAATATTCTTCATCCAAAATATAAAGAAACTAATTTCACGCTGGCGGAGCGACAAAAACGAAGTTATCACAGAGGTCACTAACCTCATTATCCTTATCAGCGTCCTTGATGTGCTGGGCTATGAACCTGACACTCTTCAACGCAGCAGCCACTTCAGGAGATAGGTGGCGTGGCAGCATGTTCTCTGATTCAGTCACTATAGAAAGGAATGAGAATTATTGTTATTAAAGCTCATTTAAAGTCAAGCTTATGGTGGAAAGGGATTGAAGATTTTTAAATGGAGCCTGACATGTACCTTTCCGCCATCTTGTTTTTTTTTTCAAAATGATGGCCCCGAATTTTTTGATAATTTGAAACATTCAGACTAATTATTTCAAACAGATCATGGATTATGCCTACAAAGACACAAAATCACAGTCCTTAGCAGATAGGTTGGTGCACAAACCATTTCATCAAAGGAGATCGTCTTACCTGAAGGCCTCTGGTGAGCTCCACCAGCAGACAGCATGTCATCTTCAGGAGCTGGTGATTTACGATAATCACCGTTGTCTTTATCACCAAACGCGTCCGTTAAGCTGTCCCTGCTAAAATAAATACCATAAGTTAAAATCAAAATTCATCAAAAAAACTAAGTACCTATTTTGTTCTTCAGAACCTAGATTTTTCACCAAAACTTTTCGAATTAGACAACTTGAAAAGTCTGTAAATAAATATTTCCAAAAAGCTTCGTCATACAATTCCATGGAAGATACAATCAACGAGGAAAACGGAAAGCGTTTTTTGGAAGGAAACATCGAAAAATTAGTTTTAGACGCCATCGCCAAAGGAAAGGCAGTGCAATGCAAAAAAAAAACATTGCGGAATAACACGAAACGGTAAATAAATAAACGCCACGTTGTTAGTATTTTTCTAACGGCTAATTATTTTGCACCCTCATTTCTTTACCGGCTATGTGGTTAAGTATTTCTGGTTCCCCTCGAGAGGGAGCCGGGGTCCAACTCATGACCTGTCGCTTGAAAGCATTTATGTTGCAGCGTCGCTAATTGCATATTAAGGCTTTTCGCACATGGGTCGTAGGCGTAGTCGTCTCGTGCGCGTATCGTAATTACGCTACGCGCACGAGACGCGGAGTGTTCTACATACGAATCGTCGCGTAGACGTATCGTTTTGTAATATCTCAGTTGAAATCATGGCGTCAAGCGTACCAGATGTGTTTGGGGAATTTATTGATGACCTTACCTTCTCTTCAGACGAAGAGGATTTCTTGTTATTTGATTTCGTTAGAAGTAGAAAGCGACGTGCTCATTGGATCCATCCATACATCGCAAATAATTACAAGAAAATATTGTTTGTTGCTGCACGTGAACTGTCTTACGTTTTACGCCAGTACGCTACGACTCTACGACTATCGTAATGACAATGAACACCTCATACGATACGCTGCAACACCGCCTCGTGTGCGAACTTGTTTGAACATGTTCCTGCTCGTATTGCTCTCGTACTTCGCGCGTTCTACGATACGACGCCATGTGCGAAGGGGCTTAGTTTTTTTTTAATTTTTTTTATTTAGTTTTTGCATCGCAAAAGAGAAAGCTTTTGGTTCGAGTTTAACAAAATCTTTGTAAGTTTTGCTCAGCTGTTTAAACTGTTCTGCTAATTGTACATATTTTCTTGATTTCATTTTCAAACACCTTACTTTAATGTTAACTTTACACCGAATTTGTAAATTTATGAACTCATTAGAGTCTACGTGCTTATATATGCATAGTCAGCCTATAATATGCCCACTGCTGGGAAACAGGTCTCCTCTTATAGAGGGAGTGGGATATAATACACATATGTGGAGTGGATTGGTGGATGTCACACATGTCATCGATATTTTGCTTAAGGTACTGACATACATGCTCATTACTAGCATGCTCAAACCGATCGGAGCACGCGAAACTTTGATTTTCGCGTGCTCCGATTGGTTTGAGCATGCTAGTAATGAGCATGTGTGTCAGTATCTTTATACGATTTCCTATTAAATTCTGAATTACCATGTGATTTCAAAAACCCCAAACCAAAGGTCTGTAGTAATAAATAACTACCCTACAATGTTGGTTCCGGAAACGGAAAACAAACGTGTCAGGTATTCAAATGACAGAATGTGAACCTAACTTACCTGAATATGTTATAATCATTCTCATCTAAGCGAGAGAATTGTGGTAGCGTACATAGTGAAGTGACACTTCATCTCAGATACGCCGACAAAATGCGAAAACTTTTTAACTGAACAATTTTAAATAAAACCGAACAATTCCATCGAACGAGCGATTTCAATGCACTGGAATGTGCGATGATGCATCGACTAATTAATAGGCCATCGACATTTATATTGGGCTCAATCGGTGCGTGTACAATAAGTACTTGCTTTTGTTCGGGGTCTGAATCCTGCATGTTAGTGATAATTAGCCTGGTCGTCGGGATACCAGTATAAAGTCGTCCATCCACTGCTATGCAGGATGTGCGAAGAAGTTTGCAACGTTAGCTGCGCGGTTCATTTGTTTGCCAGGCACGCGTTCGTGCGTAGCGTGACCGTGGGTCGCTATGGACCTTCCTACATATTCATACATGTAAAGCGAAGCTAAGTACACGTGCGTAGCTTAGCCGTGTGCTGCTGTGGATCGGCACCTTAATATTGGTGGTTAGAATTTGAGTTTAATATTAGAAAAAGTACAGTACACAGGGAAGTTCCGTAGTCGTATGGGTGAATACACTCATACGGAAGGAAAAATTCATGAAATTTATCTTTAGAATTGGAAGCAAGCTGGCAGTTTTTCACGTTTACATGCATGCATGGATGCACAAACACAGTTTCAGGTAGTTTTTACCTTGAAGTACAAGTACTACTTAGTAGCCTTTGCAGCCGTTCGTCGGAAGGGCTTGAAATTTAAAAAATATTATTTGAAAATAGTTTTATTTTACCAATTGATAAAACTGAAGAAGTCAGACAGAGTCAATTTAAATTCGCTGGCGAAACTTCACAGAAATTATGGGAATTGATATCTAATCATGATAAAACAAACAAAAAGATGTGAGTGAAGTTGAGTTCCAATGTGGTGAACAGGACCAACGACTTCGGGTAGTGTATTTACCTATCGTCATAATAATCTTTTTTTTTTTTGTTTCATCAAGATTAGATGTAGATACCGATCAGTGCCCTAATTATTATTACTGACAATGCGACATTTTGTCAAAAAATAAAATAAGTAATTGTCACGTTTTCACGAAAAGTACTGCAGTGCGATTCTATAACCATCTCACCGTGAAAATCTAGGTGAAGTGAGCGTGGAGTGAGCTGTCAGTGTCATCCCACCTGATACTAGGGATTGACCACGCATACATTCACAATCATAATCGAGATTTTAATAATAAATTTTATGCTAATTCTATTGATCATTTATGTTTTTTGTGACGGACCATAGAATTTAATCCCACGTTGTCTGTGTGGCGTGATCACTGCACAGTATAGGAAAAAAAAACAACATTGAGATTATGACTACGTTTCTGTTTTTCTATTTTATTTTGAGGCCCACAAAAATAGTAATGTTTTGACAACTAAAATGCTATCTTTGAAATTATATAAAATGATCAATAGTATGGAAGCACAGGTCCAAGTGGAGGTGCTTGGGGGAGGCTTATGTCCAGCAGTAGACGTCTTTCGGCTGAAATGATGATGATGATGATCAATAGTATTAGCATAAAAAATATTATTAAAATCTCGATTATGATTATAAATGTTTGCTGGGTCAATCCCTAGCATCAGTGGGATGACACTGACAGCTCACTCCACGCAAGTTTTCACAGTGAGATTTTTACAGAATCGACCGGCAGTTTAATACAGCAAAAAAACTATGAAAACAAACTTACAAAATTGTCGAATTGTCACGTGTCACCTGATGGTTTTATTATACATAATTATAGGTATCTATGAAGCTTAACCAGTCAATTTATTTTGACCCAGAATCATAAAAAATAATCTCGTTATTTCGCTAATAATCTTACCTCATCTCCAGTTCATTGGTGTATCCATTAGACACGAAGGTATCGTCGTAGTCTGGCAGAGAATACTTGGTCCTCCTCATCATGAGGAGCTTGGGCATCAACTGGAGGAACAGCTTCTTCATCCAGGGCGACATTGTATGGGTCGATGGTGACCTATTGTGGAATTTGAGGATATGAAGTTGGGGTTGCAATAATGTGGTAAGATCTAAACTATTTTTTTTTTGTCTTCTTTCCATCTAAGTCTTGTACATTTTTTATCAATTACTTTTAATTTCAATTGGTTATTTTTATTAAATGGCTCTGAAAGCGAGATTTCTTGTTTTTTATTGTTGGCATTAGGTATTACGTGACACTAAAAAGCTAAGAATGTATTATAGGTAACTATGTGTTTGTACCTTAATTTTATTTTACGCATTAGTTAAACACCTTAGTTGGATCCATTTAATTTTAGTCTAAGTAGGCAGGTACTAAAAGTCATCATCTTGCAGATGACAAAAGGATTTTTGCCTAAAGGGACGCTAATGAGTTAATTAAAACTTTAAAAGATCGTAGAAGATTACCTGAATCGTACTCTCAACACGTATAAAACAAGATAACAAACGCTATTAACACGTCATTAAGTAGCGATCACTTCACAATCCATCGCTTTAAGCGCTGAAAGATCCAACTCAAATTGCCTCGTTAATTACCGTATGAAACACCGCTTTATTTTATACAGCGGCACAAATTATTCAAAGCTCTAATAGCTTATCGTGCTATCTTGCACGCCATATATCACACACACAATGTTCTATTACAATAATGACAAAATAACAATGAAAACGGAAGATTTATTCGAAGCACTGGAATAGGGATGTACCGTTCGAATAATTCCAATAACTATTGTAATGTAGAAAGTTGGTTATTCGGAAATCGTTTGCAATGTTATTAAACTTTTTTAAACGCTATACATGATTAATATTGAGTCCCAAAGGACGTCATGGCGGCACTTTCCATTTTTCGGCTTACAGCGTCTTAATAAAGTGGATTGCTCCGTCCTAAAAATGATTTTAAACAGATTACTTAATTTCTCTGTAGGAAAAACACAAAGATATTGTCTTTATTTCTTACGAGCTGCGCCCCGCGGTTTCACCCTCGTAAATGTCGATCCCGTAGGAATATCGGGATAAAAAGTAGCCTATATGTTAATCCAGGGTCTCAGCTACCTGCATACAAAATTTTATCAAAATTGGTCCAGCAGTTTGAACGTGAAGAAGTAACAAACATATAAACACACACACAAACTTTCGCCTTTATGATAAAGTAAATAAGGCAGAGTTCTATGAAATCCTGCAAATGTTTTGACCATAACAGCACCCTAATTGCGTAACACACTATCAATCACAATCCAAGAATTTTGAATGATATTACTAATCCATTGCTTCATATGTTCGAAAACTTCGTCTGCCGTCTTATTACAAAACGAGATCTAATTTTTGACCTAGCCTAAACCTTCGAGCCAGTTACTCTATTTTGAACTTTATTCCGACAAACGTAAAGTTCTTAATGCAAAATTGACAACTTAGACTCGGGTTTAACGTCAGTTTTTGTAATAAGAACTTTAGCTTCGTCGGATTATAATTCGAAATTTATATTAAGTAAGTTTTTAAGTAAAAGTAATTATCTAATTGGTTTCTGTGAACTAAGGTATCTGGAAACAATGGTTTCTATGAACAAGTTTACGGCAGGAAGTGCTACTCGTATCTATGAACAGAGATATCTGTCAACAACAGTGCTTCCCGACCGAGATAATTATCTACAAACAATGTTTTCTTTCAACAAAGTTTTCGGGGAAACGTTCTAAGAATAGAGATTTCTATGAGCTTTGCTTTCTGTATGTAGTTGTACCGTACAAGGGTGTTTCTATATTAGGTTCCACACAGCATTTTGCTTTGGTTTGAACACGATGAAAATGATGCTCAATCATGTTCACCAGAGCAGCTAAGAAGTACATTCCAGAAGGGGCAAGCGATTTTAAGAACGCTCACAGTCTGATCTCAGTCACAATGTGTCAAAAATACCTCTAATATCCCTACATTTTTACCAGTTTTTGACATTAATTGTCGCTGAGATGAGATTGCGACTAGATTTTGAGCGTTTTAAATTACGAGTTATTTATTTATTTTATTCCGGTCTTATCCCCTAAACGCCCCTCCACCCCCCCCCCTTCCTCAATCCCCTGCTTGTTCTTCTTCTGGTTTAATGTCTGTCTATCCACCATTAGCTTTC
Organism: Mesoligia furuncula; assembly: GCA_916614155.1. Taxonomy (NCBI): domain Eukaryota; kingdom Metazoa; phylum Arthropoda; class Insecta; order Lepidoptera; family Noctuidae; genus Mesoligia; species Mesoligia furuncula. Next base: position 5,413,694 of record OU744804.1, read on the forward strand.
TCATTCCGGTTTGATCCGCTTTTTGTTTTTATTCCTGAAGGATCGTGGCAGTCTGATCCATGAGTTTCACATTCCGTATACAACCCGTACAGTTAACAAAACGTTCTGTTCCAAGTACTCCAAACAGTCGACTTCGAATCCCATTCCATTCGAATAGCCGGCAATAGTTGGCACGTCACTACGCACAACCGTTGAAACCATTTGTAGGAGCGCGATTACAGTAGCGCAGTCGGTTAATTTTTATTGTAACGAGTATGAGAGGGTAGTTTCACTTGCATGCGATGTTCGTATAGCTTCGGTATACACCTTTGTTCGGAAGTTAAATTGTGATAGGTTGAAATTTTGGTGTTGCTGGCCCAGTTTGATGCGTAAAGGCGAATTGTGATACACAGTATACCAGAGGGGTAACTCTCGTAAATTTAAGAACGTTCACAGTCTGATCTCAGTCTCAGTCTGTCCAAAATTTTAATTTTCCTAAATTTTTGACTCTGAATTTCCTAAATTTTTGACAAGTTTTTGACATTTTTTTGTCGCCGAGATGAGACTGCGATTAGATTTTGAACGTTTTACTCGTAGATTACGAGAATTGTCCCTTTGTTAGGATGCCTATTGCCTAGTCACATCTAGTTTATTTTCGTTTCAGAAAGAATTAGGTGTGTAGGTAGAAAGATGCCTTGGCTATATTTGTGGATGTCAAAGACAAGTGTCTTCTTAAGCTTTGGTTTTCTAAGAAAGCGGTGAAAGATCAATAACGGCTGTCCAAATATAGAGCGTTTATTGACACCATGAAGTCAAATTCTAGAGAAAATGATTCCTAAATCAACTTAGCTCAGTGTTTTTTTGCTGTGAAATAAAAAACTCCCTAAAAATATAAGTACCTACGTACGTGCGGAAAGTTACCTACTAAACATTATTCGTATGTTGTGTTGTGATCATAGATATCCGACTTGTGATAAAACTAATTGTGTGAACAGGAACATTATTCGTAACTAGCTGGCCCGCCAAACTTCGTACCGCCTCAGGATCATTATCGAAATCAGTCAATTCGTTCTCGGGATATCATCAAAAAAGCCGTTATTAAACTTTTAGAAACTCCACCGCTACAAAACCATATAGACATCTCATATCTCGACACCTAAATTCTCATTACGTCCTTCATATGCATTCAATGAAGAGCATTCTCTAAACTAGAGTGTAACCATACCATATTTCACGCCATTGTCCCGCTATCGAACTGACGTTATTACAATGAACTTTAGATTTATGCGTCCTCCTTTATTTAGCGGACGCCGTTTACCGGAATATTTTTATCACATTTCTGAGTGGTTTTTTGTTAGTTTATGGAATATTTTAGTTAAGCTATCGACAGCTGAATAGAAAATTGTATATATACGAAAAATCTAGGGAAAATTGCGCTTTTGTAATATTAAACAATTGACAGTTTTTGTGGTACCTACGAATATTTAACTTAAAAAACTTTTTAACAGAAAAAATTAAACCGCCGAAAAAACTGAAAAGCAAAAAATAATAAACCATTTGTATTTAACCTTAATAACTAAGTTCTTAAACTAATGTAAGTATACCTAAGTAATTTTGAGTCACGCTTTACGTAATTAAAATTTTGAGTCGGCGCCGACTTTTTTATTATAAACTTTTTATTTCTCGCTTTTTAGTGGGTCTGCTTATAATCTACCTAACTTACAATGGCATAGTGTCAACTTGATCATCGCCTTTTACAAAATATTGCTTTTCCCGATGCAAGGACGTTAATTGTTGAGGAGTTCTCCTGGTATTCCACCATCAGCTCCATTTCACCATTCGCATTGTGACGACCATAAATTGCTTAGCAACCATATTAAAGGGATCTAATCGCAACCCGTGAAATATTTATCAGTGAGTAGTTCCGATGTTCGATTTCCATGGGATCCTCTCATCAGATTCCAACTTGATGACAATGGGACCACCTCGGGAGTAGTATATATACCCTTTCAAACAAAAAAATATTTTTTGGAATCGGTCCAGCCGTTTCGAAACATTTATCAAAATCGGACAACACTGTTATGCGTGGTCATACATAAAAAAAAATTCGCGTCGATTTGAGAACCTCCTCCGTTATTCCGTCGGTTAAAAACGGAGGCACTGTGCTTGAACCTTTCATATTTTCGCTATCTTTTATAGCGAAAACCTGAAGGGTTTTAGAGGGCGGTCCTTTGTTTTTTATTCGTAACGAATTCTCTCTTTTCAGGCAAGTTTGTGAATTACAAAGCCAAATACCAGTTCGATAATAGTGATATTGGGTACTATTGAAATGGTAGGAAGTCTGCCTGCCTTTTCTTTTCCTCACTGTGGTGAGGTCGGCTCCCAGTAAGGATGCAGAAGAATACCAGTATTTTACATGGAGCGACTGCCTATCAGACCTCCACAACCGAATTACTGGGTGGGTAACACGAAACTCCGTGGTAAGACTGATTGTCAGACTTTCGGACTTCGACTAACCGTAACGACTGTCAAATGAGAGCCGGGACCAACGGCTCAAAGTACATCTTGCCATTTTCAGTAATTATTGGCCAATTTCTCTCTTATCGTAAACCTAGAAGCACCTACTACTCGTAAACATCTCTAATGATGATAGCGTTTAGTAGTTGTTAAAACAAACATAACCGCGCCGTTCATACTGTGATAGGCCCCATTTTCAACCTCGGGCGATACTATTTGCGACGGGGTTTGCGACGCGACTTGTGACGCGATTTGTGACGCGACTTGCGACATGCCTTGGGACGCGACTTGCGTCAAGCTACTCGCGCGCGTGTCTCCTTTTCCATCCGGCGTCGCTCTGTAAGTCACGCGACTTGCGGCGGTGACTAGTGACATGCTCTAGACAACTTGCTTCATTTGTTTTCTCCGCAGTCGCAGACTATCGCAAGACGTTTTTCGCTGTAGCGTATAGCTCGTATAGCCACGGGGATATGCTTCTATGGATGGATTGTAGAGGTTAGAATTATATGTGTAATATTACAAATAAATATGGCAGCATATACATTGCCACATGCGAAATACGCATCTCACACGCATGACGTCACGCAAACATCCTACATCGCGCAAGCAGTTTACCGAGCGACAAGCATATATACAACGTCCCGATATCAATCGTCGTCGGTTAATCCGATCCAGCCTGTCCCTTGCTGCCCTCCCCCAGCGACTCCCTAACCTCAGGTCCGTACCCAATAAGAGGTGCCCTTGCCCGTGTAGTCGCTTAGATTTTAAGTTTTTCAGGACGTGCTGGAGGCCTTATTTATTGAGGCATCCACCCACAGGCAAGCCCAGCTAAACATCCGACAATCTCCTAGGTCGACCTGCGAGATGCCATTTACGCCCACCAGACACAACACCCGTTTGGTCGGAGGATCCTCCATTTTCTATGCTGGATGAACTTTACACCCTGTTCTTCATACCTATATATTTTCTTGAAACTGCTTTTTTGGAATAAAGCCGGCGACTGTTCCGTATGTGTAAGGGGTTATTCTAGGCTGTTTAAAAATCTTATGACCTAGTAGTTATTTCAAATGTGGATATAAAAATACACACAACTGTGTGTACCGTGTATGCTTGTTCTAAACCATGGGTCGTGACGATCTTGTGTATTGTTTTACCATTAGCGTTTACTCTCAATTTAACAACATCTCATAGGTATTCTAAGGGTAGGGATACTTTAGGGTCTACCCTTATTTATACTTTATTTATTATACAACTAGCATTATGTGCGTATCTGTGTCTACTATTACAAGCATTATACTTTGCGAGACCATAAGCTAAGGTAAGGTTGGGTGAACAATTCATAGCTTGCAGATTGTATTTAGGTACTAGTCGGGACCGGTTTTCCACCAATCAGGCATAAACTAAGGCACATAATACTTAAATTTGTTGTAAAAGCTTCACAATTATTTTGCAACTATCAAAGCTGAGTTAGGGCTTAAGATATTTTACCATCATCTTCATTTATTAGGTTTTATGCACTGCCACTAGATTTTTATGATATTATTTAAACCTTGATATTAATAATAAGATTTATATAATAAACAACAACTACTAAGCGACAGTATAGCCAGAGATATAATCGAGGAAGTGGAAACAGTGAGAAAGGAAGCTAACTAACTTTCTTTACTCACCTAAAATGAACGTTGAGAACGCAAACGGTCATCCAAACACTCAGAGACACCAGAACCATGGTGAACAGCAAATACTTCCCTAATAAAGGTATAGCGAGCGACGTGGGCGGGATTATTTCAGCCAGCAACAGGAAGAATACAGTCAGCGACACCAAAATCGAGATGCTTAACGATATCTACGAGAAAAGAAAAAAATAATATTTACCTGAAATGCACGTTAAGTATGCAAACAGTCACCCAAACGCTGAGCGAGACGAGTATCATCGTGAATAGTAGATATTTCCCAAGCAAGGGGATTGCCAGGGATGTTGGCGGAATTATCTCAGCCAGACCAAGGAAGAACACAGTGAGGGACACCAGGATGGAGATGCAGAGCGATATCTAAGGAAGAGAAGTCTCTTTTGAGTTATTTTATTAAATTCTTTGGTTTTTTGCACACTAAATGTGGAATTAGCTTGTGATCTTAAGGTTCCTTGACACCCCTCTGTGGTTGATGATGATGTTGGTTCAGACGATCATTCTTCAGAATTCTTCTCAATGAAGACATATATGCATATACAGCCGATTGACTTGATTTAATTTTTGTCAACGTTACAATTTTCACTGGAAGCAATATAGCTACCAAGTCAAAAGCCTTTGTTAAAACTGTAACTAGTACTGAAGTCAAACGTCTGTATACGCCCAAAATGTCCAAAATTGCAGTCCAAATTCTCTGTCGGCAAATTAATTGGTATAGTTCACTCACATTGTTATGCTTACCATTTCACTTTTCTCCTGGTGGGGTTTTCAACGAACCTTAGTCAGAAATTAATTCCACCTGTATATAAATCAGTGCACGAAAATCCATACTATAGCTATCACATTACATTTGAATAATTATAAATTGTCTTTCCACTAAGATTTACTTAAAAAAGAGTAAGGTACAAATCATGGAATGTGTTGTACAACCAATGAGTGATATATTTGGGATCATGCAATGATAATGATTATTTTGGAAATAATTGAAAAGTATCGTTGGGATCTTGGAGTAATTTAGAAAGATTTAACTATTTCGGGAAGGTTAAATTTGGGAAATATGGGAATTATACTCCTACTTTGGTTTCCAATGGGAAATAAGTTATTAATAAAGACTATAATCACTTTTACTCACTATTCATACAGTATCTTAAAAGTAAAAAAAGGAATTAGTACTAGTTAGTAGTTGCTTTTTAAGTTATTAATTTCAAGACTAATGTTTAATAAAATGGGCAGAGTATTGGAAACTTTAAGATCCATGATAGTTAGGGACGAATTTGAAATCAAGAGGGGAAAAGACTAAAGAGGAGCCTTGATCCTAGCACAAGGCAGTCCGAATCAATTAATGATATTTATTTACTTTTCCTATAATATAGGGTTCTTGGCAAAAGCTTAAGGCTTAATCAACCAAGGTAATAGGAGAACATTCATATAAAGGATAAAGGACAACAATATCCAATATAATCAAAAGCATACAGAAGAGATATATTTTTGGGGACCAGCAAACGAAGTACACTTAAATTCACAAAATTTTCGGGGTGTGGAAAGACAATAGCAAACATAAACAATATCCAGATGACACTAACACACGCACACGACTAGCTAGTGATTCAAAAAAGACCATTACCAATGGATGAGGGGCATGAAGGATGGTATTGCGGACTGAAGGCTAGTATGAACATGCCCTGAAACATCCCATTCACATTTACATAGAAAGCTATTTTGTACCGACATTCTATTGCAATTCTGTAATAAACTTGACTTAGGTGTTAATGCAGATTGAAAATCTATAACATTATCTTGATCCTCCCACTAAAATCGATGGGAGTACTATCGCACAAGTGTTTGCCGTACTAAATATAAGAAAGGACTCTTTCTTATATTTTTGAATACATATGCATGTATGCATATCATAATTACATATTATGTTATTATGGTTTCGAAAAATCAGAGCGCCAGCATCACACAATTGCTGCAATATGCAACGCAAATGTAGAGGCCCTTTTATTCCTTACATACTTTTGTCTAAAGCACGAAAAAAAACTTGTGTAATAGCCCTCTCAATATCGTTAACACCCCATAAGAAGATAAATTTAAAAAAGTAGAAAGCGTAGAAAAATACTAGTATGAACTACACAAATAAACAAATTAATGTTAGTTTACGAAATAGAAGGAAATCTTTAATTTAAATACTAAATAATGACACTCTATTAGCGACAGTTGAAGTTAAACTAGGTAAGTAGATTATGTTAAGTATCGAAAACAGTTCTCAAAAAGAGTAAGTAAAAAAATCGTTTCAATGTAATATACAAAAGATTAGAACTAACAAAATAAAATAAAGGAAATTAGAAAGAAGCATCCCCAATTTCAAATAGAATGTCGTTACGTCTACCACACACAATAAAAAGAATATCAAACTATAATAACCTTTTCTCCGGAATCCGACGGTAGATAGAAGACGAGTACAGTTAGGAAAGTCAGTCCAACGCAAGGTATGATCAGGTTCACCGTGTAAAACAATGTCTTTCGCCGCATCGTCAGCTTGAACGTGATATCTGAAAATGGAATAAAGATTATCAAATGTTAAAACATTGACATTACTGTCTGATATCTAGATTTGTTTCGATTTTAGTACAACATCACAATTTCCAGTCACAGTGAGTCTCTGAAAATTTGATTCCGCAGTGTAATTTCATTAATGCCCTCTCTTTGATATCGTTCGTCGAATCGTTGAGTAGAATAGAATAGAATATAATTTTTCTTTATTAAAGTGACCAAGACTCAAACAAGATTGTTAGTAAAACTTACGACTATGTTAGTAAGTACAGACACTAAACAAAAATACAAGAAATAACGGTTGGGCACCGTTGCGACATCCCATGAGAGACGGCACAGCAGTGAACCACGTAAACACAGTCAAGGCGACTCGCAACCATGTTTAAGACACTGTTGGAGCTGCCCCACACCCTGCGCACCAGGGAAGCGAACCTTTTACGCATTATTGCGTAAAAGCAATCTACATGCGCATCTGCGAACATCCCTGACGCACTACAGAAACGGGGCAGCCCCACCAGTATCCTAAACGCTACACGATTACTGACAAATGCGGGCACTGACTAGACAGGTCCAATCAAATCTGTGTGGTTTTTTCCTCAAAAGATCATCTCAGACACTAATCGGTATGGACCTCATATAACCTGACCAAGATTATGTCTGGACTGTGAAAGAGACTGTGACCTCTGAGTTTGTTCCGATGATTTTTCTCAGAGTAGTCGGATAGGAAACACCGACCTCATCTGGTTTTAAAACTTAATTTATATTGACATGTAGTAGTGTTTTTAAGACCAACATAATGATTCCCATTTGCTGTGAGTTCGTGTGATCTGGGGGCCTAAAAAGGCCACTTTGGCAGAACCACATAAGGATAACATAATGGGCAGTTAAGTTAATCGTATCAAATCCCATTGGTGAAGCATTTTTCTGTTTTTTTTTTTTGGCTGTGCTAAAATACTAATCAATCCGATCCAAATCCCACCCCAATCGCTTTGATTATACGTAGTGCAGCGAAAAAAAGAAAAACACGCACTGTCTTCGCCATATTACGATTCATAGTGTTATCCTTTTATGATTCTCAAAGTGGCTTTTTTAGGCCCCCTGACGTCTAGAAGATTCGATACCGCAATGTGATTTAATGAATGTCTAATAAGATGCTTCTACTTATTTACTTCTAACCCGTGCTTATTAGTTCAAACTACAGCACCCTACTTACATAACATACTTCCAATTACAATCTGAATCATTTTCAAGGATATTGCAAATCCATTGCTTCATAAGTTAGAACAAATTGTCCGCTCAACAACGAAAATAACGCTATGAATGTTTTTGAACTGTCAAAATTAAAGCCATTGCTAACGTTAGCGTGTTACGGAATTACCCCTCAGGTTCTATTCTAATTAAATTACGTTTATTATTGCTCTGTGTAGATTCGCCACAAATGATTTAAAACAAGTTTACTGTACTGCAGGGATGGCCACTATGATCACTACATAGTATAAAACAAAGTCGCTTCCCGCTGTCTGTCCATGTGTATGCTTAGATCTTTAAAACTACGCAACGGATAAGGTTAAGGTCTCCTAAGGTTTAGCCAGCGTTTGCAATGTAAGCGCACAAAAATATGTTTGTTACGACATCACATTACAAATCTTTTGGTTTTCTGTACTATAATATGCATGTAAACCTTCCTCTTGAATCACTCTACCTATTAAAAAAAAACCGCATCAAAATCCTGCGGTTACAAACATATAACAAACATATTCGTATGTCGTAACAAACATATTTTTGTGCGCTTACATTGCAAACGCTGGCTAAACCTTACGAGATAGATCAAATTAATGTACTACGGAATTGTATATCTTAAAAATATCAATAAAAAAATCCGCGATGGTATACGTTTATCTCCTAAGGATAACCCACAGTAACCATTTTTATCTTTTACATATTACAAAAAAATTATGGGTTATTTACCAAGCTATTTTAAAGGGGACAGAGCGGCTGGCCGGGCGATACGAAGTTTGCCGGGTCAGCTAGTTTTGTATAAAATCAACCCTTCAAAGGGGACTTTTAATCACAAGAGACATTTTAGATTAATACTTTACCTGAAAACGGTTCTGGACAGCAAGGATAGTACTCCTCATTCCTCGTAGCTGGTACTTCCAGTATGTCCCATTCCACTGACAGGTAGAATTCGCTCAAATCTATGCCAACGTGGACTAAACTGCTGCCTGAAGCCTGGTCCATGTGCTTTAGGTCTACCTGGAATATCATAGATACGAATAAGTCAATCTTCTGTAAACCGACTCTACAATGTGAAAATTGATTGTATCTTATTAAATGTATTCCCAACTAGCTTAGCTAACGTTACTTATAATAGAGTAAAAAGTCAGGTAAATAAATTGGGTTTTTTACCTGAGCACCATTGTAAGTCCAGGATCCGAATTTCATGAAGCAGGTTTGTTCGTCGAAGGGGAAGTATTCTACGTTGATCTCGCATGAGGACTTGTAGATTGCGGGCGGCTTCCAGTTCACCTCGCCGGTGTACTTCAGGGTGGCTTTTGTCATTAGGGTCACCTAGAATTCAAAGGATTGGTCGTGTTGGTCTTTGGCGTTTTTAAAGCAATCGGTATTAATTAATGTGGGTGTAACAACCAACGCAAGGACTAAAAAGTAGGCACAGTTTCTTAAAATTGACAGCGCCTCTACCAGCACGCATAGCATGACGACGTTTTGTCAACGGAAGAATCACAGAGTACTTTTTGATATACTGGGAAGAATAGACCAAATGACACATTGCCATGCTTAGACGCGTAGATTGCGTACAAATATTTCTACAATCTGTCATTTTGTCTATTCTTCCGTCGACAAAACCCGTTTCTACGACGGTCATGCTACGCGTGCAGGTAACCCGGTCGACACTCGTTGTAAACTATAGCAGGATATCTAACCCCACCAACTCCCTATCTACCACCTAATGAGCAGCTTCCTGCAGGGTGTAACCTTCCGTGGCCCGCTTGGGAGTCCCCGAACCGTCTCCGAACCTAAGTGGGAAGATGTAAGTCGAATCTCGTAAAGTCCTGCTGCCCGCAGGGCGTGGATGTGGAGCGGTGTCACAAACTATACTCCACCTCCTAACCTGACCTTTGTGCCTCAAAACATGAAAACCAAAGTGACCTCTGCGCTGCCACCGATAACAACGTAGAAGTGGCGAAGTTTTGGGCCAACAAAATTTAAATCCCTATCGTGCCAGCGACACGAAGAAGAAAAGTACCCCCTTACTAATAAACGTTGTATAACGTCTGTATAGTTACACAACGCTTTGTCTTCTTCTTTCGAAAGTCAGATTACTGACGACTGAAAGAGAGAAATCGGTGTGTAACTATTCATCTGATATAATACGTTTATTAGTAAGGGGTTAGTGTGGGGCCTGTATTGTTTTAAAATTTCCAAGCTATTGCATTTTGAAAATTTCATGTTCTTGCTCACCCTATAGATAAGTCTTTTGATTAATTTGATTTGATTCAGATGGAGTTTCTTGCCCGTTCTTCTCCATAGAGATCTACGTTTTGGAATGGGCAACTAGTTTCAACTTTCTGACTAACTGACAGACTATTTAATTTTGACAATTCATAAGTGCCTATTCATGTTTAATTGAAATAAATGCTTTGAGTTTATGAGAACCTATACTGACTGGTTTGCTTTTCCGCACCATTTTGAGTTTTGTTTGTAAGAGTCCGACTATGTGTGTAGTGTTGTGTTTTTGTGGGATTCATGGCAATTTCTGTTATCAGTTAAGAGCGTTTACGCCGTACAGCATTTCATACAAACTTTCAAGCCCTTATTTTTAGAGATGAATGAACAGATTTTAATGAAACTTCTTATGCATAAGCAGGATACAAAGGTCTAACAAGTTAGTAGAGAACATTTTCGAAATGTCTTATTTAATAAAAGATAACTGGAAATCTATGTTTCTATAGAAAATTTAAAATCGGTCTAATTTGGCTGTAACACTGTTTTTCGAAAATGTTCTCTACTAACTTTTTAGACCTCTGTATCCTGCTTATGCGTATGAAGTTTCATTAAAATCGGTTCATTCATTTCTAAAAATAAGGGCTTCAAAGTTTGTATGAAATACCGTACGGCGTAATCGCTCTTAATGTTTATGTATACATTTAATTGAAACCAAAGGTAAGAGGGATGTGGATAAGAAATGAGTACAGAGGAAGTGAAAAAGGCACCGGTAACTGAAAAGTTGTGTGGAAACCGGTTGTCATGGTATGGGCATGTGTTACGGAGGAATGAGGAAAATGTCGCGAGGAAAGTTTTGAGTAATAATGTCGATGGCTATAAGAATAGGGGATGAGCAAAGAAACGATGGATGGACTGTGTGAATGATGATGTGGTTAGAAAGGGGGTGACTACCGAGATGACGACTAATAGAGAAGTATGGAAGAAAAAGACATATTGCGCAGACTCCACATAAATTGGGATAAGGGTAGGAGAATTATGAATTATTATTATTATTTATTTATTTGTCAGATAACATGATCTGTTATGGTTAGTAACAACAGGCGCTTATAAACTGTGTTAGCAGATTCCGAATCCATACTAATATTATACATTCGAAACTAACTCTGTCTATCTGTATGTTACCTTTTCACACCTAAACCATTGAACGGATTTCGATAAAATTTGGCAAGAGAGATAGATTGCATCCCGGGGCCTACCCCGGGATGCAATCTATCTCTCGATGTCTATCTCTGGATGTCAAACCTCGCGGGCGAAGCCGCCGGCGAAAGCTAGCTTAAATATAAATAACAATTTAAAAAAAATATTTTATCGTCCCAACCACGATGCTTACCCAGAGCGAGTGCATCGGACACGATACTCTCGCGGGCGACGATATTTACTCGCAACTATTTTTTTTTCAGGATGCTATTGCTGCTGCTGCGTACTCTGCGCAACAGGGACGACACACGCTTGCGTCTTATTGCGTAAAAGTCATCCTTACGCGCTTCGGCAAACATCGCGGACGCACTGCCGAACCGCGGCAACCGTAACAACATCCTGAAGACGTTGTGTTGTACCCGCAGAGCGCAGTATACCTTTTGAGTGTAATTAACCCACAGGTTGCTCGTGTATTATGACGACTTGAAACCATAGGTACTCACTTCATAATTTCCATCCCAGTTGTTATAAAGAACGATGTCAGGCAACCAGATGTGTTCAGATGGCACGTACAGCATCTCAACGCCACCGTACTCATCCGGGTTCCACTGCAGCTTGTAGTCGAACCATTTCTGGAACACGTCATGATATCTTCAAAACCGTGCCACTTCTACACTCCAACTGTTTTTTTGATTATTTATTTAGTTATGCGGAAGACTACAAACAGGGGGCCTAAAAAGGCCACTTTGGCAGAATCATAAAAGGATAACATTATGAACCATAACGGACAGTTAACTGTTAAGTTAATCGTATCAAATCCAATTGGTGAAGGATTTTTCAGTTATTTATTTTTTGGCTGTGCTAAAATACCTATAAATCCAATCCAAATCCAATCCCAATCTCTTTGATTATGCCAGCCTAAAGCAGCGAAATAAAAAAAACACGGATTGTCTTCACCATATTATGATTCATAATGTTATCCTTTTATGATAAGTGGCCCTCAGTTTTCTTCCCTGATTGTCTAAGACTATGAGTTATTTGATGTGGACCTCAGTTTCACCTCAAGAAATTGAAATTTAATCTATAGTGTCCTGAGTAACATCCAATAAATCACAATCTGAATGAATTTAAAGGATTTTGCTAATCCATTGCTTCATGTGTTCGAAAAAATTGTCTGCTCAGCAACATAAATAACGCAATGAATTTTGTTGCACTGTCAAAATGTAAGCCCTTTGTAACCTACCCTTTACCTTATTACCTCGCTGGATTCAAAATGTAAGCCCTTTGTAACCTACCCTTGACCTTATTACCTCGCTGGATTCAAAATGTAAGCCCTTTGTAACCTACCCTTTACCTTATTACCTCGCTGGATTCAAAATGTAAGCCCTTTGTAACCTACCCTTGACCTTATTACCTCGCTGGATTCAAAATGTAAGCCCTTTGTAACCTACCCTTTACCTTATTACCTCGCTGGATTCAAAATGTAAGCCCTTTGTAACCTACCCTTGACCTTATTACATCGCTGGATTCAAAATGTAAGCCCTTTGTAACCTACCCTTTACCTTATTACCTCGCTGGATTCAAAATGTAAGCCCTTTGTAACCTACCCTTTACCTTATTACCTCGCTAGATTCAAAATGTAAGCCCTTTGTAACCTACCCTTTACCTTATTACCTCGCTGGATTCAAAATGTAAGCCCTTTGTAACCTACCCTTTACCTTATTACCTCGCTAGATTCAAAATGTAAGCCCTTTGTAACCTACCCTTTACCTTATTACCTCGCTGGATTCCGTTGATTCCAACTAAACTTAAGTTAGACTGCTAGCTTTTACTCGCAACTAAGGTAAGAAAGAGACGCAATAATAAGACACTTTACGGCTAAAATTACTCTGAATTATAAACTCATTGCCGGGTCAGCGGGATTGTCCGAAAGGGTTACCGCTGGCCCGGAACATAAAGGGCTAAGGAAGGAACACGGGTGGGTTTTAGTCAGTTAGAGTCTGACACTCTCCGCTCCACCCAGAGCGGGAGGAGTCATTTGATGATTTCCCCACCGCAAAAAAAAAAAAAAAGTATAAACTCATTTAAAACTAGTTCGACCGCTGGAACCTTCCACAGTCTCTTTCTCGCTCTGCATGTTAGGAAGAGATCGCAATAGTTTTACCAAGAGAATCAGCGCTAAGTATCTACCTAAGTACCTATCCCCTACCCTTAACTACCCCCTACCTATGATATCCCACCGGAAAAAAAAGGTACCTATCCACATTAAAATCCAAACAGTGTGCAAATAATAAAACTCACCTGTTCCACCCAAAGATTGGTGGTCATGACCTGGTTTTTAAGGTTGACCTCCATGAGCTGTGACAACTTCAGTCCCAGTCTGACTGTCAGTATGTCACTGACATTCGTCACAGGTCGTATAAGACGGTTGTAGTTACTAAGTAAATCATCGTACAATCGTTTTACATCCGGATTTGCTTCGAGCAACTTCACACCTGGAAATAGAACATAGAACAGTTTACCTTAGGCTTCTGTTTGGCTAATTAACGGTGGAGTTTCTTGCCCATTCTTGTCTATACGAAACTACCTTTTGGAATGGGCGGGCGACTAGTGGCGACTAGAATCAATTCTATTTAGGGCTGATTTTTCCAACGCCAGATAATTTTATCGGAGGAATATGTTTGAATTGTTGACAGTTCTTCCATACAAAAACTGTCAGATGTCAATTTTATTCCACGAATACAAATTATCTGTAGATGGAACAATCAGTCCTTAGTTGTAATTGTTGACGTTCAAAAGTGCATTTAATGTGCCTATTTGAAATAAATGATTTGACTTTTGAATTTTTAATTCAAATCTGCTGTCAGATCTTAGGGGCCGCCTTCACGAGCGAGAGAATCGCGACGATAGTCTCGCCGTACCATCAAATTTTCGCAACGTTGATATCGCCGTGTGGAGACACGTTCAAAGAGAGTTAAAAGGAATACGTGGCCGACGATAATATTGCCGCGATTCTCTCGCTCGTGGAGGCGGCCCCTTAAAAGCGGTTGTAATTGTTTGACCTAAATATCGACGAACAATCATGAATATTGAAATTCATTTAACATATAAATTGTAATTGGGCACTCGTCTATCTGTCTAGCATAAATGAATAAGCTGCTTTCAAGAAATAATACGCTCTTGAACTACTGAAAAGATAATCTCGTTTATCTAAATGAACTGTTCTTCTCCCACAGGAGTGAGTCCTATACATAGGTGTCGCTACCTCGAAAATAAATCGTAGCGACTGATCTACTAAGCGAGCGAAAGTGGTGCACTTTTGAAACGCCATAGAATAGATGGCGATAATGTGCATGCGCTCGGAATAAAACGACGTATGTGCCAAAACGAATTTACTCCTTTTTTAACAAAATAAATGAATTAAACTTAAAACTACTCTGAGTAAACTTTGATACGATAATTCTCTATGTTTTAAAGTAAATTCCATTGAATAACTCTTAAGCGTTATTCCGTGATGTCGAAAAAAGTAAAAAAATTGATATAACTTTGCAATTTTTTTGTATCGAGAAAAATTTATTGAATCGTGTATTCTTTTTACATGATACTAGACCAAAGAGTCAAAAAACATATACCAAAATGTTAAATCCCTATTCCACATACTGAACCATTTACACGAAACAGAAAACCCACATTTTTTTCAACATATCACCTATAACATACTCATAATAAAACATCTATCTCGTTTAACACTGGTAATCCAATATTAATATAAAGTGACCTCCAAAAGGTATTTGACATTTTTCCACTTGCTGAGACACCAGACACCACAGAATAATTTAAAATTCCAGTGTTATTTTTAGATGTGTGAACTGCTATAACACTTTAATTGACTAATTCAACTTTCTTTGACTTACCATAAAAAATAATCAAGTAATCCTAGTATCTGTTTCTTTTTTTAATTTCAGAGTTAAGATTTTCGACTGTTTGCCAAGACAGTGCCAAAATCGACACACAATTCTGCAAGCGACTGTACTACTACCCATGATTCAATTTTACTATAAAATAACTAGAAAAATCAACACTTTACTTACCAAAACAGCTTCTGGCATAACTTAACAATATAAACACGAATCCCAGCTTCATTTCGATAGATATTTGTGATGTTTTTCGTATATTTTTAAAGGAACATGTTTACAATTCGCGAGATGCTGCTCGATAGCCGAGATGAGGTAGTAGCGCGCATGCGTAATCAATAGTAGACTTATGCCTTTATTGTTTTGAGAGCTGTGAATTTGCAACGTTGTGGTTTGTTTGCGAGGACATAGATGGCGCTACTGGTATGGTGATTTGGTGATGTCGCGAATTTTTGAACGCTTGACGATTAATTTTTCCACTTCAAGAATTTATTAATGCACTCATTTTTTCTAGGTATGTTCAGTACAGCTTAAAGTTCTTCGTCTTTCTTGTGTTCTGGCATAGGCAGATACACACGATGAGACATCGACCTATAGGTATATTTCCAGTTTTAGCTAAGCTCACATTAGGCTTTTCGTACAATGAGAAGTCAGCATACTGGAAAATTATTTATTTATTTATTTAAATTATAGCTTGATTTGTCGTCGTGCGAACCTGTGCTCGAACTAAAACTTAACTTCTTATTATTTTGAATTATGAACTGGCAGTTTGAGTAATTTACGCGGCCTACCCAAATGTCCTTCCTTTGGTACTGTTCGTCGAATCGTTGAGCTCCTCAACTTCTGAGTTGAGCTGCAAAATTTTTGACAAATGTGAGCACTGATTGGACAGGTCCGCTCAATCTGTGTGGATCTTTCCTCAAAAGACCATTTCAGACACCAATATACATGGTCTTCACACGATCTGCTGACCAAGATTTTGTCTGGACTTTAAAAGAGACTGTGACCTCTGAGTTTGTTTCGGCCTTTCTTCTCAGAGTAGTCAGATAGGAAACGCCGACCTCATCTAGTCTAAAAAAATAGATTGACGTGTATAAGTGTTTGTACAAACCTACTTACAGAAAATAAATAATTTATCATTTATAAAAATTTGCAGGTAGGTATGCGAAACAAAAAACAGAAATTAATTGATCATAAATAATAATAATTTAATAATCACTTGCGAAACACCAAGGGGACTTGGAGTCAGCGGGATTGTCCGAAAGGGTTACCGCTGGCCCGGAACATAAAGGGCTAAGGAAGGAACACGGGTGGGTTTTAGTCAGTAAGAGTCTGACACTCCCTTCCGCTCCACCCAGAGCGGCGGAAGTCATTTAATAATTTCCCATCCGAAAAAAAAAGGGGATTTGGAGTATAAAACAAACAAAACAATATTTATAAATAATTTATTAAATTAAAATAACCACAACTGACACAATTAATAATTATAATTAATAAAATAAATCTATCGTAAATAACCTATCCTATTTATTTACATGAATACGTATTTACCGGCTTACGTATCTCTCCGTCTATTATTCGTAATTATAAACAAATTGTGTAGCACTGTTTACCGAACAAATTATTTATTGTAGCCTTTCTCCGTAGCGTACTCGTAGCATTTTGCCGTAGCGTAACATTTCTTCGTAGCACGGCGTAGCAGGCGTAGTCCCATGCCTAAAGCCTCCTCTACATGGCGTCAGATTCATCAGCAGATGGCCATCTGCGAATGCCTCCGCCGACGTGTAGACGGGGTAATTAGCTAGTCTGTGGTAGGTATTTGACGTCGGCAGATGCTAAATACCTACCACAGATTAGCAAATTACCCCGTCTACACGTCGGCGGAGGCATTCGCAGATGCCCATCTGCTGATGAATCTGACGACGTGTAGAGGAGGCATTCCATTCACAGTTAAATTGGCTTCGCATCGGAATAATTTGGCAGTAAAGTACAGACGCCAGCACATCAACCTACTACAATCTGTCAAATGTCTTTAATAGATTTTCAACTTTATCGGTAGAGCATAAGGTTCAAAGTTGATTGGTAAAATTTGACAGTTTTGGGTAGCTTGATGTGCTGGCGTCTGTACAATCAATACAATTGGTAAGTAAAACAACTCGTTACATAAATATAGGAACTAAGCATCGTTCAACTATCTTTCGTTTTGCCTCTTAATACTATAACTTCTTCTGTAAGGAAACGACTCGTGGGAATCTTCATTATCTGCGGAAGTTAAAAAAACGTACGTTACACAAATATACAATCATCATCATCATCTGCCTAGCCTTTTACCAACTATGTTGGGGTCAGCTTCCAGTCTAACCGGATGCAGCTGAATACCAGTATTTTACAAATACAAAATGTTCTCAAAAATCTTATTTGCCACCTGAGTGGCAGTTCATGTATTTCGCATGCGAATCTGTCTCAATCAGTCTCAACTCAAATACCTCTAATTTACATATACATTTTTGATACATTTTTGACATAGATTATCGCTAAGATAAAATCGCGACTAGATTTAAAACGTTTTCAATTAAGAAAATTGGCCCTCAGATACCAACTACATGAAATCAAGCCATCGGATTGACATCAAAACACTCACCTCTAACTTGATATTTCGGTAAGGGCCATAAACTGAACGGATAGAAGTAAGCATTCGGCAACCGTCGCACCACTATCGTTTCTTCTTGCACCATTTTCGATCCTGAAACAAGTTCTTGTAAATAAGTTAAAATTACTTAGTAAGTGCTACTTTCAATGTTTTGAGAATTTGTCTACCAACGTCCTAATTGCGTACACTAACAACCAAACATTTGTGCGTCCTAATTGCGTACACTAACAACCAAACAATTGTGCGTCCTAATTGCGTACACTAACAACCAAACATTTGTGCGTCCTAATTGCGTACACTAACAACCAAACAATTGTGCGTCCTAGTTGCGTACACTAACAACCAAACAATTGTACGTCCTAATTGCGTACACTAACAACCAAAATCTGAATCATTTCGAAGGGATATTGCTAATCCACTGCTTCATATGTGCGAAAAATGTGTACGCTCAACAACGTAAATAATGCAATGAATGTTGTTGAATTGTCAAAATGTAAGCCATTGCTACTGTAGACAATTACCCCGTTCGAGTAATTCTTTGAGTCTCCGAGACCTGCACGAAAGTTAAAACCAAGTATTCAAAACGTTCAAATTTCGTTAAAGTTTCGTGCAAGCTTCACTGATTGCATTGCGTTCTAAACACGAATGTAACATATACCATTGATGCGAATGTCGTTAATAACAATCTTTATAACGATGTGGTAAACGTTAAAACCCGATCATAGATGAACTCAGTATCTCTGCCAACTGCTGAACAGCAAAGATGCAACACCAGGTTCTCCACCTTCCTTATTTCATTCACAACACCTACGATTGCCGATACGTTGTACAACGCAGTTAACAAAATGAATGGTAACCGTCTTTTCCTAAATGCCCCGACAAGAAAATCCCTACCGGGTATTAAATCCATGCTGGTTACTCGAACGCGGAAGCGGTAGGGCAGCAATAAAAATCCCCGGTGAGAAACTAGGAAGACAGCGCATTCAATGTCACAGGCATTACGATATTATTATAATATTGTATAGGAATCTTCCTGCATGTTATGACGCTGGTCGCCTGTTTCCATCCTTCCTGAATATAATAATGGATTGTGTTTAAAGGCCTACCAGAAAAATACCTATTTCACTAGCAAAAAATTCAAAATACCTGCCGGATTGGATACATGCTCACCAAATTGTGTTTCGTAAAGTATTGTAGAAATGAACCTATTTTCCTTTTTAATCTATGCCACATCCTATGTCGACGCACGGGGCCCCTATTTCTGTGTAAAGGGTTTAAAGTAACCTAACCCTTTCTTTTTTTATCGTTGAGAAATGCTCATGCATTCTGCACTACCACGGGGAGATAGTGCAGTTATGTGGGACTTTAACCCACTAAAACTCCACGGTGTCGCCGCTTACGGTGGGAACACGGGCACGCGTTAGCACTCATCCGTGAACCCGCCGCGGCTGTCCGTCACCGGACCTTCCTCTCATCATCGCCGGTGCACCAGAACACATATCTAGTACGCCGTGACCACCCCAGGGACCAAACCAGCACATGGGCGCCAGACGACCCCGTGTTTGGGCACCCTTGGTCCCCCTGCGACGGGTGAGGTCATTGGCCCCGCCGCCTGCCAATTTTCGGCCGCAGAGGATAGGGAGAGCGGCCAACCGACAATCCTCCTCCCGTGCGGCCCCAACGCGTCCGCCATCAGACGGTCCTCTCCCGCCGCGGCCTCCAACCCTCAGCCGCGATGCCTCCCATACGACATCGCGGCCCACCTCAGTTGCGATGTCGACCAAGCGGCACCGCAACCTACTTGTTGGCCGCTACGTCGTCGGCTTACCCTGACGAGCGGCCCCTTCTCGGGTTCCTCTTCACTTCACCTAAAAACATGGTTGCTTGCGAAAAAATCAATTAATTGAGTTTTTTTTTTTATAGATCGTTTCACCCATTGGAGGAACCCTATTGAAAATGGCTCTTTCATTCAAAGTAGTTTAATTATAATTTAAAAAAAAAACTAACTAATATAATCTATATCTATGGTTTTTTATACGATCAAAATGAGCATTATGAGTCGTGCACATTTGGATTTTCTAAATTTTTGTAGATATTTAAATATACAAATAACTGTTTCTACTAAATCAGTCATTAAGTCCACTACTTCAGTCTTATTCCTAACTCAGTAGAGAATGCTCCTATCTATATAAACTTAATTAAATAAATAAATTTTTTGCAGTCTGCCGACTACCCAAAAAGCTTTTGCATCTTTTGGTGCTTTTGGTCATTTATTCCGAACAGCAGTCTTCCATTCGCTTCAAAGCTATAAATTCCATAAAGAGAACATTCATAATACAATGTTGACAATTGACCTACATGTACCAGTTACTTCCCGGTTGTGTGTGTTAGGAACCACCATTTATCACTTAAGGCGATGTGCATAAAAATGAACGCCACAGATTTATGGATATTGGACATAATTGATGTTGTATAGCTTCTAACAATGTTTGCGTCAGAGAAAAACAAAATAGGCTTGCCTCCTTTTCATTCCTTAGTTGGATAGTTCTCGAAAGCAAACAAAATTCCGTACGAAAGGAGCTACAGATCCTTGACCCGTGTGTCCTTGGGTATGAGACAGAAGATAAAAGTAATTTAAAGTAAAAGCACGATCCCTGACACAACCATAAAAGAGAAAATGTTTGGCCCTCACATTCTCACTAAATTCTCAATCAAAAGTACATACATATGATGTCGTGAGTTCAAGCAGGAGCTTGCAACCTTTTAATTCGACATATATATTGTAGAATTGCAAATATAAAACATTCAGGAATCATTCATCCAACTTCATTTTTCCGTACCAGTTTCTCGTACCACTCGTACTTTTTTTCGAAGAAGTAAAAAGAAAGGGCTTGATGCAAAGAAAAAGTACAGCGTTTTCTAAAAAAGAAGCATTGTTGCCTTCTGTCCAACATAATAACAGTCTGGAACTTCCATCCGCTCAACTGTTGAAAAATCAAATTTGATCTAAAACAATATAAATTCACTTGTCTCATTAGCCACAGTTGAGCTAGCGATCCATATTTATACTTATAATATAGAAATCAGTTTTCAAAGAACAATCAGCTCGGCTCGGCTTGTGTTAACTTTTGGGAAAATGCATCAGCGGTGCTATTCTGTAAAAATCTCACCGTGAAAACTTACGTGAAGTGAGCGTGGAGTGAGCTGTCAATAGTGACAATTCCTAGCAAAAACAAACTCACTTCACCTAAGTTTTCACGGTGAGATTTTACAGAATAGACCTGCAGGATCTGTTTCTGATTTCCTTCTCCAAAGGCACAAAATTAAATATCTCAACTCGACTGGAAAGAAGGTGTGTCTTAAGTGCTTATAAATAAAATACCCCGTAAACATAACTGTGATGACGTGCGACATGTTTGAGAAGCAGATGGATGCAAACGTGACTAACACGTGAACTTGGTGAGACATTATGCGTAAAGTGGTCGAACAGCTAACAGGAACAAAGGCCTTGTTTGTAAACACCTCGACACAAAAAAAAATCTTCTCATTTCTTTCATTTGAAATCTGCGAGGGTGGTTGACTTGACATCCCAAAGTCGGTAGGTGCCACCGTCTCAGATTTTCTAGGTCTGGTTCCTAAGATTCACACTCAGGGTAGCCACCAAGATGCAGATAGCTGAATATACTTTTATAAAAAGCATTCCACTCATGTCACAGATTCATGTCAACAAAGATCTAAAAGAAGAGAGAAGAGAAGAGGAAGGCACGTAGACAACGTAGAGTGTAGACAATAAACGTCATAGTGAATCTGAGCAGATGGCTTCAAACGTGACTACTCACGAGACGTAGTAGGAAACTTTATGACTGTGGGTGTGAAGTACTTTAGTTATTAACAGACTATAAAATATTTCCTTAGCTGACTGCAGAATTGTAAACAGCTCGGACAATTTGTATTCTTTTACATGACATGAGAACTTCCTGCATTCATCGTATCAATTTTAAGGCTTCATAGTAGTGATTTTGTCATTCTATTGATTCTGTAACCTAATGCAATTACTACCTACCCTCTTTGGTAATTATTCATAAATAATACGCCTGGAAATTATATTTGTGTAAGGAAGGTAAGGACTGATGATGAGGATATTTTAATAACACCGTTTGAATTACTTCAGACGTTTTGTCTACCACACGACACAGACGACAGTCGACAAAATCTGACTCCGGCAAATCCAAAAATTCAAAATTAAGGCCATACAGTGACATCAGTTAGTATATGATCCTGATGTAATCTCATGTTTTTAGACAAAAACAACGAATTTAGCCTCCAAATAGTTCGCGAAATATAACCAAGTGTTGGTAACCTACGCACAATTTGCGATGGACATTAAGGAAATGGAACATCATAAGTGGGCCTCGGGAGAATGAAATTCGCGCAGTGTGTCATGACAGTGACCTGTATACAAATACGATTTGTAATAGTATAAAGTGGTATCATTTTCATAACTGTTATTTATAGCTTCTGGAGAGTTTATGATGATGGTTGGAGATCAAGACAAGACCATATCTAGACCACTCTGGTTAAAAGCACTATGGCCCTTAGTGTCATAGTGTCCCGTGAACAGCCATGCCCATTACTTCAATATCTTTAGGAATGGACAAAAACAAAGTAACCTGTCTGAGATGGGGTGCTAAAATTTTCTTTTCGAGCTCGCTTCACTCGCACTTGCATCGTATTTCTTCAATCTTCTGAAGGTTTTCTGCATAGGTCATGAATAGTAAAAAGAAAATTAACCTAACCGAGGCGGAGTGCTAAAATTTTCGAGCTCGCTTCGCTCGTTCTCGCTTATTATTGGTTCTTTTTGTAAAATTACCCTTATTGGCCCGGGGCACCAAATCTCAAAATACGCCACTGTCCATAACGAGACTTAGGTACCTACCTATTTGAAGATTTAGGTTAAGATCTAGATCTACACTCTAGTTTCGATTTAGATGGCACAAGCTACACACACTCTTGGGAGACCACATTTAGCTCATTGATAAATTTCTAGCAAAAGTACCTATTACGATTCGATGAGGATCAGATTTAATAGGTTAGGAAGTATAAAGCCTTAAGTACAGTTGTCTCATCAGGAACGGGTTTCTATGGTTCCAATTCTGTCCAAATTTAAACCAAATTCTTAAGACGAAAGTATGTGTCTTATTCTTTCATTCAAACAATGGCACGAGAAACAATCGTAAATAGGTCAAAATCACATCACACTTGTAACGATTTACAAACGTTTACCGACGTCCGGTGTGTCGGTAAGTGCACTACTAATATGGGTCAAGCGATCAAAGACGCCGCAAGGATCGTTGACATGCTCCTGAGTTCACTTAGATACAGTTTTGGTGTCAATGATCTAAATGGAGCTATGTTCACAGGTCTTAAAATACTCGGAGTGCGTTTTGTGATTTATAAGACGTTTGATTGATCGTTTTATGCGTGTGGGCACGCGGATTGCGTGCTTAGAGTCATAAAGATTGATATGTTATGCTGGCTGCAGTATTTGTAAAAGACTATTAGGGTGATCTCTGTCTTTATCCTGGTGAAGAATCATGCCGTCATCACTGAATGAAACTTAGAAATGATGTGTTGGTTGGTTCTCACAAAAAACATATGTGTTTGCAAAGTAGGTAGGTATATTCAAACCTCCATGAAACCCGGAGATTTCTTAAGACTCAAGTTTCTCTATCCCTTAGGACCGATTGTTAACATTGTAGGATTTAGGAAGCATAATTAGCCTATAATGTTCCCACTGCTGGGACACTGGGGCCTCCTCTCTGCAAGAGGGAGTGGGCCATAGTCCATCACGCAGGCCGATTTTGGGTTAGCGGATGTCTTCGGATTTTTGTTCTAGGACATGCCGGTTTCAACACGATATTTTCCTTTACCGTTTTGAGAGCAGTGACGAAAAAATTTACACAAAGTAAAGTGCCAGCTTGGGTTTGAACCCACGACCTACAACTCGTAAGTCACGACCACTGGGCCACCACTGCTCATTCACTGCTCACTATTCATTTGATAAGCGTTCAATAATCCATACTAATATTATAGATGCGAAAGTGTGTCTATCTGTTGCCTCTTCACGCTTAAACCGCTGAACCGATTTAGATGAAATTTGGTACAGAGATAGTTTGAGTCTCGGGAAAGGACTTAGGATAGTTTTGATCCTGATATTCCCACGGGATCGACACTTATGCAAGTGACACTGCGGAGCGCTTCTAGTACTTTAATATTCTTAAGATATGCAACCATTTTTGTTGGCATCGTGAACCTTGATCTAGAAGTAACCTTAGATATTTGGTATCGACTGACTGACTGCGGCTGCTTTGTCGGTCTAGTGGTCGCAAACGCTACTGCAGCAGTAGCGCCACCTTATGCTCATAAGGCCTTGGGTTCGATGCCCATAGGTCGGGAAAAGTGTTGTTAGATTTTTCTGCCAGGAATTTCTCAGTGGCAGTCCAGTGTGGATTGATGCCCGGTTGGTGGCCCCTATTTAAATATGGCTCGCCCCTATTTAAATTTTATTTCTGATGCAATGTCAAGTAAAAAACAAGAGGCGATTGATCTGAGCAACAACAGGCTCCTTGTACGACCTCATTCAATGCCCTCATTGTTTTGATGAGCTGGACAATGCAAATGATGCCGCAACGGGTCAATTTTACAGCCACAAAATAACCTGGGTAGGTTTTTTTTAAATGCACATTTCCGTCGATGCCTCTAGAACACACCAGGATAATTGTACCATATCTAGAGCTGGATTTACGTAGGTACTGTAGAGGCTTTATGTGTAGCACTACGTTTAGTATGACAGGCTGGTTATAATTGTATGGTTATTCCATTCAAAGATTCAAACAAATATATGTCAGATATCTTAAGATTGTGTTTTTGGTTATAAGACGTGATTCATATATTTTCTGTAAAGCTGTGAGGTTCTTTTTAACAATACAATAGTTCCAAGTCTACGGTCTTTTAATTATAAACTAGGAACTGTAGAGGTCCAGTGCAGACCTCTACAGTACCTACCTATAAGCAACAACATATAAATAACACTATAAAATATTGGACTTTTTTGCTACCTACAAAAGTTTTAAGTTTAATGTTTTGACTTTGCCAAAGCTAAATTTTTCATGAATTTTTATAGGCGAAGGTGGTGTGATTTTCTATTATCATTTGCAGGGCCAACATGGCCAGAGATGGCACAAGACATGGGAGACTTGGAAGGAAAAAGGGTAGAGGGGGTAGGGGTATTTTGTCCCAGCAGTGGGACAAAATATAGGCTAATAAAAAAAATCTGGAATAGATCTACAAATTCTACACTATTACCATTATTGTATACCTAAACATAATATACCTTCACACCTGTTTTTCTGCGACGGGTTAGGTAGAAGTGTTCCTATAGTAGGTACCTACATCGACTTTTCGCCAATTATGTTTAAGCAGGTAATAAAGTTGATATCCAATATTTTATATTAACAATTAATAATAAAACATTTACCTTTGTTATCGGACCTGGCAGGCAGCGCAGGCGCAGCGTTGACCGCGTTCACGGCAAGCGCGCATGCGTAGAACAAAGCAGTGCGCGCGTACGACATGCGTGCAGCGGCAGTAACGACTGAAGGACTGATGGCAACTCAGCGGCAATTCTCAACGTTCATGTTTAATTGTGTGCACACAATTGGAGCTACGGTGTAGGGCTGCGAGTAAGAATCAATCCAAGGTTGGGACTATACGAAGTCCTATGTAATTTTAAACCGGAGTCATCGAAATAAAAGTTTTTTTCTGGATTTCTGCCCACCCCAAGGTTGTGCCCGTTAAAACAGAAATTATACATACTAAGGTCATCATCTTCCTGCCCCTATCCCAATGTACAGATGCCAGCACATCAAGCTACTACAACCTGTTAAACTTTAACTGTTCTTGCTTGGTGGGCCTGTTTTGACGTCGGCCCAGCCTGTCTTCTCTGACGTCCTTGTTAGCCGCCGTCTCGGTAGCCATCCCTTTCTACTCATCTTTCACAAAATCAATTCACCGTTCCTTAGGTACTCCCTTACCTACTCTTATACCATACATACCCTAAAACTTTACTCCCATTTTCCTCGGCATGCCCATACCATGAAACCCGACTTTCACTGTTCATACGACTTTTTGGGAGGTCAGAAACGAGCCAGGGGCGCTTCCCTGCTCCAGAACTAGATCGCCGAAATCCCAGAATATGTAGGTACGTTCAGCAACAAAAGTCGATTAACACTTCAGTTTTTTTATTAAGATTTAAAAAACTGAAGTGTTAATATTTTGCTCAATAACTGAGATTAAAAAAAAAGAAGTGTTAATCGACATTTGTTGCTTGTACATTCTGTTTTGGGTCTACTGATTTTCTTCTGCTTCCATTTCTATAACGTGCTCTGTCTGCTCTGTTCTGCTCTGGATCTCAGGTGACCCAAGGTAGATCTTTAAAATACCTACTGATATTCGGCTTTATTATGAGTCCGTGCAACACTGGTCACTTTCCCTTACTCGTCAGTTTATTAAATTCGACAGTTTCGTTGATTAGTCAGTGATTGAATAGTTTTACAGATTAGACAGTTGCGTCAACTCGAGTTTCCAGTGGAAAATGGATAATCTTCGAAGTTTCTTAAATTTTTAGGTACCCAATGGCAATAAAGGCTATTTAAGACTATAGACGGTCTATAGTCTTAAATAGCCTTTATGGCAATAAAGGCTATTTAAGACTATAGACGGTCTATAGTCTTAAATAGCCTTTATTGCCATTGCGTTGGGTTGGGTCTATAATAGACCCAACCCAACGCAACCCAGCGCAGGGCACGCCGCGATAGCGGCGATAAGACCCCTCTTTGAGGCGTGGCTAGAGAGGCGCCACGGCGCCCTCACCTACCGCCTGACGCAGGTCCTCACCGGACACGGAAGTTTCGGGAGGTTCCTGCACATCATCAGGCGGGAGGAAACGCCCAGGTGTCACCATTGCCAGGATCGTCCAGAGGACACGGTGGAGCACACGGTGGAGGTCTGCCCCGCTTGGGCGGAGCACCGCCGTGTCCTCGTAGAGACGATCGGCAGCGGCGGCGACCTCTTGCGTCCGGCCCTGGTGCAAGGCATGGTCCGGGGCGAGAGGGAGTGGGAGGCAGTCACCTCCTTCTGCGAAGCAGTCATGCTAGCGAAGGAGGTGGCGGGACGGTTCAGGGAGAGAGCCTCCCGTCTCAGCCGCGGCTCCCGACGCCGGGGGCGTCCCCCGCGGCGGCTGAGACGGGAGGCTCTCTGAAGTATAAACTCATTGCCGGGTCAGCGGGATTGTCCGAAAGGGTTACCGCTGGCTCGGAACATAAAGGGCTAAGGAAGGAACACGGGTGGGTTTTAGTCAGTAAGAGTCTGACACTCCCTTCCGCTCCACCCAGAGCGGGAGGAGTCATTTGATGATTTCCCATCCGAAAAAAAAAAAGACTAAGTATAGAGAAAATTTATATTTAGCGACGAATTCTGCCAAATTTTCAAAAATACAAAAAAAAATGTTCATATCCCATGAATTTTCACCTATTTTTATGAGGTGCTTTATTGTTGCAAATTGGTCACAATATCATCACCTAGAAGAATTACATCAAATTAAGTCACCCTATAAAGATATACAGGCGAGTTCCAATTCTCAAGCTCTTGCATTCTCTTACTAAAATGCAAATGACAGCTTAAGCTCCCGAAGCAATTATATTTATTTTGTAAAACAAAATATAATACCCTCCTTTTCAAGTTAGGTTGGTAACAGATAAAAAAGGCCATATTTTGATACAGGACGGTGAGGCGAAACAGTCGCCATAAGCTGATAACTAAATGCCAACTGAGGCTAATCTTGAATTTTCGAGTTTACTATACATGTGAAATCTTAGAACGATTTTTGGATTTGGTTTCTGGCCCCTAAACAGATTTATCTATATTAAAAAAAAAAAAAATCCAAAAAATCTTATTTCATGTTCTATTGAGGCCTGCAAAAAGTATTTATTTTAAACCTCTTCGAACAGATTATGGTTGCGTATAGCAAAATTTATAGTCTGTACTAGATAAAAGAAAAGAAAAAGAAATCCAAACCTATCATTATGCCTATCATTATAAATCAAACTCCAAATCTCCAAGTGTAATGTGTTTTTAGATTATGAAACTGCAAAAACCACTTCATTCAGTAAGAAGGAAATCTAGTGATCCACATGGCACAATAAAAAAGGTCACGGAAGAAAACCAAAGTCTTCGAGAAAAGCTACTCGAAGCCACTGATAAGCAGCATCAGGAGATGTCTAGAGCTATAGACCTCAAGGAAAAAAATACGTATCTAAAGACCAGGATACATGAAGTGAAACAAGAGGCCTGTAAACTTCGGGATAACTATAGTAGGTAAGTTGCAACAATGCGTGGAATCGCTGACTTGAGACTGATTTCTCTTCAAGCTGAGAATGAAGCATTGAAAAAGCTCATCGTCCAAGCAAAAAAGTTGAGAATTGAAGCGTCCAAACACGCTGAGAAGTTAGCCGAAGCTAACTATTATTTAGAAAACTGTCTTGCCGAAGCGTATGTTGAATTATATTATTTGAGAAATGGAAACTAAGCGTGCGTACAAGAATTTCGCCATAAAAAGAATGAAAATATAATTGATCCACATGTGTAATCACTATATTTGATCCGTCGTTACAATAGTATTATCGTGTACCGTTTCGTTACTGAAAGTTTATTATTAAATAAAAAATTAAAATTGCGTTACTTTTTTGAAAAACGTAAAGGCAGATGATAAACCAGTAGAAGTATGGAAGTGTTTAAAAGAAGATGGATTTATGTGGCTAATTTTAACTATTTATACATATAATTATAAAAAAAGTCCTGACTGACTGACTGATGATTGACTGACTCGTCAACGCCCAGCCCAAACCCTTGGACCTAGAGAGCTGAAATTTTGCACAGAGGTTCCGTTTATAATGTAGAAAGGAATAAGGAAATTTTCGAAATTCAACCCCTAAGGGAGTTAAATAGGGAATGAAAGTTTGTATGAACAATCTTATTCCTTGAGTTAATAAACTTGAAACTTGGCAGGAATACTTATCTAAGTACCTAAATTATAAAGCTAAAGGGGATTGGGGGATGTAAAAATTTGTATGGAAGAATTTTAACGCGCGGTCCGATTACCTCGAAACGCTGTATACTTAAGACCAAAAATAAAGAATTACTTATATCAGGGTTTTTCGAAAATCTATCCTTAACGGGGTGAAAGAGGGTAGTTTTAATTACACGGGGGAAGATTTTACTGCGTGGCTTGAAAAATTCGTACAAATAATCTTTGAGTCAAGTAATGAACATATTCCAAACAATTTTTCGAAATTCCACCCCTGTGGGGGTGAAAAGCGGGAATACAGTTTATACGAAAAACCACATGTCACATAGTATGAAAGTATGGGAGAAAGTAATAGAGAAAACATTTCCAAAGAAAAGTTAGATTACCCGGAACTAGTTTCGGTTTATTGTTATTGCCTCGAAAAACGGACATCCCCTTTTTATTAACTTATCCGATAGAACAGGTTATTTTAAAAGTAAGAGTAAAATACCCGTGTGACAATTTTGTCCCAATCTAGAGATATTTTTTTTTATTTTTTTCTATGGTAACCATAGAAATTGCAATAACTTTAGATCCAATCCGTTTTTGTTATATATTTGATTACAATTACTTGATGCTCTATAATAAGTAAATTATCAAGCAAACTATCAATTTTTATCGAGCCGGTGTAGTGAGTAACATCGAATTTTACATATTTTCGATTTAATTTTTTTATGGGCTTATTTCATGGCATTTGGATTCAATATTGAGACAAGCTGTTGCTTTGACACTAAGAAGTACCAATTTAAAATATCATATCCAAATCTTATGGTATCTAGAATTTACAGGATTCTGAAATTTGGGCGCTAGGGTTGGCACAAGTCGTATTTAAAAAAAAATGTTTTTTTATTGAAAAACATAATAGTAATGGGACTATGTTCCCGATACCGGTGGGCTACTATTTTTATATTTTTAAATGTTTTTTATATATTTATTTTTAAGATGTATTAATGATTCTAATGATTACAATTCTGTAAATACGTGCCTGTTATTACAAATATTTACAGACTTCACATGCTTAAATACCTACTTTAATTATCATTTTACGTAGGTAAATTTCAGTATTATCGTCATTCCAGCCTTCTTTAAGATTTTGCATTACGTCTTCTTCGTCACTTAACATAAAATACAGAGAGTACAGAAGTCAGTCTACATACAAAGTATGCTCGAGCAACGCACACATAGACACCGCTCACGGACACGTTATCTCGGACTGGTTGGGACTAAAGTGTATTTCAAATAAACTTGCGATAAATGTCATTCAACCACCCTGTACCAAAAAGTCCAAATAACTTACGATAGATATCGTTCGTCATACAAAACTGTCGCTAACATTGCATCGGTTGAGTTTCATAATACCAAACACGGAGTAAGTCATTGTTTTGATCGTGTTACCGACACCGCCCATACATTTTTTTCGTATGGTTTGGAAATATTCGGATACATTAGTAGAAGGAGGTGAACAAACTTTATCGCAAGTTTATTTGAAATGAACTTTAGTGCGAGCGCAAGTGCCCATCCGCTTGAGACACGCATCTGTAAAATGCAAAAATGGAGCAACAAAAAAATGGCTATCTAAGCTCGATTTATATAATAGTTTCCTATTTTGAATCAGTATAAACGAAGTAGCTTTTGGTAAGGTTACCACGTCACAAACTATTAAGTAAGTTGAAAACATGATTTTTTGTTTGTGTAGATATTGTGTTGTTTTTAGTATCATTTGATAGATTTAGGTGTTAAACGGACAAGGGAAAATAAATTGTGTAAATAGGATAATCCGTTTTGAAGTTATTAGGGATTTTCGATGGTGAAAATTGACAAATGTAATATTTTATGTTTTTGATCTGTAAACTTTTTGTATTGTAATACCATATTTGTTGTTTTGTTTTAATATTGTAGAATAAGCTCAACAATAAATCAAACAACTAGATACGAGTGCCACAACCACGATAATTTTTTGTGCATAAGTCAAAGTTACCATAGCGCGACCGCCGAGTGTAGGTATGAAAAGTGAAGTACATACATGTGTTGCCTTCTGTACTCTATCTATTTTGTGCTTAAGCTATCGCTATCTCGGACCGCAACCTCTTCCCTTGGTATTTCGTACGGTTTTAACAATTGGAGGACGGCGGGTGGTAATGGCATCCGTCTTAATTTTGCTTGCCTTTGCTATAATCTGACATTCGAAATAAATAGATCTGGTTGTAACTCTATCAAACTTTCGAGTATGCTCTCTGTCAGACCTCCAAAACTGATTTCTTGCTTCTCCCGCTTGTTCTGAGAGTAAACCCTCAGGCATTGCAGAGTTTTGCATGATGTCTTTACCATGGACTACAATTTTGTGCAAGGTAACCATCATAGGATACCATTCCAAATTTTGGACGTACTTAATAGCCAGTGACATACAATAATCCCCAAATTTTTCGATATCAACTGGTAGCCCACAAGATAAAACTACTAATATTGTAAATAAATCATCAAGTAGCCATTGAGGAATGTTTAATATGTCTGCAAACGTTCCACGGTCTTTGTTACACAATGCTATGCGAGTAGTATTACCATCGTTGGTGGTGCCTGCATTGGGCCGCACCACATCAACCAGAAGCCCCATTTTTGCTCTTACTTCTTGTTGCACCTTTTGTTTAGTTTCTTCCACAATTTTATGCTCCGGGGAACTGAGGTATCCAGGTATCCTCCATTGTTTTACGTGCATCTTGTATCCTAGATGAAGCATGAATTCTAAGACACGTATCCACGTAATCCACGCGTGCAAAGGACTTATTTCGTACTTTATAAGTGATTCATCTGAGGCTTGAGAAAGAACGAAATGGGCATCTTAGTTGTGTTAAGTGTTAGTGATCATATTGAGCACTTCACCATCTATAATGGTCAAGTAAAGTTGAATTTTTGCTGTTAATGTTGCTGTTAATGTTTGCTGCAAATGCTATCTATTTCTTTTATTTGGTCGTCTACCCATTTTTTTCGGCAAGTGTTACATTTTTGCTCTCTTTACGATACTGAATATGTAACGGGCGACAAAATCTGAAAGTCTGACGTGTAGGGTTCATCCACAAAATCTGACCGGTACCTATCTGTAGTTATTCGTAAAGGAATAAATGTGGTAGGAAACATGCTGTTTTCGTCTTCTCGATCTTCGTAGAAGCTTTGTTTATAAAATGATTGACCCGTACTCCCATCAAATCCCCAAGATCCTTCGAAAATACAGTTCAATGTTTGTGTATTTTTTTGGGAGTGGGAGTAAAGAAATAATAACTTCACATGAGAGAACGAGACTTCAAAAAGTGTGGGAGAGCAGACCATATAACGTTACAAAAGCCTCTCTTTCAGATATTTGTACTGGAGGTGTTGGGTAACATAATTTTTTATGCTAAATGTACTTGCCTATGGTGGAAACGCGGAGTACCCCCTTGACACTTGGCAAGTTTTCAATGTCAATTATTTGTTTGCAACTGTTGAGAGTCTTATGTCTAATAGATTTAGGTGGTCTAAAGTAGCTCGAAATGTTTCGTGTAAGGTGTGCTTCACTCTGTTCGTCTCCGGCTTGACAGGCAATAAAGCATGAAAAAATATTAGTATAAATAATTAACTTTAGTTGTATGATTAGTTCGAAGTAAAACTATTAAAAAGATATAAGATAAATTCATAAATAAAACAGATAAATTCATATGGCAGTCGGGGGACCTCTTAGCATAGGTGTTCCACAGAACGGTCCCCCGACTTCCTTATGAATTTATCTGTTTTAGTCTCGTTACCTAGATTCTTTAAGTTAGGGGTGTTTAAATTATTTGATCCTTTTCCAATTACTTACACTTAATTTTTTTTTTTTTTCTGTCGGGGGTTTTTAAAATTTTTAATTTAATTTTTTATTCCATGCTTTTTGTAGGGAATCCTTCATTTTTGTATTTCATTTCTTTCATTTTCTTGCGTTTTAAGATTCAGGCAATTTGGTGTTTAATCAGGTTTTTATCCGTCAAAAAATAATTAAGTATTAATTTATACTTAGTTGAAAAATATTTTTTAAGACTAAACAGTTTTATTTGTTTTATTATATTCTTTTTCTAGTTCTTCCTTTAGTTATTCAACTTTCGTACAAGTATGTATTTCATAGCTATTAGATATCTTAGGTATTTTAGATCTAGTTTATAAAATGGGACTGCGACACTATCTGATGTAGAAATACCTACGCTTTTTAAGTAGGTAGTCCATTCGTAATAAAAATAGTCAAACTCAGTGGTCGTAGGTACCAGTCATCACTTCACTTTCCTCATCATTCTAGAGCATTGATCAGACAAAAAAATATTTTCAAGTTTTTAGTTTTCATTTCGTTAGTTAATATTCCTCATTCCCTTTCAATACAGTGTACATTATTATTCTTGTCAAGCCCTTGCATTTGATGCCTATATTGAAGGAGTTGTGAAAAAAAATATAATACGCCATTTTGTGATGGCGGCCATCTTGGATTTGAAATTTTTAATAGCGTATAGTATTCTACTAGTCAAGCCCTTTCATTTGATACCCATATTTAGGGAGTTGTGAAAAAAAATGTAATTCGCCACTTTGTGGTGGCGGCCATCTTGGATTTGAAATTTATCATAGTGTATAGTATTCTACTATTCAAGCCCTTTCATTTGATACCCATATTAAGGGAGTTGTTAAAAAATATGTAATCCGCCATTTTGTGGCGGCGGCCATCTTGGACCGATTTTCATCAAACATAGCTAAGAACACTCCCGACTAATTCACCTATCAAACAAAATCAAAATCGGTTCATCCGTTCGGGAGCTACGATGCCACAGACAGACACACACACACACACACCACACACACACACACACACACAGACACGTCAAACTTATAACACCCCGTCGTTTTTGCGTCGGGGTTAAAAATAAAATCCAACATAAAATTTAAACCTACAAACAAAAAATATTATTTTTTGTGAAGTGATGTAAAATCAAAATTATCAGAAAAAACTTTAGAAGTGAATAACTCCTAGATACCGCGAGATTTGGATGTGTAAATTTTTTTAGTGATTGGTTTGGGTCTAAATATAATTTACAATAAATATTGAATCCAACTAAGTAAAGATACAACCATGAAAAATCAAAATCTAAAAACACAAAAAAAAGCATATTTCTTTACATCTGTACTAGTTAGTACTCTTTTGTATTTTTTTTCAAATACCTTTACTATAGTTTTATTACACATAATAAAGAAAAGGTTAAAATAATGCGTATTTTTTTGTAATTCGTTAATTTAGATAAGTTAAAAAAAAAAGTTAAAAAATTTTTTACTCGTGTTTGTTGTAAAATTGGAACACTGGTATTTTACTCTTACTTTTAAAATACCTACCCTGTTCTATCGGATAAGTTAATAAAAAGTGGATGTCCGTTTTTCGAGGCAATAACAACACTGTGTGCAGCTCGAGAAACAATGGACGCCACTTTTACACTCCGCCAATTGTGCGCGAAGTACAGACGTGCACACAAGAACTTTCATATAATGTTCATTGATCTGGAGAAAGCATATACCCCGGGATGTGTTGTGTTGAAAGAGAAAGGTTTGCCCGGCAAGTATGTAGAGTTAATTCGTGCTGTGCATTCAATATCGTACCTACGTCGCGTCGGGTCGGCTGCTGGCAACACCGAGTTCAGTGTGGCTGTAAGCATGCACCAAGGGTCGGCTTTTTGTCCTTATCTCTTCCTGTTGATTATAGACGTTCTTACGTCGGACATACACGTTTTCGTTTTTTGACAACGACTTCCGAAATTAAAGTTATTTATCACTTTGTAGTGTTTTTTTGAAGTCGATTGTATTTTTTTGTAAAAGTTTTTATTTTTTAGTTGTACAGTCGGTGACCAACATTCAAACTCAAACTCAAAGCATTTATTTCAATTAAACCAATTACAGGCACTTTTGAATTGTCAAGGGGTCGGTCAGTCAGAAAGATGAAGCTAGTTGCCCATTCCAAAGCGTAGGTACCTATGGAGAAGAACGGGCAAGAAACTCCATGGACACTCTTTTAAATCAAAATAATATGGTTACAATGTCTTGTTTACATCATTCATGTTAAAAATTATACATGTTAGAACGATGCAGAACGTTAAAAGCGTCCGTAATGAAAACACGAAATAAAAAAAATAAAACAATTCAAATAGGTATTAAATTAAAATAAGCCATGGCAGCAAAGAGATGACCAGTCCCTACTGACGGCGCCCGTTCACGAACATGACGCATGTATTAGCACCATTCAGCTCAACCATTTTGAAGGGAGCTAAATGATCCAACACACGCGCCACCATCAGCGAGACATTTGAGTGAGCGTGAAATACTCTCAGTTGCCAGGGCACATTCAAGTCAATAAAAGGCGTACCCAGTAAATGGAAGCTTTATAGTATGTACATAGTACTCACACATGTGCTATGCAATTATACAATACTAGGTGATTGAATTTATATACTGCAAAAATAGTATTTTAAAATCTTCAGCAGCTCCAACAGTGTTTTTCAATGCTAATCAATTTATTTGTGCGTCCTTATGGAGCAGGACCGGCGTTTAGCCAAGCATTTTTGTCAGTGATGTAATCCCCCAATTTATAATATGCCTGGCTGCATAGTGTGCGTTTTATACGAGATTTAAATTTCGTTTCATTCAGTTCAAGTATGTGGGTAGGTATTTTATTGTAACATTTTAAACAGTAACCCATGAAAGACGAGTCTACTTTAGCCAGCCTGAAACCTGGTTGAACTAATTGGTCCCTATTTCTAGTGATATAATTGCCTGACCAACTAGAAGTGGGTTAGATAATGTTGGCCACCAACTGTACCTACCCCACACAAATTTAATTAACACTAGTGCATTGAAGAATTGAAGACAGACTAGAAGAATCATCAAAATTCTCATAGAAATGCCGGAGATGCAGTCTATTTTTGCATATAACTTCGTACATAAAAATATTATCCTAATGTATTATATACTAAAACCTTCCTGAAAGTATGTAGATCACATTAATGAATTACTTATCAAAATTGGTTCATCGGTTTTTGAGAAAATCGCGGACATACAAACATACATACATACGGGTCGAATACAGAACCTTTTTTTTAAGTCGGTTAAAAAGACACGTTGCGCCGACCCCAAATAACAGAATTATGACTTTTTAAAACACCTCTGGCAAATCATACAGCGATTTACTGTGGGATAACTATCCCACAGTAAATCGCTGTATGATTTCACCCCCACATTAAACAACAGCTTAGTTGACCTAAAATACTATAAGGACGCTAAGTTAGCAGGTGTATAGGTGCCTCCACACCAAAGTTACTTTTTGTAGAGCAACATTTTGCAACACTTTCTATGACTTTAGATACCTTATGTTATCCATTGTGACACGCGTCGACGAGAGGCAACTGCCGCCGTCGACAACATGCCGTTAGTGCATTTGAGCACCGCACTCTAAACACGCGCAACTGCAGTCATCGACACGCGTCGACGGGGTGCCATATAAATGTGGCCCTGCTGGGGACTCTCCAGATTGGCCACCTATAAACCCTTATATCTTTTGAACCAGTGACCGACAAATTCTGATATTTGGCGACAAATTTCGACTAATTAGCGACAAGTTTTTTGTGTTATCAAAATTAAAATCCCTAATGGTGGCCCTGCCAGAGTCAGTGACACGTCGACGGGTGCCGACGGATACAGTTGCCTGTCGTCGACGCGAGTCGTTCGGGTGTATGCACATTTGCAAAAGTTTGTTCACAAAGAAATATTCGGTGTGGATGCACCTTAGGGTGCAGCTAAAACCTATTTAAATTAAACAAGAACATTGACTGTAAAATCATTTATTAACCCTTAAACATCTATTCCCTCATCATCTTTTCCTTCTGGCGAGCCAACTTCTTCTTTGACAGCTTCTTCTTCGCT
This sequence comes from Mesoligia furuncula, assembly GCA_916614155.1. Lineage (NCBI taxonomy): Eukaryota > Metazoa > Arthropoda > Insecta > Lepidoptera > Noctuidae > Mesoligia > Mesoligia furuncula. The sequence continues at coordinate 5,450,789 of OU744804.1, forward strand.
GGTGCGTCGTCAGCTGGCGCGGCGCGTGCTACTGTGTCCTCTCGCTCGCTCAGACAGACCTCGATGTGGCAGGGCGACGACATGTAAGGGTTGATACGACCGTGCGCACGGTATGTGCGTCTGCGCAGGCAGGGAGCGCGGTTAACCTGCAAATAGATAAAGTCGGGTTAAAAATTGGTACATCCAATCATCGTCACGGTTGTTTTTGGCTGGAAGTGTCAGTAATTGAGAAAAGAAAGTTCCATAGAATAACTTTCTTTATGTTAACCACTTTTTGGTGTATGCCTTCCGAAAACAGCGATTACGAGAAACTAGTAACACTGACAAGCAAGAAGGCAATATTTATCAACTAAGCTTAAGAAATCATCATCTGCCCTTATCCCGATTTATTTGGGATCGGCACATGTCTTTTTCTTCCATACTTCTCTTTTAGTCGTAAAAATCTCTAAAAGTTGTAATAACTAATAGAAGTGAATTTATCATTCACAAAGTATCAAAATATTTAAAATGGTGAACTTGCACAAAAGACGGGATAATGAAATAATTCTTGCATGGCACTGCAAAATTATAAATAATTCTAATTGAATTAGAAAAAAAATTCAAGAAACACTGTACAATTTACATTTTTATCAACAAAAGTTTATTAAAATAAGCAAATTGTAAAGGAGTTGTTGTTAATGTTGTTGCAAGTGACTGATTATCACACTGAAGGACACTGAATGAGACACAATAGAAGTTTTATTGTTATTATGTTGAGGTACATTAAGTGTCCCGCAGTGTTAAAGGCTTTTACATTTTAATCAACAAAAGTTTATTAAAATAAGCAAATTGTAAGGGAGTTGTTGTTAATGTTGTTGCAAGTGACTGATTAAATAACAAATTGAAGGACACTGAATGAGACACAATAGAAGTTTTATTGTTATTATGTTGAGGTACATTAAGTGTCCCACAGTGTTAAAGGCTGAAAAGATTTTCTTTGAATACATCTACAGGCATTTCTATGAACAGCTTTCTTAAGAAATAAATGCTTGGTTTCTACACTAAAAATGCCACTCTACTCGGGCCATTACTATTGCAGAGTTAGTCACATTTTTATGGGACCTCACACTCACACTTTACCCTTATGGAGCAGTGCTAGTGTTGTGTAGAAATGTGGTATTGTGGTAGTGTGGCATAATGATGTTATAATTCTAACTTTGAGTTTGTAATGGTCCTAGAGTAGTCAGTCACTAGTAAATGCAGAAGCAAAAAAACAAGAGGAAAATCAGCACTAAAGAATGGTCATACTATGATTCTCATCAAAACAAATTATACCAACTAAGCTCCTTAGGCAGCACAAAATGATCCTTGAAGAAATTACATTTGCCAAAAATGTCCCGACAGTTTGCCCACGTTCGCACGGACATAAAAAAGAATATCGCAGCGGGATTTTATCGCGCACAGGATTTCCAACTCTCTGTATTGAGCCAAATGTTGGGAATTCAACAGAGCGCATCCCAGCTGGTCAAAAAAACCAAACTGTTGGATTTTCAACTCGGCGCTAAGCAGTGCGTTAAAAATTCAGTACGCGAAAAAAAAACGCAGTGGGAAAAACGCACCTGTGCATACCTGCAGTTATGTTATGCTGCCTTTCAACTGATCTGAATGTTTCTGTTCTGCAGTTGATAATGCTGAAGTTGCTCAAAGTAATGATTTTATAAAGAATCCCATTCAATAAACTGTAAAAGTGGATTACCAACAGAAATTTCATGTAAACATGTTACAGGTGTCTCGTGTTACACCACATTATAACAAGTCGTTTTTGTTGATAAATTCACTTCCTTACACCATTAATAAAAACTGGAATTAAAATGCAACATACAGCTTATAATGTCCAGTATCCTATGACTAATTCTAAAATTCAGGCCTTGTTGATGTTGCAAAGAAATTTCAAAATTCAATACCATAAAATTAAGTAAGTAAATTACAGTTCCAGAATAGAACATTCACCTGAATATGATCAATGACAAGCCTGTCAACATCCAAGCCTTTGTAGTCAGCGTTGGATTCAGCATTTCTCAGCAGCTGGAGTAGGAACTCAGCAGACTTCTTGGGCCAACGACCCTGTGTGGTGCCAAACTGCTTGGCTTGTGCACAACGACCAACACCCCCATTGAAACGGCGGAACGGAATGCATTCCTTCTTCTCTGTAACATTCTTCAGGTAACGTACAGCACGGCGCAGGGGCAGTTTCCTGATCGCCATGGCTGTCTCATATGTGTTCTGTAAGATGGATAAAGGAAGACATTAGTTTTTGTGATATTATACAAACTTTGATTTGCCTTTTTCCAACAGTGGATTGACTGAAGCTAAATTAATAGTAGTAATTCACGAATAACTTGTTAACAGCAATATCAGGCAGATTTCATAAATACATGAAAGATATTTTCTATATTTGACACAGGGGAATGCAATTTCTTATTTCCCACAGTATTCCTCAGACACAGGTAGCTGTTTTTGAGGTTATCACCCTCGACATTGAATGGAAACTGTAAATATCCAAGAGAACAACTAACATTTCATCAGATCCAAAGACGGTAACAGTAAATAAAACACTGCTTGATAGTGCTTGTTTCTTGATGACAAACTAACCTAAGATATCATTATCGCGCAAGTTTGTTTTTCTACCCCAAACATTCATGTTGAACCAGTGTTTTCGTGAGTTTTAAAGTTTCTAAACTACATAATGTAAGAAACATTAGAGTGTAGGAGTGTCAGTCCATGTGGAATCGATAACTTGTATACAAATAACAGTTTTGACTTTTACCTTGAAGTGAACACGTAGGTTGGAGCCACGCGCTTTGCATGACTTCGCTGGGTTATCAGGCTCCTTTGAATAACGCCCCATGTTTAGTTTCTGAAACACAGAGCGGCTTATGTCTCAAACGCTTTCGAACATAGGTTATCATTTTATAACATTCCGGCTTTTCACATATTTAATAAAATAAACACATGAGCAACAAGAATACACTGTCCTTAAATACACCATAACTGGATTTAATTCAAAACTAAGTAGTTTTCACGATTAAATTAGATTTTAACAAACACGAAACCAACCTCTCAGGAGAAAATTTAACAGGAAAAGGAATAGACAAGACGTTTTGACAACTAGAGTTTTGACATTGACAACTGTTACAAAATGCTGCCAGCCCAAATAAATATTTCTCGGTTAAAAATTGTCTATGCTGATGTAGTGTGCCCAAGATGGCTTGTAGCTAAATAATAACAGCCGCACGTGTACACATCAAGATCCCTCCCTGCCTCGGAATGCACGTTAGCAGTCAGTCCCAGCTGTCATTTGGTAGATCTTAGACAGTCGTTACGGGTTAAGCCTGACAACCAGTCTTACCAAGATCAGTCAGTTAAGTAGTCACTCTATGTAAAATACTGGTATTCACCTGTATCCCGTTACACTGGAAGCTGACCCCAACTTACTAAAGAAACAACTAGGCAGATGATGATAGTGTACCCAAGGCAAGTTCAAAAAAAAGTATTGACACGGAGTATTTACGAGGTGAACGAGCGTCATATACATGAGTCAAGATGGCAAGATTTCACTTATTTCAAGAAACCAGCAATGCATTTATTGATCCATAATTTATTATCATCATCATTTTAGTCGAAAGGCGACCACTGCTGGAGAATGGTTAGACCTGAAATGAAATGAAAATACATGAAATCACAAAAAAATCAGCTGTCCCCCTTCATTTATGTTGTCTTATTTCGTCAAAATGTATGAAAGAGCTGATTATTTTTTCGCGATTTCAGGTTTGGTCCCATTAATATTGTAAATGAACCCCTAAGAGGTTATCCAATAATTACGGGACACCCTATATACACGAATTGGAATGAATGAACTAAATGTCATATTTATCCTTCTGGACTTCGGGAGCGAGCAGTAGCTTTAAGATCACGCCATCTACAATTAGGTTTGTTGATCGACCGACGAGGTCGGTCAAAGCTAATAGTGTAGATGGCGTAAGTAAGTAAGTAAATATGTACTGGAGAAAAATAGTATTGCTCTAATCATTAATCATTGACTTACTATGACCATAACTTTATTGATGCAAAGAAATGCCTCTTAGACAAAATAGATGGCGCTACAAGTCTCGTTCTCAGTAATCATTGTCGATATTCCTTGGGATACTAAAGTTTTTTTTCATCCAATCGACCGTAAAACAAGAATTAAAATGGGGAAGGAAAATACTGACAACTTTTTTGCATAGGTACTTTATTATTTGTGCTGCTAATATTACCACTACATTTTGATACTGTAATTACACTAAATATTAGTAAATTGTAATATGCAATCAAAAGTAATTTATTACAAAATGTTATTTTAACAACCCTGATTTCGAGCTAAATTACTGTTGTTTAGCATTTCATGTAAATAATGTATACAGATATTTTTTTATTTAATAGAGTTTAACTAAACATTTTTAATAGGTACTACTACAAATCGTTATCATAATTAATTTTGTATTAGCTATTTACAATAAAATCGTTTAGCTTAAAAGTGCGCGATCTAAATTTTTTTACATTATATATATATTAATATAACCACGTAGAGTCGTTGACAAGGTTACATTCTTAAAACTAGGGTCTATTAATCAATGAATTAAATTCATTACAATTGCTTTTTTATGTTAAACTACGAAGTATTTTTTTCTAATTAACTAAACTACTTATACAGGACTAGATTATGTTTATTACTCGTGCTTGTGTAACTCGATCATAGAGTAAAGTAATTATATAGGACTCGATCCAATGCTTTTTATCATCGTGCAGCGCACAAAGGAAACCTTTTTGCAGTTGTGGTTTATTGACTGATTTTACAATATAGCAACACTAGGCTTATCTGTCAAATAGTAAAAATATGAATCAACGCCCTCTAGCGGTTGACGTTTTACTTTGTTACAAAATAAAATTAATTGTCGACAGCCATTTCTTTACTATAGTTTAAACTTAAATTATTGCATGGAAATAAATTTACTTCTAAAATTTATTGAAGGTGAGACTATAATAATATTAAACCGTCATTTTGGCAAATTGGGACAGCTCAGGGACCAAACTCACGTTGCATCTGTTTTTCGTGCCCGCTTGCGGGTAGATTGCGGAAATGTAGGAAAAGCGGCTCCCAACAAAGAAGTCGTACGCCAACTGAATGCGGGCACGGCTACCAGCCAGTTTCTCAAACGAAAATTGGCCAATCACAACGCTTGACTTGTACTTATTTAATTTTGACGCGTCGGTAATTTTTGTTCCAGAAACTGGATGAAAGAATCACACCGCGAAATATTGGTCTTAGTGTATTCATTTACAATTAATTAAGACTAGAGATATGTATTTCTTGTAGGAAGTATTGGCTAATGCGGCGCCGGTGCAGGCGGAGGCAGCAGGGGTAAAGGCGCGACGCAGGCAACGCAGTCTCTATCTGGAAAAGAAGAAAATAAAGTCAGGTTGAAAAAATAAATTGCACTATTTTTGCTTGGCTACATTGTAGTGATAACGCGAACTAGACGTCGCGCGCTCTCTGTTGTACAATTACCGGCACGTAACTTGGCAAGAGATTTTCGTAGTGGGGGAAGTTCGCGCATATAAAAATGTATGAAATTGTGCGTGCGCAAACTTCCCCCACTACAAAAACTCTTGCCAAGTTACGTGCCGGCAACTATACAGCGAGACGTTTGATTCGCGGAATGGCGAGCAATAGTTCGTAAATAGATATCTACGAATACCGTTGCACCTATACCCACTTTAGCAGAAGCCTATTTTGAGTAGTCAGACATACTAGAGTTCGATATTCAGAGATGATACTGAGTTCCTATTCTATTATAGCAACAACTGGACCGCACCGTCGTCAATGTTTTCAACTAAAACTATCTCTAAGTCGCGGTCGTATTAAGATGGTTGAAGCCGTGTTATACGTAGGTATACTGTAATATTGACGGTAATATGGTTTTATGAAAGCGGTTCATAACTGTCTTAGTAGGAATACCTATAACTATAACTCGAGCATGTTCTAGAGATATAATCTTACTAGTCTAATCTTAACCATCTTACTGCGACATATACAATGATGATTCTACCTACCAATTACCGTCTTTTACATTACATATACCTACCTATAATATTAATGATCAAAATAATATCCACCCTATTACAACAAAAATCTATTCAAACACAATAGACGTAACAATAAACAAAAAAAAAACAACGGAAATAAAACATAAGTAAGTAAGTAGTAATGTAGGTGGGGATAGTCCTGCACCACGAGTTGCAAATGAACCGTTCCGTTCCGCGACTTTACAAATAAGTGAAATGGACGAGAATATCGATCCTTGTCTCACGGTACCGGTAACATAATCCGAATATAATTGCGGCTCCCGGTACTGCCAATTAGAGCTTCTACACCAGTAAATATGGACGATTGATATGAATAACGTCATTGAATGGAATGGAAATGTTGGGAATTTGGGCACGCTGTTTAATTTGGCGGAAAGGTCATTTGGTATTATTGCCAGAATAGAATAGGGTAAACATTTATTTTGCAAAAGTTATGGATAATACATAATACTTAAGAGGTTTTATGATACATTACCTACAGCTCGGCCATATTTCACCATTCGGCATGCAAACAGCCAGCCTAGTTTTAAGTACCTACCTACCTACATTTAAAATCAAGGGTCCACGAATATAGTTGCAAAACTTCTGAAAAATTCCGAATAATTCCGGAATACTTCTGGGAAAGTTTCTTTGAATCAGAATTATTCAAAATGAGTGCGCCGGCTGCTACCGCCGCGCTGGCGCCGCGCCGCGCGCGCCCGACTGCCACGAGTCGTGCGTGCAGGCGGTGGCGGTGCGGGGTGCGGTAAGAGGGGAGATGCTCCCCGGAGAAGTTTTCCCCCCCGCGAGAAAGATTCGTACCCCGCAATCGAATGTTTCCGCCGAATATTTCGCCCGAATAATTCAATGGGAATAAACGTGTTTGTTTGTGGTGTGGTGAGTAAGTTAATTATTGTTCAGATATATGTTGATATTTTTATAGGTAAGTAGATATGTTAGCCTGCGATTAACAGGATTTTTTTCTTTTGATTTTAGGTAGGTACCTACTTATTTCAAAATCGAATGCTATTTTTATAAATGTCAGTTGTGGAATAAAAAACCAGGCCTAGCATATTTGATTTGTTTTTTGAAATAGGGTTTAAGGGACACGCATGTATAGATGGGCAATCCACCCGGGTTTAAACCCGGTGCTTGGATGAACAACCAATTTTGTGGGTGTTTATCGGGTGTTCATCAAAAGCACCGGGTTTAAACCCGGTGGATTGCCCATCTATACACGCATGCGCAAACGGCACGGCGCCCGGCCCCCCGCGCGCCCCTCGCCCAGTCGCGCTCGCGCTGCCCATGACGCGACGTTGCGTGTGCTTGAAGGCTCGTACACACAGGCGCGACACGTCGTCGCGTGGCGATTCTGCGATATTATCGCGCCGCAACACCTTTCACACAAGCGCGACGCGAATCGCGGCGCGACGCCATACAAAATGAACATTTAGTATGATGTCGCGGCGATATCGCGGCTACACGGTGTCGCGCTACTCGACACGGTCGCGGCGCGACAAGTCGCTCCAGTGTCGCTCGCGTTTCCATAGAAATTGTTCTACGGATATATAGGTACCATAACCATACACTTAATATACCTACCTCTCACAACACAACTAAGGGACAGTTCACACCGAGACGCGATGCGACGCGCAGTTGTCAAGATAGCAATACAACTATAGACCTTATCTACTACACAAAAAGATACACAATTCAGTGGGGTGGGCCGCGCGGCCGCGCGGCGTAGCTCGCCGTAGTAGGAACTGAATTAGTAGAAACCTTTTAGTGTATTATAAGATCTATAATTGTATTGCTATCTTGACAACTACGAGTCGCGTCGCGCCTCGGTGTGAACTGACCCTAAAGATAATATAATTTACAACTTCCAAGCGCGAAATAAGTAGTAAGGTCGATTTTCCTGGTTTTTTTTTTGACAATTGAAATATTCCCAAAGTTTCGGAATATTTCGGAATACTTCCGAAGTATTCGACGGGAATGATTCGGAATTTTTCCCGCCAGCATCTATATCCACGAAACGATCAATTGCAAGTGTCAATGTTTTGACACATTAGCTGCATTTTGTAGACTATCAATTTGCGCATTAATGTGTAGGTATTAGGTAGGTATCTGTCAGAGTAAGACGGTTGAAGCCGTGATATTAGCGCGTGACGACTCCCGGCCATCATCCGATCAGGACCAGGGGGTCTACTCCCTAACTCCGTTAACGAAGTAACAAGCCTGTCCGACAGTAGTCCGATACGTCGGAATGAACCCTACTCCCTAACGATTTCGGATTCATCAGTTTCAAACGGAATCATAGACAATATTCGTGAACGAACGACGCATGGCGATAGAGTTGCCCTATTTTACCGGTCGATTACCGGTTTACTTATTTTGTAGTTTTCTAGCTTATTAAACAAAAATTAATACTTTTGTCGGTAGAAAATTACCACACTTAAAAAAATATCCTTTTTATTATGTCTTTAAATATAGAATTGAATTATTTTTGCCATTTTTGTCCGGAAACCGGCATCATCCTGTTGATACCTTTGCCTGTTTACTTTTTGAAGGACATTTTCCACAGACTACTTTTGACACTTTCCAATCAAATGTCAAATTGTCAGCCGGGAAGTTTTAAAATTTCCAATATTTTATTAAGCTTACTAGTTAATTTTTTTATATGGCCCCAACCGCTGCAGCAACACAGGGGCAAATTGAGGCCCTTCTCGATTTTATGGGTGAGAACCATGAATTGGCTCGCGGGTTATTGAGGGGTGCCGACGGGAGAGTTCGCTCAAAACGGCTATAGGAAAACATGTCCCATAACTCAATGGGACGTCGCACTAAGTCAGCCGAGCAGTGGCAAAGGGTGAGTTTTATACATTACTCGTCAATATTAATATGATTTTAAGGTCTTGTCATCAGTAAAGTGAATACAATGATAATAATCAGTCATCCTCCAAATACTTATCTGTAGGTACTTACGAGTATAGTGGTTTTTATATAGCTTCATAAAATTAACCAAATATTCAAATTTTAGGTGTGATCTGACAAAAAACGCCTTGCCAAAAAGACTGCTGGAGCTGCCAGAAGGTCAGCAAGTGCTACAGGTGGAGGCCCATCGGTAGCACAACCCTCTCCCAAGTGGAATTAAAGATACTATCGATAATGGGAGAGGGTTTTAGAGAGCCGGAAACCGGAGCAAGAGTGCCAGCTTTTCCATTGGTAATAATTACATTATAATTTATGATAGTAGGTCTGTTCAATGGTAAAAAAACTTAAAGCAATAAGTATTGTGTTTATAATTATGAGTCTTTCCCGTGACTTTTTTTTATTAAATAATAATAAATTACAGATAACTACACAATTATATATGTTTTGATGTATCCGTCAATGATATTCAGTTTTTGTTGCACAGCTTCCACCTGTAAGAGATCCAGAGTCAGTAGCTACCTCACCCACTCATGCTCCTACACGTGCCGACCCACTCTCCCAGGAGCAACTCTCTACATCCACTGAGGAAAACCTAAGATGTACCTACCAACTCTTGATGGTGCATAATGAAAATAAATGAAATAAACGATTAAAGTTAATTCATTGTTTTATTCCAAAAAATATCCAATATTGGCAAAACTTAGCATATACTAAACTCTAACGGTAAAATCCCGAAACATTGTCTCTTTTTACCCGACTGCGCGGCGCAAAGGAGGGTAATATGTTTATCAGTCTATATTTATGTACTTATGTAGGTATTTATGTCTTCAAAAGAGGAATTAAATCCGCACTTAAGTCCTCGAATTATTCCCGAGTGAGCCTATAGTTCCCTATGAACTCAACGTCGGGAATAATCGCCAACCTTAACTTTTGGCGTAAATTATATCGACGTTGCCTCCGCTCTTCCTGTAAAGCTTCTTCAATAATTAAAATACATAGACTGATGAACACATTACCACTCCTTTGCGTCGCGCAGTCGGGTAAAAAGCAGCCATAGTTCGAATTCTTAACTTTCGTCTACAGCACGAGAACTATTTTGATGTCGTATCAACTGACATGATTATCCGTCGAAACCAATGTCAAGTTCAACTGTTCGGACGGGCAAAAACACATCGGGAGTAGGGACAATTGTCAAATCGCGTTGAAATTCATTCTTCGTTCGGACCTCGAGCAAATCATCCGTCCGTTGGTCATAGGGGGTAGGAAACGCCCGTAACGAAGGCCGAAGCGTCGGACTTCGTGCTTAGGGAGTAGACCCCCAGGCCCGTGCCGGACGGCGCGTACGTTTTCTACGTGCGCCTCAAAGAGATGTCAGCATCAGTTGAAGGGGCCTGTTGGGGCCAAAGCCTGCCGGGTCAGCGGGACTGTCTGAAAGGGTTACCGCTGGCCCGGAACATAAAGGGCTAAGGAAGAAACACGGGTGGGTTTTAGTCAGTTAGATTAGAGTCTGACACTCCCTTCCGCTCCACCCAGAGCGAGAGGGGTCATTTGATGACTTCCCATCATCAAAAAAATAAATAAAAAAAAGCCGTGATAAAAGCGAAAGCAGTGAAAGCGGTTCCTAACTCAATAGGAATATAACTATGATACCCGCACGATCTAGTAATATAACTATCTTACTAGACTAATCATTGAAATGATTGTATGAATTGTATTGTATCGTATGCAGAGTGCGGGCCGCGGAAAAATATAAAAACAGATTGTTTTTATTAATGTGAATTATTTGAATTAACTATTTATAACATTATTTGTTTTGGTTGTGACGATTGAAAAATATAAAAAAGTTAAATAAATTGTTCGAATCATGGACCGCTACCGTTTTAAAAAAAAAGTAACCAAATGTGCAAATGAAAGAAAATAAATAAGTAGGTAGGTACTCATAATTATTTCACTAGATTAGTCTAGTAAGACAGTTATATTACTAGATCGTGCTCGTATTGTTAAATTCCTGTAAGGCAGTTATGAACCGCTTTATTAAACTATATCACGGCTTCAACCATCTTATTGCAACAGATACACAGTGCAAAATGCAACTGCAACGATTGTGTCAAAACATTGACACTTGCAATTGTTCGTTTCGGGGACCCCTAAAGACACAATCATCTAACTCAGTAGACATGGCTTCGAGAAAGAAGCCTTCCGAAGGGTAACTACAGTTAGGTTGGGCAACATTTAAAAAACTACGCTAAGTCTTCTTGTCAATACCAAAATGTTTGAAGACTGCTTGAACCAGTGCTTCCGGTCGATTATGATTATGACGTATGGTGAAAAAAAAGAAGGAAAAGTTCTCGGTTCCTTTGAAACTTTGTAGATCACGCGGTCTGACGCGGCCCCGGTAAAAGATAGTAGGTAATTAATAAAAAAATGGCATTTTAATTTATTTTTACATTAAAATGATTGAGAATGGCGCCGATTCTGTTGTTCACAAACTAAACTAAAGGGAATTGCTCACTTTGTTAGGGTGATCTGGCTAAGCGTGGACAAGATCTTTATTAATAAATAACTTGCATTTCAAAAATTACTTATCTATAGGAAAGTAAATATTATAATAAAGTTGTAGCAAGATGCAAGAATATGCTTCAACTGGCATGTGAAAAATTGGAACCTTGCCGGGTAAAATCTTTATAATAAGCTTATTCTTTTCTATAATATATTATTTGCCAGTAGTATTTTGATATAATCTGATAAGAAAAACAAACGTTCGAAGCAGAGAGAAAACAAAACAACATCCACAGTGCACGAAAACAAAGCGAATGGTTTTTTCATTGTTATTGTCAGATGCCATTTCACTTGACGTTAGAGATGTTCGATATGAATCGATACTCAAGTGGGTCGGTAAAACAGAATTTGATTGATTTTCACATCGATTCAACTACGATACGATCCACTACAGTAAATTGATAAAGGTTATTGTGTGTGAAAGATAAATGAGAAAAAATGAAAATCTCAGGAAAAAATACTATTAAGGCGGGCCGTTATTTTTCAAAAACACTCTTCTCAATCACAACTGACATTGGTAAAATAGTTTGCGCAAAATCAGGACTCTGCTTTGTTTGTCTGTCTGTCTGTTTGTAAGAAATTGAATGGAATTAAAGGCGAACATATAAAAAAATATTAATTAAAAGCGATTTTATATCGATACTCGGATCAAAATGAGCCATTGCGAAGCAGAATATCGATACAAAGCAACAGGATCGATCATCTCTAAAAGCGATACAGTAGGAGTTGCCAGGAAAAAAATCTGACAATAATCGATTTATAGAACCGTAATTCTAATCTAAAATGTGACATATTTTTCACAATACTAATAACGTTTTCGGTTGTTTTATTTTAAAACAGTGTAAATGAGTATAATATTCTCATACAATATTGACCGGTACTCGTTTTGCAGACAAACACTTTTTTTTGCCATAATTATTGATTATCTAATCGATTACAAACTGAAATTGATGTTTTATTTCCGCGCTGGTAACACTGCGTCAAACAAATGGCTATGCTTTTTAACTGTAGGATACAATTTAAATATTCTTTATTTCGACTTTTTTTTCGTATACCTGGCTACTATGTGATGTGCAAAAATATTTCATTTAGAATAAATAATATTGTTTAGTAAAAATAATTTTTACCGGGCATCTTGTCCACGCTTAGCCGAAACTGGTGATTCCCTTTAAGTTCATGCATCTTTTCCTTTCTATTTCAATAAGAAAAGGACAGAAGATAAATATTAGTTTAGTCCTGTCAAATTAAGATACTCCATAGACAAATTAGACGACATTAAAAAATTGGCTATTAAAATACGTCAATTTACGTCAGGCGCTGACTAATTTGACAGAACTAAACTAATATTTATCTTCTGTCCTTTTCTTAATGAAATAGAAAGAAAAAGATGCCTGAACTTAAATTTGGTTTAGTTTGTGAACAACAGAATCGGCGCCAATGAGTCACTATAGTCTAAACTAAATACGTAAAATATAATGCCATTTAAGGGGCTTACAGGACCTAAACGCAAAAACGCAACTTTAATTACAATAAAAGTATATGATCGACCACAGTAAACAAAATCAGAAAAATATATGATATTCTTCAGGATATATGCTAGGTAAATAATGTGTTGGAAACATAATACAACTAATTTGCTAAGATAGAAAACAATCATAAAGATACCTCTAAAAACTTTCTTTTTACAATAAAAACTATACTAATATACATACAATCATTCTGATTTTTTATCAGATTATTCTACAAGCAACATACCTACTAAAACACAGGTGTTTTAATTTTTAGTCCAATCAATAGATTTTTTGTAATTAAATAATTGCTTCATATTCTGCAATAAATTACCAGGGTTGTGGCATCGCGCTTCTCTTTCTTTTCTATGCAGTCCGACAGTGACCGCGCTTTAGGGCATGTAAGCCCTTTAGAAACAGTTTCGGCTGGCTTTAATAACATCATAGGTACTAATTCGTAGTGGTAGGTTTAGAAAAAAGTTCGATAACTTACACTTACCACGATCATGCATGTAATGCAGCGAGGGTCGCAGGTCGGGCAGCCTCCACGGCTCGACCCTGGACTCCTCATCCCTCTCCACCTTGGGCACCAGGCCGCTCCAGCAGTTCTCATCAGGTCGAGGAGTCGGCACACTGCTGATTGGCCAGGTGCATGCCTGAGGGGAGAAAAAATCACTGTAGATCGAGAAAGCCCTGATATGTCCGTAGAGGTTTGACAACCTCCATGAAGGGTCGAGGCATGTATGAATAACAGGTAGCATTATTGCTAACAATGCAAAATTCAATGTTCCTCGCGTATACTGCAGCGTAGCCGGCAGTCGTCTTCCCAGCACTGTAGCAACAACTTGTGTTCTGAATAGATTATGTAGGTAAGAAACGTCACTGCCATGTGCTAATGAATTTTTGGGATGCATGAAGAAGCCTCCTTGTGTAGCGCAATTTGTTCCGCCAGTTACTCAGCTGAACCGAGCGTTCGGCGCATCCTGGACAGTCACACCCAACAACGTATTTGACTGGTTAATTCTTCTCTGGCGATGGTAGCGTTCACGCCCGCCTCGTTTGCGACCACCCTCCCGCCGGAGTCCAGCGTCAAACAGCCTGCTGTGTTTCGTCGATGCGTGGGAGTTCCAGTGCCTTAGGCATCTTGTTCCATCATACACCTCATCCATCGCTTTCTGTCAGGCGTGATCGAGGTCAAGAGCGGACCCAATCAGCAATAAAAAAAAAAAAACAAAAAAAAAATAGTCAATAGACTGTATACCAGACACGTGCATTTTATTTACAACATTCTCCAACCGCTCTTCTTATAGTACATACCTACATTCTTTTTTTCACAGAAATCAGTTTTGTAGTAGTAAGTAGATATATTTAGGAAATTTTAGGAAATACTTAGACGGAGGTATACACTTTTCATCGAAAGTGGTCACTTTCTGCTATTTATACCGTCCTAAAGTTAGCAGCGAACCAATGGGTTTGCCAATAGTTTGTCGTCTGGCAAAAATATGAATGGAAACCAATCATTCAATTCATCAATTCATTTGAAACGAAATTCTCGCTATATTATAACACTAGCTTCTGCTCGCGACTGCGTCGGCGTGAAATTTCTCGTTCCTCCGACCCCATCGCATCGCATCGTCTGCCCGTGCTATTACTTCGTTTTCGCATAGCGTTATTTCTGACTTTTTTCTTCTTGCTCGTCTACTTAGAACCCTAGCGGGGCCTAGCGCGATATTAGCCTCACTTAAGCCCTCCTCAAGACGGGCTATCAAATGAAAAAAATATATATTCCGGTTCCAGAGATTAGCACGTTTAAACAAACAAACACTTTAGCTTTATTATTAGTACAGATTTAAAACAGCCGATAACTTATTGGCATTGGTATTTCACAACGTTTATAAGGATAACATGGAAAATTCTTATCTAAAATCACGCATGCAGTGCATTCATAAAAGTCGGTATACAATAATCGGCATACTCCACACTGTTCGTGACGAAAACGCGCGTTTTCGATTACAGTCACGAGAGCTATCTATCTGATGGAGCACGGCACTTGAAGCTACCCCTTCGTTACTATCACTTAACTAATAACTACCGTTATGCTATTACAGCGATTTTTATTGTTTGTCAAAGTTTATTGTGACATTTCTAGCGTATGGCACTCGTTGCAGGTGAAAATCAGTGTCAGGTGATACACCTCAGGGGCAATTCCCGTATTTTTGAGAAGGTTCGCATTCTAATCTCAGTCGTAATCTGACAAAAATACAACCAACTCAGACTTACATACATTTTTGACAAGTTTGAGATTTTGTTATGCAGAATTCTAATTAGAACATTCGTAACTTAAGAGCGTTTACGCCGTACGGCATTTCATACAAACTGTCAAGCCCTTATTTTTCGAAATGAATGAACCGATTTTATTGAAACTTCATACGCATAAGCAGGATACAAAGGTCTAAAAAGTTTGTAGAGAATATTTTCGAAATGTCTTATTTAAAAAAAGATAACTGGAAATCTCTGTGTCTATGGAAAATTTAAAATCGGTCTAATTTGGATGTAACACTATTTTTCGAAAATGTTCTCTACTAAATTTTTGGACCTTTGTATCCTGCTTTTGCGTATGAAGTTTCATTCAAATCGGTTCATTCATTTCGTAAAATAAGGGCTTGAAAGTTTGCATGAAATGCCGTACGGTGTAAACGCTCTTAAGTAACAACCACAAGTACACAAGATAGGTGTTAATAATAAAACCACGCACTCTTAAAAGCTCCTAGCCGGGAAAAACTACGGTACCGTGAATTTCGATGACGCAATTTAAAATGCAATTTAATTATCCCCAAAAAAACACTTAAATTAACATTTATGTATCGTACTTTTTGTTATAATAAGTTCAAAAAGAACGACACATCGATTTTCGAGAAAGCAATTTCAAATTCAATTTAATTATCGACAAAAACACATTAAATCTTTCATAACCATTTAAACAGTTGCGGTAGTATCAGCGTTGTATTGACACTTGTCAAACTGAAAAGGTTGACTACCGCTGTCCAGTTTGCGAGCGAACAGATAGTGTCATTACGAACAAAGCTCACAGTAATTATTGTTGTTTGATTTAAAAGCCAATGCACTGGCGACAAAATGTTGACCATGGAAGGTTTTAGAACTGACTTGTATGAAAATGATTCTTCGTACATTAGCATAAAGGACACATCATTCAGAGGGGCATCTCTCGTAAAAACGTTCAAAATCTGATATCAGTCTCACAAAAATACCTCTAATTTCCCTATATATTTTGACCGTTTGGCGTTTTAAATTACGAGAATAGGCCAAAAAAAAAAAGGTGTCGAACATTTTATACCAAACAATGTACTGTTTTCTTATGGGAAATAACATCTTAAGCATTTTATACTATTACAACGAAATTCTACAATTATCCCTGGCTGCTATTTGAGTTTCATCATATTCATTCGTCGCCCAAACTTGCATTGTGAACAGACGTGTGACTCTTTGCTCCGCATTAATAAGTTGCTTACTTTACCCGATACTAGTGCATAACTTTGACTGCCTAACTGTCATTCTCGCGTACACCTACCATCCACGCAGCGGAGGTGCGCCCGCGCACCCGCGACCCGCGAGGGAAAAGGAACCACCTCATAATTGCTGTCCTGCTCCTGCGCCGCCCGCGCCGCTGCTATCTTTCGTGCGTTGGACGTGTGACGTCGTCACTCACACTCCACGCCATCGTCACAGTATAAAGATCATACAGTATTGTAACTCGGCCGTAACCTTGAAATAAATGCCTACAGCCGCGCGGTACATAAACATGCGATAGGGCTGCCCGCCTCCAGCATTTTAATTACATTTGCCTACTTTGTGTTTCCATTTAGTTTTGTTATTGTATTTTGCTGTGTGTACATAAATAATAAAATAAATAAATAAATATACTTCTTTTATATAAACAAATAAAACACTTTGTGAATTTAATAGGAAGTGTTTAATAAAAATGCGTGTTGTTTTTTGATTGGTAGATTTAATTAAAAAACCATGTACCTACCTAAAAAACCATGGTACTTATGTTTTAACAAATCTTATAAATTTGCGACCGAAAAATATTACCGCCTATAACTACCTATTTCACTCGTGTATAACAACACTTTCCTTTACTCTATTCACTTTATTTATTAATCCAGACATCTTTTTTTTCGGGAGATAAAAGGAAATACTTATCCATTAAAAAGACACACATTATGTACCTACCTACAAGTAAGTAAAATTATTTTATAGTCTTACCTTTCAGAGTTTCCAGGTAATCTAAAAAAAGTTATCTCTGGATGCGTTATTGACGAGTTCATGCAACCAAAAACAGCACAATATAGCCTACTCGTCATATTAAATATGTAGTTGAACTTATTTTTAGTGATCGCGCGGTTATTGTTAAAAAAAACAACGCACCGTCCGTTCGTCACTGCGGCACAGTCGCAACTGTCTGCATGCCGAGCGCATGCCGAGGTCGAGGCGCGTAGGTATAGCTCGCGTTTCGTCCGTTTGTATGAAGTCGAAATACTGTATGATCTTTATACTGTGCCATCGTCACTGCTTCAAGGCCACGGATTGTATGTACGGCCGTGAGTCGGCCAGTGGGTGTAGTATACGCCAGGAATACAGATAAAATGCAACGATCACCGATTAAGTCCTCGTCGCATCCAGATCTTACCCTTGAAAATGTATCACAAAACCAAGAAATTATACGAAATATAAACACAAGAAAACGGAGAAATCCTGACGAACAACAACTAGAGGACCTAAAAAGTGACCTTCTAAAGTCCTTCAAGGAAATGATGACTACTGAGATGGCTGTAATTAAACTGCAAAATAGTGAGATACTCCAGTCTAACCTCGAAATAAAGAAACAACTCGAAGAAAATGCTGCCAATTACAAGGATATCCGCGACAGGGTGTTAACCCTTGAAACAAAGCATGAAGCAGCTATAGAGCGTATTAACCAATTGGAAACTCAGGTAAACCTTTTACAAAAACAATTTCTGAAAAACACAATAGAAATAAGAAATATTCCACAACACGATAACGAAGATGTGCAGAATATTGTTAATAACGTATATAACACCCTAAAGATACCACCAATTGATGAACATACGGCTGTTTACAGAAGAGGTAAGAAAAAGGGACCTATTGTTATTGAGTATCAGAACACTAAAAATAAAGAAGTACTGTTAAAAGCTGTGAAAAAATACAACTCTGACAACAAAGATAAACCATTAAGCACGGATATCTTAGGATTTACCGGAGCTTTCTCACGGGTTTATATATCGGAGTCTCTAACTTTTATGTCTAAAAAGATTTTGGCTGCTGCTCGAGAACTGACGAAAAATGGCTCGTATAAGTACTGCTGGGCCTCAAGAGGGAACATACTCCTACGTAAGGAAGACGGACAGCCTGCCATAGTCATCAATTCTCTAAATCAACTGAAGGATTTCACCTCTGAATGACTAGCAGTTGTTGAAGATCATGTGAAAATATGGTACTTTTTCTCTTTGATTACTATTTTTTATACTTTTTTAAACTCTCACAGTAATATTATATGCATTTTAATTATTATATATTATCTGATAATATTTTTATACTACTATTATATTTCATTTTATATATCCTATTTAGAAATCGATATGACATTATTAATACCAGTCCACTATGCAAACTTCATGTCCGACAATAATAAAATTAACTTGCTGATCTCAGAAACTACAATCGTCGACCAAAAATATAATTTTACTACTATTAGTGTTAAATATGGTTGTTATGGGTAACAACATAGATGAGATGGTCACCGAAGTTGATAATTCTATCAACGTTGGTGATTCATTTTTGGTCGAGGATCCAGAAGCGTTTCCGCAATACAAGCTTGGAACCGAATCATCTCTTAGAATTATTGTTCAAAATATACGTAGCATACATAAAAATCTTGAAGATTTTAAAGTTTTTATTGCTAGGAGTAAAATAGACTATGATATCATTATTCTTACCGAATGTTGGTTACAAAATTCAGACTTGATACCTAATCTGGAGCACTTTGATTCATTTCATACTAGAAACCATATTAACCAGAACAGTGGTGTAGTTGTCTATGTAAGGACCTATTTACCACATGTCACAGTATATGAGCCAAATTTTGCTGATGCGGACTGCTTGGTGATAGAAATAGGTAAAAGCCATGCTTTTATTTGTATATACAGATCACCTTCGTTTGCCTCTCTCGCCAATTTTGTTGGGTCCTTGGAAGAACTTCTAATAGACATTAAACACGTACCTAATGTTTATCTTACAGGGGACTTAAATGTTGACGTGAGTTGCAATACTACTGACCTGAAATCTGATGAGTATTTGAATCTTCTTGCCACGTACGGTCTACTACCTAGTCATCAATTTCCTACGCGTCTCAATAAATGCATTGATCACTGTTTCGCAAAGCCTAATTCTAAAATGCTGACAATAGTCTGTGAATCATCAGTTACTGACCACAGTAGTATATACTGTATTATTCCTTTAACACAAAAAAGTAACTATAAAAGACCAGAAAAGACACTGCTACAACTAAATTATGAGAAAGCTTTTCAACTTATGAAGGACTTTAATTGGACTGATATTACAAATTTGCAAGATCCAAATAAAGCGACTGAATTGCTCATCGAAACTCTATCTGAAATCAGACAAAAAAGCAGTTACCAGGTTACCGTGCCCAACAGGCGACAGACTTTTCAACCATGGGTAACCTCTGGTCTATTGCGTTGCATTAGGTTCAGAGATACGCTGCACAGAAGGCATAATAAGGCACCTAATGATAAAGATCTAGAGCTTACCTACAGGCGTTACAGAAATCATTGCAATAGTATTCTCCACAATCTGAAAAATGAGCACGATAAAGCAGATTTAAATGCTGTCAAGAGTGATACTAAAAAAACCTGGAATGTCATTAAGCGTGTATGCAATCTAAATCACTCAGAAAAATCTCAAGGGCCTTGTGAATTATTAAAAATAAAATCAACTCCTCAAGAATCGGTCGATTTTGTAAATGAGTTTTTTACTAATATGGCATCCAAACTATCAACTGACATCTTACAAAAGTTAAAGCTTACGGAAAATGATCTTGTGCAAAAGTTTAAATGTAAACACAGCCCGGTGAACTCTTTTGTGTTATTGGAAACTGATGAGATAGAAGTTTATAAAATTGTTATGTCCTTAAAAAGTACTAATTCTACTGGTTGGGATGGAATATCTTCTGTGTTCTTGAAAAGAAGTGTACATCTTCTCATTAAACCTTTGACACACATATTCAACTTATGTTTTAAGTATGGGAAGTTTCCTAATGTGTTAAAGGACTCAATTGTTATACCAGTCTTTAAGTCAGGGGAAAGAGACAGTATCGCTAATTATCGTCCGATATCGCTTCTACCTACTATGGCTAAAATCCTGGAGAAGCTAATAAACATTAGGCTTGTAAATTATATGGAGAAAAATAATGTTCTTTCTAATAATCAATTTGGTTTTAGAAGGAACAAATCAACAATAGATGCGGTTGAACAACTAGTTACCAATGTAGCTAGTAATCTCGACCACAAGAATAAATGTGTTGGTGTTTTTCTAGATTTAGCCAAAGCCTTTGATACTGTCTCAATCCCACTGCTAATTTGCAAGTTGGAGGCTATAGGTATTCGAGGTGTACCACTTGATCTTTTTAAAAACTATCTTAGTAATAGGACACAGGCTGTAAAAATTGGTAATAACCTTAGCGCAAAGCTTAGTGTTGGTTTCGGTGTGCCGCAAGGATCAGTGCTTGGACCAACATTATTCTTGATTTATGTTAACAATCTTTGTAACATTGAATTACCCGGTTCTAAAGTGATCACTTTCGCTGACGATACTGTAATTTTATTTCAACAAAAAACATGGAGTGATGTCAAATCGTCCGCCGAGATTGGTCTTAAAAATATAATTGAATGGCTTGATTGCAATCTGCTTACATTAAATCTTAAGAAAACAAAATTTATAACATTTAGTATAAAAAATAATTTGCAACCTACCAACTTTTATTTAAAAGCTCATTCCTCTAATTGTTCTGCTGCAAGTATTTGCGGGTGCCCGGTCTTATCTCCTAGTAAAAGTATAAAATACCTTGGAGTTGAGATCGATGAAAATTTAAATTGGAAACAACATATTAATAATCTAAAATCTCGCATTCGTAAACTTATACCAATTTTTAAAAAAATAAGAAACTTAAAAGACAAAGCTACGAACAAAACTGTCTATTTTGCACTGTGCCAATCGATAGTAACTTATGGTATCTCTGCCTGGGGTGGTGCTAGAAAAAGTACTCTTATAAAAGTAGAAAGGGCCCACAGATGTATTTTAAAAGTGATTAATTTCAAAAAATTTAGATATCCTACAACTGAGTTATACAAAGAGTTTGAAGTACTAAATATTCGCCAACTCTTTATCAAAAAAATTGTCCTGAGACAACATTTCTACGAAAAACCTGTTTCCAAATCTCTCAGAAGAGTGCATGAGGTATATGACGTCCCAGCATGCAAAACCGTTTTTGCACAGTGTTTCTCTTATTACTTGGCTCCTCTATTGTACAATCGCATAAGTAAAATTAAACCTCTTAAAGATACGACGAGATTTGTGTGTAGAAGGGCTCTGGATGAGTTTCTGAGTAACCTGGATTATGAACAGACTGAAAAACTTATACAAATATGTCAATAACTATTTATTTATAAATTATTTATTTATTAAGTTTATATAAACAATAAAAACGTTATTTGAATATATGTAAGTTATATATTTAAATATATACACTATAAAGTAATCTTATAATATAAAGTAAAACTAAACTACTACTACTAATATAATGTAAACTAAACAGTATAAAAATAAAAATTAAAAAAAAAAAAAATAGAAAGAAGGGAGAGATAAAAATTATAAAAATTCAAGTTATAAATATTTCAACTTTAGTTATGCTCTTACTTTTAATTTTATTATTTTAGTTTTAGAAACACCTTTTTTGCATTGTCTGATTTCTTTGCATATACTACTTGTTACGCTGAGCTTGTAACTCGTTAGGTATCGTCATCTATGATTCACAGCAAAACAAATGTATTTGGTAAAAACTGTCTTAACGTGTTTACACTATGACTGCTATTCCATGAGCGAGATTCTTACCTTGCCGTAACACAGTCCTTGACTAGCACGGGAGGTAAAGAACTTTTCTCTGTATACCGTCATTGGGCATTTATTATTTTATCAAGCATGTGAACCATTGCTTTACTTGTGATAGCATTATTATAATTTAACTGTTCTTCTACTCGCCTTGCTACTTGTTATAGATAAGTTCTAACTTAGTGTAGATGAACGTAAGTGAGTGTGCCCTATGCTATGTACTATGCAAATATGTATTACCGGTGTACTGTAACCTAAACTTATGGTCAATAAACTTTATTATTATTATTATAATTATTTTTTTCTTTTTTCTCGGAACCATTGGGTCCCGGTCCTTTGGAAGGCGTACGAGGGGCTGAAGCCAACTCGCAGAGGCCCCTTAGGAAATTTTAATGAAATGCGGCACCAACCGACGATTATCCCTGTATGCGCTATGCAAGTGCACCCAAGGATAACCCCCGGTTGGTGTAGGACTATTGCAGGATATGGAAAAATAAAAAGTTGGACTATGGGTTTGGGTGGCTAAAGTGGACTGGTTACCAAGAACTATGGAATAACCACGACCCCTGCCTGATCAATGTTTTATATATACACGGATAAAATGGCAGGGGGTGACTTGCACACTCAACAATGGGCCCCCGGAAACGATCGCTAGCACATAGTGACGTAGCAACAAGGGGGCAACATGTCCTGAGGTGCTTATGAGGAGTGGAGAGGTATTCCACGGCTATCAGGACAATCCCGGAAGTACGGTCAAGATCCCTACCAGCATCTTACTGGAATACTTCCTTCCTCCGAGCACGTTTGCTCTTGCGAATTATTATTATTATTATATTATAGAATAATAATGCCTCTATAACCGCTTGTGTGCCGTAATTACAGACACAATTAAAAAGCCATTGTGTCTCGCGTAGATCTACGTTCGGCAGACTAAGGGTTAATGTTCGCACTGCTGGGACACAAAGATTCTCTCTGTGAGAGGGAATGGGCCACAATCCACCACGAGTGCCCAGTGCGGGTTGGTAGATGTCACGTCTTCGAATTTTTGGTTCAGAGTCAAAGTCAAAGTCAAAGCATTTATTTCAAATAGGCACTTAACAGGCACTTTTGAACGTCAAAAATTACTAAAATAGAATTGATTCTAGTCGCCCATTCCAAAAGGTAGATTTCGTATGGAGAAGAATGGGCAAGAAACTCCACCGTTACTCTTGTAAAATGTTTTACAATATTTTGCATGTACATTAATTATATAATATATATGTGAAGACGATGCACCTAAAATAAAATTACTGTACCACAATAGGTAAAAGAATTAGAAATGAAACCATAACATATAAATTAATTATCTGATAGATACATGGTGCTCACATATTTACAAGCATGGTAAAAATAAACGATTGTCATTAAAAAAAAAATAATAGTAATAAGTCAGGGTGTGAGTTAAAGTAATTACAGAATGTAAATCAATGTAAAAAAAAAAGAAGAACAAAGAACAAATTTTACCATTAAATTAGCAACCAGTTTGATTTTGTCTTGACTCTAGATTGTCCTATGGAGCAGGACCAGCATGTTTCCAAGCGTTCTTATCATGGATATAATCTTCTAATTTATAGTACGCTTGTTTACAAAGTGTACGTTTAATGTGAGTTTTAAATTTTCTTTCATTTAATTGCAATATATCATTAGGTATTATTATTGTAACATTTAACACAGTACCCCATAAAAGATGTATGTACTTTGGCTAATCTGAAAAATGGTTGATGTATTTTATCTTTATTTCTAGTGTTAAAATTATGTCTATCGCTTATTTTATTAAAAAGATGTAGATTTTTTCTTACATACATAATATTTTCATAAATGAATTGGCAAGGTACCGTCATAATATTAATCCTTTTAAAAAGTTCCCTGAGAGATTCGCGGCGACGTAGATTATAAATGGCTCTGACAGCTCTCTTTTGCAAAATAAAGATGGATTCAATGTCAGCAGCTCGACCCCATAGTAAAATGCCGTACGACATAATGCTGTGAAAGTAGCTAAAATAGACTAAACGCGCGGTTTCTACGTCAGTTAACTGTCTTATCTTTCTAACAGCATAAGCGGCCGAGCTAAGCCGCCCCGCAAGAGATGTTATGTGAGGTCCCCATTGTAATTTCTCGTCTAGCGTGATTCCCAGAAAAACCGTTTGATCAACAAAATCCAGTTTTTCTCCATTCAGTATGATGTCACATTCGCTACTTCTAACAGTAGATAATTTAAATCTAATGCATTTGGTTTTCTTTTCATTTAGTACCAAATTATTTACCGTAAACCAATCATGGACCTGAAGAATAGAGTTATCCACGTCGTCAAGACTTTGTGCACGTCTGTCTATCTTAAGGTGAATGCTTCAACCAGCCCGCGAAATTCAAATTTTCTTACGTTTTTTGCAATTTGCAGGCCAGTGCTAGGTTGTATGTTGATTAAAATGTTATTCGCGGTTGTAAGACATATATAGGTACAGAATTATAATCATGAAAATCATCAATAAAACGCTCTAAGTTCATAAAGCTGTTAGAATTACTTTTTCTGTTTTTTTTTTTGTTCTTACACCTTTATGAAGTTGGAGGGTTGTATTGGTGATTTTGATTATTATAATTCTGTAACTACATACGTCTTACAGCCGCGAATAATATTTTAATCAACATACAACCTAGCACTGGCCTGCAAATTGCAAAAAACGCAAGAAATTTTGAATTTCGCGGGCTGGTTGGAGCATTCCCCTTAAAGATCAGTGAGGTGTCATCTGCAAATAACACCATCTTCGGTTGATTTTGAAGTAATTGGGGTAAATCATTAATGTAAACTAAGAAGAGGAATGGACCCAATATCAAACCTTGAGGAACGCCCATTGCCATTTCAGACCCTAATGAGTTTACGCCGTTTACTTGAACTTTAAGCTTTCTGTCTTTTAGGTATGACCTTAGTAAATCAAGAGCTAAATTCCTAATCCCGTAGTGCTCAAGTTTCAGCAAAAGTGTCTCATGGTTTACGCAATTGAACGCCTTAGAGAGGTCACAAAAGATTCCAATGGCATCTTGTGCTTCCTCCCAGGCGTTGAAAATGTTCTTTATTAGGGTGACACCGGCGTCAGTGGTACAACGCCTTTTGGTGAAACCGTACTGTTGTTCATGAGAGATGGAATTTTTATTAAAGTGTCGTAACATTTGATTGAGCATCAACTTTTCAAACACCTTACTGAGAACTGGCAGAATCGACACAGGCCTATAATAGTTGGGTTCTTTACTATCACCGGATTTGAATAAAGGAACAACTTTACTGTGTTTCATGAGATCCGGAAAGACTCCTTGGTCTACACTGATGTTAAATATGAAAGCTAAATATGGCGCAATCTATTCGATGATAGATCTACAAACTTTTACAGACATTCCCCAGAGATCTTCTGTTGATTTAATTTTAAGATCTTTAAAAGCTTTTATTACAGCCTGGGGGTTTGTATGCTGAAACCTAAACTCCGAAGGGTTCTAGGACATGCCGGTTTCCTCACGATGTTTTTCTTCACCGTTTTGAGAGCAGTGGTGTGATGTAACGATTTACACAGAGTACAGCGCCTGTCAGGGTTCGAACCTACGACCCACAACACGTAAGTCGCGGTCGTTACCACTGGACTACCACAGCTCTCACGCTCTCACTATTTGAGGATGAAAATTACAAAAATCATATTTTTATTTCAAATGTTTTAAGCATAGATAATACTAGCTGCGCCCCGCGGTTTCTCCCGCGTAAATGTCAGTCCCGTGGGAATATCGGGATAAAAAGTAGCCTATATGTTAATCCAGGGTGTCAGCTACTTCCATATAAAATTTTATCAAAATACTTTTCATTGAATAAAACATCCTGAACGTGTTTTAACACGCGTAGTCTAAAATTAACCGCATGGCTGCTATTTGAGTTTAAATGTACCAAAACTATATTTTTGACAACAATAGTATGGACATTCGTTTAATGACGCAAATGCTAAAAATAGTAAAAAATTATCAAGAACAGCTTTTTTTCTGGCCCTTTAATTTTTGCGTACGAAATGAATGATGTCCTTTTTGTAAGGAAACTAGGTAAATAATGAACATTATTAAATGTATGAAAATGCTTTCTGTAGCATCGGATTCTGGCACGAGCATAGAATTTACACATTCCGACGGGTGCCGACGGGATTATATAAAGGCTTTGATAATTCCGAAGGATTACATTGGCGAAGCGTGATGGCGTAACATAGCGCATTTATTAATTAATAACCTTTCTATTCATTAACATGTCATCATCTGCCTAGCCTTTTCCCAACTATGTTGAGGTCGGCTTCCAGTCTAACCGGATGCAGCTGAATACCAGGGCCTCAAGTCTGCTATTACAAGAATGGTCTATCATTGATTTCATAATTGTTGATTTTGACAAGTTTGGTAATCGACTAATATAAAGGCGTCATTATGACTTTCCAATGGTCAACCACTGACACTCTATTGAAAGAAATAGCATAGAATGGTAATCTCGTACATAATGAAAAATGAATTACTGACTCAGGCGGTAATCTGCTAAAATTTTGACAGTTCCTTTGATCAGTGACCTACCATTAGAACGTCATTGTGCAGTCATTGCTTTTAATTCGTTACGAGTATCGTATATGTTCTGTGCCACTGACCGACCAATGATCAACCATTATGAATTTAGCAGATTACGAGCTCTGAGCAAAATGAAAATGGAATGGTGGTGGGATCGTGTTGGAATGACGAATTTATAAAAATAGCAGACTTGGGCCCCAGTATTCATTAACATGAATACATGTATTTCTGTTATTTAATAAGTATGTCTTTAAAATTGCCATGTACATTTGTAACCACTATTCTACTTATCCTATCCTGGTGTATAAATACCTAGTGTAGCTAATCAAGACAAAATAAATTCTCCTCAGCTCAAATAGATGTTGCATTCCTGAGAAATTTCACTTGCTACGTAGCTACGCCGTAGCACCTTGCTACGAAGGCCTACGAACATCTTCAAAATCACACCCAACTTTCTCCTGAACTTCTCTATACACTGACAACTCTACGTCTGTCCTACTAAACTATTCATCGCCGGTTCCATATAATTATTACCGTTACGTGGCGTCGAGTCACGTAATACGTTAAATAATATATCGTAGTTCGATTAACATACTTCCATGTGTCGCGTGCCAATGAGTACTTCGAATTAAACCTTCTATTTGTTAGTTACGATTTCGAAAGGTATTCGTTCTAGATATGGGTAATTATTGGCTTAGATTTGTTGAATGTTTAGATTATTATTGGTGAATTAGGTTTTATTGCCTAAGTGTCGATAGTAGATGTAATCGTTTTAGCTGTATTTTTTGTTTTGTATAAAGTTTTCTTGTTATTTCGGTGCAAATGCTATTGTTGTCATTATAAACCGGTAAATCATAGTTTAATGTTAGCAAATGATTTTGCAACTGAAAATTACACAAGTAGATAGGGCAAAAATGCTTGTTGTTAAAACATAAAATAAAGTGTATTTGTTTTTTTGCCTATAATACGATGTTTGTTATCCCACTGATAATATTAGTCGCCATGTCATAATTTATAGTACCTCGCCTATGATTTCAATTGGCCCTGTTTAATATGTTCGCTACCTTAAAGTAGCAGCCATTATTTAGTTTTTATAATTCCTTGCATTTTGATGCTCACCTAATATAATTAAAATATTTGATCACTGCCAAGTTATTTTTTTAGTAGCAAATAGTTAGTCGCCCTTTAAGTAATTAGTTGCTTGGAAAATAATTAGCCTTTGTTTTACAAGCATTTTCTGCGTTAAAATTTTTTCTTCGAACAATAAAAGTTTCGTGCATTTGTTCCGCCAAAAAGCAAACTAACAAACCCAACAACAAATCAAATTCACAACAAGAAAAAAGAAACGATTTACGCAAAAGTAATGACGTCACGACTAACAAAAGACTAGGGGCATATATTTTCGCGGCCCACAAGCGAACAACAAAATTAATGTTCCGCACACGGCGCTACCAATAAAAACGGGCGGGCCAAAATGCCAAATGCCAAATGAGGTAAATAAAAAAAAAAATATCGAAATGTCACAACGACATTTAAATAACGGCACAGACCGAATCTAGTGGCTTTTTGTTGTATTTTAAGGGAATAGAAACGAGTAACTGAAATAACGTAGTATGTTTTTTTTTTAGATTAAATACCGCGGATCATTATGATTTCGTATTCATTTTGATTGTATTTTCTTCTGTCAGCTCCAAATGTTTCCATTTTACAGTCTAATATTGCCTATTAAACCGAAATCTAACTATTTAGTTCTAGTCTAAACCTTTGAGCCAGTATTTGTATTTCTAAACTTTATTTTGATTTAGGAAAAGTTCTTAATACTAAAATGGCAAATTGCACCGAACTAAGCTGTCCTTTTTGTATACAACTGCATTTCTATAACAGTCAGATTCTTATTTATTCAATAACTGGCTCGGTGGTTTAAACCGATCTTAAGAAAAACCTAGTTTTGTAATAAGGCGGTATGAATTCTAGTCTACCTATTGTTAAATAGTACTGTTAAGTTTAAATTTGTTCTCATGTAAGTGAAATGTAAATTTCTTTATGAGAAATAAATGTCTTTAACCAGAAATATAAAGTCATTATGTCAATGAATCACAATGGCTAACATCAGACTTGACGACATTTTGAACTAAAGCCGCTTTTGTTCCATGTTCGATACCCATGAAAATAAAATACTATCTAACAAAATGACTGCCCAACTTTTAATATTATTCCGATAAAGATCACTTTCTCACTAATGTATGGACACAAATAATTTGATTGTAACTGCCATGCGTTGGAATATCATTAAATTATTGATGTCCTGGAACTATTGTTTAATAAAAGAAATGTAATGATGATAAAACAGAGTAATTTGTTAAAAGTGTCACTTGTTTACCGAAAAGAAATGTCATATTAGATCGTGTAATGAGACACGTTTATGTAGGTAGTTTTGAAAAGGATGTTTATCAACTCTACTTCCTAGTGGATTTTATTCCTCTATTATTAGAAACTGTATTATTTGAATTTTTATTGATGGTTCTCGAGATGCAGACCTTTATAATTCTTTACTAGGAATCGCCCACTTATAGCGAGAGAACTTATTCTTATGTATTTTACTTAGAAAGAAAGCTTTTTTCAAAGAAGATCGATAACCATTTCCAACGTCGATGCAGAAAACTTGTAGTTTTCGTATTGAAGGGGCTTACAGGACCTAAACGCAATAAACCCAAGTTTTAGAAACAATAAAAGTATATGATCGATTCCAGTAAACAAAATGAGAAAAATAAATGATAAGTATTCTTCAGGATAAATGCTAGGTAGATAGTGTGTTAAAAACATAATACAACTAATTTGATACGATAGAAAAAAATCATGAAGATACCTCTAAAAACTTTCTTTTTTACAATAAAATCCATACTAATATATTTGTCAGATTATTCTACAAGCAACATACTAATGTTTAATTTTTTAGTCTAAACAATAGATTTTTCGCAAACTAGATAATTGCTTCATATTTTGTAATAAATTACCAGTGTTGTGTCATCGCGCTTCTCTTTCTATGCAGTCCGACAAAGACCGCGCTTTAGGTCATGCAGTCGCCTGAAAAGCTATCTTTAAATATTACACAATACTCGCATCCGAATAGCAGTCGGATCTAGCATGCAAAACTCAAGCTGTTGTAATATTTAAACAGTCACCAAAAAATTAAAAAGTTGAGCCATCTGGCATTCGCTGGCAAATCTAACACACCCAACCTGTATCCCCGTTGTATAGGCAGAAAGGCCATTAAGGTCACAACCCACAGCCTAGTTTTTAGACCAGCAGCTAAAATAAACATCTGTTTCTATTTCAATGGAGATGTCTGTACACACGACAGACAAAGTACTTAAATTTTTTATTAGGTTACAACCAACATCGAATCGAAGTTCAAACACAATTAATACAAAACGACGTCATTGTCGTGACGTCAGCGTGTGAAGCGTGTAATTAACTGGGATACGTCAGTCTCCCCCGGGACCCGGGACCCGGGACGCGGGACGTAGGCCATCCCGGGGGGCGACACTGTTGCATTGCGTACAATCAATTGTTTAATCTAATTCAATTACGAGGTACAGGATTGCCTTGGGCTATAATAACGCATACAATGCATCGAAATATGAATAAATGAAAGATGGGCGATCGTACTTCTTCCAGTTTGTTATGATTCCAATCTAACAATGCAAATGGTTTGGTCCTTCGAATCGGAACAAGACCAGTACAAATTGACGATGAAATACGTTATAAAAAGTTAATAAATTCACACTTAATTCTGAAATAAAAAGCTTTTAAATTAAAACAGACAACTTTAAAAATCGACTAACTGAGCCCTTGCTAGCTACTAGCTGATATTCTGCTAAAGTATCCCGAAAACGCAGTCCGCCTTAATTTTCAACAAAATCCAAATCCAAAAGAAGGACAGGCTACAACAGAAAACTCACACAACAAATCCCACGTATACTTGTAACGCATCACGAAACCCAAACATAATCTCTACGTGCCTAAAACAAAGTGGCACGGTACAACGAGTGATTTATACCAACATCAAGTACTACAATTGAATCGTTTGGTACAATCCGCCTGAAGTATCTATTAGAGACGTGAGCCGGTTACCGAACTCGCGCTAACGGTACAAAAGTATTTATGTGTTTGTACGAAACAGGGATTTTTTTCTTGTTCTTTAATGTTCGCCCCGAGGATTACATCCATTCGTCTTTTTGAAGAGATAGGGACGTTTTTGGGTTGGTTACTTTGTGTTTTGGTGGTTAGCAGTACCTACCTGTGTCGTGGTGTTAGAATAGTGGTTCTTTCTTCGTCGGAATCGTCTTTCTTTACTCTTTTATTAAGTATTCAATATTAACTTTAGCTTGGGTTTCCTTTAGGTACTTCTTTGCCGACTCCGCATCATAATTGTGACAAAGAAATACGCAACAAATGTTCGGGCGACAGTACGATATGTTAACCATCAGTGGAGAGACAGCACATTATCTCGATGTACTTACGCTAGTGCGTCTGATTGTTTTCTCGACAAACAACAGGATGACAGAACTTTTGATTGGCGAACGTTAGCGCTACACAACTATTGCTCGACAAAACTTAAGCGCGACAAATATTTCTGCACTATATTTTGTTGCATGTTGTACAAATTATTTCGATTCGTATTTGTTTGTCGCAATTATGACGCGGAGTCGTTGCAAATGCTATTGTTAATTATAATATATTTAACCTGAAGATAAACTTAGTATAAACTATAGATTTGCTTTAACGTGTAAAGCAATTCGTTTTTAAACAGACGCTTTAAAATAAGTCGATTCTAAATAAATAGAAAACAAGACCATCTCTCAAATGTCCACTAATAATTAATTAAACAGAGGGAGCTACCGCTTAAATTCAATAACTTGTCGACGAGGCCTTAAAGTATTGGAGCTTATGATAGAGTGTCGAGTGCCTGTTTGTGAACGCGCCCTAATTTGAACAGCGCGCGTGCTAGGGTTGCCTCTAACGATTTTAATCACATTTATTTGGAGATATTTTAATAGTCGGTAAACGCGGAGTGGTTATTTCATCGCTGATTAAAATATGAAGATAAAAATGTAAATAAGCTCAAAAGTTATGTGATAATAATATGCTTGCTGAATGAAATAAAAGAGCATGTATCCGTAATCATCATTTCTTTGATTTAAATCGTTGAACAACAATATTACATAACATATTCTTTGGTAATTTGAGTGCTTTCACAACACAAATACTACTTACCAACATTTTCATTATCAGAATTCTATATTCCGAAGTCGTGAGCAGAAGCTAAAACAATGATTGTCGTCCGCGTAATGTTTTTATTTGTTCCGACCGTCCCCGTCGTCTTCCTCAAGAATTAGTCTATCAAATGCACAAAGAATTTCTCAAATCCGACTGGTAGTTCCTGAGATTAGAGCGTTCAAACAAACATACAAACTCTTCAGTTTTATTATAAGTATACATATAAATAATACATATAAATAAGTGCACCTATACACGATCAATCATTTTAAATTCAATCCACAATACCGTTACACCTGCCAATACTTAAGCCAACATCCATCCAATATGGACAAAGAGCCCATAAGTCCGGACAATGGATCGATCCAATAAGCGGAGAGCCCCGGGCGTGAACACTAAGCCGATTCCATCTAGTCTAGTCTGCCGGTTCTGGATCCGATTTGGCGATTACATTTTAATCCCAGTTCTGATTTGGCAATCTATATTAATTGTTTTGTTATAACTATGACGTCATAGGTATGTAGGATGATGACGAATTTGCCTTGAGGCTCCTTCGGCTGTTAGATTGATGAAATTCCCTTTAAGCTTTGTAATGTATTATGAAGTTTGTTGACTATGTGTCGTCATGTTAACGATTATTATTTCTACATCGCTTGATTGATTTAAGAGCTGACCAAGGATGTTTAAAATGAGATGGCAAATGTTTGCGTTGGTGAAAGTAATAAATTCATTTTTTTTTTTTTTTATGCTCTTATGGCTATTACCTAACATACAAAGTTTTAAATCAATCAAGCTATCGTAAAACAGATACCCTGTAATAGAAGATTCATTAAAAAAAAATTGAATTAAATGTGTAACTTATTGTGAGTTATTTGAGTACTTCAATCAACTACTTATTCTGTCTATTTGACAATGACAACAGCAAACACAAACGGCCTTATTATAAAACGAGGTTTATCTTTAGACCCAGGTTTAAACCATCGAGCCATTTTTAAATTTTGAACTTTATTCTGACAACTGTAAAGTTCTTAATGCAAAATTGACAACTTAGACTCGGGTTTAACGTCAGTTTTTGTAATAAGAACTTTAGCTTCGTCGGATTATAGTTCGAAATTTAAAAATAGCTGGATGGTTTAAACCTTGGTCTAAAGATAAATCTTGTTTTGTAATAAGGCCGAAAATGTTTACTTATCAAAAAGCGGTTTAGTAAAGGTCAAATAACATTTTCTTCTATAAAAACAACTGCAGTGGTGGCCTAGTAAACGGCCGCGACTTACAATGGTCGTGGATTCGAACCCAGACTGGTGCTTCACTTTGTATAAATTATTTCATCACTACTGCACTCAAAATGGTGAAGGAAAACATCGTGAGGAAACCGGCATGTCCTAGAACTAAAACTTCGAAGACATGACATCATACCATGACATAGACTCTACCAACCCGAACTGGGCCCACGTGGTGGATTACGGCCCGCTCCCTCTCACAGAGAGGAGAACTGTGTCCCAGCAATAGGAACATTACAGTCTGATCATGCTTCATCATCTGCCTTTTCCCAACTATGTTGGGGTCGGCTTCCAGTCTAACCGGATGCAGCTGAATACCAGTATTTTACGTGGAGCGACTGCCTATCTGACCTCCACAACCCAATTACTGGGTAATACGATACCCCTTGATAAGACTGGTTGTCAGACTTTCGGGCTTCTGACTACTACAAAAATCCATGGCCGGGACCAACGACTTAACGTCGTCGTTTCAGCCGATAGACGTCCACTGCTGGACATGGCCTCTCCCAATTTTGGGAGGGTTTGCCATAATCGCCACGCTTGGCAGGCGGGTTGGCGATCGCAGTATGGTATGGTGGTGAAATACACAGAGAACGCTGCTGCCCATTCTCCGGTACGATCCTTAGTCGCCTTTTACGACACCCACGGGAAGTAAGGGGTGGTGGTATTCTTTAAGTCCGGCACCACACAGACCGGCTTAACGTGCTTATGCTATATAAACAAAAAAATTAT
Source organism: Mesoligia furuncula (assembly GCA_916614155.1). Classification (NCBI taxonomy): domain Eukaryota; kingdom Metazoa; phylum Arthropoda; class Insecta; order Lepidoptera; family Noctuidae; genus Mesoligia; species Mesoligia furuncula. The sequence goes on from OU744804.1 coordinate 5,485,068, forward strand.
TGACTGTACCTTACAGGATCTGATGAAGGCTACTGAAGGTGCCAATTAAATTGTAGGCCTACTCTATTTAGATAGCCATCTTCAACTTTTACTACAAGTTTTACTTACTCCGAAACAAAATAACTTTCTACCAACGCAAACAAATTTTCTCTGTGGCAACCCTAACATATCCTTTGAAGGGATTAACCGTAGGGTTCTCGAGGCGCGTTAATTACTAACGTTTACGTCAATCATTAGAGGCAACAGCCTTTTATTTACAAGCTAATACCCATTCAACACTGGTAAATAACTTATTTACGATCAGAGCCTACAGAATTTACTTAGAACTGTGTTATTAATGTTGTTTTGGGTGTTTAATCAATATTGTGACGTGATTCAAGGTTGGGTTACGTAGGACTTAATCATAACTGACGAAATGTGGATGTAGTATCCACTTCTGCTTCCCCTTCGGGACTACATGCGTGATGTTATTCCATATTCACTATTTGGTTACATTTTTCGGTAAGTCGTTATAACAAACCTAAATATTAAAAACTTTTTACAAAAAAAAATGTTAAAATTAAGTTCTCCTAGTAAGAACCAGGAGAACTGGAGCTTATTGAGAAGTCACCATCGCCTCCAGACCAGCATATAAATTGCTTAGCAACCACATTAAAGTACCTAATCGAATCGCAACCCGTGAAATACTTATTATTGAGTAATTCCGATGGCCATCTGTAGTCTTCATCGACAGTTCCACTTCACCAAATGGTGCTTTCCGAGAGCAAATGCACGAGTTACTTAAGTATCTACTATAAAAAATACCCAAATCGCTATAGGTGCGCCTATAAAATTTGAAGGTTTTCCTCGATTTCTAAGGGATTCCCTCATCAGATTCCGACTTGGTGACAATGGGAACACCTCACCGCCTTTCAAAAAATTTTTTTTTTTTTAAATTAGGTTCACAATTGACAGAGAAATCGGTGAACATACATTAAAAAAAACATACATAAAGTCGAACATAAAACCTCCTCGAATTTGGAAGTCGTTTTAAAACAATTACCGTCTTATTACAAAACGAGATCTAATTTTAAACCTAGCCTAAACCTTCGAGCCAGTTACTCTATTTTGAACTTTATTCCGACAAACGTAAAGTTCTTAATGCAAAATTGACAACTTAGACTCGGGTTTAACGTCAGTTTTTGTAATAAGAACTTTAGCTTCGTTGGATTATAGTTCGAAATTTAAAAATGGCTGGATGGTTTAAACCTGGATCTAAAGATAAATCTTGTTTTGTAATAAGGCCGCTTAAGTTTAACCATGGGGTTTAACACGTGATAATAAGTCATATTGGATTAAGAAAATCCAGAAAGAGAAAAATAAATTGAAAAATTTGAGAACAGTTTTCTTGCAGTTTGTTAAAAACCTCAATTAATTAATAAGTAGGTAAAGTAGATGTTTTCAAAGGTATCGAATAATATAATGCCCGTCCTATAAAGACGAAATGCAAGCACAGTCACTAATTACAGTCCGTAAAAGCCAAAGCGCCAAAGCTTACTCAATGCTCAATAAAAAAAAGAAAACTCCAAAAACTCGTACCGTGCGGACACTAAAACGTAAATCCGCAATTAATTGGGTCCACGAAGCCGATCGCTACTAAATTAAACATTTTCTCTTATTTAAAACCGAAATGAAGTTCATTTGAATTCGTCCCGCCAGTAATTACAGAGTTTACGACGTGCAAAAGCCTCGAATGGCTGCCATTTTGTAAAATGGCGGCCAGTGTACTCCTCTGGGAGGCTGACGGACACCGCTTGAAATTAAATGGCTAATCTTTAGGCGAATAAAATTAATCAATGCATTAATTACACAACTTTTCTTTTGTTTTAGAGTTTATTTATTTGTAGACTGGGTGGTTAATTACTGAAAAAACGTAGAATCGAATATGAAGAATTTTACTAGTGAAGATGATTCAAAGACCGCCTCTTTTATTTGATGAGACCATTGTTGTAGGTTCAACTTTTAAACAGTGCTTTGCCATAACGTCACAATAGCGACAATCGTTGTGTGGATGTTAAATTTATCTAATCTCTATAAATAAAAATTAAATGCTGTTCGTTGTAAAAATAAAATAAATCAAATCACATTAATATTATAAAGGCGAAAGTTTGTGAGTGTGTGTTTATTTGTTTGTTACTTCTTCACGCTCAAACGGCTGGACCAATTTTGGTAAAAACGGTCGGGGAACAAGAAATTTCATGCGAAACAAGTCACGGGCAGAACTACTTTATACAACATTATTTTTAGTATATACGAAACCCGAAACACGTGTCTAGTATTTTTATGTAAAGATCTATGTACAAAATTTCAAAACTGTATCATGAAAAATCACAAAATTATAAGCTTGTTACCTGTTTGTCCGTACAAAAACATGCTCACCCGCGCCGACCGCCGCGCCGTCTTGCGCTCATTGATAATAATACCTAGGTACCTAACCGTTCGGCGCGGAGAACGAGAAGAGAAGAGAAGAGATTGGATAACCTATTTAGTGTCGCTCGGTCCAACTATTAACCTTTTTTAAATATTTTAGGGACAAAATATTACATGGGGTAAATATTATTGGAATCGATTCAGTTACTTATTCTGAACAAACTATATTCAGGTTTCGCATATTCTAAAAAAAACTGGCCAAGTGCGAGTCGGACTCGCACACGAAGGGTTCCGTACCACAAGGCAAAAACACCGAAAAAAACATGTTTGTTGTATGGGAGCCCCCCTTAAATATTTGTTTTATTTTATTATTATTATTTATTATTAAAGTTAAAATACAACTGAGTATTTCATGAATATTTCAAGTGCCTACCTGTTGCCATTTTTGATATCGAGCAAAAAAGGGCAAAAAAATCGCGTTTGTTGTATGGGAGCCCCCTTTAAATATTAATTTTATTTTATTATTATTATTTATTATTAAAGTTAAAATACAACTGAGTATTTCGTGAATATTTCAAGTGCCTACCTGTTGCCATTTTTGATATCGAGCAATAAAGGGCAAAAAAATCGCGTTTGTTGTATGGGAGCCCCCCTTAAATATTAATTTTATTTTGTTTTTAGTATTTGTTGTTATAGCGGCAACAGAAATACATAATTTGTGAAAATTTAAACTGTCTAGCTATCGCGGTTCTTGAGATACAGCCTGGTGACAGACAGACAGACAGACGGACAGACGGACAGACGGACAGACGGACAGACGGACAGACAGCGAAGTCTTAGTAATAGGGTTCCGTTTTTATACGGAACCCTAATAACGTTGTATAGGTACTCAAATTGCCGTTTTCATTCAATCACCTGTAAAAGCGAAACATGTTGGAAGGTATATTTTCGACGAATATTAAAAGTTTTCCAATTCTAAAAGCTTTTTTAGCGACAGGTTTTTTTGCACTGTTGTGGCTTTCATCTTGGTTAAATACGTGAAGGAAACACACTGGAATAGAAACCGTTGTCATCCGAAACTCCAACACGTAATAATTATAATCAGCCGAAAGACGTCCACTGCTGGACATAGGCCTCGCAAGCACCTCCACTTCGACAGGTTCTGTGCTTCTCGCATCCAACGGGTTCCTGCGGCCTTCACAAGGTCGTAATTAAAATATCTATAATTCTTAAATAGATATTAGTAACAAGATGTGAAATTTCTACATTTACAATGTCTGTAATTTTTAATGGTAGGTATAGGTACAGGTAAGCCAGCACATCAAGCTACTACAGTCTGTCAAATTTCTTTAATAGATTTTCAACTTTATCGCTAAAGTATAAGGTTCAAAGTTGATTGGGAAAATTTGACAGTTTCTGGTAGCTTGATGAGCTGGCGTCTGTACCTACATAATAAAGAGTAAGTAAGTATTCTACATCTATCTGTCTTGACCAGCACCCTAATTGCGTAAATCACAATCTGAATAATTTTTCAAATTCAAATTCAATACGTTTATTTTGGACAATAACAATCCATATTTTGTTAGCAGATACAATATTTTAAACTATGTTAGTACACGTAATATATAAAATCAAATCAAAATTAAATTAAAATTAAACCAAAAAATCAAATTAGAATAAATGACATGTGACATCTGCCAACCCGCACTGGGCCCGCGTGGTGGATTACGGCCCACTCCCTCTCACCGAGAGGAGGCCTGTGTCCCAGCAGTAGGAACATTATAGGCTGATTATGGTATGGTTTAAATCAAAATTTAAATAGCAATTAAAACAAAATCAAATTATATCAAAAATAAACTAAAACATGACCAAGCGTCTTCTACATAAAATATTAATTTAAATATCGTTCCTCAGCACCAGACCCGCAGCTATGTCTACGGGACCAGTGCATCAGAAAAGGGTAGTCTGGCCTCTCCCAAAAATCTTCTTTTGAAGGATATATATGGCTAATCCATTGCGTGATATGTACGAAAAATGTGTCTGCTCTAAAACGTGAATAATGCAACGAATGTTGTTGAACTGTCAAAATGGAAGACAGTGCTACTGTTACTGTGTTACGCAAGTACCCCGCAGTAAAATGTTGTACGGTAACTCTTTTCAATTCTATTCTAAAAGTTATATTATCCGTTTTTATCCCATTTTTCATTACATCACAAATCCGTCCTCTACAAAATCCAGCAGAGCACCTTGAAGTCCAAATAGGTGAACAAAAAAACTAATCGCAACGATTACCGAGTTACAGACAAGGTGATTGGAAAAATTTTCCTCTTCCAACTTTTTAAATTGGATCTAACTCTCCGTTCGCTCGAGCTCAGAAAAATCCAACTCGAGTGGATAATACGATTCACTCAATACTATTAAATTGCATCTTTGAGAAACGTTTACGTAAGTTATAAAAGGATTGGACTTATTTTTACTGACTTATTCGCGAGTATTTAGTAGTCCTTCCGTAGTACTTAGTTATTTTTGTGTATTATCGGAGAAGAATAAAGTATATATAGCAAAATGTAAATTGTTACTTGGTATTTGTACTTCTACAGTAATAAAAGATGACTATTATCTTCGCGAATTTTTGCTATTGAAGACAGATTGCAGACTAACATAGAATCTATTTTCAACATTTCATTGTATTTCGGCCCTCGTGCCTACTCAATCTATCATCATCAGAAATACACAACGCCCCTTTATACAATAAGTACCTGAAACTCCGTCACTTTAAAGATTAACACAAAAAAATCTCCTGTTTCATAGAAAATTCAATACAAACACGGTCAAAATGTATGAAACGGCGATTTTTTTTATAGTAGCCTATTCAAAATTTCAACGCAGAGGGATTCAGAATCATGTACTGAATTCGTGATAACAGGTTGTGCATTGATCTCCATGCCACTCTGTGTATCTTAATATTTACATAAATTTTGATCCCTAAATTTTTCGTAATTGCACTTACCGCTGTTTGTCTCTGCGTTGCCCAAAGGTTGATTGATAGAAAATGGAAAAATGGAATTAAGTCCGCCCGTATATTTATGTGCTTGAAGTGAAGTATTAAATCCTATTCCGATCCTGTTGTGAGGATGGATAGATGGATGGATGTTTGTTACTCTTTTACGCAAAAAGTACTGAATCGATTTAAATGAAATTTAACATACAAATAGTTTATAACCAGGATTAACACATAGCATACCTTTTATGCAGATATTCCCACGGGATTGAGACTTACGCGGGTGAAACCTCAGGGCGCTGCTAGTATATAAATAAGTTTTTAAAGTAACTCACCACGTCTCTGGGCTGGTCTTCCTCCGTCGTTTCTATGTCGACACTCTCATCACTGTCTCGGTCACTCTTGGGTGACCTCGCCGGTGATGACGGCGGCGGTGATCGCAGCGGTGATCTAGTGTGTGATGACCGACGCGGCGATGATGACATCGGTGACCTAGATGATATGCTACGTTAAAAAAATAAAACCCATTTGTTTTAATCGAGGTAGGAAACGGCACATTTTGTTCGCAAAAAACACGACTTTTAATTGATATCTCACAGTTGATAAATGTTCATATTCATTGCTGTATTAGAGTGGTTTGGTTCTTCCCGGGCCAAAGGGCAAACTGTTTGAACCTTTTTTCCAGTTTTGTCCAAAACTTTAACAAAATTCAAAAACATTTTTATTTACCCTACGCAGAATACTAGCTAACTCAAGTTGAGTTATTATCAATTAGAGCCTATGCTTACTCTGTAAGTTTCATGGCATGGATTCTCAACTTACCTAGTTGGCGACCGCGGTGGAGACATGACAGGTGACAGCTGCGGGGACTCCAGTCTGTGTCCCCTCACCGGACGGAAGGCGCGCGGCTCCTCTATTGAATTCACGCTGCTCAATGCTGTTAATGCACCTGGACAGAACAAGGTTCTGATAAAAGACGCTATTTCCATCGTATAACAAAGCTCTAGTAGGTACTATTTTAACGTCGCCGTCTGTCGCTGTATAGGTATAACTACAACTTCACCAATCAATACTGAATAAAGGTTTCAATTACGTTAGTAACAACCACATTATCACTTACGTTTATAAACTAAGGGCCGGTTGTTTCAAACGGTTGGTTAACGTAACATACGTACGTCAAATAATAACGATTACGTACTCGTTATTTACGTATTTGACGTACGGCAAGGCCATTATTTTGTAATTGTAATTTTAACAACGCTTTTTTGGTTTGACGTTAGTTAGAGCCATTTTTGACGTATACGCGTGCGTCAAATGGATGTGAAACAACCCGCCCTTAGCCTACAACTAATTAATTGTTTCGTAGGTTTCCGTTAAAAGATATTGTGAAGTGGTGTGGAACAGCACCGTGTGTCCACGGTTATTCTTAAAGACGTCTTCTTACGGTATCATAGCGTAACATTGCTTCTTTTCTTACCAGGTGTCCACAATGTAGGCTTCAACCAAGGTATAGCATACGGCAGAGGCAGCCTGGCCCCCCACACATAGTCAGCCAGGCGAGGCACGGGTGCATGGGCGCTGGGAGGACTGGCCGCTGGTCTCTTGGCCTCTGTGCTGCCTTCCGGCTCTGGTCTGCGAAGAGGCACTCTTCTGAAGCACAATTTAAGGCTGAACTATTGTAATCGATTGTTGTGAACAGTTCCAGACGGAATATGGCTAGAGAGAGTCAAAAAGTAAGTGTAAGATAAAGCATCAAAATTATGTTTCACTGATAACAATAAAATATAAATTAATATCCGGCCTTCAGCAAATTGACAATTTAAAACAAAACCCTTTCACCCACCCCACATTCAAAACTGAACAACCGAAAACATATCTTTCTTGCTCTCACCTAGCAGCCGACAGCATCCTCTTTCTCGTTCCCCCATTGAACATAGCCTTCACATCTTCCCAAGCATGCACCACTTCCTCGGGAGGGGTCCCACTGAGCTTCATGTGCCGTCTCCAAGAGTTGAAGTTGGCTGCGTCAGGCTGTATGTACTTGTCCCCAGGACCCACTCGGTGGGAATGGAATATGAACTTGTTTGGGGAAAAGAATAGTCCACAGTAGGCACACTTGATGCATTTCGCTCGTGAAGAGTTGTACCTGGGAAAAAAGTATTTCTGTTACTAGGTCAAGAAAAAAGATGATACTTACTTCGAAACATAATCTAGAATCGTTCAAAAGATTTGTAAAACTTGAACTAGAACGATCTACAAAGACAATATAACTACGACTCTTGTAAAATTCTTAATGAATCTTTTCACAATTTTGTTACGTCACGTCGTATAACAACGATTGTTTATGCCTATTACTGGTTAAAGGCCTCCCTCTCTCCCCCTTCTTTCCACTCCTCACAGCTGCTTTCTATGTGGTTCACTCTCTGATAAACTAGTCTTACTCCCACTATCATCGCCAGAGCCAATCTCAATAACACATGGGCCTTATATATTCTAATTTGTTTTATTGAATTTTAATTTTAAGATTATTGCTATTGTGTTTTGATTTTTATAAAAAAAAAAAATACTTTTCGGCTCCATAAGTATCATCATGATTATTGTGATACTCAAAAGAGAGTTGAAACTGTCTTTCCTAAATACAGATTACTCAGTAATCTAGCTAGGAGAGCAGCGATTCACCCAACAATTCGTTGTACCTACACCATGTAATTAATAATGCATACTTTCTAGGTCCCTCGTGTACTAAAAAACCTTTAAGTGCCCTAATAAATTTATTATTACATTATATATATTATTTATTTTACGATTTCCACCATTTCTGTTTATACCTGGCTGGTAAGAACGCTCCACGACATCCCCAAGCGCACTCATGATGGACAGCAAAAGCGAAGTCGTCTGGTAATCTCGGAGGAGCATTGTCTCCCAGAAACGACTTGCAGAGACGCTCTGCTTCTCGCCTTGTTATCATACCTGGTTGATAACAATGTTTTAGATAAAAGGTGCTTTGTTATTTGAAGTTTTTTATTCAAACATGAAATTGAGGCGATAAAACAGTAGGTAGGTACATTTCGTACGATTATAAGCGAAAGGATGTACCTTTCGTTTATAATTATTATTCAATTTATAAAAAATATTATTTCGTTTATAATAATTATTCAAACTTACTAAAGTTTAAATAACCCAATTTTGCAGAAAATACACGTAAGAGCTAGATTCGGTTTTCCAGCTTGAGGTTCAAGTAGATAATAATCTGCCTAACCTTTTACCAACTAAGTTGGGATCGACTTCCAGTCTAACCAAGTGCAGCTGAATACCAGTATTTTACATGAAGCGACTGCTTATTAGACCTCCACAACTAAGTTACTGGGAAACACGATACCCCTTGGTAAGACCGGAACTAGACTACTACAAGCCTTCCGATAAGAAAATGCGTTCCTGGTATCAACAATAATAAAGATTACTGTGATGTAAAATCGACGGTAAAATAACTGTGAAAGAACTGCAAACGCTGAGTACAAAATAATACGTGTTTTACGAATTTGAACTTTATTAATTCCTTATCGTGTCCAACAGACAGGTGTCAGGAGCTCAATCTCTCAGTGCTCTGAATACTCAAACTCAAACTATTTATTTCAATTAAACCATTTACGGGCACTTTTGAATTGCCAAGAAGTCGGTCAGTCAGAACATATGAAGCTAGTTGCCCATTCCAAAGCGTAGGTACCTAAGAACGGGCAAGAAACTCCATGGACACTTTTTTAAATTATATTATTACAAAAATATTAGTTGCATCATTAATGTTGAATTTACAATTCTATGCGAGAACGATGTAAAAAAGACGTACGCGTTAAAAGCGTCCAGAGTACAGCAAATAGTAGGAAAACAACAATCCAAAAATAAAATAATTGAAAATAAGCCGATAATTAAAAATAATACAGATGCCATATTGAGGAGGGGCCCGTGGCTAAGTAATAACAGCTGCACAGGTCGATCGATCAGGTTAAGCTACGCTTGCCGCGGTTGGTCTGCGGATGGGTGGCCATCTTAACATACCGATACCCCTCCGTGTCTCGGAAAGCACGTTAAGCCGTTGGTCCCGGCTGTCGTTCGTGGATCTTTGACAGTCGTTACAGGTAGTCAGAAGCCCGAAAGTCTGACAACCAGTCTTACCAAGGGGTATCGTATTACCCAGTAACTGGGTTGTGGAGGTCAGATAGGCAGTCTCTCCATGTAAAATACTGCTATTCAGCTGCATCCGGCTAGACTGGAAGCCGACCCCAACATAGTTGGGAAAAGGCTAGGCAGATGATAGATGCCATATTGAGTGTTATTACCACATCGTCGTGACGACACAGGCATGGCACCAGCTCTCCTCAGTATCTCCAGCTGCACCGGAGTGCATTGTACGCACGTGATACCCAGGGCTACCCGACGGTTGTGTATCTCGTTATACGAGAACTGTTTCAGCAGGGTATTGGAGATCTGGGCCAGGCAGAGGCGCTCGTTACCTTCGATGACCAGGGAGACTATTGGTACGCCGTATAAAAGGACGGTGCCGACCTGTGGGGGAAAATCATTTTAGAATCTCGTTAAGAAAGCTGCATTAGGCTATTAAGTGGTTGACTTCCTCCTCACTCAACTTTTAATTAATTAAGCTTAGTTAGAAGATATATACAATTTCCTTGCTCAAAAATGAAATAATTTTTAGACATTACTATTCATACTTGCAAAGCAGCCCTAAATTTTTTAATACTAAAAAAACGTACCCTTAGAATAGATAGATTTGTTTGCGTAGATTACAACTATATGTATACCAGTTGACTTTTTTACCGTTTGGACAAAAACAGGGTATAAAAGGTGAACGGAGTAGTACGTAGGAGCCACGGCCAAGCCATTTTTTTTTTTACAAAAATAATCTCTTTTTAGGGTTCCGTAGCCAAATGGCAAAAACGGAACCCTTATAGATTCGTCATGTTTGTCTGTCTGTATGTCTGTCCGTCTGTCTGTATGTCCGTCCGTATGTCACAGCCACTTTTCTCCGAAACTATAAGAACTATACTGTTGAAACTTGGTAAGTAGATGTATTCTGTGAACCGCATTAAGATTTTCACACAAAAATAGAAAAAAAACAATAAATTTGAGGGTTCCCCATACTTAGAACCGAAACTCAAAATTTTTTTTTCATCAAACCCATACGTGTGGGGTATCTATGGGAAGGTCTTCAAAAATGATATTGAGCTTTCTAATATCATTTTTTTTCTAAACTGTATAGTTTGCGCGAGAGACACTTCCAAAGTGGTAAAATGTGTGTCCCCCCCTTTTAAAATAAGAGAATGATAAATCTAAAAAAAATATATGATGTACATTACCATCTAAACTACTACCGAAAATTGGTTTGAACGAGATCTAGTAAGTAGTTTTTTTTTAATACGTCATAAATCGTAAACCACAATTTACCATTCATTCAATCAACTCAAAAATAAAAATAAACATTTAATTTCATAAACCTTATGCATAAACCCGGATGTTACGGAACCCTCGGTGCGCGAGTCCGACTCGCTCTTGCCCGGTTTTTTTAGTTTACTTTCAATCCTTTGATTGAAGCCGGCCGATTGCTTTAATCAAAAGATTTAATGTCACTACGAATGCATTGATAATTTCTGCACCTAGAGTAGGGTTCTTAAAAGTTGAGTTTTTATAATATTTGTCGATTTATTTGTTTTTTTTTTTTTTTGTTTTAGTATGAAAAGTTACTTCAAATAAGTAATATTTATTGATAGGTTAATTATTGATAGGATAATTTAACGTTTATAATAACGTTTTGGATTTTGCAAAAAAAAGAGATTTCTGTGATATAGGATTCTACTCCGTTTACCATTTATACCCTGTTTTTGTCCATACGATAAAAAAAGTCAACCGGTATAAGTAATAAAAAAAAAGTTATTTAAAAAAATAAAAAACCCGACTGCGGTAAAAACTGAAAAGCTAAAAACAAGCCCATTTTAAATTAAATAAAAGTTGGAAGCAGGCGGGACCCATTTGAATTTGAAAATATAATAAAAATGATATGGGTCCCGCCTGCTTCCAACTTTTATTTAATTTAAAATGGGCTTGTTTTTAGCTTTTCAGTTTTTACCGCAGTCGGGTTTTTTATTTTTTTAAATAACTTTTTTTTATTTCCATCTTTTTAGTTTACAAATGTTTTGTTTAACAAAGATTACGCAGACGATATTTAGTTCATGGTACGTGTTTTTTTACGATTTTTCACTTCGATTTACTTTTAACCGTATAAGTTGTATTTATTTTTGTAATCACCTTTTAAGACCCTTTATTTTGATACCCCACTCGATAGGTTTTGAGAAAAAAACATTTTTATGAAGACATAATATTGCGCCAAAAATCGGCCATTTTAATTTTTTTTTCAATTTTGATATACCCAGTGTCACTCTCACAATTAAGACGAATCTAACGGCACCTCTCAAGCTGAAATCGATCAAGCCGTTTAGGCTACAGAGCGTGCCAAAGAAATATACATACATACATACATACATACATACATACATACATACATACATACACTCGAAAAACATAACCCTCCTTCTGACGCAGTCGGGTAAAAACTGTAGTCAGTAATTTATTTAATAAGTAGGTTTCTCTTTCTAAGTAGGCCTTCTATGATAAAACTATCTACTTCAACATCTCTGTCTAATTTCGACTTAGTTGATGGATTTTTAGAACTAATTAAAAGTAATTAACTCTTACCTGATTGGGTTTGCCACTTAATTGCAAAGCCTTGTGTTCTGCTCTAGGTTTGAGAGTCTCTCGCGGCGACAGTGCTAAGTTAGTAGCTTCCATTCTATAACAAAATAAAAAGGATTAATGTGGTCCTGTGGAACCATTATTATAGGATCAAATAAAAAATGGCAAAAAAAAAACTATGAAATTAACAACTAGTGGACTGTTCATCTAAAGCTCTTTTTCAAATAAGTCATTTTAACAATAATAAATCGCGCTTATTAATCAAATAGTGTTCTTACGCTTCCTTCCTCTGAACTGTGGGAAAATCAAAATTTGATTTATAACAATAGAAAAAGTACCTACCTAATTGTAACATTTTCGAAAAATTGGGTTACAGCCAAATTAGACCGATTTTAAAATTTCCAGTTATCTTTTTTTAAGTAAGACATTTCGAAAATGTTCTTAAGTAACTTTTTAGACCTTTGTATCCTGCTCATGCGTATGAAGTTTCATTAAAATCTGTTCATTCATTTCGAAAAACAAGGGCTTGAAAGTTTGTATGAAATGCCGTACGTCGTAAACCACGGATACGTTCTTAATAAAGCCATCCATTATTACCATGTTTTACACTTTTTTGGGTAATTAAACGCCATAATAAACCAAAAATCATTACCGAATGCCATTCTGTCCCATTAATGTAACAAATAACCAATAAAATGACTTCATTTACTTTTGCCGCACAATAAAACTGCACAGTGTGATATATTCGAATAAATTTGGGACAAAAGTGATCGTTTTGTATACAAATAGGCAGTTTGCGTGTGAATTTAGTGTATCGAATATCAATTGGGCATATTGAGGGGAGCGATAATATATGGAGTACCGCCCCTTTGAGGGACCCTCATTTTACTACTTTTTTCGTATATCAAGTTCGTGTTTAGCTTTTATAAGTTGTGATACGAATTGATTACAAATTTTATTGCAGCAAAAACTTTATACATGTAATAGCAATTTTTGTTCAGACAGATTTTAAAACAACTTTAATGTTGTAAACGTTATCCCTTATTAATTTAGAATAAACAAATTCAAACGCCTTCGTTTCGTTATAAAGAAAGAATGAATGAAAGAAAAAGTTATTATTGAGACTCGCATAGGAAGAAAATAAATAACACAAACTTATTATTATGACACAAAGAGACAAATAAACAAAACAACAGTATGAAAAACAACCATTTCGTTTTACCAATACAGATCTAAAAGAAGGGTGAGAAGATTTCCAAACAAAACTGACCTATATCCACCCTTGAAAACATTATAAAACACTGTAACGAAACATGTCACCACTTTAAAATGATATATCACCACTTAAAACTGACCTAAAATCAGGAATCAAAGTAGGGTTGGTGAGGACGGAACGTGGTGACATACCGGCAGGATCATTATACGGTGTGATTAGTCAATTTGTGTCACCCCTGCACAGTGGGCTGAAAAGTAGGCCCGCCAAAATAATTGATTAAGTTAAACGACGTTACGTTAATGTAATGATCACATATGTTCATATTGTAGGGGACATTCAATTGTTTCTGTGGTGTTTTTGTGAATAGAATAGTTGTTATTACTGTTGGCTGTAACGAAATGGATATTGGAACACTATGCTGTTATTAATGATCGCTTTTAATCACATAAGGATTTCCTGTTTTAATCATCGTCTTCAAAATTAACAAGTCTTTCTTTAAATTAAAAAAATAGTTGACCAAAAAAATGTTTTCTGTGTCGATGCTTTAATTTTTTCTATTTTTCTCAATACAGCTTTACGCCCGCTGTCGCTACGTTATTTTCAATAAATAGAGAAGTAAATAAAGAACAAATAAAAAAGAAATACCCTTAGACGCACATCTTTCCCTCACTGTATGGAGATTATGTACACCATATTAATCATTTTTTACATTTCACGGTTCAGCTGACAACAATTCCTGTTGATTCGCGGACAATACATTTAATAAAATACACTTGTAATTATAAATCCCTTATGGGGGCCATATGGTGTTGATATCGGTGATACATGGGGGTCATCCCCCATGGGATGGCATGGGGATGAGCACATGTGTACACTTGTAACGGAACTAATCGTTTTTGGAAGAAATCTGTTCTTTTAGTATGGTTGTCGGCATTAGTATAATACCTTCACGGTTTTCATTTTCTCTGAATTCATTATTTGGTTGTGTATAACAGGTGCTAATTAATGTTTCCGAGAATATTTTGTTTGTGATGCTTGAAATTTTCTTTTCTTTCTTTTAAGTTTTTTTTTCTAGAAATCATTATAGGTATAATAGGTAATGTTAAAAGCAACATTGTGTTACAAGATGCCTTGAGATTATTACAAATATGCTTATCAAAACAGCCACGAAATCCAGTACCTAACTAGTAATTTTCGACTAATGTAAAGTACTTATGAAAAGCAAAAATTGCCAAAAACCCCATTCCACAGATTTTTTTATATCAGAACGAGACACCCCTACAGTTTACTTACAAAACCTCAAAAAAATTAAACCTAGTTCTCGGTATAAACATGTGGTATTTTCTGCGACAAATAGTGGCTCTAAAACAGCTATCATCGGATGTCCAAATAAACGTGTGACGCACAAATCGCACAATACCGGCGGCGTGTGCCCACAACGCCGCATTGACAACATGTTGTGCACTTTCCCGGATAATCCGTAACTAAAGGGGACACTCGAATCTGTGTGTCAAGTGCAGGGGACTGTAGGGTGACCGTGAAATTATATTTTTGAAAGAAGTATGGGAAGGTTAATAAATTCTTTATCTTACTAATAAATAAAATTTATTTTAGCAGAAATCACCTTCTTGTACAGTCACGAGCACTAATATATGAACAGTTGCCATTTTTTCACGAAATAACGAATGCAACGTTGAAATACGACACTTTACATAAACCTATGGGTTTAAAAATACTATGTTCCTAATAATATAAAATTTAATTAAAAAATAAAGGAGAAAATCGCCTTTGAATGAAGCCAAGTGTATACATACTTATTATGCTCATGACTGTAAACTAAACTTTGCGAGGTTGAAATAAATATCAGCCAGAAGCTGGTCGATTCATAAATAATAATAAAAAAATGTCAAGTGAAAAGATTAAGTACTTTCAACATTAGGAAATTATTACTTAACACAAATATTTAGGTTATATTAGATTGATTTAATTAAAAAATATTATATTTTCGTCATAAAGCATGAACCTTTCCCCTAACTTGTTTGTTTTTTTTTTTGCTTTGCGTCACGTTTTGCGGAAATAAATGTATTTTCGTTCTTTCTAACCTAATTGTTAAATGATTTTACTTAATATACATTAAAAAATATGTGGCTTTAGCAAAGGTTAGGGTTATAATTTTGAACAGACACAGTTTTCTTGCTATTTACATATTTAAAACCCCAAATCCTATTTTCAAACGCAACGACCTAGTCACCCTACCAAAATCCGAACAACGAATGGTTCGAACTTGTTCCTTTGAGATCCCGTTTTGTATAGCGCAATACTATTTAATCTTTATAAAGACAGCCGTCGGCGTCGCCCGTCGGTCCCGTCCGCGTCCGCCATTGTTACGGTCCGATGTTCGTTACCTAGTCAGTTGTCGAGGGGGTCTCGATTCGCTATTTTTATGATACGTGACGAAACGGACCGTTTTATAAAAGTCAAAATAATACGACATGGCACTTTGATATTTTGAAATATTTTGTGATTATTTTTGGTGTTTTCTATGATCTTGATTTTTTAGGTGAATACCTTTAAAGCTCTGGAACTGCCAGTCCTACTGGATTTGAAAAATCCTTTTTGCATTTGATAGCGTAATTCTTGAGTAACATCTATACAGGCTATATAGCACTACGACTCTAACGAGCCAACCAAAAGAAAAAAGTCAGAAGGACGATAAGCGGAAACGAACTAACGGAGCATAGCTATATAGGATATTATATTTCATGTTACAACAAGAATTTTCACGCGGATGAAGACGAGGATAGAAGCTATTTAATATTCAAATATACAGCTAAAGGCATAATTTTTACTTGTCATCGTCAATCGTTACTTGTTGTAGAAGTGTGGGTAGCCAGCCGATGAGGTGACCGATGACCTGGGGGCCTAAAAAGGCCACTTTGTCAGAATCACACAAGGATAACATTATGAATCATAATGGATAGTTAACTGTCAAGTTAATCGTATCAAATCCCATTGGTGAAGGATTTTTCAGTCATTTTCATTTGTCTGAGCTAAAATACCAATCAATCCAATCAAAATCCAATCCTCTGATTATAACTACGTAGTGCAGCGAAAAAAAAAGGACTGTCTTCGCCATATTATGATTCATAATGTTATCCTTTTATGATTCTGCCAAACTGGCCTTTTTAGGCCCCCTGGTCAAGATTGCTGGATGATTCTGTCTTAGGAAGGCTGGAGACAGAGAAGAGTGGCGTGCATTGCAGGATCCCTATACTCAGCATTGGGTGGCGAAAAGCTGAAGAAGAGAGAAGAGAAGAAGAGAGATTGTACAGGCACAATTTTGACTTGCCATTTATCATTCACTAACTTCGCCCAGCGGTTTCACCCGCATAAATTTCCGTCCCGTGGGAATATCGGGATAAAAAGTATCCTATTTATTAATCCTGGTTATTACCTATCAGTGTGCCAAATTTTATCAAAATGGTCCAGCCGTTTGTGCGTGAAGAAGTAACAAACATACAAACACACTAACAAACTTTCGCCTTTAAGTATAATATTATAAGCCTGCCGGGTCAGCGGGATTGTCCGAAAGGGTTACCGCTGGCCTGGAACATAAAGGGCTAAGGAAGGAATACGGGTGGGTTTTAGTCAGTAAGAGTCTGACACTCCCTTCCGCTCCACCCAGAGCGGGAGGAGTCATTTGATGATTTCCCATCCGCAAAAAAAAAAAAAAAAGTATAATATTAGTGTGATATACAGCAATTATACGTGTGTGATTTTACAATCTTGATTTGGTTTTAGCTCATAATTAAATTATTTATAAGTCCCATGTGTAATAATAAAATAACCTAGCAGGTGCAAACCTATTACTTGTGACTTGTGCAACTCACAAGTGAACCACCAAATGCAATAAGGGTTCGTATTTCCTTCTAACTGGAATACGTACACAGTTAGTTCAGCTAGTACTGATTTATATCAGACTAGCTTCCGCCCGCGGCTTCGCCCATGAGGTATGTCGATAAAAACTATTCTATGTCCTTCTCTGGGATGCAATCTGTCTCTCTGCCAAATTTTATGGAAATCCGTTCAGTGGTTTAGGCGTGAAAAGGTAACATACAGACAGACAGACAGTTACTTTCGAATTTATAATATTACTAGCTTTTGCCCGCGGCTTCGCTCGCGTTAAGTATTATTTTAAAAAAAACTAATACATTTACATCCTCCAACATCCCTTATTTTATCCCCATGGGGGTTGAATTTATCAAAATTCTTAGGGGATGCCTACGTCATAGTAGCTATATGCATGCGAAGTCTCAGCCCGATCGATTTAAAATTGACAAAGTTTCATACAAACTTTCATCCCCTATTTTATCCCCTTGGGGGTAGAATTTATTAAAATCCTTTCTTAGCGGATGCCTACGTCATAACATCTACCTGCATGCCAAATTTTCAGCCCGATCCCTCCAGTGGTTTGGGCTGTGCGTTGATAGATCACTATGTCAGTCAGTCACCTTTGAGTTTTATATATTTAGATTAGTATGGACTAGCAGCGCCCCGCGGTTTCACCCGCATTAGTGTCGATCCCGTGGGATATCGGAATAGAAACTATCTTATGTCCTTCCCCGGGATGCAATCTGTCTCTCTGCCAAATTTAATCGAAATCCGTTCAGCGGTTTAGGCGTGAAAAGGTAACATACAGTCAGACAGAGTTATACTTTCGAATTTATAATATATATTAGTACCTATGGATAATCTAGCAACAATATCACAAGAGATGACTAAACTCCATTGACATAATCTTAATCCGTAACTCCGCACATCCTTCGCACAATAGGCACATAGTTTAAACAAGCTGCTTCAAATTCAAAAGGTTACGTACAAAATTAATTCGCCGACGTTATTTACTTTGCTACTTTGTTCGCTTAATTGAATCGACGGCCAAAGACATGGAGTTAATTCGTCGATTCATAATTAATCAGCGCTTTGGGTTGTAGTCGCGGAGCCAGGGAGCTTTTGTCAACGTTAACTGGTGGGTAAATGTTTTAATGTTTGCTTAGCTTTTAGATGGCTTTGGTTTATTGGTGAGGTTTAAAACTCTTGATCTGCTTGTGTTACTAATTAAAAAACGCTAATTAGAAAGAAATTTGGGTAGATTTTTAATTTTATTTAACTTCAAAAAATGCTTTTAGCATTTTTCTGCCATAACTACGCTTTCCGCACTTTCTGTGCTCTAAATCTGCTTGTGTTACTAATTAATAAGCGCTTATTAGAAAAGAATTAGGGTAGATTTTTTTATTATATTACACTGTTCAAAAATGCTTCATACCTAAGCTTTCCACACTTTCTTTGCTCAAAATCTACATGTTTTACTAATTAATAAGCGCTTATTAGAAAGGAATCAGGGTAGATTTTTTAATAATATTACACTGTTCAAAAATGCTTCAGCCATACCTACGCTTTCCGCACTTTCTGTGTTCAAAATCTGCATGTTTTACTAATTAATAAGCGCTTATTATAAAGCAATTAGGATAGATTTTTTTATTATATTAGACTTCAAAAATGCTTTTAGCATTTTTCAGCCATACCTACACTTTTCGCACTTCCTGTACTCAAAATCTGCTTGTGTTACTAATTATTAAGCGCTTATTTGAAAGTGTTGACTTTATAAACTGTAAAAAAAATCCTTTTAGTATTTTTTCGTCATAAGCTTTCCTCAACTTACTTCTTTCAGTAAATCAGAGCGTGTTCATTCCATTAGTTCCACTGATTCGTTTCTAACGTTACAAAACATTTTTGACGATACTAATCCTTAATTTAAGAAACATTACCACCAAAAACTAAATTTAAAATAAAACATACTTTTTTTCAGCGGTGCTGTCTCCTGGCACACCATAAAGTTCTAAACTGGGCGCGTTCGTTTCATCGCCCGAACGCTCAGAGCACAATGAGCTCTGTTGACACACGGGCCGCACAGCCGCGCTTCTCTGCGCAGATTTTTCGCACAATTGAATTCGTAACTAATCCAATCCATTGTTAATTTAATAAATTAATTTGTTGAAAATTAAACAGTTGTTGGATTTAAATTTGTGATTTGGTTTCGGTCTTTCTTAATGTTAAGTTTAAAAAGGTTAATGATTTTGCAGCTTGTTAAGAAAAAGATAGCTATCTAAAGATAGATAGCTTCATATTTTTTGACTGACCGACTTCTTGACAATTCAAAAGTCCCTGTAAATGGTTTAATTGAAATAAATGGTTTGAGTTTAAGTTTGAGTTTTCTCGAATGTATTATTAAAAATTAAGGTAAATTGATTAAACATTTAGGTATTGAGCAAGCGAATGATAAAGCTACCTACATTATATTATTAACTATGAAGGCGATGTGGTCGCTAAGCGACAAAGCCTTTAAATAAACAAAAATAAAAAATGAAGGCATTGAGATATTAATATTTCGATGAAACGCTGGCAAATCCAAAATACTCAGAACTTTACGAGGGATTTTTTCTGGCATAGTTATTAGCTGATCCTACCTACATACCGGTTTCATTTCCATTTTACAACGAAATTCTGAATATTAAAAAAACATATTCCATTTAATAATACTGGCCACTACCTAAATGACCCTCTACAGAGCTAAGAGCACTTTTTACACAGAGAATAATAAGAATTAATGACTAGGCAACTTCAGTGCGATGGCGCATTAAACCAAGAATAATACAGGCATCTTTTGCTTAAAAGGAGGCTTCAATCTCAAATATGTTGTACAAATAGGTACCTATTATCAAATAAACTATTTTTTTTTCTTAAATCATTTTTTATTATAATACTTGCATCATAGAGAACAGGGTGACCCAGTCGCAACGGCCCCGACTTACGACCCAGCTAGGCAACCGCTTCAGTTTGTGTGAATAACTTCATCACCGCTGCTCTCAAAAACGGTGAAGGAAAACATCGTTAGGAAACCGGCAAATCTTAGAACCAAAAATTCGAAGACAATGTGACATCTACCGACCTGCACTGGGTCCGCGTGGTAAATTACTACCCACTCCCTCTCGAAGAGAGGAGGCCTGTGTCCCAGCAGTGGGCTGATTATACTACTTGCATCAAGGTAGGTACAGTCACCTGCAAAAGTGCATGGGTACCGTAATGGCTATTTTCCTGTGAACGTTTGAATTCAAGTTTTCTAAAATAAACTAGATGGCGTTGGTTTCTTCACAACTGTGACTAATTTACGAAACGTAAGTAAGTTGTTGGGAAGAAACGTATTGAGAAAGGAGTTACACAGCTAATATATTTATCTAACTATTACATTACATTTGCTAGCATATGAAAAAATAATAAAAGAAACCGATAGGAATAAGGCGCAGTGGCGCCCTCATCATTTGTTTGGTTATTTCTTACTTACTACTAATAAATTGATATTCAATTTTAACATAGTAGGTTAATAGTTAGGAACAATTTTTTTTAAAGTAATTATAAATTGAATGTTTGAAGAGACAAAAAGAAACTACAAAAATATTTTGTCATAAAAAGCAAAGCAACGCCATCTAGTAACAGTATAATGAAATGTTGTTATTCGTTAACTGGTTTTACGCTAGATGGCGTCATTTCTCGCTTCACACGATTATATTTCTGAAATAACCATGCACTTTTGCAGCCCTACTGTACCTACAGTAAATCCTACTCGAAGATGTTCTATAAAACATGACACAAAAATAAAATCTGAATAATTTGCCATTCTAAAATCAAGTTATCGTAAGGTAACGAGAAAGTTTAAACAAACATCCCTTCTTGTTCGTGAACGAGAGGCATCAACATGTAAATTGTCTCCGAATTTATTTATACAAGTAATTGAATCGCCCGCGCGAAATGACATCTGTAGACTTGATTTGATGAAAATTACCTACTTGGTAGAAGATGCCCACTTTTTATTAACTTGTCCCCCTCCATTAAGTTTATTATGCAGATATGCGGAGACTTATGCATAAATAATACGGTTTGTTTCTTCTTTTTTTTTCTTTAATAATGTCTTGTGTTTAGTTACTTTGTTTAATGTGTTGTGTTTCGAAACCGAGAAAATCGAGGGCTATTTCGTTGCAACTACATACATAATCAGCCTAAAATTTTCCCAATGCTGGGACGCAGGCCGCCTCTCTGTGAGAGGGAGTGGGCCGTAATCCACCACGCGGGCCCAGTGCGGGTTGGAGGACGTCACATGTCTTTTTGGTTCTAAAATATGCCAGTTTCCTCACGAAGTTTTCTTTCACCGTTTTGAGAGCAGTGGTGATGAAAAATTTTACCCAAAGTAAAGTGCCTGTCTGGGTTCGAACCCATGAACTACAATTCGTAAGTCGCAGCCGTTACCACTGTGCCATCACTGCTCAATTAAGGTTTTATAAAAACTAACCAGTCGACAACCCTTTTGCTTCAAACGCCCTGATTAAACAATACGTCCTTTTGCTTTAGGTTAATTCTTCACACCCACATTAATATGGAAAAAAAGCTCTAAACACTACATTTTGAATAAGTAACTGCACAGATTTCTGCTCCAATCGCTGTTACTTGGATGTGTAAATATCTTTGCTTCGCACAAACAAATCTATTGTATTGACAAACCAATAATCCAGTTCACGACAACAGCTAAACAAACGAATTGACAATGAAACAGCATTATAAACACAATTTACGAAACACTCCTCGAGGAAACTCATAAAAGAAAGTTAGATGAAGAATTGAAGACGGCGCCATTTTAAAAGTTAAATGTCAAAATGACAACTGATTTGTATTTGGCGCGAACGCCTGGGAAATTGGAATTGGCGAAATGATTTTATGATATTTTATTTTAAATGTATTCTCATCCTTACCCAAATATTATAAAGGTGGGTAGTCAGAAAAGAAACCAGACAGTCGGGTTCGCCCACAAAACAAACTTAAATATGGTGCCATATCCATAAAGCTTATTTCAAGTGACTGTGATGGACTCGAACATCCGACTTTTAGGGTTCCGTACTCAAACTAAGGCTCCGCTGTCCATCCGTCCGTCTGTCACAGAGCTGTATCTTTTGAACCATAATAAGTAGATACTTGAAATGTTCACAAATGTGCACTACCATGGCCGCAATAACAACAAATAATAAAATGAAGTTAAAGGATACAAGTTACGTGTTTTTTTCGGTGATTTTTTTTTAAATAAAGTTTATAAAAAATGTTTAGTCTTCAATATTATACGGTGGTTTGGATCCCTGGCCGCTTTTTTATCGCTATAAACGCCAGAATAAACGGTTTTCTTTACAACTTTATGTATGGAAAATGGCACGTTATACCAAACTCAAACTCAAAGCATTTATTTCAATTAAACCTTTAACAGGCACTTTTGAATTGTCAAGAAGTCGGTCAGTCAGAAAATATGAAGCTAGTTGCCCATTCCAAAGCGTAGGTACCTATGGAGAAGAACGGGCAAGAAACTCCATGGACACTCTTTTTAAATTACATTTTACAAAAACATTTGTTACATCATTACTTTTGAATTTATGATTATATAATGTGAGAACGATGTAAAAAATAAAAAATATGTCCGCGTTAAAAGCGTCCACAATACAACAAATAGTAACAAAACAACAATCCAAAATTAAAACAATTAAAATAAGCCCAGGCGGCTAAGTGATGACCAGCCCCAACTGACGGCGCCCGTTCACGAACATGACGTATATATCAGCACCATTCAGCTCAACCACTTTGAATACCTAATAAAAAAATGTGTACTGACAACATTCATACATTAGATCAACAGAATTAGCAGAAACAAACTAATCCCTCCTAAACTCCTAACCATTACAACCTCGGAACAAATTCCTCCAATGATTATCTTAGAAACATAATCCGTATGACGTCAACCCGAAGCGGTATCAACTTAATGTAGAAATAATGAATTCGTCGCGAATCGTCCGTCCCCTGTTTGTCTTTCAATTATAGGCTCCCAGGGGCCCTTCGCCTCCCCTGTTTAAACAATGTAACACTCCCATGTATATTTAAGGAGGGACAAAAATTAAATCTTCCGCTTATCTGTCTCGTTCAAAATGTAATCTACGGAAGCAATGACTTTTTACGGAGATGTAGCTATTTATTTCTATGATTTGTTTTGATTTTTGGGTCAGAGGGACTGAAAAGGAAATGCAATCTTCATCGGTACTATAATTCGACTTTTTATACCTACAATAATTCTATTTAGTAGTTACTTTTCCGACAGGCAACAAAAGACAGTCTTTGTTAAGACTAACACATGGTTAGCCAACACAGTTTAAACTGAATCGGCCGTCTAAAAGCAGCCAGACAACAATTACACTACTGACTATCAATTACACTATACCAAACTATATCACTATATCAAATTTTGTCTATGTCTGCATTAAAAATGTTATTACAACTTGGTTGCAAAATCTGTCCTATGATGACACTGAAAAGTTACTGGTTGTTTTAAGTTAAATACTATTTTTATTTATGTATTGTCCTAGCATTAGTCTGCTAAGTTACCCACTATTTATGTATATTATCAATCTTTGGAATATTATTGTAATAAGCTAATTTGCACATAGTCATACCTGAGATACAGGTTTATCCTAGTTCAGGTCGATCCCTTTATTATATACCTACCACTTTAGTATAAGGCTTAATATTGTAAATATGCATTATGTATTCAAATAAATAAATAAAAAATAAAATAAATAAATCTCAATCTGAATCATTTCGAGGACATTGCTAATCCATCGCTTCATATGTTCGAAAAAAGTGTCTGCTCAACAACGTAAATGCCGTAATGAATATTGTTGAACTATCAAAGTGAAACCCATTGCTAGGTACTAATAGTGTGTTACGCAGTTACCCCACTGGTTGGCTGCTTCTAAGTTTTTTTTTTTTGGCTTGTTGATTGCTTCAAGACAAAACTATCGGGAGTTTTAAGAGCGTTTACGACGTACGGCATTTCATAAAACTTTCAAGCCCTTATTTTTCGTAATGAATGAACCGATTATAATGAAACTTCATACGCATAAGCAGGATACAAAGGTCTAATTTGGCTGTAACGCTATTTTTCGAAAATGTTCTCTACTAACTTTTTAACCGACTTCAAAAAAGGAGGAGGTTTCTCAATTCGACCGTATATATATATTTTTTTTTTAGACCTTTGTATCCTGCTTATGCGTATGAAGTTTCATTAAAATCGGTTTATTCATGTCGAAAAATAAGGGCTTGAAAGTTTGTATGAAATGCCGTAGGGCGTAAACGCTCTTAAGCCATCATAGCGTTATCTCTCTAATTCAGGCCGAGTAAGTAAATATACAATTCTCAATAATAGGACCTAAAATAATTTATTTACTGAAAAAAATACGCAACGCGTTTTAAAGAGGTGTAATAGTAGCTATTTTGGATGATGGCTGACGGACTTTTAAAACTCTTTATTTAAACAACGTTCTGCCTTGATCTACTTGAAATGATAGACAGAATAGGGAATAATTCCAATGACAAACGTTGTTACAGTGAGAATAAATTCAAGATAGGGCACTTTTATGATAAATGCATTATCAATGCTAGAGATAGATAAAGCGCATCCTGACACCTTGCATCTTAAGCAAGAGAAAGCATAGCATTTGGACAAAGAGCACGTAGGGCGTAGATAAAGAAAACTGGCAAGTGTGACTCGGACTTGCACACAAAGGGTTCCGTACCACAAGCCAAACACGCCGAAAAAAACACGTTTGTTGTATGGGAGCCCCCTAAATATTTATTTAATTCTGTTTTTAGTATTTGTTGTTAAAGCGGCAACAGAAATACATCATCTGTGAAAATTTCAACTGTCTAGCTATCACGGTTCATGAGATACAGCCTGGTGACAGACAGACAGATGGACAGTGGAGTCTTAATAATAGGGTCCCGTTTTTACCCCTTGGGTACGGAACCCTAAAAAAAGACAGCAAGACTTTCCACGCATGTAATGAATGAGTAATGTTTCCAAATTCAATTTTGGTTTTAAAGAAAGCTGAATTAGTTCGATTCGTTATGTATTGGACAAGTGACTTTAGAAGTTTTTTTCGTTATATTTCAGTCATTGCAGTAAAATCAGCCATTTTGGACCTTAAGCAACAGTCAAAACTACTCTAATTACCAAACCAACGACGCTACACACGAACACGGAAATATATACCAATAACGAACATATTTAAAACATAGTAAGGCACATATTACATTTGAGGCCGTCAGCGCAAAAGTGGCCTAACCCACAATTTTTCATATTCGTACTTATCTATTGCAATTTATTTAAAATATAATAAATTTTCATGCAAAACCGGCCTATCCCTAGTTTCATAGTTTAGTTTCATGGATGAAACTAGGGATAGGCCGGTTTTGCATGAAAATTTATTATATTTTAAATAAATTGCAATAGATAAGTACGAATATGAAAAATTTTGGGTTAGGCCACTTTTGCGCTGACGGCCTCATTTATGCAGACACTTATTAAACTACAATTTACTTTTTATTCTAATTACTACAAAAAACAGCTGATTGGCCTACACTGCAATGCCGTTTATATGTATTTATTTATTCAATACTTCTAGCACATAAATGTACAGAGGCGGACTTAATAGGCATTTTCTACCAGTCAACCTTTGGGTGATGCAAAAAAAAAACAGTGGTAGCAATCATGAAAATTGAGGAATCAATATTTTAAATATAAATATAGTATATAATTTTCTTTTAAAAATGTCTGGTTTAACATTTTCAGGTTTTTGGAGCAGTCCTATATAAACAAGAACGCGTTCGTTCATAATTTACACTGGAGCAGTAAATGGTGTCAAAAGAACTAAAAATACATAAATAAGTCAAAAGAAAAACAAAGCAATATTTATTTCACAATTTGCTAAGACGACGATGAAAGTTTAAAAAAAATAAAAAGATTGCAGAAGTTGTAGCGTATAAGTTCCGTAGCAGACGTGCTACGGTGCTACGCGCGCTACGAAAGATCGTAGCTTGTTTCAAAAGTTTTGTTCGTGTATTATAGTAAAAACTTTCACTTAGTTAAGTGTGGGGAGGGCGGGGGGGGGGGGTTATTATTTCAGAAATACTTTTTGAAAAGTCACGTTTTATTTTAGTCGTGAAAAAATACTGACTGATTTTTTATGTCTCATCATTTATTTTAATGTCAAATTGAAAACTTTTTTTTTTTTAAGAAATCCTTTAGCAAAAAAATATCATACATACCTGAATTCGGCAGCTGTCACAAATCACAACATTACTCTAGCGCGAAGCACACCGCGCACCGCCGCGCTAGTCACGAGACTGTCCTCTCTCAGCCCCGACCAATCGCACCACGCCCCGGCCAGCCCCCGCCCACCAGCGCTCCAACCAATCAGCCCCCGCCCAAAACGTTATTTACCTCAAACGCCCGCCCGCCCAGCCTGCCTCAACTTATCGATTGGACGGCCCCAGCACTTATTTAAGGCGGGCAACGACAGAATTAATTTTGTGATTGAAATTACAAGTATAAACGTATAATTCGTTCGCGCCCGGCTCGTTCGATTAAAATAGAGATTATTACGATTGCTGGTTTCTGATGTGTTCGATTCGTTGCGTCGGGATTTTTGTTTCAGTTTTTGACTTATTATCTAGTTTGTTTTATGATATCGAACAATTATTTTCTGTTTTAAAATTCATTTACGATTATGTTTCATGTTACTTAAACATTTTACAGTTACATTTTTTTTCGTAATTTCATACTTAGTGACATATGTATAACTTTACTTTAATTTAAAAAAATGTTTTTTGGTCAGAACTTAATTACGGTTACAATACCTTAGAAATTCAAGTTTCCAAAACAAATCTAAAGTAAGTTAAGTAGATATAAACACTTCAATATTATGTCGAGGAATCAGGTAAGTACCTACCCTCGCATTCTACAAGCAAAGCCGTGAGAGTATAAGCTTCCTCCTGACTTATACTTACCTCTATACCGTTCAATATAATATACCTGTAAGTAGTACAACTGGAGTCTGTAGATGAGTGAAATAATAGAGGTGTTTGATACCAGTATTCTTAGTATTGAGTTTGTGGGGATTAGAGGTATACTTGTAAGAATAAATACTGGTATTAATGAATTGAGCTTTGAGAGGATAAATTATATATCTTAACATTTATAAAAAACGAGGGGCCCGCCCCGGCTTTGCACAGGTAGATATTGGTATTTAAAAAAATAAGTTATTCGGCGTTATTATTGCATATTTTAACATGGAAAAGTCGTTATTGTGACATAACTGTAATAGTTAGACATATATTACCGCAGCCTTTTTTGTAGATATTGATGTCCTCTATAAAACTGTAGTACATCACTTTGCTCTATTGCCAATAGTTTCCGCAACGTACGCGATATAAGGATTTTTTTTGGTATTTTTCTCACACCTTGGGTTACACTATCAAAGTTTTCATACGGATCCCTAACTTTTTTTAAAATATTCTATCGCCTATGTTCATCAGGGATAATTGGTGAAAGAATTTTTCAAATCGGCCCAGTAGTTTTGGAGCCTATTCAATACAAACAAACAAACAAATCTTTCCACTTTATAATATTAGTGTAGATAGATGACGAAACATTTTCGTAAAGGAAGCTTTTCCATAAACGAGAAAAAAGCTGTTTTCTCATAACTCTCTGCTATCTGATGCTATTATAGCTAGGAACCATTAAATATTGAGATAGTCAACCACCCATGACCCATATCCTCATTAATGTAGCAGATTACTCAAAAAATCTCTGTAAAGCTAGGGAAATTAATTGTTTATCAAATTGACTACTAACTTAAATGGTCCGTGAACTCAAATCACAACTATTTTGACAGTTATATTAAATGGCTACACGTCAAATTGGTGTAGTGTGTCAATTTGATGAGCATTCAATTTCCCTGACCATACATTTCTTGGAATAAGATTTTTCGTACCTAGGTACTGATATTACAGAGAACTATGGAGCGTTCCATGCGTGGCATCAAGCTTATAGACCGAGTTCCAAACGTCGAGATACGAAGACATACGAAGGTCTTCGATATCGGAAAGCGTATTATAGAACTCAAGTGGAGTTAGGCAGGTTACCTGGCAAGGCATAGTGATGACAGATGGAGTCAGGCCGCGGCAGAGGGGCGTCCGAGGACTAGGAGACGACATGTCGTTCGCCCGGCGGCGAGACGGGCGGACGACATTGTTGCCATTGCATCGCGGGCAAGACCATGGATGAGGCTGGCACAAGAGCATGGAGATTGGCACAAGAAATGGGAGGCCTTTGCCCAGCAGCGGGTGAGTCGGCCTGTGGATGATGATGATTTTTTTTTTAATTAGAACGGCCGAAGCCAATTATTTTATTTCATCATCATTTCAGCCGAAAGACGTCCACTGCTGGACATAGGCCTCCCCCAAAAGGGGGGGCTTTCCATAATCGCCCCGCTGTGCAGGCGGGTTGGCGATCGCAGTATGGTATGGTGGTGGAATGCATAGAGAACGCTGCTGCCCAGTCTCCGGTACGCCCCTTAGTCGCCTTTTACGACACCCACGGGAAGTATGGGGTGGTGCTATTCTTTAAGTCCGGCACCACACAGACAACAAGAGTTATTTTATTTTATTGGGACAAAAAAACAGTTATACATTACAGCATTTACAGTCGAAAAAACGTATAACCGGCATTATTGTCCACGACGTGTCATCTGAGTATGATAACGTACGCATGTTAAATGAGAGAAGAAGAAAAAACAGTACATAGGCATTTAGAAAATAACACTAAGTATATACCGACGAACCGAAGGAAGCGGATGACAAGAGCATCCGTCTTATCGGCGACTTGCAAGAAATTGTGAAATCATTCTTTTAAATTTAGATTGCGACAGCGCGAAAATATCAAAATCAAAATTACACTATTAAGGGCTGATTTTTCAATCATCTGATAACTTTATTCGAAGAATAATTTTGAAATTTTGACAGTTACTTCATACGAAAACTGTCAAACGTCAAATTTATTCCTCGAATAAAAGTTATCTGGCGATGGAAAAATCAGCCCTTAAACATATAAGTAATTTATTTAACACAGTGATGATGAGGTACTGTTATTTACGTCCGGCTGTTGGGTATTAGGATGACAACTCATTGACAATTTCTCTTTGATGGCGCCAATCCATAGAAGCCAAAGTGTCCGTCGGGTTGGCTAGTTGACAAAATTTCTTTAAAACAAAAATACAATTTGTAAATTTTTCTATACTGAGTTCGAATAATAATTTATTTAATGACTCAACAACCATATTGCATTTTACTGCTTAGTTTTGAATTCACCATCTGCCTAGCCTGGGTTGGCTTTCAGTGTAACCGGATGCAGCTGAATACCAGTACTGCTTAATTTCCGAGTAAAATAATAAAAATTGAAAAAAGAACGATGAAGTCACTGAAATTGCACAGGCTCTTATTCCATAGTAATAAGACATAATTATGTAATCAGATTGACTAACGGTAATATTTTGTTTCATAAAATTTTGCGGTTACATAAGTTTAGAATAGAACGAAAATCACAGTTTTTTTTTTTTTTTGTAACAAACAATAGGTACGTGACTTATTTTAAGATGTAATTTCCTTTAATATGAAGATTATTTTATGAATCTTGAAATTGATGTTTTCAATTCTTCTCATCACCATCATACAAAAACTACATTGTAGACCATAATTATACTTAATAAAATTCTTAAATTCATTCATTTACTGACACAACGCACAGCCTTCACCCCCGGGTCTACAAGCACACAATTTTGCACAAAAAAGTTCCTTATATACCTACCGAAAGTGAGCACTAACGAAGGATTTTTGAAAATCTATCCCCTAAAGGGGTTACATAGCAGAAGAAAGTTTGTATGGAGGTTCATCATTGTTCATCATTTGTCTAGCTTTTTCCCAACTATAATGGGGTAGGCTTCTAGTCTAACCGAATGCAGATGAATACCAGTATTTTACATGGAGCGACTGCCTATCTGACCTCCACAACCCATAGTTACTGGGTAATACGATACCTTGGAAGTTCATCATATTTGCCGATGTAAAATCCCATCGGACGCCTGGCTTGTCAAGCCAATCTTTCCTCTTAAAAAATATCACATATTTTTATGACACAATTCTCAAAATGCCATCAAGATAGGGTTCCCTGCCGGCTGTACCATGAACGATTAAGTACTAAGATATAAACATGGTGTGATAATGAGGAAGCCCGGCTGCCAGAGATTTAACCCTCAATTATAGAATTAAGCCGCGATGAAGGGTTGTGCACCCCTGTTGCGACGGCAATTGATGGAATAGTGATGGGAAAATTTTGTATCGATGTTTACTCGATAATTATTTTTGGATGTCGATTCGATATTGCAGTTTTTTAACGCTTTTGAAGTATGTTACAATATCAAAGCCCCCACGGCAGCGGATCAGGCAAAACTAAAAAAGCCCGAATAAATTAAATTGTAGGTATTTCCTATTCCTAACATAGTTAACAACAACACTGATCCTGACTTATCTTCCGCATTAATATTTTTTATTTTATTTTAATTAAATAACAAGATATGTTATTCCATGTAATTCAAATGTCAAATCAATTATTTTTCTAAATCAAATCAAATTCTTTACATAACGAATAAAATATAAGTTTCTAAATTGTATGTAAGTAAATCTACTTCCCACTTTACAAGTAAGTATTTTTTAACAATTTCAGACAATAAGCAAATTTCCCATAAGTTCAATGAAGTTCATCGATAGTAATGTCTCGACTTTTAATCCCCTCACTACCAGCGATGTTCAATACCGATATAATGAAGTGTCGTCACGCCGCGAATGTTTGCCATTGTCGAGTGTGTACCAGCCCTTACGTTGTTATCATTGTGCACCCCGCTTTATTGTCTGATATTTTCATTGATAAACGATAAACTGTACAGCAATTAATGAACGCTACTTATACTGTATTAATTTTTAACGCACTTTTTGACTTATGGTTACCTATCTAAATTGTACCTTATTTTATTATTTGTGTTTCTTTGGGTTTTCTGCCAACTGGACTTTTGGCTTCTAAATTTAATATTAAATTAGATAGGACCAAAAGTCCAAAATTAATTCAGTTTTGTTCAAAACATATACGTCATATGACGGCACGGTTGGCGCAGTGGTTAAGCGATTGACTGCTGCGCCGCGTGTCGCGGGTTCGATTCCTGTACGGAACAAATATTTGTACGACCTACAAGTAGTTGTTCCGGGTCTGGCTGTTTGTGTATGTGAGTTTAAATGTTTGTAAACGCACCCACGGTACAGGAGAAATTCCTAGTGTGGGGCAATGTTTAAAAAAAAAAAAAAAAATATATAAGTACATTACACCATTTACTCACTCTCTTGTTTATTGTCAACTCTTACTGGATTTAATAATATAGAGATACTCGTACTTACATTTCAGATTATTGAAATGGTTTACCCGGCCGTGCTACGGTTTCAAATTGTGTCGGGGTTGGTGAGGATTATAATTAATTCTTCTTTAAATCTCAGGTAAGACATCACATTGAATCACAAACCACATTTTTATTTGGATAAATATTTACAATGAAAGGATTATCAGCACGCGACCACAACAATAACCGCCAAAATTTTTGACACTGACATTCACAAGTTCACGCTAAAATACACTTTACTGAACGCTGATAAGGTTGGAATTCTAACAACTATTTATAAAGTTACTCCATTTTGCATTCGTCTTGATAATTGGAATTCTTTTTAGGGTTCCGTACCAAAATGGTAAAACGGAACCCTTATGGTGAGACTCAGTCTGTCTGTCACAGCTGGATATCTCAAGAACTAATAATGCTATCAACTTGAAATTTCGAAATAGTTTTAGATGACGTTTGCCCAACTGTTTTGCATATAAGAAAGAGATAAAAAATCTTGTATATTTTTTGCAACAGAGACTGAAAGGGGGTCTAAAAAATTCGAAGTGGGGCTACTAGGGCATGTGGGATATCATATGAAAGAGCGTAGTTTGCACATTCTCATACATTTTTCCTTTTTTTTTAAGCCGCATAGTTTTTGACTTTTGAAGAAAAATGTAAAAAAAATACCATCTCCGAAGTTTGCAAAGAGAAAAATCTGAAGTTTATGTAGATTACAGAAAAAATAAAATGAAGTCTCTAAATAGCACACTTTTTCAGAAATCATCAACTTAAGTTACATTGGTTCCCCTATCAGTCAAGAGATGGCGCTGACCTAAAACTGCAATATTCTACACGTACTGTACAGCGTACAGTATTAAAATTCTCTGCCTCGCCGATGAAAATTTAAAAACATGATGGCACGGAACCCTCGGTGCGCTACTCCGACTCGCTCTTGCGCGGTTTTTTTTTTCAAATCGTCAACAATGAGCTCGCCTTGTCCGTGGACGTACAAAGCGCCCCAACCTTGTAGCGTCGGCACCAATTAATAGCGGATTTTGTCCGTGTGTTTAGATTTCAAAGATTGCTATTGATATTTTGAATACACGTGCGAGATTCCTCTAATTGGGTGCTTAAAGACTTACAGGCAATTCATGTTTGCGGTAAATAAATGACGATCGAAGTACTTGAAGATTCATGTTGTCTGTGAGCCCTATTCAAATAACCTACAATGCGACATATTTGTAAAAAAAAATACAAAATTGCCACATGTTGTCGGCAGGGGCTGTTTAATGAAGCAGAAATATATATGAAAGAAACTTCTTACCATGTCTTTTTATTATTAGTCAGTACAGTACGTACAGACGCCAGCACATAAAGCAACTCGAAACTGTAAACTATTCCCAATCAACTTTGAACCTTATACTTTAGCGATAAAGTTGAAAATCTATTCAATAAATTTAACAGAATGTATTAGCTTGATGTGCTGGCGTCGGTACTATGTGCATACAGAAAAAACAGTTAAACCTTCTTGTAGCACTAAACTGAATGAATTGCGTTATTACAGTACCCGTAGCAGTGGCGTAGGCGAAGCGTAGGTTTTGTAGTGCTACGGTTTTCACCGCGTAGCTGTCGTAGCAACCTCGTTGCAACCTCGTTGCTACC
Source organism: Mesoligia furuncula (assembly GCA_916614155.1). Classification (NCBI taxonomy): domain Eukaryota; kingdom Metazoa; phylum Arthropoda; class Insecta; order Lepidoptera; family Noctuidae; genus Mesoligia; species Mesoligia furuncula. Next base: position 5,518,573 of record OU744804.1, read on the forward strand.
TGTCCGATCCATTTTTTTTTTTTTGTTCACCGAATGCTAACTGTAGTCTTCCACTATAATTTATAATCAGAGGGCCAATTCCCATAATTTTAAGAACGTTCACACTGTCTGATCTCAGTTTCAATCTGTCAAAAAATCATCTAGTTTCACTTTGTTGAGATTGCGACTTGAATTTGGACGTGTTTTAATTACAAGGATTATAATATTATTATTAATTATTATATTATTTTAATTTTCTGTTATCATTGGTGATAAGCTAGCCTTAGCCTGTGCTTCAAAATAATTATAACTATCAATAAATAATAACTTTTGTGTAATTTTTACACTATATTTATACTATATAATATATAATTCTGACTGAGACCTGGTTAACGCCCGAAATATTCAACAAAGAGTTCATTGATGAACGGTATGAGGTATATCGATGCGACCGTGATCGTACGGCCACTAATAAAAGGGATGGAGGTGGTGTTCTCGTGGCGACACTGAAGGGACTGCGTGCAGTTGCGATAATTCCGCGTACATCTATGCACACAAACATTGAACAGATCCTTGTACAGTTGCCGAGCTCAGTCAGAGGTAAGTTTCAAATCATAGCGGCAGTGTATATACCACCAAAAACACCCGAGTGTGTATATGTTAAATATTTCGACCTATTGCGGACACTTCTTGAGGACATTGACATTGAAAAGTTTTACTTATTAGGAGACTATAATTTGCCGGATGTCGACTGGGTTGCTAGCACAGACAGTATTTCAATTTCTGCACAGGTATGTAGAGGCAATTCTCCCACATGTGGTCACTTGAGTGTGTTTATGTCCTTTATAAATGCTTATCAATTTAATACTATAAAAAATCTAAACGGAAGAATATTAGACTTGATCATAAGTAATGATGATTGCACAATTACTACCCCCACAGATTATTTATTACAGCATGACCACCACCATCCTCCATTTTGTGTACTCGTTTCACTACGTTTACCTCATGGTTCAATGGTACGCAAGATGATAAAAAAATATAATTATTATAAGGCTAGTTATGACAAAATAAATGACGAATTAAAACAAATAAATTGGAAAGACGCCTTAAATTACCAATCCGTTGACCTATCTCTAGACACTTTCTATAATATTATTTTTGGTATTATTAAGAAACATGTACCATTGACCACTTGCAGATCCTCTAAGTTTCCAGTGTGGTTCTCAAGACCCCTTATACACATCTATAAAAATAAAGCCAAGGCCTGGGTAAGATGAAAAATGTATCATAATGTTTCATATTACGAGCAGTTCGCACTTTACAGGTCTAGATTCCAAGATGAATGCAACAACTGTTATAAAAAATATATTAATTCTGTTGAAGATGGTATTCGGAACAATGTTAAGCATTTTTGGACGTTCATTTCTAATAGAAAAAAATCTGCTGGCATTCCATCCACTATGACGTATAACTACCAGTCAACTAGCGACCCAGAAAACATTTGTAATCTTTTTTCAGACTTTTTTAATTCGGTTTATGAACCATCCGCTTATACTAATATTCCATCTACGTATGACGACTGCTCTGAAAGCTGCACTCTGTTAAATGAGATTCAGTTTACTACTGATGAAGTACTTAGTGCGCTCAATGCATTGGATCCCTCTAAAGGACCAGGATCTGATGGTCTAACAGTAATTTTTTTTAAACAGACAGCCGTTAATCTGTGTATACCCCTGCAAATTATATTTAATCAATCTATTTCTCGGGGCTGCTTTCCTCAAGCATGGAAACTTGCAAACATAACCCCTATTTACAAGTCGGGACCTAAGGATGATGTCACGAATTATCGTCCTATATCAATACTGTCAACCTTGTCAAAGGTTTTCGAGAGACTAGTTCATAATAAAGTATACCCTCTACTGCACAATACTATCATTCAACAACAACATGGATTCGTCAAAAGAAGGTCAACTACAACCAACCTGGTTACTTTTGTGGACTACTTGTTCAATAACATGGACTCTCGTATTCAAGTAGATACTATTTATACTGATTTCCGGAAAGCTTTTGACAAGGTTGACCATCAGCTTCTCTTGCATAAGATTGCCTTTAATGGTATACGTGGCGATCTTCTGAGATGGTTCTCTTCTTACGTTTGTAATAGGACTCAGAGGGTTGTGATAAACGGTTTCATTTCCAACACCCTAAGTGTTACCTCTGGAGTGCCTCAGGGCTCCATTTTAGGACCTCTTTTATTCATCATATTTATTAATGACATCAATACATGCTTTCAGAATTCAAAATTATTACTATACGCAGACGATCTAAAAATTTTTAGGCCTGTTAAAAGTTTGCACGATTGTCTGCTGTTACAGGAAGACCTAGATAGGTTCTCCTCATACTGTTCAATTAATAAACTACAACTTAGCATATCTAAATGTTGCTGTATAAGTTTTACTAAAAACAAAAATATTATCACACATTCTTACTCTTTAAATAATGTAATTTTAACAAGAGAAACACTAGTGCGCGATCTTGGAGTTCTATTGGATGATAAATTACATCTTGACATTCATATTGGTAAAATTATAAATAATGCCTTCCGTATGTACGGTTTTGTGATGAGATCAACCACAGAGTTTGTCCGGCCATATACATATTTATATCTTTACAAATCGTTAATCAGGTCCCAGTTAGAGTACGCTGTTGCGGTATGGAATCCCTTCTATAATAAATACTCAGATGCGATTGAAAAAGTTCAAAGTAAGTTTTTGAAAGCCATGCATTTCCGTTGTTTTCGTACTTATGTATCTTATGGTGATCTTCTGAATAAGTATAAGTTACATAACCTTAAGGCCAGACGTATTATTTTAGACACAATGTTTCTATTCGGTCTGTGTAATAACGAATGTGATTGTATGGATATCACTAATAGGATTAGCTACGTGGTACCTAGAACAACCATAAGCCGTGGGGTGCGCGCACGACCCCTATTTGCAGTACCTTCTAGTCGTACGAATGCAGGCTTACGAGCACCCCTACGGCGTCTTACCAGTCAATATAATAATCAATTTCAAAATATTGACATCTTCGCTCTTCCAACCAGTAAATTCAGAGGCCTTGTTCGTGACACTATTTTGGATATTGTTCCGTAACATTCTTAACTCTTAGCCTGTATTTATAATTTCTTTTTCACCTTTTTTATATTTTTTTTGCATGCCTGTTTAGTGTTTAGTTTTATCATTAACACTTATGTAATTCTATTGTAACTATCACATTGTAAGCGCACATCGCATTAGTTTTATAACTTTTCTTTATAATATGTGGAAAATGTAGTGGGTTATACATTTACTCACTCTTAGATCATGTTTTATGTAATATTGTAATGTGTAACCGTTTATTTTCCCAAATAAATAAAATAAAATAAAATATTTACTCTCTAACACCATCATACATTATACATTGTCTGTGTGGTGCCGGACTTAAAGAATAGCACCACCACTTACTTCCCGTGGGTGTCGTAAAAGGCGACTAAGGGTCGTACCGGAGAATGGGCAGCAGCGTTCTCTATGCATTCCACCATCATACCATACTGCGATCGCCAACCCGCCTGCCAAGCGTGGCGATTATGGCAAACCCCCCCCAAAATTGGGGGAGGCCTATGTCCAGCAGTGGACCTATCGGCTGAAATGATGATGATGATGATGATCACCATCATAGAAAAAACTATTTGCTTCATTTCTTTAGATCATTCATAATCTGTAGGTAGATCCATATTATGAATGATCCAAAAATCATCCAGGTGAAATCCATTTTGATCTCCAGAGATGAATCATCTCAAAACAAATTGCAGATAATAAGCTAACCATTTCTAACTTATGTCCATCACCATTTTGCAAGTATACTTGTTCTCTGTTACGTATCAATTCCAATATTACTTAACAATAACTTAAAAGGTAAACCGCACTAGCATCAATTAAAACAAAATACGCGGTGACATGGGTAAACTGCGGCTGCAAGGTAATGCCAATAGATTAACTAATGAAGGGCCTAACCCACAGCCGACGGTTGGTTCGGGTTACGGTCAAACAAAGGACACAAAGTGATTAAGCTCTTTTTATATTAAATAACTTAATAAATATTACTTAGAATTATCGATAAGGGAGAATGCGATAATAGTTTATTGAGCAAACATTGAATGAAAATATGATAGATCGCAAGGTGGTTATTTTTCGACGATAGTCATCAGAAGCCCGAAAGTCTTACAACCAGTCTTACCAATTGATTGCGTATTACCCAGTAACTGGGTTGTGGAGGTCAGATAGGCAGTCGCTCCATGTCAAATACTGGTACTCAGCTGCACCCGGTTAGACTCGAAGCCGACCCCAACATAGTTGGGAAAAGGCTAGGCAGATGATGAGTCGTCTGTGAGCTTACTATAAGCACATTATTATCTTCTCTTCTCGATTGATTGGAGTATCACATCCCGTTGATATTACTGAGTTACTGACAGATTAGAAGAAGTATCATTTACTTACCTGAACCCTGTAAATAGAATCATGACGGCAACGAGAGAAACGGCGTTTTTTATGCATTTCGGAGAGTTTTACAATTGAATTCCTCCGTGTCCTTTCCATCACGAGAGAACACGATTTTCGTCGATGCGCCACACAGGTATGGTGCACATCTAACTATACCAACGCGCCAAACAATTTGAAATACAAAAAAAAATGCGTTCCGTTAACAAGTGCTACTCCTTGCCTTAATCTGTTTACCGATAACTACAACGTGGGATTGTTCAAATCTTGAGTAAAAAAGGAAAGGAAGACGGAAAAATTGGTTTATTAATTAGAGAAACACGTGCATACAAAAAGTTAATTAAGTAACCCAAATAATAAAAACAAAAAAGATATAATTATGTATATATTATGGTCAAATCAAACCCGAGCCTAACTCAAAATTAATCAGAAATTAATTGGTTTTCACAAGCTAAAACGAAGCACTTGTATCTAAATAATGAGGAAATATGTAATCTTTATTGTAACAGACATATTTAAAAACGATAACAACACTGCTCTTAATTGAATTGTGTAAAATTTTCGCGTTGGAGGGGAGCAGGGGGTGAGTAAGAGAGGTGGGGGAGGCGGGGCTCGTTTTAACTTTCCGGACTGCTGCTCTCAGGATGCTACTACTTGTCCTCGATAACTCCAGAAGTATTTTTTTATATGGTAATAGGTATTTTCAAAGTCGAGGGGCCTGTGTCTAAATAATAACAGCTGTCGATCGAACAGGTCGATTGATCAGGTTAAGCTCCGCTTTCCGCGGTTGGTCTGTGGATGGGTCACCATCTTTACATACCAAGCCCCTCCGTGCCTCGGTAAGCACGTTAAGCCGTGGTTCCCGATTGTAAGTCGTGGATCTTAGACAGTCGTTACGGGTAGTCAGAAGCCCGAAAGTCTGACAACCAGTCTTTAATTACAGTATTATCCAGTAACTGGGTTGTGGAGGTCAGATATGTAGCATGATGCTGCGACATTTAAATAATAAATGTCGCAGGATCATGCTGAGATAGAAGCCTTTTGGCCTCTTATAGCACTTTCTGTTTCATTTTTCTTTTTAGGGTTCCGTTGCCAAATGGCAAAAAACGGAACCCTTATAGATTCGTCATGTCTGTCTGTCTGTCTGTCTGTCTGTCTGTCTGTCCGTCCGTATGTCACAGCCACTTTTCTCCGAAACTATAAGAACTATACTGTTGAAACTTGGTAAGTAGATGTATTCTGTGAACCGCATTAAGATTTTCACACAAAAATAGAAAAAAAACAATAAATTCAAATTCAAATTCAAATTCAAAGCATTTATTTCAATTAGACCTTGTACAGGCACTTTTGAATTGTCAAAATTAAATAGTCTGTCAGTTAGTCCGCAAGTTGAAGCTAGTTGCCCATTCCAAAACGTAGATCTCTATGGAGAAGAACGGGCAAGAAACTCCATGGACACTCTTTTAAATCAAGTTATTACAAAATCCTGGGTACATTATTCTTGTTGCTTCTATATGTGAGAACAATGTAAAAAAAAAAAAACAAATGAAGAAACAATTCAAAATATAAGATTAAAAATAAGCCTTGGCAGTTAAGAGATGACCAGGCTCAACCGACGGCACCCGTTCACGAACATGACGCGTGGATCAGCACCACCCAGCTCAACCATTTTGTAGGGAACCGAATAATCCAACACACGCGCCACCATCGGTGAGACATTTAAGTAAGCATGACACGTTCTCAACTGCCATGCTCTTTCAAGTCAACAACAAAAAAAATTATAATAAACGGAAACATGGTTCTTACATTTACAAAAATTAAAAAAAATGCTTCTAAATTATACAAAACTATAGTTTGCAATTTATTTAAGATGTTAGTATAATTTACTACCAATCAGGAAGAGGTATCTAATATTGCAGTATTCAACAATTAAAACTGGATTGAATAAAATAAAAAAGTTATGTTTGTAATGTCAGAAATATTGAAAAAGAAAAAGGGAAGCACCTCTTCCAAATGTTGAAATTTTAACTAGTGAGCCCAAGTGCCTGTGGAGCAGGACCAGCATTAAGCCAAGCATTTTTATCTACGATGTAATCATCCAACTTGTAATATGCTTGTCTACATAGTGTGCGTTTAATGCATGTTTTAAATTTCTTCTCATTTAATTGAAGAATATCGAATGGTATTTTATTATAACATTTTACACAGTAACCCATAAAAGAAGTTTTTACTTTAGACAATCTGAAACGCGGTTGATCTAATTTGTCCCTATTTCTAGTGTTAAAATTATGCCTGTCACTTATCTTACTAAAAAGATGTAGATTTTTTCGAACGTACATAATGTTTTCATATATATATTGACAGGGAACCGTCATGATGTTAATTTCTTTAAACAGTTCTCGTAGAGAATCGCGTCTGCTGAGCTTGTAGATGGCTCTGACAGCCCTCTTTTGCAGAATGAAGATAGAATCAATATCTGCAGCCCGACCCCACAACAAAATACCGTAAGACATGATGCTATGAAAGTAACTAAAATAGACCAGTCTCGCGGTATCCACGTCTGTTAATTGGCGAATTTTCCAAACAGCGTAAGCTGCCGAACTTAGCCGCCCTGCAAGTGATGTTAAGTGCGGACCCCACTGTAGCTTTGAGTCAAGCGCGATCCCCAGAAAAACCGTATTTTCGACGAATTCAAGTGTCTCCCTATTCAATACAACATGACATTCATTACTTCTAACATTCGGTAAAGCGAATCTAATGCATTTAGTTTTTTTCTCATTTAATACCAAATTATTCACAGTAAACCAATTATGGACCACATGCATAGCGTTATTTACGTCGTCAAGCTCCTGTGCACGTCTGCTTACTTTAAAAATCAGTGATGTGTCATCAGCAAATAACACCATTTGTGGTTGGTTTTTCAGTAAATGAGGTAAATCATTTATATATACTAAAAATAGGAATGGCCCCAATATTGAGCCCTGCGGTACTCCCATTTTGACTTTTAAGCCCGATGAATTCACACCGTTAATTTGAACTTGCTGAAATCTATCATTTAAATATGATTCTATTAAGCTAAGAGCAAGTTTACCTAGTCCGTAATGCTCAAGTTTCAAGAGCAGTGTTTCGTAATTCACGCAATCAAATGCCTTGGATAGGTCACAAAAAATGCCTATAGCATCTTGTGCCTCTTCCCATGCGTTAAAGATGTGTTTTAATAAGGTGACACCGGCGTCGGTTGTACAACGTCCTTTGGTGAAACCATACTGTTGATCGTGTAAGATGTTATTACGATTAAAATGATTGAGCATTTGATTTAACATTACTTTTTCGAACACCTTGCTAAAAACCGGCAAAACCGATACGGGTCTATAATTATTAGTGTCTTTGCTGTCCCCAGATTTGAAAAGTGGAATAACTTTACTGAACTTCATTAAATCCGGGAAAACCCCTTGATCTACACACAAATTAAATATTAATGCTAAATAGGGTGCAATTGTCTCAATAAAGGATTGACAAACTTTAGTGGACATGCCCCACAGATCTTCGGTAATTTTGATCTTAAGTTGCTTAAATGCCTTTATAATGACTATGGGGTTTATATGTTTAAATTTAAATTCCACAGGACAGGCTGAGACATTCGCTCTTAATAATTCAATAGCTAGTGCGGGCGAGGAATTTAAAGTTTCTGTAGTTTTAATTGGGATATTGGTAAAGAAAGTTGCAAATTCCTGAGCAACATCGATGTTATCGCTAATGAGACCGCGGGAAGTGTCCAGTGTGTAATCAGTATTATGTTTTTTGTTCCTGTTCGTTTCATTGTTTATAATTTTCCAAACTGTCTTTATTTTGTTGTCTGCGGATTTAACTTTGTTACTAATGAAAGAAGCTTTAGCTGCTTTGCAGATATTTTTAAAAATTTTAGAATAAGTAGCAACATACTTATTAAAAGTATCCGTGTTTATATACGGCTTAAGGCCATACAGTTCAAATAATCTTTCCCTACTTTTCCTGATTCCTTTAGTTGCCCAGTCACTGAATAAAAACTTAGGGCAAATAGTTTTAGATTTCTTCTTAAAGGAATTATTGAACTCTATTTGCACTAATGAAAAGAATTCTTTATACAAAATATTACCATTCGCCATACTTAGGCCTTGAGCATTTAACTTGCTAATAAATTTTGGGGTTTCCCCATACTTAGAACTGAAACTAAAAATTTTTTTTTTCGTCAACCCCGTACGTGTGAGGTATCTATGGATAGGTCTTCAAAAATTATATTGAGGTTTCTTATATCATTTTTTTCTAAACTGAATTGTTTGCGCGAGAGACACTTCCAAAGTGGTAAAATGTGTGTCCCCCCCTGTAACTTCTAAAATAAGAGAATGATAAAACTAAAAAAAATATATGATGTACAATACCATGTAAACTTCCACCGGAAATTGGTTTGAACGAGATCTAGTCAGTAGTTTTTTTTTAGTACGTCATAAATCGTAAACCGCAATTTACCTTTTATTCAACCAATTCAAATATAAAAAAAAAAACATTTAATTTCATAAACATAAACCTTATGCATAAACCCGGATGTTACGGAACCCTCGTTGAGCGAGTCCGACTCGCTCTTGCCCGGTTTTTGTTACTTTTTTTTTATAGATAATTTGGTTTTTTATTTTTGACTGTGTTTAGTTTAGTTTGTGATCTTCCAGTACGAGTCGCAATAAATACTTTTTCTTTCTTTCTTTCTTTCTTAGTTGTATCTTCTTCTTCTTCTTAGCGTGTCGATGGCAATCTAAATGGACTCTGCGCAGAATTCGGCTACGTGTTTGGCGCCATCACTAGCGTCTATCAATTCCTGTAACGTGCAGCTGACAGAACACGTAGGACATGATAATAACTGTCCTATCGTTTGTGGAACAGCACCACATTTGTCTATTGATAAAGCGATAAAATGTATCTTCACTATTCCAGTTCCAGTAGTAGTGGCTAGTATTCAATTAACTGGAGGCTCGTCGTGGAGCGCCTTCACACTTTTAGTTATGTCTGCCAGAGTTAGCGGGAACAGGGGACTTCCTTATTTCTTATTTAAACTAAGTAATTATGTAAACACATTTATAATATCAAATGAATTTCTGACGCATTTAGAATGGCGCGTTGCGCAAGTCGGGATAATGGGATAAAGGCACCAACTGATATGGCACACCTAGAAATCTCTTGACCGACTGAGAAGCCAGGTGGTCCGCTGCAAGCACAACTTGGTCAGGTAGTGGTACTCCGATGAGCGGCAGTGCGTCCGTGGAGCCACTTACCTCTTTGTCCTGCTCTCTGCGCACTAACACCTGCACTATGGAAGACTTTTAGTAGGCCAATGATAACGCTGTTGAAGTGGGCGAATTCTGGTTGAAACTATATAAAACAAACAAATGGAATTATCGATACGACGAAAAAGAAGCAGTATTGTTAGTCCTTCGTTTTATTAGCGCATTGTGGAAGACAATGCAGCAAAGTAATCAAGACTTCGATTGACGCTAAGTTTGCCAAGAAATTACTAATATATTACTCTACGTAATTATATATAGCTAGGAAAATTAATTGTTACAGTCCGGTCGTCGGAAGCATGCATTCGTACACCTGTCAGTGTGAAAATTCAAGTAGCTAAAAGATATCTAATTCGCAAAACACGTTTTCGTTTGTATGAAACTGACAGGTGTCAAGAACGCATTCTTTCGTCGTCCGCACTGTAAGCAAAACTACCACAACGACACAAACTGCGACAATTCAAGAAGCTAATAGATATCAAATTCGCAAAACACGTATTCGTTTGTATGAAACTGACAGGTGTCAAGAACGCATTCTCTCGTCGTCCGCACTGAAAGCAAAACTACCACAACGACACAAACTGCGACAATTCAAGTAGCTAATAGATATCAAATTCGCAAAACACGTATTCGTTTGTATGAAACTGACAGGTGTCAAGAACGCATTCTCTCGTCGTCAGCACTGTAAGCAAAACTAACAACTGTTTCCCGTAGATATATTCAAATGACAACTGTCATTCTTTAAATAACTATGAAATGGCTATATCATGGCAAATTGACGTTGGATGCAGGTGCTTATCAATTAATTTCCCTGACGCATCTATAGCTTTAAACAAAGAAGAGATAATTAATTAATTGCCCAAAATTAATAAACATTTTCTTGTGTCTTAAACAATATCCTTTTACATTATATGTGTAGAAGCTACGTTAATATAAAGCCGCCATAACAATCACTGCAGCACTTAATTCTGCACGACGTAAGGGCGCGTCCACTGTACCGACAAATAGCATTGGTTATACTAAACCGATTACGTTAAATGAGAGAACCGATACCCGCCGCCTGCCATCCGTGAACACTTGTAAATATATCAGATTGTTTACTTCAGGGACGAAAATATGATACAAATACATAATTTCTTATACTTCTTGCCATTTTTGTGTAAAAAAGCCTTTATCTCAACTTAAATATGAACTGCAAAAAAACGATACATCAGAAAAAAAACATGGCACCAAGTTTCACAGATTATAATTAAATTAACCACCTTACTTAGAAACGTTGTATAACGTCTGTAACACAACGCTTTGTCTTCTTCTTTCGAAAGTCAGATTACCTACTGACGACTGAAAGAGAGAAATCGGTGCGTAACTATTCATCTATTATATTATGTGCATTAGTAAAGGGTTAGTAAATAGGTCTCGTTACCTTATCATATAGGTAGTAGGTACCTACCTAATCTACCAATATTAATTAAAGATAATTGATACAATATACCTACGTTATATTATACAATTTCTCATAATTCGTGACATCATTAACCCTCCAAAACTCGTGTAAAAATTTAACATCAGCACATGGACCACGTTAATATGCGTGTAACAGCTGACAATGCTATTAGACGTCGATTTAATAGCATTTGCCAGAGATTTGGCAAAATTTTCATGTTGGCTTTTAATATAATTGTGTTCAGTTTATCTGTTGGCAGATTATACGCAAGGATTACGGACCGGAGCCGGCGGCGCGGGCGCGGGCGGAGAGCTCAAATTGAATTGTAATATGCTGCCGTTATTAATAACAGAGAATGGAGACACATTAGGGTTGCCTGATGGGAGATTCTGACGTTTTGTTTCTGTTATTGTATAGGAACTAGTCGTAAGTTTATGGATTCTGATCAGAATCCATGAACCCTAAGATAGAAAAAGTAGTTTACAAATAACGGTTTACTTGCGAGAATGGCTCAAAACATCCAGAATGACTGTGATATTGGGAACTAGGAATTCAATTGGGTTCTCGTTTTGTATCATACAATAAGACTTTATCAACAAACTTTACATCGATAACGGCCTACCTTAATTTATCAGATACGTTTACCAAAACGTATAATAAACAGTATCATCCATAACGAACTATTGTTAGAGCTAACCTCAAACATTTAACCCCAAAATACAAACAGCCCTGAGTATCAACCCTATCGGGCACAATCGGCCGTATCTACCCGAGTGCGCCTTTTTTTCCCGCAAATTTTAAGCGTCTCCCTGCGAATTCCGCGAATCAGCCGTATTTGTACAATAACTGCCCACCCGGGATCGTTTCGGGCACAATAGCCTCTTTGTTTAACGACGTCTTTCTATTGCGACATGGCGCGTGCCTAGTTTTGTCAATGGGTCCGTTTGTCCCACGTGCCTGAATGTTACGTATGTTGTATACGATCGCAATTTAGGGTTGAGCTGTCATGTATTGTATTGTAAATTGGTTGTAATGGTTTTGGATCGTAAATATTTGTATAATCTGGTTGCTTTAATTCCTTCTGTTATAAGTTACAACTATTTATGGAGGCTTAAACTTTATTTTAAATGAATCAATCGTTTCTGTGCTGTTCTGGTTATCCACCAATCTAGTTTGCATGGTCAAGGCACTGATGTGTAGGTACTACCTATGTTGAAAGACACAGATGTTGAGGACTTTTCTTCAGCATTAGGTAATATGTTACAAACACTTAAGAAACTGTTCAGAATAGTTCGTAATGTGGGTTGATTTTGATTTTACTTAAACGAAATTATTTAATCACTAGCTTCTGCCCGCGACTTCGTCTGCGTGAAATTTCTTGTTCCCCCGACCCACCCCGTCGCATCGCATCGCCTGCCCGCGCTATTACTTCATTTTTCCTTAGCGTTCTTTCTGATTTTTTTTGTTTTTTGCTCGGCTCCTAAGGGTCATAGCGTGATGTTAAATAGCCTATAGCCTTCCTCAAGAATTGGGCTATCAAATATAAGAATATTTTTTCAAATCCGACTGGTAGTTCCAGAGATTACCCCCCACATACAAACTTACAAACTTTATAATATTAGTATAGATTTGGAGGGGCCCGTGGCTAAATAATAACAGCCGCACAGGTCGATCAATCAGGTTAAGCTACGCTTGCCGCGGTTGGTCTGTGGATGGGTGGCCATCTTAACATACCGATACCCCTCCGTGTCTCGGAAAGCACGTTAAGCCGTTGGTCCCGGCTGTCGTTCGTGGATCTTTGACAGTCGTTACAGGTAGTCAGAAGCCCGAAAGTCTGACAACCAGTCTTACCAAGGGGTATCGTATTACCCAGTAACTGGGTTGTGGAGGTCAGATAGGCAGTCGGTCCATGTAAAATACTGGTATTCAGCTGAATCCGGTTAGACTGGAAGCCGACCCCAACATAGTTGGGAAGAGGCTAGGTAGATGATGAGTATAGATTTGGACGGCCGAGCTTTGTGCATCGTCTCGTCGACCGCTGATTTTAGCGACATAGGTAAAGGATTTTCCAACTATCTAATTGGTTATTACGCTCACTATCACTATGTGACATCTAAATAAATGCCTAGATAAAAGCACGCCATTGGATTTTCAACTTTCGACGCTCACCCGAGTGTTAAAAATCCTACAGGGTGCTTTTTTGTCAGCCTGAGCGATGACTATCTGATGAGAATCAGAGATCAATAGCCTAGAGGAGTGTATAGTTACACGTGGTCTATGCTGGGTCCGCGGCCCGATACCACAACTACGAACCTGTATCATTTCCGTAGTTGAGTGAAAGAATTTGGGTAGGTAGCCCCTTATCCCATACTTATCTAGACAGACTGTATGTCATCATCATCATCATCATCATCATTTTGACCCCTGTAACACAGGTTCCACCTAGCATGGGGGTCATTGATCAAATCTCTGTGCACTTGTAAGTCCTACGCTGTAAATGTTGCGCATACCTACTCTGTACAATACTTATGGAAATAAATATTATTATTATTATTATTATTATTATTTCAGCCGAAAGACGTCCACTGCTGGACATAGGCCTCCCCCAAGTTGGGGGGGTTTGCCATATTTGCCACGCTTGGCAGGCGGGTTGGCGATCGCAGTATAGTAAGTATGGTGGTGGAATGCATAGAGAACGCTGCTCCCATTCTCCGGTACGACCCTTAGTCGCCTTTTACGACACCCACGGGAAGTATGGGGTACTGTATTTAGGTACTTGTAACTCCTCTCATCAAAATTCAACTTTCCCACCTATAAGCTCTCTAGTGTCTTCACAAACACGAAAAACACCACTCTAAACATCTGCCAATCCATTTCACGTTTCTCCAGCAAATATAAGATAATATTTGCAACAAAACCCCCAGTTCCTCGCTCGCCTATAACTATTTTGTAAGTATAACGAAACACGTTCATTTGTCACAATTACCGGTGACGCGGAATAACTAGCGATGTGGCGAGAAGCGAGTTGCGGGGGCGAGGGGCGAGTGGCGATAAACCTTCTCTTGTTAGCTGCGCATCTTGTGCCGCTCATACATTTTTATGAGCCTTTTATTTTTATCCACCCATGTTTTGAAGGTTCTCTGTCTATGCTAAGTTAAGGGTGGAAACGGTGTGTCGTTGTTATATTGTTCAATTAATCATGGTTAGTTTGGGTTTGATACTCGTTTATATGTATTTGCTGTTTGGTGTATGTATCTACAGGTTTAAATATAGTGATGTGAAAGAAATGAAATGTCAAGATAGACTTTCTTCTGGGCTTGCTCGTTCCAACGACCTTATCCATCGCTTTCCACGAGGCGAGATCGAGGTTAAGAGCTGGCCCATTTTGCAATAAAATAAATTTAAAAAAAACTATCTAGTGCAGGTCGGACCACGCACAGTGAAGGGTTCTGCAGTTGAGATGAATATTTACACTTTACACATGCACTTATTGTATTGGCGATTGCAAAAATAAGGTTATATTATTTTTCGGAAAGTCTATGACGGTTATCTGTCTATTTATTTATATAATAAGTACACTTTATTGGTGAGCGTCAAAATAAAGGGACCAAATCTCCAATGTCTGTCATACATATATAAAAAAATAATACCATTAATCTACTATTTCCTACCTTTGCTATAATTTTAGCTACCTCATCAATAATATTTTAACAAAATGCTTGGTCCCTCCATCATGATATCAAGATGGAGGGACCCAACTGATAGGCTACTCCCTGGAATGTTCTACCTACTTAGTGTTATAATACCTTAATTCTAACTTAATATTATTGATTTTGGCTGCCCGAAACATATATCGTTTTAAAGATATCGATTATATAAGTTGGTCCCTCCAAATTGACGATTCAATTGTTTAGTGCAGCAGGTAAATGGGCGGTTTATTTTGGATCTTCGAAGGATAAATATTTAATACCTATTTACTACCTTCTACTCGTGCAAAATTCTATCTTACGTTAAAGTTTATTATTACTAGCCAAAAAAAAAACTGGCCAAGTACGAGTCGGACTCGCACACGAAGGGTTCCGTACCACAAGGCAAAAACGCCGAAAAAAACATGTGTGTTGTATGGGAGCCCCCCTTAAATATTTATTTTATTTTAATTTTATTATTTATTATTAAAGTTAAAATACAACTGAGTATTTTGTGAATATTTAAAGTGCCTACCTGTTGCCATTTTTGATATCGTGCAAAAAAGGGCAAAAACTTCGCGTTTGTTGTATGGGAGCCCCCCTTAAATATTTATTTTATTTTATTTTTAGTATTTGTTGTTATAGCGGCAACAGAAATACATCACCTGTGAAAATTTCAACTGTCTAGCTATCGCGGTTCTTGAGATACAGCCTGGTGACAGACAGACAGACAGACGGACAGACGGACAGACAGCGAAGTCTTAGTAATAGGGTCCCGCTTTTACCCTTTGGGTACGGAACCCTAAAAAGAAATAAGTAGGTACTTACAACGTACAAATTTTAATCGCAGTAGCATTAATAAAAGCAGTTTAAAAAAAATGAGAATAGCACAAAAATATCTTTATCATTTTTCCGTAGTTGCTTTGACAATAGTTACCCATCTATCATGAAGAGGGTAGATAAGGAAGAGCGCGATATCCCTAGATATTCAGAAAACTGTGTTTACCAACACAATATTTTTTTAAGCTGTCTTCTGATGAAAAAATCAACATAGACGAATTCCTAATCAGTCAAAATAAGGAGATTAATATTACAGAATTCTTTCAGTCATTGATTTCATACTAGCGGCGGCCCGCGATTTCGGTCACTTGAAATAATTTCTTAGTTGCAATGTTAATTTCGTAATTACAATACAGGTAGATTAAGTAAATGTGTAATTTTGTTAATTGCAATAAATATAACTGGAATAATAAAACAAATATATTTTATTACGGCCATTCAAATTGCCCCATATAAATTACTGTGAGAAATTTTGCACGATTAGAAAGGTAGTAAATAGTAGGTACCTTCAATATTTTTCTTTGTGTTTACCTGCATTGAGTATTACGAGAATTAAATAAAATGAACCATTACATAATAATATATAACACTAAAGATACATTTTATATTAACTAGATATTATTGTGCTATTTTTATTAAAAAAAATAAACAACTGCGTGTCGGGCCACGCACAGTGTAGGGTTCCGTAGTAGCCCGTTATCACAATGTAGTACGATTCTGTTGTCCTTTATTCTAAATAATAATAAAAAATAAAAACATACAAACAAAAATTTGCACTTTAAAGTTTAATATTTCGTAAATGGAGCATTTAATCGAAAAATAATTTAAGCAACCCCCATGTCATTTTAGAAGACCACACGATGGAGTAGACGACGAAAAAAATATTCATCCACATTTCACATGTAGGGGAGCTACGCTAAAAAAATATTTTCCAAATTTCCAAAATTTTATTTTACCACTTTGTCGGCGTAATTGAAATACGCACTCCTACAAAATTACAGCTTTCTGGTACTAACGTTCTCTTAGCAAAAGCTCGGACAGACAGACAGACAGACGGACATAACGAAACTATAAGGGCTCCTTCTAGGAACTACGGAACCCTAAAAACGCCTTTATTAATGCTACTGCGATTAAAATTTGTACGTTGTACAGTCAACAGCAAAAGTAGATGATCAAAATCAGAAATTCAATACTAATGAACGGAGTTCGCGTCAGAACTGTGTGGCGTCCACTCAACGCCACATCCACGCCACACAGAAATCACTTCGACGCCACACAGTTCTGACGCGAACTCCGTTCATTAGTATTGAATTTCTTATTTTGATCATCTACTTTTGCTGTTGACTGTACCTACTTATTTCTTTTTTTTTTTGGCTAGGTACAATAAACTTTAACGTAAGAAATTTTGCACGAGTAGAAGGTAGTAAATAGGTATTAAATATTTATCCTTCCAAGATCCAAAATAAACCGCCCATTTACCTGCTGTACTAAACAATTGAATCGTCAATTTGGAGGGACCAACTTATATAATCGATATCTTTAAAACGATATATCTTTCGGGCAGCCAAAATCAATAATATTAAGGTAGAATTAAGGTATTATAACACTAAGTAGGTATAACATTCCAGGAAGTAGCCTTTCAGTTTGGTCCCGCCATCTTGATATCATGATGGAGGGACCAAGCATTTTGTTAAAATATTATGTCTATGATGAGGTAGCTAAAATTATAGCAAAGGTAGGAAATAGTAGATTAATGGTATTTTTGTTTTATATATATGTATGACAGACATTGGAGATTTGGTCCCTTCATTTTGACGCTCACCTTTATTGTACACCAGAAAATACATAACAATAAACGCGATTATTACTACAAAACATACAATGGGCGGCCTTGTCGCTTTCTGCGATCTCTTCCAGGCAATCTTGGAAGTTGGAATGGACAGTGATTGCGTTATAAGAAGTCTACGAAGTTATTTCTGCCAGACTATATCTCAACAATAACAACCGCGAGGTATATGTACAGTCAACAGCAAAAGTAGATGATCAAAATCAGCAATTCAGTACTAATGAACGGAGCTCGCGTCACAACTGTGTGGCATCGAAGTGATTTCTGTGTGGCGTTGAGTGGTTTGAATCACTTCGACGCCACACAGTTCTGACGCGAGCTCCGTTCATTAGTACTGAATTTCTGATTTTGATCATCTACTTTTGCTGTTGACTGTACCTGTACAATCTCAGAAAGTATTTCCTAAATGCTGAGGTATGTACCGTGATGTAGCCGCAGTGGACAAGGGGCTCACCCCGCTCTCCATGGCTAAAGAGAACTGGCGCAAACCTGTAGTAGCGCAAACCTTATTATACTACCGATGACTGCAAGGAAGTAAGTAAAAAGCATCACGGGCGCTTCTTTTGCTATATTGAGTTCTTCATTAACCCGGTGTAGACTTCTTAGCGTCCGTATCGTGGCTACGTTTCGGCGACCTATTCGGGGAATCTGGAGGTTTTGCCTGTGCAATTAAAGGAAAACGTTCTTACTGTCCTTAATTTTTGGAGTGATTGCTAATTACATTCACAGATTTTGGAAAACTGGTAGGTACAATCAGCTAGTAAAACGTCAATTCTAGCGTTTTATATTTATGATGCCAATCGATGCAGTTTTACGAGGGTTCGGCCTGACAAAGAAAAAACTGACAACGCCGTGGAAGTGGCTAAGTTTTGGGAAAACAAGATTTAAAATACAGTCGTGCCAGCGACACAAAGAAGAAGAAGAATAAAAGACTGCGATTTTCAGTTCAAATATGATTTTATTTCTTTTTTTTTTCTACATAATCTCCCTCTACCTCAACGCACTTGGTCCTGAGCTTCTTCAACATCAGTATTCCTTCCCGGAAATAAGAGGTTGGAAGGCTGTGAAAATATTCATCTACGGCCTTTCTTCATTGGATGCAAGCGCTTCCCAGAATCAAATTTCTTGAAGTTTGGGAACAGATAGAAGTCTGAGGGTGCCAATTCAGGAAAATACGGATGACCGAGCAAATCGTACCCCAAATCCTGCAGTTTTCCCATCGCCAACGCACAAAAGGTGCGTTGTCCTGGTGAAAGACACAGCAAATGCGGCAACCATCTTGAGCATAGTTTTCGCATCCCTAATTCTGTGTGCAAGATGTTTGCACCCTTTCTTCTGTTAGATATCCCTACAGCCTCAGCTATCTCACTCACCTTCACTCGCCTAGCGTCCAACACGATATCTTACACTTTTTCGATAGTTTTCGGTGTGGTTGCAACAACAGCCGCACGGTTCAATCTTCAAGGTTAAGCAAAGCTTGTCGAGGTCATTCCGTGGATGGGTGACCATTCATAACACAACGAGAGTTCCAGACCCCTCCGTGCGTCTCAGCCACCGCGGGGGACCATGGCACGTGCCGGACGGCGCGTACGTGTTCCACGCGCGCCTCAAAGAGATGTCAACATCGAGGAGCCTGCCGGGCCAGCGGGATTGTCCGAAAGGGTAACCGCTAGCCCAGAACATAAAGGGCTAAGGAAGGAACACGGGTGGGTTTTAGTCAGTAAGAGTCTGACACTCCCTTCCGCTCCACCCAGAGCGGGAGGAGTCATTTGATGATTTCCCACCCAAAAAAAAAACCCCTCCGTGCCTCAGAAAATTTGTTAAGGTGAATGGGTAGTTGAGACCGCGAAATTCTACTTACTTTTTTTGCAGTTTGCAGGCCAGTGTCAGGTTGTATATTGATCAAAATATGATTCGCGACAATAACAGGTACATATTTAAAGAATTATAATCATTAGAATCATTAATAGGTACATATAGGTAGGTATAGGTATATTATTATTATTATTATCTTTCTAGGTTAGATTTCTACCACTAACACTTTTTGTCGCGAATCATATTTTGATCAAGATACAATCTGACACTGACCTGCAAATTGCAAAAAACATAAGAAAATTTGAATTTCGCGGTCTACCACTATCCATTCACCCTAACCTAACCTGTTAGTCTCGGCTGTCATTTACGTCTTTGACAGTCGATACGGGTACCTAGTCAGAAGACCAAAAGTCTAATAAACCTGTCTTACCAAGGCGAAAGACAGTGGCGAACTAAGCCTGTCAGGGGCCCGGGGCGGTAAAACAAAAAAAAGGCCCCATCCGATCTTCTCATTTTTCGGTGGGTACTTGTAATTCTAGTAACATTTTGCAAAAAATAAATAATGCTTAAAAAAAGAAAGTCCATAGTGTGTAATACCTAAATTATACTCTACCTATATCATGGGCCTCACAAGCAGCAGGATATTTTTTTTCTGGTCATCTCCTCATTATGTTATTCAAGAAAAACAAGCAAAGATGCGAGAGCGAGTGACAAGAGCTCGAAAATCAAAATATTTTACACCTTACTCGGTAAGGTTTCTTTTGAACATTCGTATTCGTACGGAAATAGGAGTTGCTTTGTTTGTATAAAATGCAAAAACTCATATATGAAAGCGGCCAAAGCGAATTCGAAAATTTTTAGCACCCGACATTTATGAGCTCCAACTCGAACTAGGCACTTCTTTTGTTTGGGATTTATTAAAAAATACTTCTTAAGATTTGGGGTATCCACTGGACCAGGGGGCCCGGGGCGGGCCGCCCCTTCCGCCCCCTTAGACCGCCAGTGGGTCGTATAGATAGGCAGTCGCTCTCGCTCCATGTTTATAATACTGGTATTCAGCTGCATCCGATTGAGACACCTAGCGAGTATTTTCGGAACACTGCTTCACTCACAAACATGAAAGGAGGGTCACGGGCACTACTGCAATCCAAAGGCACAATCGAGTTTGTTAGATTGATAAGAGATGGCGCTGTTTAAAATACCAACACCTTAAATTGTCAGAACCCTCTGACAATTTAAGGTGTTGGTATTTTAAACAGCGCCAGTTGGTATTTTAAACAGCAACAAATAAAGACTAATTAGTAGGTAACATTGTAATAACCCTATTACAATGTTACCTACTAATTAGTCTTTATTTTTACAAATTAAGTAATGATGAAATTTTCTTCATTAAGTACTTTATTTATAGATTAACTAATGCGAAAGCTTAAATTGTTTGTTTACATGAAGATACCACAGTAGGTAGAATATTATTCCACGTATTCTCTAGCAGTCAACTATTAGGAGAAGCAGAAGATAATGAGGGATTTTCTTTTTTTTTAACTATTCCCTAATCGCTGGATAGATGGCGCTGAACTTGGTAAGTTACTGCAAGGAACGGAAGTCACATAATTTTTTTATTAATTCACTTGGATGTAATTTTGAGATCGTAAAACGAAAGCAAATGAAACTGTCACTCAACGAGCGTATATGACGTGACGCAATGTTTTTTTTCCAAGCGTTTTGACTTTGGCATCTAGTAACGTAGTCAGTTCAACGCCATCTTCAGGGTTCTTGGAAACTATGTTTTTTTTTTAATACTGAAAAGAAAAACCTCTCATTAAAAACAAAAAAAATATGTAGGATAGTACCTAATTAATAATTTAATGTTATATGGAATAAAACAATGGGTTGTAAATAAAAATATATATATTACCTAAGTATTTGAAAGATAAATAAATATATGAATTTATTGCCTGTGCCACTTTTCTATGTAAAATGTGAAACCACAACTTTACACGCAGCGAACACAGTGACTCATCGTGGTGCACTATTTATATGTTTACAGGATGCACATTTGCACAATCCAATCATGCACAGTAGTAGTACGCTATACATACACGGTACAACCTATTATGGTACATACATTGATACCCAAGGTTACAAAGTTTGCGACACGCATAGGGTGCGTTCCGAGTTGCGCTGTAATTTATTTTAGCGTGCTTATCCCGGTTCCGAATTAGCCTGAGCGCGATAACGAGGTCCCGTGAATCGTCATAGGTGACGTCATGACATACACCAACTTATGATAACGCCGACCATGCCATAAAATAATATCACCATGAGCGCTGTCTAAAATGGCAGCTGCTGTGCTGTTTTGTTTTGAGTTGCATCATAATTATCTTTAAACTAACGTGGCATATTCGAAATTGTGCTTCTGGCTACAGTCGCCACCTAACCAAAGAAAAAGAAAAAAAGTATACACACCCAAAGAAATACTTTAATCCAACCATGAGCGCGTTCTAAAGCGTTCCGAATTGTTGACAGCTCTAAGCTGTCATAATCGTAATATCTAAGTGACTAAACACACTGTGCCGAAGGTACGCGACCGAAGTTCGGCATGATTACGCCTGCAATGCTATTTGAATTACTGATGACACATTATGCTGAAATTACTTTGCGTTATAGCGTACAGCCGAACTTCGGTCGGTCGTAAGTTCAGCGGCAATTCGGCGGTAACGTACTCTGTAGATCACCATTAAACGCGACCGAAGTTCGGTACGATTGCCGAAGAAGATCCGGGGCGGGCAGTAGCGGAAGGCAGGCATGCCCGCGCCCCGCGTGTGCGCAACTGAATTTCTGCCGCGTAAGTTCGGCACTAATGGTGTGTCATATCAGCCGAATACATTGGAACGTAAAATCAGCCGTGGATCTTCGGTCGCGTATCTTCGGCATAGTGTGTTTAGACACCTAATCGGAACGCAAATAATTAATGTGAGTGCTTTGAGCGGTTATGGCATAATTCGGAATGCAGCCCTAGTCTAGCTGCTGCCCAAAAGGGAAAGACCAACCATAGACAATATAGCGAACCCTAACGCGGTCTTATTTAGTCGATTTATCATACAATATTTCTTTGCGAGAAACAAACTAATTCTAAATTTTATAAACCAAATAGATCCTTTTCTAAAAATATACCCAACCTAAAATTAATAAATAAGTAATAAATTATAATCATTAGAATTACTTTTTTGAATAAAACAATATTTTTGTACATTTGGCGACACACAATTGGCGACGACATTAAGAAGGGACGTTAAACATTGCATTAGTCAGAAAACTGGCCTAAAACTAATAAATGAAGCGAAAATTTTAAACATTTGACTGTATTTATCGATACTAAAGTATATTTGATCATAAGTCGATTCATGGCGTGCACTTTCGACTCGTTTAGCTTAATCACTTTGGTTGGTCATTATAGTCGTTCCTTTTATTGTATATAAACACCTATAAATGCTCTATTAAAATTCTAATTCAGTTCATCTTCATTCAGTTTATAACGAACGTTGTTCTAATAGTGTCCTTTTTCTGTCTCCTAAACAAAAGTAAGTTTATTTTGTTGCGCTAACATTAGTATAAAGTTTGCAAAGGATTAAACTCTTTTTAAACTTTGATTTTTTAATTGGTTTATTTATAGAATTTGGGTATCAGCTGATATGTACCCACTTAGGTAGTGTCTAGCAAATGAGTACTTACCTAGATAGTCTAGTGTTGGTATTTATCATTTCGGTACATTGTGCGTGCTTTGTACTCAGTAGGTAACTTAATAACTTTACAAGTCTTTGTTCTATGTTTATTTATTTTTTGCTTTTGTTTTTTTGTAAGATAGATACCTACATAATTAAATCAATATGTTATCATTATCATATAGTTAAGCATTGCAAGCCATATGATGTCGAGTAAGTACAGAATGATTTTTTTTTACTTTTTTTTTTCTTGAATATTTTTTATCATAGATGTAGGTTTAATTATTATTGATTTATTAATTTAAAGGCTCTATTCATTAGCGTAGGTCTGTATGTATTATACAAACGAAAATATATTTGTATAAAATACAACAGGTTTTGGTATGAGTCTATGAGATTCATGTCATTCATGGAGAAAAGTGGTCAAAATGGGTCAAATCCTCAAATCAGTATTTAAATTATTCTTGCAAGCGCAAAGTCCCATAGCTTTAACATTTCTAAAGATATTTTAATGATTTTAGGGTTCTGTACCCAAAGGGTAAAAACGGGACCCTATTCCCTATTACTAAGACTTCGCTGTCTGTCCGTCCGTCAGTCTGTCACCAGGCTGTATCTCAAGAACCGCGATAGCTAGACAGTTGAAATTTTCACAAACTATGTAGGTATTTCTGTTGCCGCTATAACAACAAATACTAAAAACAAGATAAAATAAATATTAAAAGGGGAGCTCCCATACAACAAACATGTTTTTTTCGGCGTTTTTTCCTTGTGGTACGGAACCCTTCGTGTGCGAGTCCGACTCGCATTTGGCTAGTTTTTTTTTATTTTACTTAAACTTTGTTTGATAAATAACTATTTTAAAAAAATGGAAACTTCATCATTGAGCAGCTTCGCAAGTGCTATCCTACTTATGACGTCATAATACGATAGGCAAGCTACTGTAGCTAGCTAAGCACTGCCCGTTGTCGACTACAACTGGTACATACAAGACTGGCCGATGGCCGCTCTGAAGGCCGTTGTTACCCTTCAGGGCGGCCATCGGCCAGACTTGTACCATACTCAGATACGTAACTACCTTTAGCTGGCTTTTTTCTGTTCAGCAACCGTCATGGAAAACTTCGAATTTTCGTCTGAGTCCAAGCCTGCCGCCACAACCAGCTTCAATGGTCCGCATTTCTACAACGTGTACAAGGATGCGGAATTCCTGAAAATTGATGCCAACGTTGAGAGACTCCTGGCGCAGGGGTACGAGCTGAGAAAGAAGCTCAGCACTGTGGAGCCTGGCAAGACCATCGTCATTGAAGGAATGAATCTTGAACGCAAGTAAGTTTCTAAATTACCAGTTGATTGCAAATTCGGCTGCAGCAACAGTAGGTAAGTAAGTAGTCGGAATGATGTGTTGCGATACCTAATCCGTGAAATACCTACATATTTTCGTTAGATACAAATTGTAGCTTTGTTTTATTTTAACGTTTTGACTTACGAGAGGTGAATTTAGAGCACGTAAATTGGTGCTGGGTACTTACAATTTTATTTCGCTAAGACACTATCATCTAAAAACAAAAATAACTCTAAATATCATTAGGTAGTAGGTAATTAAAAAACGTTTTATTTGTTGACTAGACTACAAAAAACAAAGACAATCATAATGACCCTTAAGTTTTCTAAACCTACTTAACAAATTAGTTTTATATTTACTTTTACAGTACTCCACTGCTGATAAAGAAGACGGCAAAGAACATAAAAGTGGAAGATTACGAGTTCACTTACAACCGTCTGGTTGGTCTCGCCGCCGGGTTTGCTTACGAGAATCGCAAGAGATTCCCGAACATACAATCTAGTGAGGCGAAGGCCCTGGGCCTAGAGTGGGATCAGAACAACAACGACAAATGCAAGCTGTACCTATCAGCCGTCAGTGGCACTGAGCATTTGATCGACCAGTTCTCATTCTGGCCTCTATTGTGTGGAATGCGCAAGTACCAACTGAAGAAGCTTCCAGTCGAGCTAGTAGTGAAGATGGGCAACATAAAGAATGCTGATGGAGAGACTATGGCGAAGGTTCTGAAGAGTAACCTGGTGACAGCTAAACGTATCTGGTTGATGTTCGCGGGCACTTCATTGAGGGACATGCAGACCCTGATCGATGACTCACCGGAACTTAAAAAGCTGTTCCAGGGTTGATGTTTCTTATGTTGCTTTTTTGGGACAAACTTGACCGGCAGATTCAACTATGTTTAATAATAATCTGCCACCATTTTATATTTTATCAATGTTTTACATTATTTTGTAATAAGTATGATTGTTCAAATATTATAATCTTTTAAACGGAACTACCACTTGACTAAGCTGTTGTTTTTGTTATCTTAGAGGTAAGTATAACATAACAACCGACCTTTGTAACAAGTCCCTTCGTTCATATCTAGGAGCTACATAATTAAAAGTTACATACGGTACATAATCAACACAACAATGTTGTCGAGTGTTTATGTTGTGCCCCCGATTTAGAACCATACGATAAGGGCGCGTGCACATAGCGATCCGTTGTACATGTCCGTTTTGATGGCGTCTGTAGTTGTATGAGTGAGTTCACATACAATACAATATTCCGGATGCAGTAAAAAAGAAAAAGAGATCAGATAAGATCCGTTAAAAAGGATCCTGTAAAAACGGACGTTCTATGTGTACGCGCCCTAACTCGTATGTTGTCGGATTCGCTTATGCATATGCATGTATTCTGTATTTTATCAAAAAATACGTACTTAAGAGTCCAACAGAAGGTTCGGTTTCAGTTTCGACCAAAAA
This sequence comes from Mesoligia furuncula, assembly GCA_916614155.1. Taxonomy (NCBI): domain Eukaryota; kingdom Metazoa; phylum Arthropoda; class Insecta; order Lepidoptera; family Noctuidae; genus Mesoligia; species Mesoligia furuncula. The sequence goes on from OU744804.1 coordinate 5,544,560, forward strand.
ATCTGCGGCCGCAGGTGAAAATGGCCAAATCTTCGGCCCGACCGAAACTGGCATGTAGCGTTCGACTTCGTGAGTTGTCGGTTTTGATAGAATACAAACGACGTCAGACAGACAGACAGCGTAGACTTAGAAATGGGGTTCTATTTTCACCGTTTTTGTACAAAACCCAAAATTACCAATTGTTTAGCTTTACTATGTGAATTGTTTATGATTTTGTATTTTTATTAAATGAAAACTAAAGTTCATTTCAAATAAACTTGCGATAAAGTTTGTTCACCTCCTTCTACTAATGTATCCGAATATTTCCAAACCATACGAAAAAAATGTATGGGCAGTGTCGGTAACACGATCAAAACAATGACTTACTCCGTGTTTGGTATTATGAAACTCAACCGATGCAATGTTAGCGACAGTTTTGTATGACGAACGATATCTATCGTAAGTTATTTGGACTTTTTGGTACAGGGTGGTTGAATGACATTTATCGCAAGTTTATTTGAAATACACTTTAGGCGCGTTGAGCATTTTTTGAGATGGGAAAAAACCATTGAACTAGCGAAACTGGTTACCGACACCGCGCTACATTCGGATGTGTTCGGCTGGCCTCGGCATCAATGTATGTATGTTTGTATGTTCCTTTGAAGCACTATACAGACCAAACGCCTGGGCCGATTTTTATGATTCACACGTTAATCGATTCCTCTTAGTCTGGCGAGTGTCACTAAAGACATGACGTTAGTAAAAATTCAATATGGCGACTACTGGACGCCATATTAATTTTTTTTTTTTTCGTTACCTATCGAGTGGGGTATCAAAATAAAGGGTTTTAAAAGGTGATTACAAAAATATATACAACATAATTATATTTAAAAGCAATTCGAAGTGACTAATTGTAAAAAACACCTACCAAGAACTAAATCGTCTTCGAAATCTTTCACATTTGTAAACTAAAAAGCTGGAAATAAAAAAAGTTATTTATATTATATACCATACCATTTTTATTATATTTTCAAATTCAAATGGGTCCCGCCTGCTTCCAACTTTTATTTAATTTAAAATGGGCTTGTTTTTAGCTTTTCAGTTTTTTTTTAACTTAAGTTTTTTACCGCAGTCGGGATTTTTTATTTTTTTAAATAACTTTTTTCTGTTCTGTACATAAATGGTAAATAAATAAAATAAGTGTTTACTTATAAATTAAATTAACGTACCCCCAACGGGAACCAACCCAAAGGGAAGAAGGCATAAGAATGTATTTTTCTACCATGACAATGGGTTGAAATTAAAAAACCAGTATTTTAAAGCATTTTATTAATTTCAAAAATAACTAGCATATAATCACGCAATATTACTAAATTTATAATATACTATGAGGAAATACACACAAAGTAGCGAAGGATGCCGTTGTTACAAACATAATCAACATCTTCATTATAATTCAGTACTAATAGTTTACTTTGTCGTTACCCATTCTGCTAATATACAATACCAATTTATACGTATCTCCATTAATTTCTAATATGCCTACTTATGTCTAATTTGTTTTTACATTGATATATGCGTCAAGCGATGATCACTGACATATGGAGTAAGATTGTATGTGTTTATAAAGTAATCCAGGATGTACTAAAGTAATACAGGACTAGAGAGATGTAAGTGGATACACTCGAACTATTAACTCTAGTCCAGGCCGCGTCTACGCGGGCGTCTAGCGTTACGATAATAGTCAAATATTAAAAGCGAATATCACTTGGTAGCGATGCCAACGATTATACACAGATGAAGACATAATATTATAGCTTAACCTCCAGAAACATGTATTAAAATGAACTATGGCTGTGTAGTCTTATAAATCAGTACAAAGAAAATAGTAAGTACACGCAGTGCCAGTACACTATCTTTGAATGCACTTCATCTATCTATAATCATTGTCCAGTGTAACATAATCTACCTTTTCGATGACAAAGTATATTATGATTTAACAATATGCATGCAGGTTATCACCCAAACAGTATTCAAAATAACAATGATTTTTATTTTGAGCTCTAAAACAATTCAGAAGATTAAAATATAATATTTGTGACATTAAAATGATCTATTGTAAAACAGTGGCCGCATTAAATAGCATTAAAACTCCCATGTACCGCCAAATGCCAAATACGTATCGCCAAACAGTAATTTACAAATACATAAATAAATAAATTATACAGGGTGTTTGGTGCATCGTTTGCCAAATGGAATTGGCCGAAAGGAGAGGTCATTTGCTATCTCTTAAGGCCCAGTAACTCATTACTTGTTACACCGGTTTTTTTATTATGACTTTTTAATTTTTATTTAGAAAAATACAAGAACTCTGCATTTAAGCTTAAATTAAAAAAAAAGTTATGAGTATAGCCTTCAAATTTCATTTTATTTCTTATGTTTACTCTTGTATGGTTCTACGAAATTCAAAATTACTTGATAATAACATCTAGTTCCTTTTTAATAACGCAAAAAGTTTTTTTAAAAAAGGAAAAATACACTTAACACTCAACTTTAAATTGCTATAAAAAAAAAACTAAAAGCGATCGGGTTCTTCGAATTCTTTTAAAAAGTTCTCTAGTTTGTCCCCTTTCCAGTGGTGTGCAATGTACAAAAAAAAACTTTTAATAACATCATTAATTCGCTAAATGTGTAATCGAGACACATCAGGCTGATATTCGATATTACGGTAAGAACACTAGTTTTCACATAAATAACATTATTTAAGTAGGTGGATAGTGTTATCTCCCTCTTACGCAGTCTCTTATCTCTTTCTAGGGTTCTAACTTTCCTCGAACTTGAAATAAAAAATAAACTTTTATTAAATGAGTACTTACCTAATTATAAATTTTGTTCAAATTGTCCTCCACTATTGCATACACACGCGCGACATCTTCGTCTTAATGTCTCGACTGTAATGGTGTGTAAACATATTTCTGCTTTGGTTTTTTTTTTAAATTAGGTACTTATTGAATAAAAGTTAATTTTTTATTTCAAGTTCGAGGAAAGTTATATCCCTAGAAAGAGATAAGAGACTGCGTAAGAGGGAGATAACTCTATCCACTTACATAAATAATGTTATTTATGTGAAAACTAGTGTTCTTACCGTAATATCGAATATCAGCCTGATGTGTCCCGATTACACATTTAGCGAATTACTGAAGTTATTAAAAGTTTTTTTTGGTATATTGCACACCGTTGGAAAGGGGACAAACTAGAGAACTTTTTAAAAGAATTCGAAGATCCCGATCGCTATTAGTTTTTTTTTTACAGCAATTTAAAGTTGAGTGTTAAGTGTATTTTTCCTTTTTTCAAAAACTTTGTGAGTTATTAAAAAGGAACTAGACGTTATTAGCAAGTAATTTTGAATTTCATAGAACCATACAAGAGCAAACATAAGAATTAAAATGAAATTTGAAGGCTATACTTACAACTTTTTTTTTTAATTAGGCTTAAATACAGAGTTCTTGTATTTTTCTAAATAAAAATTAAAAAGCCATAAAAAAAAACCGGTGTAACAAGGAATGAGTTACTGGGCCTTAAGAGATAGCAAATGACCTCTCCTTTCGTCCAATTCCATTTGGCAAACGATGCACCAAACACCCTGTATATTAAAACATAAATTTTACTTATCCCAATGTACATAATTACATCTATTTCAAATCACGTACGGCACAGCACTGAAATTTAATTTCTATATACCTTTTACTACCAATTATAAGGACGTTACTTCAAATGTACGATCATTGAACAAAACAATTATGAAATAATAATAAATCAATATGATACATTATAGATTTGAAATAATTATAAACTATGAGAAGAAATTATAAAGAAAAACTAAGTATAAAACATAAATTCACAGAATTATGAAGATTATACTGCTAAATATAATGATACAATACATAATAATATATTATATAAATTCTGCTTTGAGCTGAGCTACCGATTTTAAAATACTGTGATAAAATAGACATCACAAACACCAAGTTTATGCTAAAACTGATATTTCAATGATTGCACTACAGTTTACACTACACACTGGTGTTCTTCGCTTGTTCGACTACCTACATCAATCTAACATTCTCAATTTTAGTATAAACCCGAAATCATACCTTTGCCTCATTAGTCTATCGTATGGCAGTTAAGTAAAGGTATTAGATCCGGTGGTATTACAACGAATTAAAAGAATAATAATGTAGCCTCAAAAGATCCTAAAATATACACTGATCATTCCAATCTAAAATGCTAAAATAACGTTTCAAACAAAACTACAAGTCTCAAAATCTATAGTGCCAGCATGACACGTGTCACTGACGTTTCGAACGTCATCAAAACAACATCAATGGAAACATACGCACGGGAAATGGTTTTGAACCAATCAGAGGTTGAAGATCGTGCCATGGGTTTATTGTAATAGTTTAAACGATAAGAGTGTAACGCTGACTGGTTTAGGTGTTGAGGTCGATACTGCTTAGCGTTATGTTGGATCACAGCGCGGTGTCGCACGCGGCACGTTTATGTCTCGCTCAATGAGTGATGACGGTGGAATACAGGCACAGTGGCAGCACGTGTCTGTATGGGAGTCGGTAGTTCTTAACTGTGCGTGCGGCGAGGCATTTGAGTGACGTGTACCGCAGAGGGTTGACGATGGCACTGAGGCTCTGTTGCGTCGACTTGAGGATCTCTTCGGGCGTCTCGCCCTCGTAGTTGACTGTGTCGATGTGAGCTCCGTGTGAGAGTAACTCGCGGACCACTTCAGCGGGACACGGGTTCAGCTGGAAATGTTAAAGATATTTATTGTAGTTTTAAAATTAAAAACAAGAGCGAATTCAGGTTTTGTAAAAAAATTGGTGTTAAAATTTGGTCGAATTCGTCTTAAATATGAAGTATGCATACTGCGATCGCCAACCCGCCTGCCAAGCGTGGCGATTATGGCAAACCCCCCCCGAAATTGGGGGAGGCCTATGTCCAGCAGTGGACGTCTATCGGCTGAGATGATGATGATGATGATGATGATGATGAAGTATTCGCAGTAAAGAATACATTGGTTTTAAAAAAATCCTAAAGCTACAGTTTTTTTGTTATTATTATTATAATATGTCATTGAATTGGTATACAGGGTGGAAAATTTCAGCGGGGCAGTAAGGGGAAGTACCTTATCCGTTGCAGCTACACGAAAATGGTCTTAGGAGACTATCCATAATTTTTTATGGAATTTTGATCTCCGTTCACAATTTTAGAAAAAAATTACAGTAAACAAGAAAATAGCCATTTTACACAAAAACATTTTTTGTTGCCAATCGATCCTGTTTCTAATACTGATCAAAAACTTCTATGGGACCAACCATCATTGGAGTACTCAAAAAGTCACAAATTGCAAAAAACTTTTCCGTACATTTTGTATGAAAATTTTACGCAAAAGCTTTTTTAGTGACGGTTGAGATCTTTTTGTTGACTGAATAAAACAATAAGTTTAAAAACAATTCAAATTACGAACTCGTTATTATTAAATAAAAAACAATCTGACAATTTGTTGCGTCCGAAAAGCTCTGAGTGTGTTGTGAATTTTACATTAAGTGCATAATTGGACAGCTTGATAAGAGAAAAATGATCTCCAATTTAGAACGTTTAGACTTGCTAGAAGCATATTACGTAAATAATAAAAATACATCAGCTGCGTTAGAATGGTATAGGATCAAATATCCAAATCGTCATGTGCCAACCAGAAAGGTTATTACAAATATTTTAAGAAATCTTGCACAAGGTGGCTCTTTGAAGAAAAAATCTGTACGCCACCCATTTATACTAGATGAAAATTTGATAATTTCTGTTCTTACACTTGTCGAAGCTTATCCCGAAATATCATCAAGAGCAGTCGCTGAAGAAGTAGGTGTCTCACATCGTTTCGTACTAAAGATATGGAAGACTAGCTTTTGCCCGCGGCTTCGCTCGCGTTAAGTATTATTAAAAAAAAACGAATACATTTACATCCGCCATCATCCCTTATTTTATCCCCATGGGGGTTGAATTTATCAAAATCGTTTCTTAGGGGATGCCTACGTCATAGTAGCTATATGCATGCAAAGTCTCAGCCCGATCGGTTTAAAATTGACAAAGTTTCATACAAACTTTCATCCCCTATTTTGTCCCCTTGGGGGTAGAATTTATCAAAATCCTTTCTTAGAGGATGCCTACGTCATAGTAGCTATATGCATGCAAAGTCTCAGCCCGATCGATTTAAAATTGACAAAGTTTCACACAAACTTTCATCCCCTATTTTATCCCCTTGGGGGTAGAATTTATTAAATTCCTTTCTTAGCGGATGCCTACGTCATAACATCTACGTGCATGCCAAATTTCAGCCCGATCCCTCCAGTGGTTTGGGCTGTGTGTTGATAGATCACTATGTCAGTCAGTCACCTTTGAGTTTTATATATTTAGATAGAAGTATGGTTATAAATGTTACCGACAGGGGCGACTAGTTCAAGCCTTACATTCAGGGGATGCCGCTCGAAGACTTACTTTTTGCAGGTCGTTAAGAGGAAAAATAAGCAGAGATTACCATTTTCTGAATTTCATATTATGGTCTGATGGAACAAATTTTTCTAATAATGGAATGTACAACCGGCGAAATCACCATTATTGGTGTAGAGAAAATCCTCTCAGGTTTCGCGAAACACATAATCAAGTGCGATTTTCTTTTAATTGTTGGTGTGGTATAATGTGGAACCGAGTGGTAATGGTGGAATTTTATGGAGGCACCTTGAATTCCAACATTTATAACAACAGAATATTAGAGAATCTTGAAAACCTCGTCGATGATTTACCACTGTCGGAATCAAGAAGAATGTTTTTTCAACAAGATGGCGCTCCACCTCACAACAGCCGCAGTACGCGTTCGACTTTGAACCGACAGTTTGGTGATCAATGGATAGGAACACATGGTCCTATTTCTTGGCCAGCGCGTAGTCCAGATATAACACCTCTAGATTTCTTTTTGTGGGGCTACCTGAAAACCGAGGTTTACAAAAAGCAATACGATAGTGTGCAAGAACTTAAAGACTCTCTAACGACAATTTTGTATGGAATTCATAGAAATAAATTGTCAGCAGCCACTAGGTCGGTACAGAAACGAATCAATTTATGTATTCGCCAAAATGGCGGTCACTTCGAGCACTTGATATCGTAGGGCAAGAAACAGCAAGATTTTAAATAAGAATAACAATCATCAAGTTATGTTAGTTAATAAAAAAATAAAATTAATGTGCTTTCATTTTGATATGTGTAAAATTCTACGTGACCTAATTCTACGTGTCTTTTACTTTATTTTTTGTATTTCAGTTACACAAATTCTTTACAAAATGTAAGGGAAAAGTTTTCTAAAATTTGTGACTTTTTGTGTACTCCAACGATGGTTGGTCCTATAGAAGCTTTTGATCAGTATTAGAAACAGGATCGATTGGCATCAAAAAATGTTTTTGTATAAAATGGCTATTTTCTTGCTTTTTTTTGAAAATCATGAATGGGGATCAAAATTCCATAAAAAATTATGGATAGTCTCCTAAGACTATTTTCGCGTAGCTGCAACGGATAAGGTACTTCCCCTTACTGCCCCGCTGAAAGTTTCCACCCTGTATATGGTTAATGTGTTGCATCTATGTAATCTTTCCAATTAATATTACAAATGATAATGAGTGTGTCCTTTCACGCAGCAACAGGGCGACGGGACGGCGCCAGTTTTAACTTAGAGATGGTTTCTATGATGAAGAGAGATACAGGAGAGACTGAAGAGAGATTTAGAGATATCGGCAAGCGGGGTGTAGGCTCAGCTCGCGGTAGTGTACCTTGCAGACCAGATGCAGCGGCGTGTTCCCGTCGGCGTCCCTGTCGTCGGGCGGCGCGCCCAGCCGCAGCATGAGCTGCACCAGCGCGGCGGCGCACGGCGCGGCCTCGCCCGGCGCCGGCAGCCAGGCGCGCGCGCCGCGCCTGGCTGCCGGCGAGAGCTCGCGGTAGTGTACCTTGCAGACCAGATGCAGCGGCGTGTTCCCGTCGGCGTCCCTGTCGTCGGGCGGCGCGCCCAGCCGCAGCATGAGCTGCACCAGCGCGGCGGCGCACGGCGCGGCCTCGCCCGGCGCCGGCAGCCAGGCGCGCGCGCCGCGCCTGGCTGCCGGCGAGAGCTCGCGGTAGTGTACCTTGCAGACCAGATGCAGCGGCGTGTTCCCGTCGGCGTCCCTGTCGTCGGGCGGCGCGCCCAGCCGCAGCATGAGCTGCACCAGCGCGGCGGCGCACGGCGGGGCCTCGCCCGGCGCCGGCAGCCAGGCGCGCGCGCCGCGCCTGGCTGCCGGCGAGAGCTCGCGGTAGTGTACCTTGCAGACCAGATGCAGCGGCGTGTTCCCGTCGGCGTCCCTGTCGTCGGGCGGCGCGCCCAGCCGCAGCATGAGCTGCACCAGCGCGGCGGCGCACGGCGCGGCCTCGCCCGGCGCCGGCAGCCAGGCGCGCGCGCCGCGCCTGGCTGCCGGCGAGAGCTCGCGGTAGTGTACCTTGCAGACCAGATGCAGCGGCGTGTTCCCGTCGGCGTCCCTGTCGTCGGGCGGCGCGCCCAGCCGCAGCATGAGCTGCACCAGCGCGGCGGCGCACGGCGCGGCCTCGCCCGGCGCCGGCAGCCAGGCGCGCGCGCCGCGCCTGGCTGCCGGCGAGAGCTCGCGGTAGTGTACCTTGCAGACCAGATGCAGCGGCGTGTTCCCGTCGGCGTCCCTGTCGTCGGGCGGCGCGCCCAGCCGCAGCATGAGCTGCACCAGCGCGGCGGCGCACGGCGCGGCCTCGCCCGGCGCCGGCAGCCAGGCGCGCGCGCCGCGCCTGGCTGCCGGCGAGAGCTCGCGGTAGTGTACCTTGCAGACCAGATGCAGCGGCGTGTTCCCGTCGGCGTCCCTGTCGTCGGGCGGCGCGCCCAGCCGCAGCATGAGCTGCACCAGCGCGGCGGCGCACGGCGCGGCCTCGCCCGGCGCCGGCAGCCAGGCGCGCGCGCCGCGCCTGGCTGCCGGCGAGAGCTCGCGGTAGTGTACCTTGCAGACCAGATGCAGCGGCGTGTTCCCGTCGGCGTCCCTGTCGTCGGGCGGCGCGCCCAGCCGCAGCATGAGCTGCACCAGCGCGGCGGCGCACGGCGCGGCCTCGCCCGGCGCCGGCAGCCAGGCGCGCGCGCCCCGGCCGCGCGCCCCCTCGGCCGAGCACGCCACGTGCAGCGCCGAGCGGCCCTGGCGCACCTGCGCACGAGCACATGTTGTTACAGCACGGGGACAGTACTAAACTTCCCCACGCGACCCAACAAAATAATCCCCACAATATCACGCCGTAACTGAGCCACGCTTAAGAGCGTTTACGCCGTACGGCATTTCATACGAACTTTCGAGCCCTCGTTTTTCGAAATGAAACAAAGAGATTTAATATAGGTACAATAGATGGGCTATGCAAAGAAATGTCTCAGTGTCGCCATCTGGTAAAATATAGCATAATTAGAGCGGCATAATCACGGAATAGAAAACTATCTACAAATTATAAATGCAACTTTGGCGAAAAGTTAATTTTTTGCTGTTCAAAATTGAGTCTTATTACAACTCGTGAATATTGTTTCCATTTTACATGTCAAAATCATTAAAGACCATTTTTCCATCTAACAATTAAATACGAGCAATCCATAACGAGTTCAGCTACTCAACGCTAGAGGGCGCTGTAACCAATTTACTCTATTTAGCACGTTAACGACATTGAAATAGATGTCATATTCGTATGCACCTGTTATCTATTTTTCTACCACCTAGAGATGTGTGTGTGTGGACAAGTTATCGATAATTTAATGTCGATGTTTGTACAATGTAATAATTAAAATCTTGTATCATGTAAGTCCGATTAGTATAAAAGGTAAAATGGTTAAATACATCGATAAGTAGTAAATTGAAAATATTTATTGTCCTTGAAATAAAACGTAATTAGTTGTCTAATAATTGTCGTTCTGACTGTTTTATATTCAATGAACTTCTTAGGAGAAAGATGAATATCTTAGGAGATATCATAGTTTTATAATAACTCCGCAAGGCGGCTGGTCATGAGGGTATAAGTAATATTCATATGTATATATACGTATACTCTTACAGTAACGGAATATATTTATTTTAGTAGGTTTTTTCCTCAAATTAACGCGGTTGAAACCGCGGGGCACAGCTAGTAAAAAATATTATCGATAACAAAATAGATAAACAATATCACATCTCTGCGCGGCAGTAGTAAAGCTACTCAACCATAGAGGGCGTTTATTACAAAACTAGCAAATTTTCTAGATCTATTTTATGAAAACTATTTAATTCTAATTACTGAGTAAATGTAAATAATTCATACGAAAATAAACCGAAGTTAGGTCCAGTCGTTTTACTATAACGATATTTCCAAATCGTAATGCGCAACTCGGCATATTTCCTTAGAAAATATTTTTCTTTTGGTGGAGACTCGTGGACACGAATGCGACTTGACGCGCAGGCGTACCATACTAGACTGAAAGACTTGTTACTCCTAGGTAACAAGTATCGGATCACGGTTTTGTTCGCTATATCCCGTCTATTGTAAATAATTGAATGTCTTTCAAATTAAATAACCGATTTTAATAAAACTTCATACGCATAAGCAGGATACAAAGGTCTAAAAAGTTACCTAAGAACATTTTCGAAAAATTGTGTTGCAACCAAATTAAACCGATTTAAAATTTTCCATAGAAACAGACATTTCCAGTTATCTTTTATTAAATAAGACATTTCGAAAATGTTCTTATGTAACTTTTTACACCTATTTGACCTCCACAACTCACTAGAAGCCGACCCCAACATGCTTGAGAAAAGGCTAGGCAAATGATGAGTCTGTCATCATTTGTCTTTTTTTTCTTTTCAAAGTATTCTGGATACTAATTTTCCCTAATATGTTTCTTCATTTCACCCCGCAACATCGTCGCATAAAGTTTTCAGGGAAGTGCCTGTTCCCATACCGTAATAATTTACAGAGCATGTATGACAGTACTTGTTGCATAGTATATGGTTCAAAATCGCTTGAAACTTCGTTTTTTTAATTTTGTTGTCAAATGAGATAGAAAGTAGTTACAGAAGCACAAGGTAATGCTCATTTCTAATTAAATAAGCAGTACCTTTGTGCTCTTCCCTCTTTATGTATTTTTCTCTATTCAGTGTTTCTGGCGCACATCAAGCTACCCGAAACTGTCAAACTTTCCCAATCACCTTTGAACCTAATACTTTAGAGATAAAGTTGAAAATCTATTAAAGAAATTTGACAGATTGTAGTGGCGGTGTCTGTACATAAATAAATACATTATGATAACGTTTACTAAACATTCTCCCACTCACCGTAATATCTAACTTAACAAGCGAGTAAACAGCTTTGTGTATCTTCCTGGAAACCTCCTCAGTACACTCCGGTTCCTCAAGTAACCGCGCCATTAACGCCGCCAGGTGTAAAGAGATGACCAGCACCCTTTGCAAAGTGCTCAGAGTCTGTTCTCGGTCAATGCTGAGTTTTGAGCCCAGGAGCTCCATACCCCGGTGTATCTCAGATAATGCCTTCCTGAATACGGGTTCAATGTCTTCGAAGGTCACGGGGGGGACTATGCGACCTGTGGGATAAGAATTGGTGGTTATAATATCATTTTTCTATGAAAATAGCTGTGTTAGAGTCAGCGCAGACCGAACATTTTTATTGATCTATTGAAAATGAACTTGGATCTCAATTCTCTCTCTCAAATCTCAACTTGAATAGAGTTGAAAATAGCGGCAGTCGCTGTCATAGTCTGTACAACACTGTGAGATTCACGCTTGGTACAAATAGATACCAGTGAGTACTTCTACTCACTTGGAGGTGAGACAGGTGCCTCAGACAGTTGCAGACACATATCTCTGTCTCAAACTCAAAATCAAAGCATTTATTTCAATTAAACCAATTACAGGCACTTTTGAATTGTCAAGAGGTCGGTCAGTCAGAAAGATGAAGCTAGTTGCCCATTCCAAAGCGGAGGTACCTATGGAGAACGGGCAAGAAACTCCATGGACACTCTTTTAAATCAAAATATTATGGTTACAAAGTCTTGTTTACATCATTCATGTTAAAAATTATACATGTGAGTACGATGCAGAACGTTAAAAGCGTCCGTATTGAAAAGACGAAAAAAAAAACAATTCAAATAGGTAAGTATTAAATTAAAATAAGACATGGCAGCAAAGAGATGACCAGTTCCTACTGACGGCGCCCGTTCACGAGCATGACGCATGTATTAGCACCATTCAGCTCAACCATTGTAATATTAAAAAAATATTATCTAGCGACAATTGTAATAATAAAAAAAAATATATTTTAAAGTGTGGATGTTATTAAAAAATGTATCTTATGAAATGTGATTATTAAATGTGTGTGTAGTACTCCAAATAAATAAACAATAAGTAGAAGTGAAAATTCGGGCGCCAGGAGCACACACCAAACTATGCCAAGGATAGACTAACCTGCGGAAACTGGAAACTTTTAATCTTCAAGCGGGGAGTATCAATAAAAATCGACACAAAAGTTATTGAACGATTTTATTACCCGAAGGCTGCTGGTATCAACATACAAGAAAATTCCTTTCTAATATTAACAGTTGGTGTAAAACTAAGATGGAATAGAAACTAATTCCTGTCCTGTCATTATTGCACTTTTGTCAATTTAAGTTAAGTATTATAAACCATACCATATTCCGGCGAATAATCTAACAAACCGAATGGGCAAACCCTGGTGATTTTGATCTTCGCGGGGACGTCAGGCGGTCCATGATATATGTCGGTAGGGGCTAGCGTTAAAAATTTAAGTCTTGAAGTAAAAATAAATAAGAAACGCCTCACGGCTGAAATCAAACATGAATAATTGTTAGCTGATGTTCAGCGTCGACAAAAATGCCGATCGGAATGTTTACGACCAAATGCAAATTAACTCACCGTTTCTTTTCCAAAAAAAAAGCTTTTACATCAGTAGATGAATTAATCCAAAAAATATATAAGGTTCAAAAGATCCTGAAACAAATATCGAAAACTATTAAGGTCTGCCATCCAAATAACCACGCGACACGTGAGTAGGTATGAAACCACGAAGAATTTTACCAACCTTTTACAAAATATGGCCAATCCCATTATGATGCTGACAAGGGCAAATCAGCTACCACATAATTAGGACTGGATGTAGTCCTTTGGAAGTATCAACTTCCAGATTTTAATAGGAGCTCTAAAAACACTCCATTTTATATAAAGGTTCGGCCGGAAAGTGACATATCAAAATCAACTGACAGCATCAAAAAAAATCAGTGTGACCACTACACGACTTCCGATTCAAAAAAATGAATTTTTACATGGCAACACCACCCTGTTGCCTACAAATTAAAGCAAAGAACGCGCTATCATGTAACAGGCTTAAAAGACTCGTTACATTACATCCCCTCCCGAAAATAAAAGAAAGGAACTTTCTTTTATTAGAAAGAAATCTTCAACCAAATAAACCACTTTCTAATAATCAACTTTCTAATTCAAAAAAAAGAAAAAGAATCATATAAGATTCAAAGTGCAAATCAACTCTGAAAATGTCAAACGACAAAATCTCAAGAATTTAATAAAAGTAAAAAAATGTAAATGACAAAAAGTCAAAAACGAAATAGTGAAAAACAAAAATTATAAGTTATAAAAACTCATTAAATGAAACGAAGAGAGAAATCTCTTAGCGCTTCAAAACTCCAAAACAGTGCAGTTAGGCACTATAGCCACTGACTAAAAATTTCAAACAAATTCGGACAATTTACCAAAACTAACTTCAATTTTTATAGTGCAGTTAGGCACCATCGCCACTGACTAAAAATTTCAAACCACTTGGAACAGTACAACTTTGAGTGCAGTTAGGCACTATCGCCACTGACTACTATGTCGACCGCTTCCAACTCAACCATCTCTATGAGTGCAGTTAGGCTCTATTGCCACTGACTAACTCCGTATTCAACAATCCAAAAAATTTGAAAACTCCGAACAAAAGTTTTTAAATAAAGCTGAAAGACCTTATTTAAAATACTGTTACAGGCACAACCTGCAACGAGACCAAGGAAAGCATATTGTGATCGGCTCATCACCACCGAATTCCCGAGCACAATAGCTGTAAAAGAATGCGAATGCTGTGACTGGCTCAACACTACCAATCTCCCAAACACAGACAAACACAAAAAAACATTGAGATCTCCAATGAGAAATCTCAATAACAAAAAAAGCGAAAGCCTAAGTTTCACAATGCGACCGGCATACCACCACCGAACTTCCGAACGCAAAGGAAAAAGGATGACGAAAGTCAAAACAAAATCTCGCATCGTGATTGGAACAATAAAGTCCAACACAATGGAAAAAAGTCGAAATCAAGGTCAAAAACTACACCAAGATCCAAAAAATAATAAGGCATTTTGTAACAAAGGTTACAGAATGACCCTAAAAAGTAAAGTCCAGGATGAACGCGTTACTAACAAAGTCAAATCCGATCATTAAAAAGAATGAAACTCCAGTAAAAATGAGAAACAATTCTGTCAACGAACAGCACAAAATAGATTTAAAAATCGATTACTATTTATGACGAAGAGGAAATAGAATGATTTTAAACTATGAGAAAAAAAAGATTACAAAAACTTGAAATTGAATTTAAGTTTTTTAACCTCAAGGTAGAAATTACCTGAACTGTAGGGTTGTATAAGATCTCAATAAAATATAAACAGGTAGGTTACCCTTAAAAAAAAGAATAAGATCTTAGACAATCCAACAAAAACAAACAAAACATAAAATAAGATCCTTCGATGTGAAAAATATTTGGTGCGAAAAAAAATAGTACCTATTAAATTAACCAGAATGACCTAAGTTTTATTTTTAGAATGTCTCAAATTCAACAAATTTATAAGAAGTTACCTAACATACATCTTTCAAACCGCCGATAACCTATCATCCATCCTCTCGTACATCACACTGTCAAAAGCGGCCTTCAAACAAAATTATCAAAATCAAGACTAACACTTGGAAACCAAATTAAAATTTAATAATATCTTTAACATGATAACGTCCCACTGAACCTTTATTTAAATCTTTCAAAACATAAACGTTATCTGAAACCTTTTCAGTTATTTTACATTTTACAAACTTAGGTGCAAGTTTAGCTGAAAAATATGCTTGTGCATTAGATTGAAGAAAACTTCTTCTCCACACCACATCACCCACATCAAAAGAAATGACTTTCCGACCCTTATTATAATAAGCGGCATTACGCTTATACCCCTTTAACAAGTAAGCTTGAACTTTAACAAAAATATCACTAAGTGAATTAAGAGAAACTGCATAAGCATTTCTATTTGAAATTTCTAGTTGAGATAAGTTATCAACAGAACTACTAAAGTGATGTAATGACGCATCAAGAATAAGCTCCCTACCAAACATCAGAAAGTTAGGAGTAAACTCAGTAGCAAGGTTTACACTATTATTTAAAGCTAATTGAACATTGGGCAAAAAACTTGACCAAGTTCTATGATCATCTTTAACAAAACACGATATGCAGGTTTCGACCGTTTTATTATATCTCTCAACAGGATTATTTTGAGGCGTATACAAAGTATTATAAAATATTTTGGTTATATTAAAACCTTTCAAAAAATCTACAAAATGTTTTGAAGTAAATTGAGTTCCATTGTCACAAACTACTATTTTTGGACAACCAAACTTGAGAAATATTTCTTTTTCAAAATGTTTACAAATTACTCTAGTGGTAGCATTGATCATTGGAAAGAACCAGCAATATTTAGTAAAAACGTCTACGACCGAAAGTATGTATCTATGACCAGAATAAGTTTTAGGTAGAATTCCTATGATATCAACTGAGAGCATAAGCATGGGACGATCAACCTTTTTAGGATTAATCATCATACCAAAAGGTGGAGATGTAGTATGTTTATAAGCTTTACAGGTATCGCAAGACAAAATGTATTGTTGAATATCATTAAACATTCCCTTCCAAAAATAATGTTGTTTTAATTTATTTAAAGTTTTATGTATTCCCAAGTGTCCAGAATTTACATCATCGTGATTTGATCTAATAGTATCTAAAATATGCTCTTTAGGTATAACAATTTTCCAGTCTAAAAGACTGTGAGGATTATATTTATTTCTACAAAATTTATACAAAGTTTTATTTTCAACTCTAAAATTCTTATACTTTCTAGGAGATTTTTGACATTGGATAAATATTTTTCTATACCAAGGGTCAGTAATTTCATCGTCAGGTAAGACTAAACTATCCTGAGCGTTTATAGCAGCGACTTCTATGCGAGATAAAGCATCTGGAACTAAATGTAATGAACCTTTTTTATGAATAATATCGAATGTAAATTGAGAAATTCTAGCAGCCCAACGAGCCAAACGTCCACTAGGATTACTGAGACCTAAAAGCCATTTCAAACAAGCGTGGTCAGTGACAACTGTAAACTTCATTCCCTCAATATAAGGTCTAAAATGTTCTATGGAATCTAAAATAGCTAATAATTCACGTTCAGTGGTACTGTAATTTCTTTCACATTTATTAAGTGACCTAGAATAAAAAGCAATGGGATGTTGATCTCCCTTCTCATCCTCTTGACTCAAAACACTACCAATGCCCACAGAACTAGCGTCGCAATGTAAAAAGAAAGGTTTTTCAAAATTGGGACATTCCAAGACGGGTGAAGTTACTAATGAATGTTTTAATTCTTGGAATGCATTTTCAGCTTCGTCATTCCAAGTAAGCGACTTTTTAGAATTTTTACTACCTGCAGTCATTTTAGTTAGAGGAGAAGCAATATCAGCAAATTTACAAATGAATCTACGATAATAGGAACATAAACCAAGGAAACTTCGAAGTTGTTTTACCGTTTCTGGACGAGGAAAATTTTCTATTGTCTCTAATTTAGAAGGATCAGTATGCAAACCATTACTGTCTACAATAAAACCAAGATAGCGAAGTCTATCTTTGCAAAAGTTACATTTCTTTAAATTTACAGTTAGTCCTGCCTCTCTTAATATATTATAAATTTTATTTAATTGTTCAATATGGCTATTAAAGTCAGAACTTATACAAATTAAATCGTCTAAATAACAAAATACAGAATTATCATACTCTGGACCAAAAAGTTTATCTACCAGTCTCTGCAACTCAGCCGGTGCATTTGTGAGACCGAATGGCATGCGAACAAATTCGTACAGGCCTCTTCCAGGAACCACAAAAGCAGTTTTCTCACGGGAGGATTTCTCAAGTGCAATTTGCAAAAAAGCTTTAGAAAGATCTATTGTACTAATATACTTAGCACCTCTAAGGTTATCTAATATTCTAGAAGTATAAGGAAGGGGATAAGAATCTTTAATAGTAACAGAATTTAATCGTCTTGAATCTAAACACAATCTAGTACCTCCATCTTTCTTTTCTACCGCCAAAACAGGTGAACACCAAGGAGACTTAGAGGGTTGAATAATGCCTTCTTTTAGTAAAACTTCTACTTCATCAAAAAGTTCTTTTTGTTTAGCAGGACTCAAAGGCCAATATCTTTGTTTAAAAGGTTCACTAGTAACGTTAATTCTATGTTCAACTAAATGAGTGAGTCCCAAACCTCTTTTCTCATAAGAAATGTCTTCGAACAAAGCAATAGTGCTATTTAATTTCTGTTTCTCTGAAGGAGAAAGTTCAGCAATAGGAGTAACAGAACAAACTTGTATTTTATTATCTTGATTATCTTTAACAAGTGTAATGTTTTTCCACAAGTTTCTAGCTATATTAAATTTAATCCAAAAGTCAAAACCTAAAATGATTGGTGGGTCAAAAGAAGGAATAATTAAAAATTCTATTATCTTAGTAATATTATCACAAGTTACTGGCAAATCCATGGCACCAATAATTCTCCGAGAGGTCCCATCTGCTATAGAAGCAGAACCACAAGTAGGTCTAATTTTGTAACCTGACTGCAAAAATTGTTCATGAATATTTGATCCTAAAACACATTTTGTGGAACCACTGTCCAACAAACCTGAAATAATTTTATTTCCAACTTTAAATTCTAAAAAGGGTCTAGCTTCACTTTGTTTTGTAAAAAGAATAGGAGCTGAGCGATAAATGTTAAAAAAGGTTTTTAAATAATCCAACCAGCCTGAAAAATCTTTGTCACGAGTAACATCGTCCGGCTTGTGACTTCTAATTGTTTTTTTACACATCGAGGTACTCGAAGTTTTATCCAAAACCTGGGCTCGATGCAACCGAATCAGTTTTTTGACTCTTGCGAGTTTTTAACAGCCGAATTACAAACGTCACAAGTCTTAGAAGTGACCCCTGCCTTATGACACTTAAAACAAACAATACCCGGTATGGACTTGCACTTTTTATATGAGTGTCCAGGTTTTTTACATTTCAGACAAGTTAAATCATTAGAGACTGCATTTACTTTAACTGAAGGTTTAACTGACTCTTTGTTGGGTTTTCTGTCTACAACAACTTCCAGTTCTTTTGCAAGTTCTAGAAATTGTTCAATTGAATCAATCTGCTTAAGAAACAAAAAAGGTGTATAAATAGGTAACATATTGTGTTTTATGGCATTAACTAAAGTTTGTTCAAACAAAGGTTCTGAAAGACGACTAGCCATATCAGAAATTTCAGTGATGAAATCAGGAAGCGACTCAGACGGTTTCTGTTTTCTGGTGCGGAGCTCATTCTCTAAGAAATAATCAAAGTCAGGCTTATCAAAGCGTTTTAAAAGCGCTAGCTTAAGTGCATGCCAAGAAGAGATACGAATTCGTATAGATCTAAACCATTTAAGTGCTATGCCATCAAGCAAATCTGAAAAAGAACCGACAAGCAAGTTTTCATTGAAATTTTTATAAAGAAAATATTCTTCTATCTGAGTAATAAATTCCCGAACACAAGATTTACCGCTATAAACTATTTTACTTTTCTTCAAGTCAGGCAATTTAGTGAAAGGAGGAAAGTTCTTTCGAATATTTTCATTTACAAGCGCATTCAAGGAATTAAATGAAGGCAATGCTTGTGCTGTAAAAGCCGAAGAAGAGTGAGCGATTCTTGAGTCAAAGGGATTGTTAACATCTGGGGCATTAACCATCTCATGAACTTTCTCAGCAACGTCAGCATCAACAGCAGTACAGGCGTCAACATCACCCGAATCCTGAAGCGGCGGAAACTGAACTCCCTTGTCCATGATGAACAAACAGCAAGGCGAATAGCAAACGAAAAGCAAAAACTAAGTTTCAAAAAGTTAAATGTTTGAAAATAAATTCTCAAGTTTGAGGTTAATTATAAAAGTCAATGTGGGTATTCCCATAAAAAATTACTATGTTAATTTTATCGTTTTAAAAGTGCAATAATCACTTACAAGCAGTTTAAATCTAGATAAATTAAATGCACAATATTGTACTTAACAATTAGATTAAATTATTTACTTAAAAAGTTAAACTTAGTTTTTAAATAACTTTACTGTTGAGAACAACAAAACGCAGTCTATGCTATACATTTCTGTTGGTTTTGCTAAGAAAAAACATGATATTAAACAAAATCATCAATTGTAAACACCAAACATTGTTTACAAAGATTCACCAAATTAAGTTAAGTACTACTTATGAGTCAAAAATCAAAATAAACACAAAGTTATTAAAGTAACAATGTAGAACAAACCAATGCAAACAATAGACTCATAAGTTAATTAATTAATAGTGCAATAATGACAGTATAAAGGTACCAGACAAACCTACTTCAAGTCTCTGTTCGCAGAGCGCCAATTGTAATATTAAAAAAATATTATCTAGCGACAATTGTAATAATAAAAAAAAATATATTTTAAAGTGTGGATGTTATTAAAAAATGTATCTTATGAAATGTGATTATTAAATGTGTGTGTAGTACTCCAAATAAATAAACAATAAGTAGAAGTGAAAATTCGGGCGCCAGGAGCACACACCAAACTATGCCAAGGATAGACTAACCTGCGGAAACTGGAAACTTTTAATCTTCAAGCGGGGAGTATCAATAAAAATCGACACAAAAGTTATTGAACGATTTTATTACCCGAAGGCTGCTGGTATCAACATACAAGAAAATTCCTTTCTAATATTAACAGTTGGTGTAAAACTAAGATGGAATAGAAACTAATTCCTGTCCTGTCATTATTGCACTTTTGTCAATTTAAGTTAAGTATTATAAACCATACCATATTCCGGCGAATAATCTAACAAACCGAATGGGCAAACCCTGGTGATTTTGATCTTCGCGGGGACGTCAGGCGGTCCATGATATATGTCGGTAGGGGCTAGCGTTAAAAATTTAAGTCTTGAAGTAAAAATAAATAAGAAACGCCTCACGGCTGAAATCAAACATGAATAATTGTTAGCTGATGTTCAGCGTCGACAAAAATGCCGATCGGAATGTTTACGACCAAATGCAAATTAACTCACCGTTTCTTTTCCAAAAAAAAAGCTTTTACATCAGTAGATGAATTAATCCAAAAAATATATAAGGTTCAAAAGATCCTGAAACAAATATCGAAAACTATTAAGGTCTGCCATCCAAATAACCACGCGACACGTGAGTAGGTATGAAACCACGAAGAATTTTACCAACCTTTTACAAAATATGGCCAATCCCATTATGATGCTGACAAGGGCAAATCAGCTACCACATAATTAGGACTGGATGTAGTCCTTTGGAAGTATCAACTTCCAGATTTTAATAGGAGCTCTAAAAACACTCCATTTTATATAAAGGTTCGGCCGGAAAGTGACATATCAAAATCAACTGACAGCATCAAAAAAAATCAGTGTGACCACTACACGACTTCCGATTCAAAAAAATGAATTTTTACATGGCAACACCACCCTGTTGCCTACAAATTAAAGCAAAGAACGCGCTATCATGTAACAGGCTTAAAAGACTCGTTACACCATTTTGAAGGGAGCTAAATGATCCAACACACGCGCCACCATCTCTCTCTCAGACACATACCTCTGAGCGGCGGGCGCGCGCGCTCGGCCAGCATGTAGGAGAAGAGCTCGGCGAAGCTGTAGAGCGACGACTGCGTGAGCGGCGACAGCGGCGGCAGCACCGCGCGCTGCATGTCGAGCGCGTGGTGCCACAGCTGGCGGCAGCGCGCGAAGCGGCCCGCGTCCGCGTACACGGCGCCGCGGTAGCGCACGTAGTACGACGTGTCGGGGTGCGCCGGGCCTGGGGGGACATTCAACATGGCCAACATGAAAAAGTGCTCGTTATGTTGAGATAGGAGTCTTTTTAGCCTCGTGCGGGTTTTTTTCTCCATCATTTGGTAGGTTTTTAATGTTGCTTTTTTACTGTTTATATTTTCTGTGCGAGTTCCAAGAAAAATATTTTTATTTCTTTCTCATTTATCGCCATGGGTCTCGTTTTATGTGCGTGTGGTGTGAGGGCCACTTTGTCAAAACTCTTTGAAAATGTGCTTAGGATTTAGTGAACATTCCCAAAGAATTGTGAAAGTTGGTATCAGATTTTGTGAAAGTCTAATAACCGAGTTATAGACTGTAAAGTTGGGCCCTCAGTTCTCACATAGAGGATTGAGGGCCCACCTGAAACTGATAAACTATGGACACTACAGAAAAAGTCTTTATGCCAAAATCTAAGCAAATGCCAAACAAAATTTGTGAAAACAAGATATTATCGCAAAACACTGTCCTACTTTGTATATCTTCGTACAAAATGGGCCCTCAATTCTCATACACGTAAAAGTTTATTACACAATTATAATGAAATCATTAACTTACAGCTACTGCTTGAAATCCTATATGCTACTAAATAAATTGTGAAAATTTATAAAAGCAAGAACAGGTCACCACTTTTTGTTGTTTGAAAGTTATCCCTCAGTCCTCCATTTCTTTTGTTTTCGATTTATTACGCTTATCGTATAAAAGATAAGACAAATACAAAATTGTCTCTTTTTGTGTCAAAATTGTGCAACAAATTCGATACCAGAAAGAAATTAAAAGACCCTTTATTATATAAGAAAATCGAGTTTTATTTTTATTATCTGAATTTGCAATAGGGTGACCAAAATTTCTTTTAGATTGCAGTAAAGATTAGTAAATGTAGAGTATAAGTTTTAATAAACTTTCTTCGATTTTTCGCTTATGATCGTCATAGCATTTGTACTCAAGTTTCGTGATAAAAAAAAATATTTCGGAATTCGAATGATCACAAAAAAAAAATACTGTTACCCAAATCATTTTTGCTTGAAATATCGTTCGTTCTGATGACAATAATCAAATAATTTATTTATTATTTTTATAAAGGCTTTTGCCCAGCCATGGGACAATGTATGCTAAATATAATCCTAACTAATATTATAAATAAAACTAATAACTAGCTAATATTATATTAAAAATATTATTACATGTATTATATAATTATTGTTTACATAATTATATGCACAATCGTTGTAATATTTAGTGTAATTACTAAACAGTAGTTTATGATAGTGCAGCGGAAGTTGTAGTTAATAAAGCATTAAGGCGAGTTTTATGAAACAGTTGTAGTGAAGAATAAAAAAAATAATAATTTTTTAATACGCAAACACATCTTCGGTCAAGACACTCAATCATCTTCGGTCAAGATATCAAACATTCATGGTAAGTTTGTTTTGATACCTAGGTACTCATAATTTTATAAGTTCGTAATATTTTACTAAATAGTACTTAGATAGTCACTCTAAGAATTGTTTAGGTAATTCAATTTCACCTATTTATAAATTGTAAAATTTTTAAAATAAAATATAATTGTTTCATACTCCAGAAAACATCTTTGTTATTGTGCAAGTACCTACCTAGGAATAAAAAAAACATCCAGGAACGCACTGCTTTATTAGGTACTAGCTTCTTCCCGCGACTTCGTCCGCGTGAAATTCGAAAGTCATATGGCTCCATCTATTATCATAATAACGTTATTATTGTTTTCCTCGGGAACAGCACTTTTTTCGGGATGAAAGGTACAGTGGCTTAGGCGTGAAAAGCTAACAAACAAACTTACTTTCGCATTTATAATATTAGTTAGGATTATATTTAGCATACGTTGTCCCATTGCTAGGCAAAAGCCTTTATAAAAATAATAAATAAATTATTTGATTATTATCATTAGTTTTTTCGGAACGAACAATTTTTCAAGCAAAAATGATTTGGGGAACAGTATTTTTCTATGCGATCGTTCAATTTCCGAAATTATTTTTTTTTATCACGAAACTTGTTTACAAATGCTATGACGATAATAAGCGAAAAATCGAAGAAAGTTTATTAAAACCTATGACTCTACATTTACTAATCTTTACTGCAATCTAAAAGAAATTGTGGTCACCCTATTTCCTAATACAGAGAATAAAAATAAAACTCGATTTACTCATACAATAAAGGGTCTTTTAATTTCTTTCTGGTATCGCATTTGTTGCACATTTTTTTTCACAAAAAGAGACAATTTTGTATTTGTCTTATCTTTCATACGATAAGCGTAATAAATCGAAAACAAAATAAAATGGAGGACTGAGGGCCCGAATTTTATAAAGTTCATAACTTTTAAACAACAAAAGGTGGTGACCTGTTCTTGCTTTCATAAATTTTCACAATTTATTTAGTAGCATATAGGATTTCAAACAGTAGCTGTAAGTTAATGATTTCATTATAATTGCGTAATAAACTTTTACGTGTATGAGAATTGAGGGCCCATTTTGTACGAAGATATACAAAGTAGGACAGTGTTTTGCGATAATATCTTGTTTTCACAAATTTTGTTTGGCATTAGCTTAGATTTTGGCATTAAGACTTTTTCTGTAGTGTCTATAGTTTATCAGTTTTAGGTGGGCCCTCAATCCTCTATGTGAGAACTGAGGGCCCAACTTTACAGTCTATAACTCGGTTATTAGACTTTCACAAAATCTGATATCAACTTTCACAATTTTATTCTTTGGGAATGTTCACTAAATCCTAAGCACATTTTCAAAGAGTTTTAACAAAGTGGCCCTCACACCACACGCACATCTCGTTTTTGTGAGTACTGGTGGCTAAAAATAACAATTGAACGAAAGTTCAAGTTGGTGGTCACATTTTCTTGGATTTTGACACTTTATGGGGCTTCTATTTAAAAAACAATGTAATCGAATCTGAATTTCATAGCTATCATTTGAATACTAAAACACTTGCTGCTCTACAGTTTTGCTGAACTCACCGAGAATCCTCTCTCTGATGACCAAGGCCTGCATGCGCATGCCGTCGGGGTCGGCGAGGATCTCCTCCAGCTGCTGCGAGTTGCTCGGCTCCACCGCGTAGTCGTAGGCTTCTATACGCGGGATGTCTTTAGGCTTGGGAATGGGCTCACTTCCATCCGTAGGGAATCTGGAAAATGAAAATGATAATGTAAGAACTGATGTTTTTCAATTGTTAAAGCATTTCGACTTTTGTGGTATCAGCACACATAAAATAAAAATAGCTCAGGTTGCGTCGGGCCGTTGTATATATCCTAGTTGCGCGGTACACTCTGCTTGCGAGATGCAGGATTTTGCGTGACGTATGAGAGTATGTCGCGTTGTTCGCATGTGGCGTTGTTGTAGATACCGCTACATGACTATTCATGTTTCGCTTAGAATTCGAAAATCCGATGTAATCCAATTCACGTATTCCTTTTTTTAATTCAGTTATATTATGTTCTCTGGCAATGTATTACTATATTTACGTTAAGTAGCGGCTGGTGTGTTGATAAATGGTTAATATCTTACCTGTCATCCATAGCTCGTTTCCAGAGCGCGAGTGCGCCGACCATGTCGCGTCTCTTGTCCACGTAGGTCGCACCGAGTAGTTCCAATGCGTCGATGCGTTGCTGTCTTGTCACTAGGCCGTATTCCGCGTTTATTAGGTGCTCGACTATGTGCGTGTGGCCCGTCACTGAGGCTGCTAGGAGTGGCGTCATACCTGCAATATATTATGTACTATGAAGGTTATTATGGGGCTTGTGGCTAAGTTAAGCTACGCTTGCCGCGGTTGGTCTGTGGATGGGTGACCATCTTTACATACTAAGACCCCTCCGTGCCTCGGAAAGCACGTTAAGCCGTTGGTCCCGGCTGTCGTCGTGGATTTTTGACAGCCGTTACGGGTCTTCAGAAGCCCGAAAGTCTGACAACCAGTCTTACCAAGGGGTATAGTATTACCCAGTAACTGGGTTGTGGAGGTCAGATAGGCAGTCGCTCCATGTAAAATACTGGTATTCAGCTGCATCCGGTTAGACTGGAAGCCGACAAGACTAGGCAGATGATGATGATGTAGGTTATAGTAGAAGTTATCGATGCAAAGAGGTCTAACGAAGTCAAAGACCAAAAATAGGCATGGTATCCATGAAAACAGCCGGAATATTCTGAGTTAATGAACGACCAAAATGAGAGAACCGATGCTACAGTCAGCTCTTATAATTTAGTTAAGGCGATGAATGTTATATTGAGTGGCTACCGTCATCTACGAACTGTGCGTTATATTACAACAACACTAGTATTGTCCCACCATGAATGGTGTTTGGACTGGCAACAGGACCATTCAATGTAAATTAAAAGGACCAACTTCAGCGGTGCTATTCTGTAAAAATCTCACCGTGAAAGTTAGGTGAAGTGAGCGTGGAGTGAGCTGCCAATAGTGTCATTTCCTAGCAAAAACAAACTCATATCACCTCAGTTTTCACGGTGAGATTTTTACAGAATCGACCGGCTGTTCTGTCTCCAGCAACTTTTAAACAGTTCCTTACCGTACGAATCAACGTCCATAGTAGCTCCATGTCCCAACAGCATCTTGAGTATGTTCAGAGACCCGCTCTCAGCACAGTCGTGTAGCGCCGTGTTGCCTTTCACGCTCTTTCTGTTCACGTCCGCGTTTAGTGACAGTAGGTACTTGGCGATTCTAATGTGGCCCTTGTAGCAAGCGATCATTAAACATGTGTGGCCGTGACGGTTTGCTATTTCTATGTCTGGAAATGAAAAGATGGGTTTTTAGAATTAAAACAATCAAGGAATTATCTCTACAGACATCTAAGTCCCATACTTCCCGTGGGTGTCGTAAAAGGCGACTAAGGGAGACCGGAGAATGGGCAGCAGCGTTCTCTATGCATTACACCATCATAACATACTGCGATCGCCAACCCGCCTGCCAAGCGTGGCGATTATGGCAAACCCCCCCCCCCCCCCCCAAATTGGGGGAGGCCTATGTCCAGCAGTGGACGTCTTTCGGCTGAAATGATGACATCTAAGTCAATGAAAGTGGAAAGCTATGTACCTAATAAACTCAAAGCCGGCTCAGATATTCCAAGGGCTGCAGAAGTGCGAAGCTAGGCTTGTGATAACCAAAACAATAGATCCCTTAGAATAGAATAGAATACTCTTTTCTTTTTTTTTCCTTTGTCAGTTTATTTGTACAATCAACACACTTTAAATCACAGTCTGAATCATTTTGAAGGATATTGCTAATCCATTCCTTCTTATGTTCGTAAAGGTTGTCTGCACAATAGAGTGAACAACGCAATGAATGTTGTTGAACTGTCAAAATGAATGACAGTTACCCCGCTGGAACTTTTTCGAGTTTATTATAAAGTAGTGTTATCAGATTTGAAATGCACTCTTCTAACAGTTTTAAAACACCTTTAGCTTAGTTGTAGATTTAACTAGAACAATATTTCTAATGCGAAAACCCTCATTATAAGAGGCAGTCGCAATAGCATCCTGAAGGCTGTGGCGACAGATACTTCCTCCGCCATAATAAGGCAATTTGTGCGAAGACTTGTTCCATAGTTTCTGGCTGTAGAGTTGTTGGAAGGTCTTCGTACTTTTTCGTTTTTAGTTTAAGTTACTAACAATAGTATTTTAAGTACAAAACTGTTACTAACAAGTTATGGATCTTATAGTTGTTTGAAATAAAATTATTATTTTTAGAGTGTTTTTTCTCCTCAGCTCTTTGGCTGGTTTTTACTACATTTACGGGCCGAAACCAAATAAATGCAGCATGTGTTGTGTTATGTTAAAGAAGTGTTGTGATCAGAACCTACTTGATTTTGATCTATTTGCATGAACTTTCTGACAATGCGACATGTATTTAAAATTGCAGCTTTTTGGAGGGTGATATAGAGGGTTTCTTTTAGGTTTATTAATTTAAGGCTATGGAGAAGGTGATTTGGAATGACGCCTGTTCTGGAGAGGACTTTATGGACCACGTAAACTTTTTGTTGGCGCCATATTCTAGTTACTTCATCTTTGAGTTCCGCGTATTTACTAATTTTATCAGATATTGTCTTCTGAATTATTATTATTATTATAAGTTCATGTAACTCACCGGCGCCATTTTCGACTAGGAACTTAACGATATCAGAGTGGCCGTCAAAGCAGGCGGCCCTGAGGGGGGTGCTGTGCGTCCGTGTGGTGGAGTTGACATTGGCTCCGGCGCGGACCAGCAGCTTCACCAGTGGCAAGTGACCAGCGGCCGCGGCGCACCATAGCGGGGGCGCGCCCTCTATCGTCTCACCGTCGAATGTCACTGGAAATAAAGAAATAGATAGGTCATACTAATGTTTTACATGCCTCGTTGGTCTAATGGTCTCAAGCGATACTGCTGAGCAGAAGGTCCTGGATTGCCAGGTCAGACAAAGTGTTATAGGGATTTTCCAGGACTTTCTCAATAGCAGCCCGGAGTCTGGGAGTTTTGCCCGGTTGATGGCAACAGACTTGCCCCCTCGGACATGGGACTTAAAGGGACTACAGGACCTAAACGTAAAAAACGCAAGTTTTATAATGCCTAAAATTATATGATTGACTACAGTAAACAAAATCAGAAAAATATATGATATTCTTCAAGATATATGCTAGTTAGATAGTCTGTTCAAAACAATACAACTAATTTGATACGATAGAAAAAAAATCATGAAGATACAACGCGGTCACATTAACTTGACGCATCTCTGGAATGCGACGCCCGCATTCCTTAGCTCGCCCAGCAAGTGTTAGGCCTTTGTCTTTTGCTACCGATACGTGCGTCGATAATTTGGCTCGTTTTCTGTTGTTGTTTAAATTATACTTCTTTATTAGGTATATTTGGGTATATTACAAAAAAAACAAAATGACGTCATCAACGCCAAGCGTCGAGTTAATATGACCGCGTTGTACCTCTAAAAACTTTCATTTTTTAATAAAAACCATACTAATATACTTAAATACAATCATTCTGTTTTTTTTTTGTCAGTATATCTACAAGCAACATACTAAAGCACTAGTGTTTTTTTTTTGTTTAAACAATAGATTCTTTGTAAATAGATAATTGCTTCATATTTTGCAATATACATATTACCACCGTTGTGTCATCGCGATGCAGTCCGACTGTGACCGCACTTTAGGTCACGACATAACTAGAGAAGTGTGGGTGTACTATGGGTACATCTCTGCCTAACCCTTCGGGGTTTACAGGCGTGATATTATGTTACGTATTATGTAATACTACTGTATTGTTCCTGGATAATTGCCAATTGACTGCCAGTTTCTGAAGCGCTCAGGTTGATTCGACTAAGTTAATCGCTAAAAGAAATCGGCTATATTGCAGAGCGGAGCTGTAAGCCAATCTCTGTAAAGGGCGAATAAGAGATCATGTTAAGACAATGGGCAGTAGCGCTGTAGCGTCTTCCTGTTAGCTTTCGACAACATAATGTGTAAGTAGATACTAAATATGTCTGACTGTCCATCGTGTTGAATGTGTTGATAGACAAAATGTAAGTCACAAAACAAGAGGAAAACTGGACCATAAGTGTCGATCACGTAGAAATATCGGAATAAAAACTATCCTATGTCCTTTCCCGGGACTCAAACTATCTCTATACCAAATTTCATCTAAATCGGTTTAGCGGTTTAAGCGTGAAGGGGTAACAGACAGACAGACCGACACGCTTTTGCATTTATAATAAAGTATTAGTATCGATTTGAACATTGGTTAGTTTTAGTCATTAGATTAAGGCCAAGGTCATGTAAACAATGGGACTATTAGTAATCGATTTGTACTTACGTGTTTGTACCACTTTTAAAGGTTAAGCTAACAAAAGGCACATGGTGTTATGAAGTTCAAGTTTACAAAAAGAGCATTAAGTATGTTATAGTTAACAAGATTTATAATTATGCATTTCATTCCCTGCAAACCTTCCGAAACTATCTTCTCTTTTAACCAACTTCAAAAACTGAGCAGGTTATGCATTCGATGGTTATTTTTTGTTGATTAACGTTCACATTAATTCACATAACACAAATAAATTATTCAAAATCAATTCTGATACCAATGATTTATTAAAGGAAAGTAAAATGGGTACTTTTGGCGAAAACTTGTAGCCAAGATTAATCAAAGTTCTGAACATTTTCTCCAATCCTGAAAGAATCCGAAGGTCACATAAAAGCCTAAAGGAATACGTTGTTTGTACATATTTGAAAAGTTTCGTGACTCGACTCCTACTCTTATAAGATACGCCCCTCGAGAATATTGTGAAAAGTTCTTGAAGTAAACATGATTATGATTTCTGGATAATATCGAGATCTTCCTAATTGGATGTACTGAATTAGATTCTAGAAAGTTTCGGCAGTCTGTATAACATCAATGTAATTAAGTATTCCTGAATGATACTCAATAGTCTAAATTTCTTCTTAAAGTTATACCATTTCCTAGTGTTACACAGGCACACGACATTTTGTGATTGCGTTAACTTTATGTTAAAATTAAGCATATAATTATTTATCAAATGTAAATTACTGTTATTTCACGTTTCTCGAAACCCACAAAGGTCAGCTACAGAGAGAATTTTTAGAAAGTTAGTAGGCTCGGTAGACCGGTAGTAGATGTCATATTCAATTTTTAAAAGAAAAACTAAATCATTTTTAAATTTTGCGTAATAAAATCCATCTCTAAGCAGACGTAGTGCAAGAAAGTTGAGTCCTTTAAATAAACAGTAGGTAGCTGAGCATCTACTTCTATTTTAATGAAGTTCACGCAACAAAATAAACCCATACAAACATCCAAGACAAGTTTATTGCCCGTGTTGCTATACAAATTAAACACAAACGATATTATTTAAGCCACTACAGTTTCAGCTGAACAATTTATAGTAAAATGGCTTCTGGCCAAACTATTGACGCAATTGGAAAGCCGTTCCGACGACGCGAGACAATTCCACCATAAAGCAGATAAACAATTGTATTTACACGACAAACGAGTGATTAATTGAGGTCCTGATTGACCGGCACGTTTTGCCGACTGGGAATGTCGGCGAAACACTCCGCCGCCGGTATTGACCACCTGACCTGATGCCAACACCGACACAATGGAATAGTGTTATTGAGAAACAATGTACGCACTTAGTTTCAAGGTTTCAACGTCAAAAATTCCAGAGTGACCCCTCTCCTATCGAGCTGTCGAAATTTTTTTACCCTTTTCAAAACTAAAACTGCAACTTTGATCCTTTCTAACGTACTGTACTAATAGTAGATTGTTTGCCAAGGGAGCAAACAACTATTTTGAAGGCGAGAGTGTTTCTTTGAATCCAGAGCGGAGCGAGGGATTCTAAAGTAGAATCCTGAGCGCAGCGAGGGTATCTTGGGGGACGGACGACTCGAGCTTAAAATAGTGTTGCTCCCGAGGTGGCCCTCTACTTTTTATCACCCTCTATGAAAAAGTTAGTAAGTGGAATTTATGAATAAGAATAGTACCTACGTTTATTTATTTAAATACAATTTTGATTAAACAATTATTAGAATAAAGTATGTTTGGACAGTCCGTGAAACACAAAATACTAAAGAAGGCAGAATGCTTTTTGCGCGTTTTTTATTTTTTCACAATTTTTTTTTTGTAATTTGTCTCTCTCGCGTTTTTTTTCAGCTGTTACTTGTTCTTACAATTTTACAATGTTCGTGTTAGATCTCTTTGGTGATTGGAACTTTTAATAACAATATCCACATTCGAAATTAAAATCACTTTTAGTTCCTAGGGATTAAAAAGCTATTTTAGTCCCTATTTACGAAGAATAAACTAGCTCTTTTTGAATAGATGTGATAAAAAATATTATTTATTTAAGTACTTAGTCATGCATAGTAAATATCATCATGCGAACATTCTGTCTTATAACACTGTGCGTGTTAAAATTTATGTAAAACATCAAATAACGAGTTATTTTTGTTGCATAATTAAAACACGGTGACCCCATTTTTTATACTTATTGATTTTAAAGGCACAATGACCGTGCTTATTAATGAGAAGAAAATTTAATTTTAATATCGCTAATTATCAATATGATTCACTTAATATACACAAAAGAACAAACACACAACTCCATTGTTCTTATATTATTCTTTTTTTCACCTGGCTGACGACGTTGTACGGATAGTTGACCTCGTAGTTGTTTAACAACTTTTTACTCAATGGCTAAAACGTGAATTTGAAAACTCAACCTCATCAAGGGGCCCTAAAATTACTTAGCATTATTATTTTAATCTTACTTTAGTTTGGGAAAGAGATGGAGGTATACAGGACATAATATAACCTCTTTCCTAAAGATTCTTGAAAATACAGGAGGTAAAGAAATGACTTTAAAATAAGTAAGAGCCTTACCTGAACCAGGTTGTTCGATGTCCGCTTTGCACCTCTCGATGAGGTATTCGGCAACGTCGTAATGTCCATTTCTGCAAGCGATGACCAGTGGAGTCGCGCCGCCGACCTTTGCACCCACTAACATGTTCAGCTCGTCCGCAGAGCGCCAACTGTGTAGGTACGCCTGGAAATAAAGAAAAAAAAATAAAGTTAGAATAGAGCATAATAATTATTTTGAATGTATTCTCAGACGTCAAAAGGCGAGTTGGGCTTGCGACTTTGCGAGATCGTCTGTCCTGGACAAGATAGTTACTCAGGAAACCGTGAAGTAGTACTCGGGGCTAGCTGGACCGAACCAACGCGAATGTATACGTACATCCGTGGTGGAGCGACCCAGACTGCCGGGCACTTCTTCTCCTGCACCCGAGCGGGTGGGCAGGTTGCGGATAGCCCAACTCCGGCTGCGGGACCGGCTGCAAACAGCCGATCTCGCACCCGGAGCATCTCAGAAGAGATCCCGGACAAGAGAAGTGCCCGAACACCAAGTCCCAGGTTTAGGGTAACCCACATACCTTATCCTATGTACCAAATAATCCTGATCATCCCAACCCCTCCATATCCATAAAATCCCGTCTATCCCTAAAATCCCTAGGCCAAATCCCAGACCTAGGGTGACCCCCCAGCAACCTACACCCTACCACCAAACACCCTCCCTCCTATTCCTACATCATCCCATCGGTCCCAGAGGATGGGTAACCTCGATTCCAAAAAAGCCCACCCCCTAAAAAAAAAAAATGAAAATGCAGCAGGTAAAAGAAATTACCCAGGTGGGTCCCGGCCAAGCCGGGGAATCCCACACCGCTACGGCGGTCAGCCCCCAACGTATTCTGGGGGGGGCAACCAACTGCTCAACATTGCCGTGCTCTTCAGCACGGCCGGCTGCTGATTTAGCGCCCATTACCCAGGCAGCGACTCACGCGCCCATTAACGCAACTACGGCTGCGACCAACGCGCCAACAACCACCACCACGGCTGCGACTCACGCGCCAATACCCACAACGACGTGTATGCCTCCCTCGAGCCTCTGGCAACAGAGCATCGTGCGGAATAGCATCACCAACCCAGACATTGACAGACACAGACAGAAAGTGCTGGGGAAGGATGACGAACCTGGCGACCCTACCACTCTCCCGGCTGATAGAGTACGACTGCTGAAGAAGCGCGGAAAAATCACCCGGGGGAGGAAAGTAGGCGACCGAAAGCGCAGCACCCGCGAAGGCATTAGCCAGCGCGAAGCGCGATCGGACGCCGAAGAGGTAGTACGCGACCAGCCCCGAGTCCGCGACGGGGAAACCAGGCGCGAAAAAGGGCCGGACGCGGAAAAAAGAGAACAGCCGCGAGTCCGCGAAGGGGAAACCCAGCGCGAAAAACGGCCAAACGTGGGACTACGCGACCAGCTGCAAGTCCGCGAAGGGGCAACCCAGCGCGAAAAGCAGCCGGACGCGGAACCGCGCGTGCAGGGGCAAGTCCGCGAAGGGGAAACCCGGCGCGAAAAACCCTTGCACACGACAGAGTCTGCCGGGGGCGCCAACCGACCCCACCACGCTAACACTGACACATCCCACGACGTTTCCCGACCC
Organism: Mesoligia furuncula; assembly: GCA_916614155.1. NCBI lineage: Eukaryota > Metazoa > Arthropoda > Insecta > Lepidoptera > Noctuidae > Mesoligia > Mesoligia furuncula. The sequence goes on from OU744804.1 coordinate 5,577,966, forward strand.
AGACACCACAGAGGTAAGCGAGGTGGATCCGTGCACCCAGACCAGCAACCTGGACCGAGTGGTACAGGGCCGGCGAAGAGGGAGCGTCCCGATGACTCGGCTTCACCGAGCACGCTCCAGGGGGACGCCAAACGTGCACGGGTCCACGCCGCCCAGGAGGAGCCGAGGACCTACGCGCGGGCCACAAAGGATATTCCTGCGCGGCTTGCCGTAGCAATCTGTTTCCCTCCCCCCTCCAGAGACTTGACAAAGGACGAGGCCGAGCTTGTCAAAGCAGGCCTGGAAAATTTACTAATGGATAATATGGACACAGACTCGACAGCACCACTCCCTGCCTTCCGCGGATACCCACGGGTAGCGGAGGGCACAGTACAAATATGGTGCGAGGACGACTACGCCCTGACCTGGTTGACTAAAAATGTACCCCTCCTTAAGATCCCCAACACCGACCGTACACTGACAGTGCTCCGGCAGTCAGACGTGCCCACCCGCGTCAGAGCCTCCCTCTTTGTCCCTCGCTATAGAGGTGACATACAGAGGCTCCACAGCATTCTGATTCGTCAGAACAGGTGGTACGACATTGCCAGATGGTCCTTATACAGGGCAACTACCGTCGGTGGTGACAACTACGGGGCTTATCTGACCCTAGGTGTGCCACCGGAGGAAGTGGAAAAGGTCATGGGGCGGGAGCGACGTATATCGTACCTACTGGGTTCGATATACGTGCGCTTCTGGCCCACGACCCAGCCCTCGGACAACAGGACGGACCCGACGACGACGACGACACCGACAGTGACACAGACGGACGACACAGACATCGCCCAACTAGAGGAGGTCATGGCCCGCGCGGCGATGGCTGATGATGTAGCCAGCTTACCACCCGCATCTCCCGGCTGGAACGAGCAACTATTAGCATCGTCGCCGGGGGAACAACACGAAGGCCAGTACAGAGAGGAGGCGGAGGTTCTGTCCGATGGATCCATCACCGACTAACCCCTCCCCCTCATCACCGTCTCTAACACTCAACATAATCCAAACTAACCTCCAACATAGCCAAACTGCTACGGCTAGCTTACGCAGGGCACTGGAGGTTAACCCCCGAACGATTGCACTGATCCAAGAGCCGTGGATCAGGAACAACAGGATTTGCGGTCTCAGTAACATCGGAGGTAAGCTAATTCTCAACACACACAGCTCAGACAAACCCAGATCCTGCGCCTATATACCCAAAGATATCCCTACCACGCTACTCACTCAATTCTGTTCCAGAGACCTGACAGCTTTCAGGCTCCAGACCGAAGGTGAACTCCCAGACGTTGTACTGGCCTCGGTATACATGCCGGGCGAAGACACAGACTGCCCGCCGAAAGAAATGGCCGACCTGGTACAGCACTGCGAGAGCACCAAATTAGACCTGATCATCTGCACCGATTCGAACGCCCATCACCCGCTCTGGGGCAGCGACGCATCAAACTCCAGAGGAGAGGTACTATCCACCTATTTATTCTCTACTAACCTTAACATCGTTAACCGAGGCTCTGAACCCACTTGGGTTACAGTCCGAGGGCAAACGATCATTGATCTAACACTTGCTACAGAAAACGCGACAAATCTTATAACAAATTGGCACGTATCGGACGAACCTTCTTGCTCAGATCATAGAAGAATCCGCTTCACTTTAACTACCAATATAAGGAAACCCATATCGAGACGAAACCCACGGCGCACCGATGTGCCCGGGTTCAAGCGCCTCCTTGCCGCCCTTCTAGCTAGGCACCTATCACAAATAACTATAAGAGAACCTGCACAACTTGAATACACGGTGACAAAGCTGTCAGAATACCTGACCGAAGCATACCATGCATGCTGCAAACTAAGGGCACCACGAACCAACAGTGAGAGGAATCCCTGGTGGAACGCCGACCTTAGTAAACTCAGAAACACACTACGGAAGCAATTTAACAGAGCCAAAAACACCAGACTCCCGGAAGACTGGGAGCTATACAAAGAGACCCAATACACATACAAAAAGGAAATCAGAACCGCCAGAAGGACAGCATGGCGGAAATTCTGTGAATCCATCGAAACCAATAATGAAGCCGCAAGAGTAAGGAAGATCTTATCAACAGATCAGGACCGAACCCTTGGCGCGCTGAAGAAACCCGACAACTCATACACACTGACAGACCATGAAACCAGCAAGGTCCTACTCGAGACTCACTTCCCCGACTGCAAACTCCTAGAGGACAGGACCTGGGATGATGAGCCAGATTGGACCCCAACGGCACAAGACTGGTCCAGCGCCCACAGTCTGGTAACAGAAGACCGAGTAAAGTGGGCCATCAACACCTTCCAGCCATATAAGTCCGCAGGACTAGATGGCATTTTCCCAGCCCTACTACAATGGGGTGTTGACCTCATCACTCCAAGCCTGGTAGAAATCTATCGGGCTTGTATAGCACTCAGGTACATACCCCTGGCCTGGCGCGAAGTGAAAGTCATCTTTATACCAAAACCGGGCAAAGCCGACTACACACAACCCAAGGCGTACAGACCCATAAGCCTCACATCCTTTCTACTAAAGACCCTTGAGAGGCTATGTGATCGACACATCCGAGATGGACCTCTTCGGGCAAAGCCACTCCACAAACAACAGCATGCGTACTCCACAGGCAAATCAACGGAATCCGCGCTACACAGCGTGGTATCCAAAATTGAATGCGCAGTGGACCACAAATGCTCTGCACTGGCAGCCTTCATTGACATCGAGGGCGCCTTTGACAAAACTACCTTCCACAGCATCAACACGGCCCTAGAGAGGCACAACATAGACCCGTCCCTGAGCGGCTGGATCACCAACATGCTCAAACGGAGGGCAGTACAAGTGACCGTAAACGACACCACGAGGGCCATAGTGGCGAAGGGCTGCCCGCAAGGGGGCGTCCTGTCGCCGCTTCTATGGAACCTGGTCGTAGACAGTCTAATAAAAGAACTCAACGACAAAGGCTACTATACCGTAGGATACGCCGACGACATAACCGTAATAATAAATGGCACCCACGAAAACACCCTGTGCAATCTAATGCGCCAGGCACTGAAAATAATAGAAAACTGGTGTGGTAAACACCATTTATCAGTGAACCCCACGAAAACCGAATTAGTTCTCTTCACAAAAAAGAGGAAACTGACGACACTACAGCTACCACGTTTCTTTGGTACAACCCTAAGCCTTTCAACTGAAACCAAATACCTGGGCATATTTCTGGACAAACAGCTGAACTGGGCAAAACACACCAGCTACATTACTACGAAAGCCAGTATATCCCTGTGGCAATGCAAGCGAATGCTTGGCAAGAATTGGGGGATAAGCCCCAGGGTCACTCACTGGCTATACACCACAGTCATCCGACCGATAATTACATACGGCTCACTAGTCTGGTGGCCCAGAACAGACCTGAGCACAGCCCAAAAAGACCTTGAAAAGCTGCAGCGGTTTGCGTGTGTGGCAATCACTGGCTGCATGAGAACTACACCCACTGCTGCCCTACAGGCTATGCTTGGACTGCCGCCTCTACACCTTATAGTGCGGGAGGAGGCGGCCCTGGCTGCCTTTAGGCTCTCCAAATCAGGGACCCTGAGCAAAGACTCTAGGGTCAAACACACACGCTTAAAAGAAGATGCGATCAAACGGCAGCCAATGATGGCATCACCTTGCGACAAAGCCCCGAAACAATACTGCTTTCAAAAGCATTATAACATAGTGCTCGAAGAGGAGCAGTGCGACCACTCAGGACCGAAAGAACTGAGAATTTACACCGATGGTTCGAAGACCGACTGCGGAACTGGAGTCGGAGTCTTCTCACACGATCTCAACATAAAAATATCCAAACCGCTGGGAATGCTCAACACGGTCTATCAAGCAGAGTGTGTGGGCATAATGCAGGCGGCCTATGCCTTAGCGGCCAGGAGAGTTACAAACACCCATGTTCGCATACTCTCCGACAGCGCCTCAGTCCTCCAATCCTTAGATAAAAAATGCATCACATCGAACCTAATACTAGAATGTCACAATGTGCTTGAGCAGGTAACTGTATCGAACCGCAATTCAGTGACACTACAATGGATAAAAGGACACAGTGGATCGCTAGGCAACGACGCAGCTGACGAGCTGGCCAGAAGGGCTTCCAGCATGTCAGTTTGTGGACCGGAACCTATCGTGCCCATCCCCTTCAACCAACTACGCAGGTGGCTACAGGAGCACACCCACACACAAGCAGAAAGCTGGTGGACGTCGTCACCAGGCTGCAGGCAGTCCAAAGAAGCCATGCCGTCACTGGATGGCAAGCTAACCAGGCGTCTTTTACGACTGGACAGGAAAGGACTGCGCCTGGTGACGGGGACCATCACGGGACACTGCTCGCTAAATAAACACTTTCACACATTGGGCATAACAGATAGTCCCCTGTGCAGGGCTTGCATGGAGGCTGATGAAACCATTGCGCATGTGCTCTTTGAGTGCACAGGCATCACCCAGATAAGGTCAGAAACCCTCGGGACACCCAGATCGTACACAGATGTTCTAAACAGACCAGGAGACTTGATCAGCTTCTGGAGGGAGGTGGGCTGGTTGGAATAACCACCGACGGCCGCCATGGCCCACGCACAATGGTCCACTGCAGGACTAAGTGCGGAAACCAAACCCATAACATAGAACATAGAACATAGAACCGTGAAGTATGGTAGAAAAGAAAGAATGAGCCCAACCTATGATGATTCGGGGCTGAAAGGAATTAATATTTGAAATGGGCGGACGAAATGGTTCCCATTGACCGTGGAGATATTGGCACAATCAGTGCCATCTGTGCCATCTCCAGATACGTAGAGGCACGTAGGTGAAGTCGGAAATAAATAGAAGCTGAAGAGTGAAATCTTTTGCATAATGGGTACAATACTTAGTATTTCCATTATTTGAAATTGTACGCGGCTGATAAATGATTTGTAACAACTGCCAAACTGCTATGTCATACAATTTTCTTGGAAATTATTCTAACATGTTCGTATCAGTCTCAACATCGGATACTAATAACTTCGTTAATAATGGATAATTAAGTGAAGCGCTTATTAGAAACATATTTACCGATATTATGTTCTGTTTCTTTGAACCACAATGTTGTAATGGTCTTTTTAGACCGTTAAACACAAGACAAACAGTCAAAGCTAATACAAATGGTAACGAAGATAATGTGTATGAATTTAAATGACATTAAATATTAGTCTAAATGATTATGAGGGAACCAGAATTATCTATAATGATATTCTTATAAAAACTAGCTAAATCTGCAAGCACGAAGTTTGTACTAACGCGTATCCACTATGTAGAAATCTAAATCGACATTGATAAAAAACCTGAAACTAACTAAATAAATTTAATAACGCTGTATAATGGCATTAGTTTAATTTTGTAGCCATATGTACGAGTCTTAAAAGAATAAAAAAATTCTTATGGATTCCAAGCATGTCTTCGAAGTATGCACTCATACTGAATCTATTTTCCTGTCCAACGTCTTGCGCATCTCAACTTCATAAGCCACTAATATGTAGTACAAACGAATCTTAAAAAGCAATTGACAATCGTGTCATCTGCTGGTATTTGGTATCAAGATTCGCAAAAGTGAAATCCCCAGATATATGTATAATAACAACGAAGTTTGGCAAGCGCCCGCGCCGTTGCGTGGCGCAAAGCTGCCCGGCGCTTGCAAAACATACACCGGTAAATACACCTGTAGAACGATATATTTTTAGAACTGTTTAGGATTATATTTAGCATTTAAAACTATCCCTAGAGTTTTATATTTAGGAAGAGGATTCATTTCAAATGAATCCTTTTCCTACATATAAAAGAAATCCTGAATCCCTGAAGGATTTAGAGCTCCGGGTGAAATTTATTGCTAACCTAACCTTGGCCGGGACGACCTTTGTGAAGTAAGAAGCCAAGTAAATGAAGGTTTTCGCTTAATACAGGAGACGCAAGTCAATGCTTCAACCAATATTGCAATATGGGCCGCTAGGCCGCTACCGATAAATTCACCGCTGGCAATGAACGAAGGGTAAAATATATAAGCCTCAATGACACAAGTAGAATTAATAAAACCTAAAAAGGTTTCTTTTTTCTTTTATGGCTTTCATAAACCCAGAAATCTTTGAGGTTTGCACATTGGAATGATGTCATCATCATCATCAACATTGTATTTATCATCAAAACTTCGGACGAGATGGTGAGAACAAACATGTCTGTTTGTTTGAATGTCCTGCGATCCTTCTAACAATCTTTATTTTTGATGGCTCGCTTTCTAGATTCCTAGCAAACAATGTCAAGTGTCTACTTATATTTTAGTCGTATAAATCACATATTGCGACGAGACGTTGAGGTTATAGGCCACTTAAAGATACGGTACGATACACAAACATACTGTATTGGAACAGTTTAAGAGTATCATCAACACAGATGTTCACCTTGTGTTGTGGCACAAGTAGTGTGCAGACTAAATCGAAATGGGTCAACGATGCTCTTAGTGGCAAACTAGCGGTGTTGTATGCGCTTGCAGCTGTTATTGCTCCCGTATATGTAAGCAAGCAATGAATTGTAGAACTTAATTCGAAAGTATGTTAGTACTGCTCTAGGGAGTGTGGATGATATGCATAAGAACATTCAATGATCAATCTGATAAACTGAAAATTACGTTTTTGCTATTTCATGAGTAGATGGATGTTTCAATAACGATGTATACATATCTAATCTAAATTCGTGACAAGTGTTTGTAAACACAATAATGAAAATTAAGATATTTATAAGGTACTCCACGAAGATATTTTATCAATTTACGAACAGCATGAAAACTAGTAGCAAATATCTAGTACTAATATATAGTAATAATATTTATCGAAAATGTAGTACATCAGTTCTTGAGATGATGATCAATCACAAATATTTAGGAAAGTGAAGACACTCTTTTTAATCAAACGTGTCCAAAGGATGTCTTTCCTTACAAAACAAGGTGAAAATCTTGCGAATGAATTCTTATAAGTAAATTAAACATGAGATAATTAAAACATATGACTTACAAGATGTGTCTACAATGGTTCACAACAGCGATTAGTAAAACAATGGACTATTTAAAGCACCATAACACATTCTGAAGATGTTAATCTGAGCACTGATCAGGCACGATACTGGCTCATCAATAAGACACCGGAGCTAATTAAATAGTGCAAAGACAATGAACAAATGAAAATAAAGTAGCAAGATATTTCACAATTTGGTATTGTACTGGCGGCCGTGACTGTTGCGCGAACAGATCAACAATGACTAACATTCAAGATGGACACTTCATTTTTAATGTTGCAATTCCACCTTTAATACCATTGTAGTTTAATAACTTTTTTAAATATGTAACTTTTTAAAATATGTAAATGTTACAAGTAAAGATGTTATAATTAAATAAATATTCAGTTTTCATAAAGTGAAAATAAAAAGACAATATAAAGTCAATGTCTTTAAGCATGTTAAAAGATTCTTAAGAAACTATAATTGAAATCACTTCATCATAATCAGCCTATAATGATCTCACTGCTGGGACACAGGTCACACAGGCCTCCTCTTAGAGAAAGGAAGCGGGCCTTAATCCACCAAGCGGACCCAGTGCGGGTGGGTGGATAAATCACTTAATTTGCCATAAAATAATAATTTAATTTAAAGCAAATATTCTTATAATAATTAATGAATTGCACAATGCACACCATAGAGAAAACAATTTTATAGCTGCAGGCGTAATGAAAACTGTAGCAATACCTTTTAATTTACATACAATAAACGGAATACAGGGTAAAATCCATGTAGCATTTTTAATCAGAGCATAAATCATAAATATTAATCTCGAACCCAACTTATTGGTAATCATGAAAACCCAGGTTACTACAGATCAAGGTTTAACTCGCTTATTCATCGAACCTTGCCAAAAAGCGATTTATTGCATTGCAGGTTATTTAAAAAGTCGACCATATCGAAAACAATTCATTTACAGCCTGACGGTAAGCCAACTATTAACTTTAACCTTAATATAGTCAATAATAAAGTAATCAGGTGCAGCGCGGGATTACTGAAAAGGTTGGAAACGCCTATGAAGAAATTGCTCCGGTTTTGCTTTCACAAATAGAGGACCAGTTACGTGTAGACTGGCATAAAGTAAAATTCGATACACTGTTGAACGTGACTCGACAGTAAAGTGTAGTAAGGTATTGCTGTTATTGCCTAATTATATTTACCCCATTAAATGTGAAAGTTAAACGTGAGCGACGCTTTGTACTTACTGCATCGTATACTAATGTCCATGGTAAATTTGTTTTGAATTTCTGATCAGATTTTCTCATTTATAGGTCTATGTGACACCATTGCTGATATCAGATCTATTATATTAAGGAAAACAGTGCGAGTGCTTGCATCGATCAAAATCGACAGCAATGCTACCTAGACGGTTTCGTTATTTGAGCACGTCATGCAAATCCAGTTGATCCATTAACTGAAGCATACCTTCTTCAACCTCCTGAGCAGTCGCCTCTGCCTCCGCAACAGCGTTTTGCCGCAGTGCCGCAGCGTCTCGATCCACCGACACCTCGACGGCATCAGATCCCACACACCAGCAGACATTGTATCAACACATCACAATAGTCTCTTAAATGTTTTTATATCACGACACACTTCGTCCACATCATTCACATTCTAGTATTCTTTGAAATATTTGAAGACTTAAGCACTGAAAATATTTATAAGATGTTAATACTTAAATATTGATTATTTAATCTTTTTTTTAGATTTTACTTAATGGTCACACTTTGTTAAGGGTTTTCAAAATGTCATGTATTTTTAATGGACACGTTTGTGCTCGAGTTATTATTTGATCTTGAGGCCTAATTAACAATATCGTGCCAACGTCTCGACAACTTGTCTGTAAATGACACCGTCCACTGCCCACAAATTAATATATATATATGGTAAGTAAACCGCAGAAAGACGTGGTTTTCTGAGTAAACTGTGCATTTTCTGTTAAATCTGTATAAACAGATTACAGATTATGCGGGGTTTCTCCATGGAAAGATACGTGATAGTACTAGTACCGACCCTGAAGGGATTCTGGTGTGATTATTATTGTAATATATGTAGATGCTGTAAATGGAAGAGTTTTAAAATTAACATTAACTATGTTATGTATATGCTAGAAAGACTACCTAAGGAAAGATTACAGGCAACTGGAATACTTATATGGATTCACAGGACTAAACTAAAAGAAGCTTCGTTCTGCCGAACAAAGTAATTCCGATGAACGTTAATTAAGATAAGAAAAAATATAGTACCTAGTCATGAAATATGAATTAATATCTTATGACTGCGTCAGTGAGTGGAGTTCGCGCAGCTGAATTTTGGGCCAAAAATGTTTGAACTTTTTGCCATCGATACGATACCTACGCTGAGAAAAAGAATATCAGCTTCACGTGTTGATGTACAAACGCCAGCACGTCAAGCTACCCGAAACTGTCAAATTTTCCCAATCAACTTTGAACCTAATGCTTTAGCGATAAAGTTGAAAATCTATTTAAAAAAAATTACAGATTGTAGTAGCTTGTTGTGCTGGCGTCTGTACTATTGTGGCGAATTCTCAACGAGCAAATTAAGGTTTATGATGCAGACGTTAAACATCGCTATAAAACCGCTCGCTTCCGGAAAAGCAGGAAAATGAAATAAGTTATATTGACTGACACCAATGCCGTTCCATAATGACATTTTTTATTAGTATTACAACGACAAGTTTCTAGTATTTACACTGTGAGGCACCAAGAGATATAGCAAACTGACGTAAAACAAATATTTTGAGATGCGGACTGCGCGTGCGGTCAGCGGTGTCATATCTACTCGTGTAGTTATAATATTACGCTCTTAAATAAATAACGGGATGACATTCAATACTGTTCTACAAAACAGGCAAGGTGTAGGTATCAAGGAAAAACAATAAAGAGACAAATTACCGATTTTGGGTTTTTTGCCACTGGGTGAGTAATCTTCTTTTTCTACCCACATGCATTTATTTTTGTTACCATTCTTATATTCCTTGACATTTATTTTGCAACGTCAAGGAATCCTGAAAAGTATTTTATAACCAATCAGAGAATGGACTAGGAATGTTTTGTTATTTTTTTCAATCAATATAGCTGCTGATCATCAAAACAAAATAAGAGGATACATTCAATATAGTTACAATGGCAATAAAACGCGTTTGATTGTTCAATTGAATGAGAACGATGGAATATAACTCACGTTTTAACAATAACGTTCACACGTGCCTGTTACATACATTTTTGTTGCGTAATTTCTATAGAAATCAAAGGAGGCTGGTAGTGTGACGCATCAGGTTTGCACGTACGATTGCAGCCAGAAGAGAGATGTGTAAACAGAATGATCTTTTATTGGTTACCTCATCAATTGATGCTTGAAGCGTTGAACATTGATTACTGTCATCAGGTCTCAGGTCATTCTCATACAGGTCAGGATCATACACCTGCCTTCAGGGGAAGGATGAATTTTAAACATAATTGAGCATCTGATCTTTCTCATAATTATGCATTTTTAAAAGCTTCTGTACATTTATGAGGAAATGCGTCTTCCACATCCTTGTATGTCTGTATACCAGTTTTATTTTTACTTCCGTATGTACATTTTAATTCTTTTAAAGTTTTTTCAGCATATTGGTTTGGTGAATCTTCAATCTTTTAGTTTTTATCTGTTGCTTAATTATTGCTTTTTTAATTTCATTTATATTACGTACGTTTCATTCTTCAGATAAATAATAGACACATGTAGTACCTTCATTGTACTGGCAACTTCGCACTTATTAATATTAGGGTAGATTGAAAAACTTCCCTGCTCGCGCTCCGTCCAGCCAGCCGCAACGGCGGCAACGCTCCTCATTCTTTTATTGTGCGCGGCAACAAGCACTCACTCTTCAATACTTTTATATATTCAGTGATATTTCGTTAAAGTTATCTTCAAATTACTTTTTCAATATGTCTAAGCGTAGCGCTGACAATAAAATTAGTTACTATGAAAATAAAATTAAAAGACTTAAAGAACGTGCAAACAAAAAGCGAAGTCGAGTGATTATCTATTCATCTTCTTCGGATTCCGAGAAAAACGAAGGTTAGTTATGATGTATTTTTTTTATTATTAAGTGATTTCGTGTACGAGTTACAACCACAAAACTGTATACGTGGTACCTTTTATACTCTTTTCACGTGGTTCAAAATAAATAATTTAGCATCTCTAAGCTAGCCTGGAGGATATCACTTTGAGGGTATCACGAAGGCATAGCATGATGTGTAAAATATGCCTGGAGGTTGACTGCGGGTCAACACGAGGGTTTAAAAAAACGTTATAAAATGCTTAGCCAGTTTGTTTACATTTGAAACGTTGATCGTTTCAGACGACGGAACCATGCAAGATGATATGATGCAGCTTCACGTTCCAGCTAAGTCTCATGACGTTCAAGAAAATACTGAAATGACTCCAGAGGCGCAGATTCAACTCGCGCAGGATGATTTTCCGCAGCTCGATCCGGAATTACTATCGGCGCTGGGCGATACCACGGATGACCAGCCGATTTACGGCGAAAACATACACAACACTTTGGCACAACGATGGATTCCTTTACTAAAAAAAGGACTTGCCAAGGATCTCAAGGAAAAAATACTTAAAGAGTATCAGATACCGGAGAACTGCAAGCTCCTTAGGGCGCCTACTTTGAATCCGGAAATTAAGGCTGCGGTCTCGGAAATTATTATTAACCGTGATAAAAATATACAGTTGAAACAAGATCAACTAGGCCTCGGTATAAGCGCGCTTAATAAAGCTATTACCCTGCTTCTTCTGGGTGATGATAAAATTCAGGCTATTAAGATTCTTTCGGATAGCTGTAGGATCCTGACTGACCTACATTATACCGAAACTCAGGTGAGGACAAAACTCATAACTCCCTGTCTGGACAAGTCTTTTACGCCACTTATAAAAGACCACGAAAGAGACGAGACGCTTTTCGGAGAAAAGCTCTCAGAAACCATAAAAGCTTCTAAAGCTATTGAGCGACAAGGATCGCTGATTAAAAACTCCGCTAAAAGGGCGACGTCTTTACCCGCACCCACAGCTGGACCATCGACAGCGAGGACTCGGTTTTCGGGAAACGGGACTGGCCCCCCTCGTTATGTCTCGGCGAGCAGGGGGGGGCGAGGAGGATATCCACGAGTAGCGACAGCATACCGGCGGCAGCCGACGACGCCGCGACCTCGAGCTTCCCCCAACCAGGGCAAGCACCGTGCCCAGCAGGCTCGACGTTAGCGATACAGGTACACGCTGGTCGTTTACAATATTTTTACAAATGTTGGATGAACATTACTAGTAATAGTACAATCTTGAATTGGATTAAAAATGGCTACATAATACCATTTTCTAAAAAAGTGTACCAACATGTTGTACCCTCTAACACGTTTACAAATGAAGAACAGAGAGATATGTCTGTAGCGATCGACAACTTGTTACAATTAGGCGCGATACATGAATGTGAGCCACAATCAGATCAATTTATATCTAAAATATTTTTAACTTCAAAATCAAATGGCGGAAAACGATTTATTTTAAACTTAAAATTGTTAAATAAATTCGTAACTCAAAATCATTTTAAAATGGAGGACTATAGAACAGCTTGCAAATTAATTCCTCATAACGGCTTTATGGCCACGATCGACTTAAAGGAATCATATTTATTGGTACCAATTAATCCATCACACAGAAAATATTTAAGATTTCAATTTCATAATGAAATCGGTGAAAATTTAACTTATGAATTCAAAGCTATGCCTTACGGCCTATCGTCGGCACCAAGAACATTTACGAAAATTATGAGAGAGGTTGTGGCTCACCTCAGATATCGCGGCTATTCATCTGTTATATACCTCGACGATTTGTTATGTATCGGCCATACATATACTGAATGTTTAAATAACGTAAAGGAGACTGTTAAACTATTACAATGTTTAGGATTCGTAATCAATTTCGAAAAAAGCTCTTTACAACCCTCACAACAGACTAAATTCCTAGGTTTTAATTATAACACTAATAACATGTCTTTATCCTTACCGAATGATAAACGAGTACATATTTCAAAATTAGTTAAAAAATTTATTCCCTTACCACGTTGCACTATTAAAGACTTTGCCAGTTTAATCGGTGTTTTAACATCCGCCTGTCCGGCGGTTAAATACGGTTGGGTGTATACTAAACGCCTCGAGAGACAAAAGTACTTAGCATTAAACACCTACAAAACGTATAAATCCAAATTTAGTCTTTCGCCTGTAATACTGCCGGATCTGGAATGGTGGTCTCAGAACATTTTTTCGACATCTACTCCATTAAGGCCTGATAAGTTTCAACTAGAAATTTTTACAGACGCCTCCAGGTCTGGCTGGGGCGCATTTTGCGATAATGAAAGAGTTAACGGTAAATGGAAGTCAACTGAGTTAAAATTCCATATCAACTATTTAGAGCTGCTGGCAGTGTTTTTTGGCCTCAAATGTTTTGCACGCGACATACGTAACTGTTCCATTCTATTACGTATCGATAATACCACAGCATTAAGCTACATAAATCGCATGGGTGGTATCCAATACTCCCATTTAAACGACTTAACACGAGAAATCTGGCGTTGGTGCGAAGAGCGAAATTTATTTTTAACTGCCTCTTATATTAAAAGTAAAGATAATAAAGAAGCTGATGAAGAATCTCGCAAAATTAACAAAGACATAGAACTAGAATTGTCGGATGAAGTATTTGATAAAATTAAGATTAGATTAGGCAAACCAGATATCGATTTATTCGCTTCTCGCACCAATGCCAAATGTCATCAATACGTATCATGGAAACCGGACCCAGATGCTGTAGCGATAGACGCGTTCACAATTCCATGGAACAACATGTTCTTTTATGCCTTCCCACCGTTTTCCATAATATTAAAATGTTTAGAAAAAATCATAATAGATAAGGCAGAAGGCATACTTGTCTTTCCCTATTGGCCTTCGCAACCCTGGTTCCCTCTATTACAAAAATTGCTCACTTCAGATACTTTACTTATAAATTCCGAAAATAACAATATATGGTCTTTCTCTAGGAACCCACAAATCAAAGGAGTTACCCTGGGTGTAGCGAAGCTCTCAGGAACGCGTTCATAAAACGAGGTGTCCCAATGGCCTCTTTGGATTTAATGATGGCATCTTTAGCTAAGAACACATTGAAACAATATAGCGTGGCCTTAAAAAATTGGTGGCAGTATTGCCTTAACAATGAAATAGATCCATACAAATCTTGTATACCGTCAGTGTTATCATTCTTAACGGAACAGTTTGATAAAGGTGCAGCTTACGGCTCTCTTAATAGTTACCGTTCGGCTTTAAGTTTACTATTTGGTGATGATTTAGGATCTCATGAACAGATTAAAAGGCTATTAAAAGGAACGTATAAATTAAGGCCAAACATCCCAAAATACGCATCTACGTGGAACCCTCAAATAGTTTTACAACACATCGCTCAATGGGGACCTAATATAGAATTACCTTTAAAAAAGATTTCCCAGAAGCTTGTAATCTTATTAGCCTTATGCACAGCTCACAGGGCGCAAACAATTACATCTATTAAAATTAAAAACATTCATATTTGTCCTAACGGAGTCAACATTATAATTACCGATATAATTAAAACATCTGCTGCCGGTCGTGACCAACCAATTTTATTCCTGCCTTACTTCAATGAAAATATAAATATTTGTCCAGCAACAACTTTGAAAGATTATTTGTCGGTAACAAAAGATTTAAGGCCAAATACAGTAGAAAACCTTCTGATGACATACAAGCGACCTTATAAGGCCACCTGCACACAAACCATCAGCCGATGGATAAGGCAGGTGCTCGCGGAAAGCGGCGTGGATGTGTCGGCGTTCGGTGCACACAGCACCCGACACGCTGCCACATCCACGGCGCGCTCGCAAGGCGTCTCGCTTGACGTCATCAGGAAGACTGTTGGTTGGTCACAATCGTCGCAGACGTTTGCAAAATTCTATAATCGTCCAGTGAGCGATGATGCTTGTTTCGCAAGATCAGTTTTTCTTCCTGGTTAACAACCGGAACTTTATTAGTTGCGATTAGAGTATTCATTTATCTGATTGTTCCTGATTTTCTTAAGAAGTATCTAAATTATTGTACTTAAGAAAAAAAAAAATGTTTTGTGTGTTCAAATTTAAGAGTGTTATTGTATAACAGTTGTGTTGAGTAATTAAATGATTTCTAGTATTCAAACACTAGTTTTAATCTTATTCATTTAATACTATCTAGTTACAAAATTTTTAATCTCTAAACATCTACATGTGTCTATTATTTATCTGAAGAATGAAACGTACGTAATATAATTGATGATTAAACGAACTTACCTGTAAGTGAAGTTCTATCCCAATTATATGAGTACGTTTCATTCGAAGATAAAGGTCCCTCCCTTCCCAGAGCCCTTAATCTAAAAATTTCGTAACAGGACTCTAAAGAATGAGGAGCGTTGCCGCCGTTGCGGCTGGCTGGACGGAGCGCGAGCAGGGAAGTTTTTCAATCTACCCTAATATTAATAAGTGCGAAGTTGCCAGTACAATGAAGGTACTACATGTGTCTATTATTTATCTTCGAATGAAACGTACTCATATAATTGGGATAGAACTTCACTTACAGGTAAGTTCGTTTAATCATCAATTATTCTGGCAACCACTTCCGGGGTTTGTAGAATGGAGCACAAATATAATTCTACAATCACATATTATACAGGATATCCCTTCACTTCTTCTAACTTATTCACCCCTTTGTATGTGATACAGAAAATATGTTCTAGATCCCTTCTAGATTTCTCATTAAAATTATATTATGCGATATTTTTTATTTGATACAAGATGAGATTTGACTAATAATATTAATCCATGAGTAATAATATCATAAATCATCTGGAGCTATAGCGCTTGATGGTGCACTTCTCTTCTCCCAGTCTGTTTCGACTTTCGGTATCTAGGTTCACTCGTGCAAAGCGATGGCGAAGTAGATCGGACGGTTAAGCACAGAATTAACAGAGCACAGGAAGATATATAAAACCATGATTAGACCTGCTGTCTTGTATGGAACAGAATGTTGGGCCACAAAAGGGATGAATGAAAGGCAATTGCATGCAGCAGATATGAGAATGCTAAGAAGAATGTGTGGTGGTACACGAATGGATAGAATAAGAAATGAGTACATAAGAGGAAGTTTGAAAGTGGCACAGGTAACTGAAAAGTTGTGTGAGAATCGGTTGTCATGGTATGGGCATGTGTTACGAAGAAATGAGGAAAATGTCGTGAGGAGAGTTTTGAGTATGGATGTCGATGGCTATAAAAGAGTAGGGGAAGACTATAGAAAAGATGGCTGGAATGTGTGAATGATGATATGGTTAGAAAGGGGGTGACTACCGAGATGACGACTAATAGAGAAGTATAGAAGAAAAAGACATGTTGCGCCGATTCCAAATAAATTGGGATAAGGGCAGGAGAATGATGATGACTAATATCATAAATACGAAAGTGTGTCTGTCTGTTACCTCTTCACGCTTAAACCGCTGAACCGATTAAAGATGAAATTTGGTGTAGAGATAGTTTGAGTCACGGGAAAGGCCATAGGGTAGTTTTTATCCCGATATTCCCACGGGAACTTTATGCGGGTGAAACCGCGGGGCGCTGCTAGTAAATAAGCGTCGTACCGATGGGGCCAGAGTACTCATCGGAAAACTATACTGCTGCAGGGAGATACACGACCACAAGTGATACGCTTTGTAAGGCAGGCATTCTCAGGGACTGGAATCAGCCCTGGAGAATACATGTCCCGTGTCACAAAGCGTATCGACTTCCTGAAGCCAGAAAGTTTGTGCATGGGCGAGCCGAATTCGGTGGTATAAGCAGCGGATTGATCGATACACCCAGAATCGCATGTTCCAGAGCGATGAAGTGAGACTATACCAGAAATGAAAGCAGTCCTGATTACGTCATCAGACGTTACCGAATTGAAAATCACCGGGACCGGACGGACTGCACTACTTTTGGTTAAAATGGCTAATTAGTTGGAACACTTGCCTGGCATCTCAGTTCCAGTCATCCTTAGAGTCTGAGTCGCTACCGCAGTTTCTAACAACAGGCGTTACCCACGTGCTCCATAAGTCGGGTAATCCCGCGGAACCCGAGAATTACAGACCGATCACGTGTTTGTCGACGGTTTATAAGCTTCTTACATCCAATTTGAGAGCGGAAATTAATATAAGTACGATATTATTGACAGTAACTCGATTATGTCTGCCTCTCACCCCACCCACCACCTGCCTCACATTGCCTGTGTAGATAAACAACTAAATAAAAAAATTAATTTAAAAAATAAAAAAACCCGACTGCGAAACTAAAAAGCTACAAACAAGCCCATTTTAAATTAAATAAAAGTTGAAAGCAGGCGGGACCCATTTGAATTTGAAAATATGATAAAAATGGTATGGGTCCCGCCTGCTTCCAACTTTTATTTAATTTAAAATGGGCTTGTTTGTAGCTTTTTAGTTTCGCAGTCGGGTTTTTTTATTTTTTAAATTAATTTTTTTATTTCCAGCTTTTTAGTTTACAAATGTGAAAGATTTGGCAAACGATTTAGTTCTTGGTACTTGTTTTTTACGTTTTGTCACTTCGAATTACTTTTAACCATATAAGTTATATATATTTTTGTAATCACCTTTTAAAACCCTTTATTTTGATACCCCACTCGATAGGTTTCGAGAAAAAAAATTTTTTTTTTGAAGACATATTGCGCCATAAATCGGCCATTTTAATTTTTTTTCAATTTTGATATACCCAGTATCACTCTCACAATTAAGACGAATCTAACGGCACCTCTCAAGCTGAAATCGATCAAGCCGTTTAGGCTACAGAGCGTGCCAAAGAAATATACATACATACATACATACATACATACATACATACATACATACATACATACACTCGAAAAACATAACCCTCCTTCTGACGCAGTCGGGTAAATACTTGATTTGATTGATTTGAATTTTTAAAATTTTCAAACTGAGTAAATACGAGTACTTACTTAAATCTCGCGACAAGCTTTTTCAATAAATTGTGTAATGACGTTATAAGTTGATAGTAAAAGTTTCAAAGAAAAAGTTTATTTTATTCTTTTTAGCGCATTTAAATAAAAGGTTGTTTTTATGAAAGTTTTTTACTTTCAATTAATTTTTTTAATTGTTTTTAAGTACTTAATAATAATATTTTAAGAAATATTTAAATTTTTTATTAAATAAGTAAATAGATAAATAAACGAAATAATTATGTAACTATACCTTTTCCTTGCGGATTATAAATTTTAATATCATCCGTTTACTTTGTAATTTCAATAGTACATATTTAAACCATGTGAGCACAATATTCTTTCGCTTGTTTCGTCAAAAATATAAGGTCATTGACTTTCAGATAATAAATAATTGATTTACAATTCAGATCTTGAAACCAAATCCAAGCATAATGCCTTTATAATAGTTCATAATCGTATTTAAACCATATCTTTTGAGTTCCTAACGTAAACGGTAAAACAGCTGATTCTGGTCGACAAAAACTTCCATTAATTTAGACAACAAAATACTAGAATAGTTTGTGTTCCAATTAGTAACATAAACAAGACATTGATTCGAATATTAATTCACTATTAAACGTGATTGTTATGAGGCTAATGAGAAACTAAAGGATTACGCAGTTCTAATTACTCATGCCATCGAACATTCTCAAGCTAATCGATTAAGAAAATATGCGTCTTATTCCTAATGTGATAAGGATATTATTCGATTGATTGTGTTGGTGTTATTATATTGGGTATCGTATTACCCAGTAACTGGGTTGTGGAAGTCAGATGGGCAGTCGCTCCATGTAAAATACTGGTATCCATCCGGTTAGACTGGAAGCCGACCCCAACATAGATGATGATGATGATTGTGTTGGCGTTTAGAAAATGTGTCAGTCGCAAAAATGCTACTATGTGGCCATGACTGCCATGAGTTTGAATGAATCACGCGTCCGTGTCAATAGACCACAACCTACGTTTTCTCTAGACAATAAGTACTTGACAGTAAATTGAATAAAAAAACCGGCCAAGTGCGAGTCGGACTCGCAGACGAAGGGTTCCGTACCACAAGGAAAAAACGCCGAAAAAAACGCGTTTGTTGTATGGGAGCCGCCCTTAAATATTTATTTTATTTTGTTTTTAGCAGCAACAGAAATACATAATTTGTGAAAATTTCAACCGTCTAGCATCGCGGTTCTTGAGATGCAGCCTGGTGACAGACAGACGGACGGAGAGACAGCGAAGTCTTAGTAATAGGGTCCCGTTTTTACCCTTTGGGTACGGAACCCTAATAAAAAGTATGAAGTAAGTACTTAAATAACGATTGATTTTCATTGCACCTAGGTAACAGCACTTTTTGCTGCTTATATAAGCAGCAAAAAGTGCTGTTACACTTATTTTTGTAGTGCTTAGGTGCAAACCTGGTAAAAAAGGTCTGTTTTATTACACCCTGTACAGCTAATGTAATAGTCATTTATTAATTTATCTATTTTCCGTAAAGAGTTCATTTGAATTTTCAAAAATAATCCAGCAGATTGTTAAGAAATAATAATCTACTGGCTAAGTCTTTATTAATTCGCAGAGGCCATTGGCAGCGGTAATTGCTTCGTATTACAGTTTAAGTTCTAAACCACACGAACGGCTTCACCTTCAGGCAATACTAGGAAACAATTCAAAACAAACTCGACCTTATTGTACTTAAAACAGAGGCCACGTTAATACAAACATTATGGATATGAGGGCCGGATTGGTAAACATTTTGCACCAAACAAAAATAGCCCTTATCGATCGTTACACATGGGACTGTTTACGCCGAATCTTGTTTATTTCTAATCTACATAGTAGTGTAAAACCGCGTGTGTTTTGTTTATTACGTAAACATAGTAAGTAAACAGCGGATGTTTGTAGGGCTTAGTAGGCGACTCGGCCGCTGAATCTCGTCCGGTCCGGCCGAGACAGGAATTTTATTATTATTAATATTTTTGAGTGGTGTTTCGGACTATACTTTTTTTTAGCAAATTTTGTACAGTCAGAATGAAAAACCTTAGGTCGGGTTATATTATTTAAGTAAAAGTCAGGGAATTGTTAGAAAGAGATAAAGTTTAATATACAATTACAACAATCAACAGTAAACATGATAAATCTCAATAATCACTCTTATACATATATCAAATAAAGCGTACAATAATAATTATAAATGTTATAATTGTACGCTTTAAATAAAATAAACATTAATGAGCGATAAGCTGACAAATAGGGAAGCCTATTTTTTTTTTTTTTTTTTACCTTAATTTTTTAATTCAATAAGCGTATCGGTATCGCCGATATTTTTATAACAGCATCGGTATCGGTATCAAAAAAAAAGCAAAAAGGCGTATCGAGGCCTCCCTATTTGGTCAGCGGGATTGTCCGACGGCCCGGAACATAAAGGGCTAAGGAAGGAACATGGGTGGGTTTAAGTCAGTAACAGTGTGACACTGTCTTCCGCTCCACCCAGAGCGGGAGGAGTCATTTGATGAAATCCCATCCGCAAAAAAAAAAAAAAAAAAAAAAAAAAAAAAAAAAAAAAAAAAAAAAAAAAAAAAAAAAAAAACTTCCCTATTTGTGAGCTTATCGCTCATTAATGTTTATTTTATTTATATATAATTCATTAATTTTTCAATTTATCCATCGCCACAAAGTAAAATATGTATTATTGAATTATGTGTCTGACGGTACTTTGCCTCTAAAAAAGGATTCGTCCGAAACACCACTCAAAAATATTAATAATAATGAAATTCCTGTCTCGGCCGGACCGGACGAGATTGAGCGGTCGAGTCGCCTACTAAGCCGTTTGTAGGGATCGCAGACGATGATGGCGGCCCCAACTTACAAGAAATACGTCGTTATCAATAAGGATGTCAGCATTGTTCATATGTAGTCATTTTTATAATGTTTGACTCGAGTCATTCAATGGTAACTATAACTTATGCAGCGTGTAGTAGTACTTAGTATACGAGAATGCTTAATCTTTTGTAGTGTGCTATGCGAAATCAATTGCATCACGAATGGCACATACATGTGGCGTAATTCGTGTCATAGTTTCAACTAGCCGAGATAAGTGACTAGAAAAAAAATGTTTACTGAAGACTTGACTTGAGAATGAGGCTGTTTTTTAGCAACTCTGAGAGCATTGCAGACATGTCAAGTGGGTATTATTTACTGTTATAAATAGGTCTGTTACCACAGACATGCAAAATGTTTGGTATCTCTGGCTCTATGACATTCATTTATTTACATTTTTCCGGTCTTTTCTTCAGCAAAACAGACAAAGAGAGCAAACTCTTTTAGTTGAAACCAAAGTAGCATGAACTAAGTAGACATACTCATGTACGATGAGAAAGTGATCATAGAAAGGAAACAAGTAAAGTAAGGTGCAGACTGCACCATGTAGTCATAAAATGTTACGATAACTACAGTCAAAGTCCCGTTAGTTACTCACTGCCTCGGCCTTAGCTGCTTCATGCTTTCTAATTTACTTCACCGTTACAGCAAGCTTACTTAACTAACTATAGCAATAAAACGTTGTTTATTACGAAACTGCTATATTTATTGTGTTGTTAATCATAATCATGAAGGATGTTCGTAAGATCTTGTTATTTAGATGTCTTGCCTAATAGACAAATATTAGATTGTCTGATGTTCTCCTTGCGAAAATATTTTCATAAACTGCAGCACATTGGCCGATGTGTACCTAAAATTTTGCAGACATGTTTTGATGCAATCGTTTGCTACATTGAATATATCGCAACACGAGATCGGGTTGCAAATATTAACTCTGCAAAATTGACAGATTTCACTAACAATAACAGAAACTGTGATAATAATAACAATACCATCATTTTAGATACTCCGCCTCATATAAATTACTATTATAGAAAACTCTGACACTTGAAAACTGTTAACTATTTATATGTACAGTGTGTAACAGAAATAAAATCTAAACAAAAACAATCAAACGTCATACATAAAATCATTCGCACACACAAACAACACATCCAAATAGACGGGTTGCACAACCGTATTAAACTTTAGTTTGATCAGCGATTACTCGTTTACACTCGGGACGAAGTTCGCGGTGCGAATGGACGCAGAGTCGACCGCCCGTTGTCATGCCGTATGCACTACTGCAGCAGTTAGTGGAGGGACAACTTCTTTCACCGAACGCTTACACAATAAAAGGTTGCGTAACAAACTTTTGCCTTTCCAATGCTGCAACGGCGCGTGTAGCAATTGCTTTTTCGGATGATCGGAGCCTTAAATCGATAATATGCAAATCAGACGCGTAGCTCATTGTTAGAATATACACATAACCGGTTTAGCAAAAGGCGGTAATCAGTTCAAGTTTGGAAATATTAAGTCCTCAGAGTATTGTTGCCTAATGATTTTGTCTGCGTTATGTTTTTTATAGTAGAGGATCGATCACTATAATATTCTATGAATTATCATTGCATACCTGCAATGGTGCATGTTATCAGAAACAATAAATAAAACTAAATTAAATTGGCTCTGCGAATCCAGTTTATTTATTTTGTTTCTGATGACAGAAGGTTATCCATAACCTACATTGCACCAGGGAATAATCGGATACTATGCAAATGCAAAACTTGTAGACCCCGGGGGAGGCCTTAAACTGAGCTATATGACGCAGGAAGCTACAATAATAAACCATGAATTGGTCAACCGGTCACCGACAACTCGGACAGAGTTGATACACGGTCACTGACACACTTAAACGCAGTTTTCCGTTCATTGGTTTTATTTTCTCGAGCACTGCCAATTAAAGGACCAGCTGCACTTGTCCATTTCTAATAAGAGAGGAACTTGAACCCAACCCGTGTAGACGAGTGATACTTCCGGATTCCCCCATCTATTCACGTCCAAGTTTCTGGGCCAGAGGTAGTTTCTACCGAAAACACGATGTTGTTTTGGTTTCAGATGAAAAATGTAGTTTCGCTTGAGTAGATTTATGTGTGTGACGTTGTATCTATGTGACTGGTGACTGCCAAAGTATCTCAGCGATCCCTAGTTCCGATAATCCAGATTGCGCACTTCTAAGGTTTCTTGCTGTCGTCATGAATATAAATGCTATAGTTATTTGCCAAGTTCTGCAGGCTCCGCCATTTTGTATGCTTAGGACTGTTACGGATATTCTGAAGCCCATCATTTTCAGTTTTCAGCAGATTTACTTAGGTACAACTTCTATGAAGTTTCTTTAATTGTTAGCTGAGGATTTTAGGTCATTGCAGTTTAAAGTAGGAAAACATCGTATCAGATCGAAGTCGTCTGTCTGGTAATTACATACTGTAAGGTCTTGTAGCAGTCTAGATGTCTATTGTGTCGGATCGTGGGGTGTTTTCGAGGTCTTGTCAGCTTTTCCTTCCCAGTACCTACACTACATTGTAAACTATTATACAGCTAGAGCTAGAGGCTTCATGTAACATACTTGACTAAAGTAATTATGATTATGGGGCCAATATCCATAATTCACCCTACGAGCGATATCTAGTCCTTTATCAACAATTGTAAAAACGCAACTGAAATCTGAAAACCGTCTGATGTATGATTTACCGTAAAATGCTAAATAAAACTAATGATCTATGTTTACACAAACACTAATTATTGTATACCTACTGCTTACTTACATGGTAAAATTGATGTTTTTTATGATCATCAAAAGCCAGTCTGATATAGCATTTAACCGTGTCCCCCTTTCACTTTCAGGACAAAAACGTGAAGATAATGAACGCTAACGAAATTTTGCACTCGGCCTAAATTATTATCGAAATGTCAAACAAGAAAATTTTACTATCTATTGCAAAGAAACTGCTAGTTATGTGTTTAAAGATGCTCTCGATAAGATATCCGCTCCGATGTCGCGAAATATCCTAAGATCGGTAATAATAGAAAAAGTAATTGTGTCTCATTAGTAACAGTTGAGCTCCACGAAAGACATGTTTAATATTATAATAGCCTGAAATGAAAGGAGTATTAATATGGTGAAAACAAAAACAGAATAGCGGTATACAATTTTAGTCATGCTTTTACAATGTAACGTCTTCAGATCAGAGAAACAGTGCTCTTGCATTAATTAATTAGGTTTAGCTCAGATTTCTTTTTCTAAGAGAAATGTAGACAATGGACCAGCCGAGCACCATTCACTTAGTTCAATATAGACATGTTTAAGTCTTTAACAAGTTTCAATTGACTTTTATTTTCAGCAAGGGTTGCTGAGCATTACATTATCGTACTGGTTTTTGGGAGCATTCTACAAATTTCCAGACCCGCAACAAATGCAAACACCTTATTACCGAACAGCTCAATAAAATCGATACACCGAACAGCCTGACTGGATTAAATCGGCAGTCGGCACTAACACATCCAATATGTTACTTAACACATTCGACATTAACACGTAATGGTGTGTCAACATTTTATTCTGCGGTCTGCCTTATGTAATGCACTGAGATGTTTATGTACCATGTGACCTTTTATAAGAAAGATGGGAACCTTGACAGCAGAGAGAGAGAGAGAAAGAGAGAGCATTATGAAAGACGGGAACCTTGACAGCTGATGCGGTTGTTTATAGCATCAGTTTCTTAATGAGAAGCATCGAAGAGGGTCAAAGGACTGCTTTAGATGATAATAAGGCAATGCATGACATAAGTCAGAAGATATATGTAAGATACATTTTCCATCATTAGTCACGTCCCTTTGGTATAATTATTTAAGAGTCTAGTTTTATCCTTGTGATGGATTAATTATTTTTGTAATGGATTCGTATAATTCTAAAAACGTCATCATAAAGCTGCGGCTTCGAAGGCAATCTTATTAGTTCGAATAATTGGCCGTGGATTCCTAAGTCAGGGCCAAGGCTTTATTCACTAGTTAGTGAGTTAGAAATGGTTTCAGGGTCAGAGAAACAACATTAGAGTTCAAGGAAATACGAAACTCAGTTCTATTCATGAGCAGAATAATACCGATGGCATTTACTAGGTGATCAAAGAAAATCGATGTATGTTTTTGGCAGGCGAAACATTCAAAGGAAGATTAATTTAACTTAAACCTAGTTCAATATCATGTTTCTTTTATAGATAGGTATTTCGTCTTATATTTTATTTATTTTATTGTGTTTGGGTGGCTTACAGCTATCAAATACAGAAGTAGTAGTGCGGTAATTGACGACAAGCTATTTACAAGCCTCCGCAGTTAGTTGTTGATTAACAAACAATGTGTAATAAATTTAAACGAAAACAAACTTACAAAACAATTCAAGTAATTACTCAACAATTTTCTTAATTTGTTTGGAATTTATCAATGTTCTTTCTTGTTTCTTATCATGAAATATTTGACGTTATCTTTACTGATAATTAATTATCTAAAACCATGGGTATATGTAATAATAAGTACTGTACACCAACTGTACCGAAAGACCAGAAATGTTCCAATAAGGACCCATCAATTACTTTTAAATGATACTAATGAAAATGGATGTCAGTGTTTGTCTTGTCATAATAAGACGCAGTGCATCAGCATAAAACAAATTAATAACTAGTTGAACCACGGGTTAACTCACACTGTGACGTCAATTACTGTATCAATCCTGAGGTCTGCTTTCAATCTGTCTCACTTGTACAGTTGGATTTTTCCACAGCGGCTACTACACCGCACATGTCAGAATAAATAAAAGTATCATATTCTTTAAGATGTCATCCCATGTAAATATTATGCTGTCACCGGTAAGCAAACACCGTAGCAGTTTTATACGGTAGTTTTTATGGTATCATGTGGACACAGGACTCCTTTCCGTGAGAGGGATTGGGTCATAATTTGCCACCCAGGACCTGTGCTGGTTGGTGGATGTCTCATGTCTTCGAATGTTTCGGATCTAGGACATGCCGGGTATCTATCAAGTAGTACTATACAATTACGTTGCTGTTCTCTAAATGCCTTTCATGCCGTTTTTGTTACTTTTTCAGGGTTTGCTCTTAGTGCATTCGCCTTTACAGACGATAAGTTGCTGCAAAATCCTGCCGATTTGGTTTTTGTTATATTTTTTTCCAATGACGTGGTGAAACGAAGTGTTAGCTTGCCTCTTTGTCTTTCGAAATGGGAGAAAGTCTATTTCTTACAGAGGCCTCTTAAACAAAGGTGATTAATATTTCATGTGTGTGCAGGTCCTCCATTCAAAAGACACACAAAGCAAGATTAAAAGGCGTTGAAAATCATTCCTTATTCACCAATGTCCTTAAAAAAACAATTTAGCACATATTCTCGTATTAACCAATCATGTAGGTAAATCTAAAGGCTCTACCTACACAAAGAGTTGTGTAAATACTTACGAAATGAGCCACAGATTCAAAACAGTTCGCTCTCGCTCTTATGTCATTCCCTTTAGATGTAAGCCTTTAAATGTTACTGATTAAGTTGATGATATTCTCGTGAAGCAGGTTCATTATCATTAAGTATTCGTAAAATGTTGTGGCAACTTCAAAGGGCAGTAATGAGAACGAGCCGCCGTGTTATTACTTCGCAAGGGAAAATTATTCAACAGATTTCGTGTTTCATCTTTTTACATGTTTTTCATTTACAACAACATTGTATTGTAAGAATAATAATATAAATATATCTAAATAATTTCTAAGAATATTCTTCGAATCCTCAATCGTTTTTGAGGGTAAACTTTCCAAAACCAAGAGTCCTGCTGAAATTACTTAGTTATGATTTAAGTTTCCAAAACTAAACAAAAACAATTCCCAAATTGCAAAAACTTCGCACAAACAATATCAGCCTGATTTTGGCGTTACGTACAGACAATTAGGAAACGTGCTAATGATTCTCAAGTGCCTATTTATAGTGGTCATTAGATCAATTTGCAGTCCTACTTTCACGTGCGAATTAGGCCCACGCCTCGCAACGTGGGTAGACTTACTAAAAACTAGACTAGCATTGGTCATACTTAAAACTTTGGCACTAAGTTCGTAAAAAAATTCTCTGTGCTTTCACATTGTTACATTGGAAACAAGTCAGAAAATGTGTTGGAACAGATCATAATTTTTCATTAACCGTGAGAGCGAATCTTTGCTCGCTCAGAACATCAAGTGAAGACGAGGCTTTTAAAACAAACGTTTCATTAGGGTCTAGGCAATTGTGATCTGTCGGATGCCACACTTTCTCAGGTTTCATAAATTGTAACGCTTAATGTAAAAGACTGCATAACTTTAACAAAACAATCGAATTCATGAATATTATTGTCGCTATAAGTCAACATAAACGCCTGAACCTTTAATTACTCGCGTCAAGAAACGCCTTCACGTTAGTAACTATGTTTAAACGACCAGGCGCTCGAACTTAATAACTTAGCATATCAACCTTATCGTACTTTGATAGCTGTTTTTTTTTTAATCAAAACTCTTGGCTTTAACAACAACACCATTTACAAAAACCCTTTACCTCGTAAAATGGGGCAGCCAGGCAGTAAAGTCAATATGGAAACGATATTATTCAGAAGGAAAGAAAATTTATTGAATAATAAATTCAATGCAAATTACAATAGAGTATATTTTTACGAATTTATTCACAGGAATTCATGTCCATTACCTTAACAGGCATGAAGTTCCTGCCATAAAAACCTGGCCTATAAAAAGAGCATAAAGTTCCATAAAACAAGTCAGTAACACAGATGTGTAATTACTAGGTTGTGTTAATGCACTCTACGGCAGCAAATAAGTAAATTAATGTTGGTTGGAAAAGCTTGTTCCACTAACAAGGTTCAGACGATGTGGGAATGTATGTAATTGGGTAAAGTGGATGAAATTGCGTATCGGCGTCGTCGGCGAAAATAGGGTGTAGAGATAAAACTGGGTTATGTTGTGGAAAGATTTGCGTGTTTATTAAAGGTCGGTGGAGAAAAATCTTGGTCCTTATAGACCGTTTATTCCTAACACCTATGGTGCATCAATGTCAATCATTAGTCACACTTGCTCAGACAAGGAAGCATGGCAAAAAGAGAGGGGCTGTACTCAACAATAGGTGGAACAAGGCTGCCAATGAAAATGAAGATGTCTCAGATTGGAGCACAAACGAGAAACCCTATAATTCTCTTAAACTTCAGAAATATATTATGCTCATAGTGGTTTACGTAAAATTTGGGAAACCCATAACCTAACTACCATTTTTAACCGATTTCAAAAAAGGAGGAGGTTCTCAATTCGGATGTTTATACATATAATATTATTTTTTTAATGTATGTTCGGGCCTAACTCCGTCATAATACTTATACGGATTTGAAAAATTCTTTTTTTGTTCGTTAGAAGTTTATTCCGAAATAGTTACATTTAACTTTCTTAATGTTTGTGTGGTGCCGGACTTAAAGAATAGCACCACCCTTACTTCCCGTGGGTGTCGTAAAAGGCGACTAAGGGTCTTACCGGAGAATGGGCAGCAGCGTTCTCTATGCATTCCACCATCATACCATACTGCGATCGCCAACCCGCTTGCCAAGCCCTTGTTTTTCGAAATGAATGAATCGATTTTAATGAAACTTCATACGCATAAGCAGGATACAAAGGTCTAAAAAGTTACTTAAGAACATTTTCGAAATGTGTTATTTAAAAAAAGATAACTGGAATTCTCTGTTTCTATGGAAACTTTAAAATCGGTCTAATTTGGCTGTAACACTATTTTTTGAAAATGTTCTTAAGCAACTTTTTAGACCTTTGTATCCTGCTTATGCGTATGAAGTTTCATTAAAATCGATTCATTCATTTCGAAAAACAAGGGTTTAAAAGTTTGTATGAAATGCCGTACGCCGTATACGCTCTTAATATGTATCTTGTAATCTAGTTACTTAATACTCTTACATCTTTTTATCTATTCTGCCAACGCAAGTAAGCTGTATGATATTTCTTTAGGATAAGCATTACGTTCATATGTATTTTTCTGTTCCTTTCTTCTAGTCTGTCTAAGTATACATGTTTAAAAAACCGGTAAAAAAAGAAAACAGTGGCACTCCGGGAGTGCCGTAACAAGTGAAAACAAAACACAAACAGAATACTTTGCCACTCACTGACATATCGGATATACATTAAAACCGAGTACATCCCGAGGACAGCCGAACACATCCAATTTTTTTTAAACACACGCCCGGTGTCGCTTACGGTAACAGTGGCGCGAGTTCAATGGTTTTTTCCCATCTCAAGAAATGCCCAACCCGCCTTAAAAAGTTTTCACTTCAAAAAACCTTAATGTCTAAAAACATTGTAAAATCTTATTAAGATAAAAGATAAGCGATAATAAAATAACAATATAGTGATAATTTATTCAGATTTGCTAATATCAAAGGCACGAGTCTGAAAGAAACCTTTTTAATGGAAGCTGACAGTAATATGGGCGTGGGCGTTGCCAGCCTGATATCTCATACATTATGTATTTATTATATCGTCATATTTGACGAAATGGAATAGAGTTAATATAATGATATAATGGAAGAAAACAAATATTGTCATATGAATAAGATTGTAGAATACGCTTCTGATATCATTAGTAAATAATGTAACAAGTAACGTATTGATTTACATGTCTGCTGTGAAAATATGTCTGTTTATGGCCGATTCCTAAAATTTACGGACCGTTATTGGTTGAAATTAAGACTCTTGTATCTTTACTAATAATGAAGCAAATACCTCATATCTTTGCCTAGTAGATTCCCATATGGAAGTAGCTATCACAGGTAAAATTAGCTTACGAATCTATTAATATGGGGCAATTTTGCAATAAAAATGCTACCATCGGTAAGCAGAACGATTCGTTTTTGTTTATAGGAACCGAGCATTAGACAATTTATCAAAACAAGGACCCTATTTTCAGAAAGGATAGTGATAAATGATTTTAATTTTTGTAAGTTTATTTCGGTGCGGTTAGTGGAAGTGCTCAGGTGCAGGTGCGGTACGTCCAAGTGCGGTTCAAATCAGTGCTCTGAGTGAAATACCTCGCAGATTTGATTTTCAATCATATTTTTTTTAAACTGGGCGAGGTCGGCGTTTCCTATCTGAGTACTCTGAGAAGAAAGGCGAAACAAACCCAAGAGGTTACAGTCTCTTTTAAAGTCCAGACATAATCTTGGTCAGGTTATAATGAAGACCATATAGATCGATGTCTGAGATAGTCTTTTGAGGAAAGAACCAGACAGAATGAGAGGACCTGTCCAGTTAGTACAGATACAGACGGACCAGTGGGTAATTACGTAAAACACTAAGTGTCTAAACACACTATGCCGAAGTTACGCGACCGAAGTTCGGCAAGATTACGCCCGCAATGCTATTTAACGCAACGTAATTTAGGCATGATGTGTCGTCAGTAATTCAAATAGCATTGCAGGCGTAATCATGCCGAACTTCGGTCGCGTAACTTCGGCATAGTGTGTTTAAAGTTCATTTCAAATAAACTTGCGATAAAGTTTGTTCACCTCCTTCTACTAATGTATCCCAATATGAATTTCCAAACCATACGAAAAAAATGTATGGGCAGTGTCGGTAACACGATCAAAACATTGACTTACTCCGTGTTTGGTATTATGAAACTCAACCGATGCAATGTTAGCGACAGTTTTGTATGACGAACGATATCTATCGTAAGTTATTTGGACTTTTTGGTACAGGGTGGTTGAATGACATTTACCGCAAGTTTATTTGAAATACACTTTAGACACTAACAGTAGTAATCGCTTTCATTTTGACAGTTCAGCAACATTCATTGCGTTATTTACGTTGTTGAGCAGACAAAGGAGATGTTTGATTTTGGGCTACCACCATAGATAAGGAAAAAAATAGAAGATTTTCATACAATACAAACAAATTAATTTGAAGAAAAGTACAGGTGTACACAAATGATTATTTGGGAAGTTTTTTTATAAGATAACCCTATTTTTATGGTAGCCATAACAGTTGTGTTTGATATGACGTTTGACGACATTGACATTTTTAAGTTTCGTGACGTGACGTTTTTCTTTGACAGTTTGACTTTGTCTTTGGATTTTTGTGTTCGCGCGTGTTGAATCGGTTGTGTTTCAGAGTTTTTAGTGATTGTTTTGTATGTTTTGAATTTTGAATGTTAGTCAAAACCCAAGTATTTTCGGAATTCGTGTTCTGTTTTTTTTTTCGCAGATATTCATTTAAATGTCATTTCGCGACACATCAATTAAATGTCATTGTCATAGTGACATTTCACATATTGCTGATCCACCATATTTATTTTGTGTTGCTCTTAAAATTAACATTAAAAAACGGTTACTATATTGTATAGCGATATTTACATTTTGTGTACATAGTGCTAGCCCAGGCTCCATACATTTTTGGATCATCTCCTTTTTCGAAGATATGAAGCAATGGATTAGCAATATCCTTCAAAACTATTCAGATTGTGATTGAAAGTGTGTTACGCAATCGGGGTGCTGATAACATCATCCGTAAAAGATGTTGTGTACAAAACATTGGCCCAAATGAGCATAACAAAAATAATTCAGAGTTGATTGCGAAGGTCCGATGCGATTATATCATTAAATATCGATTACATCTAGTCCGTGACCATGTCGTGGCTTACAAAACGAAAATAGAGTACCTACCTACACTGCAGTACGTAACACTTGATTAATATGCCACAAAAAGAATGCCTTATTAAAAATAGTTGGCGATATCACAATGTGCTTACAACGAGTGGAGTACAGTGGTACCAGTCACGTGACGGTGCGAGACACAAGCTGTAGCGTTTTTACAATTTTGAACGATCATCATTAATGGCAATTATTATAATATCCTCAGAGTAAAAGTAACACTTTCTCCGCCATGCTCATATCCAGAAGTCACCAATTTTTTAAAAATGACAATGATAAATCACACTTCACACTAATATTATAAAGGCGAAAGTTTGTGAGTGCGTGTGTATATGTTTGTTACTTCTTCACGCTCAAACGGCTGGACCAATTTTGATAACATTTTGTATGGAGGTAGCTGACATCCTGGATTAACATATAGGCTACTTTTTATCCCGATATTCCCACGGGATCGACATTTACGCCCAAATAAAAATGCCTGCATAATAATTTAATCACATTATACTTAACCAATTACCACCACCAGTTATTATTTTCTTCTGAAAAACTAAATTCTTAATAACTATGAACAAGAAAAGACACACGGAAAAAGGAATATACAATTTAAAAAACAGGATGCTTAAATCTCAACTGCAATACAGTCAATTATTAGTAAACGGTCTTCCGGCAGCATTAATCGCTTAAGTGGGTTCTAACAACTTAAATGAATAGTTAAGTAGATGATTATCTTTCAGTCTTAGAATGAGGAAATTACTCGTCGTAATACATGCGTACGCTTCATCATCTAACATTATAAAACCACAAATACCGTAACTTTGTAACAGAACTTTCCAGAGTCGCTTGCCAAACATTATTAGCTGTCTACTGCTGGACATAGGCCTCTCCAATTGCACGCCATTCAGCTCGATTCTCGGCAAATCTCATCCAGCTACCAGCCACCCTGCGAAGATCGTCGGTCCACCTAGCCTGAGGACGTCCTGCCTTTTTTTTTTTGGGTGGGAAATTATCAAATAACTTCTCCCGTTCATCATGTCAGACTTTTACTGACTAAAACCCACCCATGTTCCTTCAGTTACCTGTGCCAGGGGCCACGGTAACTTTCGAACAACCCGCGACCCTGGCAGAAGACGTCCTACCTTACGTTTGCCGATTCACGATCTCCACTCAAGAACACGTCTATTTCAACGTTCATCGATTCTACAGCTAATATGGCCGGCCCATTGCCACTTCAGTTTGCTTATCCGCTTGCCGCTTCTTCCTTAAATATGGTACAATTCGGATGGCACAAATAATCGTAATTCGTTTAAGCAACCGAAATTGCGGCAATATACCGATCGAGCGATGAAATAATCGTGTCGTGGTTTCGAATCGCATTAATCAGGCCACGATGCAAAACACATGCAATGAAGCAAATTTTGCGGACATTTTAGGAAACGAATTATTATTTTGCTTAATTGTCGTAATTTGATGTGGAGTGTTATAAGTTAGAGTAATCGTCAGGAGAACTTTTTAATTTTTCAGAGTTTTTAAATGAGATCATTTAATTTTATTTGTTGGAAGCCCGAATTAGATGCATGCAATCGAGAATTTTAAATCGTGTTTATCATTCCCAACTCCCAAACAATTAGTGCCAAAGCGTACTACGATTGGCACGGTTTAGATAATTTGGCTGTATATGTGTAGGTAATAAATTATGTATATTTTTCAAGCCAATCATACAATTATCTCCTTGTGAAACAAAACTACAAGTCATTTATTATTTTTTCTTCGAGTCGACTTTTACTGAATTGTTAAATTAACGTTTTGTAGTCATTTAATTTATGTTAAGTTACACCCGCATACAGTGCAGTAATGCCGTGCCAAACACGAGCCCGTTTAGAACAGTTTCATTATTAATTAAACGACTATTGGAGCGGATGTAGCGCAAGCGCAACGAAACCGACAAGTGCTGCGGAACATTATTCATTTGATAAGAAATTACGCTCGAGTTCATTTGTAGAACCACTAGAGAAATCAACATTAACAATTTCTCTAGAAGTTTTCTTACATCATTCATTCAGTTTCAACCCTAGCGTTTCATCTTTAGCTACATGTACTTGTTTCTAAAGGTGAGTATACACTAGAGCATTTTCTCGAGCATTTCCATATAATGTAACGTTCTTACGAATGCTACAATACAGGCAAAAGCTCAGTTTCCAAAAGCATTTTCATGTAATGTAACGTTTCTGAGAATGCTACAATACAGGCAAAAGCTCAGTTTCCAAAAGCATTTCCATATAATGTAACGTGCTTACGAATGCTACAATACAGGCAAAAGCTCAGTTTCCGAAAGCATTTCCATGTAATGTAACGTTTCTGCGAATTCTCGACGCTGCGTTCGACGTAATGCTCACGGGCGGCGATTGAGCATTTTCCTGTACTTAACATTTTTTTCTACCTTGCGTTCATTGTTGAAATGTCAGACCTACAGGTACCCCTCTTGTCTTTGCTCGATAAAATGTTACACCAATTCGATCGTTGGTTTTTAAAATCAGGTTGTAACAAAACATCGAGCGTCGTGTTCGAAAGCGGTTTGATAAAATTTAAAAATGGCGAATGCTCGATGTTCTTTAGTCATTTTATTTAGACAATGACATGAATACTTACTTTGTAAAGTATTATTTTTCATTTAATTATTGTGAATGTGAGGACTATGTCGGTCATTTTTTTTCTGTTGTCCTTCTTAGTTGTAATCATGATCTGGCAGTTTGAGTAATTTATCTACATGGTCTTCACACGATCTGACCAAGATTTTGTCTGGACTTTAAAAGAGACTGTGAGTTTGTTTCGGCCTTTCTTCTCAGAGTAGTCAGATAGGAAACGCCGACCTCATCTAGTTTAAAAAAATATGATTGACGTGTAAAAGTGTTTGTAAAAACCTACTTACAGAAAATAAATCATTTATCATTTCTGTTACGAGTAAATGCACTAGCCTATACTCACCTTAAGAGGAACTAGTCCATGCAGCCAAAGATCGAGGTTGTTCATGAACAGACAGCTGCTATTCATTGGTAGAATAAGATAATTAAAACAATACTAGGAATCGCATGCAACATTAATAAAGATATCGCTAGATATGTCTAAGCAAATTAAGTATGTGCCACACCACCACCTGGTATGAAACAAAGTGCACACTTGCGAAGAATTTGTTTTACATACATGGAATAGTACTTAGTTAATCGCTTTTAATCGCTAAGATTTACAAATCCGTTGTGCTTCAAGTGTTAATCCGCAATAAAAATGCAAATCACCTGACATACGTCAGCAGCCGAGAGTATATAATATATAATACTGCGAGGTAGGCGTAATCTCTGGTATTTTACAAAACGTTTTCTTTTAACAAAGAGTCTAAATATAAACACGCTATACATTAAGAGGGGATGGTGCCTGCGAGGAATTTGAAAAATAGGTATTTGAAGAAACTATTGCCGTCGCATTACCTCAAGTCTGCCCCCGTAGTGTGTGATAGAGACAGCTGAAGCTCAGTTCGAAATTATCAAAAAATTTGACGAGATCGACGTTTCGTATTCCCCTCTTTTCTCCCCGAAAACTGAGCCGATTCAATTATTTTTTACATTAACATTTTAAGGAAGAGTATGTTTAGGTTCCTATCATTTTTTTATGTTAAAAACTTTTCTAATTTGTCTGGTAGTCCTCTAATCACAGCGGTAAAAATAGGGCATTTTTTGTAATTTCTAGAGGGTCATATTTTCTTTACTAATCAGTTGCTGAAAAAAAGAAAATGACAGGGACGTGCTTACAGCAGACCTTGATTTTATGAAAAAAAAATTGCTCTAGAGGCATTATTCAGGAAGAAAAAAGGGGAATACATTTGTATGGAGAATCGCACGCCCTGTTTCCTCTTAAGCATGCATTACGGTTTCATGATGTACCGCTACCTGTCCTATTTAGGGCAAGAGACGTCAATCCATCTTCTCAAAATAAACTACCTACTCACTATTTTCATAACA
The DNA here is from genome assembly GCA_916614155.1 of Mesoligia furuncula. Lineage (NCBI taxonomy): Eukaryota > Metazoa > Arthropoda > Insecta > Lepidoptera > Noctuidae > Mesoligia > Mesoligia furuncula. The sequence goes on from OU744804.1 coordinate 5,613,933, forward strand.
TGAGCAATATGGTTGTGGAGTAAATATTTCTCTGAGCTTTTAGATAAGTGCTATTTAAAGTAGGACAAACATTTGAGTGTTTCAGAGAATCCAATAATATAAAATAAAAAACCGACCAAGTGCGAGTCGGACACAAAGGGTTCTCGTACCACAAGGCAGAAAATGTCTGTGAAAATTTCAACTGTCTACCTCGTTCATGAGATTCAGGCCCGCTGACAGACAGTCGAACGGACGAACAGCGGAGGCATAGAAATAGGGTCCTGTTGGCACCCTTTGGGTACAGAACCCTAAAATGGTAAGTACTTCTATTTATGTGTTTTAAAAGGACTTAACTGTATCGCAACGCTTTCCAAATTTCTATGACCAAACGTTTACAGCGGAATGTGTAACTAACTGCGAACTTACGATACAGGATCAAAAACAAAAGAAAAAGCGGATCAAACCGGTATGAGAAAGTTTATAGTGGATAAGACAAAGATTAAAACAGAAGACGATCCAGGAGGGGATCGAGGTGGGGGGGTGGAGGGGGGGTTCAGGGGATCAGAACGGAATAACTCGTAATATCAATATCCGATGAGCACTAAAATATGCAAATCGACATCCTCTCACATTATGAATCAATTCTAAAATACGATGACTCATTCACTACCGAGCACCGCGCCGTATAAACGAGTGATTAAGGGGCTTAAAAGACCTAAACGCAAAAAACGCAAGTTTCAGAAACAATAAAAGTATATGATCGACTACAGTAAACAAAATCAGAAAAATATATGATACTAGCTGACCCGGCAAACGTTGTTTTGCCATATAAATTATTTCTAGCTGCCCGGCGCTACTTCGTTTGCGTGGTGTCCTACCCCTTACCCTACCCTACCCCTACCCTACTCCTACACTACTCCTACCCTACTCCTACACTGCTCCTACCCTACTCCTACACTACTCCTTCCCTACTCCTACCCTACTCCTACCCTGCTACTACCCTACTCCCACCCTACTTCTAACCTACTCCTAACCTACTCCTACACTACTCCTACCATACTCCTACCCTACTCCTACACTACTCCTACCCTACTCCTACCCAACTCCTACCCTACTCGTACACTACTCCTACCCTACTCCTACCGTACTCCTACCCTACTCCTACCGTACTCCTACCCTACTCCTACCCTACTCCTACCCTACTTCTACCCTACTCCCATAGATATATTATTTTTTTCTCTGCGTAAGAACCATTCTCGTACTTCAAGGAATATTATAAAAAAAGACTTAGCGAAATCGGTTCAGCTGTTCTCGAGATTTGCGCTTAGCAACATATTCAGCGATTCATTTTTATATTATAGATTCTTCGGGATATTTGCTAGGTTGACAGTGTGTTGAAAACATAATACAACCAATTTGATACGATAGAAAAAAGTCATGAAGATACATCTAAAAACTTGCTTTTTACAATAAAAACCATACTAATTTACATACAATCATTCTGATTTTTGTAAGATTATTCTACAAGCAACATACTAAAACATTAGTGTTTTAATTTTATAATCCAAACAATACATTTTTTGTAATTAAAAAATTGCTTCATATTTTGCAATAAAATACCAGCGTTGTCTCATCCCGCTTCTCTTTCTTTTCTATTCAGTCCGACAGTGACCGTGATTTAGGTCATGTAAGCCCCGTAAATAAATAAATCATTTTATAATAACCTGTATGGGTTCAGTATTAATAGGTATACTGCCTTTTAATTGGGTAATGGGCCCATGCACACGTTTACCCAGATGGACAGTCCCCTTACCCAGTGGCCCGGTTATCAACTTCCGCGCGCTACTTTCCATCTGTGTTGCTAAACCTACCATTTTTAGGGTTCCGTAGCCAAATGGCAAAAACGGAACCCTTATAGATTCGTCATGTCTGTCTGTCTGTCTGTCCGTCTGTCTGTCTGTCTGTCTGTCCGTCCGTATGTCACAGCCACTTTTCTCCGAAACTATAAGAATTATACTGTTGAATCTTGGTAAATAGATGTATTCTGTGAACCGCATTAAGATTTTCATACAAAAATAGAAAAAAAACAATAAATTTTAGGGTTCCCCATACTTCGAACCGAAACTCAAAAATTTTTTTTTCATCAAACCCATACGTGTGGGGTATCTATGGGTAGGTCTTCAAAAATGATATTGAGGTTTCTAATATCATTTTTTTCTAAACTGAATAGTTTGCGCGAGAGACACTTCCAAAGTGGTAAAATGTGTGTCCCCCCCCCCCTGTAACTTCTAAAATAAGAGAATGATAAATGTAAAAAAAATATATGATGTACATTACCATGTAAACTACCACCGAAAATTGGTTTGAATGAGATCTAGTAAGTAGTTTTTTTTTAATACGTCATAAATCGTAAACCGCAATTTACCATTCATTCAATCAACTCAAAAATTTAAAAAAAACTTTTTAATTTCATAAACATAAACCTTATGCATAAACCCGGATGTTACGGAACCCTCGGTGCGCGAGTCCGACTCGCTCTTGCCCGGTTTTTTTTTTGGTAATTCTACCAAAATGGAACACGATCTGGCAACATATTTGTAGCTAGGTCAAAATCTCGACTATGAAGTTTTTATATACAAAACTAAACTCTTTATTTTCGAGTCCTTTTTATTTTGAAAGTATACCTTGTGTAATACCCAATAATCATAAATGTGTTGTGTTGTGTCTATTGTTTTTTGTCTTTTTAGGGTTACGTACCCAAAGGGTAAAAACGGGAACCTATTACTAAGTTTTAGGTTTAATAAGGTTTTTTACTTTATTTATTAAACACAATAACCTGTGTGATTACATAAACATCAAGTTATTTCATGATCAGAATGTTTACCCACAAGCAACAATTTTATTTACCTTTCTATTTAGGTAAATTACCAAACACACAATTCAGCAGATTTTGCAGATTTGAGGTTCTACAATACCTCTTCCACTAAATCTCTCACAATCTTGAAGGCATTAGGCAAAAACGAATATCACACTAATATTATAAAGGCGAAAGTTTGTGAGTGTGTGCGTGTGTGTTTCTATATTTGTTACCTCTTCACACTCAAACGGCTGGACCAATTTTGATAAAATTTTGCATGGAGGTAGCTGACACCCTGGATTAACATATAGGCTACTTTTTGTCCCGATATTCCCACGGGATCGACACTTACGCGGGTGAAACCGCGGGGTGCAGCTAGTGTCGAAATAAAATTAACTTCAAAAGAATGTTATACAATTGTTGAACTGTACCGTGACATTTATATATTTTGTATTGACATCACAGTGTCGTCAATGGAAAGTGGCACTCAATACACCTAATATGTATGCGGGCTGTCTACTTTGGTAGACAAATACAGATACACAAATATTATAATCTTTTGTGATATTTTGCAGACTGCATTTGCAGTTTATGAAAAGTATAGCAAGGAGTATTATTTAGGGTTCCGTACCCAAAGTGTAAAAACGGGACCCTATTAGACGGGCAGAAGAGTCTGTCTGTCTGTCTGTCACCAGGCTGTATCTCATGAGCCTTAATAGCTATACAGTTGAAATTTTCACAGATGATGTATTTCTGTTGCCGCTATAACAACAAATACTAAAAACAGAATAAAATAAATATTTAAGGGGGGCCTCCCATACAACAAACGTGTTTTTTTTTGGCGTTTTTGCCTCGTGGTACGGAACCCTTCGTGTGCGAGTCCGACTCACACTTGGCCAGTTTTTTAAACATCCTGCTATACTCGTACATCCAATTTTTACATAATATGTATCGCTGAACCATCGTTGGAAATCATAGACAGATGTATCACAGATCTGTCAAGATTAATTTATCGACCGCTCAAGACTTAGTATTGTAGTAGATACTTGCATTTTACTGCAGTAGAAATATTTAGATTTCTAAATATCTCCGTTTAATAATATTTCAGCTTGCGTTTACGTAAAAAGATCCAAGTCAAACGTATCAAATTAAATTACAGCACAGCATTTAACGACATTTTAATGGCCCAACCAAATCGTTACAAATTGTGCAATTAATCGATGTTACAACTCAGTTGGACAAAAAATCGAGCGCTATAAGGCCTATGTATGACAAAAGAATAACTAATATTACTAACGCCTATGATCAGTAATTTATTGCTGGACGTCAATTAGTCAATCAATCAGCAAATTAATCTCTACTCACAATTTTATTTCTTTTTGCGTGCCGGTTTTAATTTTCAATGTAGGTAGTAAGAAATATTCTTAATTGTAAACGCGTCTTGGAAATTGACGTGAAAATAAGGTCCAAATAAAGGTTAGCTGTAGAAAGTGTTAGAGAGAGAAGAAGCCTGTAAGAAACCAGACGTTAGAGGTAAAGTTAATAGAATAAATTAAGTGATCTTAAAATGCGACTAAAAATAAGGAAAATAATGAAAAATAAGGAAAATAATGAAGAACAACAACTCTTATGCAACTGCTTTTTACGTTTCATCATCTTTCCTAAGAAGCAGACTTCTTAATCTTAATTACTGTTACGAGCTTCGGGTTCGTGACAATAAAAACTGCCGATTTAATAACCAAAAAAATTACACTTTAATAATCAACACTAATTACAACTCAAACACACTAATTACAAAACACAATTGCACTTGAATATCGCTTCGATGCTTTCACTTCGATCGCTTTATCCAAACTGTGTCGGTCGTGGCGCGTCTCGGCCTTATATAGCGCCAAAGACAGTTCTAGAACCTTCCATTGCAGAAACATCTAGAATGTTCGAGTACATACAGGCCCCGATCGACCAGATGTCGAAAGTTCGGGAATGTTCTAGAAAGTTCTCGCATCGAAATTTCTAGAAGGGTCTTGACTACTAGTTCCGCTACTCGATACTAGATGGCGCTAGTGGTAACGACTGTCGCCATGTACTAGGCATTAATTGTGGCGCGCAACACTGCCCCCTCCTAAGACATGCTCGTCCCGAGCATTATCGGCCCCATAATAACGCGCCAGTCGATCCACGTGGACGATCTTAGGAGTACCTCTTGCACCTTTCTGTATCCGGTAGGTTACGTCATTGATCTTTGTCACAATCCGGTACGGTCCGTCCCATTTAGCTTGAAGCTTAGGAGATTTCCCTTTACTGCGGACTGGATTATGCAACCACACTAGTGAACCTTCGTCGAACCCTTTATTGTTAATTTTACGGTCATAACGGGTTTTCATCTTTTCAGACATTTGCTGGCTCGATTGTCTGACGTGCTCATAAATGTCATTCATTTTGTTCCGCAAGTCACTCGCATAATCGGTTATACTGCGTGGGGCATCAGGTGGTATTCCGGTGATCAGGTCTGCAGGCAGCCGTAATTCTCTTCCAAAGTTTGCGAAAGCTGGTGTCACCGATGTACTTTCGTGAACAGCGCTTCGATATGACAACAAAAACGGTTGTATGTGCTTGTCCCAATCTCGTTGCCGATTTTCCACAACTTTGGCTAGGTACCTCTCCAGTGTCTGATTAAATCGTTCCACCATTCCATCCGATTGTGGGTGGTAAGAAGTTGTTCTTGTTTTATGTGTACCCATAACTCGGCAAGTTTCCTGGAATATTTGGGACTCAAAATTTCTTCCTTGGTCGCTGTGAATCTCCAAAGGTACTCCAAAACGGCAGAAGACTTCATGAACCAGTTTATCTGCAACTGTTGAAGCTTCTTGGTTTGGAATGGCGAAGACTTCCGGCCACTTAGTGAAGTAATCCATCACAACCATGAAATACTTGTTACCACTTTCACTTACCGGAAACGGCCCCGCGACGTCAAGGGCTATCCTCTCCCATGGTGCACCAACATTGTACAATTTCAATGCACCTCTACTACGAGTCTGAGGTCCCTTTACAGCTGCACAACTTGTACATTTGCGACACCAGTCCTCGACATCGTCCCGACAGTGGACCCAGTAAAACCGTTCTCGTATCTTCAGTAGAGTCCGTTTTACTCCCAGATGACCTCCTGAACAACCATTATGGTACAGCTGTAGAACATCCGGTACTTGAGCTTTAGGGACAACCATTTGCAAATGACAGCTGTCTCCCCGAGCGTTTTCCCATTTACGGCACAGGACTCCATCCTGAATCACCAAGCTGTCCCATTGGGCCCAATAGCTTTTTGTGGTCGAACTCATTGCTGAGACGTCGCTCCACCTGGGCTTAGGAGCTCTGGCCTTCATCCACTCCAGAATCGGCTTGATGTCCGAATCTTCCTGCTGTGCACGTTGTACGCTTTCCTTCCACTCGTTGCTCAGGTCTGTCTTGAGCATCCTCACAGGTACCACTTCCTTATCCTCTTGCCTAGTACAATGCTTGCGGTCTTCAGGACAAGGTCTTCTTGAAAATGCATATGTGTTGCCATGAGTTTTCCCGCTGCGATGTTTGACCACAAAGTCGTATTGCTGCTGCTGCTGGGCGGTGCTGTTAGCCGCACTACCCTTTGGAGACCAGCCATCTTCCCTTTCTGCAGTTCGCTTAGGGCAACTGGATCGAAGGTGGCCCCTTTCCCCACAGCCGTAGCACTTAGGGCAGTAACTTCTATTGCGGTCGCGCACTGTAGTCGCACTGCCCTCTGGAGATCGGTCGACTTCTCTTTCTGCAGTTCGCTTAGGGCAACTGGATCGAAGGTGGCCTTTTTCCCCACAGCCGTAGCACCTAGTTCTGTATCCTTTATTGCGTTCGTGAACTGTAGCTGCTGCAACCTCCCTGACGCGATGGGAACGATGATCCTGCCGCACGGCTTCCACCTCCAGTGCATGGGCCAAGGCATCCTTAAGCGTCCCATGGTGACCGAGCCTCACAGCAGCTCTAACTTCAAGGTCGCGAATGCCGTCGATGAATGCTTGCAGCAGGTTCCCACCAATAAGTGCAGGTACGGACTGGTAAGCTTTACGAACCAGCTTCTCCACTTCAAGGGCCCACTGCTGCAGGTTTTCGTTACTGCGTTGCACGCGATCCTTGAGCTGCGCACGAAACACGTGTTCCAGGTGAGCGTCGCCATACCGAGCCTCCAATGCCTCAAGGAGCTGCTCGTAAGTCACTTCCTTACCGAGAGCTTCCAGGACAGTTAAGGCCTGGTCGCGCAGGCCTAAGGTGAGAGCAGTCATGGCCTGGTTTTTATTCCACCCGTTCGCCTTCATGACAGCCTCAAACTGGATTTTGTAGGCCGACCAGGAAGAAGTTCCATCGAACGGTGGCACTTTGAATCCACGTAGCGAAGGTGTTGTAGCTACGGGAGCTGCGATTCTATCCTCAAGTTTAAGGTTACCCAACTCCCGCTTCACATCAGCAATGACGTCATTAAACTTACTGATCTGAATTTCAGCTTCTGACAGACGGTTGTCATGCTGGGTAACCTTCTCTTTCACCTCCTTCATGTCCTTCCCGAGGGTTGCGTGAAGGTCCTTTATGAGGAAAATCTGCTCTTCCTGACGGCGCGCCTGCTCCTCCTTATCCCGTTTGAGCTGTTCTTCCAATCGACGGGTCTGTTCTTCTTTGTCCCGCTGGAGCTGTTCTTCCAACCGACGAGCCTGTTCCTCCTGTCGGTGGGCCTGTTCCTCCTGTCGACGGGCCTGTTCCTCCTTGTCCCGCTGGAGCTGTTCCTCCAACCGACGAGCCTGTTCCTCCTGTCGGCGAGCCTGTTCCTCCTTGTCCCGCTGGAGCTGTTCCTCCAACCGGCGAGCCTGCTCCTGCAGCATCAACATCAGAGCAGCCAAATCTGGTGCTGCTGATGCTGGAGCTGCTGCGGACGGGCCGGCCTCCATGGTCGGTAGCTGGCCCTCCGACCTCTGTGGCGTAGCTCCACCAAATCGCCTCTGGTCCGTCTCCTGCTGGCGTTGACTCCGGGTACGGATACCCTCCGTGTCGTCTTTGGGTAAAACCGGCATGATTTTTAATCCCCTTTTCTGACACCAATTGTTACGAGCTTCGGGTTCGTGAGAATAAAAACTGCCGAATTAATAACCAAAAAAATGACACTTTAATAATCAACACTAATTACAACTCAAACACACTAATTACAAAACACAATTGCACTTGAATATCGCTTCGATGCTTTCACTTCGATCGCTTTATCCAAACTGTGTCGGTCGTGGCGCGTCTCGGCCTTATATAGCGCCAAAGACAGTTCTAGAACCTTCCATTGCAGAAACATCTAGAATGTTCGAGTACATACAGGCCCCGATCGACCAGATGTCGAAAGTTCGGGAATGTTCTAGAAAGTTCTCGCATCGAAATTTCTAGAAGGGTCTTGACTACTAGTTCCGCTACTCGATACTAGATGGCGCTAGTGGTAACGACTGTCGCCATGTACTAGGCATTAATTGTGGCGCGCAACATTACTTTCTAGTTGTTAACCTTATCTAAATTACAGGAGGTTAGTACTAACCCAGAAATATTGCTGGCGCATGTTGTGACAGGACCAGATTTTAGATCTAGCCAGTCGTAGTTCCTGCTTAGGAACAGTGCCGGTTGCGTAAACGCTTTCGCCGTGATTTCACCTCGGCTGCAGTTTGTCACAGCGGTAAGGGCTGTGTTACGTGACGTAACTGTGATTTGTAGCAGTTATATTATTGGAATAGTAATTCTGGTAAGTATATACTGTGTTTGGTGTGTTATCTCATCGTTTAAGGAAGCTATGTTATACAATGCACGAACACTGCAAAACTCGCCATATTGGCTTGATGTTACCACTAGACCACAGAAGAAAATCGACGTCCGTAATCTACGACATCTGACTGAGTGTCGTTTATCTTAAATTATTTCATCACATATTGTAATATGCAAATGTAGGACAAGACCGTATTGCCAATCTTACATAATGATTTAAGCAATCATTTTCAAGAACATAAAACTTAATGAAGTTACACTGACATCACTAAATATAATTTGCAAAAAGATTACAGCTATGAGCAAGTGAGAATGTAACTACCCAGACATGAGCAATCAACTGAAGAAGAAAGTAAACAACATATTTCCGGAATCGTTACATGGCAATATAACAACGCGTAACATGGTTAAAGCCCTTTAAATACCAATAACGTATTAACAGTTCCCTTGTTATAAAGAACCGTAAAATGATATAATATCACGTACTTAACACTTAAAGGCATTATCGGTTCAAGTATTGAACAAAGTCCAGTATTTTTTGTTCATAACTGCAAAAAAATTGTATCTAATGGTGATTCAGCAGTATTAGAAGACGATGGCCACGTATCACCGTATTTGTCAGATCGTTGAAAGTCAAGTTAATGACTTGAAAATGATTCCATTTCGGACAAAAAAAACTAGTTAGCCAACTAAAAGTTCGACGACTGAATTTGGGGAAAAGCAACCATAAAGACGACATCAGATATTCAAGAACTAGAGGACTAAATTCAAATTAAAATGAAGTTAATACAAAAAGAGTACACCCACCTATATTTTTGATCGAATGTGTTACAGATATGAATAGAGGTCAAACAAAGTTAATTTCTAAGTGTCGCCTACAACAGGGGAAGAGCGCTGATGTCAGAAATACAGATATTTTATATCTAGTTCAGACACAGATGTTCAATATCTGATCATAGAATAAAGTGTATTAACGTGTGTCACCATATTATTTAAATGTCTGTATATTTTTAAACAAATAAATTATTCTTATTCTATTCTTATATATTAATAATGTTAATGTTGCAGTCAGTCCAGTTGATTGGTTTTTATTTGGTGCTTAGTCATTGCGATAAAAAGTGTTGACACGATAAAAGCTTGTAATTTATCCGGTAATCCGGTTAAATGTATGCAAATTGCAAACAATTTTCTGAATTTTTTGAATGAGCTACCATTTATGTTTAAGTTTTAATGATTGCTTACTCTCTGAAATATGACAGTTCATTCTTGACAATATCAATAAATATTACTTTCAACATAATAAAATCACAAAGTTTAGAAGTTGCTTTAGCATTATTTATAGCAACATTTTTAGGACAGCTCACTTTCTATGCATGAGTGGAGTCATGACCGAAACCAGTAACCCCGTTACAAATTAGACAGCCAACGACCGACTTGATGATACCTCCAATGATGATTCATGTACTCTCATCGTCTGGCTAGACGGTTTATGTAAGGTAGTATGTAGCTAACGACCAAACTCTGCTGCAGTTACTCATCAATTTAACATGTGCTGTGTGTAATCTTAAACGCGTGTTTTATATTGATTCACACAGTTTCTAATTATGTTGGCTTACCTAATGTGCATTTAGGTAAAGATGCCAGCACATCAAGCTACCCGAAACTGTCAAATTTTCCCAATCAACTTTGAACCTTATGCGTTAGCGTTAAATTTGAAAATCTATTAAAGAATCACCAACCAACAAAAAATAATTAAGTCGAATGCAACACGATGCATTTTCGCACTGTTCTAGACGCGGCTTAAAAGGTATAGAGGTCATGTTAAACTGGCACACAGCACAGCCTACTCGGAAGAACTTAGTGTATTGTAATACGATTTCACTCTGAGTTATTCATAGTGAAAGTGCTAAATGTTTTCCGAACAATACCGGTGTAATTAACCGTCTACCTTGAATAACTTAAGTTTATTAGAGGATAAAAATATAGTTAGATGAAAGTGAAACCCTGCGAGAGATATGAAAACATTCTTTAAGACACGATACTGTTGTAAAAAGATACGTCTGGAAAGATCCAGTTGTTATAAAACTTTAAACAAGAGTTTTTTACCGTTTTGTTCCAAATTTCTAACTAAACAAAGGTATTCTATGTTTAGCATTCATTAAAACCTTAGAACAAGTTTTGGTACAAAATTTAACGATAGAATATTTTTCTGTTTTTATTTTTATTAAGTATAATATCAAACAAGATCAACGCAAAAAGTAAAATGAAGGTTTTGTGACTTAACTAGGTTAATTTTATCAGGATTCTAGAAAACGTAATTAAACTGTCAAATTATATCAGAGACGACATTTTCTTCTCTTGTCTCATTAAGCAAGTAGAACTACTACCTTCATCTACCTTCCGACTACTCTAGGGTTGTCGATTATCCGGCATTGACCACGGAGAAGATGGCAGGATGCTCGTCCCGCGATCTTCTACACAAAACTAATAAACTTGGTGCACATTAGCCCTGGACCAAAATAACTGGACAGAATGTGGGGAGACCTTTGCCCAGCAGTGGGATGTTGCAAGCTGACAGTAACCAAACCAGTAACTTTCATTACTCCTGTTTGTGCAAATACTTACTGTGGAGTTGAAATAGACAATGGACCTTAATGAATGATTTGCTATTCAAATGTAGAGTGAACCTCGTCTAGAATTTTCTCTGCATATCATAAGAGTCTTCGTGCAAGTTATATACGACAATATCTTACAATGGATTATTTTATAGGTAAAGAGCAGAAGCTGCACATGGTGCACGTTTTCATATATTCTGTATTGAATAGATATTATTGGAAGAGAAATTTTATTGATGCATGGAGCTGGAGTCTGGCGTCGTAGCTGCAGCTTATTTTGCGTTGTTATCTATCACCATGTCTTAAAATTGTACAAGTAATATAGGTACGGGTTTTTATTTTATCCTCAGGTTCACCCCCGTTTTAGTATAGCTTCAGTTTGAACTGAGTCACTATCTATGACGAATAGGTATGCTAACCGTTTGAAGGGCAGATTAAAATTATCAGTATTGATAGCAATTTTACGTAGGCATATTACGGCTGATATGTATGAGTGTATTTCTCAAAATTGTAATCGAAATCATTAACTACTCGATACAATGATACAATGAGTCAAAGGTATTTCCTACATACTCACAAATAACAACAATACATACTATCAACAAGGATATAATATGTATAGAAGAGAGAATCTGGACTCGGGCGGGCGACGGTGGTGTATATGGCCTTTTATGTACCTATACGTTGCGACAAACTGGCCCAATTTTTCCACGTAAGAGAATCCGCTGACGCTGTATATTTTTATCTGCCACTTAACCTAATTTTCAAGTCTTTATCTGTCACTTAACCTAATTTTCAAGTCCAAAGCATTGGACTGCCATATTCGCGTACCGTTTGTCGTGAAATGGGCCGTTTCCGTCCACACACGTGAGAGCCGACATTGACCTCTATTTAATTATCTTTTGTTGAGCTAATCGTGTGCTTTAGTGCACACGGCATTGTTTTGATCCATTTTGTAATTAATGGGTTCGAATTCACACGTTCATGTGAGACCGGTGACCAAGAAAAATACATTAAAAGAGGTACGTCGCATGAACTGGAACATCTTGTGAACTGAAAAAACCATGGCACTAGAAAATGTCTATCAGAGACCAGACTCACTTGATACTTAAGCGAAACAAAGTTACAATCGTGCTGGGTAGTGGTAGACCGCGAAATTCAAATTTTCTTACGTTTTTGGCAATTTGCAGGTCAGTGTCAGGTTGTATCTTGATCAAAATATGATTCGCGACAATAACAGGTACATGTTTAGCGAATTATAATCATAAGAATCATTAATACACCTTTCCAAGCTCTTTTTTTTTTCATCTTTCTACTATAAGCACTTTTCCATAAGAGATTGGTGGTTGGGGGTAGAAATCTAACTTAATCTGACACTGACCTGCAAATTGCAAAAAACGTAAGAAAATTTGAATTTCGCGGTCTACCACTACCCAATCACCTTAAGCAATACAACGATGCGAACCTATATTGGCTTGACCATAGACGCAAGTAAACAATTTAAATTCCATTTCTGTCAATTCATACAAGTTACTGAACTTGCACAGACTTTTAAGCAGTTGCTACTTTACGTCTAGATTTAGAAAGACTAGATAACTCAAGCCTTACGAATAATACAAAGACTGCTTGTCTACATCAGCTCAGTGATAAAACGGACTTGGCACAGCGTTTAAAGGTCGCTATATGTATACCGGTACATAAGACGCTACAGGTTAATGTTATAGTAAGTAGATTGTATGTTACTGGTTCAATATTTGCACAGTCATTTAACACTACTCCGAGACACTTGATAATGTGCTACCGTGCACTGTAAGAGAACGGTGAATATATAAGTATTTATGTACATATATAAACAGATCAACAAATCTGATTAGCACATAGACTGTGACAATAATAGCAAGGTTTACATTGCTCTTACTGAAAGCAGATTTACAAGGGGCGTTCAATATATTCTCGGTACCAGGGCGATTTACTAATGATGTGGGTAATTTGATAAATTAATTAATTACATTATCTAAGGGTATAAAGGTAAAATTTCATATAGGTGTGATCATTACTTTGCTAGTTATCCTTAGTCAACGACAATTGGAATTGCCAACGTGACAATGTTGTACAAAATCGAGCACCGTGCTATCACTAAATTCCTTACCAAACAAGGAAAAAGTCAAAAAACTACTCACGAAGAGATGGTGGCTGTTAACCAAGATACACCTTCGTTATCTCCGGTTCAAAAGTGGTCTAGTGAATTTAAAAGGGGCAGAGAGAGTGTTGAAGACGACACTCGCTCGGGCGACCCGGTTTCTGCCTCTACGGAAGAAAACTTGAGAAGCTTATACTGGAGGATGTCCGAATGAAGACCAAAATGATAGCAGAGATGACCCACCTCTTTGTTGGTTCCGTGCACACTATTCTTCATGACCTTTACCTTTCAAAAGTTAGTGCGAGATGGGCGCCGCGAATGCTCACGGCGCGGCGGCGGCGCCTCAAAAGCAAGTGCGAATCGAGTGCTATAGAGTTTTTAGAGCTCTGTGGTGAAGTTCCATCAAGTATTTTCGACCGAATTGTTAGTGGAGATGAAACGTGGGTTCATCATTATGACCTAAAAGTAAGCAAGAGTCCATGCAGTAGCACAAGAAGGGTACTGCGCCCCCTAAAAAATTCAAAGTCGTTCCGTCTACCGGAAAAATCATGGCCAGTTTTTTTGGGCCTCAAAGGCGAGTTTTGCTAATTGAGTACCTACACAAAAGGTGAAACCATAAACGCAGCATCCCATGCATTCACTTTACGCAATTAAAGCAAAAAGACGGGGTAAACTGACCACCCCAATGTGTTGCTTCTTCACGACAACGCCGGGGTTCACACGGCGAAGGCTGGCTGTGCGAGATTGTGGTTTCGAAGAAATGAACCACCCACCCAATAGCCCCGAGTGTTATTATTTGTTCCTTAATTTGAAAAAAAGACCTTTGGCGTGAAACGATTTTCCAACGATAAAGAGCTCATGGCGGCAATAAATTCACATTTAAGTTATTTTTTACAGGGTATTGAAAAGTTGATTTCGAGATGTAATAAATGCATTGCGGTAATGGGGGATTACATTGCAAAATAAAAATTGTTTAAATTTACGTCTTTTTTCATGCCGATACCGAGAATACATTGAACGCTCCTCGTATGTCAAGTGTAGTATAGGTACAGGATAAATTTTTCACCAGTGCGCACACTGCAATCATGAATTTAGCATATCTTACTTTTGCTGACCTGAGGGAGGTGGGTTAATAAATGCAAAAATCTGCTTACGTAATACTTGCGTACCTACTGATTAAAAAATTATGATGTATATCTAAAAACCTTGAAAATGCGAAAACCTCGCAGATTTCTCTCGCAGACACAACTACGTAGCACGATAAGTTAAAATGGTACGAAAACAGTATCAAAAATTTTTAAATACCCTAAAGGGTTTCAAACTACGTTGAAACCAGAAAAGTTCAGTCATAAATTATAACTCCTAACTGCAATTTAAACTAACACCCTGATAAACTCTCAAAATATAGGTGGCGATTGTTTCAACAATCTAATGGAACAAGATGTCAAATAATAAATATTATTAACATTTTGTATTATTACACCTGTTATAAATCAGCAACTTTACAACGGATATTAGATAATACAAAATGGATTTATACGAAGGAAATGGTTGTGACAATCGCATGATCGTAACGACTTCCAACTGCTTCGTGCAAATGTCATCAAAGTCCTTTGACTCATGCTCACGAACATATGAATTATGAATCGCATGTTTCCGAGGACCACAATCGATTCCTTTGAAGTTTCACACAACCACTACTTACTATGCTAAATCGGAGAATTTAAAACAACAATCTAATATCAAACGCCATCATAGTTCACTCGACACGATACTTAGGTATACGATAAAACGGGTACTATACCTCAGATCAAGATTATTCATTCACTTACCTGTTTCTCATTAACTAGGTAGGTACCAATTATGAATATGATGTAATTCAAAACAAACATTGCCAATAGTCTTTTTCTTAAGAAAATAAAAAATCGATTAGTCGTTCAGTGCATGGAATATTCAAATCGATTAATCGATTCACAATGGAATGCCTTGAAGATATCAAATAGTTCTATGAACGAGGACAATGGTAGTGCTAATAGACTATTTTAAAGCGTTGCTTGGTGGACAGGTAAGCCTAATACGATCTAAAGAACAAATGGATTGAAAACGTGACTCAGTCACAATTAAACAACATTCCAGAAAATTACTCTAAAGGACGTTGGTTACATGATCCATAAACCATTTGAATTTGACATTGCTTATTACAGAAGTGAGCTGATTTATTTTTATCACTTTTATCAGGCATAAATCAAGGTTTTTTACAGAGCAGGTTGTAATTTTCATAGTTCAACGAGGCAAAAAACATAACATATTTCGACCACGTATCCATACAAGTCAATCAATCAAATGTTTTTTTTTTTACAGGTAGGTAGTAAAACTGAAAAGCGAAGCTATGCAGGTATGTTACACGCCCATAGTAACCAAAAGTGTAATTGTTCAAATGTAACACTTCTGGTTTAGAACTCATAAATATTTCTATTACGATACCCTGAACTCCAAAGATTTTATCTAGCAGGCAAAGCAGCAAATGAGCCTGGTGGCAAAAAATACACTTTGCCACGGAACTCAATAAGTAAATATGTCGTGACTAACATAATCGAAAATATGATGACATTAGCGACTTAAAAACATTCAGCACGAAGAACTGCTAATACCTACTATTAGCATTTGACGCATCTACGAGTATCTCATCAGAACCAAGACCTATCGCAAAAAAAGGTTCATTAATAAGCCTCGAGATCGCAATCATGTGCGTGTAATGTCTCAAAAACACCCCAAAAATACAAATTCCATGCATCCTAAGAATCCTAACTACTATTGTTTATTGATAACCGACACCATTCGCCATGTTTTAGATTTTATTTCTTGTTGTTGATTTCAGGTAAAAATATCGTCTTGACAATGCACAAAAATGCACTCTACATTATTGATTTATCCTCAAGCTTTTCAGGTTAAATATTTGCGGTTAGCTATGTACATAACATACGGCATGCATTATTCAGTAAGTTATGTGTTTTCAACGAACGTAAAAAGTTATTAATTGTTTAACAAATCATTTCTTGTCCTTTTTCAAATGGCAGCAAATGCTTTTTCACTTTCTAAGGGCTGAGTTTTCCAAAGCTACATAGTTTTATCCCAAGGAATAATTTTGAATTTTTGATAGTTCTTCCATACAAAATTTGTCAGACTTCAATTTTATTCCACGAGTAAAAATTATCTGTCCATTGAAAAATCAGCCCTTAATTTTCAAAACATCAGTCATCGTTAAATTGAGGATAATGGTGATTGCGAGGTGTTTAATTTGTGTTGTGATTGGCAATGGTAAATGTCGAGTCAAACCAAATTGTAGGCACAATATAGGTTTTTGTGGTTTGAGAGAAATTAGGTCATTCCCAGAAGCCAGTCGGCAAGGAGGAACTTTATTAATATTATATTCCATTCATTATAATACAGTTTAAAAATAATTGAAATAAAATACGCCATTGTTTATCAAGTTTTCCTTCCTTGTTTGAAACTGGAAATATAAACAAGAAGTCAACAATTATTAAGGTTTTGGGAATTTTACAGTAATTCGGGTTGTGTGGCTGTTGTAATGTTGTGTAAACAGTAAACTTCGAACTAAAGTCATGACGAATGATCGCATTGAATTATCTAAGTTATTTACACAGATCTAGTGGAATGCAGGCGCCACTTGAAGCCTAGTCCACAATACATGATTAGTCACGCTTTTGTTTTAATTGCACTGGACATACCTACACTTATTACTAGTTATTACGAACAAAGCCATTATTTATGTCATTGTGGAAAACAAGAACGAGTAAAACTTCACAAGATGCATTACGTTCATCATTGCTTAATTTATTTTTCAAACATTTTGCCACATCGATGACGTTGTTGTTGCATAGAACAGGAGCAGATGCACCAATATTGCACCTTAAAATTAAAGCGATACGGTTGACTTTTAACTACACGTTTCAATTTACGTGAGTGCACTCGTCCTCGCAAAAACGGCACCGGTAGAATTTTTATTTGCGGTTCCCACGACACGTACTTCTGTAGTTGTGGTATGCGCTCTCAATAACAATAAGTATCAACTTCAATCTATATGTATTAAGAACAACTTAATACATATATATGTATGTAGATTGAAGCTTGCCATAGTTTGAAGGGCTGTTAACGGTTAGACCAGAACAGCAATTCCCGTTTTTTTTAAGAATCAATGTCAGTCAGCAGTCTACATCTGAAAAAATCCTCTAATTTACCGACATGTTTGGCACTAGAAGGTGGCTGAGATGAGATTTTGCGACTAGACTTTTGAACGGTTTTAATTAGGGGAATTAGAGAGGTCTAATTTCCGTAATTAGCCAAAGAGGACATTCTTGACCAAACACTCTTTTAGCGAAAGAGCGACATACCTTAGATGAATCCATAATTATCCATATTACCAGGTGTTCTAAGTGTGAGTTGTTCACGCTATATCATGTACTGCATAATGTGTTCGTCTCGTACTTGTCGTTATGTTAATTGGTGCCTGTTTGACTCTCCTACATAAAAGTAGGGTTACTGCCTACTGGCTCTACCTGTTTCTTAATTGCAGCACTCTTGAAGCATGTCGCAAAGGAAATGTAGGCAAACTGCTTACGTCCTTTTCCGCCGTAAGTGAAGAGCAGGTTTTAACGTGCAAGTTTTAGTTTTTTACCTCCTATATCCCGAGCCTCTTCAAAGTGTATTATGTCTAGAAGGTGGTGAGCTCTGTTTTGATTGGCAATTATCTAAAATGCATTAACACATCTTAAGTCTGGATACAAGTCTTGGTACGAACGCGTTGACCGTGAAAATAACCCAATATCCCCCAGTTCCCAGTTCAGTAGGTCATACAAGGCGCGGAGCTGTATCGTTTGGACTTCAAAAATAGGTCATCATGCACCCTGCACCCGGTAGGGTGCAGGGTGCCCCGGGTGTAGGGGAGGGGGGGGGGGGGGGGGGGTGGTACCCCGTGGCGCCCAGAACTTGGTGCATCGGGAAAAAGTCAAAGTGAATATTGATTGCGGTAAATTATTATTATAGTATTTTGAAAGTGAAATAACCCTGTAGGTATGAGTATCAAGACACTTCCAAATCTCACCTTATTTCAGCTTACTGAAACATGGTTCTTTATTATTCTTAGTGTTAGTATTAGAGTGTTAATCAGTCTATCTTACGGTTACATCAGCAAGTAAAAATAATGTGTAATTTTTTTTTTTGTGTCCAAAATAGTTTAACGACAGGAATGAATTTCCATAGATTACTCAATCATTATGCTTGTTGATATTTAGAAATCTTTAAAATGTAAGTTAAAAAGAGATATAATATATTACGACAAAGTAAAGTTTCCAGTTTAGAATCTGTCTGTAGACATTTTAAGCAATACTTATACAATGGGTAATATTTTCGACATTTTTAAGCAAAAACTATTGCTTCAATCTTTTGCAGGACAATAACTGATTATTGTAAAAAATCTTACTTTTCTGAAAAAGCTGAAACTCAGTCAGTTTCATCATAACGTAATCGCCGTTGTCAGTAATGGACACATCCGGTCAAAGACATTAATATTTTAGCTGACGTTGCGGATTTCCAATATTCAGTCACAATGATTTGCATATTTCATCATGAACACAAGGTGTAGATAATTTGCAGGTGTATATTCAGCTGTATGGAAACCGTAAAATGTGGTCGTAATTAAATAGGTATTCGGCACGTTTACACACACAAGACCTCTCGTTACACGTACCTTTTAAAACAATCTTCCCATCGTTTTGTTTGGGAAACTTGCAAAACATCACTTCTCAATATAAAAAAAACAACTGTAAGAATATTATTCTCATGGATATATTAAAATAATACTGTCATCATTGGCATTAATTAATTGCAAACAAAATTTTAATTGAAGTGTGTATTTATCATGAGCTTTACATAATTATAAGTAAACGATTTCGTTTATTATTTTTCAATTTGATTAGTAAGCTGTTGAATAAGCGTTCTCACTACACTTATTTAAGAGCTTACTAATCAAATTAAATAAAGCAATTTAATTCTTTATGTCTGCTGACGTAAGAAGAATCAACAATCAACATAAATAATTAATAGCACCCACGAATTCAAATTAAAAGAAACTATTTTTTTTAACGTGACTTCGCATACAAACGTATTGCACCCGTGCACCCTTCCTCTTCTGCGGAACGAAGCCTCCAAATTACCATGTTTATTTCTATCTTTAGTGAGAGAGAGCCTTCAATCAGAGGGTCACCTGTCAATCAAGCAGTCATTAAGGAGGAAGCGCTAAGGTAGCCCGCGAAATTCAATTTTCTTTGACCAGCAAATTGCACAAACGTAAAAAGAAATGAATTTCGCGGGCTACCCTGGCGCTTTCGCCTTAAATCATAAAATGCTATAACAGTTTTTTTTTTCAAATATCATATTATGAATTAATTGTGTTATTATCTGCGCATAATGTAGTGCATGCTGTGCTTTTCTGTAAGTGATGAGGCGCTTAGACTTAAGCTTGCAGTCTACAAATTATAAAGTAACAGTATACTCATTGTTGAAAAGCGTAATAAATAAATAAAGAAATAAAATTGGTTAGTATGACAATTTCATTCGCTTCCTTTCATCTGATACCCGTTTACTTTTTACCATCAAAAATCTTCCATTGATACCGAAAACAAATCACCGTGTTTAATAAAGCACAGGTTACAAAAAAGTTGCAACAAAAGGCCCAAAATATCACCAGGAAAGTCGTCCGTTACAAAGTCGTGTCCAATTTACTTTAATTATCATTTCGCGTGGTCTTAGTATTCTCTGCGGCCATTAACCAATGTTACACGTGCAATACCCGGCATCATTCTCGTGTTTCGGTATAATTAGTAGAAAGAGGCGATGATTTCAGCCAATTACTATAAGATTCTTAATATACATGTATATAATGTCGAAACTCTCATTATTATCAATGTTTTGGTGTCAACTCCTCGATGAAATAAGGTTCTTTTTATTATAAGTTAGAATAGGTTCAGGCGATCATCATCATCATCAGTAACACGCGCGTTTTCAGCGTTCACAACAGAAAGCACGTGATACATACTGCCGTCTTAAGAGCGTTTACGCGGTACGGCATTTCATACAAACTTTTAAGCCCTTATTTTTCGAAATGAATGAACCGATTTTAATGAAACTTCATACACATAAGCAGGATACAAAGGTCTAAAAAGTTACTTAAGAACATTTTCGAAATCTGGGGGCACGGGAGTGCCCCCGCCAAGACCAGCCAAGCGAAGCGCAAGGACACTACCTACCTTTTCTCGAAGCACTTCGTCGTATTTTTGAACCCTCTTAACTTGGGTTTGGATTATACCAGATAAACAAAATTTTCGGAATATGATGCCAGTGGTTGACTTATTAAACCTATAAAGTTTCAATTGCATAGCTCTTATACTTTAGATTTTATTGATATCTAAAATACCCCGATTTCGTCACTGACTCACTGACTGATGATCATCAAAATTCTTAAGGTACTTCCTGAAGTCCTAGAAAGCTGAAATTTGGTATGTAAGCTAGTAATAGTACACAAACAACAAAAAAATATTAAAACTTGAAACTTTTACCCCCCAAAAAAAAAAAAAAAATCCGTAAATTTTGATGCTAGAGGTCTGAAAATTTATATAGGGGGTCCTTGTTATAAATAAACCCCAAAAAAAGAAAGAAAAAATGAACAACAGCAAAAATACTCGTATAAATATCATAAGCAACTTACAAAAAGAAATGAAATCCCACAAAAACATTTCATGTTAAATGTTGCCAAGACGAGACCATGTAGCTCGCACTGTCAAAAAGTAATCAGATCTCATGTAGAGCCAAGCTTCTAACTCTACACGCCCTAACTCTACAAGGCCTGACTTCGCAAACTCTACACCTTAGTCAAAATAATATGGCTTGGCCATTTCGCTACATTCACATGGGCGTAAGGTGAAAAACTCTCATACTATTAATGGTTCTTGTAGTAACGAAACGGCCAAACCAGATATTTTGACTAAGGTGTAGAGTTTGCGAAGTCAGGCCTTGTAGAGTTAGGGCGTGTAGAGTTAGAAGCTTGGCTCTACATGAGATCTGATTACTTTTTGACAGTGCGAGCTACATGGTCTCGTCTTGGCAACATTTAACATGAAATGTTTTTGTGGGATGTCTTATTTAAAAAAAGATAATTGGAAATCTCTGTTTCTATGGGAAATTTAAAATCGGTCTAATTTGGCTGTAACACTTATTTTTCGAAAATGTTCTTAAGTAAATTTTTAGACCTTTGTATCCTGCTTATGCGTATGAAGTTTCATTGAAATCTGTTTATTTATTTCGAAAAACAAGGGTTTGAAAGTTTGTATGAAATGCTGTACGGTGTAAACGCTCTTAACGTAAAGTGCAATAACTAGGTTAAATCTGATTTCGAGAAAAACGTGGTTAAAGATTTTTTTTGTTTTGTGTGTATCTCCATCACTATATTATGCTTAGTATTAAAACCGGCAACGTCATAGATTCGGAAAAAGTGTCTAAAAAGAATATTTAGATCTCATTCTGCAGATTCCAATTATGTACTTATCTCAATTTGGGGCAAAACTCGAGTTATTGCACTTTTCGTAAGGACGGCAGCACAGAGAACTTGAGGTGCATGTCCGTTGCGCTATCTATGGTGTAAAAATAATGAGCGGTCAAAATAATAATGAAACCGATGAAGTCGAGTGATCGTCTGAACCTGCTCAAAGTTACCCAGGCGAAGATACAGCTGGCGGGCGATGAGGCGTGTAATAGATACCTTTTTGTATAAGGTCAGTGACCGAGGCGACCGGAATGACACTACGAAAAGTTATTTGAAATTGGGTTCGTTTAATAAGAATTGAGCATAATGTGATTCTTTTCGTAAATAAGCTCCGTTCGGTGTCAATAGACTTTTGTAAGTCACAATAATCTTAAGGAAGGATGTTCAAAGTCGCTCGTAAAATATTGAATACTAGCAGCGCCCCGCGGTTTCACCCGCGTAAGTTTCGATCCCGTGGGAAAATCGGGATAAAAACTATCCTATGTCCTTTCCCGGGACTCAATCTATCTCTATACCAAATTTCACCTAAATCCGTTCAGCGGTTTAAGCGTAAAGAGGTAACAAACAGACAGACACACTTACGCATGTATAATATTAGTATGGATGTTTTTCTTTTCAAATCGATAAATACATTATGATTATGACTGCCAAGTCCCAATTTGACGGTCCGTCTGAGCAAGCAGCAAGCACGCAAGCTGTAGCAAAGTAGAGACTAAAATAAGAAGTATTTATTTTCAGTAGAATTTGTAAGAATAAACTGGAACAGAATATGGCCTACTCCTACTGTATACATTAAACAAAGTTACATAATACATGCAGTAACAGGAAACAGTTTTTATCCAAACAATGTTCCGTACTTGCGTAGTTTGTTATTGTAATAACAAAATAAACAAGGTACCTACTGTATTTTTATTGGCAATAATACATTATTAATCAATCTCTTGTCTAGATCAAGACCGATATGTTAGCACCAAAGCCTCGCCTACAATCGCGCCACACCTTGAGTCAAAACCTTGCGAATAAGAAATTTTATTTTTTACTAGAAGCGCCCCGCGGTTTCAACCACATAATTGTCAATCCCGTGGGATTACCGGGATAAAAACAATCCTATATCCTTTCCTGGGACTCAAACTATCTCTTTACCAAATTCCATCTAAATCGGTTCAGCGGCCGTGAATAGGTTACAGACACACACTTTCGCATTTATAATATTAGTATGGATTCTATACCTAAATAATTATAGAGATAATCTGAATAAATTCGCAAATAGTAGGTTAATCATTTGTCCACTTTCACGTGGGCATTAAATATCGTAGTTTCCTATCTTACCTACCCACGACATAAACCGCTTTCTAGGCGCCACAAGCATACTGCGCGGGCGCTTAGGCTATACTCGTGAGCTTTCATCAGCGGCCTAGCGACAAGAGATAGGCTAATTTGTATATTCATGGAAATCACAGCAACTGGTATTTATCCAGTAAAAGTTCAAGGTTTTAAGAGAAATTGCCAGGTTAACGTTGACGTCAAACGTTATAGTACGATGCCGAAGACAAGGCACAGCGTTTTCGAGCAATTACTATCCACTCAGTTATCTGGTGATGACTTTTCAACACGCTATGTTTACTGTGGATGCGATGCTGGAGAGAAGTGTCTGGGCGTTCACCGAGGAAAAGCCAAGACGGAAGAAGTTTGAATCATATTCAGCCGAGCTCTTAAGAATATGTATTTTTAAGGAGTATTTTATCAGGTAACGTCCGAACTCTGAAAGCACCTACTAATTAGCGACTACATAATTATATGAAAGCATTAAATGAACAAAGCTACCAATTAAGAAACTCACTTGGAACCCGGATAATGCCAGCAGATGCTGATGGCCACTTCGACCCCCGGAGTTCACAAAACGTGTTTTCACCATACCTGGTTTGCGGAAGATCGTTAACTGGCGACCTTTAGCTTTGTGATTCATAATGAACATTGATCCGCACGGCTTTTGTTGAGGAGCCATTCATTATTGAACAGAACTTTCGCTTTTGCAGGGAATTAGAAGCTGATTGTAGAATAAGGAGTAAGTTTTAATTAACTCTTGTTAGTAAATAGAGGGCCCCGTTTTACATCCAGCCAAGATCTAAAAGCGTTTCAGAAACAGTCAAAAACCTGATAATATGAAACTAACAATAAGAAACATCAAAAAATAAACTTTCTCAGGTCTGCTGGAAGAAATTTCTTAAGAAATAAGCAGTACCTTTGGAATGTCGTATCTGTATCCATTTTACTGTGTATACATAAATAATAAAATAAACTTGTTTTATGGAAATCAACTAAACGCAAAAGTTTTAGTGCACATGGCTTTCTGAGTGACTCATGTATCTGTTGATTTAATTCAAGGATGTAGGTATCCGAAGGATTCATGTGTGAACTTGGAGATTATTTATTCAACGTAAATAAATATTATGTTAAATTTTATAATAGGTCGAATTAATATTAAATAGTTGTGACATACTAAAATCATAGATTCTATAACTATTTCGCAGAGGATCTATCGGCGGAGAAATTTATCTTCACCTAAAAGAAAATAGACACTAAAATTAAAAACTTCCTTTAAATTTTTTGCGTTATCACTTCAGTGTTTCTGAAAACTTGTCGAATGATTGTAAGAACTCATAAGATGTGAGAAAAAAAACACAGTAGGAAGTATTTAGGACTTAAAAACATGTAAATTACTTATCGGTCAAATATTTTTTATCTTGTACCAACTGGTATGTAGTGACGTCAAAAATAACCAATTATTATTAGAACTAGAAAAACAAAACTTAATCAAGAATATTCCGTAACGCATAGATCAGCGATATTATCGCCGTGTGATTGCTAACACAATAATCTGATTTATAGCACAGGTAAGTATAAATTTATAATGCCAATGTCAATTACTTGAAACGGCTTCAAGAATTCAATACGGCTACTGTGTAATTAGAATACTATTTTTATAGTTGCTAATAGGCGCCGTTTGTTGACTAGGTAACTGCAAGAACTGCTGTAAAAACTAAAGATTGGACTAGAATAAATAGATCTGAAAGTAAATTGAACGCATTTTATCTTGCTTAAGTACTTCTTGCAATCTCCATTTCCATTGCATATTGACTGAAAAACTTGCAACGTCAGCAGCCGGCAAAGTTTTGAGTCACAGCTCTTTTAATTAAGTTCCATAACATTCAAGAAACATCGCTAACTCTTGTCTCAGACTCACAGCTCTAAGTGGTGAAGCAAAAAATTACAGGTATCTATACCAGTTGGTAGTTAGTCTGCTGAAATCTGTTAGCAACACAAATCCGACGATAGTCGGTGCATTTATATCGGTTCGTTTCCATTACGTTCCTATCTCTTCAATGCGCAGAAGCAACTTAGCTATTAATACTGATTGATATTAATATTATCTTATCATATTTTCCTTAATTAACTCTTCTAGATTCTTGATCTTTGCTTCTTAGGTTTCCGTAATTACATACTGTTTATCAGTTATGTAGATCGTTTTATCTTCCTCGGTTGTATTTGCGTCTGCACGATTATAAGCTTTAATTCAGTTTGAATAGAACCAGCCCAATGACGATTCCTGATGAATTGAACCCATCGATTGAAAGGTTAATCGTTCGGAGATTAAAGCTCTATTGATTTCAATGTTGCTGTTTAATAGACCAAGGCCGATGGAGCAGGCTCAAACATGCACTTGACATCAAACTAAATGAACTTCGCGTGAAGATTCGTGTGAAGAAGGTCGAGATATTCTGAATATGTTCGAGAAGCCGTTCAACGAATGGATGCTTTAGTCATTATGAAGTCATTTTTTTTAGAATTATAAAAATAGAATTGCTTAATATTTATATATTTTCATGTAAATGCTTGTTCACCTTTATAGATGGACGATTTCGTTGCATTATGTTACCAACTTTGTAAAGTTCAAATCTATTCAAGACCTTCGATAAGGACGTTGTGTCCAAAATGTACAAATAAAAAAGAAGTTAAAGGGCAATAGAATTACTTTTTATTTGTTTTAAGCGCACGACATTCATCAACTTATCCTACATGCCTACGGCCCATTTAGGACGACTTGCAGAAAATCATAATAAATTATAGATTTGCATATTTTTAATGGCTATATTTGGAGTTTGGATTAGGTATTCAAAATGTTACATGCGTCATTAATTTTCTGGATCAGAACCAATTACAAAGTTCTAAATTATATTAATGAGTATCAAAGACTATCTTCATCTGCCTTGTCACCGACCTTACTGATTTCTCTTTAATCGAATTAATATTTCATTCCAATGTAGCAAAGACGATTAGTAATATTAATATTAGATAGAAACTCTGAACATTTACTTATTTTCACAGATATTCCGAGCCGTGCTATTTCTCCACTATTGGAAGCAGAGTTGCAGGCTCGCAGTTCACCTAATCATATCGTTCTAGACCACTTTCACCTATCGAGAACTGCGGAAGCGTTGGAGCCGCGTCAAATCGATTCACTCAGTATTCGTTCAAGTTTCATTTCACGTCTCGATGATTCTATTTAAACCTTAGTCAATTTACCGGTAAACTTTTAAATAAAACCGTTAGTTCGGTACTAAATCTTGGATCAAAGAAGCTAGAGACGACCTTTTTGTGCGAGGTTTATGAAAAGAATCAGTCGGAACTCGGAAGTGTAACGATGGAAGGTGGACTAGAACTCCATACAATAAAATAATCCATAGAATGGAAGTGATAAAAACGGGACAACAGTTTCAGCAGCATAAGTAGGAAAGGTTTACAAAAAATTAACTAGATGCTTTTTGGTGACACAGTTTTGTAACCTTTATCTTGAATTCTTGATTGTTGCTATATTTAAAGCACTCAACTGGCACAACGCAAAGCGCCCTACTTGCAGCTCTGCCCTTCTGGTAACGGCAGACAATCGTGACGGTACCTCCATACTTATCATAAAAGTAAACGACCAGCCATTCTCAAGCACTGTGTCGGATCAAAGCAATTTATCTCATACAGCAGAACAAAACGGACTGAATGAAGTTTCTCAATAATAAGTACCAGAGTACGCTTTTAATACGAAAGCCAATAATAATCTTCATTTAGGCCAAATGGACTGCAAGAAATAATGTAGTTAAAGTTTTTAAAGCTCAAATTTAAAAGATAGTGTTTAACAAAAAAAAAAGTGAATTGCCAATTGACTTCAAAACATGATACGATAATTACTGACATGAATGAATGTAAATACCTAAATTGGCGACATGCTTGATACGCTGTCAAAGTAAAGAAGTGACAGGCAGTAATTATTTAATGAAAGAAACGTTGGATGGTTTGTGTGAAAGAGGATGATTTTGCTAGAAAGTGGAGGAATACTGAAACGACGACGGCTAATCTATACATATAAAATTCAAAGTCCTGACTGACTGATATATCAACGCACAGCCTAAACCACTGGTCCTAGAGTCATGAAATTTGGAGTGTGTGTTCTTTGTGAAGAGTAGGCATCTACTAAGAAAGGGTTTTTCGAAATTCCACCCCTAAGAGGGTCAATGGGGGGAAGGTGAAATTTCACTCGGACGAAGTCGCGGGCAGAAGCTAGTAGAAATGTATAATAATAATAATAATAATAAATTTATTAATGCTTCAGTATACAAAAAGGGGTATAGTGTTTGGAGCCTCCTTTTAAGCAAACAATGCCTGTGTTAGGAGACTCCGCTCTTCCATAGTACAGCATTTTTACTTATTCTAGTTAACAAAACCGTATAGGTACTTAAAAATAATATTGAATAAAAATAAAAAATTAAAATTAAAATAAAAAAAATAAAATAAAAGTTAAAGTAAGATTATGGATGTTAGTGAGAGTATGTTTGTTTCGAGTGTGAACATCTGTGCGTATTCTGTTTGTCTGCGAGAGTGTATGTGAGAGTGTATGTGAGAGTGTATGTGAGAGTGTACGTGAGAGTGTATGCGAGAGTGTATGTGTGAGTGTATGTGAGAGTATTTGTGAGAGTGTAGGTGAGAGTGTATCTAGTGCTTTATGTGCTCCAAAAGTGCCTCCGTGTCATCGTATGTAAGTGTCTTTATCCAGTTGGTTATTGTTTTCTTACATTCATAACTTCTTTTTGTGTATATGTAAATAATTTTATTAATTTTGTTATATAGTTGAGCAGACCGTTTATTCAATTGCCTACTGGCAAACATAGTCTTAGTCTGTGGAATTTGTGCAACAATGTCAGTCCTCCTTTTCCGCAGTAAGTTTTGATCATAGGGCAGGGTTTTATGTTTTTTTAAGACTGTTTGGATAATATACATTTTTCTTACGGAAAGTAGATCGCTAATTTTGTATAAGGTCTCAGTAGGAAATCTTTTATTTTTAAAATACATAATCTTTATCAGAGCTCGTTGGGCTCGCTCCACGTCAATAAAATTCGTTTTCGCTGCACCACCCCAAATAGGGATGCAATATAACAAGACAGACTGCACCAAAGCAATGTAGATCTCATTGAGAACATTTCTTGTGGGGTCTCGTTTACTGGTCATACTTTTTGGAATAATATGACGAAGTGTTTTAAAGATCCAACTTAATCTCCTAACCCTATTTGAGACCTGTTCAAGATGTGGATACCAGGATAACCGCTGATCGACTATCACCCCTAGATATTTAGTCTGTGTTACTTGTTTAATGCATGAACAATTGCAGTATCTATTATTAGTATCTCCACACGTGTGTATTCTTAGATTGAGATCCTCAGCTGGTTGACTACTTTTGTTAATACTAAAACATATGTAATTGGTTTTTGATGTATTTAAAGTGAGCAGGTTATTATTTAGCCAATTTGCTACTTGTGCCATACCCATCTCAGCTTTGAGTTTTACATCTTGCCAGGAGTTCCCAGTAAAAACCACAGCAGTGTCATCGGCGTAAGAGAAAACTTTTGCATTTTTGATATACATGTTGCAGAGATCATTCAGATATACCAAGAAAAGTGTAGGGCCCAGTACGCTGCCCTGGGGAACGCCGTATGTGACTTCAGCGTCACTACTGGTCAGTTTACCCACCTTAACCCTTTGCTTTCTAGACAAGAGATAGTCTTTGAGCAATTTCAGCGGGGTTTCTCTTATCCCAATCTTTTCCAGTTTGCTCACAAGGACAGGGACAGAGACGGTGTCAAAAGCTTTTTTAAGATCCAGGAAAACAGTCAGGCATTTATTACCAGTATCAAGTTGTTCAGTTACTAGAGAACTCAGTGCTGTAACTGCATCCTCTGTGGATAAGCCTTGTCTAAAGCCAAACTGGGAGGGTGATAGTAAATTAAATTTAGAAAGATATTTCATTAATCTATTATTTATTAATTTTTCCAGTATTTTTGAAATGGATGGCAAAACAGATATAGGCCTGTAGTTGTTGACATCATCTCTGTCCCCCCCCTTGTATACGGGAGTTATAATGGAATGTTTCAGTAGGTCAGGGAAGATGCCATTTTGAAAGCAGAGGTTTGCAAGATGAGTTATTACTGGAACGACTTCCTTTCGTGCGTGTTTTAGAAATTTTGTCGATACGTTATCCCAGCCGGGGGCACTATCAGATTTAAGGCCCATCAAGATTCGATCAACTTCTGTGGGGTCAGTATCGAGGAGGACAAAAGTATTGCATTGTACTGGTAGTTGATTTATAGAGTCATTATTACTAGGCCGAATTTGCTCAGCCAATTGCTTACCAATGTTGGCGAAATGATAGTTGATAAAATTGACTGATTCAAGAGGAGATGACTTGATATTTAGTAGTTCAGAGTTGTGATCGTGTGGTTTACTGGAATAAGTGATGTTTTTTATGTTTTTCCAGAGCAGCTTATTATTTGTAACAGATCTGGCTAGTAATTCCCTTTCATATTTACGTTTTAGTTTTTTTATCAAATTGTTACAGAAATTCCTGTATCTATTGTACGTTATCTTTATAATATCATTGTATGGATCAGATTTATGACGTTTTTGTAACTTATTACGGTTTCTTATACATCGTAATATGCCATTAGTAATCCACGGTTTAATAATCTGTTTACTATTTGCTAAGGTGCGGGTGGTACTGCTGCTTACTAAAGTATTAGTGAGTTTATTTAAGAGAAGGTTAGTCAGCAGATTTGGATCATTGCAAAACAATAGTTCCGCTAGATTTTTTTCCTGCAACGCTTTCAGCGCCATATCAAAATCGGTAATAGTAGCAGTTCTTTTTGGAGTGCGGGTGTTTTTTAGTTTAGACAGACATAAAAATGTTGTAAAGTGGTCAGTGATAGAGGTATGAAGTACAGCAATAAATGCTGATATCTTCTTTTTATCAATTTTTAACATGAAATGATCTAGACAGTTTCTTTCTCTAGTGGGTAGTATATGTCCAGGTAGTATTCCATACAATGACAACATATTAAGATAACTGTTCCTATTTCTATGCTCTTGAGATGATTCTATTTCTTTAGGTTTAATATTTATATTTATATCTCCCGCTAGAATAATGCTTTTGTGAGAGTTTAGTGTATCCAGGTAAGCACTAAGAGAGTTTATGAAGCTATCAGTGTTAGTGTTTGATGGGGAGCGGTAAGTACATAACACAATGTTATTAAGAATGTCCAGTTGAAGGCATGAGGCTTGTGATAACTCTATTTCCTTAACTTTTGGGTTCAAGGATTGTTTTACATACACAACTACCCCATCATTTTGGTTTAGCTGCCGTTTAGTACTGTAGGACTCATAATTTTTCAGTTGCGGAATAGGTTTGTTAGCACTTAACCTACATTCCGTCAATATAATAATATCTGTTACTGGAAAAGTTGACAAGTTAATTACAAAATCATCAAAATTACAATAAATGCTTCTTATGTTTTGGGAAATAATAGTAAGGTCGCTTTTGTTAATATTTATGTGTCTGCTAAGCTCTGAGATCCCGCATTCGACTGTACGGGCAATTTCGATATTATCTATATCGGTTATAGTTATTAGTGCGTCATTCATTTAACGTTTTTGTGAGTAGAATAGACATTTCTTTAAGATAAGTGTTCAGGTTATTTAGAGTAACTTGCCGAAGCTTATGTATTATTTTGATGATTGGGCCCATCATGGTAGGTTTTAGGTTTATGTAAGTGAATGTGTAGTTATGGAAGAACAAGACATATTGTGCCAACTGAATAAATTGTTATAGAGCAGAACAGTGATTATAATAAGTAAAAGAAGTGCGGAGTCTCCTAACACGGGCGTCATCATGCTTAAAAGGAAGTTCCAATCATAAACTGATGTAAACTAGTTGGTACAGAAATAAACATTTTGTATTGTAAGTATAAGTAATTCGTTGATGTAAAACTGTAATTATTTACCTACTAGAACTATAACATCAATGAATGTTCTATTAGCTTATTAGAATATGTCATTCGTTTATGCTTATTTTTATTGTCATCATCTTCCTGCCCTTATCCCATTTTTACTTGGGGTCGGCGCAACACGTTTTCTTCTTCCATTCTCCCCTGTCAGCCGTCACGCTATCATTCACTCCCTTCTCTTTCATATCATTCCCCACACAATCCATCCATCTTTTCTTCGGCCTTCCTCTCCCTCTCCATCCATCAACATGTATATTCATTACTTTTTTAGTCACATGCGTTTCATCCCTTCTCATCACATGCCCATACCAAGCCAAACGATTTCCTTTCAACTTTTCTGTCACTGGCGCCACTTTCAAACTTCCTCTTATATACTCATTTCTTACTTTATCCATTCTCGTCACTCCACACATCCATCTCAACATTCTCATCTCCGCTGCATGCAATCTTTTTTCATCCGTCTTCTTCACGGCCCAACATTCAGACCCATAAAGTACGACAGGCCTTATCACAGACTTATAAATTTTCCCCTTTAACTTGAGGGGCATCCGTGGGTCGCAAGTTGTTCCTGTGACCTGTCGCCATTTCATCCATCCTGAGTTGATCCGGTGCGTTACGTCTCGGTCTACTTCGCCATCTCCTTGGACAAGCGACCCGAGGTACCGAAAGTCGCAGCAGATCGGTAAGGGCGTTCCGGCGAGAGATATCGGCACAGGACTGGAGAGACCGCCAAAATCGCAAAACAGGTACTCGGTTTTG
The DNA here is from genome assembly GCA_916614155.1 of Mesoligia furuncula. Lineage (NCBI taxonomy): Eukaryota > Metazoa > Arthropoda > Insecta > Lepidoptera > Noctuidae > Mesoligia > Mesoligia furuncula. The sequence continues at coordinate 5,646,088 of OU744804.1, forward strand.
GTCCGGCTTACTCTCAGGCCAACGGTCTCGAGTCTTTCCCACCACACCTCCAATCTGCTCTGGACCTCTAAGCCGTTCTCGCCAACCAGCACAATGTCATCGGCGAACAGCATACACCAGGGAGCCTCTTCTTGGATATCTGATGTAAGAGCATCCATTATCAGCACGAAGAGGTACGGGCTGAGTGCTGAACCCTGGTGCAAGCCGACAGCCACATCGAAGCTGCCAGTAGTGCCCACTGCAGACCGGACTTGGGTACTGCATCGACTGTACATTGCTCTGATCAACTGCACATACTTCCCTGGCACACCTTTCTCCTTCAGCGCCCACCACAAAACTTCACGAGGCACTCTGTCGTATGCCTTTTCGAGGTCAACAAATACCATGTGCAAGTTTTTATGCGCACCTCTGTATTTTTCGCACAGCTGGCGAATGGCAAAGATGGCATCTGATGTTCCTCGACCAGGCATAAAACCGAATTGGTTTTGCGAAATTTCACTCTCTTCTCTCAGACGCCTTTCAATAACTTTTTCCCAAGCCTTCATACTATGTGACATTAGCTTTATTCCTCTATAGTTGTTGCACTCCAGCACATCACCTTTGTTTTTAAAGATGGGCACCAGCGAACTGTTACACCATTCGTCAGGTATGGCTTCTTCCAGCAACAACTTATTGAAGAATAAAGCTAACCACGTCCATCCATCTACCCGTAATAACTTCCATACTTCAACTGGTATTCCATCCGGACCTATTGCTTTACCATTCTTCATCCCATTTACTGCTATTCTTACTTCATCCATACTAATCATTCTCACTAACCCCTCATTTTCTGGTCTATTCCCAAGCACACCACTCCAGTCATTCTCCTCATTCATCAGTCTTTCGAAATAGCTCTTCCACCTATCCTTAATTTTCTCATCATCCGAAAGAACTATTCCAGTTTCATCCTTTATACACTTTATCTGACAAATATCCCTCGACTTTCTCTCTCTAGCTCTAGCAAGCCGGTAAAGATGTTTTTGACCTGCTGGACTATCCAGTGTATCATAAAGCTTGTCCTGGGCTTTTGCTCTTGCTATGGCCACAGCTTTCTTGGCTTTTTTCTTTAGAGCATCATACTCACTCTTTTTTTCTGCTTTCAAACTAACATTCTCATCTTCAACACTCTGCCATTCCTTGAACTTTTTCTTCTTAGCCTGCAACACGTTCTGTATTTCTGTCGACCACCACCATGTATCCTTATCTATCGTACCCTTTCCTTTCGTCTCTCCCAAAATATCTTTTGCTGCACTCCTAATATACCCTGTCATTTCATTCCAGCATTCATTTACACTTCGATCATTCATGTCCCCCAAATATATCATTTTATCCACCACTCGCTCTTTAAATTTCTTCGCATAGTCATTCTTCTCCAGCATATGCCATTTTATTTTGGGGGGTGGTCGCTCTTTGTTGTTATTGAGCTTTATTTCCACAACCATTTCCATAATTAGTAGTCTGTGCTGTGAGACTAGATCTTCTCCCGGTAACACTTTGCAGTCTTTGATACGCTTTAAGTATTTGCGTCGTACCAGAAAGTAATCAATTTGCGTCTTGTGATTGCCACTTTTGTATGTGATTAGGTGTCCATCGTTCTTCTGGAACCAAGTGTTGGCTACTGCCAGATCAAATGCGGTAGCGGATTGAAGCAATGTCTCTCCCTCGTTATTTACGTTACCAAATCCCCATCCTCCATGCACCCTTTCATAAACCCCTCGCATTCTTCCCACATGTCCATTAAAATCACCTCCAACTATCAATTCTTCATGCACCGAAATGTTCGTTAAAACTGTGTCAAAGTCCTCCCAAAACTTTTCTTTCACCCTTTCATCACATCCCACCTGCGGTGCATACACACTTATTACATTCAGCATTACATGTTCTAACATAACTTTTACAACGATTAGTCTATCATTAATTCTTTTTACCTCCATCACGCCTTCTTTCAAATTACTATCTAACACTATTCCCACGCCATTTCTTTTTCCGTCACTTCCACAGTAGAAAAACTTGTATCCTTCACCGATTTCTCTCGCTTTCGTTCCTTTCCATTTTGTTTCTTGCAAACACGCCACATTTATTCGTCTTTTTTTTAATACTTCCGCTAACTCTCTTGCTCTCCCAGTCATCGTCCCAACATTCCAACTTGCAAACCTCAATCTCACTTCCCGGGCTCGCTTCTTACGTTGCCCCCGCCCGGGGTGGTGCAACAACCCTAGTCCTCTTCCCACAGGAGCCGGGTGCTGCCCCTGCGCGTCGCCTGTGGGGTACGCCCTAGCCCTATCGTGCATCATATTTTTACTCATCATGTTGCTAAAAGTTTTGGCAAAGTTTTACAGTCGGCCGCCTGCCTGACACCAACCCTCCTTGGGAATGCGATTGTTGATGGTTTACCCGCCATCGCGCGGGTGACCCAAAGTGCTATATGGTATGCATAAGGTCTGGAGCTCCCTTAGTCAAATAGTCGCCTCTTACGACACCCATGGGACGAGATGGGGTGGTCCTATTCTTTCTCCGGGACCGACACGGTATAATGCTTATTTTTATTGTAACATTTGCAAAGAACAAATTTTGGTGTCAAAAATAAATAAACATAAAATTAATGACGCATTTGGAACCAATTAATGATTGTGCAAAAAACAAACACTAGTGCGCCCACTCATGAACACAACAATGCTTGAATAAAAGGAAAACAAAGAGTCGTATCAGCTGCTTATCATCGTGACCAAGTTGTAGAAGCTAAGGTAGGGTAACGTGGTTTCCTCCGTAGACAATGATATACTAATAAAAATATCATTGTCCGTAGATTAGTTAACCAATCAATTTCTATTGAAACTAAATCATAGAACGATTTTGGAATCAGGGCCCTGTTGCGTTGGTTAATAAATAATAATGATAAACTCGATTAAATGAAAGAAAGCAAATCAACAACCAAGATTTGTGTTATATGAGAACATAATGTATAATTAAGCAACCTAATCCGTACCTTGGCACAAGCAGTAACTATTAGGACATATGAGCATTAATCAAGGTTGTCAAGGTCCAATCGATAAATAAACTCTTCCGCGATGATGTTCTCGGTCTCCCTTACGCTTCATACATTATTACACGTGCGAGTGAAAGGACAATAGTGTGTGAGAACTTTAGAAAACTAGATATGTAGTATTAGTACTCCTTTAAAGGAAAATGTAATTACTTGTTCTACCATTTATGGCAGTGAGTTATTGTGTTTGTAACGCGCGGCATTCGACAAGGAAACGAGTTTGTACGTCAAACGGTTTGTTGTGACCGGTGAGCCAACAGTTTCACTTCGACGCTTGAAAGGCAAAATTGACTAAGCGACATAGGGCTTCTATGTCGCTTAGTCAATTTTGCCTTTCAAGCGTCGACTTTTACTACGCCGACTCACAGAGACGTGTTTTGAAATTGGTTACTGCCTTACCACTATGGTTAATTAAAAATTCTTGAGGTTGTGGGAGGTGAATTCTTAATTTGTATTCGGTTGTTCCCTCTACGAGATACAACTGATACAACAATAAAAACTACTAGATCTAAGCCTGCGTCACGCCCGCTTGTTACGTTATATGTAACTCGATCTCCAAGCTCTGCTGGTTATTGATTTTATTGATTCCAAGAAGGTTACCGAACGATATCGGTCGGTATACATCGAGTTCGTGTCCATGTCAAGAGCGGAGTCTCCCATTTCGGTCATGGCACGCGCTCGCAGGTGCTTCCGCGGCCCACACATAGCTCGGTGACCTCCGTGACCGAGCAGGCTTATTTCCCACTGTGCATTGCACTCATATTTTAATGGCTGACTCAGTGGCTCTACTTTTTTGTTTGATTTGATACAAGAATAGAACAAAAAAACATCTCAACAACAACGTAGTTGGTGATGAGGATGACTCAGATTGTTGTTTTGATTTTAGTAATATTGTAAATGATAATAATATTGTAAAGGATAAAATATTTTACCATAAAGTTATTTTAATAAAAGTAAAGTGTAAAGTTACGTAATCCATTAATAAATAGTAATTAAGTTTGTTCAAAATTAGAAACCCAAACCCAATTCTAATTTCGTGCTATTTTTTGACGTCATACAAAACAAACAAAATCACAAAAATCTGTATTTTGTGTTAGAATTATACGGTGCATAGGTGAAGGATTAGTAACCCGTTATTACCTAAGCTTGCATGTACTAGTTCGTGTAGGTATAACGTAATTAGGATTATTGACTCTGTGATTGCATATTATGTACTTACCAACTGTTATGTACATATCTGCTTGAAACTTCATTATAATTATAGTAAACAACGTACATTTTAACTGTCCTATATTTACCACCAAAATATTATGACAGGAATCCGCCGCGTGCTCATTTAGTTAAAATTATCAAACAAGCTTAGTCACCCACCACACATAATTATTGAGATTATAAATGTGTGAAAACAAAATATTCAGTTTTGATAAATAACCAGTTTTTTGTATTAAATACATAAATTATACAGTGAAATTTCAATATATTTTCCGAAGAAAGTAATAGCAATATACTATACCTGAAGAAACGTAAACGGACATGGCCGGTCTCAACTTACCTGCAACAAGAGGAATGCACAAATTAAACTTCAACGTAAAAAATATGTAAGGAAAAAATACAGGTTTATTGAAAATAATTAAATAACATCATGATCTACACATCAAAGTCAGGTTTCTTTTCGAAAAGATGGCACGGCAGATATAGAATCTTAGAATACAGGTTTCGACAATGAAGAGAGCTTGTTTCAAACTTTTTGCAATCTAGATAAAAATAGATTTTTATTTCATCATAATTAACAGCTAAATGTTGCTTAATTAAATCAAATTGGCCCAGTAAGTCATCTGACGAGAATACGAGATCGATCGAAGCAGTGTAAGATGGCACCACGTATTCGCATTTTTTGTAACCAACCCATATTTTCAAGGTCACCAGCGAAGTTCTATTAACCAGATCACACTATATATCTAGTACTTTGATTGGTTTATAAAATACTAAACGTTTTAGCACAGAAAAAATCTCTTCTCTGTAAAGGAACCGGTCTTGGTCTCTTGGCCTCCTGTTGTTTCATCGCTAAACGTTTAGAAAGAAGGTCTCTCTGTAGTCGATCGTGGTCGGCTTCGGAGTTGCATCTGGAGCGGATGATCCGTCTCCACCGGGTTCTGTCCAGCGCATCCCTTACCACCGTGTAGAATTTAGAGGACGATGATTCCTTCATCTGATCGGTCCATCGTGTTGGTGAACGACCGCGCGATCGTTTGCCTTCGGTGTTCCCAACCACAATCAGTTTTTCCAAACTTTCATCGCCACTGAGTACTATGTGGCCGAAATAGGAGAGAATGCGTTGTTGACATATGGTCGACAAGCGGGTTTTTATTCGAAGTTGAGTTAAGATCGATGCATTGGTGCGTTTGACAGTCCACGGTAGGTATTCTCAACATTAGTCTCCAGCACCACATCTCAAATGCATCAATCCTTTGTCTTTCTCGGGCCAAATTCGTACACGTATCGTATACAGGAAGATAGGGAAACAAGGTAATTAACAAATATTAGGAATAATTTCTATATACTGTAGTCACGTACCTATAGTTAATCTTGTTCAGCGGAGGTAACCTAATTCGGTAAATTTCGCTCAATTTCCAACGAAGGTCGACCTTTCCTCCCACCTTATTCATGATATTCGCGGTAAATGTATATTTGAGTTGGAGTTAGAGGTCGCTAGAGACGGGATCGATGTACAGTTTGAGACGAAAATTCTGAACATATTGGATGATGATATCAAAGGTTCTCAGAATGCCAATATTTATAATATAGGTAGTACACGTAGAAGGTAAAGCACATGAAATATTCGATTTCCTTTAGCGGAAATTCACACATACTTTCGCATTTATAATATAATATTAGTATATTATAAATGCGAAAGTATGTCTGTCTGTTACCTCTTCACGCTTAAACCGCTGAACCGATTCAGATGAAATTTGGTATAGAGATAGTTTGAGTCCCTGGGAAGGACATAGTTTTTATCCCGATATTACCACGGGATCGACACTTGTGCGGGTGAAACCGCGGGGCGCTGCTAGTTATATATAATTTACATTTTTAGTTATCCAGTGTGGAAATCAGGTCAAAAGGTGCCAGTTTGGTTTGTAGTCTCCGACTACATCGTCATGCGGCGCCTCTTGCGAGTCTTGGCCCATTTTCAGCGATGCACATACGGTCTACTGGTGATGAATAGTGCCTCATTGTTAGCACAAAGCACTCATCACTCAGACTTACTTCCCTGATACGGGAACAATGCTGAACATTACTCTCAACAAATTTTTTATGCTCGCTCTTCCTACTTTGTATTTCTTAGTGATTGATCTCATAAACTTTATGGTTTCTCTGTAACAAGGTCAAGTTGTGTTGTAACATAACATGTGTTACGTTTCTTTTAGCAAAACGTCAGAAAAATAAACTGAAAGAATCTTCGCCTGAAATTTCTGGAAAAATGTTTGCGTCGTCGGCACGTCACGCGATGTTTCACGAGATAGTAGGTACATAGGCGCTTATGTACATTTTATGTCGATCGATACGAGTCCTTGGCATTGAAAACACGTTTGACCTTTTCCATTGTCACGAAGACTCAGTTTATTTTTATAAGAATGATCTTGAGAGATATATTTTTATAGATTTAGCGCCAGTATGTCATTTTAGAATGGAAACCGTAGTTTTCACTTGTAACTGGCGAAATTGTCTTTACATGAATTGAATTATTTCTTACTCAATAGCCTCAATAGATAGGGTAGGTGGTACATGGTTTAACATTGTATCTTTGATAACGTTTTGTAAACAACCTAGCATGTTAACCCAATACACTGTTATAATATCAAGATCCGCAAGCCATTGGTAATCAAAATTCAATCAAAGCGCCGAGACAAATATTTAATTTCAAAACACAATTATCGGCATTATTAATTTTCTAATAAAGAATTTTTATGTGCCCATAACAAAGTCAAGCATAGGGCAATGCATCCAATTGAGCAAGTAGCATTTAAAGGTCGGAACTGTAATTACATTACCATAAAATACTCCATCAAGCCATAACACGCTCTTCGTGCTTCACCATAAGGGCTACATTCGTGCTAAGTTAATTTTAAATAAGGCATTTAAGTCCTAAATTATGGTCTATCAGGATCCTGTATCTTCAAGCAATGTTCACGTTTGCCGTCTCTTTCGCTCCCCATTACAAGAAGCAAGACATGAGCATAATATTGACACCAACGGGTGTTATCTGTGAAATTATATGGATACCTATCTCGACGGTTTAATGTAATCTTCTTACTTCAGTATTCATAATATATTCTCAAAATAACATTATAGTAAAATAATAATATGTAAGTAAATAACGATAATTAATACCTAATTAATTAATAAAAATAACAAAATTATATCCTAACTTAACTAAAACTATTCAAAAACTAAAATATAGCGTCGAAAAATTCCTCCGCACCGCTGTCGACTGGTAATGTATCCAAGAGACTAGCAGCATTACCTCGTTGTATGGCAATGCTTAGCCTCTGGCCAAGGTAAAAGCCAGCTCTTGGATCACGGGAAGTGTCCATAAAAAGTAAAAGTAAAGTCATGTCAAGTTGTCAAGTTATTTTCAAACTAGAAAGTACAAATAAAAAAATAAATTAAAAAAACAACCGACTTCCAAAAAAGACTACAAAATGAAATAAAAAAAACTTTAATTTCGGAAGTCGATGTCGTTGGGTTCGCATTTTCGTTGTTTACCACATTGCCACCGACTTCCGAAAAGTTATTTTTCACTTTGTAGTGTCTTTTTGGAAGTCGGTGGTTATTTTTTGTAAAAAAGTTTTTATTTTCCACTTTTAAGTTGTACTTACCCCACACAAATTCGTATAACACTATTTGCTAAGTAAATATCAGTGACAGGAAGTTATTGTAACATCATCAATATAAACTAAGTGGCAAAAATACGTATTATTGAAACTAACTCAAAAACTACCCAAGCAAAGTTAATAAAATGTATATGGGACCACCCCTGTGGCATACCCTATCTATTAAAAATAATATTTGAAATCGATTTATAATTGCCGGAGATATCGCGTAGCAAATTGAGAACGTCCTCCTTTTTGAAGTCGGTTAAAAAGTAGTATACCCCACATGCTAGTCCTACAGCTATCACATGCTAAAAAAATATATATACATCAAGTATAGTTTATACGACATAGTTTGATTATACATGTATATAAATATAACAACAAATAATCAAGATTTTGTTCTTTAACCAAATATTTTGTCTGAATATTTTGTCTGTTTGTCATACAGTTCTCCTTCGGGCTTCATACACTGTTTATATCACATTAATATTATAAAGACAAACGTTTGTGAGTGCGAGTGTGTGTGTGTTTATATGTTTGTTACTTCTTCACGCTCAAACGGCTGGACCAATTTTGATAAAATTTTGTATGGAGGTAGCTGGATTAACATATAAGCTACTTTTGATGCCAATATTCCCACGGGATCGACATTTACGCGGGTGACACCGCGAGGCGCAGCTAGTTGAAATATAACTTCATAAAGCGTAGAGTAAAATTTTATCTCAAATTATCGATTTGTCCCTTTCGGCTCGTCTCTTCCAGTCCTTTAATTTCAGGAGCCAATCTGTCCTTTTGCGCAAATGTTTCGAACAGATAACATCTGGCCGCGAAACTGGATTTTTTGTGAATGTTGATGACTTTAATGATTATAATTCTGCAAATACATATTTGTTACGGCCGCGAATCATATTTTAATCAACGTACAACCTAATACTGACCAACAAATTGCAAAAAACGTAAAAAAAAATTGAATTTCGCGAGCTACCCTGACTGGACCGAAAATGAAAGAACGGAGACAGCTCGTTTGGTATAATATGATGGTATATAATTATAGAGATAATTTATAGACTCTCTTAGAAATTTATACTGACGTGGTCGTATCGCAATTATCGCAAAAGCTGTTATTGGCCAGTCAGAGGGTTATCAGTGTTTTCCATTTTATCAATGTATGAATTGACGCGATAAAGCGAATGGAAAGTTGTATCAATCGTTGATCACAAAGTATTGATTAACTTCTAACATGCAATTTTTAATAAAATCATAAATAAGCAACCGAACTTTTGCGTTGTGGGGTTTCTTTTTTTATTTGTATTGTACCAAAACATGTTTGAGAACAGGTCTTGAATATTCAGTCCAGCGTATACGATGAGATTCATGCCAACATCCCAGATTCGCAGAATTCGACGTAAACAAAGGTTCGCAATGTAATTATGAATCACGAATGTAATGGAAGGAAAAAAGGAAGTACGGAAGGGAAAAAGGAAGAAAATAATTGGCGGAGTCTGTAAGCTAAAGTAGTCATAAGAATTATATAAATACTCTTACAAAATATAACATTGCTTTACATTTTTGACACGGTTAGCGCAATAAGTAAGACGCAATCGATCAAGTTTTGCTACAGCAAAAATATGAGCACACTTCTAACTTTTTTGTTTTATCTTCTCCTAATATTGAATAACATAGCAGCATAATTGTAGTGTAGGTATTTCCTAATAATTTAGAGAACTTATTAAGTTTGTTTTCGCTTTACAGTGGCAAGATTTTCTCGAATTCGCCAAGATTTGTCTAAACTTTTCCGTCCTTGAACCTTCTGCAGCTCTACGCTCAATCGATAGTCCTGCATAATACTACGTAGCTCCAGAGCTACACTCGCTACGAGACAATTTATCGCCCGATCGTACAAAATAACTGGCACTCGACGCTATTTTTAAACTTCACTGAAACCGCATAAAAATCCATACTAATATTATACATTCGAAAGTAACTCTGTCTGTCTGTATGTTACCTTTTCACGCCAAAACCATTGAACATATTTCGATAAAATTTGTCAGAGAGATAGATAGTGTCCCGGGAAGGACATAGGATAGTTTTATATCGAGATACCTCGCGGGCGAAGCCGCGGGCGGAAGCTAGTATCTAATATCTTATCAAATTACTATCATATCTACTGTTAATCATTATCAATTTAGAAACGACCTTCAGAAATAATATTCCTATATTTTTTGTTAAAAGCACTAGCTCCTCATTATTGAGATCCTGTTAAAGGCAACAGAAATTATAATCATCCAACATTAAAACATGCAACAGGCTATTATTAAGTCAACGAACTCAATATTTACGCAGTAAGTATGTAAACAGGAAAACACCAACTTCACCGCATCGTTTGACTCACAACACAACACAATAGTATAATTTCAAATAGTGATTATGGCAATACGCCCGATCGTTTCATCATCATCATCATTTCAGCCGAAAGACGTCCACTGCTGGACATAGGCCTCTCCCAAAATGGGGAGGGTTTGCCATAATCGCCACGCTTGGCAGGCGGGTTGGCGATCGCAGTATGGTATGGTGGTGGAATGCATAGAGAACGCTGCTGCCCATTCTCCGGTTAGACCCTTAGTCGCCTTTTACGACACCCACGGGAAGTATGGGGTGGTGGTATTCTTTAAGTCCGGCACCACACAGACTACTCCCCGACCCGATCGTTTACTGTCTGTGAAAGAGACCCAACAGCACCTCATAAACGTCGCCAATTAAACAATAGAGGGAGTTGACAGCCTGACTGAAGCAGTTGAGCAGCAACGACAAGTCGAAAGGTAAAGGTAAAATGTTGGATCTGATTTCGTCAAGTTAAGAGTACTTCGGCATACATAGCAGTGGCGAAGGTTAGATACAACTCGATTCCTATCGGCTACCCTTTGAAAAATGGCACAGTCAATATTCTATAGGCTAATAATATATAATCATATTAAAGATATCTACTCCCGCTTACCTCTTACAAAAATTTAACCTTCTCTACTGATATATAGCTTAATAAATAAAAAGTACCTAAACTTTTTATCATTACCCTGAACTGTCCCCTTGGGCAAAGGCCTCCCTCATTCGTTCATCTTTTCTAGACCCTGATTATTAAGAATATTATTATTAAAACCCAGTGATGTCTCACTGCAGGGCAACTACCCCTTCTCTCATTCCACTTCTCTCTGGAGTCCAGCTCCTCCCGCTATCTCTGTCTGGGCCTGCCACGATGTCGCTTGCCATTAAGAGGGAACCATTGGGTCGTAAGTTTGTCCCATTCGTCGTCTGACATGCGGCAGATGTGTCCAGACCAATTCCATTTTAGCGTGGCAGCTTTCCAAGTGACATCAGTTATCTCTGTGATGGAACGGATCGTCGTATTCCTAACCCGGTCTGCTAGTTTGATAAGAACAACAACCGTAAATATCATTATACAAAAAATACTTGGACGAAATAGGATTACACAATAATTTTGGCAGCATTTGTTAAGCTGTAAACTATTTAGAGTGGGTCCAGTTGACCAAAGACTCTTATGTAGTATAAAAATAATGCTTTTTCAGGCTTATTTATTATGACGGAGTGTAACCTAATTCGTAAGCAACTCCTCATTGAGTTCATTCCATAAAAGGTGCAACTGCAGAGCGTGCCTCATGCTCTTTATCTTGTCACATTATGATGTATCACTCGTAGGCGAGCACTTGAAGCCACGTGTCGTAGTTACTACGTACACTGGCTATAAATCCTTCGTAAGTGGTATGCACAAGCACATCGACCCATTTTCCTCACTGCACCGCCACCACAAAGCGCTTAGGTTTATTTCTATCAACTCTATTTTCAAAAATAAATTCTTTAGGTAGAGCATTCTGTGTAAATGGAATTTTCCACCTTCTTCAACAACGACGGTCAGATTTACATAAATTATAGTGACTTATATCATTTATATCCCTATATGTGTCCATAGTTGAATTGTTTTGTTTTTGTTACACAACAGTAAGCCAATTCATTATCGTTAAAACGTTGAATAATGCGTAAACAGTTTTATTTATAGCCGAATGTGATACACAGGGCTCTTTAAATATTCTGTTCTACGTATGTTTCAGTTCAATAGATGCTATAACAGCGCATGTTTGGTAACTTTATCGACTAATCAATGAATCAACCAACAATTTTCTGAGCTTTCGGTCCACAATCAGTCATATCAGTTGAATTCAAAAGTCCTATGACATTAATGACATAGTCATCATTACAATAAACAAGATAACTTTAAACATAATTTCTTTGCTGTGCTTATCCAATCAGTTAACACGAGTGAGCCAATAGTTCACCTTCAAATCGTAATCTCCTACGGCGATTTAGATTTCCAAACTAAACGAATGTTACCTAACCCTAATTGCAGTGAAATATACAAATGGCATCAGCGACGCGGAGATTACTAATTGTGTTGCCATTTCAGTCGACTGAGATTTATGCAGACAAGAATACAAATGGATTTATTTTCTCCACCCATTTAAATTTCTGCATCAGGAGTTTTTTCAAAGCATTGGTAGGAAAATGGGTCTAAAAGAAAATCATGGGTATGAACAAATAAATGTGAATTTTCATCAACTACAATTAAACAAATTACAGGCGCTATGGATACACACTGTGCCAAACTATTAAGATAAACAACATACAAATCATTATACAAATTTACAATGAAATTGTACTCGTTTTTTTATATATACAAATGTAAGTAAGTACATCATTATTAACGGAATTCGGCCCAGAGCTAAATTGCAACACGAAGCTGCAATACCGCTCAACATAGAATAAAACTAACGGTATGGTTTTGTAACGGAATTTTAATAGAGCCACATACAAAATGATCTCGCTATTTGTGATTCTTTGTTACTTTAACAATTGAATGTACATATTGCGTTAGATCATTCAGATTAGACAACTGACCTAAAATTAGCCACTCCTATCCTAAGTGCATCAAAACATCATTTGAAATTCTAAGCATGAAGTTAATTTAAAATTCCGATTGCCCAAACACTAGCTATATAAAGAGGAAAGCTGCAAACAATACGATTCAAAGAAACAAATTGCGGCGTTCTTAAAACTTGAGGAAGAGGATGAGGATTTCTTGAAGGTGGTGTACAGCTTCAGACAGTTTTTTTAGATCATTTGTGAGTCACGTTTTCGGTTCTTAGCTAAGAAAGCTTTCTGACAATGGTTTCGAGTTAAAGTATACGTGTTCAATACAATGGTAGTGTAGCAGTTTCCGAGTAACCAGGTTTACTAACGGAAAGCCGTACTTTTTTAGTCAAACTTGGCTGCAGACCTGCACTAGCGAAAACGCAGCGTTTCCGTCATTCGCCCCTTACCGAACGAAGCATGCTTTTCTAAGCAGTATTGAAAAACCATACGGGTGAATTGTAGGAGAAAATACCCGTTACATGCTAAAGAAAGTGATGAATACAATGCAGCGAACACCAATGATAATGAAGCGAGCGTTTCCGTCGTATTTTCTCGAAGAGGAGTACATTAATGTCGCGCAAAGAACAACGTCAACACTTATTGAAAACGTTTGCAGAGCGAATTTTATTATCATTAATAAATGCCCCGTACAGTGTTTAACCTAATAAACTGATTTGAGACGGAATTATTTGGAACTGTCCATGTCTTTATGCACTGTTTTGGCAGTGGGCCAAATAAAGTGCACACAAAAAACATTCTTAATGCTTGAGATCAACAAAGGCCTATTAGGAAACATATTGAGAGGCTACAAAAACTTTGTCCTTCCTCATTCCATCTTCCGTGGTAAAGAGGAGGTTGAGTGCGAGTGACCGAGTGAGTCACACCAGCACAAAGAACCGGCAATGACCGATGACAAAACGAAATATAGGAAAAGCTGTGAATACGCGTATGGTCTAATTTTAAATCTAAAACATTTATATTTTACATGAATAAAATAACATGATAATAATAACATTGTCTAAAACGTCGTATATCCCGGAACCGAGTAGTCTGAATCATTGTTGGAAATTTTTTCATTGTCTACATTTCCCGAAATAAGCATAATGTACGGGGTGGCACATAAGTACTGAATGGCCTAGCCAGAAGATGCTCTCATTTTAGCAAATGACGTTTGATATTTGACATGTAAACAGATGTTTTACATCCAACAAACCGTGTTCCCAGATGATGTAGCGCTATACTGAAGTATTGAGCTCCATCATCTGAGAACACGTTGTGTAGTTCCAGATAGTACCCGTATAGTATTTGAAGCGTCTTTCTCGACTCAAACATGCTAAAGATCTTAGCAGGCCTAAAACAGACCAAAGAAGAAGTGGCGAATTATCACCAGGTGACCAGATATTTGGACGTAGAAGAAGACAAAAGGATTATGTTAGGATCATAGTAGGTGGCATTCTGTATTTTCTGCCTATCCCCATGGGAAAAAGGCGTGAGTTTAAGTATGTATGTACCTATTGAGAAAAGTGCTTTGTTCCTCTACGTCTTAGTTCGGAGAATACTTAAGGAGGCTCGAAAAGCTTTTCAGCCAGAATAGACTAAACTTTTATAATTACTTCATTTAATTTTTATAACTCGCCTTTTAACCTCAATTTAGAATTTGAAGAAAGAAATGAAACCTTTGCATTGTTGCGAACTTTAGCCAAACTCATCAAGATTAATTGGTCTCCATAACTTGGGCCATTAATCGCTTGGCCGTTTCAATTGGACCATTATCCACTAACTGTGGTTTAATTTTAACGCGTCGCTTTGTGAGTAAACCAAGACGGTTGCAAGTTGCATTCGCGCATGCGGGATGAGTAAGCAACGCTTTAAATCCGTTCGCGATACTTATTTTAAGTCTCGTATAGGGAACACGTGGTGGGATGAGTATCGAGCCACCAGATACGGTGGAGAAATGTTTTATTCTACAAGAGTATATGTACATAATATAGACGAATCTTATAGCGAAAACCGTCCATGAATATCATACAATCCGAAAGTAAATATTGACAAACAATCAGCTCCCACTAAGGTCGATGCTCCTTCAGAATACTTTTGTATAAATATTAAGCACAAGGATGTCAAACAAAATTAACCATCAAATTGCTTCTTTGTTGAAACATTTGCCAGAAAATTGTGTTAGATGATTTCTAAACGAGGCGAGATTAACTTTTATGCCTCCATTACAGAAATTGCTTTCCGTTAATGAGGTCGTCTGAGTGACTTATTCAAAGCGGTGCGGTATTACTTCTTTCGATATTGGAATCGATTCTTTTCTCGGCATTTGAACTATACAATTTTTAGGTCTTCAATATATCAACACATTTACATCCGTAGCGGGGTAAGAACTGTTATTAATAGAGCGTCAGTCATCGTTGAGTTCTACCACGCTGATTGAGGTTTGGCACTCGACGAATCCAAAATCCGCGAGTAGTTCATGTCCAACACGACAGCTGATACTATTCTATAACCGTGCCACGTTTTCTTGATATAAATCAGAGTACAATAACACACGAGCAACGAAAGTTTACATACACGTTTTATAGAGCTCTGAGTGAGCTCCTTCGTGCAATCCGCTAAAAAAAGTAACATCGCTTCAAGCTACTCAATCATCCGAAAATAGAAACTTGGGAGCAAACAAATCTGTGATTTCTCTTGCGCCATTCACTTTTAGAATATTCTAACACTGAATTTTCTTGGTTCGATCATGAATTCCGAGTACGTACGCCCACAGTGGTGCCTGTGTGTAAACACAACTCGAATGGGGTCAACGCTTTGCCTACCTACTTTCCCTACAGAGAATTATTATTGTCCATCAGACAGTGGAATAACCAGCGCACATAGTTATGTAGATAAGCATATCGCGCGGCTGGTTCAAGGCAATTACGAAGTTGCAGACGACGACGCTCGCTGTGCTCATGTTTTATAATAAAACGTAGCATTGATATTTCACAATGGTTCTAGTCATAGCGAACAAAGTCAAAGAAGCAATATTTTTTTAAGAACATGCGCATAAATCTCCTTAGGAGCAAGCATTGTTGCAAAAAATATTCCGAATGACTTACATGTCCCAATTTTGATTGTGTCTACCTTGACAATATTTATGTCAAAAGAAGTTTTTAGACTAACTATACCAACAGCAAGGATGTTCCGTAAAACGTCCTATATGTACAGACGCCAGCACATCAAGCTACTACAATCTGTCAAGATTTTCAACTTTATAGCTAAAGCATAAGGTTCAAAGTTGATTGTTTTTTTTTTAACAGTTTCGGTTAGCTTGATGTGCTGGCGTCTGTACATGGACTCAATTGTAACTAGTCCTTCTTCCTAGCCTTTTCCCAACTTAGTTATGCGTCCGCTTCCAATCTTACCAATGCAGTTGAATACCAATATTTAACATGGAGGGACGGCCTAACGAGACTCCATAAACCAGTCACTGGGTAAAACGATTACCCTTGGTAAGACCCCTTTGTAAATATAACAAAAAATAATTTTAGCACAAAATTATTGCAAGCTATATTAATATTTACAGGCGAAATGATGCAATGTGCATTGTGTGCAGAGTGGAAAGTCTCCATTACTTTCGTTGCACAAAGGAAGTGGTTTCACTTCCTTGTCGTTTAGATAATATAGGAAGTTGTGAGTGACACCGACTCATTACGGGTAACAAATGATTTTACTACTGAAATAAGAATACATTGATTGCCAGCGTTCCCTCTGAAAGATCATTAATTTTGAGGTAGTTATTTGAATTTCTTAACAGTTTTTTGGAGTAACGTGCCGTGGTAGACTAGACTGAAGCCGCGTGGAAGATGATTGAAGACCCTTCAATAAAATATTAACGCACTTACAAAATATGCCAAAATTAAAAAGCTTCGTTGTAATACCTCTTATATTGTTAATTGGTCAGTTGCATCGTGCACGGTTAATTGAAGACTCGAGAACATTCGAACTTTCAACTAGCTAGAGAGTAAGTAGGTAGGTACCTAAGTACTAAGTTCAGACTTGAGACTTGGGAAGTCTGTAAAGTTACGAACAAATAATTAGTGTAATTTTCTAGAGAACACTTGTACATCTTCATTGCACATTCATTTAATTCAATGTTACATTTATTAAGTGGTACAGGCAGAGGGAGATCAGGAAAAAAAATGTTTTTGCAATATTTTGTGTAATATTCATCATTCGTTTTTAACCCCCGACGCAAAAACGACGGGGTGTTATAAGTTTGACGTGTCTGTGTGTGTGTGTGTGTCTGTGGCATCGTAGCTCCCGAACGGATTACCCGATTATGATTTTGTTTTTTTTTGTTTGAAAGGTGAATTAGTCGGGAGTGTTCTTAGCTATGTTTGATGAAAATCGGTCCAAAATGGCCGCCACCACAAAGTGGCGAATTACATTTTTTTTTTCACAACTCCCACAATATGGGTATCAAATGAAAGGGCTTGACTAGTAGAATACTATACGCTATTACAAAATTCAAATCCAAGATGGCCGCCACCACAAAATGCCGAATTATATATTTTTTCACAATAACTTCAATATAGGTATCAAATGCAAGGGCTTGACAAATAGAATAATGTACACTATATTGAAAGGGAATGAGGAATATTAACTAACGGAATGAAAACTAAAAGCTTGAAAATATTTTTTTGTATGATTAATGCTCTAGAATGATGAGGAAAGTGGAGTGATGACTGGTACCTACGACCACTGAGTTTGACAATTTTTAATACGAATGGAATTTTCCTACTTAAAAAGCGTAGGTATTTCTACATCCCAGAGTGTCGCAGTGACGCAGTCCCATTTTATAAACTAGATCTGAAATACCTAAGATATCTAATAGCTATGAAATACTTGTACGAAAGTTGATCATCTAAAGGAAGAACTAGAAAAAGGATATAATAAAATTAAATTAAAAATTTTAAAAACCCCCATAACCATAACCATAATCAGCCTATAATGTTCCCACTGCTGGGACACAGGCCTCCTCTCGGTGAGAGGGAATGGGCCGTAATCCACCACGCGGGCCCAGTGCGGATTGGCAGATGTCACATGTCTTCGAATTTTTGGTTCTAGGACATGCCGGTTTCCTCACGATGTTTTCCTTCACCGTTTTGAGAGAAAAAAAAAAAAAAAAAAAAAACCACCGTTAAAAACCCCCAACACAATAAATTCATAAAACTAAATGTAAATAATTGGAAAAGGATCAAATAATTTAAAAACCCCCAACTTAAAGAATCTAGGTAATGAGACTAAAACAGATAAATTCATATGGAAGTCGGGGGACCGTTCTGTGGAACACCTTCTATGCTAAGAGGTCCCCCGTCAGAGGTCATTTACTTTTATGAATTTATTGTGTCGGGGGTTTTTTAAATTTTTATTTGTACCACAGCATTGAAAAAACTAAACAGCAACAAAAAACGAGTTAAGTAAGTGATATCATCTGCCTAGCCTTTTCCCAACTATGTTGGGGTCGGCTTCCTGTCTAACCGGATGCAGCTGAATACCAGTATTTTACATGAAGCGACTGCCTATCTGACCTCCACAACCCAATTACTAATACGATACCCCTTGATAAGACTGGTTGTCAGACTTTCGGGCTTCTGACTACCCGTAACGACTGTCAAAGATCCACGAATGACAGCCGGGACCAACGGCTTAACGTGCTTTCTGAGGCACGGTTAGTTAAGTAAGTGATATCTCTGCTTACGAAATCATTGGGTCAATGAATCTGTCTAGCCTTTTCCCAACAATGTTAAGGTCGGGTTCTCGTCTAAGCTGATGCAGGTGAAAGATCAACAAATGACAGACGGGACCAACGAGTTAACGTGCTTTCCGAGGCACGAAGAGCTGGTATGTAAAGATGGTCGCCCATCCACGGACCAACCGCGGCAAGAGTAGCTTAACCTTCAATCGACGCTGCGGGTATTATTATTTAACTCTACGAGCTCCTCGAAATCATTGGTTCTGTCACCTTATTGAACAAAACACCTTAATTAACATATCAACATAAAAAGTGTACCTAAGTAGTGGAATATTGTAAAGAACATTTACTGTGGGATGACATTGTGAGATAACACAAGAGACAATAGAAGAGATTGCCTTGCAGTTATTATACGGGGAAACTTGACATAAAACATTTATCTAATTATTCTAGCTCATAGGGGAAAGCCGAGAGTGCGCCTTGCATTACTGTCAGTGAATGCAGACGGGTCTACGAATTCATCATCAACAATTCAGCCTTTCGCAGTCCACTGCTGGACATAGGCCTCTCCCAGGCAGTGCCACAACACATTGTCCTCCACCTCATGAGTACCAATACTTAAATTAATGATGTTTGGTATACCTAGCACAGACAGTCCCACTACTGCCCGCTGCTAACTGGCAGATATTTTAACTATGACATGCAACAAGCTATTCTCACTATGTTCATGCTGGTACAGACGCCAGCACATCAAGTTGCCCGAAACTGTAAAATTTTCTCAATCAACTTTGAACCTTATGCTTTAGCGATAAAGTTGAAAATCTAATAAAGAAATTTGACAGATTGTAGTAGCTTGATGTGCTGGCGTCTGTACAGAAGAAAAAAAATGCAGTACAGCCAGAAGAAGGCTATTCAACATTATTAGTGGCTGTTATGTATATAAAAGTGTTAATTTAATGTTACTTAACATACTTTTAAATATATTACTGGAGAGATTTATTCAGTGTTTTTTTTTTAACTGGGGCAGTAGTAATCCGAATTCATAAGAGATACGAGGAAACTGTTATAGGAAACATTAGCCCTTTTTTATGTAAAAATAATTGCCATTAAATTCAAGTGAGTTATCATGAAAATGACTTTATTGACCAAATTTTTTTTTAATGCTGCTTTCCGTGAACCATGAAACGGAAAAATCATTAATCATTGGACACTTTACCATAAAATTTACTATGCCAATTTTTTATAAATAAAACAAGAGCCACTGTTTTCTTAGACAGCTCTTCTGTATGAATTTATGATTTAATGTAATTTAATTTTGACGTAAATATTAATTTGGACTGAAAATTGTTGTGACTGTTAATTGTATAATTTATTTTAATCTGTGATTTGACATTGACTTGTTTTCTTGTATTTTATTTTATTTGTTTGACATTTTATATTATTTGACATTGTAATGTAATTATTTGTATTGTGTAATTTGAAATATTTGTTTATGACTTGTAAAAATCTCTTACCAATAAACTACTATGACTATGACTATGTCATTGGGATTTGGACTTCCCCTACTGTCACAGCAAAAAAAAACACTGTAGAGTGAACCATCAATCATCATTGATGCTGAAATGACAACATAAAAAGTATTTTAATGTACCTAGGTTGAATGACTGAAAGATATCTCATTGCATGTTGTTTTCTATCCTTGTTATTAAATATGCCACTTGGTAGCAGATAAGTTGACCCATGCTTATCTTTTCCTATGTGAACTTTACTCTAAAAAAATAACTTTAATTTCTGAAGTCAGACAGTCTGTATTCGGGTTCGCATTTTCCACTTTGTAGTGTATTTTTTGGAAGTTGGTTTGTTTTTTGGAAAAAGTTTTTATTTGTCACTTTTAATTGTACTTACCCCACACAAATTCGTATAACAATTAACACTACTTACTGTGTAATATCAGGGACAGAAAGTTATTATAATATCAGCAATATAAACTAAGTGGCATAAATACGTAATATTGAAGCCAACTCAAAAACTACCCAAGCAAAGTTAATACAATTTTATCAATGCAATATTTACCCAAGAAAAGTTAATCAAATTTAAAAAAATTGTTTTGAAATCGATTTACAATTGCGGGAGATATTGCATAACAAACATACAAAAAAAAAACTGGCCAAGTGCGAGTCGGACTCGCACACGAAGGGTTCCGTACCACAAGGCGAAAACGCCGAAAAAAACATGTTTGTTGTATGGGAGCCCCCCTTAAATATTTATTTTATTTTAATTTTATTATTAAAGTTAAAATACAACTGAGTATTTTGTGAATATTTCAAGTGCCTACCTGTTGGCATTTTTTATATCGAGCAAAAAAGGCCAAAACAATCGCATTTGTTGTATAGGAGCCCCCCTTAAATATTTATTTTATTTTGTTTTTAGTATTTGTTGTTATAGCGGCAACAGAAATACATACTTTGTGAAAATTTCAACAGTCTAGCTATCGCGGTTCTTGAGATACAGCCTGCTGACAGACAGATGGACAGACAGCGAAGTCTTAGTAATAGGGTTCCGTTTTTACCCTTTGGGTACGGAACCCTAAAAAACATACAGTCGAATTGAGAATCTCCTCCTTTTTTGAAGTTGGTTAAAAAGGTATGTTATGATTATTCAATTTTACACAAACAATATTAAATTTATTGACAATAATATGATAATGAAGTCATCAAACAGAGTTCTGACATTTGATAATGATGTCAATGACATTAAGCCAACACATTTTTCTATGTACTTACTTAAACAATTTTAATAATAGAGTAATATTTTTAAGTTATGAACTTATGACTTACCTATTTTCTATGCATGTACAAATCAGTAAATGATGAAAAAGGACACAGTGATTAAAAGTATTGGAAAACAAGTAAATGCAGAAGGTGGTGGACTAAATGTGGAATAAGTTGGGGGAAGCTTATGTTCTAAACATAAACATAAAACAGAGGATTGAGGTATTTTCATACTTTTTTTCTTTCATTGATGAGAGGAATTAAAAGGCTGTGGGGAATATCATAAAATCACCAATTAATAACAAAACCAACTATCCAGTAATTTTCTGGTAACTACAGAAATTAACTTGCTTTCACACAGAAAACAAGAGTGGAGAAAGCACACAGTGTTTCAAAATTTATTTATTTATTTATTTATTACATCATGGAAGACTTACAGCTAAAAGATAACAAAAAAAAAGGAAAACAATAGTTGACAGAAAGCCAATTACAAGTCTTCACGTTTAGACTTATAATAGAATTTGTGTTGTGAACATACAAGCAGTAAAAAATTAACTTAATTTTCTCTACTGAATCATTAAGGTGGCAATTAAGTCAATTGATGCATATTATTGAAGGGATAATGGATTAAAGTATTATGTGTTCCTAAAGGCTGTAACGTCACAAACATGAAAAGTTGGAAAAACATCCATTTGTTACACACAATATTGCAATATATGCATTATCATAACAAAGACTATATCTTATGCTGAAAGTTCTTATGCTGAAGAGAAATATGGATTTTAACATGGATAATGAGTTGAGTTTGTTTCACTATTTCTTCTCAGTAGTAGTTGTAAAAGAAAATTTCAACTACATCAATTATTTTTCTTTGTTTTGTAAAGTGATTCTGATATTTACAGAATAAACCATTTCATTAATAAACATAGCAACATATGCATAGCGTGGGCACTTTCTATTATTGCAAGTAGGGAAATGTACATACAAAAAAATATCTGTGAAATGGCAACCTGCCAGATTTTAAGAACAACACATTACAGGAAAGTAGGTATAAGTGTTTTTTTTTATATTCTATAATTCAGTTGTATGGTTTCTAGATTGAGCTTTGTATGATCCATTTAAAAAAAGAAAGAAATAAAATTTATTTTATTCAGGAAATGCTTCCCTGCCTGTGACTGTATTACAAATACCTGAACAACAAAATAATCTTTACAATACTATGCTTCCATTTCAAATTGTTAGCTTAAGTTAACAAAACAGAGAACATGGAAAACATTATTGATGTTGTCTGAACAAAATAGGAGGAAAATGACTTAAAAGAGCCAAATGCCTTAACAGCGCACAACTTGGTTTGATGTAATCACTTGTACTAAGTACATGGCCAGGTCAGACGACAATAGTTCCAGCACATAGCAGTCTATAATACTTCCAAGTGGTCTTAGAAGTATTATAGACCGCTAGACTTGGTCTGAGAATAAATACTTTTGCTAGCAGCTCAAAAGCAATACAAATTTTAACAAACAGCACTTAACATATTGTATGTTTAGAAAATTACACATACAATACAGGCAACTATAACAATGCTTACATAAATATATGGTAAACATTAAAATTACCCCTCTAAGTACATAAGTTTACTGATTAATTTATTGCTAAATGGGGATTTCCAGATATTATTTTCATATCAATGTCATTTTAGGGGCTTCAGCCGTTCGTCGTACAAATTGAGCATTCCCAAAATAGTGACGCGAAAACTTCACTACCTACATCCTACATTACGACAGCACCTATTACGTAGATATTTTTTATCCTAATGCGTAACGACGATAGGATATAATTAGGAATATCACGTAAATAGCTAATGTCACGACTGTCCTGATATTCCATCTGTAATCACGCTGCAACGAATTGGCAATTATAAACGTGGAACGAACTGAGTAGGTAACTGTTATTTTTACAGTTAGAAGCAGAAAAAACTGTTAGTCCAACTAGAATACACTAGCTAAGAATATAATATTCCATAATGTCTTTTGAGTAGATAGATTCCCGGAAAATATAATTATAAAATACTTACTTTCAGTCGCGTAAGATTTCCATCTCGTGCAGCGTTGAAAACGACTGTTTTGAAATCCATGATGGTTCTCTTTGCTTCGTAAAAAACTCACAAAAACAGAATATCACTTCAGGAACAGCACTTTCTTCTGAATATAATCATTGAAAATACACTGTATCACGATAAAACAAAGCAACCAGTCAGATTATTTCAAAACACTTCGACACTGCAAACTCAGTCGCTCAACAAACAGCTGCAGCGCGACGACGATCTGCCAATTCTGCCACAATCACAAATTAGTGTCAAAATGTCATTATTTAAAAAGTAACCAAAGACAAAATAATTTTACATTTTGCTTTTTAAATGGGTGACCGAGATTGGAACACGAGTCTTTTTAACAGACTTCTTCGAAAAGGAAGTTCTCAATAATTCGTCAGCTTACAGGGTGACAGGTTTATACTATAGTGGTCCAAAACAGTCTATAAGCTTCACTCCAAGAGCTTTCTGAAATACCTCGGGGTATTGTAAGCATTGTACGATTAGCGATTACTCATGGATTAACGGGTAAAGCTCCGTGCGTGACCGATGGGTCACGAAACAATAGAAAATCAATGAGGGATTTTCTTTTTCTTTTTTTTTTAACGCTTCCCTAGTCGCTGGATAGATGGCGCTGAACTTTGTAAGTTACTGCAAGGAACCGAACGTCACATAATTTTTTTATTAACTCACTTGGATGTAATTTTGAGATCTTAAAACGAAAGCAAACGAAACTATCACTCAACGAGCGTATATGACGTGACGCAATGTTCTTTTGTCCAAGCGTTTTGACTTTGGCACCTAGTAACGTAGTCAGTTCAACGCCATCTTCAGGGTTCTTGGAAACTATGTTTTTTTTTTAATACTCAAAAGAAAAACCTCTCATTGTGTCTCATTAGCGGAGCATAATGAGTTAAAGATTTGGTTGTTGTTGCCTGAATGGGGATGTTTGCTGGAAGCTGCGCTTCAAGAGAGCGCTGATTGCTTGTCAATAAAATTAAGCAACCTGTGTAACCAGTGGACGCAATAGGTATATATCATCTGCCTAGCCTTTTCCCAACTACGTTGGGGTCGGCTTCCAGTCTAACCGGATGCAGCTGAGTACCAGTATTTTACATGGAGCGACTGCCTATCTGACCTCCACAACCCAGTTATTGGGTAATAGACTTTTGGGCTCGTGATAACCCGTAACGACTGTCATATTTCTAAGATAACTCTGTTATATTACGTATTCTGATTAAAGATTTCTATGTTAAATCAAATTTTATGATTTACAAATAATCAGCTTTAACAAAATGTAGAAAAAACATTAAGTATAGGAATGGTAAATAATTTAAAACATAAAATAACAATCACGATTTCTTAGAAGCAGATTTTGATTTTGTAATTTTGGTCGTTACTTGGTATTGGCAGTAGCGTTGCCAGATGTCCCGCTTTTGGCGGGATGTCCCGTTTTTTAACCTTCTCAGGACGTGTCCCGCCAAACGCCTGAGCGGGACGCCCAAAATCCCGCTTTTTCATGAAAGTTACTGTGCGTCGCAACGTTTTTTTTTTGTTATGCTTTGAAGCGTTTGACTTACTCACTGACAAGCTCACTGATCTCAAGAAAAAATAAACCAAAAATTGAAGACGAACTTTTAGGATTTACATGTAACAATTTGATAAAAACCTGAAATCGCGAAAAAAAATCAGCTGTTCCATACATTTATGTTCGTATAACTCGTCAAAATATAGGGAACAGCTGATTTTTTTTCGCGATTTCAGGTTTGGTCCCATAGTAAAAGTTTTTGTTCAGTTAATTGATGAGTACAATGACTTCTTATGAGGTTGTTAATGTTTTACCAATAACCCTGTATAATATTTTTTAATATCTTATGGTTTGATTGATCTCAGTAATCTGTAGTTTTTTAATACTTAAAGAATTGTAACTATAATTTTGATTTTTTTTCTACGTCCCGATTATTTCATCCAAGTCCCGCTTTTTTTACGTTTAAGTCCCGATATTTAAAAAAACTGATCTGGCAAGCCTAATTGGCAGTATCATTATTGCCTCCTGCTCATTAAAATAAGTAGGTACTCCTTTTTTCATTATTTAAATTTTAAATTCTCCATGTTCCGACAATATTCGAAAAGAATATTTCAGAATATTCACGATCGGAAAATATTTTTCACACCACCTGCTCGAAAATGTCAAATTATATGTCAAGCAACCTTAACCTAAAGTGAGTCATTAGCGGCCGGGGGCACAGCCGGTCAATAATGTTGTACTGGATTTCATTATGACCCGCTGGTCAATAATGTGATTTGAATTTGGAATCTCACATGCTCAGCTAAATTGGCAGTATATTACTAACAAACAGACACCCTTTGGTGCCAGAAAGAGGAAAGCTATTCTCGAAACCCTTACTATGCGTGGATGATATTCTCGATTTCCTACAAAATCATAACGACTGCTTCTTCATATCGTTGCCATGTTTTCGAAGACATAATATTGTAAGAATAATTAGATAACTACGAACCATTTTTTAAAAGGAATGGAGAACATTAAAACTGGCATTAATAATAACAAATACCGTACCGCGCCGTAATACCGTAATAGTAATTGGCTGTAACTTTAGTTAATTTATTTTAAGTAAACTGCTTTAAGATTGCTGTGGATTTTGTGAATAAATAAATAAATAATAAAACCTATCTTTATTACAGTCGATTTATCACATTTTATCAAAAATACTCTATTTTACGAGTGTCTCCAGTGACGTTCTAAATTCAAAATGCATACAGCCAATCATCCAAAACCATTCTACCAGCCCTGTATAAAGCTTAGTTTACACAAACGCCACTTCATGAGAGTGATATCAATGAGGGATTTTCTTTTTCTTTTTTTTTAACGCTTCCCTGGTCGCTGGATAGATGGCGCTGAACTTGGTAAGTTACTGCAAGGAACGAACGTCACATAATTTTTTTATTAATTCACTTGGATGTAATTTTGAGATCGTAAAACGAAAGCAAACGAAACTGTCATTCAACGAGCGTATATGACGTGACGCAATGTTTTTTTTTCAAATGTTTTGACTTTGGCAACTAGTAACGTAGTCAGTTCAACGCCATCTTCAGGGTTCTTGGAAACTATGTTTTTTTTTTAATACTCAAAAGAAAAACCTCTCATAGACACACACGACAAAACCGTAGAAGAGACTTTTTTTTTTGAAAATCGAATTGATCGTGTCTTGGCTACTTATTGGTAGACGCAATAAAGGCGCGAATTTTCGTACTATGGCTATTATTTTCTCACAGTAGGTGTAAAAAGTAGAGTATCCTCCTCTGGGCTAAAGGTGTCTTTGCCTTGGGCTAGCTTGAATCCCTCGCTGCATTCAGGATTCTTGTATTAACTCCCTCGCTTCGCTCGTGAGTTAAACTCTTAACTCCCTCGCTGCGCTCGGGAGTTAAATCCCGAATCCTTCATTGCGCTCGAGATTCAATATGACGCCCGTGAC
Organism: Mesoligia furuncula; assembly: GCA_916614155.1. NCBI lineage: Eukaryota > Metazoa > Arthropoda > Insecta > Lepidoptera > Noctuidae > Mesoligia > Mesoligia furuncula. The sequence continues at coordinate 5,673,124 of OU744804.1, forward strand.
ATAAGACACAACTTTAGCCCCTCGGTGCATAATCTACTATTCTCGACCCATCACTAGTTGCGTAGTTTAGAAGAGAAACGCGGTCACACCCATTGAGATAGGAAAAACATGGAGACGCCGCGTTATTGTTAGAGTTAATTCACGTGGAAAGACATATTTTATAATAGCGATTTATTCAATACGTGTTGACAATACAATATATGTGACAGCAACTAATATAGAACATGAAACATGTCATCGAGTATTTGCGACAGTGATGTGGCCAGTACTCACACTCCTCTTCACGGCACTATCGCGATCATCAGGAGAGCCCTAGGCTGCTGCGCAACCTCATCACTCGCGGACCAGCTAGAGCCTTGGTCAGCAAGTCTGCTTCCATATCTTCGGTTCGCAGATATTTCAGTTCTAATGCTCCTTCTTGGATACAGTTCCTTATGAAGTGCATTTTCAAATCAATGTGTTTCGATTTTGAAGTCACCATTTGATTTTTACTGAGTTTGATAGCTGCTTGATTATCATTCAAGATAACTATGCGTTCGTAGTTAGCTCCCAAGTCGTTAAAGAAGTTCTTCAAGTGGATAGCTTCTTTTGCAGCTTCGGTTATAGCTACGTACTCTGACTCGGCTGTCGATAAAGCGATGCTCTTTTGTTTTTTCGACATCCAACTTATAGTCGTTCCAGCATATTTAAAACAGTAGCCCGAAAAAGACTTTCTGTCTAGCTTGCAGGCGCCCCAATCTGCATCTGCCATTCCATACAGGTCTTTCCCTGTTTTCGTGAATGTTAAGCCCATGGTTTTGGTGGCTTTTAGGTACCGGAGCACTCTTTTGGCACACTTGAAGTGCTCTTCCGTATAGCAGTCATTAAACTGTGATAGGTAACTAATAGCAAACATGATGTCTGGGCGAGTTGCTACGGCCAAATACATGAGTGTTCCTATTAGGTTCTTGTATGGGATATGCTGATTGGTATTTTTGTCTCTCTTTTCTAATTTTAGTCCAGGCTCCATGGGCGTTGAAACTGTTTTACAGTCTTCCATTTTGAACTTCTTTAGCGTATCTTCAATGAATTTATGTTGATTTAATTTTATATCATCTCCATTGTACGATACATCTAAGCCAATCAGCCGTTTCGGTTTTCCCAAGTCTTTTAATTCGAATTTTGAATTTAGCAGGTCTTTAACTATTTTTAATGTTTTCGGACACGAGTAGGCAATTAACAAATCGTCGACATAAATCGCTAATAAAATTTTGGCTCCTCTTTTCTCCAGAATGTATATACATGGGTCAGCTTCTGATGCTCGAAACCCTATGTGTTTCAATTCTTTGTCGAGTTTGATGTACCATTGCCTTCCTGCCTGCTTGAGTCCGTAGAGAGCTTTGATAAGACCGCAAACCTTTTCTTTTGGGTTGCACTTAATGTCTTTTAGCATCTCTTTAGTTTTGTTGTAGATGGTTAAGTCCTCTTTTGTACTTTCATCGACCATGATTTCAGTCAAGTATTCTTCTAAGTAGTCGGGGTATTTCATGACTATCTTTTCTTCCAATTCGCCGTTTAGGTACGCAGTTGTTACGTCCATTTGGTTCAATTGTAATCCCTCTTCTACGGCTATGCCGACGACTGATCTGATCGAGCTTAGTTTAGCAACGGGAGCGTAAGTCTCATTAAAGTCAATCCCTGGTCGCTGGGTGAAGCTCCGTGCTACGAGTCTGGCTTTTCTTGTGACGCTATCATCAGGTCCAATTTTATTACGTAAAACCATCTTATAGTCTACAACCTTCATGTTATTGCTTTTCTTTTCTATTTTCCACGTCCCGTTTTTAACGTGTGCTCTTATTTCAGATTTAATGGCCTCGTGCCAATACTCATCGTTTTCATTTTCATCAGACAGGTGAGATATCTCCGTGAGTAAATGGTTCTCTTCAGAATCTCCTAATATAAAATCTTTTGTCCATGCTGGTGGATGCCGTTCTCTTTGAGGCCTCCCATTTTCAGGTACTTCTGCAGTCTTAGATGCGTCGTCAAATGATTCGATTTCATCTGCGTCGTCAAATGATTCGATTTCATCTGCGTCGTCAATTGGACTGTCCGGAATTTGTAAAGGTATATCATTTTTCTGTTTTCTGAATTCAATTTCTATTTCCTGTCTGTGTTTATCTTTCTTTAATTTTTCTTTTTCAGGTATGTTCGTGCGAGGTTCCTCTTCTTTTACAAGGTTTTCATAGTTCGTGTCTTTTTCCCCGAAATACATCTTGTCTATAACCTTGATGTCTCTGCTCGTCACCACGTCATCTTTTTCAGGTATGTATACTCTATAGCCCTTTGAAGATATCGAATAACCCATGAATACACCCTCCTTCGTTTTATTTGTCATTTTTCCTTGTCTTTTCTTTTTCAGAACGAAGGTTTTCCTGCCAAAAACGTGGAGGTGATTTCCAGATGGGGTTCGGCCTAACCACTTCGTGAATGGAATGTCGCCGTTTAATGCTTTTGAAGGGCTACGGTTTATGAGATAGTTTGCCGTAGCTACTGCTTCCGCCCAGAGCTTTTTAGGGGCGTTAGCTTCGATCAACAGGCATCTGGCTTTTTCTAATAAAGATCTATTCTTTCTCTCACTGATTCCATTTTGTTGTGGTGTGTAAGTTGTGGTCAATCTTCTTTGGATGCCATGCAGTTTAAGGAAATCGTCAAATTCCTTGTTACGATACTCAGTTCCGTTGTCTGACTGCAGGTGTTTTATTCTCTTGTTGTGGAATGTCTCGACTTCATTTTTATATTGTTTGAAAGTGTTGAGGACATCACTTTTCTTTTTTATGAAATAGACGTGACAATATCGTGTGAAATCATCTATAAATATGACGTAGTATCTTGAGCCTGCTAGTGTCTCACACTCAAAAGGTCCACAGACGTCGCTGTGAATTATCTCCAGCTCTTGCGTCGTGTAGAGTTCATCATGTTTTATAAAAGGTAATCTTGAGAGCTTGCCTTTGATGCAGGTTTCGCATGTTTTCAATTCTTCGTTGTTCAGGTCTAATCCGTACATTAGGTCATTCTTCGCCATCTTGATCAAGTCCTTTTCATTTATATGGCCAAGTTTACGATGCCATTCCATGATGTCACCTTTTTCTTCTTTTGGTATGTAGTTTGAAGTCTCTTTCTTGTCAAACTCAAGGTAGTACAGTCCATTTTTCCGTTGTGCTGTCAGTGTCGCTTCGCCGTTTTTGTTTACGATGTATGCTTGATCTTTTTCGAAAACGACTTTGTTACCTCTATCTGTTATTTTGCTTACAGACAGGAGGTTCACCGACATATCCGGAATGTATAAGGTATCATTAAAGTTGCAACCTACTTTTTCTGCGGTTACTGTAACTCTTCCCTTGCCTTCAATTTGGGTTGTATACTTGTTTGACGCTAATTTCAAGGTACCACTTTCTGAGCTTAGTGTCGAGAATCTGGCTTTGTTTCCGCACATGTGAGAAGAGCACCCGCTATCAAGACACCATACATTTTCTTTGATGTTTAGATTTGCGGTATTCAGACAGACGAAGTTTAGATGTCCGCTTGTTTTTTCATTTGTGCTTTTCTTCTTGTTGCTCCAACATGCTTCTGTAGTGTGGCCCTTCTTCTTGCATGTTTTGCAGAATGGCTTCATTTTATTTCTCTTGAGGAGATAGGCTTCGGAGCTTCCTGGTTGTTCACTAACATTTCTGGCCTGGTATTCTTCAACAATTTTTACTTTTAGCTCGTCAGGATTTGGTAATGTATCTCGTGACTCAATAGCGATCCGAAAATTTTCAAATGTTGCTGGCAAACTATACAACAGCATTATACTTAGCAGTTCTGAAGGAATTTTTATCTCCATGTCGGCGAGCTTATCCACAATATCCATATAGTTATTTATATGGTCACGGATATCTTCGTCATTTGACATTCGCTTTAAAACTAATTTTTTCAATAAAGTTGCCTTTCTTGCGGGCCCAGTGCTTTGATAAATTGTTTTTAGTTTGTCCCATACGGCTTTAGCTGACGTGCAGATCTTTATTTGTTTCAGTTCTGACGGTGACAGGAGAAGAAATATTTCAGCTCTTGCCTTTAAGTCTTCCTTGATAAATGCCGATTTTACCGCCGCATCCGCATCTGGTGACAACACTTTTTCGCCGCTTACGATGTCCCAATAATCGTTTTTAATTAGAACAGCTTGCGCTTGTAGGCACCATGTGTCATAGTTCGACTTTGTTAGCGGTTCTATATTTCGATAACTCGTCGATGCCATTTTTGCGTATTTATATTTAGTGTCGACGTATTTTTCGCCAACCACGCTCTGCTACCACTTGTTAGAGTTAATTCACGTGGAAAGACATATTTTATAATAGCGATTTATTCAATACGTGTTGACAATACAATATATGTGACAGCAACTAATATAGAACATGAAACATGTCATCGAGTATTTGCGACAGTGATGTGGCCAGTACTCACAGTTATTCTATACATACATTTGCTTATACAAATATGAATGAAATATGATTCACAATATGAAATATCGTTTTGACTCGTTCTTTCTAATAAGATAATCGTATTTGATAAAAGAGACACCAATATTTTAAGTTGTTGCTCATTTTGGCAACATTTTGTCGTGACATAGTAACAGTTGTAGGTACTTAAGTGCCGTAGCAGCCGTCTTTTGCGACGAATTTCGTGGTAGTTTTGCTGTCAAATGGTTGTTTACTTTTTGTATTATTGAGATTTGCGAGAAAATTACAAGGATATTACTTTTTAAAACTGCATGCAAATGTTGGAAAACAGCAAAGAGATTTAAGAAAACACCAATTCAACATGTCTGTGTGTTGTATTGTGAAGTGTGGTGCAAGAAAGAATGAAAATCAACCGCTAGTGTCTTTGCACAGTTTAATAGCCGGTTTTAATTCAATAATACATTTAATAATACACATTTGATGATACAGTTGCAACGCGATCATGAATTTATGGCTAAAGTATTGTTAATTAATTCCTGGTACATGGTGACAGTAGTTACCACTAGCGCCATCTAGTATCGAGTAGCGGAACTAGTAGTCAAGACCCTTCTAGAAATTTCGATGCGAGAACTTTCTAGAACTTTCCCGAACTATCGACATCTGGTCAATGTTAGATGTTTCTACAATGGAAGGTTCTAGACTTAGACAAAGAAAAGTATAGACGGCGGATAGCTCCATTTCATTTCCACAAGAAAGGGATAAAGTATTGAGTTATTATACATATGTAACAGAAAAGGATAAAGCTATACTATTTCCGTCTCTCAGTGCGTGCCAGTTTTTTCAAGGCAGCTACTTATGTAGCTCATGTTAGTTAAGTTAGTTTTTTGTCTCATGTGGCCACACTACCCGATGCTCTATAGCTTTCTTACTCTAAGATTCTAGAACTCTCTGCGGCACTATATAAGGCCGGCGTGAGCCGCGAGCGACACACCTTGGATCAATGATATTTAAAAATATCATTGGCTTGGATACAGCGATCGAAGCGAAAACATCCGAAGCGATCTTCAAGTGCGACTTTAAGCGATCAGTAGTGCAATTGTGTTTTGTAATTAGTGTGTTTGAGTTGTAATTAGTGTGGTTAATTAAAGTGTCAATTTTTGGTTATTAAATCGGCAGTTTTTAATTGTCACGAACCCGAAGCTCGTAACAGTATTGATATTTGGGTTCATTTCCGTATAACATGCCTCTTTATATATTTTTACCCGACTGCTGCGAAGCCCAAAAGGAGGGTTATGTTAATTCATTCGTTTGTTTGCAATAATATGTCCAATCGAATAGGATTGTACCGTTGCCGTAATAGTTTCCTCTGAAACGTCATCGGTATATTCTGCGATGTGAACATAAATAATCCTGTGTCTTATTCGGTCCGAGTGACCTTGCCAGGTCAAGCCTCTGGTTCACAGCACCGAAATTAAAAAAAAATAATTCACATAAACCTACATCACAGATTACTAAATAGTTACTACGTAACAGATACTTCACTCAGTAGAATATTTCCAATACCTACTGCTATAATAGCTTACTCCGTCGCGTCAGCAACCGCTGCAAGCTAAAATTTGCCTAAATGCTTAAGCATACAGTTGTGACTGCTTCGCACCGCGATCCCACAGCAATCGCAGGGCTGCCTCTTCGATAAAATTAAATTAACATAACTATTTGTGTCTATTTTATTGAGAACTGTGAATATGTTCTGGTGGTAGTTTAAAATTGTAGATATCGTTTATAAAATATTTTTTTTATAAATTGGTGCTGACTGTGCAATACATCTAAAACATGACATGACATGACATCTTCATTGACAGGTAAATGGAAAAATGTTAGGTATCCCTTCTTTTCTTAGAGCATTTAACCTAAATGCTCTAAGCTTCTTTTACTTGAATTGCACCCATCAACTGCACCTATGGCACCAGACGGTATCGTAGGTACGCGCACAAACGAATGGAACGATTAAAATTGAACAACGTGCGACTAACACTGAATTTGGTCCGCAAACGGCCCGAGACCGCTCGGTCGGGCGGTAAGTAATTATTGCGCGCAAGTACATGGAGTGACGGAGGCCTGCCTACATGGCCACTTAGGAAACGTCAGAAGCTAGGTGCACGGTTCCAATTGGTTGTTTTCGTATGGGGAAGATCTGGCAAGACACTCCACGGTTACTCTTTTAAAAATAATTGGCTTTTACAATGTTTTCTAATTTTTTAAGTACCTGGTACTGATTTTAATAAATAAATAACTCGTTTTTTTTATTAAATTTATGGACTATCTGTTTCTCTCTTCTCACCACTGCAGATTCATTACAGAAAAAAACTCAGTGAAAGCTGAAGTGACGGTAACAGAGAGTAAATAAGAAATATTTGTTTTTTACATTTGGTTCTTTTTTTTTGTTCTTACACCTTTTAAAACTGCATGCAAATATTGGAAAACAGCAATTCAACATGCCTGTGTGTTGTATTGTGAAGTGTGGTGCAAGAAAGAATGAAAATCAACCTCTATTGTCTTTGCACAGGTTATTAGCCGGTTTTCATGCAATAATACTTAAAATAATACATATTCGATGATACAATTATAACGCGATCATGAATTTATGACTAAAGTATTGATATTTGGGTTCATTTCGTTTCACAGACCTTTTAAGTATATTTTGATAATTCATTTGTTTGTTTACAATAATATGTCAAATGGAATAGGGTTGTACCGTTGCCGTAATAGTTTCCGCAAACTAGTTTCTCCGCTGAAACGTCATCGGTATATTCTGCGATGTGAACATAGATACATAAATAATTCTGTGTCATAATCGGTCCAAGTGACCTTGCTAGGTCCGGACCCTGGTTCAAGGCACCGAAATCAAAATATTTTATTTCACATAAACCTACATGGCCACTTAAGAAACGTCATAAGCTAGGTGCACGGTTCCAATTGGTTGTTTCCTATGGGGAAGAACTGGCAAGAAACTCCACAGTTACTCTTTTAAAAACAATACTCTTTTACAATGTTTTCTAATTTATTAAGTACCTGGTACTGATTATAATAAATAAATAACTGGTTTTTTATAAAATTTATGGACTATCTGTTTCTTTCTTCTCACCACTGCAGTTTTATTACCGATAAAACTCAGTGAAAGCTGAAGTGACGGGAACAGAGAGTAAATAAGAAATATTTTGGTTTTACATTTGGTACTTACGCTATCAGATGCATTTATAAGTAGGTATATATTGCGATTTGTCTTCAGAACTGGATACCTAACTATAATATTTTTCTGTGTAAATTCCAACTTTAATAAAAGATTTTCTTTTTTGACTTGTATGTACTTATTGATAAATAGTTCAGTAATTAACCATGAGTCTTTTGTTTTATGCATCACAAAAGATTAGAAATAAAGAATTTTCGCCTACTTTATTTTTATGTGAAACTATAAAGTATATTTATCGAAAATAAAGTAGGATACGTTATTATAAAGTATGGCAACCCTAGTTACAACGAACTTTGTAAGTTATTATGATCCAAACGTGATAACTAGTAAGACTCATATTTAGTATCGATACTCGATAATAGTAACACCTATGTTCCTTGATTGACGCAACCCTAGCAGTGGCAGCACAGAACACTTTACTCCTAGCGAGTAGCAGCCATTTTATGAGACAATAATACGACTTGTAGGTATGCACCCTTTTTTTGTAAGTAGGTATTTCTAGTCCATACTTTTCTATGTCAATGGGTCACACAGTCAAACACGAAAAGTGACTTTCATTTTGAATATGTATTATGTCTGACTTTACTTTGCCTCAGGCGTTACTCGACCTTTAAATTGAGTAATGTTTATGTTTATAAACGTTCTGTTCGGTCGATACATTCAATTTTCAATTCTTTTTTTATTACATTCCAGAGTGCACTCAAGCAAAGCTACACGTTATCGTTATGGTGGTTTTTAGAAAGCGTGTGGTTCTGGCATAAGCTCAATCTAATTGCTCTAGCTCTATGGATGTCGAATCCAACTACCAACCTAAGGAATGTTAAAACATCGACTGCTTAGAGTAAGAAAGCTATAGAGCATCGGGTAGCGTGGCCACACATGAGACAAAAAACTAACTTAACTAACATTGGCTACATAAGTAGCTGCCTTGAAAAAACTGGCACGCAGTGAGAGACGGAAATAGTATAGCTTTATCCTTTTCTGTAACTTATAATAACACAATACTTTATCCCTTTCTTGTGGAAATGAAATGGAGCTACCCGCCGTCTATACTTTTCTTTGTCTAAGATCGACTGATATTCTCGATTTATTGAAAGGGGCCAAAAAAGTCTATGACTTAGAAACCAGCAATGTACGGCGTACATTTATGACGATGTATAACAATTTCGAGAATGCCATTCTTGTGATGAATGATGATGGATGACATGACAGCCGAACAAAAATTACGGCGTGGATTTATGGTTAAAAAATTTGCGGAAGTCTGTTGACTGTTTCTCGAAATACATGATATATTACAATTAACCGCGTTATTTGCATGGTGATTGATAATTGTACATAAAAGTTGTAAATGTCAATATAATGACCGATAATTCAAAAGTTACGAGTCAAAGTTTGTGCATATCATTGTCGTTAGCGCGTAAGTCGGGCTCTCCGGTGTTTGGTGTGTTATAGCAGTAGTGGACGGTGTTATAGGAGATGGTGCCGATGGTGTTAGCAAACGGATCAAAAGAGAACTATATTTGATTGTGTATACTGGAGATATTGCACTAGATTTTTGTTAAGATGTATCCAACAGCTACGCGGCACCCGGCGGCCGCGGTAAGGGTTTGTGTTGTTTTTCTATCTTTCACTGGCTTTCTGTTATAGCAGAAGTTTAACTCTTCAAAGTTGCTTGTTGAAGTAGATTCTGCTTAGACCCTATTATTGTTTGTCACTGTTTGTGCAGGGACCTCAGCCGCCAGCAGGACCTATCAAATTTACAATAGCTGACACACTAGAGCGTATAAAAGAGGAATTCAACTTTCTACAAGCACAATACCATACGTAAGTACATGTTGAGTTCTTATTTACATGCTAACCTATTCTAATTTGATCTGTTTTAGCCATAATCATTATCTCATCTTGAGATTAAGTTACAATTCATTGTTTACAGTTTGAAATTGGAATGTGAGAAACTGGCCAGTGAGAAGACGGAAATGCAGAGGCATTATGTTATGGTAATTAAACTTTTATGTAGCCGAAGATAAAGTAAGTTTATTTGTGAACAAATATCACTGTTAAGTCACAAATAAATAAGTATAGGCGAGAAACTAAGATAATCATTGTTCAAATATTGAATGTTTGGGCTAGATAACAATGTAGGCTAAGCTTAGTTATTCTCAAACAGTTATTATTGAACATGTTGTGAAATTAAGTCAATATAGAAACTTTGTCACTGATAAGCAGTATTAATTTATTGTTATAACCTATGTTATTAATGATATCTTGATTATTTTTAGATATTGGAACTTATGGTGACAGAGTAACCTTATTTTAAATGCAACACATGACAAACAAACTTTCCAATATGTTAAATGGTTGTTACATTATTTATCACATTAGTGTAAAGATTTTAGTCACACAGTCTTAAAAACTACAATTATTTTATTGCTTGTCACTTAGTTTGTGATTCTTAACCTAATAAACAAGTAACTATTTAAAATAAAGAATATGTAGGTCATTTTTATAAGGAAAATAGATTATAATAGTAACTAATAATGGTGATAATAATTATTTGTCCATTGTTGTGCAATAATCAATCAATCTATACTTATATCAGTTTGATGTAATTATAGGGACATTGGTCTTGAATGTTATCAGACCCTTTAGATTTGACCCCTGAGGTACACAATTAGGTAGAGTTTAGCAATAGACTCGTGAGAATCTACCAGTTCTCTAACTCATGTAAAACATAATGTAAATAATTATTTATATTTCTCTTACAGTATTATGAAATGTCTTATGGTCTCAATGTGGAGATGCATAAACAGGTAAATAACAATCTCAAATCCAAAAACATAAACAAAAGGACACTTACATGTCAAAGTACTCGACAACATTGCTGTCATCTGGAAACGTGCCCAGAAGACTGGCAGCATTGCCACGTTAAATGGCAATTCTAATTCTTTGGCCAAAGAATGGCCCAGCCCTCTGGTAACTTCAACATCTAAGAGTCCTTTTGTTTTTATTTGTATAGTTAGTCATTTAATTTAGTACCTAGTGTAAATAGTTGGTTATCTATACATACAATAAAAAACTTAAACTGTATTCTATCATCATCTATCTAGCCTTTTCTCATCTAGGGGTCAGCTTCCAGTCTAACCGGATGCAGCTGAATACTAGTATTTTACATGGAGCGACTGCCTTTCTGACCTCCACAACCCAATTATTGGATAATACGATACCCCTTGCTAAGACTGGTTGTCAGACTTTCAGGCTTTTGACTCCCGTAATGACTGTCAAAGATCCACGAATGACAGCCGGGACCAATGGCTTAACGTGCTTTCCGAGACACAGAGGGGTCAAGGTATGTAAAGATGGTCACCCATCTACAGACCAACCGCGGCAAGCGTAGCTTAACCTGATCGATCGACCTGTGCGACTGTAATTATTTAGCCACCGAGCCCGTGAAAAACTAAACTAAACTACTAAACTGTATTCTATACATATAAAATATAACATTATTCTAATACACTTTTTTTTTTGCATTTACAGACGGAGATAGCAAAGAGACTAAGTGCTATTATAGGGCAGGTGCTCCCGTTCCTAGCGCAGGAGCATCAGCAACAGGTGGCATCTGCAGTGGAAAGAGCTAAACAAGTCACCATGTCTGAACTTAATGCCATCATTGGGGTAAGCTACCATACATGCCACAGTAGATAACTTACCTAAACTATAAAAAACTGCAACTAATTATAAAAATATTTATTCATCTTAAAGGCTTGTATAGTGTTATGAATAATATCATTAATTTAGCCCATTAATTATTTTGCTTATTTATTTTATTTAGTTTTTATAAAACTAGGATAATTTGTTATCCACACATAAAAATGTATGTATCAATCTAAATAAATGCTATGGATTAGTTTCTAAATTAAATCTTTATATTCTATGCGAATTATTACAACAATGTTATTTCTTAGGCAAATTGCCAAAATTTTGGTTACTTATGAATTTTAATGATATTTTGATGCAATTCTTTAGAAGAGACCATACCACTGCATCTGCTGCTGATAAAAATTACTTTACCAACATTTTCCCTCCTACCTGGGGCAATCAAGTTGTACTATTCAACTTAACAACATATGTGGCTCTAGAATGAGAAGCCACATACTAAATCCGCTATTATCTAATTCAGCTAAAGCAATGACCTGCAATCAGCTGCCAGCAGACTGAAAAGTGCAATTAGCATTTAGTGAAGTTACCTGCGTTTTTGTACAAAATAATTGCACTGCTCAGTAGCAGTTGTCATGCAGATTGTAATACCCAATTACTGTTTTACTGAATTAACATCAAAGGGCCATCATAGGTGATGCCTTAATATTCTACTTATTAAAAAACACATTATTGCTGTACAAAGTTAGGAGCAGTTGTACTATCCAATAATGAGTGAGAGACAGTGTAGAAAATAATATAGGTACTAAGTGTACTGTACCATTTTAATACCCTATCCTGTACATTTAATGAACATTCTACGTAGTAATGAAGAAGAAGAATAGTGATACATCCACAAGGCAGTTACGTTAGTGAGAGTAGATTATTAACAACAGCATATATATTGTTAACGTTGTCCGCAGCAACAACAACAGCAGGGGCTGCAGCAACTGCTTGTAAGTCAAGATATACAGTGCTTGGTACATTGATATATGTTGTGATTAACATTTTGCATTATTTTATGTTGCCACTTTGATTTCTTTTCAAATTACATCACAAAATTTCTCATGTTAGCTTCTGCATTCTCATCTCATTATGAATTTTGTACTGTAGTATTCATTATACTATGAGCTTAGAAATAAACATCCAGTATTTTTTATAAGGAATTTTGAGGAATGGCGTGGATATTAATATTTTTCATAATTTAATCATTTTCACCGCGCCTGAAATGCTCAGTGGTTCAGGCAAAAGTCTACTCTAAAAGGGCCTGAAGATATCTCTTTAAGTATTTCAATGAAGCAATTTAACCTTGTTGTTTTATTTTACATCAATTATACCTATACTTTCATTATCACTAATATGGTACACAGGCATGGTTGATTAACGTGGTCTTCGAAATTGGGGATATCATCTATCTCATATTTTCAAAAATGGGACTGGCTCTTCATAATTCTCCATAGTTACAAAATGTTAATAATAGTTAAGAATACTCTAACAATCATGGCTTCCAACAGCTCAACATACAACTATAATCATAATCATTTTAGTCGTCATACACCTTGATTGCTTAATGCCATCAAATGCAAAAAATGATCGCAATAAAGCGGTACCAATCAACAGAATGCACAAGCTAACATAATCACAAGCGGACGTTTAACATAAGTTATGTCACAGTAATTGGAAAAACTAATTGGATTTCAATGTTTTATAATCACACCTCCTAACTTCACGTTTTCATTGTATGCAAGCACACTAGTCGCGCGTAGATGTTGCATCCAACATGCAATAATTAGTGCTTTAGTTGATGTATACGCCGTATTTATATTATACATTTGTTTTTTAAATTTCTCATTATTATGACGAATGAGATTTACGCATCGTTGCTAGTAAATCAGTTTGTTTAGTTCTTTTGCTATCAACATGATCGAATCAATATGTGTTCAACATGCTGGTAACAAAGCATGTATGCGAAAATTATAACATCGTGTTTTAATGCTATGTTAATGTATCTAATTTATAATTCTCATACCTAAACTTTGAATATAAAATTATACCCTTGAAAGAGTTTGTAAATGAAAATTAGCATATTTAAGTGTAATTACTATGTAATAAATTAATCAATTAGCTAGCACTCATTAAGTATTTTATTAGTAGTTTTTGCTGAGATTTTAATTAATTTCATGCGCACGCTTGTAATATTAATGGGAAATATACTTCCTGTGTCTGAAACGAAAGTATAAATAGTGTATTTTAATATATTCTTGCTTCATCTTTGTGTTAACACATCTATTATATTACTCTATATTTATATGGTTATTATTTCACAGCCATTTGTGTTCATAGAAAATAGACATAGATGCAAATAAGAAAATGTATGTGTACAAATCATACAAAGTAGGGAATTCTAACTCACTTTAGCTAAGGTATGGTAAGGTAAGGAATGATGAATGAATGACTTTAATAAACTTTACATATTAAGCTGGACTCTTTGAGTCCAATTCTTATAAAATATAGTTTTCACCATCACATCGTGGACTTGGGCCGATCTTGGAGATAGTGAATGGGAGAAGCGTCATGTCTGTCCATTAATCCCTGCATGATATAACTTGGGGACTATTGTTATTGATACTAAGCACTTGGAACTATTGACTTTAATCAGTTTAATAACAGTCTGGGATAAACATAAACGTAAATTTGAATCATACCACTGATACCACCATAAATCAATCAAACTATCAGCAACCACGACATGCGGGGACTTATCATAAATCCCCACTGATTTCTGAAATCTTCATTGGTCCCCATTCTAATTCTTATCAGCAAATCTGTTGTGAAATCTCAAGTTGATTGCTATGATTGGTTGATTTAACAGCCAATAAAATCACTCCATGAGATTTGACAACCAAATCAATTAATTAGACACTGGTCCACATAATTTTCAGTCATCCCTAATCGGTATTAAAGTCACGAGCATAAAATACCTTACACTTACGAAACATTCAAAATCGATTTTCTTGTGGAATAACGTTTGCAACTTTTAGAAAACGCCTATTTCCTATTAGAATGTTTCGAAAATGCTATATTTGTAACAACATATAATTTCTATCAATACTTTAGGAGGACATCGCTTGTGTATCTTGCGTAAATGTCAGGTATTTGCGCTTATGACTGTACATACATAAAAAATAATCTTGAACATCAACCCACCTTACTAATACTCCGCAGAATACCCTTACTTCTTACAATATAAATGTTTTTTGTAGCAGCAAATCCACGCGAGTGCAGGCCTGTCGCACGGCGTGGGGGGCGGGGGCCTGCTGGGCGCGGGCGGGCTGCTGTTCGCGCCCGGCGCCGGGCCCCCGCCCCCGCCGCACCTGCCGCCGCCCGCGCATAAGGTGAGCCCTGTTTTAATATTTCGATTGTTACAATTTCATCTGATCTAGATCTACAGCTAGATCGGCAAAATACATGCTCAATGATATATTGATTTCTCATTCTCGCATGATCGAAATCTCGTGAAAGCTGATAAAGTTAAATAAATCAGATAACTTGGCACATGTTTTACTTGTGGCACGTTGACTACGTGATGATCGTTATTCTGGCGCCAAATATGCACGGTGTGTGGCAAGAACACACTTTGCACTTTGCCATCATGTCTTGTAAAGTCTTCAAACAAGGTGTTCAAATGTTGAAGCTATGTCTGGTGTCATTTATCAGGCAATTTATTGTACCCTTGCTACTGTACAGGTCCGGACAGGACCTCTAGAATACTTATGGGAGGAAACTAATTGAAAAGCCTTTGACTTGAAACTAATATATTATTAACAAGACAAGTTTATAATTCAACGATAATTCTAGCAATCCTATCTAATAAACCAAAAACACCATATTATATTGACACTCGTTTGAATGTTTGAATGGAATATTATCTCCAGCCAGAGTTTTCTGCTAAAGGCCGGAACATACAAGATTCCACACTACTTCTATCTCTGTTTTCATCCACTAGGTGGAGCTCCCTCCGCCCGCAGACATAAAGCCGCCCGTGCTGCCGGGCGGGCCAGCGCCTCCCCCACTGCTACCCGGCCAGCCTCCGCCGAGAGACGATGACCGACTTGGCTCTAGGGGACTGCAACAGGTAGGTCATATTCACTTATTTCTTGATTTATCATTTTATGTTGGTGTGCCTAAGGGCCTTTTTCTGTTGTGTTGTAATGGGTTTGCACCCGCATGCGAGGCGTACCCGCATGCAAGAATCACCCGCATGCGTGAGCTAAGAGCGTGTGATGCAACTCTTCGCATCCCGCGTGCCTATGCCATGCCGCATGCATGACAGGAAAAGTATACAGTGTACGAAGCGAAAGGTTGCGCGCGGCGCGCGAACGGGCCAGACCCGCACGCTGACACAAATCCGCATGATAAGAAAAAGGCTCTAAGTGCCGCTGTAAATTCAAGCGGGTTGCAGATCAAGAGCTAAGCTAAGTTAGGCTAGCTTAGCTCGCATAGCTCATGTAATTTTTCATACTTGTGTACAGACCGCAAACTATGAACAGAATTATGAAAAATTACCTCAGTTATTTGAGCTAGGTTAGACGCTTAAGAGTAAACTAGTCGCGAGCTCGAACTCACTCGTGTTCATGGCCAAATAGCACGCTGTCTCACCTGGCTTCGTGTCAGACAGAGCTAGTACCATTGATGAGCAGTTAGACGCTAGTCTACACGCACAACGTCTAGTTCTCATGCACAGAAACACCGTTCCGAACTGATAGGCCCGTAAAAAAATCGAAAAGTGCCTTGGAAAATCGAGTTTTATGAAAAAACCACTGCATAAATCAATTATAAATAAAGTTTATTGAACTTTTCGATAACTGAGCTTTGTCGGTACGGACTTGGTTTTGAAGATTTGACACTTCTTTTATTACTTATTTACACCGAAAGTTACGTTAAAAATAGCAAGAAAAACGAATCTTTGTTGGCTCATAACTTTTTAATGGCTTTTTATTTTACTATCCTATTTCCGTACAGACAAAATTAATAAAAGTTAAAACGATATCATGTTTAACTTTGGATGCACAATGTCAAACAGAGGAGTAATACTCTCCCGAAATTAGTATCGAAAAAATATCGACTATTGGCACCCTAAGAGTGACTAATCAACATTAAGTTATGATGCACTGTGCTGTGCTTAGCGAAGCTAACTTTCTCTTGCTATATTTTTCCTAAAATGCATGTGTGCAAGTGCTAAGTGTGAGCGAGGTCTGGAAGGCACATGGTGAGGTCCGACTAATCCCTGGTGTGTTTCAATCAAAGCGAAGCCACACAAAGCGTAGATAATCATGTTTTGTTTCCTCATTTTAGTCTATGAGGAACTAGGTAAATAGAACACACCACAGCGCAGTGTAGCTTAATGTTGAGAAATCATCCAAAAGGCCCACATTAAAAAAAAAATCTTTAATATTATGTCTTTGTATTTTATTGTGTTTACGTAGATACTAAAATAAATAAACAAATGAATATTTTCTGCACCTAATAAAGCAAAGGCGCTCAGTATCCCCTCACGAGCGTGAACAGAAGTACCGGCCGCGTTCGCCAGTGGAACCTGAAGCACTCGACGTGAAGCGACGGAAGGAGGAGAAGGTACTCGGCCATGTGAGTCTATGTAGTGTATGTGTCGGCTTCCAAAACATTCATGTTGCTTTTTGTGTTCTTTTTTCACTCCTTGTGTTTGATTTAGGCGGTTGTTGCTCGGTTTAGTTGATACTAGCTTTAGCCCGCGACTTCGCCCGCATGGAGGACGAAGTTTATCCTACGGGACGGGATAAAGGGTATCTATGTCCTAACTCAAATCACAGAGTATCTGTGTGCCTTTATCTAAATCCGTTCAGCCGACTGACCGCGGTCCTTTGCAGGCAGAGAAGCAGTAAAAAACAGTGCTTGTACAAATGCACCTTCTATTTCGGAGTTAATACTTCGCCTAATTTTTTAAAAGATTTCGACAAAAATCCCACTCTTGCCTTGCGTCATCTCTAAAACGTGATTTTCATTGTTTTGCTAAATTAATAATCCGAAGGTTTTTTTATGATGGAGGTCTAATACAAGTTTATTCATAATCATAATATTTAATGTTAAAACAAATACATATGATCCCAACTCAGCAAAAACCGTCTGTTCCGACTGCTTGTTTATACAGATGCTTTATAAATATGTTGCTGATAACGATGGCTGTAACAATACTTGTCAATTAATATTATTGCTGGTTTTTTAAAGAAATACTGTTATCAATGCCTTTATTAATGGTATAATTACATTTCTAGGACAGCGACGCTGAAAAAAGTGACCAAGATCTTGTTGTTGATGTGGCTAACGAGGTAAGATGGTAACGACTGTATATTCTGTAGTGTGCAAAGGATTTCAAGGCTGTGAATTGTATGACTTTGAGATGTTTTTCCTGTTTTCGTTTGCAGTGCATTGTGTCTAATTGGTCGTTATTTCAATAAAGTGCACTCTTGTAAAGGTGAGTATAGACTAGAGCATTTACTTGTGTTTGATTAGAGCATTTACTTATTAACAGAACATCGAGCATTCGCCATTTTTAAATTTTATTGAAACGCACTTCGAACACGATGCTCGATGTTTTGTTACAACCTGATTTTAAAAACCAACATTTTATCGAGCAAAGGCACGAGGGGTACCTGTATGTCAGACATTTCAACAATGAACACAACATAGACAGTAATGTTACAAGTAAATGCTCACTCGCCGTGAGCATTATGTCGAACGCAGCGTAGAGCATTCGCAGAAACTTTTGGAAATGCTTTTGGAAACTGAGCTTTTGCCTCAGCGGCGGCCCTAGTTTCTTTTTGTGGTGGTGCAAAATCTTAACGTGGCACCCCTCTATGTACCATGTTCCTATGATATATGCATAATTATGCAGTTGCTTCCAGTGGCGTGCCCTTCATAGAAGCCAAAAAGCCCAGCTTGCCCTAATAAAATCATAATTCACAACAACAAAATCAATAAAAAATTATATTCAAAAAATTCCAGTCAATGAACTCGAACGCAAACATTCATGTCATAGGAATAATAATACAATTATTTCGAAATCCGAACTGGCGCGCACTGCCCTAGGTACGCGCCAAATTCCGCTCTAAACGCTATACAATGCATTCAATTACGCCATCTTGCTCACACTAGTCTGGCTTTTACCTGGCTTCTATTTCCTTTCTTTGTCTCGCAGTTTTCGCCTACAAATTGCTATAAAAACGTTTACATTTGTTGATATTGGTAAGTACATAAAACACAGATTTCTATGAAATGAAAAGCCATGCTTTTGATAGGCATGAAGTTCGCGCACTATCCGCGTTGACCCGTAATTTGCACGTGTGGCGGGCGATGACGCGACGCGTCTCAAATTGTTATTGTTTTGAAGTTTTGAATACTTTGAGAATTAGTTTTATTATTTGAAAAAGTGATTGCTTGTAGCGATGTCATACCCTATGATTTTGTAAACGGTTAATGAATATAGTGTTCTTTTAATTGATATGAATTCGGAAACTGTCATCGAAAAGGTACGTAAATACATTGAGTTTTCTGCAATTTTGCTGCCAATAAATAATTATTTACTTCACCGTAACCAATCTTAAATTACTGTAGGTACTTCTCGGAAATAAAAACAAGTATTTTGGTCAGTCAAGAAGACAGATTATATTATAAAATAGTACCTTCTCATTCGATTGTTTACTAGGTATGAATATGACAAACATAGGTGTTAAACATAGGTGTTGGCTCATGATTGACTTTAAAAATGTAAGTACCTAATTCATAAAATAATGCGTACGAGAAAAGAAAAACTGGCCAAGTGCGAGTCGGACTCGCACACGAAGGGTTCCGTACTACAAGGCAAAAACGCCGAAAAAAACATGTTTGTTGTATGGGAGCCCCCCTTAAATATTTATTTCATTTTAATTTTATTATTTATTATTAAAGTTAAAATACAACTGAGTATTTTGTGAATATTTCAAGTGCCTACCTGTTGCCATTTTTGATATCGAGCAAAAAAGGCCAAAAAAATCGCGTTTGTTGTATGGGAGCCCCCCTTGAATATTTATTTTATTTTGTTTTTAGTATTTGTTGTTATAGCGGCAACAGAAATACATCATCTGTGAACATTTCAACTGTCTAGCTATCGCGGTTCTTGAGATACAGCCTGGTGACAGACAGACAGACAGACGGACAGACAGCGAAGTCTTAGTAATAGGGTCCCGTTTTTACCCTTTGGGTACGGAACCCTAAAAAAGAACAATAAATCGATAATTTGGAGGCCATCTAGTACATTTTGATTGAACAAATGCATGTGACAAGCGAAATGAAGAAAGTTCCGGATAGGCGCTGTGGTTATGCGCATTCATTAATATAGATGGCGCTTGTGACAATTACGTACTGATGTTTGAAGAACTGTAGTACCTGCTCTTCGTATTTTAAAGGTTTTCTTACGGAAGTTATAATAATGATGTTAGTACTACTAACAACCATTAACAACAAGAAAATCAGCCAATCCCTCAGTTGGCCTTTTTTTTATACCTTGAAAATCTTGCCCTAATTGGGATTTTATTTAAGGCTTGCCCTAATTTTGACCCCTAGGCACGCCACTGGTTGCTTCCTTGCTTGTAGACGATTGGGTTTATATAAAGTTACTATAAAGCCGATCGTCGAGGAGCTGAAATCAACTGAAATGCGACCACCAGAGGTGCTCGCATTTCGGTTGATTTCAGCGCTTCTCCCTCTCCCCGTCGCACCGCTCGCACCGCCCTATGGCCGCTACTGTTTTGCCTGTACTGTATTGTATTATTCGTAAGAATTCTACATTACAAATGTATGGCTTTTATGTAGGGTTTTCAAATGTATGGCTTTGTAAGGCGGACCTGCAACCCATTTAAGAATCCATCCACATAATATTTTTATTACTGTACAAAACACTTATTAGATCTCAACTGGAATATGCCACATGTGTTTGGAATCCCTTCTACAATAAATACAGTGACCAATTGGAATCAGTACAAAGTAAATATCTTGGGTTTCTAAATTATAAATTATTTAAGAGGTGGTCATCATATCACACTCTTCTAGATAAATTTTCTCTCTCTACTCTTAAAGAAAGGAGATTGTATCACGATCAATTGGTCCTTTACAAGATTTGTCACAATAAATTTGACTGTAACCACCTTTTTTTTTTTTTTTTTGAGGATGGGAAATCATCAACTGTAACCACCTAATAAATCAAATATACCTTCGCATACCTAGTCGCTCCCAACGTATTCGTGATACCTATACTCACAGTCTATTCGCGCCGAAGCGGTGCAGAACCAATGCAGGAGAACGAGCTCCTTTATTTGCATTTTCACTAACACAATTTAAAAATAGTATTCATCAAAAAATCTTTCATTTATGTACCACATAGTTTTTTGTTGTTATATTCACACATTTAGTTTTGTTTGTCACATGTTATTTCACCTAACCTAGTTAATCTATGATAGACAATAATTGTTTGCTAAGTTTGCTTGGATCTTACTCAAACTATTCTTACAGTTGCATTAATTTGTGGATAACGATGCTGGTTGCGTTATTACTTAAGTGTCTTATAAAATATCTGTACCTAAATATTAAGCATTGCGCAATTGTTTGTTATCCTGAAGAAATAAAAATAAAATAAAATTACATGGAAATGCTCGACAAAATGCTCTAAGGTATACTCATCTTTAGATTATGGCTTGCATTCTATGCAGAGTATGTCTATAGAAATTATAATTAGTTTCATCAGGACTGCCCATAAAGACAAATCAACTATTAAAAAAGTTTTTGTTCAATAAAAGCGATGATCTTCAGCTATTTAAAGCAAATAAAGTTGCATGCTTGTTTAGATGCATTTGCAGTGCTTGCTTATGATATAAGATTTAATAGGGTTCACCAAGTTTTTATTTAATTTACAAGTTTTTACTTATTTATTACATGTAAAGGTAAACATAACTTTGCTGAAAAACTTACCTAATGTATAAAACAAAAATAGTGATCAAAATGAAAATGAATTACAATATAGCACTTAAGGTTATTTTGATAGGTGGCCAAAATCGGAACTAATGCCGCCAAATTGTTTTTTTAATAAATTTCAATTGCAACGTCATTCGAGTGCCAAACGATTCTTGTAGCAGTCTATGCAATATTATATGCTACAATTCCATCATTGTAGGAGGAGCGAGGGTCACCCAGCGTGCGCACGGACGGCGGCGAACGAACAGAGAACGGTCCGCGACCTCCTTCCAGATCTGGCTCCTCCTCCAGTCGCTCCACGCCCAAGAGTTCCAAAGACGTGAGTTGGTTACTTTCGGATCTTTTTCACTATTTATTAAAGCTAGTTCTTTTAGGAACATATTTATGTCAAGTTCGGTTTATTATGAATTAATCTTCCAAGTATATTCAGTTGAAAGTTTAACAAGATTATTGTGTATTATTCATTGTGTCATATAACCCATTCAAAACTGAAATGCTGAATTAAGAGTCCTGTTACATTTTTTACGCAAATTCATGATTTTTGACGCTGTAATTTTCAGCAGTTGTAAGATATTTTAATTATTTGTTTAAGAATAACGATAGTACTATTCTCTTTCTTGTAAGTTGCAGTTACACATTTTCATTTTTCTTTTCGTGTAATTTACTATAAATATTTTACGAACACAGTTTGCAAGAAAAACCGTTGGCGATGGAACTTTGACGCTCAAATTCACATTGTTACATTCAATTCTTATAAATGCTAAAATTATAAAAAGATACTTTGAATGTTTTACTTGTTTATTGGAGTTCTAGAATTCCTTTAAATTCCTTGAGTTTTTATGGATAAAATCGTAAAGAAAGCCTAATTTAAGCAATAAATGTCTTGATTCAGCGTCCATTACACTCCAAATGAACGCAACTTTATCAAATAAACTAATATTATATAAAACTTCAATCTACAATGAATACGTTTAATTAGTTTTCGTTTCTCAATTTAATAAAACAAAATTGCAATAAATAAAGTTAAAATGCTATATATTCTGCGTCAATTCGGCGCGCCCCTCATTCCCGCTGATTCCCGCGCAAGCGCTTGACGAGGTAGGACCTGTCGCCGAATTTTTGGCGCGCAATCGTCCGGAGATCGCTACTATTATCGACTCGTGTACGCCGATCGAAATAATTTGATTTGCGTTTACGATCCGTAATAGGACTCTTAATATGTCTCACAGTAACAGTCATCAAATTCATGGTGTGTCCAAATGTTGATTTTTGTTAGTTAAACAACCATACACCGATGAATTTAATTTGTATGCTAGAAATTATTCAAAATTATTTAAAAAAGTTTGTTTTATGGCCAAGTCACGCTATTTGGGTTCAAAGATTAAAAACAGCAGTAATGTAATTTAAACGACTTGGAATATTATTAATAGTGAAACGGGAAGATCTAGTAACCGAAATACTGACTACAGCCTGTCTATTAATGACAACATAATAAAATCAGACTCACAAGTCGCCGAGGCATTTGAAAATTTATTTTCAGATATTCCCGTTTCAACTACTAAATCACTAAACTCATCACCTTCTGTTGCTGAGTCTTTGCTTAAGGAAAATGTTAATGGTTGCGATTCGGAATTTCATTTTGAATATATTACCTGTAGAGATATAATTAAAACCTTACACACTTTAAATGTAAAAAAGACTGCAGATCTGTGGGGTAATTCTGTAGTAGTAGCTAAGTCTATTATTGACATTGTAGCACCTACTCTAGCTCTTATCTTTAATCGTTGTATTGACAATGGGGAGTTTCCTGACCTTATGAAAAATAGTAAAATAATACCTTTGTTTAAATCAGGTAGTACATCAGACCCCACAAATTATAGACCTATTTCTGTACTACCTTACCTTTAGTAAAATTTTTGAGAAATTAATTTTAGACCAAATGCAAAGATTTTTTAATAAACATAAATTATTACATAGCAAACAGTTCGGTTTTACAACTACTGAACTTTTAGGACATATTTATAATGAATGTTGAACTTTTAGGACATATTTATAATGCATGGGAAGATAAATGCGATGCCTTGGGCATCTTTTGTGATTTGTTACGTTAATCAGGAAACTCCGCCACTACGGGATCCGGAACACTGCCCTGGATCTTCTTACTTCATACTTGAGTAAAAGGATTCAGAGCGTTGACGTTAATGGAAAAAGATCACCCGGACCTATAGTAACAATGGGAGTCCCACAGGGCTCAATTGTTGGTCCTTTCATGTTTATTATTTATATTAATGCCTTGCCATACCTCATAAAGGATAATCATGATATAGTGTTGTTTGCAGATGACACTTCTCTTCTTTTAAACTTAAACGTCAGCAGTTGGTCACTGACGATGTAAATAGCGCGATCTCGAAAGTAGTCCACTGGTTCAATGTTAATAATTTGCTTTTAAACGAGAAAAAAACCAAATGCATTAAGTTTACGCTACCCCACGTTAGGCAGGTGAAAACTAATGTGTTGATAAAGGGCGAGGAATTGAATCCTGAAGACAACACAGTATTCTTGGACATAACTTTGGATGTTAAGCTTCAGTGGGGTCCACATATAGATAAATTGTCAAAAAAGCTAAATTCCGCAGCATACGCTGTTAGAAAAAACTTTTTTACAAAAAAAACAACCGACTTCCAAAAACACTATAAATAAAGAGAAAAATTACTTTAATTTCGGAAGTCGGTGTCTTTGGATTTGTATTTTAGTTTTTGCCACCGACTTCCGAAATTAAAGTTATTTTTCTCTTTATTTATAGTGTTTTTGGAAGTCGGTTGTTTTTTTTGTAAAAAAGTTTTTATTTTTTACTTTTTAGCGGGTCAGTTTGTAATTTATCTAAGTTATAATAGCCTAATGTCAACTGCTTATCACCTTTTACAAAATATGCTTTTCCCGATGCATGGACGTTAATTGTTGAGGAGTTCTCCTAGTAAGAACCAGGAGAACTGGAGCTGATTGAGAAGTCACCATCAGCTCCACTTCACCATACGCGTTGTAATGAGCATAAATTGCTTAGCAGCCATATTAAAGTAATCGAATCGCAACCGGTGAAATATTTGTCATTGAGTAGTGCCATTTGTGGTCTTCATCATCAGTTCCACTTTACCAAATCATAATTTCCGAGAGCAAATGCTCAAGTTACTTTAATAATAAAAACAAGGCAAGAAAAATTTTGCTAAGGGCCAAGTTTATGTTACGCTTAGTCGTGTAAAGACGCTGTACGACATTGTATTATGCGACTTGGAACCTACCAAATTGCTAAATAGACCACATGACGAAAAGGCATTGCGTGAAATGCAACGATTGAGGCTTTTATAAATCATCATTAGCCAATTGCAGTTCACTGCTGGACGTAGACCTCCCGAAGTTTGCGCCAACGTTCGCGATCCTCCGCTTCTCTCATCTAGCCACTACCGGCAACCTTTGTTAGGATAATTATACAGAAGAAAAACTCGCAAACGTATTTCACTTTAAGAAGTATTTATTAGTTTTTAGACTAGATGCTGATAATCCTGGCTGCAGCATCAGGCCAACTTATGTCAACATTGCATTGAACTTAAAATTTAGTCCTGTTTAAAATGAGCCCAAACACGAGTACGGTGCTGTAATTTCAAGGTTTGTACTTTTTCTGATGCTCGACTGGCTTCAGCATCAGGTCTCTATGTACTTCGATGTTCCTCATTAACAGTACGTTTATCCACACATCGAGCCCTTTTCAATGAGCCTAAACACGATATATCTGCTGTTAGTTGTCGAGGAGTAAGGTACTCTGCAGACTATCCTGACTGCAGCATCAGGTCATAACTTGATGATCATGAGACCAAATGTGGAAAATGCCCTATCAAACATCAAAACAATTTACCAAAACAGTCCTTGCCTGTTCGAGTAACTTCTTACTGTTAAGGAGTTGAACCTTCCATCATCAGCCCAGCTACCTGAGATAGTGACAACCGTACGCAAATACACAAGATACTTCATAAAATATGCGAAAAACAATAAGTGAGCCTATAAAATTTGAGGGTTGCTCTCGTTTTCTCTAAGATCCCATCATCAGATCCTAACTTAGTGACAATGGGACCACCTCAGAACTATCTACTTTCGAACAAAAAAAGAATTTTGAAAATCCGTCGACAATTGGCGGAGTAATCGATGAACAAACATACAAAAAAAAAAAAAAAAAAAAAAAAACATACAAACAGCCGAACATAGTACCTCCTCCTTTTTGTGAAGTCGGTAAAAATTCGTAATTTAACAGATATAGAGACTGCCCGTTTAGTGTACTTTAGCTATTTTCATAGTGTAATGTCGTACGGTATTCTATTATATATTGATAGATATTCAGACTATCTTTGTTTTGCAGAAGCGAGCTGTTCGATCAATTTATAAATTAAGGACGCGTTTACGAAATGACGCGCTTCAATTTTAGGTATTAAGTCTTACTACTACACGTGCACGGCTCACACACACAGCGACATGCGCGAAGCGGTGAAATTATGAGTAAACTGACACGACTTGAAACTTGAGCCTAATTTTATTTTATTTTTGCCATGTATTTTTTTTAAGTTTACGGTGATTTGTTTTCAAACAGTTTGTAGGTAATGTGAAGGGTCATATAAGTAGAATGCTATTCACTTAATTTCACTGGACAGTGATTAATCAAGTACAAGTTGCCAAAGTACCTATGTATTAACAATTTGCGGACGAGCTTATTGAAAACAAATATAAAACAAGCTTGTTTTATTCGGTTTATTTCGAATTTTATATAATAAAGAACAATGGCAGCCACCCATACATTGATTTAGCTGAGATTAAATTCTCGCGTCTTATAATGAAAAATATCTTGTTTAACTCGGCGTCA
Source organism: Mesoligia furuncula (assembly GCA_916614155.1). NCBI lineage: Eukaryota > Metazoa > Arthropoda > Insecta > Lepidoptera > Noctuidae > Mesoligia > Mesoligia furuncula. The sequence goes on from OU744804.1 coordinate 5,699,486, forward strand.
AATTCTGAATTAGTTTGTGCAAGAATTTTTGTTCGAGAAGGCCGAGAATAATAGAAATTCAGTCATGAACTTTTGTAGGTTATGTCTATGATAATTCCAATTCGAGGAAGTAAAAGGGCAATATTGCTAAATCACATTATTTTTTCCTGTCCCTTGACCGTTCATCCTTCCTTCAGGGGAATATTACAGTCCGGGACAAGTTAAAATTAAAGAAACCGGAAAACCATCGAGAGCAACACAAAGCACAAAGCGTAAGCGTCGTGTAATCTGTGGTAGTGATACCATAGATAAAAATACTAAATGCTACTATTCATGTCACACGACATTACACGACGTGTAATGTCGTGTGACATGAGTATCGCTACCACAGATCACTACAACGATACAACCTATTATGTTTTTAGATTTGGGATAATAGCCTTTTTGCCAGTCATTAATTGAAAGTAATTAATTTATTGTTACACTACAATATTTTTACCTTCTTGCAAGGAATACTTCCACTTAGAAATAACAGTATTTTTAATTTACTCCGTTTAATTACAATAACAAACGAAAACTGAATACAATACATTAATGCTGTACACTTGGCAGAATAAATATAAAATGGCAACACTAATAGTCAATGAAAAAATCAAATAACTTTTCATTTAAAATATTTTTTTTATCCGGCCTTAACTAGTTAATGTGATACTTTGAAAAAACGTAGAAAAATAATGGAACTGCCTTCGTATATAAGTCACTTGTAGACGCTCAAATTAAATTCAGCTAAGATTTCGCCATTGTTCTTTGCTATGATGGTATCAAATGCAAGTAGGTTCTCGAAAACTGGAAAGAAAATACGTGTATTTGGCACACACCCTACAAGGCAAACAGTACAAATGCTACAATATTCATCACGCTAATATTATAAAGGCGAAAGTTTGTGAGTGTGTGTGTATGTTTATATGTTTGTTCTTCACGCTCAAACGGCTTCACCAATTTTGATAAAATTTTGTATAGAGGTAGCTGACACATATAGGCTACTTTTTATCCGATATTCCCACGGGATCGAAACTTATGCGGGTGAAACCGCGGGGCACAGCTAGTTGCTTCATAAATATTTAAAAAATTCGTAAAACAAAAACAACGCAATGGATATTGTTGAACTGTCAAATCGGAATGGATTGCCATTCCAAGTGTGTTACGCAATTAGGATAACGTACTAAGCAGTTTCGTGCATTGCATAAAGGCATATTAGCAGTGGCTACCTCGATAAATCACCATAAGCCTGTCAATTACATTTTTGGCCGTGCAAAGTGACGGATATTGAGATCGCCGATAGTGAGATAAAAATGAAAATCCAAGATGGCGGTTGTAGTTTTTTTTTAATTTTTCATCATGGGTGTCGTTTTTATGGTTTTCAAGGGTGCTAAAACCGATAGTGATGTCCAAATGAAAATCCAAGATGGCGGCTTTAATTTTTTTATCATGGGTGGTCGTTTTTATGGTTTTCAAGGGCGCTAAAGCCGATAGTGAGGTCAAAATGAAAATCCAAGATGGCGGCTGTATTTTTTTTTTATATTTTTCATCATGGGTGTCGTTTTCATGGTTTTCGAGGGTGTTGGAGCCAAAATGAAAATCTAAGATGGCGACTGTAATTTATTTTTTATTTTTATCATGGGTGTCGTATTTATGGTTTTCAAGGGCGCTAAAGCAGATAGTGAGGTCAAAATGAAAATCCAAGATGGCGGCTGTAATTTTTTTTATATTTTTTATCATGGGTGTCGTTTTCATAGTTTTCGAGGGTGCTGGAGCCGAAAACAAAGTCAAAATGAAAATCCAAGATGGCGGCTGTAATCTTTTTTTTTAGATTTTTTTTTTTTAGATACTTTCGTTTTATGTTTCCGATTAGTGACCGCATCTGCCTAGACTAGACCCGGCTTAGTGCCTGCCTACCTATTCTTAAGGTCTCAACAAAACTAACAAAAGAAGCCCAAACTTGGCACACCTAGCTCAGCTCGGCTATTAGTTCCAGTAGCAGTCTTCGAAGTACACCTGCAGGTCACTCCATCAAGTCCGGAGGTAAGGTCTCAACATAACTAAGAAAACGAGCCTATACTCGGCACACCTAGATCAGCTCGGCTATTAGTTCCAGTAGCAGTCTTCGAAGTACACCTGCAGGTCACTCCATCAAGTCCGGAGGTAAGGTCTCAACATAACTAAGAAAACGAGCCCATACTCGGCACACCTAGATCAGCTCGGCTGTTAGTTCCAGTAGCAGTCTTCGAGTACACCTGCAGGTCACTCCATCAAGCCCGGAGGTAAGGTCCCAACATAACTAAGAAAACGAGCCCATACTCGGCAAACCTAGCTCAGCTCGGTTGTTAGTTCCAGTAGGAGTCTTCGAAGTACACCTGCAGGTCACTCCATCAAGTCCGGAGGTAAGGTCTCAACATAACTAAGAAAACGAGCCCATACTCGGCACACCTAGCTCAGCTCGGCTATTAGTTCCAGTAGCAGTCTTCGGAGTACACCTGCAGGTCACTCCATCAAGTCCGGAGGTAAGGTTTCAACTTAACTAAGAAAACGAGCCCATACTCGGCACACCTAGCTCAGCTCAGCTGTTAGTTCCAGTAGGAGTCTTCGAAGTACACCTGCAGGTCACTCCATCAAGTCCGGAGGTAAGGTCTCAACATAACTAAGAAAACGAGCCCATACTCGGCTCACCTATCTAGGTGTGCCGAGTATGGGCTAGCTAACTAACAGCCGAGCTGATCTCAGCTCGGCTGTTAGTTCCAGTAGGAGTCTTCGAAGTACACCTGCAGGTCACTCCATCAAGTCCGGAGGTAAGATCTCAACATAACTAAGAAAACGAGCCCATACTCGGCACACCTGACTCAGCTCGAATTATTCCGTTCTGATCCCCTGAATCCCCCCCTCCACCCCCCCCCGCCTCGATCCCCTCCTAGATCGTCTTCTGTTTTAATCTCTGTCTTATCCACTAAAAACTTTCTCATACCGGTTTGAACCGCTTTTTCTTTTTTTTTTGATCCTGAAGGATCGTCAGCAACAAAAATAAGTACAGGGTTTATTGAAATACATAAGTTCGTAATTTCTAATTATAACGGATACGTGTATGTTAGTATTGAGGAACAACGACATTTTCGTCTTTGTCAAGTCACCGCACCCGGTTTGAACCCTTTTTAATAATTTTACAGATGGCAGATGTGAAAAATGTTACAATTTTTCATGATGTGTGTCAATTTCGTGGTTTTCGAGGGTGCTAAAACCAACGGTGGGGTCAAAATGAAAATCCAAGATGGCGGATGTGAAAAATGTTACAATTTTTCATGATGGGCGTCAATTTCGTGCTTTTCGAGGGTGCTGAAACCAACGGTGGGGTCAAAATGAAAATCTAAGATGGCGGATGTGAAAAATGTTACAATTTTTCATGATGGGTGTCAATTTCGTGGTTTTTGAGGGTGCTGAAACTGATGGTGGGGTTAAAATAAAAATCCAACCATCGGTTTCAGCACTCTCGAAAACCACGAAATTGACACCCATCATGAAAAATTATAAAATTTTTCACATCCGCCATCTTAGATTTTCATTTTGACCCCACCGTCGGTTTCAGCACCCTCGAAAACCACGAAATTGACACCTATCATGAAAAATTGTAACATTTGTCACATCCGCCATCTTGGATTTTCATTTTGACCCCACCGTCGGTTTTAGCACCCTCGAAAACCACGAAATTGACGCCCATCATGAAAAATTGTAACATTTTTCACATCCGCCATCTTGGATTTTCATTTTGACCCCACCGTTGGTTTTAGCACCCTCGAAAACCACGAAATTGACACCCATCATGAAAAATTATAACATTTTTCACATCAACCATCTTGGATTTTTATTTTGACCCCACCATCGGTTTCAGCACCCTCGAAAACCACGAAATTGACACCCATCATGAAAAATTGTAACATTTTTCACATCCGCCATCTTGGATTTTCATTTTGACCCCACCGTCGGTTTTAGCACCCTCGAAAACCACGAAATTGACACCCATCATGAAAAATTATAACATTTTTCACATCAGCCATCTTGGATTTTTATTTTGACCCCACCATCGGTTTCAGCACCCTCGAAAACCACGAAATTGACACCCATCATGAAAAATTGTAACATTTTTCACATCGGCCCTCTTGGATTTTTATTTTGACCCCACCATCGGTTTCAGCACCCTCGAAAACCACGAAATTGACACCCATCATGAAAAATTGTAACATTTTTCACATCGGCCATCTTGGATTTTTATTTTGATCCCACCATCGGTTTCAGCACCCTCGAAAACCACGAAATTGACACCCATCATGAAAAATTGTAACATTTTTCACATCCGCCATCTTGGATTTTTATTTTGACCCCACCATCGGTTTCAGCACCCTCGAAAACCACGAAATTGACACCCATCATGAAAAATTGTAACATTTTTCACATCCGCCATCTTGGATTTTCATTTTGACCCCACCGTCGGTTTTAGCACCCTCGAAAACCACGAAATTGACACCCATCATGAAAAATTATAACATTTTTCACATCAGCCATCTTGGATTTTTATTTTGATCCCACCATCGGTTTCAGCACCCTCGAAAACCACGAAATTGACACCCATCATGAAAAATTGTAACATTTTTCACATCGGCCATCTTGGATTTTTATTTTGACCCCACCATCGGTTTCAGCACCCTCGAAAACCACGAAATTGACACCCATCATGAAAAATTGTAACATTTTTCACATCCGCCATCTTGGATTTTCATTTTGACCCCACCGTCGGTTTTAGCACCCTCGAAAACCACGAAATTGACACCCATCATGAAAAATTATAACATTTTTCACATCAGCCATCTTGGATTTTTATTTTGATCCCACCATCGGTTTCAGCACCCTCGAAAACCACGAAATTGACACCCATCATGAAAAATTATAAAATTTTTCACATCCGCCATCTTGGATTTTTATTTTGACCCAACCATCGGTTTCAGCACCCTCGAAAACCACGAAATTGACACCCATCATGAAAAATTGTAACATTTGTCACATCCGCCATCTTGGATTTTTATTTTGACCCCACCGTCGGTTTCAGCACCCTCGAAAACCACGAAATTGACACCCATCATGAAAAATTGTAACATTTTTCACATCCGCCATCTTGGATTCTCATTTGGACCTCACCATCGGTTTCAGCACCCTCGAAAACCACGAAATTGACACCCATCATGAAATATTGTAAGTCTTCAGGGGATCAGACCGGAATAACTCCTCAGCTCGGCTGTTAGTTCCAGTAGCAGTCTTCGAAGTACACCTGCTGTGCAGGTCACTCCAGCAAGTCCGGAACGAAATATGAATTTATAAACCCTACTTACTTCTAGAAAAATTATAAGACTGTGAATCAAATCTTTCCTTGGGTAATAGGTACATACAGAATGCGTGAAGTATCAAGTTTTGTGTGTCAAATATTTTGTATCCGTACAGCGATCATTACAAATTTTTGTGCAATAAACCGAGACAGTGACCAGTAAAATAACCCTTATTTCAATCCAATAAGATTCACGTATTACAGCTAAATATGTGAAAAAATAGACTCCGATTTTTATTTTTTTCTGAGCTTATTTTTAACATTTTGATAGTTCTTTTGGCTACCTTTTTGAGTTGAACATGTCTGCTTACATAAAATATTTTAAAATAAATATGTTTATGTTATTAAATAGAAGAAAAATGATCCCAAAGACAGCACGATATCGTCGATTTTGTGTGAAGAGGCAACGGAAATTATTGTTTACTATATTATAAACCAACATTTTCGAATAAAAAATGGCTACCATTTGGAGATGAAAGAGTAATCTATCTGTGGTAATTATTAGTTACATTTGGTTTCGTCTCATTTTGCCGCAAAATGCACCGAAAAACGGCTTATTTTTGTCAGATACGTAAAGGCGTCCTTAAGTCCGACACACTCTCTCAGAGACAAATTTAAAGAGATTAATGTAATGACTGTGCCTTCTCAGTATATTTATGAAAATCTTTTATATGCACATAAAAATATAAAATTGTTTAAAAAATACAGTGATATCCATATATAAATACTAGAAATAAACACAAATTTGTTGTACCTACAACAAGGCTCAAAAAAATAGGTGGCTCATTCAGATGCCAATGTATACGCTTTTATAATAAGCTACCAAGCCACGTTCAAGATCTAAGCCTCAATAAATTCAAATCATTCATTAAACGTAAGTTGTGCCAGAAAGCTTTTTATACCGTTAAAGATTATATTGAGGACAAAAAGGCTTGGGATTGAGCTGCTTCCAAATTCTGCATTTCGAATTACCTTTTTAGGGTTCCGTAGCCAAATGGCAAAAACGGAACCCTTATAGATTCGTCATGTCTGTCTGTCTGTCTGTCCGTCTGTCTGTCTGTCTGTCTGTCCGTCCGTATGTCACAGCCACTTTTCTCCGAAACTATAAGAACTATACTGTTGAAACTTGGTAAGTAGATGTATTCTGTGAACCGCATTAAGATTTTCACACAAAAATAGAAAATAAAACAATAATTTTTAGGGTTCCCCATACTTAGAACTGAAACTCAAAAATTTTTTTTTCATCAAACCCATACGTGTGGGGTATCTATGGGTAGGTCTTCAAAAATGATATTGAGGTTTCTAATATCATTTTTTTCTAAACTGAATAGTTTGCGCGAGAGACACTTCCAAAGTGGTAAAATGTGTGTCCCCCCCCCCCCTGTAACTTCTAAAATAAGAGAATGATAAAACTAAAAAAAATATATGATGTACATTACCATGTAAACTACCACCGAAAATTGGTTTGAACGAGATTTAGTAAGTAGTTTTTTTTTAATACGTCATAAATCGTAAACCACAATTTACCATTCATTCAATCAACTCAAAAATAAAAAAAACATTTAATTTCATAAACATAAACCTTATGCATAAGGCCGGATGTTACGGAACCCTCAGTGCGCGAGTCCGACTCGCTCTTGCCCGGTTTTTTTATATACACCAATGTGTATATAAAAAAAAGGTCAAGCAAATGTCATTGTTTATAAAAAAAATCATTAATGTCAATACATTAATGATATTTTTGTCATTGTTTATAAAAAAAATCATTAATGTCAATACATTAATGATTTTTTTTATAAACAATGACATTTGCTTACTTTGTAAAGTATTATATTTTTTATATATATTTTTTTTATTGTGATTTGTGAATGTGAAGACGATGTGGGTCATTTTATTAATTTTATATTTTTTATTTTCTCTCTGTTCAATAGAACAGAGAGAAAATAAAAAATATAAACTTGTTTTTTTTTTCTCACATGGTCTGGCAGTTTGAATAATTTATGTGGCCTACCCAAATGTCCTTTCTTTGGTATTGTTCGTCGAATCGTTGAGCTCCTTAAGTCCTGAGTTGAGCTGCACGATTTCTGACAAATGCGTGCACTGACTGGACAGGTCCTCTCAATCTGTGTGGTTCTTTCCTCAAAAGACCGTCTCAGACATCGATCTACATGGTCTTCATATAACCTGACCAAGATTATGTCTGGACTTTAAAAGAGACTGTGACCTCTGAGTTTGTTTCGGCCTTTCTTCTCAGAGTAGTCAGATAGGAAACGCCGACCTCATCTAGTTTTAAAAAAACATGATTGACGTGTAAAAGTGTTTGTACAAACCTACTTACAAAAATAAAATCATTTATCATTTAACAAAAAAAAAAAAGGCAATGCCAGTTGCTTTTGGGCGTAAACACCTTGGATGCTGTGCTAAATCGACGGAATTTTGAATTCAGTTGTTGCAAGAATATTTCCTTTTAATTGAACGTCCTTCTTTCTCGTCAGGAGAAGCCGGGCACCCCGGGCGGCAAGCTGCCCCGCGCGCCCACGCCCACGGGCGGCGGGGGCGCGGTGGGCGCGGGGGGCGCGGGGGGCGCGCGCGGCGCCTACTTCCCCGCCTACGCCGCCTACCGCGCCGCCGCGCCCGCGCCGCACCCCATGCACTACGACCAGCACCACAGGACCAACGGGATCGCGCCCGCTAAACCGTCAGTATATTTTGAATCAAGTATTTTTGAATAAAAAAAAAAGAAGTGACAAAAATTTACATATTCTGATCGTATTGAGAGTAGGAATGAAAGGCGAGTATTTATTTGTGTGTGAAATGATGATTGTGAATGGTATATATTTAATCTGCCGAACAGACATTGGCCTCGATAATAAAATTTAACTTTTTTTCATCAGTCAACTACAACATGTTCCAACCGACAGGGCCTACTCGTACCACTCGTGCGGTGGGCCCCTCCAGCCCGTGGGCTTTCCGGCGGACGCACTGGGCGGGGCCGGGGTCCCGCGCGGGGCCCGGGCCGTGGCTGCGCTACCTCACGGCGAAGTAGTCTGTGCAGTGGCGTTGTCACTGTCTGGGAGCTCGAGACATGCGTATACAGGGGGGAAAGGATGTGTTAAGTTATGGGATATTAGCAACCCGGGGTCGCCGGCTGCGTTGGAGCCGTTGTCGCAGCTTGATTGTTTGGTGAGTTTATACTTACGATTTTATGTTTCCAAAATTTTTAGGAGTCGTATTCACCCAGATTTTATTGAATGACAAACAACAAATAGGCCGTCGGATAAAGACATTAAATTCGCAAAGCGTGATGTAGTTCTGCATTTTTGGTATGTTCTATGGGTCTGTTGGGGTAGTGTGAATTCAAATTTGCAACTTCGAAAAACTGTGGAAATTGAGAAAATCGAGAAAAACTTCGAAATTTTGAGAATTTTTTCACTGTTTGCTCTCCAGGGCCAAAACTGTGAATTTTTTGCGAACAATGTTTCTACACATATAAACTGTATTAAATTACCTACAATTTGAGCCCAATTGCAGCTCTATTGACCCCATAAAAGTTAGGCTATGGCACTTCGAAGATGACCAATTTTTCTCGAAAATTGAAATTTTCAGGTTTTACTCACTAATTTAGCGAAATATTAGCAAAACCACTTGCCCTACGAAGAAAGTTTACTGAAAATATTTTTTTGTACATTTATTTAGCTTTTATTAGAGCCCAAAATTAAGTCTGTGAGACTAGCAGTTCACTCACAATCTCAAAAAAAAACGAAAAGAAGGTAAAATGGCTTATATAGAAAAAAAAAAAACTAAATATATATTGGGTTATTTTAAATTAGACAGGAATATTTTAAATAGTGGTGGTGGGAGGTCATTTGCAATAATCTCGCTCGAAGTTTATTTGGAATTGATGTTCAAGGCAAAACATAAAATCACGCGTCATGTTCGTGAACGGGTGCCGTCGGTTGAGACTGGTCATCTCTTAACTGCCAAGGCTTATTTTTAATCTTATATTTTGAATTGTTTCTTCATTTGTCTTTTTCTTTTTACATTGTTCTCACATATAGAAGTAACAAGAATAATGTACCCAGGATTTTGTAATAACTTGATTTAAAAGAGTGTCCATGGAGTTTCTTGCCCGTTCTTCTCCATAGAGATCTACGTTTTGGAATGGGCAACTAGCTTCAACTTTCTGACTAACTGACAGACTATTTAATTTTGACAATTCAAAAGTGCCTGTACAAGGTTTAATTGAAATAAATGCTTTGAGTTTGAGTTTGAGTTTGAATGATGACTAACCGAAAAAACGGTGATTGACGAAGAACTGTTCTTAGTCAATCCTCGTATTTCTTTGGTTGGGATTCCCTTTCTTCAGGATGGTTTTCATTTTGAGGAAGATGAGAAAGAACGCGCTTGTGTTCTTCTTCCTCTTCGTGTCCTTCTTCATCTTCCTCTGAATCATCGCTGTCTTCGTTAACAGAAATCAACGCGGCGTTATTACACGACTTTCCTCCGCAATTCCAACAAAGATCCGAGCATTTCAGCCCAGCTTTTAAACAACTACATGCCCCTCTACATCCCTTTTTGCATTTGCAGGCTACAATTTTTAGAAGCTGTGCAGGAGCTGGCTCTTTGTTTGTTGTGATTGGGATACGGCTGCGGGAGCTGATTTCATAATCCCACTCGGTGGGATCCTTTGCTACCCTCAGCTACTTTTGTACTTGCTGGTAGGTCCGAAACGCATGGAAAGAGGAAGCCTCGGGGTATTAGGGGCAAACGTGCCAGATTCACTTTTGCACTTGCCGCTGTCTTCACAAACAACTGGAACCTCAGGTCGTGCAGTGTCTGAGTACCTGCAACGTCTCCGTAACCAGACACTTTTCGCCAGCTTCCGCAATATTCGCGTGAACGAAAGAAAGAAATAAAGAACTACGATCTACAAGTCTTTTTGGTATGGACGGAGAGGTTATATTACTTTTGGGGTTAATATTGTTGCTAATGGCCTGACCCAATGGGAATGACCCATCGCCCCTTATAAGATTCCGGTCTAATTTCCAATAACCCTGTCATACATTGAGTCTTTTGTCTCTATAACCCATTTTACCTTTTTTTCGTTTTTTTGAAATTGTGAGTGAACTGTTAGTCTCATAGACTTCTTTTTGGGCTCTAATAAAAGCTTAATAAATGTACTAAAACATATTTTCAGTAACCTTTCTTCGTAGGGGAAGTGGTTTTGCCAATACTCGTATTTCGCGAAATAAGTGAGTAAAACCAGAAAATTTCAATTTTCGAAAAAAATTGTCATTTTCGAAGTGCCATAGATTAGTTTCTATCAAGGCAATTGAGCTCAAATCGTAGGTAATTTAATACAGTTTATTAGAAAATTTATTCGCAAAAATGCAGATTTTTGGCCCTGGAGAGTAAATAGTGAAAAAAGTCCCAAAATTTCGAAGTTTTTCTCGATTTTCTCAGTTTCCACAGGTTTTTCGAAGTTGCAAATTTGAATTCACACTACCCTAACAGACCCATACAACATGCCAAAAATGCAGAACTACATCACGCTTTGCGAATTTAGCCTCTTTTTCTGTCTATTTCCGACGGCCTAAAAAGGTGAATCTTTTTAAAATCCCAGATAATTGAAAAGTAATACAGAAAACACCATGCACAACCTGGGCATCGGAAAACGCAAGACTGCCTAGAACAAAAAGCACCATTTTATACCTCGAAATCGTTAGCGTACCTTACAGCCGGTTTCTGAAAGACTAATCAACAGAAAAGTTAGCTGACAGATGGTCAAACTCAAGTCTGTAATAGACTGACTGAAATAACAACAGCAAATAATTTCATTTGACATGAGTCTAGAGTAAGATCCTTCAGCAAATTTTTGCAAGCCTTTCAGATACAAGGATAACAAGCGAGTACATATGAATAATGTATAGAACCTTACAAGCATACTTAACTATACCTGGAAATTCTTAATTCCAGCAAAGAGATAACTACATTCGCTCAGTGAAGCTGCTGCCGGACGGGCGCACGCTGATCGTGGGCGGCGAGGCCTCCAACCTGTCCATCTGGGACCTGGCGTCGCCCACGCCGCGCATGCGCGCTGAGCTCACGTCCTCCGCGCCGGCGTGCTACGCGCTCGCTATCAGTCCTGACTCCAAGGTACCAAAAACTAAAACTATCATAACTAGAAAGTAAGGTATGGTTAAGTTTGGTTTAATCAGGTTTTATTTGACTTACTTATTTTTTATTTTGTAAACATGAGAATGTTGAAAGACTTAGAATTAGAAACTCATGAAGTTCGATATGTTGATCATATTTTAATTTTATTAAGTAACTGGTACTTGTGGTCAGGCCTACTGTCCTCCCAATCCTCCCATACATATTAAACACTGTAATTTGAAATCATTGTAATAACCAAATATTTTTCAAAGTATAACCATGGAGTTTCTTGCCGGCTCTTCACCATAGGTAACAACCAATTGGTACCATGCACCTAGCTTCTGATGTTTCATAGTATTTGACCATTTCTAGATTATTCGTTATTCTTAAGCATTTCAGTCACATTCAAATCAAAATATTTTATCTCACTTAGCTTTATGTGAGATAAAATATTTTGATTCAAACATGCTTATTAAAACGTTGTTTTGTTTAAAAAAATATATTATTCAACAGGTGTGCTTTAGCTGTTGTTCAGACGGCAACATAGCGGTATGGGATCTCCAGAACCAAACATTAGTTAGACAATTCCAAGGTATGTGTAAAGCATTTAAATTCAATTTTGTTCGGTAAAATATTAGAACGAAAATATGAAGACTTAACATTTTTGAAAAGTAAGATCGTGGCCCATATTATGCTGATATAAAAATCCGTCATCTTCGATTTTGTTTTCTTTTCCTCATTTTTGGTATCACCACTCTCAAAAACCTTAAAATGATGTCATTGTGTATGTCCAGGTCACACGGACGGCGCGTCGTGCATAGACATCAGCGGCGACGGCACGCGGCTGTGGACGGGCGGGCTCGACAATACAGTGCGCTCGTGGGACTTGCGCGAGGGCAGGCAACTACACCAGCACGACTTCTCCAGCCAGATCTTCTCGCTCGGATACTGTCCTACTGGTTAGTTACATTATACTGTCTCTTAAATAGAAAGCCTGCAAGTCGAAAAGACGATAGCATTAGGACAGGGAACGTGATTGGGTAGACCACTGCTTAAGCTCCTACTTCAGCAGTGGTCTACCAACCACGTGGTCACTGTTGTGGTGACCATAGATATATGAAAGAAGGAGATATGCCCGGTAGTTGAAAATGTATCAGAACCCGATGTCGCTAGGTTGGCTTCACCACCGCGCCACTACTACACATGTAGTAAATGCAATAGATACACAGTCGCGCACTTGTAATTCATAAATCAGAACGTACTACACAATCAATTATAAACCTTAACTCATCAAACACAGCGTGCATTTACCATGCGCCGTACAACTTACACACACAAAAACATCTATCGCTATCGTTGTGCTGCGCAAAAGCAATTTATTTTACAAATACGCTAGTGATTGACTAAATCGGAAAGCTATCGATTCTTCTATTCATTATTGTATTTAAAAAATTTAGAGTCATGAAAATAAAATAAATAAAAAATTATATGTCCAGAACATATTGTGTTATAAATTAATAAAATGTAGCTAAAAAAAAATTATTCTAGTAAATAAAAAATATTAACATTATTTTACATCTTCTCAAGGGTCTACCAACCGGATTAAAATGTCATCTTTTCAGGTCTTCTATAAACCGGTTTAAAACGGCTGACAAATTGAAAAATTAACTATAATATTCGTTGGGCAATCGACATTGTTGTCGATAGCCTACGTTAGTGGATCTTCACAACCACATCACTATCTCGCGACAAGACACAGTGGCTGTACCATGCGACACTCCGCAAAAATCAAGTTTCGTTTTGTAATTTTTACATAGCTTATCAGTCACTTAGCGACATACTTATACTCCATTTACTATAGCATTAGACAGAAGTTAAAAAAGGCTCTTTTAGAGACGCACTTTGTAATAAAAGTACAACAAACATTATTACAGTCAAGATTGATGTGGAGTTAAATATAATCAATATAAGTAACGGCTGTCACACTTATTTGTACTTATTTAACCTATCTACCTTCTGAAATTACAAGGCTTTCATTTAATATTATTTAGTTTTTACATAAAATATTGTCGTGTCAATCCTTAAAATCTAAAAGAAGCAGGGGAGGACAGTACCGGGAACGTTTTTCATGTCACTATAACTCTACCAAATCTAAAATGTTGCCAATTCCCTTCATAAGTTGTGGAAGCACGTGTTTTTTTATTTTGTCGGTCTACGTTGTTATCCGTCTGTCAAATTGCGTAAATAATACTAAATAATCTGCAGCTGTCAATTGTCATTCACTTGTGGATACTTGTAAATGCTACGCCTTTTCTCGTTGTTATTGCTGAATTTTCGTGGTTTAGTTGTTATTTGTTACTGTTTTTCTGTTGTTAAAGTTTTGTTGTTGTTTTGTTATCGTTATTAGTGTTAGTTTTGTGTTGTTTTGTTGAACTATGGACACTGACGATCACGGTACAGGCCCGAGTGGCTTGCAAACGCAACGTGTGCGCTCTGAAACTGCTGGTAGCTCTGATCAGCGTCAACAGAGAAAAAAACGTGGCCCCAACGTTGATCACGAGGTTAAAATATTGTCTCCAAAGAAAAATAGACTAAAGCAAACACCGCTTCGTTCTACAGAAAAAATAACAGTTATAAATATTTATAAAGACGTTAAGGAGTCCTGGCCCGAAGGTACTCCTGCTTATAGAACGCAGTTATTAACAAAACTGCAGAAATTGCGGGTAAGGATCATAAAATTATTACCTTAAATAATTAAATGTATTTGAAAGTAACATGCATTGTGAGGTATTAGCATGCATTACTAATCTTATTTTATAGGCATTTATCTCGTGCAACAGTGTATAATGTACTCAAAGAGTACAATACAGAAGGTCGCCTGCAATCGCCCCCTCCTCGCCAACGGAAATACTCAAAATGTGATGATTATGATGATATTACGTTAAGTGGAATACGAAGAAAAATTCATTCTTTTTTCTTTGATAATGAGTTACCAACATTGGACAAGATTCTGGAAGCCGTTAATGGCGATGAGTCTCTACCGGATTTCAAAAGACGCACTTTATACAAATTAATCAAGAACAAATTAAAATTTACTTATATTAAAAGAAGTAGAAAAAGTGCCCTAATTGACAAACAAGAGATTGTAGTATGAGGGTGAAATCATCAACTCAGCCTATCGCAGTCCACTGCTGGACATAGGCCTCTCCCAGACTGCGCCACAGCACCCTGTCCTCCGCCTTCCGCATCCAGTCTACCCCAGCCACCTTCTTTAGGTCGTCCGTCCATCTAGCTGGGGGGCGTCCCACACTACGCTTGCCGATACGCGGTCTCCACTCCAGGACTCTTCTGCTCCACCGGCCATCGGTCCTTCGACAGACATGGCCAGCCCACTGCCACTTCAGTTTGCTTACTCTGCAAGCTATGTCGGTAACTCCGGTTCTTTTCCGGATAATTTCATTCCTGATTTTATCCTTTAAAGAGACTCCGAGCATAGCTCGCTCCATAGCGCGCTGAGCGACCTTGAATTTGTGGACCAGCCCGACCGTCAGTGTCCACGTTTCAGCACCGTATGTCATGACGGGCAGGACGCAGTGGTTGAAGACCTTAGTCTTCAAACACTGCGGGATAGGCGACGAGAAGACTTGACGGAGTTTTCCAAATGCTGCCCAACCCAACTGGATCCTTCTGTCGGCCTCTTTCTCAAAGTTGTGTCTACCGAGCTGGATGACTTGCCCTAAGTAGACGTAATCCTTCACAACTTCGAGAAGCGACCCTTCGATGTGGATTGGACTCGGCAAGACGTGCGAATTGTACATGACTTTTGTCTTGTCCAAATTCATGCCGAAGCCAACCCGCCGGGAGGCTCCATTTAGGCTGTGCAACATTTGGTCTAGCTGTTCCAGCGACTCTGCCATTATGACGATGTCATCGGCAAACCGAAGATGTGAGATATACTCGCCGTTCACGTTAATACCCTGTCCAGTCCAGTCCAGCGTCTTGAAGACGTCTTCCAAAGCGTTGGTGAACAATTTAGGGGATATTACATCCCCCTGCCTCACCCCCCTGAGCAGTTGGATGGGTCTGGTTTTTTGATCCTGGATCTGGACAGTCATCGTTGCAGCGTCATACAAACATCTCAACACTTCGATGTAGCGCCAGTCAATTCGACATCGTTGCAGAGAGGCCAGAACTGCCCATATTTCGATGGAGTCGAAGGCTTTCTCGTAGTCCACAAATGCCATACACAGCGGCTGATTGTACTCCTCGGCCTTCTGTACAATTTGTCGAACAGTATGAATGTGGTCTACGGTACTGAAGCCTTTTCGAAAACCGGCTTGTTCTGGCGGCTGGAACTCGTCAAGTCTCCTAGCGAGACGGTTCGTGATGACCCTCGAGAACAGCTTGTATACGTGGCTCAAAAGTGAGATGGGTCTATAGTTCTTTAGCAAGGATTTATCACCTTTTTTGAAGAACAGAACCACCGCACCTCTGCTCCACGCCTTGGGCGTTGTACCCTCTTGGATGACGGAATTAAAGAGACTCGCTAGCTCTTTCAGGACTGGAGCCCCGCCTGCTTTAAGGAGCTCTGTCGTTATTCCGTCATCCCCAGGTGCCTTGTTGTTCTTTAGCTGCTCGAGAGCCGCCCTAATCTCGCAATGGTCGATATCCGGGATATCCTCCGTGTAGTGGCGTGTTAATTCGGCTCGATGGTCGTCTGCACTATGCCCCGCTGGTTTACTCGTCCGTGTTGAGTACAGGTGCCCATAAAAATCCTCGACTTCCTCGAGAATCTCGGACTTCGAAGTCACGATTCTGCCATCTGCAGTTTTTAATTTCGTCAGATGGGACCTCCCTAATTGCTGAGCAAACACTTTCGACCCTCGGTTTTGCTCAATCGCGTCTTTAATGTCGCGGGTGTTGGAGCACCGAAGGTCGCGTCGCATCAGCTTCCTAATTTTTAGGTTTAAGGCCCTCTTATCTGACGAAGACGGCTGCATAGAAGGCAACTCTCGCCTTTCCCTCATAAGTCCGAGAGTTTCCGAGGAAAGTTTGGACACCTTACTTTTTCGCCGTGACGGGAAAAGTCTGCGGGACACGTCGCGTAGTGCTTTGACCACCTTGTCAGCTTTCTCGTCAATATTACCCATGGTTTCCAACAGGGTGAATCGATTTTGAAGTTCCAGTTGGAACTTTTCGGATCCTAGAGCGGCTTGGAGCTGCGTAGGTTGGAGTGTAGGCCTCATCATGCGGAGTCTCTCAGCTCTGAAATTGATATTTAAAGTGCCTCGGACAAGTCTGTGATCGCTTCCGGTATTAAACCTACTAATCACGGAGACATCTCTAAATATATGCTTTCTATCCGTCATGATGAAGTCTATCTCGTTCCTTGTCACGTTATCGGGGCTTTGCCAGGTCCACTTCCTTTGGGGTTTCTTTTCGAAAAACGAATTCATTAAGAAGAGCCCCTGCGACTCCAAAAAGTTGACCAGCATTTGCCCCCTGTGATTCCTGCGCCTCAAACCGAACGGTCCGACTTTCGATTCACCGCGTTCTTGTAATCCCACTTTGGCATTGAAGTCCCCCATAACAACGTTGTAGTGGGCCTTTGTCGTACTGTGCATTGCCTTGGCAATATCCTCGTACATGGCCTCGGCTGTCTCGTCAGAGCATGTCGAAGTCGGCGCATATACCTGTATCACTTTCAGGTAGTACCTGTCAGTGAGTTTCAGTACAAGGTACGCTACCCGTGTCGACACACTGCTGATTTCCACAACGCTGCTAGTGAGTTCCTTGTTGACTAGAAAGCCGACCCCGCCTTGGGACAGGCGATCACCTTCGCGGAAGTAGAATAGGTGGCCTGACTCCAGAGTTATCGTGTCCTCCCCCTGTCGTCGGACTTCATTTAAGTGAGCATGACACGTTCTCAACTGCCATGCTCTTTCCAGTCACCAACAAAAAAAAAATCATAATAAACGGAAACATGGTTCTTACATTTACAAAATTTAAAAAAAAGAAGAGGAAAGGTTTTGCCAACTTGATGGTATAATGGATGATGTCGTAGAAAGATTTATTATTAACGTTGGTGAAACTTCGTCATCATCATCATCATCAGAGGATGATGAATAATTAGGATTGAAACATATGATAGATGTTTCAATCCTAATTATTCATCATCTCCATTATATCATTAATTAAGGTGGCAAAACTTTTTCTCTTCTCTAATAGCAATAAATCTCATCTCACACTTCTATGTCTCTGGAAAATGTTTTGATAGTTGGTATTTAGCTTGCGAAAGTGTATTTTTGTTAATCCTCTGGCATTCTAAATCATTATAGTTTAAATTATGACTTTTGTCACTAGTCAAATGGTGTTTTGTGTCGTATTTATTTGTTTTGTTGAAAATATAATAAGGACATGCCATTGTGATAAAGTTGTTTTTAATAAACTGATTGTTACTAAAAATTGTTTCATTTCATGTACCTATCCAAGCACCGTGACGAATAGATGGATGGAATAATCTTTATTGTATGCCATACATTGTTACTTACAAAAAAGCACATACATTATTTATTAAAATTGTTTGAACTTAACATAAAAATAAAAGGTTTCATACACCTGCTTCTGCGAGCCTCTTTTTTCTAATGTTATAATAAATGGAGTATAGGTAACGGGAATAAAAAATAGTATAGATACAAGAATAAGGACAAAAAAATAGTACAGCCGCCGCTACGATATTTGAAAACAAAAATAACGTATTAAAAGCAAGAAATATTTTACGATTTGTTGTTTTTCATGATTTTAATGACAAATACAGTAAAATATTTTTACTTACATATGGTAAGTGATTCCATGATATACGAAGTTATTTATTTTGACTTCGGGTTTTTACAGGAAACCACTGAACAACTCGGCATTTTATATTTTATCACGATCACGGTCGAAAGCGCACTAGTTCCCGGAGA
This sequence comes from Mesoligia furuncula, assembly GCA_916614155.1. Classification (NCBI taxonomy): domain Eukaryota; kingdom Metazoa; phylum Arthropoda; class Insecta; order Lepidoptera; family Noctuidae; genus Mesoligia; species Mesoligia furuncula. The sequence goes on from OU744804.1 coordinate 5,718,008, forward strand.
CGGCCATTTGCCTAGTACAGGCCCATGTTGCCCATGTTGCGTGGACACAGACACGCCCACTTGCCACTTCTATTTTCTATTTTTCGCCACCTCGGTAGTCACCCCCTTTCTAGTCATATCACCTTTCACACAGTCCATGCATCATTTCTTTGGTCTTCCCCTACTCTTAAAGCCATCCGCATTCATACTGAAAACTTTCCTCCCGAAAGTTTAATCATTCCTCGGAACCACATACCATGACAATTGATTTCCACACAACTTTTCAATTTTATTATACATCAGACAAACTATATTAATTTTGGTATAGGGTTAAAAAAACACTATCTATATAAATAAAAATCAATGTTTGTATGTTTATCCTCTATGCGTTCCGAAACCATTGGTCAGATTGTGATGAAACTTTAGTAGGGTGTTCTAGGGATTCCCGTGAAGGTTTCTAATTATTAATACATGGGAACATATAACAAAAAAAAATCTGAGGCGGTACGAAGTTCGCCGGGTCAGCTAGTCAAAAATAAATCTGTGGCCTGGTGCTAATAGGGCCAATATCAATAATCATTATTTTCAGTAATGAGCGTTATAACAATGAATCAGCATACATAGTTATTATTTTAGGTGTTATATTGTAGTATGGGAAAAATATTTTACTTTTATTTGATTTATGTTTTTAAGTAGATTTATGAATTAAATTCCAATTTAAGAAAAAAAAATATTTTGGAAAATATTAACAACTTAAGCCCCTTTAGCACTGATGATAATTATTATGTTAGTTCCCAATTATGTATAAAATTAAAAAAGCCAATGTTGTTTTTCTAAGAAATTTTATTATGGAAAGATTACAATATTTTTAATTTTCTTCATCAGAACATGACACAATATCCTCCATTTCGGGGCAAGTCTCCAAAGACTCATAAAATGGACGGCTGGACGGTTGGAGTTACTCCAGAAATGATTGCAGATCTCTGACTTTTGGTGCAGGAAGTTTAATAGGTCTCTGATTTAGGGGCATGAGAGGTGCTACTGGTGCAGTATCTTCTGATTGTGAACGTGTCATATTTCGGTTTCTTATTAAACTTAGCACTTTGAATAATTCTTCACTTTCATCACTTCAGCCCTTTTATCATTTATTTTTTTTACTTAACTGTAAGAAAGCGCACACTACATTGGCCTTTTTTACATAGTAACTTTCGAAAGATTGTTAATACACTAACGCCCTTTTAGCACAAAAAAATATCATACTTTTACAATAAACTGGCATTACAATCTCGTTTCATACAAAAACGTACTTTGACCCTTTTAGCACCAGGCCACAGAAATTGTTTTAAAACTAGCTGCGGTTGGTGTTTCCTTTATGACTACTCTAGACCGAAACAAACTCTGACGTCAGAGTGTTTAAAGTGCATTCTGTGGTCTCCTATAAGCGAAGGAGTACACCTACTTAAAGCCTGCTGTAGCCCATGATTTATGCGTCATGTAATGTGCATAATTCTTTTATTGGGAGTTCGTAAATAAATACAAAAAAAATACTGGCAAATCTTTTAAAAGCATCACAACGAAATCGCTGCTTATCTCCTTCAAATCACATTTGGCGTTCCTGATGACCGACCCGCTATAATAAATTCCATTAAACCTTAGTCTGCCAGAACGTAGACCTACGCGAGACACATTGGCTTTTTAATTGTGTCTGTAATTACGGCACACAAGCGGTTAAGGGGCATACAGAACCTAAACACAAAAAACGCAAGTTTTAGAAACAATAAAAGTATATGATCGACTACAGTAAACAAAATCAGGAAAACGTATGATATTCTTCAGAATAATGCTAGGTAGATAGTGTGCTGAAAACATAATACAACTATTTTGATATGATAGAAAAAAATCATGAAGATACCTCTAAAAAATTTCTTTTTACAATAAAAACCATACTAATATACATACAATCATTATGATTTTTTGTCAGATTATTCTACAAGCAACATACTAAAATAATAGTGTTTTATTTTTTTGTCCAAACAATAGATTTATTTGTAATTAAATAATTGCTTCGTATTTTGCAATAAATTACCAGCATTGTGTCATCGCGCTTCTCTTTCTTTTCTTTGCAGTCAGACAGTGACCGCGCTTTAGGTCATGTTTATGCTTAACGTAATTTTTTATATCTTTCTTCTCCTATAGGATCGTGGCTAGCGGTAGGCATGGAGAACTCCCACGTAGAAGTTCTCCACGCGGGCAAGCCGGACCGCTATCAGCTACTATTGCACGAGTCGTGTGTACTGTCCCTTAAGTTCGCGGCTGCCGGCAAGTGGTTCGTGTCTACGGGGAAGGATAACCTACTTAATGCGTGGCGCACGCCTTACGGAGCTAGTATATTTCAGGTACGTAATTATTTTTTTAGGGGTTGGTTGATTATTTTGTACAACAAATAATTTCCTGTTGATAAAACAACAACAAGGCAGAAAAAGAGTAACCTTGGAGTTTCTTGCCAGCTCTTCTCCATGGGAAACAATAAATTGCAACCGTGCATCCAGTTTTTGACGTTTCATAAATGCCCATGTCAAATAATATATTTTAAATTGAATTTTGACAACAAGAGCTGCTGTATTTGTTTGAGGTAAATCACCTAAAAATATGCCGAATGTTAAGACACTTACCTAACTTACCATTTTATTTTTTTTATTTTGACAACACCTTACTGGTACATTCGGTATATTAGTGGGTGCGTATCAGAATAGATCTACTTACACACAGACAGAGAAATTTAACCTCTAATATGTATAAATTCTCCAATATGTATAAAGCCTCCATTTCCCACACCATGTGGCATTCAACTTCTTCATATAAAACTTCTCATAATTTCCACAGTATTATAAGCTTAAACTGCAAACTGATAAAAATGTCTTTTTATTTGCAGTCCAAGGAGTCGTCATCGGTGCTCAGTTGTGATATATCAGCAGACGATAAGTTCATAGTGACGGGTTCTGGTGACAAGAAGGCAACTGTCTACGAAGTGATGTACTGAAGTGTCAGTGTCAGTAATCTCATAAGTCATAGGCAATAAATGAACGTTGATCGAGGTCCAGTGCGAAGAGAGCGGTTTTATATCGAGGTTTAGTTGGCTGTATACATTGATACTGTTTTTATTAAGGAGAAATTAAAATTATTGTCCGACTTATGTCGGCGGGAGAAGTGGCTATTATGGGGAAGATGGCCATTATCAAGAGGTTTATAGAAAAAGTAGGCCTGTTATCGCAGGATACAATCCTCAGCAATGAACAGAACAGTATGTACTAAACTAAAAGTCAAAGAAGGTTCTCTCAATCTCTTGTGAAAAACTTTCTTAGAGCTTAATTTAGAAGGAGAAATATTGACAGCAGTGTGAGAGGACTTAGTCTAGGACATTTTTTTTTCTTTAGTAAGATATTGTATGACTTCTTTGGCTGTAAGGTTCTTGGTCAAAATATCAAAACAAACTCACAGTCTCTCTTTATTATAATGTTAGGTTAGAGTAGTGACCTTTGGGCAGGGTGCCCAGGTGTTGTGCCTGTGACGATCTGGACAATATAACCTGTCCAGAAGTGACGGTTTCATATCAATCAGGCTGTTGTCGTGAGTTCCTTGCTAAATAAATGTTCCTCTATAGAACACATGGCTATATAATTAGATGCCCCGGAATAAATTATCTATAGTTTCCCTTTTAGTGGAATTTTTATGAAAATATACCAAGTATTGTTCTTTCAATAAGTCGATCTTTTTAACCAACTTCAAAAAAGGAGGTTCTATAAACAGTTATCTTTTATTTCGATAATGTTTTCGAACCTTCGAGCTAACACAAAATAATCTAGGTTATCAAAATATTCAGGCATTTATAAAGACTTATTTTTCGATTATAACAAATCTAATTTGGCCCAGGACAGCCATGACGATCTCAAAATTTTCTTGTATTATAATTTAGTGTTGCAAAGTTATTAATTAGTATTAAATTCAGCAATAACAAGACTTCCAAGCATTTTATTGTGTTATAGTAATTAACAATGTGTGCAGCCAACTAAAGGTGGTTGAATTAAGTGTAATTTTAATGTAACAAATAGATCAATGTTGCACCGTTAAACATGGATATTTTTAGTGTTATTATATATTTTTATAATGAAATAAGAAAATCATTTTTATTAATTTTCCAAGTTGAATCTTGTTTCGTGAATGGTCCATTTATTACGAGTATTTATTATATTATTCTGATTTTTAAGTTCTTTCAGACTGATAATCTGATTAGTATGACGATTTGATCATTATGCGTATCGTATTGTCAATTTTCGTCCTTATTATTAATTTGATAATAAAGCGTCAAAAAACGCACACTTTGGCTTTGCATTTTGTCTCTATGCGGGGGTCAATGTCGGCCCCACTCATGTTCCTAATGTATCATAGTTAAGGGCGCCAACTCGTTTTGAGTAACGAGCAATGTACAAATACTGAAGGCCCTACATTGGCTCCAAAATGGAGTGTTTGTGTATAAATAAAAAAGATAGTGCCTGTTCAAACATTTCATATTGAGTAGAAAATCGTGCTTTACAATTTTAGGTGAACAAGTTTTTAATTATCAAAACAAATGAAGTTTCTTTAATAAATTGTTGACAATTTTAAGAACTGGTGGAATATATGAGCGGTATTCGGAAGTATTTTATTAATGTGTCTCTGGTAAAGTGAGTTGGACGGAGTTAAGGGTATTTCCTTATTTAAATGTAGTTTCTCTGTGAACACAGACTGGGAAATTGGGGAATATTTGTTAAAAATTCAGAGTTCAGACTGTTTTAAAGGAAAATATAACGACAATTTATTTTCATTTAAATTCTTGCAATAATGTACCAAGAAATTTGTTTTCTCAGACTGAATTTTTTATATCAAAGTATATTTTTATTGTAAGTACTTAAAGTTTTTACAAATCGAATCTAACATGAATTTCATTATGGTAATGATCTGCAAATTGTGATATTATTTCTTCAATGACATCTAAGTATACCGAGTAGGTATGTGACACCGATTGACTACAAACATCTATTGTTATTTTACTGCAAAATTGAATCGTATTATGTACTTTGATTATATTTATTATTTCGATAAAACTTGCTAGTTTTATTTCTTATCTTATTCCTCTTGTCAAATTATCTATCCCAGACCAGTTTTAACAAACTACAAGCCACTGAGCAGTGGGCCAAAGTAATTACCATTGACACAACCAAGAGTCGCGGCAGGCCACATAGAAGCTGGTAGGATGAAATGGCTGCACAAAACCAACAAGAAATGTTTACCTACAACAGAATAACGACTGGTGTTGCATCTACATCTAGTAATATGACTGGATGCCGACTCATAATGTAATGGTTGAGTGATTGAGTCAAAGGCTAGGTTAGTTAGATAAGCTAGCTAAATAAAGACATTTTAAACCGCATAATCTGCATCATCTACATGGGTATTTGGGTACCAAATAGGTAAGACCACAGGTAAAACCACGTAGTGCTTGGTAAGATTGCTATCGACGCTTACAATTTCAGAACGGCTCTTTTCATGTCAATACTTTTCTATGTCAATGCGTTATAGGGTCATTTTTAGGTAATCCTATTATTGAATATAATTATCATTTTATCGTACCATACCTATTACTGGGTATTAGTCAAATATTAGTGAACCGATTCATTATTAGCTACTCGATCTAATATTGATACCTACGTAATATATGTAGTCGGAATACAATAAATACGTATGGAAAAATACGTAATAGGATTCGCTGTGAGCTTTTGTCACTAGTCACTACAAATATTAGAAACTAATATCCGTATTAGCTAATACTAGACAATGCGACAGGAACAAGTGACCAAATGTAAAAAAAAACTGTTTTCATTACTTGATTACTTGGTAACCAACACATGCAGCTTTCATACGAAGCCCGACGTGTAAAACTATGTCTTTACAATACACACATTACATACGCACAACGACAAGCAAGCAGCCGGGATCTATTCATACAATACAATATTCTTCTCGCTCACTCGCCCGCGTTTAGGCGAGTTTAGTCATCTCGCTCACTCGTCAGTTGCCGAGACGTCGGCGAGTGAGTGAGACGACCGCGGTCGGCAAATAATTGTAATTATAGCATATCGAGCGCGGTGAGTAGAGATGGGTTTCTACCCGGTAAATACCGGGTAAATACCCAAATGCAGGGTTTTTACCCGGGTAAATACCCAAATGGTGGGTATTTACTTTTTCATTATTGTTTTAAGTCTTTTATACACTTTAAGCAATAAAAAATGTTTATCAAATGTGTTTTATGCATGAAATGTAAATGGTGTCAGCAAAGAATAGTTTTCTACTAACAAATCATATAAAAATTGTACGTCTGTATTTTTTGACATATTATATTAGGTGGTTTATATTACATTTGATTATAGTAGTTTTAAATTAAAGACTATTTGAATATCACAGCATGTCGTAACAAATATTTATTGATAAAATACATTAAATAAACGGGAATCATCAAACTCTTGAGTATGTAAGATGAAGAACTAAAATCTGGCAAACTCGCGTATATGCTCAGAACTAGTGACGATGAAGATACTTTGTTATTAACTAAAAATCTACTACATTAGCGTATAAGATTGAAATTAATATTAAAAAAAAAGCTGGCGTGGTGCAGCTCGCGGCGTTTCAACCTTACGTTAAAGTTTCTAAAGTTGACTTTTAATTGATAAAATAAGTCCGTCAGTAGGCGCATTTAGCTGGCCAGCGCTCCCTCAATCCTTACAAATATGCACATCAACCCTTCCCGCTTCTTCGCCTTCTCTCCGCGTATACGTATTATGCTTACTACTTTTTTTTTTTTTTTTTTCTTTATTATTCTAAAACAAAACAGTTACAAATCATTGTTTAACAAATTAAACATACCGCACAAACCATCTCGGGTTGTGTTTGGCCGCGCGGTCGCGTGCAGGCAGTAATGGCAGGCAGAGACGGACGCATAAGAGTCCTTGATATAAAAACCAAGACTGGTATGTTGCGTCGGTCAGCCGCACGCCTCGCTCGAATCCCGACGGATGATGAGTGCTGACGCACTGGGGTGGGGGATGTTAAGCGTGCGATTCTATGTATACATAATTACATATATCTGCCTACCTATTCTAATATATTTGTATTTTGTTTACGAATAAACTTGAGAGTGGTGTGCGCCCGAGGAGCTTGTAGGGTGCGGGGCAAGGGAGCGCGGGGCAGGGGAGCGCGAGCGCGCGACGCGAGCCAATCCGCGAGTCAGCGTTGCCAGATCGTTCCTTTTGGAACATTTTGCGTTCTATTTTACGGTCATGCGTTCCCTTTGCGTTCCCATCTTTTGTGCGTTCTCTTCGTTCCTTTTTGGTATGGTGATACAACCTGACACAGACCTGCAAATTGCAAAAAACGTAAGAAAATTTGAATTTCGCGGTCTCAACTACCCATTCTCCTTAAGTTCGTGTACTGAAGACTAGGCTGTAAGTATTTACAATCCTTTGCCTAACCAGAAAGGGTGGATCAAAGAAAACTTCAAACCCAAAGATTGATTACTTTACAATTTATACGTCTGTGCTTTGGCTGGCGGGGAAGCCAACTTTATTTGTGAATTGAATCGTTTCGTGTTTTTTTATTCAGTTTTCGCCCTTGAATGGTAAGGTATTTGCTTTGTTTTCATTAAATTCTACTGTGCTGAATGGTAACCTAAGTAAAGTTAGAAGCGGCTGTTCTCATTTCCCAAACTACTGGATGGCGCGCGGGGCAAAATATAACTTTTCTATCTCAATAGCCTACTAACTAGGTACCTAGCTAGCCTACGTGCCTATTATCCTTAAAAAACAAGTTGAGACTTCATTTATGTTAAGACATAGGTATGCTCGTCGTTTGGTTGGACTTATGTTGAAATAACCGAATCACACGGTTCACTCTTGCCTTTCAATCTTGATGAATAAACCAAATTCAAATTTGTAAACATCTAACATTCAGAAAAAAATAATTCGTTCTTATTTTGTTCTTGGTTAATATTTTCTAACAAAATCTATAAAATATAGATAATGATGCATTACAAAATTTGGTGATATTCATTGGTTAACGCCAGAATTGACGGCATTGATTGACATAAGCGAGCTAACCTAGAGCCATTATTAAACGAAAAAAAAGTGCTCGTACTCAAACTTGGTCCGAGTCAATTATTTCTTTAAGACTACGCCGACCGCCTAGTGGCGCCCTCATCGTTTGTGTGGTTATTTCTTTTATTTTAGAATAAACATGCAGAAAATAAGCACGTTAAGTTGTGCTCCACAAGATTATACCTACGTTTATATTATTATAAACGGTAGTTTTACATAGTTTAGTTTTATTATAATCACTAAAACGGAAAATAGTGGCCACTATTATTAAAAATAACCAAACAAACGATGAGGGCGCCACTGCGCAGTCGGCGTTTGGTCGGTATAATACACTGACCTCAGAGGTCAGTGGTATAATATCATTGGCCCGAGTACTCAAAACTAAAGACCGCGCCGCGATCGGAGAGCGTAAACAACATTTTTAGTATTAATTGTGAACGCGATTCGGAACGCGGCCACAGTGACCATAGTCTACTCTGAGATACCAGATTAAAAAGATTTTTCCAATAGTGGGGAAATTTCAAGGTTTATTTAAAATATTGGCTAGTTTTTGTAACAGCACAATTTGCTTATGAGATGTTTAATTTAATTACATAAAAGATTTAAATCATAGTTTAGAAGTAATAAATGAAGTCTTAGCTTCTAAATCAGCACAAAAAGTTAGTGGACACTTAAAAATGTTTGAATAATTTGATACATTATGCACAGAAAAACTCAATTGAAAAAAAATTGAATTGAATTTATTCTTCACTTAAAAGAAGGAATGTAGATATTAATATTCTAAATAATATGTCCATTTTATGTGATACTTAATGGTAATGGGTAATAAATGCATGACATCTTTGGTGTGTTGGCTTGCAGATATTAATATGGATAGGTATTTAATAAAACGAAAACGTGATTCTGATGGCTCAAATACTCGTGCTGACGCTCTAAACTTCCAAAATTACACCAGACAAAACAAAATAAAGAAATAAAATCTTCTAAGCTTAAGATCTCAACACAGAGTACAGAATCCAACTTAGAGACAAATTAATTTGTGTTTGTGTCTTTATTTTTGTGCGTCATGTTTGCCGCAAATAAACGTATTTCTTCTTCTTCTAATGATCTGCAAAAATAATAATATGTGACGTTTGCCGCCTGCATGATACTGACAAACTAACATAAGTACCTAACTAACATAACATACTACAAAAATTGATTCTTCTTTACGAATCAATAACAAAAAAAATCTATTTATTCATTAATAAATAGTTTTTTTTTTATATATATATTTTTCGTTTGCGTTCCTTCACGGCTAATTTCGTTCCATTTCAGACATCCCAGCGTTCTAAATCTTCAATCACTACTGGCAACACTGCCGCGAGTAGTCGTCTATGTGGTCAATGCAGCACGCACGTACAAACTCCTCGTCCGCGACACTTTCTGAAATCTTATCTCTTGCTTTCTTCATTACCTCCGCTACAATCTTCCACTTGTTTTTGAATTACTAAAGAGTGCGCACGTAGAAGTGATATCTCATACTGTTTCATTTTGGATCAGGATACACAATTTTGCTGGTGCTAACGACTAAAACTGGTTTTGGGAATATTTCTAAAATCAAAGGTAAGATTTTTACCATAGGGTAAAAATTTAGTATCCGGGGGCACGAAAACGAGGTGGTGGGGGGGTGGAGGGGGGAGGGGGCGGTTCCCCCTTCCCCCTGGTACCACTCCCATGAAACGAGGACGCACCATTCTTGAGAAAAACAAATTATTGTAACCTAACCTCAAAACACTAGTTTTCAATACAAAGTTGCTTCTGCACGTCTCCGGCGCTGCGGGAAGTGCAGCCCCTTCGCCCTTACGTTACAGCGGGCGGGGGCTGCACTCCCTCCGCGCCTCCGGATTTTTAAATACACCGTCGGGGTAGTAGCCAAAAGACTACGTGGAGTCGGGGTGCCCCGATTCGGTTTCGGGTCAGATTCGACCTATTGTACGTGGAGTCGGGATGCCCCGATTCGGTTTTGGGACACATTCGACCTATTTCAACCATAAAGTGGGGTACGCTAACTTCCTTCTGAACAGACTTTCTACATAACAAGTAGGAGTGGGCGATACAAATCGTATATAGATACAATATCTATGTATCGGCACAATATCCAATATCTATATATCGGACGGTACTGAATCTATATATCAGGTATTCGCGTACCTACAGCGAATAAAGCGCGATGAGTCACAGAACAACACACTATACCGATATCGTATCGCATATTCTATGATATTCGGTTCAAACTGATTCGGGTAGAGTAGTAAGGTGGTCCGTGGTACCGAGTATTCCTTGCGATACGCGTTACGCGCGGGCGGGAGTGATGTAGCTGTAGATGAACAAGTGAGAGAGTGCGATACGCTAATGTCTAATTAATAAATAAATAAATAAATATATTCGACCACTATCACACAACGCCGTCTAGTCCCAAGCTAAGCAGAGCTTGTGTTATGGGTACTAGACAACTGATAAACATACTTATATATTTCTAAATACATACATATTATAGATAAATTACACCCAGACACAGAACAAATGATCATGCTCATCACACAAACATTTGTCCTGGGTGGGAATCGAACCCACGACCTCCGGCATAGCAGTCAGGGCCACTAACCACTAGACCAACGGGCCAGTCTAATTAATACAAATTTGAAATTAAATCATTGATAAAAATATATAAACCTAAGAAACCGAAACGAATAGCGACTGAACTAGTTTCATTTCAGTGCCATATTATCAACACTACCAAAAAATACATTCACTGATTTCGAGTACATAGTTACAAAAAAAATACAATGATGTACATGAATCGAACAAAACCGAAACCTAAAATTCACAGTACCACTTTCGTTTCCGAGTTCCACACTGATTCAGCCAATATATAGGTATCGAAATATATAGATACGATATCCGATATTCTAAACCGATACATAGATACGATTTGATATAGCGTAAAAGCGATATTACCCATGCCTAATAACAAGACAAATAAAACAACAAAACATTCACACACAACAAAACATTCACTCGGGAAGAAACGGAATGAACCACAGAGTACTTAATAACACTGACAGTACAGTTCTTTTTTGCGTTCCGTTTCACCAATTTTACACGACATTTTACACCACAGACAATATACTGGTACAGATTTGGTTGTCAATCGCCTATTTTAACGTTTCGTTACACTTTTTATCTGATTTGAGGTTAGAAACAATTTTTATAAATTTCTCGAAAAATATGCATTTTCGTTTAATAAGAGTGATAACGTTATAATCAGGGACCCATCCCCTACCACCTGCAACCACTGTCACCTCTCACTTCGTGCCCCCGGATACTAAAGTCAAGCCAAATATACTAAACTACAGTAGATATACCAAAGAAAGTAATTTAATTTTAAAAAAGTTCACATGAAACGCTTACCTACTGGTATTTTAACAAACTTTCTTTATTGTAAATCGAATTTAAGTATTCTCGAGATATGTTTTGGTGGCTAAAAATCACCTAAATGGATAATATTGTTTTGATACCAATACCAAAATAATAAAATCTGTTATTAATTACTATTTAACAGATCGATATTTTTTTAATTACTAAATTGTTTAAATGGCATTGTGTAAGTTAAACCTAAAACATTTTATAAAAAAAAGGATATAAATCATTTTCTAGTCTTAGTCTAAATTTAACATCTCTGGCAGTAAAAAGTGCGTGTGTTGGCGCGCACACGCGCCCCAACCAGGCGTCCGTCACTCGCTCAAGGCCACGCGTTATATGCCTACCGCTTCGCGTACCGCCGGCGGTACAACATACGTAGTATCTCTAAGTAGTCTGTGGGTACAACCGACAGCGGGTTGCCGCACGCCGCCTGAGCGCTCGCTCGCACGTCACGGTTACCGCGCTAAGTATCAAAATGCCAAAACCACGTTATTATTGTGCAGTGGATGAGTGTCAAAGTAAAGAGCGTTGACTTATGTATCAGGATATTTATTATATAAGTGTAGCAAAAAACATAACTGCACTAGCTTCAATGCTTTGTTACAGGAGAAACCTAATTTTGACGAAACAGCACTGTTTACTCATTTCAAAGCCTATAATAAGGATTCGTCTTTTTATGGCGGGCTTAAGTCCCACCAGAAACTTTTAATAATTATATTGAAGAATTAAAAAAAGCTTTTTTAAATAATTTGGACAACGTCATAATGGATCGGCCTGGCAGTACCGTCTTGGAAATTTTAAAAACAATTCATTTTCCTCCGCTTTGCTCCTGTTTCCCTTTTGATTATTATTTATTAAAATTATTTACGCGGTTTCGGATATTTTCGACAATAAAATTTAATAATCGGGAATTCAGGGAAGGAAAAAAATGCATCTATCATTTTATTAAAATAGAACATATTTGATCAACAAATAAAAAAATATTGTTTTTCTACAACATTCGTTTTATTACCAATATCATCATAGGTACGACCCTAGCACATTCGCTCGATGACGCGCTCGCACGTGGGTTACGCGGCGGGCAAAACAATCTCAACTCTCTGTGTGCGATCTTAAGGTACATTTCTTCTCGCTGCAAACAGCTGGTATTATTAGTAAGATTTTGTAGGCTATTATAGAGTAGGTATTTTCGCTTTTGTATGGGAGTGATGTATCTGTTACGAAGTAACTATTTAGTAATCTGTGCCCCAACCATGCATGAGCGGGACCAAAGAGTAAAGTAACTATAGAGGCAAAGAGTAGCAACTCTGTGGTAAAATTTGCTTCTATGGAAAGTGCTGCCACCTCGAGTTTGGAAGGTGAACTAAAACTATACACCTACCTATAGATACAAATATACACCTATCTATAGATATACAATGCATAATATCTCGTATATTCTCTCGTATATTGACTCGCTACTCATAGTAATGTGCATACTTACTTACTATGAGTAGCAACAAAATTTAACAAAACAAACTTGTTACTGTTACAAGTGACAACTAAAACAGAAATAACTGAGATAAACTCGGAATTACGGGAAGCGCATCAAAGTCGTGAAAGCCGGAATTGACAATGGCGGATGCCTGCAGTGTTGCCAACAGATAAACTAGCTCTCCACCAGATTCAACTTCGAAAACCACCAGAAAACCACTAATAAAAATCGGCCCTACTACAAAATTCGCTAAATTTTCCACTAAATAAATTTTTGGTTTTTGTGAAAGGAAACAGTAATTAAAGTAGTTATATTAGTAAATAAAATTCTTTATTATCACGTAATGAAATATTTAAAATCAATAAATCACCATAAAATATTATTAGTAAATCAACAAGTCAAGGTGAGGAACATAAACATTATTCAATAAGAAGAACACCTAGGATAAAAAAATGATATTCTAAAATTCGTCTTCCGATGAATTTTTGTCTGCACCATCATCGGTTTCACATTTATATGATTCTTGGGTACTGATTTGTTATAGAACTTTTATTAGAATTTACCTACACAGTAAAAGTAAATATTTCTGAAAATTAAATGAAGTAAAAATAATATATTTCGTAATGTTTTAGTGGCTTAGTGGTTGAGTGATAGCATTTTCAGTAATTGAAACTGAATTCTACTAAACCACTAGAAAAACCACCAGCTACTAAAAGCAATATTTCGCTACTAAAAGGGGGGTCGAAACAATCAGTGTTAGTGGAAAATTCAATAAGTTGGTAACACTGGATGGCCGGCGACAATGACGTTTGTTTGTTAAACAAGACAAGATGGCTGCCAAGTTTTTTTAACCCGTCAAACTCCAGATGTCGCTGTCGTCTGTGGAAATGATGACAGTGTTAAGTGTGCCCCCCCTGAGCGGGACGCGGGAGGAGAGGGATAGCTGTTCCCGCCACGGCGTTTCACATCGTCACTACACACACGCGCGCAAGCGCCGCCGGCCGGCCGGCGCGGCGCGCGCCGCGCCCATTCGACCGTAGTAGCCAGGGGGGGGACAGTTGCCTACATCAAGCTTGGCGACAAATGAAGCAGCGCCATCTTCATTTCTGAACACTGAAACATATGTTTAGTTTTGTCTAGTCAGCAATAGATGTCTCTGTAATAAAATTATAAAAAACAACCTGTTTTATTTTTAAACTAATTTAACGTTAGTTTAAATATATTCAACTCTTCATATAATCAATTAATTATGTTGATCTATAATATCTTAAATTCATTTAATATTAAGGAAATAATAGCAACACTGCCCTTATATTCACTCGTCTCAACATCTGATTTTAATGTCATGTCAATGACACGTAAAATGGTCGCCATAGCCTGCGCACACGCTTGACTATGTTTTGCGGTTGTTTTATGTGTATATCCTAGTTTTTGTGATAATATCTTCGTTACAAACGTCGAGTCGAGTTTACTCCTCCGTTTCGGTACCAAGATAATCATCCAGAAACTGTGTTTTACTTCGCGCTAGAGACGCTATCTTGTGTTGTGTTGTGAGTGTTCATCATTGCTACAATGCCGCACCGATGTACACTCGGATGTAAAAGCACAGGTAAATTCATATTTATATAAGTTAAAAACCGGCAGTCTTTCTTGTTTAAATAAACATCATTTCATTTTTCAACATTAGCTTTTGTATACTTACACAATACTTAGTAGATTCCACCTTCCAAAACAATTTCTGATTTCTTGATTTTATGTACGGTACGTTATTTAGGTATCTCAAATTTATTGTCTGTTAGTCCATCTGTCATCATAATTATACTAAGGTTCATAGTTAATCATAGTTAATTTTACTAAGGTACATAGATAATTAGAAGATCAAACGAACTTACCTGAAGTGAAGTTCGATCTTGATTATCCTGTCTTCGTCGAAGAGATTTAAATCTTGACCAAGTAGTAGCTTGCCTACGTTTCGATCACGCCGCACAAGTCTTTAGAGTATAAGAAAGAGAAAAAACATTGTCTCCGTCTTGTGGCGCGCCGTCCAGGCGACACCTCATTATATTTAGAGTAGAATAGAGAGTAGCAACATTGATCATACAGGGTTATTGGGTTAGGGAGGGATCTTAAATCTCTTCGACGAAGACAGGATAATCAAGATCGAACTTCACTTCAGGTAAGTTCGTTTGATCTTCTAATTATCCTGTCTTCGTCTTCTAGATTTAAATCTTGACCAAGTAGATGTTTAGAGGTCCATGATCTATGTTGCAAAAAATCAAACAATAGTTTTAAGGAAAAAAATAGAAAATAATATTTATTGATTATCCATAAACTGATACAGGTATAATACATTAGATTTCACAAATAACATTAATCAACCAAATTTAATTAGGTAAATTAACAAAAATACTGTCCAACTTTTATAAATAATTACTTATTATGTTCCTATTTAATCAATTTGATTGTAGATACCTACTTACTTTTGAAATTTACGTTAAAAAATCTAACAAATTTGTACTAATTGACGTTTGGTCAGTGACTATTGGTCGATTATAGAAATTAGCAAAAACTGCTGATTGAGCAGACCAACCTGCGGTCTTCCTAATGGCGTCGATACTTAATCCCGCACGAGCGGCTGCCGAAGTCGAGGCATGCCTCGTACTGTGAGCACTAAAAATGGAAGTATCGATGCCGCTTTCTAATAATATCTGCTTAACCCAGCGCCCAAGGGTCTGAGAAGACGCTGCCCTATGGGGCTTTTTAAACGTTAAAATCAGACGCTCCTCGTAATCTGGTCTGATCTCCGAAGTTACCGTCAAATACTTATGTAAGACAGAAGCTGGGCAAACTCCGGGTTTCTGATTGAAATAAGTTAGATTTAAAAGGGGTTGACATTTACCAATTCTTGAAGTTTTAATCAGACTACTAATAGTTATTATAAATCGATCTTGGAATGTTTTAATATCAGACAATTTTATCAATGATAAAGTTTGCAATCTTTGCCCAGTAGCAAGTGCTAACAGCGTGATTAATTTTTTACTTAGCATTTCTAAACTAGCTGATTCATTCTGAATGTGTTCTAAATAATTTAAAACTATATTTGGATCCCATGTAATATCATAACGAGGAAATACTGGTTTTAACTTGAAAATGCCTTTAAAAAATCGTTTGAGTCTACTGTCTTCGCCTATTTTTTGTGTAGATATCAAAGAAATTGCTGATCTATGACTATTCAAAGTACCGTAAGATGATCCATTTTGAAAACAAATCGTCAGAAAGTCTATTACGGAAGAGACGTTAACATTGTAGAAATCAATATTTTCTTGTACGCAATAATTCCACCACAGTTTGAGACTTGAACTGTATTGCGAAATAGTATTCTGTGAGAGGGACGAAACCATAACGTCTAAAGCTGATTCGGGAACGTGTTGTCTACGGAAACCTTCCCGGATAACACACAAACTGCCAGGGAAAGGTGCGGATGCAGGGGGTGTACTGATCTGAAAGGAGAGAGAAGGAGATATTTACTTGGAGAAAATACTATCATCTCTTTAACACAGAGTGATCTGAAAAGTGGGTACCACGGCTGAGCCGGCCATAATGGAACGACTATTATGCCGGCCGCTTCATCAAGTATGATCTTTCTCAAAGTTTTTAAAATTAAAGAAAACGGCGGAAAAGCGTAAAAGAAAAATTGTGACCAATCTAACGTGAAAGCATCAATATTGTAAGCGAAAGGATCTTGTTTCCATGACACGTAAACAGAACACTTCGTGTTTATGCGAGAAGCAAATAAATCTATGTTGGGCTTCCCGAATTTATATGTTATTTGTTTAAATTCTCTAGAACCTAATTCCCACTCCGTATCAATATTCAGTTTTCTAGATTCGGTATCAGCTTCTACATTTGACGAAGAGCAAATATACGATGCGAAAATGAAAATATTTCTTTCTTCACACCACTTCCAAATCATGTTGGCTACCTCGTTTAAGTGCTGGTATTGAACTCCCCCCATTCTGTTAACGTACGAAATAGCGGTAGTATTATCAACGCGTAAAAGAATTTCGCAGTTTCTTCTATCTTTTGCGAATGATCTGAGGCCAAAATAAATTGCCAACAATTCCAGATAGTTTATATGATTATTACGCTCTGTGGCGTTCCAATGCCCACCAGATTTTTGAGAACCACAGGCTGCACCCCAACCTGTTAAGGAGGCGTCTGTGAAAATCTCAAGATCGTATTTATGGCGACGAATTGGATTAACTTTTAATAAGATATTATTTTTCCACCAAGATAAATCATCATGTAAACTATCTGGTACACTCAGGAATGCGTCATAATTATCGTTGTTCTTAAGAAGCGCCAAATATTTAACTCTTTCTAGAGCCTTGGTATATAACCAGCCGTATGGAATAGCTGGACATGCTGCAGTAAGAGTACCTAGGAAACGGGCTAATTCTCTTATTCGAAGTCTCTTTGAATCTGATAACCAATTTACTCCCTTAAGGATCTTGTGTCGCTTTGAATTTGGTAGTTGTAAAGTCATGGAACCAGAGTCTAAAATAAAACCTAAGAATTTACAAGCCGTTTTGGGTATCAAATTGCTCTTTTTATAGTTAATGATAAAGCCTAATTGTGTTAAACAACTAATACTTTTATTTGCGTTTTCTAGGCAATCACTAGGGGATTTTCCAATACACAAAATGTCATCAAGATAGCGTACTGAAAGAAAACCTTTAGACCGTAGATGAGTCATAACCGGTTGCAATATTTTTGTAAAAATATAAGGTGCCGAACACAAGCCAAAAGGCAAAACTATAAATTCATATAAATGTTCTCTAAAATAAAAACGTAAAAATTTTGTATGACTATCATGAATGGGGACTAAAAAATAGGCCTCTTTGAGATCAATATTAATCATGTGACAACCCTTAGTAATGAGTTTGGTGGCTGTTCTTACATCTTCCATTTTGAAATGTTCGGTATGTACATATTCATTTAATTTCTTTAGATTCAAAATAAACCTACTACCACCCTCACTCTTACGAATTAGGAAAATATCTGAAACATATTGACCAATGACTGGTTTACACTTCCTAATAGCCTTAATTTTTAAAAGATGTTCTATTTCATTGTCTATTGCTACAGATTCACATTTTGAAAAACTACGACGTGGGTAATTTTCTGGTGTCTGATTAGGCTTTTTAATAAAGGGTATCGTGTAACCAGACACAGCATCTAAAATGAATTTATCATTGGTGAACGATTGCCATTCACAATAATAGTGTTTTAATTGACCAGCGAGTACCTGGGTTTGCAGCGGATCTTGTAAATTCAATATTTCGTTGTGTACCGCGGTGCTCGGGCCGGCGCAGGTGGCAGCTGCGGGCGGCGCGCGGATGGCGGCGGCGCCCGACGCATGGGGGGTGGCGGCGGGGGTGGCGCTCGCTTGCGGCCCGGGTATGCGTAGTGCGCATACGACGTCATTTGTTTCGGCCCACCGGCTCTGGATGGGTACATCTGGCCGCTGCGCTGGTGTTGGAACCGAACTCGGGTCGATGGGCCTTTTCCGTTTAAATCAACAGTGGATGTGTGAGCTTGAATTAGTTGACTTGTATTTTTAATAGTTCTAGAATTCTTGACTAAATCGCCTAGATTTTCGCCAAATAAAAGGGAATCTCTTTTTCTATCTTTAAAGGGATCTGTCAAAGATTTATCAATCAATGGAATGATAACTGAGCGACGAGTATCAGTTTCTGTGTAGTGGGAATCAGCCAGGAGTTGACCCGCATCGTTCAAAGTACGAATGATATCTGGAATATCTGAAGTTTTCTTTAAGAGACATGTCATAGCATAACCTAAAGCTGATAGGGCTTTGCCGAGCTGATCTTGCTTGGCAAGTAGTCGCTTATCCCTTAATTTACAGGTCTCTACCAGCATGGCGCCAATTTCCGGGTTCAGAGCAGGACCTTTAGCGAGAGGAACATTTTTTGGAAAAAGATGTTTCTTTAAAATCTCCTCTTTAGTCTCCTTTTTTAAACCACACGAAAGAATTTTTTGAAATCGGGTGGCTAACTCGGCTTGAAGGTCATTACCGTACTCAACGATGTCAGCCTCGGAATCACCGAGGGCTTTTAATAATTCAGGGTCAAAATGGTCAGACTCAGCTGTTTCATCCTGCGGCGGTATCGCGGGGTCGATGTGCGTCAAACAGGGCTCAGCATCCTCCGCGTCGACCGTTGTAATAACGCCATCTCCACTCTCATTAGGGTGGTCCCTGTTTTGAAGCACGCATTCAGACTCCGCGGGAAGCGGCAAGTTGACGGGTGGATCCAGCTCGAGATGTTCTGGAAATCTTTACTTATAATGAGTATTGCAACAGCGAATAAATACGGCTATAGCTGATGATATGCCCTGTATGTATGAGCGTTATTTTCCAGTAGGCAATAGCCATACACGTTCCTTTGAACGCACACAGAACAAACTTGTAAAAGTATCTTAGTAGGTATCCGAAGAATACAACGGATTTTTGCAAAAACGTACGAATCCCGATGAATGCAACGGTCGTACTTATTAATTATTACTAAACGATTAGAAATCATCCGAAGAATACAACGGATTAAAAGGCTTAGTGAACCCAAAGAATACAAAGGGTACATAAAAATCACCTTGAGGGTAGACATCATCATCGTCGTCCGAATATATAATCCTCCGAACACTGCGCCGATTCCCTTGAATTTTTTCTTCATACTTTTTCATCTTCCTTCTCCATCTGTCTTCTTTGGTTTCATCACGATTCCGCTTAGGCATCCTTGATGCAAACTGATACAAACCGTTTTTATTATTTTGTAGGTGCTTGTGCAAACGCCGTGAGCGCACGGACAAGAATGAGGTGTCGCCTGGACGGCGCGCCACAAGACGGAGACAATGTTTTTTCTCTTTCTTATACTCTAAAGACTTGTGCGGCGTGATCGAAACGTAGGCAAGCTACTACTTGGTCAAGATTTAAATCTAGAAGACGAAGACAGGATAATCTATTTATTTATCACTAGCTGGCCCGGCACACTTCGTACTGCCTAGTGCTAACGTCACTCAATTGTTTTACGAAACTTTTGTATGGGAATATAGAAAAGTTGTTTTTAACCTTTTTCGGGCAAAGTTTAATTTTTTCTCTCCGTAAGGACCATCAACATACTTACTTCAAGGAATATTATAAAAAAAGAATTATTCGAATCGGTCCAGCCGTTTTCAAGTTTTGCGCTTAGCAACACATTTAGCGATCCACTTTTATATTATAGATAATTATAATTATCAACATGAAGAACGAAAGAAGGTCAGTGGGTCGTCTTAGGGGCGGATTTGTTAGAGTTGGAGTATACGCTTAGGGGCACTATGAGCAGCAAAGAAAACAAAAAAAAAATTTTTTTGTTTAAAAAAAATTTTTTGGACTTAGTCAATTTTCAAAAAAAAATTTTTTTTTCGGAAATCTGATTTTTTTTTTGCAGGTTCGGGTTAACCTTGACCATAGAAACTATTTAGGTTCTGAGAAGCATGGCCCTACGACGCACCGTTTCCGAATTGTGGACCTCCGAATTTTATTCTATTTTATATAAAAAGCTCTCTATTTCCAAAATGGTGGTTCGATTGAAAATCTTTTCAGGAAAGAAATTGTTGATCTAGTCGAAAACCATGAGATGGTGTAAAAAAACCCCGCGAAATATTGAGAAAAAAAAAATCTCAGAAAATTTGGCTAAGTCCTTTGCCCCTAAGAATACTCAAGCTGAAAGATCGGCCAGCACTTAAAAAATTTTGTAAAAAAAAATTTTCTTAATATTTCTCGGGTTTTTTTTATACCATCTCATAGTTTTCGACTAGAGCAACAATTTCTTTCCAGAAAAGATTTTCATCCGAGCCACCATTTTGGAAATATAGAGCTTTTTATATATAATAGAACAAAATTCGGAGGTCCACAATTCGGAAACGGTGCGTCGTAGGGCCACGGTCCTCAGAACCTAAATGGTTTCTATCGACAAGGTTAATAAGGTGCTGCAAGAAAAATGACCGAAATCTGTTAAAAAAAAAATCACCGAAAATTTGACTAAGTCCTGCGCCCCTAAGAATACTCAAGCTGAAAGATCGGCCAGCACTTAGAAAATTTTGTAAAAAAAAATTTTCTTAATATTTCTCAGGTTTTTTTTATACCATCTCATGGTTTTCGACTAGAGCAACAATTTCTTTCCAGAAAAGATTTTCATCCGAGCCACCATTTTGGAAATATAGAGCTTTTTATATAAAATAGAACAAAATTCGGAGGTCCACAATTCGGAAACGGTGCGTCGTAGGGCCACGGTCCTCAGAACCTAAATGGTTTCTATGGACAAGGTTAATAAGGTGCTGCAAGAAAAATGACCGAAATCTGTTAAAAAAAAAATCACCGAAAATTTGACTAAGTCCTGCGCCCCTAAGAATACTCAAGCTGAAAGATCGGCCAGCACTTAGAAAATTTTGTAAAAAAAAATTTTCTTAATATTTCTCAGGTTTTTTTTATACCATCTCATGGTTTTCGACTAGAGCAACAATTTCTTTCCAGAAAAGATTTTCATCCGAGCCACCATTTTGGAAATATAGAGCTTTTTATATAAAATAGAACAACATTCGGAGGTCCATAATTCGGAAACGGTGCGTCGTAGGGCCATAGTCCTCAGAACCTAAATGGTTTCTATGGACAAGGTTAATAAGGTGCTGCAAGAAAAATGGCCGAAATCTGTTAAAAAAAAAAAATCACCGAAAATTTGACTAAGTCCTGTGCCCCTAAGAATACTCAAGCTGAAAGATCGGCCAGCACTTAGAAAATTTTGTAAAAAAAAATTTTCTTAATATTTCTCGGGTTTTTTTTATACCATCTCATAGTTTTCGACTAGAGCAACAATTTCTTTCCAGAAAAGATTTTCATCCGAGCCACCATTTTGGAAATATAGAGCTTTTTATATATAATAGAACAAAATTCGGAGGTCCACAATTCGGAAACGGTGCGTCGTAGGGCCACGGTCCTCAGAACCTAAATGGTTTCTATGGACAAGGTTAATAAGGTGCTGCAAGAAAAATGACCGAAATCTGTTAAAAAAAAAATCACCGAAAATTTGACTAAGTCCTGCGCCCCTAAGAATACTCAAGCTGAAAGATCGGCCAGCACTTAGAAAATTTTGTAAAAAAAAATTTTCTTAATATTTCTCAGGTTTTTTTTATACCATCTCATGGTTTTCGACTAGAGCAACAATTTCTTTCCAGAAAAGATTTTCATCCGAGCCACCATTTTGGAAATATAGAGCTTTTTATATAAAATAGAACAAAATTCGGAGGTCCATAATTCGGAAACGGTGCGTCGTAGGGCCATAGTCCTCAGAACCTAAATAATTTCTATGGTCAAGGTCAACCCGAAATTGCAAAAAAAGAAAAAAAAATTTTTCGAAAATTTTTCTAAGTCCTCGCGCCATAGTGCCCCTAAGACTACACACCAACCCGAAAGAAGATTTTTTCTATATAATAATCAAAAATTTTGTTTGTTTCAGATGTGCCATTGCATATCTTTCCAAATCCAAACAAGTTTCCTGATCGTTTTAAAACTTGGGTGAATCTTGTTGGAGGAAAGCTTGAAGCACCATCTGACTATGAATTTTATAAGAAGCAGCGGTTATGTGACATCCATTTTTCTATTAATCAAAAAAATCGCTTTAAACGCCTAAATGCGTTGGCAGTACCAAGTCTTCATTTACCAGGTGAGTTACCTCTTCTTTCCATCTTTGCTGGTGTAATTGTTCCATAATAAAGTACCCATGTGTATTAATTATATTTTCATAATATTCCTGTTTGCCTTTGTTTTTTTGCCTTTTGTCCATATTCTTGTAGAGACTGCTCCAAACTTATGCCTCGCAGTATGATGTTTTATAATCTGCGGTGCTATTCTGTAAAAATCTCACCGTGAAAACTTAAGTGAAGTGAGCGTGGAGTGAGCTGTCAATAATGTCAATTCCTAGCAAAAACAAATTCACTTCACCTAAGTTTTCACGGTGAGATTTTTACAGAATCGACCGGCTGGGATGAAAATATAATTTTATGGGTAATAGTGATGTTACATACACCAACATATTTTTTGACATTCACATTCACAAGAAATCAATGCGAATGTTTATAAAAAGAGGAAGTGGCTTAATTAGTCTGTATATATTTTTTGACAACTAAAAAGGAATAAACCTATACCTACCTATATAAGGTTTTTTCCATGGTAAAAAAAATGAAAGTTTTATTTTTAAAATTTAAAAATTAAAATTTAACCAATGTTTTGTATGTTTGGTTTCAATGATTTATTTTTCCTATACTTTTTATTTTTTGAAGGTCAACATTTGCATTCTCATTCACGAATGTCCAAAATTGGACCTTCATAACATCACTAATAGGTAATAATGAAAGATTTTTTTAAATTGGTAATTGTTTTTGAGTAACTTTTTGACCAACAACAAAAAAACAAATCTTTGCTCTTCATATTAATAATATTAGTGTACATCAATAAATATTTTTATTTTGTTATAGGCACATCTAGAATTCAACAGCCTATTGTTACCAGTGATGGTCAACCCGCTGATTCTTTGCCGATTCCTGTTGGTTTAGGTATAAAATAAATTTATTTATGAAATATCTTATTGCAATCTATTCTATTATAATGTATGTGTTGCATATATGCAATATTTATAACATTATATCATAAACAAAATTTTGATAAATATCTCCACTAAGGATGAATGTATAATGCAGTCCTCTTGTTTCTTATGTCATTTTTTATGGACTCTAATTAAACACATTATAATATCTAGATTTTAATGGTGATTCTAGTACTTCATTTTGTAAATATATCTATTCTATTATGGTGAGTACCAAAACAGAATTATTATAATATTGATATTGATATTTCAGAGGTATCTGGAAGTCTTCCGATGGAGACTACTGATGATGATCAGCCTACTGCTATTCAGCCTACTATTGATGTATCAGGTGTGTAATTTTATTACAACAGTTATAGGTGAACTGTTTTATAACAGATGGATAAATTGTTGACTTGGTTGAATGGAGACTACTACTTAATTTGAAAATAAAAATATAAGTATTCTATTATAGCGAGTGCCACAACAGAGTTATTATAATATTGATATTTATATTTCAGAGGTATCTGGAAGTCTTCCGATGGAGACTACTGATGATGATCAGCCTACTGCTACACAGCCTACTGCTACTCAACCTTTTACTAATGTATTAGGTATGTAATTTTATTACAATAGTTACATGAACTGTTTTGTAACAGATGGATAGATTGTTGGCTTGGTTGTGGGAACAAATGTATTAAAATTGTGCAATTTTATATTTTTCAGGTGAATTTAACAGTGTGGCTGTATGTCATGTGTTAGCAGAACATAACTACTGTGCAATAAGTGAAGACAAATCGAAAAGACCTGCTAATGGTAAGCTTTTAATTTATATGCATAATTATGATACTTGTTGAATTCAAGTTAATTTGATCATTAGCTTTGGTTTAAATTACAATTAAATTAATGCATTTTTTTTTGTAAAATGGAATGAATAAGGCTAGTAATCACTTTAACACCAATCGTAATTATAAAAATACTTTGGTGTACAAAATATTGAGAACCATATTTGGTAATTGTGTTCATTTCTCTATTTTCAGTTGCTTCTGGAATATCCTTCTACACCAGATCGAATTTTGTACGACCATTCCAGAAGAAAATTAAGTATCTGCAAACGGAGATAAGTGTTTTGCGCAAAAGGGGCCAGCTGTATAAGGAACGACTGAGTAATGCACACAAGTTGTCACAAAATACTGTATTTAAACAAGTCATACAACATATGACTAAACCAGCTCAATTGTTTGTACATATGCAGCAACAAGCCAAATATAAACCAAAAGGAAGACGGTTTACAATTGAGGAGAAAATCCTAAGTTTATCGTTGTATAAAAAAAGCCCTAAGTGCTACAGGCTATTATATAAATATTTTGCTCTCCCTTCATGCAAAGCTATGAAAAGATTACTGAGCCAAATAAAATTGACACCTGGCATTAATAATATAATTTTTGAAAAAATAAATAAAACTTTGCTCAAAAAACAGATCCCAGATAGGCTGTGTAGTCTCATTTTTTATGAAATGTCAATCACGCCGCAAATTTTTTATTCAGCTCAAAAAGATAAATTAGAAGGTTTTACTTCGGACTCTAAGGAAGTATTCGCCGACCACGTACTGGTTTTCATGGTGAAGGGAGTGAAAAATAATTATAAGCAGCCAATCGCATATTATTTTACGAATTGCTTAAGCAAATTCCAATTAAAAACTGAATTAAAATCGGTAATCGAACAATGTTTTAAATGTGGTCTCATTGTATTAAACACTGTTTGTGACCAAAGTCCTGTTAATGTCAGTGCTATAACAGAATTGGTTCAGGAAACCAAAGCAAATTATTTACGCGAAGGTAAAGAATGGCGTCATGAAGTGATGCGTTTTAAAGGTCACGTCGTAGTCCCACTTTATGACACTCCTCATCTAATAAAAGGCATTAGAAACAATTTAATAACAAAGGATCTAAGATATGTTACAAATAATGAGGAGAAAATCATAAAGTGGGACTACTTCAAAATGGCGTATGATGCCGATAAATCGTATGGAGAGCTGAGACTTTTGCATAAGCTCACAGAAGAGCATATTAATCCAGAGAAAATAAAAAAATGAGGGTTAAGTCGGCAACACAATTGTTCAGTCACAGTGTTGCTGTTGTGACTGAACATTTGACAGCAAGGGGCGATCTGCCTATAGAATGCCGACAACTAGTGGACTTGACCCTTCTAATCGACGATTTGTTCGACTCTTTAAATGTAAACAGTTTCTCCATACCGAATGGCAAAGTTTTTAAAGGACCTGTAAAACGTAACACGCCTCATCATGAGCTGTGGAAAAAAGCCAAAATAGTTCTAAGGACCATTAAATTTGTCAAAAAAGTTACAGTTGGGAACAAAGTCCGATTGGTTGAGAAAGTGGTGCCGTCTGTTACGAATTTGATTAAAACGATAGAGGGTATGGAACTCCTTTGGCAAGTGTTGTCTTGTAATTATAGACTCGATGCTATGATGACCAGGAACTTTAATCAAGACCCTTTAGAAAATTTCTTTGGAAACATTAGGAGTTATGGAGTAAGAAATATAGCGCCTAATTCAGTAAGTTTTGAGGGGGCGTTTAAAGCGCTTCTTTTAAATTATTATAGCTCTCCTCACTCGGGGAGAGGTAATTGCGAGGAGGATTTTAATGAATGCCTTCAAAATTTAGATTTCTTTTTAAAAGAAAAAAATGTCACTCCTAATGTTTCCGAAGAAAAAAACACAATTTATTTCAATAATGAAGTTTGCTTTGATCAGCAACATGAAAATGATGCTGGTCAGAGCAACTATGTCTGTGGTTGGGTCTTGACTAAATGTCTTAAAAAAGTTGTCAAAGGTTGCAAAAATTGTAAGAGTGAATTATTAGACAACACTTCAAATAAAAACAATTCTTTTATTACAGCCAAAGAGTACCAAAAAAAGAAATGGCTTTGCTATCCCAGTGGGAAAACCGAATATTTCTTTAAAGAAATACAAAGCATGGCCATTTCTTTTCTGAAAAGAAATGTGCCCAAATTGTTTTTAAAATCAAATATCACTTCGTTAACAGACTTGCTAATCACAAATTTATTTAAATGTCCCAGTCACAAAGACGAACTTTATAAAATGTTTACCGACACAACATTAAATATAATTATTTAGTTGGTGTCGGTCTGTCAATCGGATTTTGTCCGGGAAAATAAAATATGAAGGCGATGATCAAATAAAATTAGCTGCTGTTAATTATTATAATAAGCACAAAAATTATAAAAATAGAAAATAAAGAAAATGAACTTAAAGTTCTTAATTGTTTTATTAAAACCCAATTTTTGCATTTAGCCAGTATTTCCCCGTACCGAACTTTGTTCTTAATTTCTTGATGTGAATATTTGATTTCCTAAATATTGGTATTATTATAAAAAAATATTCCGCAAGAAAATTTGAACAAAATAGTTCGGTACTGGGAAATACAATGCTCATATAAATCTAAAATCAATTACATTAGTGTGTGTAGGTAAACGTGTGCGTGTGTGAGTGTGTGATTGATAGGTAGTTCTTGTTCAGAAATAGAGATGGCGCTTCAAACATGTCTTGGTTAAAAGTCACGAGAGAGGGCACTCTTTTCCTTTTATATTATAGTACTCTGTGGTAGTAGCCGCTAAGAGCTGGTGCGATTTCATTATTGTCGCGTCGCGGTCCGACCATTCGTTTTCTTGTAACTTTATTATATTCTATCTTTAAATATAGAAGTAAATACCAACAAGAACAAGTATAATTTATCTCCGCACACTATCCTGAGCACTTCAAAAAGGGACGGGGTCACAGCCCCAACATTGGTCCTTCGAGCCGGATATTGAAGAGAATTGGAAAATCCACGTGGAACCTCAAGGCAGCATCCCGTAGTTCGAGTCGTCACTTCGCCGTCGTGTCAACGTGTTCAAGAATCAAGTCCGTCGAGCGTTCATCCGCGCCTCGTGGTGGTTTTGTCGCAGCGCGTAGGCCGCGTGGTGACACGATAAAATGGCGTCGCAATAGACGACGAAGATCAACGAGCAATGCTATAGCCTGGAGGGCATTATTCTTGTGAGTTCGTTCCAATTATCTTCTCAAGCTTAAAGTCATTATGTGGATATCTCATTAATTATCCCTAATACCATCAACAGTCATTAATTTGTTGATTTTTGCGTTTCATGAACACAGTACCTATCTACCTACTGTTACTTAATGTCATTCTCATTAAAGCATTAGGTCGTTAGAAATTCATTAAAAACTGTGATTATCCCGTCCCCAGCTAGGAACTAGTTTTACATTAAAATATTATTTCCTTATTAACATTATTTTATCGCATTCCAACAGGATTTGCGCCGAAGCCTAGCAGAGCAACGACGCCACTTGTCGCACGTTGCTTGCTGTCTTCACCTGCACCGGGGCTACGCCCTTGCTTTAAGTCGGACGGTGGCTGCTTGCCTGTCCGAGCGCTACGCTACCCGCTTCTTGCCTGTATCTGCACGCTTGCATTTAAGTATAACCTGCTGTCATTACACCTACCTACATTGAGAGTTTCACGTTTTCTGTGCATTTTCCTTCCTACCTTCGGCTTGGTGTTTGCAATATCATTTTAGGTAATTTAACTGTTCGCAATGCTTAACCTAAAAGATTTAAGAAAGAAACGTGCTTCATATAAAGCTAAACTTACACAGTTTGAGAAATATCTGTTAATTATGTGCACATGTGAAAGGCCTAGTAACATTCAACTCAGTGAGCTCGGGGCCAGGTTGCAAAAGATTGAAGAGTGCTATGGTGAATATGATTCCATACAGATTCAAATCGAAAGTTTGCCGGACATTACAGATGCTGATTGTCAAGATGAATATAGTGAACGCGAGCGCTTCGAGACGCAGTACTTCGCGGCAGTCGGCAAGGCACGAGTGGTGCTTGGCAGGCCGGTCTCTGCGGAAGCGGAACACGACTTGGAGTCTTCAGTAACAGGTTCTGTCCTCACTGCAGGTGGGCCAAGCTTAAACTTAAAATTACCTACGATACATCTACCTACCTTTTCTGGTGAATATGAAAATTGGTTAGAATTTCATGACACTTATGTATCTCTCATTCACGCTAATGGCAAAATACCTAAAATTAGTAAATTTCATTATTTACGGTCAGCATTAAAGGACAAGGCTGCGAACGTTATTACTTCTTTAGATTTTTCAGAAAACAACTATGATACAGCATGGTCATTATTATGTGAACGTTATCAAAATAACAACTTGCTTATCAACAATCATATTGATGCCTTATTTGATTTTGAAAACATTACAAAGGAATCTTCCTCAGCATTGAGGAGCCTCGTAGATACTGTGAATAAAAACCTTAGGTCTTTAAAAATGTTAGAGGTCAACACTCAAAATTGGGATCTTATCATTATTCATATTATGTGTAAAAAATTAGACAGTACAACCAACAGGACTTGGAAAGAACACCTAAACCTTCAAAATGATAAAATACCCACTTTAGAACAATTTATTGATTTTATTAAAAGGCGTGCTGAACTTTTAGAAACATTAGACCATACCAATAGGATCACACGTAGGCACAGTGAACCTGTAAATACTAAACCGAAAACATTCATTGCTAATCAAAAACATAAAAAGCGAACATTGGATTCATACACCTGTCCTCGGTGCAAGCAAAGCCATCCTATCTACATGTGTCCTCAGTTCATGTCATTGTCTGTGACGGCGCGAATTGCCGAGGCTAAACGGCTCAACCTGTGCAACAATTGTTTAAGACAGGGACATGGACCTCAGGATTGCAAATTTGGGCCATGCAGAGTATGCAACAAACAACACAACACTGCATTGCACATAGACGAACCTGCACTTTCACAGCAGTCTGAGTCTCAAGACAAATGTGTCGTGTTAGCCTCACAGGAGGATTGTTACTCCAATACAGATTCAACAATTCAAGCTGACGTTGTCTTGTCATCTACACATAATGGTTGCGTATTGCTGTCTACAGCACTCATAGACATTATTGATTGTAATGGTAGAAAACATACTGTCCGTGCCTTACTGGATAATGGTAGCACATCTAACTTTATTACAGAGAAGCTATGTCACCGCCTTAACTTACCAATTAAGTCTACTTCCATTTCAGTGGAAGGTTTAAGTCAATCATTACACGTAACTAAACGTTCTAGTTTAACCATATCCTCACGCACTGAGTCATACATAAACATCATTGATTGTTTTATTGTACCAGGGATAACTCAATTATTACCTACCACACGCTTTGATATCTCACAGCTGAACATTCCAAAGAACTTAAAATTAGCTGACCCTAGTTTCAACATCCCTTCAGAAATAGACATGTTGTTGAATGCTGAAATCTTTTGGAACATATTAGGTACAAAACGCATGTCTTTAGGCAGGAATAAACCAGTTCTCATCGATACAAGGGTGGGTTGGTTGGTATCAGGTGTGATGCATAAACAAGAAACTAAAGGTAACAAGCCCACCACCAATTCAATTGTGGCACAATGTAATTTCATAAATGATGCCCACCTTCAACAACAATTAGATAGATTTTTTGAATTAGAATCTGTTTCATCACCCCGTACAACAACAAAGGAGGAAAATGAGTGTGAACAAAACTTTATAAAAACAACAACTCGTGAGAAAGATGGCCACTTTGTTGTTAAAATTCCTTTAAAACAGTCACCAGAAACATTAGGGGACTCATATGAACAAGCTTTATCTAGGTTTCAGTCTTTGGAAAGAAAGTTCCAACGTGACTCACTATACAAAGAAAAATACTCAAATTTCATTAAAGAGTACATTGACCTCGGTCATATGTCTTTAGCTAATCATAGTACCGATAAATGGTCGTATTTCATGCCACATCATGGTGTGGTTAGAGACACTAGTTTAACTACTAAACTAAGGGTTGTATTCGATGCGTCAGCAAAGACTACTTCACACTTGTCATTTAATGACATACAATATGTAGGTCCTACAGTCCAAGATAGTTTAATTGATATATTAATCCGGTTTAGGCAACACAAATATGTTGTTACATCTGATTGCGAAAAAATGTACCGTTGCGTACTGGTAGCACCAGAGCAACGCTGTCTTCAACAAATCTTGTGGCGGTTTGATGCCACTCACAAGATAAATACTTACAAGCTTAATACTGTGACATATGGCACAGCAGCCGCTCCATACATGGCCACACGGTGTCTAGTGCAACTAGGTCAGGAGTGTTCTTCTCCTCTAATACGTGAAACAATATTACATGACTTCTATGTGGATGACTTTATATCAGGCCACGATTCAGAAGCAGAATTGCTACAAATGTGTCAAGGAGTTATTAAAGAATTAAAAAAGGGTCAATTTCATTTAAGAAAATGGCGTTCAAATAACAAGTGTATATTAAACAGCATAAACGAAGGTAACGTTGATGATCATTTGCTCAAATTAGTCAATGATGATCATGCCAAAATATTGGGTCTACGATGGTCTTGTATGGCTGACACTTTTGGTTTTGCAACAGTTAGCGATCCTTTAAAGAATAAAATGAGCAAACGATCTGTATTGTCAACAGTAGGACAGGTTTTTGATCCATTAGGTCTTGTGAATCCTTGCATCTTACAGGCCAAGATAATTTTACAGGAATTGTGGGCTTCAAAAATTGCGTGGGATGACACATTGCCTCCGGAATTTACAGAAAGATGGTTGAAATTTTTGAAGTCACTGTTACAATTAAATAACATTATTATACCCAGGCTCATTCTATGCGATCAAGCTGTACGCTATGAGCTACATACCTTTAGCGATGCTTCCTTGCAAGCATATAGTGCTTGTGTTTACGTTCGGTCAGTCTCCAAGGATGGCAAAGTTATGGTGCATCTTGTCATAGCTAAAAGCAAGGTAGCACCTCTGAAGGGCATGACTATACCAAGATTAGAGCTTAGTGGAGCTCTAATAGCAGTTCGCTTAGCGATTAAGGTTAAAAACGCCCTAAGATTAAATATACATTCATGGACATTCTGGTGCGACTCCACAATTGTCTTGGGTTGGATACGAACACCAAAGTCATCTTTAAAAGCATTTGTTTGCAATAGAATCAACGAAATAACTGATGCTACCAATGCAAAAGACTGGAATTACATTCCCACTAAAATTAATCCAGCAGATATAGGATCTAGAGCAGTCATGTCAAAGATACGGCCCGCGGGCCGAATCCGGCCCTCGGGCCATTTCGATACGGCCCGCGATCACAATATATCACAGATAAAAATGAATCTTTTTTTTAGAGATTTTAGACTGCACTCAATGCCTCTACGCAGATTTAAAAATACGCGCGCTTTACTTAAAAGTAATTTCAAGAGTAGCGCCTTACAAGACGAGTGAGAGAGTGTTAGTTATGCTTTTCTCTCTCTCCCTCGTGCGCGCGCGAAGTCGTCTTCTATTTCGTCCGTGCAGCTAACGCATACTGCGCCCCTCCCTCACCCTCTTTCTTTTGATATGATTTGTAACAACTATATATAACGAAATAAATAAAGATGTTAAAATAATTTAGTATGTTTTAGTTTTTAAATTTGAACCTGGCCCGCCTACACATTCTAAATCTAATATGTGGCCCTCTGCAAAATTGAGTTTGACACCCCTGATCTAGAGGATGCAATGCTACTCAGCTGGAAGGCTCTAAACTGTGGTGGACAGGACCACAATTTCTAACACAACCAAAACCAGAATGGCCAACTCAAACCCATGCCATACCCATTAACCTACCAGAAACAAAAGTTCTGTGTAATCTTGTTTGTGAGGAAAACAAATTTATTTATAAGTTTTCAAGATTTAGTAAATTGCAACGTGTCACCGCTTACATATTACGCTTCATAAACAACTGTAGGCATCCTCTCAATAAACCTACTGAATTCCTGACTATTCCTGAATTAACTTCAGCCACATTACTTTTATGTAAACTTATTCAACTAGATAAGTTTTCAGATGAATACACTACATTAAAGAAAGGCCAGTCCTTACAAAGGTCACAGTTACTTAATCTCAACCCATTCATGTCACATGAAAATGTAATAAGAGTTGGAGGTAGATTATCAAATTCAAATTATACCTATGATGTTAAACATCCTATTCTAATTCATGCTTCTCACTATGTTACCCAAATCTTATTCAGACATTATCATACACTATTAATGCATGCAGGACCTCAATTACTGCTTGCTACATTGAGACAAAGATTCTGGGTAATAGGCGGTCGCAGTCTTGCCAGAAAGGTCACACATGAGTGTCATAAGTGATGTAGATTCGCCGGCAGAACGATTCAGCCAATCATGGCGGATCTGCCCAAAGAACGCGTTCATAGTGAGCATCCATTCAGTAACACAGCTGTCGATTATGCTGGGCCTATTCTAATTGCCAACAGAAAGGGTAGGGGCAGCCAACTTATAAAATCGTACATTTGTATATTTGTGTGCTTGGCAGTGAGGGCAGTTCATGTTGAACTAGTCACTGATCTGACTACTGAAGCATTTATAGCTGCATTGAATAGATTTATCGCTCGCAGAGGGCGGCCTGTTAACATATATTCGGATAACGGTACAAACTTTGTAGGAGCCTACAATGAACTCTCAACCTTCCTAAAATCAAGGTGTAATGACATTAGTTTCAGTGCAGCAGAGCAGGCAATTAATTTCAAATTCACTCCTGCCTATAGCCCACATTTCAACGGCTTAGCTGAAGGCTCAGTCAAGTCCGTTAAACTCCTTCTTAAAAGAATTCTATCCCTAGCCCATTTAACTTACGAAGAGTTAAACACAGTTTTAATTCAAATTGAAGGGATTTTAAATTCACGCCCTCTTACTCCATTATCTTCTGATCCCAACGATATGACTCCACTGACTCCCTCTCATTTTTTAATTGGACGAACTATCACGATGTTGCCTACTCAGGTGGACACAGAGAGAGAGACCCGGATCAGTACCTTGCCTCGTTATAAAAGGGTACAAGCCTTGGCGGCTCATTTTTGGAACCGATATCAGACAGAATATCTTTCAGAATTACAGAAACGTGCAAAATGGCAGCGCCATGAGCAGGAGCTGCTGCAGCTGGGAGACCTGGTCGTGGTCAAGGATGACCGCCTCCCACCAAACCATTGGCGACTCGGCCGCATCATACATCTTCACCCTGGCTCCGACGGCATCACACGCGTTGCTGACGTCAGGACAGCATCGGGAGTGCTTCGACGAGCCTACAATAGGCTCTGCCTGCTGCCCACTTCGGACTTTGGAACAAGTTCCAACGGGGGGAGTCTGTTGGCGCGCACACGCGCCCCAACCATGCATGAGCGGGACGCGGGAGGAGAGGGATAGCTGTTCCTGCCACGGCGTTTCACATCGTCACTACACACACGCGCGCAAGCGCCGCCGGCCGGCCGGCGCGGCGCGCGCCGCGCCCATTCGACCGTAGTAGCCGCTAAGAGCTGGTGCGATTTCATTATTGTCGCGTCGCGGTCCGACCATTCGTTTTCTTGTAACTTATTATATTCTATCTTTAAATATAGAAGTAAATACCAACAAGAACAAGTATAATTTATCTCCGCACACTATCCTGAGCACATCAAAAAGGGACGGGGTCACAGCCTCAACAGCGTGCACTTATTTTCTGTTAAAAATATTTCAACTTCAGCGTTCATTTATTTCTATACTTTCATGAGTTTTTGACTAACTAGCTTTTTCCCGCAGTTTTGCTCAAGTTTATGTAATATTTACATCCTTCGGGTACCGTACTTATTTATAGATTAAAGATGCCTGATTTCCTTTTTTATATCCCTGAATATATA
The DNA here is from genome assembly GCA_916614155.1 of Mesoligia furuncula. Taxonomy (NCBI): domain Eukaryota; kingdom Metazoa; phylum Arthropoda; class Insecta; order Lepidoptera; family Noctuidae; genus Mesoligia; species Mesoligia furuncula. The sequence continues at coordinate 5,752,663 of OU744804.1, forward strand.
TATATATGTCGCATCCGGCAATTGACGTATACAACAAAACAAGGCACGCCATCTAGCGGCAACTATCAAGACTGGAGTTGGCGTGTTTTGACAGAGTCGGGACGTTTCCGTTCGGTTACGGGGTTGAAGCGAACGCGTCAAGTGGCGCATTCCTGATCCCGGTGATCGAGCAGGCAGACGCTTCGGAACTGTCCTACGTTTTGTTGAAACCATCATCATCATACCAGCCTGTTACTGTCTAATAGTAGACGAGTTGTGTACCTACAGTGTGTGATTCGCTAGTGTGATTAATTTGTTCGTAAAATTATAATCTAATTGAACGGTAGACAGTTTTTCTATTGCGCAATAACTAACTCTGCCCATAAGTACGCCCACGCTAATTAAAATATGCCTGATGATGACGAGACAAACATACCCTCGCCGTCATCAGAAGTGGGATTCGTGTTGGTTCAAGCGCAAAATGAGAACGCTAAAAGTGAAAGTGACCGTTGACTTAAAACAAAGTGTAAACACGTGAACGCTTGTTAAATAATCGTGTGGATCTGTTAGAGTTGGACCCAGACAAAGCAGTGGCGCCTACCACCATGTTTGAAAAAAAAACGGCGTCTCTAACTGGCGTTTGGGTTCGTCGTATCCCGTTCCCGTTAGAACACGTGTTAAGAGGCATGTGCAAACATAACAGTGCACAACAGCTGATTTGAGTTTTGCTGAAAATTCACTGTAAGCTGGTCAACTTGTTGTGGTCATCGGTAAGAATCGAGCCAAGCAGCCGCAGCCGTCAGCGAAGCCCTTCGTGTGGTGCAAGTGAGAAACCAGGACATATCGCGGCCCGGTGTACGGCAATGGCAGCCAAGCAGATGGCGGAGCTGGAGCATGTGGATGGTTGCGTCGTACAACCACCCTCAGGCACGTTAGAAAATAAAGGTGAGATGTATTGTTTTGTTTACGATTCTGGTGCTGAATGCTAGTTAGTAAAAGCGAGTTGTGCAGCCAAATTAAGTGGCAAACGAGATAATAACATTGTTGCGTTGAATAGTATAGGTCAAACGCGTGTGTTCAGCACAGAACAAATCATAAGTAGCGTTGCGATTAGCGAGCAACCACTTGAGATTTTATTACATTTCTGCCCGACATTTACTTGCACAGCGATATTGTGATAGTACGTGAAATATTGAACCTAGGATTTTCTATTAACATGTCTGCGACAGAATTTTTGTTGCTTAGCTCTTGTAATAAATTCAGTTACAAAACAAGCTCTGCAATGTACCCTGGGTACAGCCACTTGAGGAAACAGTCATTAGTTTAGTTTAAGTGGTTAGGTGGCCCGTCGCGCGCCGACAAAAAATGGTCGGGAGCATTCCATGCGACGTTACGCAGGTAGTGGAAGTTTTGTATGGTGATCCCTATACGTTAAAAGCTTTAAATTCTAACAGTACTTTTAAATACGCTCATGATAGGTTAAGAATGATGCCAGTAGGTTATGTACCAGTCAAAGTAGATAGTGATCAAAGTGTTGATGACCAAGCCTTCATTATGGGAAGCACGCGAGTAGGGGTTCTCTATCGGCCGTAGAAAAGTAGTGTGTAGTCATTGGGTGATGCACACAAATCCATGCGCTGGATGTGTCAGAGTAATGCAATTGCTGGTTGCCCAGAGAGCCATGGCGTGGCGTTAGAGTGGTTTACTCGTGTGTGGTTTTCTCTGTGTCTAAGGCTCTTAGTGAAAAAGATGGTTGTTAATGTGGATAACGATGGTACATGGCACTGGTTGATGATTTTCGCTGTGATTAGTTAATCTAATTTGGTTTAGATAATTTAGAGGTATTGTTTTGTGGGAACAATGAGAGTAGGATTTGGTTTTTCTGATTTCAAAAGTTGGAAGCCGTAAATGGTCAGAATTGGCCGAGTGGAACATACACTGCTGTTGAATTGTCGGTTACAGGTTAACACGCAAGAACGTGTGCAAGCAAGATCAAGCAGGATGGCAGTGTTGGACAGCGCTGCACTCTTTGGATCTCCTGCACGAATAATCGTTGATCAAGGATGGTGCTTTTCGAACAAAGACTTTGTGATTTCTGTCAAGGTAAAAGTATCAATCTACACTTTATTGCGACTAGTTCATTTCGTGCGAATGGACAAGTGGAAAGGATAACGAGTGTGCTCTAGTCAATGTTAATTGCGATAGAGACTGATAAAGATCGGTCGTGGCAAGACTTGCTAGGAGATGCACAGCTAGCTCTAAATTGTACCGTTAATCGCGTTGCCAAAGCTAGGGTATTAGAACTTGTGATAAGTAAGGTAGCACGTCTACTTGATTTAATGGCTAAAGGCAATGACGACATTATAGACCTTGGTAACGTTACGAGATTAGCATCCGAAGGCATTAAAAAGTCTGCACGTTATGATAAAAGTCGTTTTGATAGTAAAAAGGCAAGCATGAATAGGTTCTCTATCGGTGAATTCGTGCTTATTGAGAACGACGAGCGTAATCAAACTAAGCTTGTCATGAAGCATAGAGGGTCATTTCAAATAGTTGAAGTGTTGGATGGCGATCAGAATGTTTTAAAATCTTTAGTTAACAAGCGTACTTACAAATACGCCCCATGATCGTGTTCGGAAGATGCCCGAGGGCCAAGTACCAATTGAGATTGTAGACGAAATGGATGATGAGTTGGCATCACTATAGTTTGTGTACTCAGGTTCTCGGTTCATTGGGTCGGAGACCGTACCAGAGTATCGTGGGTACATGGTATACGCGGTAGCTCTGGGTAGTACGGTCGGGTCTAGCCTTGAAGCCAAGACCGTAGAGTCAAGGACGACTCGGCATTCCTGCGGGAAGTGCGTATGTGACAAATGTGTGGGACCGTGAATGGGATACCTGAGGTTTTGTTTTCTTTGACTAACGTAGTGTGGAATCGTTGTACTTGGTCTCGGTAATCTCGAAACTAGATAGTTCAAATTCTTAGATAAGTTGGTTTCTAATTTGAATGCTTATTGCAAATTGATCGTGAAATAAAACAGATTTTAAAGAGTCGAGTTCCTTTTAATTTTCTCAGTCAGTCTTCAGTCTTCATGCGGGAGATAGCGAAAAATGCCAGAAAATCTAGAGTATTATTAACGAATTTGAGAAAAGTCAAGTAATAGTCTTGTTGATGAAACAGAGTAGAGATTGAGTCGAGTGATAGTGGTGAATTTTAGTTCGGCTGGTCGGAGACCGTACCAGAGTATCGTAGCCATAGCCCGTTAGAAATCGGCATCTACTTGCTAGACCGTGGGTACGTGGTACGCGGTAGCTCTGGGTAGTATGGTCGGGTCTAGCCTCGAAGCTAAGACCGTAGAGTCATGGACGACTCGGCATTCAAGAGAATGCAATGAAACAAACGCGAGGTTTGTTGAACGGGCTTAACGAAAAGCCACAGGCCACGAATAAGATTCAGTGCTTTGTGTTTTTGATGCTCTAAGAATGTTTCATTGGCTGCTCTAACATGTTTTTGATTATTTTGATAGTAATCTTGAGGATTGGGAATCAAATAGTGAATAATGCTCTGAACTCTGCTATTTTTGTTTGTCCAAATTTTCATTGTGTTTTGCCTGTACCAAATTTGGTCAGGAGTGACCGAGCTATGAGATACTTTGCGGGTATGTTTGTTTACAGATTAACACACGAGGACGTGTGTCCTCGCAGGATGGCCGTGTCGCATCCGGCAATTGACGTATACAACAAAACAAGGCACGCCACCTAGCGGCAACTATCAAGATTGGAGTTGGCGTGTTTTGACAGAGTCGGGACGTTTTCGCTCGGTTACGGGGTTGAAGAGAACGCGTCAAGTGGCGCATTCCTGATCCCGGTGATCGAGCAGGCAGACGCTTCGGAACTGTCCTACGTTTTGTTGAAACCATCATCATCATACCAGCCTGTTACTGTCTAATAGTAGACGAGTTGTGTACCTACAGTGTGTGATTCGCTAGTGTGATTAATTTGTTCGTAAAATTATAATCTGATTGAACGGTAGACAGTTTTTCTATTGCGCAATAACTAACTCTGCCCATAAGTACGCCCACGCTAATTAAAATATGCCTGATGATGACGAGACAAACATACCCTCGCCGTCATATATATATGCAAAATTTCATGATGCTTATTTATTTAGGAATGCATTATAAGCCCAGGCCACAATAATAATATATGCATGTTCGTGTGTACGTAAAAGCCTATCTAACAAACAAAACTTTTGTATACATAATAATAATAATTTTTATTATAGTAAGAATTGTTTTATTTTTTAAATTTAATTTAAAAAAAAGAATACTATCATGATGAAGTTAATTAATCTATCAGGTAACTAATGTTTTATTTTTATTTCTATTTTAGGGCATCATGCCTCGTCCGATAAAAGACGCAGTTTGGAAACACTACATCAAAATTAACAAATCTGCAAAGTGTAAATATTGTGCAAAATTTATGCTTTTGCTAATGTTAACAAATTAGAAAAACATCTTCAAACATGTTATAAAATTCCGCTAAAGGTTAAAGATCAATTGAAAAAAGTACTGACGGAACAGAATAAATCACAGCAGAATATTGAAAACACAGAAAATTTACAACCACAGCCATCAACATCTTCATACTCTCAAAGTACAAGTGGGCCACAATCATGTATAACCAAAGAACGAAAAAAATACCTTGATTTATTACTAGCAAAAGCTATTTTTGTTGCTGGTGCACCAATGTCAATGGTGGAACATCCATAGTGGAAAAATTTTTTTGAAGAACTGCAGCCACTTTATAAACCACCATCTAGAAAAGTAATTGCAACTACGCACTTAGAATCCATATACAAGGAAATGCAACAAGAGATATCGGAAGAACTTAACAGTGCAAGTAGTCTGCATTTGCAATGTGATGGTTGGAGCAATCAACGCACCGAGGGAATTTTCAATTTTATAATTGCTAAACCTGAACCTATATTTGTGAAAAGCCTTAATACTCTCGCAAACCGTCATACCAGCCAATATTTGAGTGAAGAAATCCTGAAGGTTATAAACGTTTATGGTGCTAACAAATTTTGTACCCTCATAGGAGACGCCAGCAATATTCAAAAAGCCTTTGATATGGTGCGAAATGAACATCCTCATATAATACCACTAAGATGTGTGGCACACACACTAAATTTACTGTGTGAAGATTTTTTAAAACCAGAACCTATACAAACATTTATTAAAATAGCTGTAGATACAATTAAGACAATTAAACGTAGTCAAGTTCTAAGTGCACTAAAGCACAAATTGTTAAAGAAAAAGGTTCAGGTGAAACTTTGAAATTACCTGTAAAAACACGTTGGGGAAGTTATTTAATCGCGCACAAAAGTTTACAAAATAATAGAGTTGCTTTACAAACACTGGCAGTACATGAAGATGCCAGAATCCCTCGTGAAGAAAAAAATAATTTATTAAATGATGAATTCTGGAGTATGGTGGAAGAATGCATAAAAATGTTGCAACCAACTACAGAAAAAATATTCAAATTGGAAAGTAATAACATAAATATACACGAGGTTTACATGTCTTTTAAAGATATTAAGTCGTCAGTACATTTTATACTGCCAGATCTACAAATATTAAGAAACGATGATTAAACTTACGTTTTGAATGCAATTAACAAAAGAATGCAGAGTTGTATACAACCAATTCATTTAGCTGCATATATGCTAGATCCCAAAACTCAAGGCGTTGAATTGGATGATGAAGAAGAAGTGGAGTGCTTAGAATTTATATACAGGCTTGGGCAGATGTTGAATATTGATATAATGCCAGATTTAGCCAATTATAGGGCAAAAGAAGGCTTTTGGGGCAAATCATTTATATGGGAAAACCTTTCAGATATCAACCCATTAGTGTGGTGGAAAGGTATTTGTAGGTCTAGACCTCTGAGTAAAATTGCACATCGAGTACTAACCGCCCTATGTAGTTCTGCAGCAACTGAGCGGTCGTTTAGTATCCTTGGCCATATTCACAATGCCAAAAGAAATCGACTTACCACAGAAAGAGCAGCAAAAATTTCTTATATTTCCTATAATTGGAATTTATTAAAAAATAATGACTTTTTATTAGATGATGAAGAAGAAGACGAAGCTACTATTAGCCTGATATCCGTGCGTAGCTCTATGAACAGTCCAAACGAGCCTTCAACTTCACGCGAGGGTTTACATGAAATTGAATTTTTCAATGTTGACAGTAATGAATCAGTGATTAATTATTTATTACTAATCTTAAATAACTTGTGATAATTTGTTATTTATTAAACCTTTTAATGTTTATAACTGTAACTTTGTATATATGATTTTAATATTTTAAAATGTTTTGTTGATTTTTAGAAAAATAATTTTATTTTTATTTTGTAATAGAAGTACGTCATTACCACTTTGAAGCTTTTTTTTTCTCAGGGTCTCATTCTGTAATCATGATGAAAAAATATAGAAATATATATTTTATGTCATATATAACAATATAAACACTGAATATTTCTTAGATACCTCCTGTACCTAATCAAGACAAAAAATTATAGAAATGTGTAAATTAAGCAAAAAAAAAAAAAAAACAAATAGCCAGCGATAAAAATCATCTTCGTTTAGTAGTGTTAAAAATTTTTAGCAAATTCATATTATTCATTTTTGAGTATTAAAATGCGTGTTTACAAATTGACATAACAAGATTGATTACTATGATACCTATTCACCTGTTATTTTTTAAATCATAATATGTTTTTAATTGTTGATTTATATACTTAAATGATTATTGTAAAATATTTTGTTGATTTTTAAATAAATAATTTTATTTAAAATTACTTTTTTATTTTGTAACATAACTTAATATCATTTTTACTCCAAACGTAGGGGTTTGATGAAAAAAAAAGTTTTAAGTATGGGGAACTCCCAAAATTTATTGTTTTTTTCTTTTGCTATTTTTGTGTGAAAATCCTAATGCTGTTTACAAAATACATCTACTTACCAAGTTTCAACAGTATAGTTCTTATAGTTTCAGAAAAAACTGGCTGTGACCTATGGACGAACGGACTGACAGACATGACGAATCCATAAGGGTTCCGTTCTTTGCCATTTGACTACGGAACCCTAAAAAGGGAGTTCCGATTCCAAATTAAATGAAAGGACATTATATAAAGAGGAAAATCAGCCAAGTTCAGTACATTTTGACCAGTTAGGCGAACACAAATGTACTGACCAGCAGATTTTTTTTTCGCGATTTCAGGTTTGGTCCCATAGTAAAAGTTGTTTGTTTTCATGACTACAATCACGTGTTTAAGTGTCGTTCACTAATTACCAGTCACCCTATACATGTCATTTACTATATAGAAACTTCATCAAATCAGTTAAAGAAATTTTACATTTATGCTAAAATTACAGTTATTATCAGTTAATAAAGCAATTTAATCAGGCTTTGAGACGAAAAACATATGAAAGTAGCCGAACTTATAACATGGATGTGTTAAAAAAAAACGGGCTAAAATTCACCTAAACTTTATTAAATAAAACGTTCCATAAAGTGTTTATAGTTTATACCCATGCTTTTGGGTATTTACCGGGTAAAAACCCTGTTTATACCCAAATTGGGTATTTACCCACCGCCCATCTCTAGCGGTGAGTCGCCTCGCTATTACGCGTCCCTATTATTTGACTAATATCTGGTTACCTATTACTCCTTATTCGCATATCCTAATATAAATATACATATACATGGGTTGTATTATGATACCTGTACCTCTTAGACAAAGAAAAGTATAGACGGCGGGTATCTCCATTTCATTTCCACAGGAAAGGGATAAAGTATTGAGTTATTATAAGTAACAGAAAAGGATAAAGCTATACTATTTCCGTCTCTCAGTGCGTGCCAGTTTTTGAAGTGAAACTTCTTTACGCACGCTTGACTTGGGGAGTAAGCTGGCGAACGCGTGACGTAAGCGTTACGAAAAGTGTGGTCGGGCAAGGCGAACGGAAGTTAAGTGGGGGATATAAGCAAGAGACAGCAGTGCGCGCGCACATTTTCTTTCTCTCTTTAAGTTTCACTTCAGTCGTGTGGTCATAAGCACACTCGTTTTTTTCAAGGCAGCTACTCATGTAGCCTATGTTAGTTAACACATTGAAGGACACTGAACGAGACACAATAGAAGTTTTATTGTTATTACGTCTATAGGCGTTAAGTGTCCCGCAAAGAGTTAAGTTATATTTTTGTCTCATATGTGGCCACGCTACCCGATGCTCTATAGCTTTCTTACTCTAAGCTGTAGAGTCCGTTTCACGAAAGAAGTTCCGCGGCAATAAGTGGAACTAATAATTATTATATAGTTAGCCTCCTACCTCAGACACTTCTCTCTATTTAAGGTTGTTCATTTAATTACCCAGTGCCTCTATTAAGATGACGAGATACATAAATCAATCAATATTTAGGATTCCGTCGCACGACAGTGGCGCCATTTCTACGAGACTTCTTTCGTGAAACAGACTTTACCTATTACGAATATATTAGTTACATCTCTATTATTTTGACATGATTTTGACAGCTTATGTGTTGGCAATCAAAATAATCCTTGATTTGTTTACATTTTACAAAAATAGTGCTCCTAAGACGACCCACTGTCCCTAAATACTTCTGATTTTGCAGGAACGGCTTTAATACTGTCGCTATGTGCTTAGGTGCATTAATTTCTAAGTTAGTGAAATAAAGCGTGAATCAAACAAAAATGTCTCAACCTAACCTATTGGACATAGTTCCTGATCAATTGTTTCAAGCCCATTACATTAGTGATATAGACCAAGTACAAAAGAAATTGCAATATGAAATTGAAAGGAAAAGGGAGGAATTGCGGGCTATGGTCGGGTAAGTCTGTCTAAAAATCTTTGTTTAAAATTAAAAACATCTAACAAATGTAAAGCAAGATTATCATCACATAGTTTTTTTACCACTTAGGCTAGCTTCTATTTCATCAAAAGTAGCTGGATAACGTCTGCTACATAAAACAAGCTATGCAATTGGTTATGTTGTACTTACTTTTATTTAAATCATGCATTTTCTGCTTAACATTGGTATCTAAATATATTTATCATTTGAAAGGAACATTAACACCTAATAGGTGCAAACTAAGTTTGCATTAACACAAAACCAATCAAACAATTTCAGTGAGAGATATAGAGACCTGATCCATGCTGCAGACACCATTGAAGAGATGAAAGAGACCACTAGCAGTACTCTGAATCACATTGGTGATATGATGGCTGCTTGCAAAAACTTACACAACACTCATTTGGTGGGATTCAAGATTGATGACAAACCTTCTAAAGCTCAGAGGTACTTGTTAATCTTAACTTATTAACTACACACCAACATAGGAGCGAGCTTGTGCTTAAGACCAAACTCAAACTAGGTCCAAACTTCTGTTTAATCAACCATAAAAAAAAGGTTTGGACCAACCCTGTGGTGTCAAACTCAATATCAGACTTAAGCTAATGCAGACTAAGCCTGCCGGGTCAGTGGGATTGTCCGAAAGGGTTACCGCTGGCCCGGAACATAAAGGGCTAAGGAAGGAACATGGGTGGGTTTTAGTCAGTAAGAGTCTGACACTCCCTTCCACTCCACCTAGAGCGGGTGGGGTCATTTGATGATTTCCAACCCAAAAAAAAAAAAAAAGCTAGTGCAGACTAGCTCACAATCAAGAGAAGACAGAAATAAAGAGAGGCCATTGCTCTTCAAAAGGACAACTCAACTATAACTAATAATATTATCATACAACTTAAAAGAAAAAAGAAAGAAATATATTTATGTTTTGTTTTACGTTTACTGCAAATATTCTTATCATTTCTTATGTTTTAGTTTTCAGTTTAACACAAACCCCGTACACAGTTTGTCGGTCCAAGTAAAGCTGTTGATGGAAATACCTGAAAAAATATGGACCAGCATCGAGACAGAGGACTATGTGAAAGCCACACAGTTGTTCATTATGGCCAGGCATGTTAATACTGGTAAGTTTAAAATAGAAATACAATTTTAGTAGTTTCTAAAACATACAACAGTTTGGTTCGGTTGGTCTTTCAAAGTGGAAATTGTTTTATTGAGGCTTCTAAACTGTGTCCAAAGGCCTTCTTGATCTACAGCACATTATATTTTGAGCAAATGCCTCCCCCAAATCGTTTCAGGCATCCTTTTCTAGAGCCACCTCGATCCAAACCTTGTGGTACGGTCCAGAATCGTATAGCTTAATGAACCTAAATTAGTAATGCATTGCTTGTGCTGTACATTTGCTGCCAGTATGAATTATATAGTTACTCTGCAGAGGGGCCATTCAAGTATTACGTTACGTGCAATTATTAACCCCCCCCCCACTTGTCAGCAAAAGTAAGCAAAGTGCTTACCCCAATGCTTACGTAAATAATTTGTTTAGATACATTTTTCAATGTGTTCTGGTTTCTTTATTCATTCATGAGCAGCAGTTTTATGCGTTTCGTTTTCAAGCTTAGACAAGTAGGGCCTACCATAATTATTATGTGTTCAAACCAAAATCAATTTTGTAGTTTTGTAGAAAATCCGAAAAGTCCAGACCCCCCATGTCATCAAAAATAAGCGAAGCAAAGACCCCCCCGCCCCCTGTAGTGCTTACGTAATACTTGAATGGCCCCAGAGTAGTTTTCACAAAAAACTATTTATTTTATTTCTTTATTTTAAATTAAGCTCTTCAACAATGAGTACACTATTACTCAACAATTTGTACATTGCAAACTTAAGTCTAAGTGCCCCATTACTTAAAGAAGAGCATGGCATACACTATATTAAGCGCAGACAGCTGTGCTGCTGGGGAGTTTCTTACGCCACTATTTCTCCCCAGCGAAAGCACTAGGTAGTGGTGAAGGGCTGGCGTTTTGGGGGACTGTCTTTAGTAATTTTGACGTTCGAAAAATGCTGATTCTCAGCCTAGTTTGAGTTAATGACTTTTGATTTTGATAATAACACAATTAATTAAAACAGTTTGTGTACAACTATAAACTAAATTGATTGCAATAAAATAAATAGTTATTTAATAATTTTTTCTGTTTTCCTTCTTAGTTTTAATGATGATGTGGCAGTTTGAGTAATTTACGCGGCCTACCCAAATGTCCTTTCTGAATCGTTGAGCTGCACGATTTTTGACAAATGCGTGCACTGATTGGACAGGTCCGCTCAATCCGTGTGGTTCTTTCTTCAAAAGACCATTTCAGACACCAATTTACATGGTCTTCACACGATCTGACCAAGATTTTGTCTGGACTTTAAAAGAGACTGTGACCTTTGAGTTTGTTTCGGTCTTTCTTCTTCTTCTTTCTTTCTTGTCATATAGGAAACGCCGACCTCATCTAGTTTAAAACATATGATTGAAGTGTAAAAGTGTTTGTAAAAACCTACTTACAGAAAATAAATCATTTATCATTTATTTCACAGGTTTGCAACTCCAAATAGGAGGCAAGAATGTGAAGCCAGGTATGCAGTCTTTGCAGAGACTGGTGCAACAGCAGTGGAACTCCGTAGCTAATTTCAACCAGACCATCATTGATGTGTGCCGACAGAAGCTTCAGGATGTCGAGATTAGTGTTGAGGTATGAAATACTTACCATAACATCACACCTGTGATCCCCAAAGGGTTAGGCGGATTTGTACCATTTAGTATTTACCTTGTAGTTTCATTTCCAGCCCAGCCTTTTTCCAAATCAATTTGAGCTAATGTCGTGTTTTTCATAAAGCCATTCTTGGAAAAATTCTAAGTTTTGACTGCTTGTCAGACTTTGGGGTTTCTAACTACAATGAAATAACAGCCATCAAAATTATTCTTGCAATAAATTGGAGTAATCATAGCAACTAGATGGTAGAGCACGCCTTGACTTTTCTAAAAAAAAAGCTCCAATGTTTTTGACTCTAGGTAGCATGTCTTGATAGTATCTTTAACCTATAGTTAAGCTATTCATGCCTATTTCAGGTGGCCTGTTCCTGTCTCGTCAGCTTATACCTCCTGGACTCCCAGTCTATGGTGGAACTACTCAACACATTGATAGGTCTGCACAGCAACAGTAGTCTCAAGTCCACGCTACAGTTTGACTTGGCACAGATCTTGGAAGGAGATATCAAAGCACAGATTAAAGATAAAATCGTAAATGGAGTTAAAATTGTTTTGAAAACTGTTGTGTTGGTGTACTCTTGTTTTGTTGGTAAGTTACACAACATATCAATAATAAAAGTCAGCTCCTTGGCATTTAGTGTTATTCATTTGTTTATTTATGGCCTGTACCAATATACAGGGTAATTTAATCATTATATATCAATATAAAATGATTAAATTACCATGAAAGACGCGCTCCTGAAATGCATCAACTATTATCTTCGGCAACCTGAAATAGATAAGAATAGTTTTACTGTAGAGTGGGATTTGGTTGTTGCATTTTATGAGCGTTTTACGACCTTTAGTTTTAGCACCTAAAGTCCTTTATTTAAAACAACAGTCTACAAACTTTTTTCTTCTACAGATAATGATGGTGGCGCTGTTCTGGCGAAGTTACAAGACTTATTCAAAAGAGATTCGCAGCCTTTAATCGAACTAGTAAAGTTCAGTGACCCTTCGTCTCTGAAACTACTGCCTCCTGCCATCTGTAACTACCGGTATGGTTGCACTGAATATTTTAATTCAATGTTTTTCTTATTGTTATATTATCAGCTAATACGTAGCCACAGAGGTCGAAAAAAATATTTGAAAATAAATAAACATTTACAAAGAAAATATACAAACCAAACCCTTAAATTAATATACATATTTTGCACCTTATCTTGTAGGATATAAAGTCGATATTTTCATTTTTAGTGATAACTGTGCTGCTCTTACCCAGTCCAGCTCCGGCCATAAGCCTACAATAGACATATTTTCTATGATCGTCGCCTTCTTGTCTTCAAAACGAAAACCTTTGTTATAACTCTCCTGTATATCTTACTTGTCATTATACCCAGACAAACTTCTTTGTTTACAAAAAAAAAACCTTAACCATTTCTTTTTCAAACTACCAGGCTATCATCAAACAAAGAAGTGCAGCCACTAGCCAAGGCGGAGATAACGAAAGGAGTTCAGGACTGGAACGTGTGGGTGAAGTCCTTTATAGACACCAATGTGCAGATCTTGTTACAGAACATTACCAGGGTCAAAGTGCTGCACGAGATTCGGGAAGAGGCTTTTAAGATTGGTATGTATGGTTATTTTAAACAGTTTTTGGCAATACTGGACTGTATAACCAAAATAAAACTGTGCTGGGAAACAATTTCCCTATAGCCATTTATTACTTTCTCTGTGTTGCCTGTTCATACTCTGTAGATACAAACACAAACACTATTAAGATTTATGGATCAGTATTCTGCATGTTCAGAAAAAATAACCTAGAGGGAGCCATCATTGCTTCGTTGCGAAAAAAAGGGATGGAGCTATTCTTTCTGTATAGCGCTATCTCTTGCTCGCACTAGAATAAAGATGCCTTTGACACTTGACGATACGGCGGATAAATGGCAACTAAATTCACTATTCATCAACAATATAATTCTTCCTATATTCTCCACGATTTTATCCATGATATCTTATTACAGAAACGCCCGAAAACTGGTCAACAATATGCACCTCTTTAGACATACCAGAAGTCCATGTATGGTGCCACTACTACCAACCTTTACTAACCTCTCGTGTTCAAGCGATCATAGACGGACGATGGGTCAAAGTCTACGACGCGTTTAAGACGCAACTCCTCATAGACCTGACTAAGGTGTCCTCAGACAGCGAGGTGGAAAAGGAGGCGGATATCAACTGGTTTGTGTGGAAAGACCTTATTGGTGAGACAGTGATCGAGTCCAGGGGTGATGTTATTAAAGTCATGAATTCTTTGATGAAGGGTAAGTTATTGCACCTTCTTTAGATTATAAGTGCTTTTAATTTGAGCGTTAGATTTTATTACAGACCGATGATAAAAACCGGCCAAGTGCGAGTGGGACTCGCACACGAAGGGTTCCGTACCACAAGGCATAAAACGCCGAAAAAGATGTTTATTTTATACCCCTTTAAATTTTAACTTTATTTTATTTTTATTATTTGTTGCTATAGCGGCAACAGAAATACATCATCTGTGAAAATTTCAACTGCTATCACGGTTCATGAGATACAGCTTGGTGACAGATAGACAGACAGACGAACAGTGGAGTCTTAGTAATAGGGTCCCGTTTTTACCGTTTGGGTCAATCAATTTACTCAGCCTATTGTAGTCCACTGCTGGACATAGGCTTCTCCCAGACTGCGCCACAGCACCCTGTCCTCCGCCTTCCGCATCCAGTCTACCCCAGCCACCTTCTTTAGTCCATCTAGATGGGGGGCGTCACACTACGCTTGCCGATACGCGGTCTCCACTCCAGGACTCATCTGCTCCACCGGCCATCGGTCCTTCGACAGACATGGCCAGCCCACCCTTTGGGTACGGAACCCTAAAAATGATAACGTTGTTTTTGCCCGCATTGGGAATAGTTTACTTACGAAAAAAAAACAATGTAGAAAAATAAATAAGAATAGGATAGAAAATTATTTATTCAATAAAGACAGCAGCACTGGTAGAATCATTTCATTCGTTCTAAAGTCAAAATCCACTACACGTACACACAACCACTACACAAACATATTTTGATACTCGTAAATAAATCAAAACCTGAAGTGCTAGGCCAGACTGGCAGAGCGAGGCGGGGAGCGGCGCGGGTGCGTGAACGCGCGCGATCTGCCTGTCCGCAGTCGAGCGCGGCTTCGATCTGAGTGTTGTCGTGTCCAGTGTTTGTCAAAATATAATATGGATGAAGAAGATTTATTTTTACTAGAAAAAAGTTCGAACTACTTTGAGAACCCCGGTCCCCGCGCACCCACTGCGGCCACTTGTATGAACAAGCTATGCCGTGAGTTGCCCGTGCGCTCCCCGCGCCGAGCAGCCCGCGCCGCTCGCCACGCCCGCGTGCCCACTACGTACGCTCAAATGAAGTTCTTATTTTTGAGTACGCCGCGCCGCGCCCGACCCGTGCCCGCGTTTGTAGTGTGGCCAAGCACTTAGGGCGATGCCACACGGGCGTAGCCAATGCGTTGCGTCGGCGCTGAAACGCCTGAGCGGTGTCACCACGGCGCTCGTGTAGCACCCACTGCGTTGAAATCACTGCGCTGCGACGACGCTTCCCGACTTCCCGTTGTCTAGAATCATGATTAGGCAGGAAAAGGAATAGACACAAGTAAAGGAAAAAGACCGAAATCGTTAATTTGTAGTTTTATAATTTTTTTTTGCGTATTCAAACTTACATTATTTTACAGTTGGAGAATTGGCCGTGACGTATGTCGATCTATGGGAGAACATTTTTTCAAAGTAAATTTTCTTCTTGGGATAAATTCATCCCAACTACGGAACCCTTCATTGTGCGTGGTCCGACACGCGCTTGGCCAGTTTTTTTAATTTATATTATAGGTCCGTATGTCATAGATAGAGAGTAGTGGTGGCCTAGTGGTAACGGCCGCGATTTGCGAGTTGTAAGTCGTAGGTTCGAACCCAAACAGGCACTTTGTGTAAATAATTTCAGTACCACTACTCTCAAAACGGTGACGGAAAACATCGTGAGGAAACCGGCATATCCTAGAACCAAATATTCGAAGACATGTGACATCTACTAACCCGCACTGGGCCCTTGTGGTGGATTACGGCCCACTCCCTCTCAGAGAGAGGAGGCCTATGGCCCAGCAGTAGGAACATTCTATAAGTCATATGTCAATATTAGTAACTAATGCAATTAACGAATAATCTTGTATCTGAATAGGCTATTTATAATTAAGATATGATGTTTCTGTTGTTATTTCGATAGAGATTGTGGCGATAGAATGCAATTCGTTTCAATTACGCATCAATACATGTTTTTCATAATTGATCATTGATCATACTTATCAAAGTCAAATCATTTATTTCAAATAAAAGGCACTTTTGAGTGTCAACATTATTAAGTATAGATTTTTGGTAATGACAGATAAATTAGACTTTTTAGTTCGTCATTTTCATAGATTGAGATCCTCGAAGGCTCGAAGTTATATCATATCAAAAACCATAGATACAGTTCTCTGTAAACGCTATCAGTTAATTTTAGTTACCTACATGCAGTTACAGAATGTCCGCTGAACAAATATGTGATAACCCACAGTCATTTCTCAGTATTGATAAGTTCAGTGCCTCAGGTAAGCTGTGCATGCGACACTGATCGATTATGACATTATAACTTTATCTTGTCTATGATACGGGTAACACAGTAGTGTAGTAATTGTTTGTCAAAAATTATCGAATATTGTTCTACATATTTAAAGGACTTACATTTTGATTATGGGCATGATTTCTTTGAAATGGAAATTATCGATAGTTTTGTTTGTTGTTTGAATGATATACTTACATAGTTTTGTTTATCACGTCCGGTGTCCGGCAATCGAGGTCGAGAAGTATTTTTTTAATTTTTTTATTACTAAATGGCCCGCTCTTGGCCCCGATCACGCCTGGTGGAAAGCGATAGATGAGGTTTAGTTTAGTTTAGTTTCAGTGGTTGGTGTCGTACTTACAAGGCGGGAGCGCTTAAAAGGTGCCTGATTCGAAAACTGGCCAAGTGAAGGGTTAAATATTTATTTTATTCTGTTTTTAGTATTTGTTGTTATAGCGGCAACGGAAATACACCATTTGTGAAAATTTCAACCGTCTAGCTATCACGGTTCATGAGATACAGCCTGATGACAGACGTACAGACGGATAGTGGAGTCTTAGTAATAGGGTCCCGTTTTTACCGTTTGAGTACGGAACCCTAAAAATCATTTGATTTGGTGTGTATTAATACAATTTTTGGGGCATACCTATAAGACTAGGTTCTGCGCCTAGAATCTTAGAAACGCGCGTTTCTGTAATATGTGCGCGCGTATCGATACGCTGAAAGTTGGCCCTTCCTGGGCAAGATCTGAAGTGGGTGATAGACGCATGCGTGAATACGCTTACTCATGAGTCGTCGATGTTTTTAGCCCTTGTGTCACCCAGTGTCATGCGAACGTCTCCACAAGAATCATCACTGCGTATTTCCACTAATCCTCAAAAAAACCCTCAAACCAGACTATGAAACAGCGATCATAATCAGTGATTATGATAATCAATTACTGTGACTATCAGTGATTACGATAGCTGTGTTACCTATTCCGATGTAAACCTGATGATATTATAATAAAGATCGTATCTCTCCCGTATCAGTGTTGTCTAATCGTCATCAATGAATACGCTGAGCGCCATTGATCATGACAAAGATCTCTGATCGGCGCCATCTGTCTAGCTTATGCGCTATCTTTCATCTTTGAAGATATACTTGATTATGCAAAAATGTTTTCAATGAATGATCAGCCCATTGCTACTACACTAAGTTGATATGCAATCATTGATTGCTCTTTAACGGCGCAAGCCCAGTAGCCAAAATAAGGTCCCGATTTTTGGAATATGGTGTTGGCAAGGATGTATAATATGAATACAGGGTTAGTCTTCAAAGACCAGCCTTTAAGTACTGGCCACCAAACTGAACAATTTTCTCCATGGGACCAATATCGTAATCGCGAATAAAAACTCAGCCGTCCCATCACGTTCAGGTCGAGTAGGTATTGAAGTTTTCTATGGGACACTTGATAAAATTTTCACTATTCCGATATTGGTCCCATGGAGAAAGTTGTTTAGTTTGATGGTCACACACACACCCACCAATTCAACCCCACCCACACCCTTCAATTTTGCTGGTCTTTGAAAATAAACCCTATAAATAGTAAAGGGGCTAGCTAGTTATAAATATAAAGCGTCATACACCCCGTAGTTTGGCAGAACCGTTAGCTAATGGTCTCTAAAGTAGGTTGATCATCATCATCATTTCAGCCGAAAGACGTCCACTGCTGGACACAGGCCTCCCCCAAAAGGAGGGGGTTCTCCATAATCGCCACGCTTGGCAGGCGGGTTGGCGATCGCAGTATGGTATGGTGGTGGAATGCATAGAGAACGCTGCTGCCCATTCTCCGGTACGCCCCTTAGTCGCCTTTTACGACACCCACGGTGGTGCTATTCTTTAAGTCCGGCACCACACAAACAGTCCGGCACCACACAAACTCCATGGCATCAACGCAATAAAAACTAATCGTAATCGCGAATAAAAACTCAGCCGTCCCATACGTTTAGGTCGAGTAGGTGTTGAAGTTTTCTATGGGACACTTGATAAATTTTTCACTATTATTTTCACTATTATATTTTCACTATACCCTTCAATTTTGCTGGTCTTTGTAAATAAACCCTTTAAATAGTAAAGGGGCTAGCTAGTTAGAAATATAAAGCGTCATACACCCCGTAGTTTAATAATAATAAT
This sequence comes from Mesoligia furuncula, assembly GCA_916614155.1. Taxonomy (NCBI): domain Eukaryota; kingdom Metazoa; phylum Arthropoda; class Insecta; order Lepidoptera; family Noctuidae; genus Mesoligia; species Mesoligia furuncula. The sequence goes on from OU744804.1 coordinate 5,771,151, forward strand.
AATAATAATTTCTTTATTGCCTTAAAAACAGGTTACAGAAAATTTTTAGACCCTGGCCCCTGAGCTAGGTTAGGGTACCTGTATTTCAAGAGCCAGTGACTTCATCCATTAAGGTTACAATTATGCAAGTTTTTATATAGCCTATGGTAAATAAACTAAATACCTAACTTAAAATTAATTGTATTAGCAAACATTTAATTTATGCACTAAATATAGTATTAGAATGTATCATTAAATCAAAAACAAGATTAGAATAAAATTAAGATTTAAACAAAAAACAATAATATTATTGAAACAAAGATTATCCTGATTAAAATGAAATAAAATTAGAACAAGTAACAATAAAGCTAGGATTAAACAAAATTAAATTAGAAACAGGGGGTGCAGGTGAGTGAGTGCGCATGAGTGCGTTTGTGTGTGAAGTGTGTGTGTGAATGTGTGTGAAGTGTGTGTGTGAATGTGTGTGAATACCATTGATTTATGTTCTTATATGTTTATGTTGATTGCAGTAAATTTTCAGTTGCGTTGTAATCAAGTGACAGTAGCCAGATCTTTACCTTCTTTTTTGTTTCACGAGCGGTAAGGGGATTTATGTTTAGTATTTTGTTCAACTTATTATAAAGAAAAGTGGCAAGATATACCCGCTGTCGGCAGAACCGTTAGCTAATGGTCTCTACAGTAGGTTGATAAGTAAAGCTATTGACGCCCAAGTAACTACTAACAGTCAACCAGCTCGGTTACTTAACCAGTATCTGTACTATCCATAAATCCCTTCCTCTTTCTTGTAGGCATGGCCCGTCAAGACCGCGGCTACACACCGACTTTAGAAAAACTTTGCCAAAGCTTAGATGACGAACTACAGAAACTTCTGGAAGACTTGAGGGTGTACCTGTACAAAGATAAGAAGAGTTTGGCTAGCAAAGATAAGCTTCTGTTTGCGTACGAAGACGAAGACGATATCAATCAGATTTACAGCGATAAGCATCTGATCGAGATGTATTTGAGAGATGTCTCTGATAGCAATATACAGAGGTATGTTGTTTTTTTTGCATGTGTAATTAATACCTAATTATTAGGTGTGATTAGGTGACGTAAATCTTAAGGCGGAGTGGTTTGGTTTCGGTTGTGTAAGTATTTAAATTATGTAAAGGAATGTTTTAAGCCAGAAATTTAACTGATGTGTCATATAAGTTCACCCAAGCAACGATAAAGAAATTTTTTGTTGTTGGCAAAGTCAACCACACTCATTGCTTTAAGTTATTAAATGTCATCTGGTCTAGAAATAATTTTTTGTTGTTGGCAAAGTCAACCACACTCATTGCTTTAAGTTATTAAATGTCATCTGGTCTAGAAAGAATTTTTACAATATTTTCTTTACAGCATGCTACAATACATCAAGGCATGCTTCGAAGAACCCACCTTACAATCCACGGAACTACAAAAGAAAACAACTGCCATATACACCGCGCGGTTCACGCAAGCGATATCCACCCTTATGCCACATTTACGCAAGTGTTATATTCCTGAAGAGCGCGACAGCTTAGGAGTCATCAATATAGACGATAATGCCATGAAGAGGTGGAATGATTTGTGTGTGGTGTTGAAGGTAAACTGTCAGTTCTGTTGGGGCAAGTGGGTGGATATTGTGGTGGCCAAGGTTGAAGATTTAACCAAAGGTTTGCCGCAAGCGTTTACTTTAGAAGCGAATATTGATTATTTGATGATGGTAAGTTCTCTACAACCTTCTGGCTTAGGGTTTATCAACGTAACCCCTAACACATGTTTTTTTCTGTAGCAATGGGACGTCATCAAAATCACAGAAAAAGATGAAGAAGGGAATCCAGTAGAGTCTACAATAAAGGTGCCGGCAGGACCTTCTCTCAAACTGCAAGAGTACCTATACGCTACAAGCCGAATCCTGGACGAAGTGGCCCCACACACCTTACCAATAGACACACACACGCTATTCATCGAAAGAGTTACGGCGATCACCTTCGCACACTATGAAAAAGTCATAAGAGAGAACGAGACTGATATAAATCAGAGGTGTGCGCTTCAACTACTGATGGATGTTCGGCATTTGACGTTATTGTTAGTTCCTAGAGAGAACAAGATATTTACGGAACAGTCAATAAAGATTTGTGAGTTTTTGAGACAGAAGATCGATCCGTTTGATTATGATGTGTTCTATAAATATATACAGACCAGTTTGAAGAGATCAGTGCAAAGAGTTCAGGTAAGAAACTACGAGTATTTATAAAAAAGTTCAGATAGGAATATTTTTCCCTCATAAACTTTTTAGTTCTTTTTTCTCTAGTCAGGTTTAAGAGTTTTAACTTTTATTTAGTACTTTTTAGAGTATATAAATGAAATTAGTGTAGGTTCTAAATTATTTAAATAAGTACTCAATTTACTTCAATCGATCATGGATCCGTGCATTAATTATTGTCCCTCATCAAGTCACGAGATGGCGCTAGTAGTATGAAATCATTATCAGTCCGTTTACTATTAATTCGGTAAAACAACCTCAACTCACCATTAAAAAAAAAACGAATGCATTTTTTTGCAAAACTGAATATGAGGACTTTAAAAGACAGTTCAGGTTTTTAGAAGATGTTACTACCGTTCCTCTTAGCGTGATTAGTGCTTCATGAGTCACTACCATTCGTGATTTGTGCTACATAAGTCACAAGAAAGAAGACCAGACTCTCACATCTCCCAGCACCCTAAATGCGTAACACATATTATCAATCAAATATATCAAATAATAATCATATTATCAATTTGAGTTATTTTGAAGGAATCTAATCCATTGCTTCTCCATTGCTCTGAAATCTCGAAAAAAAAATCTGCTGTTTCATACAAAACTTCAATACTTACCTGACCAAAATATATGGAACAGCTGATTTTTTTTTCCGTGATTTCAGAGTTGGGCATGTAGTGAAAGTTGTTTATATTCATGGGTAGAACACCATGTAAAAATTTGGATGGACTTTGAAAAGTAACCCTGTACCATATCATCATCATCATCATCATTTCAGCCGATAGACGTCCACTGCTGGACATAGGCCTCCCCCAATGGGGGGGGGGGGGGTTGCCATAATCGCCACGCTTGGCAGGCGGGTTGGCGATCGCAGTATGGTATGATGGTGGAATGCATAGAGAACGCTGCTGCCCATTCTCCAGTAAGACCCTTAGTCGCCTTTTACGACACTTACCACCACCACCACCACCACCACCACCACCTGACCATATATTATGTTCGAATTTGTCTGCTCAACAATGTAAATAACGCAACAAATGTTGTTGAACAGTCAAAATAAAAGTCATTGCTATTGATAGTATGTTAGGCAGTTACCCTGCAGGTCGTATATTCAATATTTCCCCACAGACTCTCCTAGGCAGCTTGGTCCTCCACCACGGCCAACTGACTGCCTTAATTGGTACCAAACCGGTGCTATCAGGAGGTACAGGAGACAAGGCATCTGCCCTCCTGGCTTCTGGCGACTCTCACTGGTTCTCTTTACTGCCAGTTGCAGCTCCACCCAGTCATCTTAAGAAGCAAGATAAGCCTGTAAGTACTTTTGATAAGAAATCTGTGAAAGTTTATTTTGGTACTTATAGGAGTGGGGTAGTTTTGTTGAAGAAATTCTGGGGTGCATTGAAACAGCCTCTGGCAGAGGGGCGATACTTAGATATATGTCAGGCGCATATTATATAAGGCAATCGCCGCGTTACCATCATATTGATAAGATGTGGTGACATTTTGAAACAAAAGTTTGCAACAATAACACAACAATAATAACCTTAAAATTTACTGCAATTAATTAAGAATCACATTTAAATAATACTTGTACACCATAATATGTAAAAGTAAAGTAAAAGCAAAATCGTTGAACACTGCAGTAACCCTACCTACTTGGGAGTCACCTTTGACAGGGCGCTGACATTTAAGAACCATTGCCATTCGCAAACCATGCTCCACCTCCTATCCTGCCCTCTGTGTCCCACACATATTCAGTCAAAGTGACCTCTGCGCTGCCACTAACAACGAAGTGGCAAAGTTTTGGGCCAACAAGATCTAAAATACAGTCGTGCCAGCGACACGAAGGAGAAGTAAAAATCGTTTATTTCAACATTAAAATTATAATATGGAGGTAGCGTTGGCCCCAAATTAGGCACCGTCACTATCTAAGGCACCCATAAACATGCTATAAGTTGTGGTGAAATTAACAGTACTTATAAAACTGATAACATCATTCTATGTAAAACTAGATTCTTACAAATAAATAAACTGATTCTGATTAGTAGATTACGAACATGAAAAAATATATGGGAATGAGTTGTATTGTACTGAACTAAGTAAGTACGTATTATGGGGTGGGAGATAGGATGGGTTGTTGAAGTGAAATCTTCTGTAGGCGCGTTCGGCATTTTTTGAGATGGAAAAAAACCATTGAACTCGCGACACTGTTACCGTAACCGACACCTCTGTTTTAAGTTTTGGTCATTATAAAGACATCAACGCGCAGCGCATTTTCTTTGGGAAGAGTGACCTTCAAACATATTTATAAAATTACTATGCTTTTTCAAGTTTTCACTTCTGTGGGCACTTCTGGAGTGACAGTTTTTTTTAAAGAACGCGTATTTTTGTATTGTTTTTAATTTACTAAAAATTAAACTTCCATAATTTATTGTTCAGAATGAAGATTTCTTCATATTGTGAGCTGGTATGAGTGATTTAATTTTATTTACACTTATTATTCTAATTTTAGTTACTAGTCCGTTAACCATTGTTCTTAGTTTCCTAGTTTTTTTCGCTTGTGAATTGCGTACTAATATTTTTTATCAGGTTTTGTTTATACTAATAGTCAGAATGTTATTGCATACCGGTTTTCTTTGTTAATGTGTTAATATCTAATGAATGTGTTACATACACGGTGTTTGCATACACATTGAAAACATAACAATTTCTCATAAAATGTCATCAAGAGTAATTGAGTGTTTGTTTGTTTGTTATAAAACTGATTGTTGAAAACTTTTTTTTATAAATAGTCCCGAGTTTTGTTGTATTGTATCATATAACAAATAAGTAACTGTGTCAAACATACCTTGTTTTATTATTATTATTATTTTATTTTTGAATATAATAATATTTCCTGCACATTTTAAAATCCCGCACTAGAACAAGAAAAAATCAGTTTGCGGACTTAAAAAAAAAAACTGTTTCAGATATTTAAGACGACACCGACCGCGCAGTGGCGCCCTCATCGTATGTTTGGTTATTTCGTTTATTTTAGAAAAACTGAAAATAGTGCACTATTGTCCGTTTTGGGGATTATAATAAAACTAAACTAAGCTACCGTTTGTAATAATAATAACGTATAATCTTGTGGAGCACAACGTAACATGCTTATGTACTGCATTTTCATTCTAAAATAAAAGAAATAACTAAACAAACGATGAGGGCGCCACTGCGCGGTCGGTGTCATCTTAATATATCTACCTATTGTATATACGAGCATTTATAATGGCCCACAAATATTACCTAACCGTTATGCGGTTTATTTATAAATGATGATTAAAGTTAAGTGATGTTACGTCAAAATGTACGGTTAAATAGTCGCTAATCACTACTTAACTTTAAGCAACGTTTATGAATAAAGGGGTATATCAGAGTCACTTTGAACTCTGATCAAATAAAAAAAAAAGTTTTTTTCCTAACAAAATTGTCCTTTTCCAGGTAAAAAAGAAGCCTGTATCATCGAGCCCCAACAAGTCGAGGTCTGACATATCAGATTTGATGACGAGCTCCTTGCCTATCAACTTCGCTAACGCACGCTCCGGCGCAGCTTCGTTCTTCAACTCTATCTCCTCTGATTGGTTCAGCGGATCGTAATGTAGTTTTTATTGATATTTATGAATATTATTATAATGGTGGTCAAATGCCTTGGAGTAGTGCCTAGGTGAGAAATAGGTATTTAGTTTAAGAGTTGATAAAGAGGCATCGCCAGTTCGTCTAGCGAGGAAATGAATTTGAATAAATATTCGAAGATTGAAATAAAATTTTCTAATTACAAGAGCGCGCATGTATCTCTTATTTTATTCTAATAAGGTATAAATTAGAATAGTTGGCGCGCATTCCTGAAATGCAGCATCTGTGCCCAGGTTATTCTCAGGTAGACTGGTATTATTGACTATTATTGATTAGATTCCGTAAGTCACACACACAGACACAGCTTTTTTTCATAAGTGGCGGAAGAGGATCTATCATAGTCAATCAATGCGGGAACCGAATAATAAGCATTATTTAATCATATATAAGGTCCCATTAAAATAGGTGGACAAACTTTTACGAATCATTCAGACCACCAAAATAAGGACGATGGTAAAAAAATATAAAAGAAAAACGCATAGATACTCACAAGAAAAATAAAATCAGCTAACGAAAATACACTAATGTGCCGGCAATTTATTATTTAAGGTCAAAATAAAATCACTTTAATCGGTGTTTTTTTTTTGCTTGGATATGTTTAGTTAGACGTACTGAGCGCTGTGTTAAAATTTGTCCATCTATTTTAATGGGACCCTGTATAATGAGTACTGTAGAGGTCCTGAGGGGTCCTCTATAGTACCTCTGAGAGGTACACAAATAAGAACACGTTAGACTTGGAATAATTGTATTGGAAAAGTACTTTACAGAAAATATATGAATGACTCTATAAAAAAAACACAATGTTAACGTTGCTGTCATCACAATTTGAATGCTAGAATGGAATATTACATCTAGCCAGATCTTTCTGCTAAAGGCCGGAACACATAAGACACTACATGAGCTACGCCCACCCTTGAATAAAAGTATCCGCATAATTCAAACACTGAACAAGACTTTTATTCATACCATTCGAACATTCAAACTCTTCCTACCTATCCCTATACAGAAAAATGACCTAACGCCGGAGATTGACAGGATGAGGACCATCTCCTGCAAGAGAAAGGTTAAAGTCAGGACGAACGAACCGCGTTCGATAGGTGCCGGGACAATTTATAAGTGCCAATGTGCACTAACACAAACTAACGTCGTCATGCCTGAACCACATCACACCAAAACCGACGGAAAAGATGCGACTGGCCTCCTAGGAAAACAATTGGTGTGAAAGTTCACATCGGCCTAGATGAGGCTTAAAAAAAAATTAAAAGATCTTAACTTCAAACTCTTTTACCCCATCGGACGGTATGAGCCAGAGGGAGGGAAAAGTTTAAGAGGCCAGGGTTCATTTAAAAAGTCTAACACATGCCCATACTCCAGAGGGAAAATTCAAAATTCACTCCATCATCATCTAATAACAACTCAATGAAACATCAACAACAAAACTGTGGGTGCTCAAACATAAGCTGAACCAATTGTGTCAACTCAACACACTTTGCAAAGGCTATGCCCCGTTAGCAAAGTTGGTTTCAACTTAAGCTGAGTGTCTGTCACCCCCCCTGTAGGAGTGACCACAGTTTTCTAAACCATTATCCTCCCATAACTCGCATCATAACTATCTGGAGCATGTTCATTCTATCCCGGCCTATTCGAATTTGGAAAACATTGACAATGACGATATATTCACTCCCTCAAGCTTCTTGGAGTTGAGAGGTAATGCACCTCACACTCCCGGCCGCTTAGAGGTGGAGGCATTGCGCCTCACAGGCCTCTGAGAGTTGAGAGGTAATGCACCTCACATTCCCGGCCGCGTCCGATATTCTCTTCCCAGCATATGAAACATACACAAGAAAACATGTTAATAAATTGTAGCATATTAATGACTAAAATAATGTCACAATGATGTTTACATCTAACTGACATATTATTATTTACAATGACGTGACAAGTGTCAACAAAAAAAAAGTCAAAGTCTATGTAATATCAAGAAAAGTTTTTAATCAATTTAAAAATATTTTTATCTTTAAACTTCCATTTAATAAATTTATGCTCTAAAAATGAAAACTTCGTTATAAAATGATAATAATTTTTAGCCGACTGCGTCAGAAGGAGGGTTATGTTTTTAGAAGATGTTTTTATAAATTTACCAATAGTTGAAAAACATTTTGGAATAGTTTTTAGTTCTAGCTTTTTTGATAAAAGGGATTCTTTTCTTAATGCGTATTTTTCTTGCAAATGGGATTCTTTTCTTAAATCGTGCTTTTCTCATATCGATTGTTGCACATTGTGAAATACTATTATTAGTATTAATGACAAAATCACTAATATTGAAGACTGCAACTCCATCTGTAGAAAAATTAAATGAGTCTAAAAGTTGCACAGAATTGTCTTTCACCTCTATGTCTTCATCTCCGAGTGCATCCAACTTTAAATCACCTTCAACTAACCCCATTTCACTATCCACCTTACTATTGTCAACTGACAAAACGATGTTTTGTGCATTGTCCTTTGTAGTCGAAAAATCGAAATGGTCATCCTCCTTTATTTTGGAATTATTAAACGAAAAATTATTCTGAGTAAATTGATCAATAGCGATGTTATTTGTATTGATTTGTACATCGTGATCATGATGCTCTTCCTGCGGCTCTGAAACATAACTAGATATATCAATAACTGGAATGGACTGACCCGATTCGTTAATTTCTTCCTCGTGTTCATTCTCGAACATTTCCATCTGCTGCTTCTCGTCCTCTGCATGGCTGCTCTCTTGGCTGCTGCGCTCGTCATCATCTTCTTCATCTCCATCAACTTCCACGCTGTTTTCTAGGCAGCTTTGCTCATCTTGTAGGGGGTTATCTTCTTTTCCACTAAATAATAAAGAAGCATCATCATCTACATTTATAACATCATCTTGTCCGCATTCTTCAGACGGATCTTTTAAAATCTCCTCTTTCTGTGCCTTATAAAATGCTCTGTGACATCTGCACGGAAGCTCCTCTCGTAAGACATCGCACATAACATCAAAAGTAATACCTTCGTGGTACTTAAAATTATATAATGCTAAGGCTGCTCCCTGAAGGTAAACCCTCAATATCAGCGCCCAATCACTCTCACGCCAATTATTGTAGGCGGCAACTACCTTATACTGACTAATAAATTCTTCTAGGCAACCGTTGTAGCCCGTGAAAAATTGAGCCATCTCTCACTCTCTTTACAATAAAAATATATTCAACCACTTAGCTTTGTTTTCCTCGGCGACGATTCTGCGCCTGTTCTATACTCACTGCTTATCTTTTATTTACTCCTTGGCGTTGCGAGAGGTCTCGCATTTTATATATTATGTGCGCAACTTTAGCGCTTTATATTCGCTGAAAAAAATTGACGCGGGGTGCGTACTTCAAATAAGCGCTTATTCGCTTAGGAGTTCGGGTATTTAGGCGCCTCCGCCAACTGTAGAGGTCCTGAGGGGTCCTCTATAGTACCTCTGAGAGGTACACAAATAAGAACACGTTAGACTTGGAATAATTGTATTGGAAAAGTACTTTACAGAAAATATATGAATGACTCTATAAAAAAAACACAATGTTAACGTTGCTGTCATCACAATTTGAATGCTAGAATGGAATATTACATCTAGCCAGATCTTTCTGCTAAAGGCCGAAACACATAAGACACTACAGTACCTAGGATAGCTGTTTACCCAAGTCATATTTGACCAATACGTTATTAAAATATTAAATGTATTTAAATGATTACTTCAATGTAATATAATCAAATAAGTTATTCATGCCGTCGTTTTATTTCGTACCAGAATGAACCATTGTGATTCAAAGCCATTGAAGTAGGCTCAGCGATGCGAATCGCCGAACTGGTTTATAATGCAATAATGCAACGAGTAATGTATACCCGATTGATATCGGGTAAAAAGGTGGTGTGGAATTTTAAACAGGTGTCTGGGAACGAATACCCTTTGTTTGGAAAAAGACGATTTTATGATCCACAGGCCTATTTACAAATCACTTGAAACTGGTGGGTAGGTCTAGTTTGTTCCGCTTCTTCTTCTTCTTCCCAGCACTAGGAAGTGGTGAGGGTCGGGCTTTTTGAGGGAGTGTATCATGTAGTTTTGACGTTCAAAAAGTGCTGATTCTCAGCCTAGTTTGAATAAATGACTTTTGATTTTGAAGGTATGTATAGTTTACATACCTTCAATCTCAAAACAAAATAGGGCCCACCCTAAGTTTATTTAAAATATTGTCTAAAAATAAATACTTAGGCAAGCATTTGTGAAGTCGGCTTATTCTCAGGCGCTCCATAATTTTATTCCCGGCGGCTCCAAATTAAAAATGCAATGGGAACAATTTTAGTATTATATTATTTTAACTAATAAAATTATGGAGCTCTTGGGAATCTTAAGTCATCTATGTGTGGAGTAAAATTGTTTGGAGAACAATAGATTTGGAGCTCCTGGGAATAAGCCGTGAAGTCATGGGTCCAACAATGTTTCGAGCGTCAATTTTAGAGTCGAATTCAAGTAGGTATACAGAAAAGGTGAAGTGCTTGAAAAAACACTTTGTTGTTCGAATTCTTTCACTTGTGTTCTCAGTCCGATTCAAAGCGTTGACGTTACCCGTCGCGTTCTGTTAGAATATTTTTTTAGTTCGGTGTTAATCGTGATTACTACGCCTGGTTACGCCTGGTTTTCGTCGTCATATGGACATTGAAAGCGCAGCAAGAGCAGTTGATATGCTTCAAGAGGGAGGCTCTCAGGGATCTGTAGCAATACGTCTCGGTGTATCGCGACGAGCTATCCGAAACGAGTGGGAATGCTTTCAGGAGACCAAGAGTGTAGCTAGGAGGCCTGGATCAGGAAGAATAAGAGCCACAACTGCCCAGGAATACCGGTACAGCAGGTTAAAAGAAGCGAGCGTAACCGCCCGAGACGTACAAAAACTGCTGCGGCAATCTACATAACTGGTACGAGAGACCGTGATCAAGCCATTTGTACCTAATATTCGTCTCCACAAAGATGGGCAACGACTGAAACTGACACGGGCCCACCGAGCAGCTCGCAAGTATTTGAACTAGGCAATGTATAACTGGAGGGTTTTACTCTTTACAGACGACTGTAGAGTCAAGTTTTACAGTGATTTTCATGATTGCACTTACCACTGTTTGACTCTGCATCACCCAAAGGTTGACTGGTAGAAAATGCCTGTCCGCCTCTGTACATTTATGTGCTTGAAGTATTAAATAAATAAATAGCCGAGGAAGCTCGACCTGAACCAACCTAGCGGCAAGGTCGATAAAAGATACCCATCGTCATAGATAATAATTACCCATCTCTCCACTAGTCCAATGCTTACTCTAGGATGCATATCCGGTAGGCTCTTAAATCCTTACCTATCTATCCTACGGGCACGTCTTCCCTACCATTACCGCGCCCCTCGGTCTATTCCTTGATATTCAATGGTCGCTGTAGCACCATGAACATGAGGCTACAGGAGCTAGTGCGAATCTTGGGGTTCATTCGATTAATCGAGTCTGGTTTAACCACGCTGGGATCGGTGCAATTAATTAATTAATTCATTCAAGTATTAAATAAATAAATAAACGGACGGGAATAAGCTTGGTAGGTAAAACAGAGCTGGTAATACTGGATGAGGGTATTGTAACCGCCGCCTGTTACGTTGAGCGGGTAATCCAAACTCTTGTCGACAGAGCATGCTCTTGTCATCCCATTTTCGCAAAGAGAGCGCCGGGCGGCGTTGTTTTAATGCATGCATGACAATGCTCGCATACATACGGTCCGTGCCACACAAAGAGCACTTTCTGAGTCCAATATCACAGTTCTGCGACGCCGGCTATGAGTCCCGATCTCACCCCATCGAGAATTTATGGGATTAAGAAGAAGCCTTTAAGTAAACAGCCATGTGTACAGTCATCAGGAGCTCGTAAACGCGCTAAAACTCTGTTGGAAACGAATTCCGCAATAAAATGTTACCCATCTTATTGAAAGTGTACCAGATAGGCGTAGCGAGTGCATATTGATATAGAGCAGAGGAGGCTCCATTTGCTGCTAACTATAACATTTATCATCAAACGGTCACAGGAAATGGGTGCTAGATTAAGTTTATTTTTCAACTTAATGTGAGTTTGTTTCCCTAAGAAGTGATTTTTTTGTATAAATCGATCAAAATATGACTGTTTTGCATTCGAACAAAACAGGTATTATGTGTGAATAAAACACACAGTGTTGCTGGGTGAAGAAGCTGATGTAAATTTGCCTTTATATTGATATCTATGGTTAAAACTTACCGAATTATCCATGGTTTTATACCTGTCTCTCTCTCTCACCAGCATGCGTCCTTTTCTAATCAAGAAGGACGTTTGGCGCGAAGCTGTCAATGTCATAGGGTCTTCAGCTCACCAGCTAGAGAATAGCTGCAACACTGTGTGTTTTATTCACACATAATACCTGTTTTGTTCGAATGCAAAACAGTCATATTATGTGCTTTCTAAAACACACAGTGTTGCTGGGTGAAGACCTGTTTGGTATCTGCTGGTGGTAAAAACAAACGCTATGATGATTGAATTATACAACTGTTCTAGAAAATAAATCAGTTTTATTGCAATTATAATAACATCTGTCTATGTCCAAATGTAACAAAAAATATAAATTTCTTTAAAATCAAATAAAGAAAACAAATAAGTAATTCTGAAACAATCCTCCAAGCAAGGAATTAATAACTTAAATCTCTTAATAAAAGCTATTTAAATTTAAACAATACTAGAAAAATTTAAATGCAATGAATCAACATTAGAGTTGGTATTATCAACTCTGTTTACTGGCCGACAGTAAAATTTTTGAAATGTTTTAATACTTTTCCAGTTTCCTCTGTTAGTATTTCTTGGACAGGTCTATTCTCCAACCAACTTCTGGAGGCTACTGCTGACCTGATACTGCCTGGTGGGGCATCGATATTAGCATCTTTAAAAATACTACGAATCCAACCTGCAATCATTGTTCTTGAAGCAGGTTTTAATTTCCCTGATAGAGAAATAAATAGACTTGAGACAGTCCCGTCTGCGCTTCTTCTAATTTTAGACCTTTCTATAAATTTATTAATGTGTTGGACAGGGCAGACACGATGGTCTGAGTGTTTCCGCAACAACCAACCTGACTGTCTGTGTGTATCAGAATCTGTTTTTGAGCCAAACCTTGGCCACAGAGTAATCTCATCTTCCGTAGCAATTAGATTCTCAGGTTTATTTTCTAATAATGTGAGATCATGAATCCTACGACCTGAGGCCAGCAAGAGTATTAAAGCTGTGCGTCTAGTGATTTCAAATAAGGAATCCGAATTTGTTGAAGTCCTTAGCCAGTTAAACAAAATTGCAGTGTCCCAAATTGGTAGCTTTTGTACTGCAGGTTTAGCGAATGAAATGGCTTTTAGAACTTGGTGAATGAAAAAATGTTTTGATATATCTACTTTTGAAGTTGCACAGTAAGTAGAAATAGCTGATTTATGGAGGAGAATAGTTTTATAAGCTAACTTATCTTCTAAAAATAATTTTGCCAAAAATCTAGCAACCTGCTGGGCCTCAGGTGTTTTTGGGTTAATTTTATTGGTATCACACCACAATAACCACCTTCTAATAGGGGCATTATACGTTGTTAAAGTAGATGTCCGCCAGCTACTTTTTAACAAGTTCTGTTCCTCTATGGACCAGTGGGCAACTTGATCGGCCCACCCCCAATTTTCCAGGCACGAAGAGCCAACTTGTCCACTTGTGCAGGGCAATTGCCTGTCGTCCGATCTATTAGGACCTTCCGCAGGTTCTTTATCGGAAGTGGCTCTACTATGGCTCTCGCTCGCAGGTCGGGTAGCCAAAAACATTTGGTCCACTCTGGTGCTATTAGAATGTAAATTCCTTTTGCACTGTTCAAATGAGCCAGTACTCTTGGTATTAAACTGGGTGGGGGGAATGCCCACCCTAGATGATAGTCCCATTTTCGGCTGAATGCGTCGCAGAAGACTGTTGAGCAATCTCTGGTATCCAATGTTACGTACTTTGGTACGAGAGCCGTGTCTCTTGACGCGAACAGATCGACGTCTGGGACACCCCACACTTTGAATATAGCCTCTGTGGCTTGGGGCAGAAGATGCCACTCTGGTACTTTGCGACCCCTTGATAGGCGATCCGCAAATCCGTTTAGACTCCCCGGGAGGTAAGTGGCTGAGAGAGTTAAATGTAACTGTTCTGCAAGTTTCAGGACTCTGGTCGTCAATCCTAGTAGTGCTAGGGAGTGTGTCCCCCCCTCGTTCTTGAGGTATGCGACCAGGGTCCTGTTGTCCGACTGAATATGAATGTGTGCACCTTCCAGAGTCATCCGCTGACTGTTGATGGCTGCAAATACGGCATACATCTCTTTTCTGTTTGAGTGCCAGTGTTCCTGTTAGGGGGACCACTTTCCTGATAGGTAAGTGCTGTTTAATTGAGCTCCCCACCCTGAGTCTGCAGCATCCGTGGTCAAGAAGTGAGTCACACTTTTCTTGACTATTGGTGTCGAGCTGTAATCTACAGCTTTTAGCCACCATTTTAGGTCTTGCTGAATGGGTGGAGGAAGATCTTTTCTTTCTCTTAATCGGTTTTGGTCGAATAATTTTAGAAAGAGTTGGGCTCTGCGACAGCGCAGTCGACCCGTTGATACTGCGTAATTTGCAAAGTTCAGCAAACCTAATAAACTCTTAGCTTCTCGCAGAGAACTGTTTCCATTGCTCAACATTTTGGAAATTATTAGTTTTATCTTTTTTATCTTCTTGGGAGGAAGTTTTACCCAGTTTTGCTGAGTGTTCCAGACCAAGCCAAGATATTCTACCTCCTGAGAGGGCTCCAGAACGGACTTGTGATAATTTATGTGCCATCCCAAAGTTTCCAATGTTCTCAGTGTTTCCGAAACCTGAGAAACTAGTATGGTCCGATCCTGATTGACCAGGAAAAAATCGTCCAAATACACAACTATGCGGAAACCTCGAGCTCGTAGGATCTCCGCAATCCAATTTGTTAACGAGGCAAACATTTTTGGGGCCGATGACAGGCCAAATGGCAAGGCTGTCAATTGTAGCACTTCGTTGTTGTAAATCACTCGGAGGAACTTCCTGTTTGTTTCTGCAATTGGGAAATGAAAATAGGCCTGGTGAATGTCTATTTTCACTAACCAATCGTTTGTCTGTAGGAAGTTGGCTACATCTGTTTGTGAAATTAAATGGAAATGTTTCACTGACACATACGAGTTGAGACCTCTGAGGTCGAAGATGGGACGTAGCCCTCCGTCGGATTTTTTTACTAGGAACATTCGACATAGGAAACCTGGATTGAGGATTGGTGGTGTCTCTAGTATTTTCTCTTGTTTTAAGTGGAGGATCATGTCCGTCATGTCCTTTGTTATCTTGGTTGCAAATTTTTTTAACACATTGTTGTCTGGATACTGAAGGGGAGGTTTCTTTAAGAATGGGATGCGGCCACCTGTTATTAATTTCATTATACAGGGTGTTTGGTGCATCGTTTGCCAAATGGAATTGGTCGAAAGGAGAGGTTGTTTGCTATCTCTTAAGGCCCAGTAACTCATTCCTTGTTACACCGGTTTTTTTATTACGACTTTTTAAATTTTATTTAGAAAAATACAAGAACTCTGCATTTAAGCTTAATTTTTTTTTAAAGTTATGAGTATAGCCTTCAAATTTCATTTTAATTCTTATGTTTACTCTTGTATGGTTCTATGAAATTCAAAATTACTTGCTAATAACATCTAGTTCCTTTTTAATAACTCATAAAGTTTTTGAAAAAAGGAAAAATACACTTAACACTCAACTTTAAATTGCTGTAAAAAAAAAACTAAAAGCGATCGGGATCTTCGAATTCTTTTAAAAAGTTCTCTAGTTTGTCCCCTTTCCAACGGTGTGCAATATACCAAAAAAAACTTTTAATAACTTCAGTAATTCGCTAAATGTGTAATCGAGACACATCAGGCTGATATTCGATATTACGGTAAGAACACTTGTTTTCCCATAAATAACATTCTTGAAGTAGGTGGATAGTGTTATCTCACTCTTACGCAGTCTCTTATCTCTTTCTAGGGTTCGAACTTTCCTCGAACTTGAAATAAAAAATATTTTTTTATTTAATAAGTACTTAATTATAAATTTTAAATTTTACACTATCAAAGCAAACTGGGCCTTAAGAGATAGCAAATGACCTCTCCTTTCGGCCAATTCCATTTGGCAAACGATGAACCAAACACCCTGTATAATTGTTTGCTCCCTGTTGTTGCCATAAAAGGGCATAGTCCTTTAGACAGCCCCCTTTGAAAGTTTTGGTTTGGTAGTCATTGTTTATTATTGGTGTTGGAGGGTGTGTTATTTGTTGCATAATTTTTACGAAAGGGCTGATTCTGATTTTTTTTAAATTTTGGGTTTTGTTTCTTTTTAACCGACTTCAAAAAAAGGAGGAGGTTTCTCAATTCGACCGTATATATATATATTTTTTTTTTATGTGTGTTCGCGGATAACTTCGTCGTTTATGAACCGATTTTGATTATTCTTTTTTTGTTGGGAAGTGGATATGCCAAGGGTGGTCCCATGATAAGGAAACCAGGATCTGATGATGGCATCCCAGTGAAATCGAGGGGAACTTTCGAAAATCGTAGGAGCGACTAGTGCGTTTGTTAATTTTTTCATTAAGTATTCTAAAGCACTACAATTTGATGAAGGCCTGGAGTCGATCTGATGATGGAGCCGAAAGACAGTCGAGGGGACTCCTCAACGATTTACAGCAGTTACCTTGTGTTTGGGCTTGATTAATTTGTATTGATGTGAACTTTACACCTAGATGGGTTGCGACTGTCATTAGGGGTCTGATGATGAAGACGAAGGACAGTTAAGGGAATTCCTCAACAGTTTACAGTAGCTACCTTGTGTATGTTCACCGATTACTCGAAGACGGCTGGACCGATTCCAAAAGTTCTTTTTTTATTTGAAAGGGTATACTCTCGAGGTGGTCCCATTATCATCAAGTTGGAATCTGATGAGAGGATACCATGGAAATCGAGGGAAACCCTCAAATTTTATAGGCAAAGCTACAGCGATTTGGATATTTTTTAAAGTAACTTGAGTATTTGCTCTCGGAAATCATCACTTGGTAAAGTGGAGCTGATGATGAAGATCACAGATGGCCATCGGAACTACTCACTGACAAATATTTCACGGGTTGCGATTCGATTACTTTAATATGGTTGCTAAGCAATTTATGCTCGTCACAATGCGTATTGCGAGTGATTGTTGAGGATCTCCTGGTTCTTACCGGGAGAACTCCTCAACAATTAACGTCCCAGCATCGGGAAAAGCAAAATTTTGTAAAAGGTGATGAACAGTTGGCATTAGGCTATTGTAACTTAGATAAATTACAAACTGACCCACTAAAAAGTGAAAAATAAAAACATTTTTACAAAAAAAAAAAACAACCGACTTCCAAAAAAAACACTACAAATTGAAAAATAACTTTAATTTCGGAAGTAGGTGTCAATAAACGAAAACGCGGAACCGAAGACACCGACTTCCGAAATTAAAGTTATTTTTCAATTTGTAGTGTTTTTTTTGGAAGTCGGTTGTTTTTTTTTGTAACTTGTAATCTTTGTTCTGTGTTTTATAAGGGCCATGATGTTTCTTGTTTTGAACATAAGATGTATTCGAGGCTTTTCGTTCCTTATTATAAGCCGGAGTGTTAAGCCACACCTGAGATCCACCTAAAGAAGCCATGATAGGCTGTAAAGTATCTCGGCTAAAAAGATATGCTTGGCTAGGGGGAACATCTTGCAGAGTAGCTTTTAAATTCGGATTTACAATTTCTTTTAAAATACGGTCTCGTCTAATTTCAATGCACTCCGCCCTTTTACCACACACAATCTGCATTGCAGTCTCCGAATTTTTATAAGACGGGGACCCTGGACCAAAAGTACTAGAAATCTTTTCAAACAATGTGCTAATATTTAAACTATTAGAGTTTGTTGATGCCCAGTCAAGTAATTCTTGTAACCCTGACTTTAATAGTTGTCTTTGTTCTAAAATATTGTTAGATAAGCCTGCCAATAACTGTTCCGTGGAAGCTAAATAATCTTTGCCCTTGTTAAAATGGCACAACTCTTCATTAAGTTTAAGACCTACAAAACCAGGACTGGCAAAGCAAGATTGTAGAGCTCTTTTGTACCGAATGCCCTTCCAGGAAGGAGAATCAAACTTTTGAAGGGTAGCTAATTCTTTTAATCGTTCTTCGTCAGCTTGTGGAATAATAGTCTTTTCATCAAACTCTGTACCAAGTACACCTAAAGAGAGTTTACAGTAAGTGTCGGATGTTGTTGGATTTCTCAAAAAATGAGATGTGGATGGGGTTGGATCACTCTCTTGTTGTTCCCGTATGGATTTATTAGGGTTAGTCGGTAGTAGTGGCAAGTTAGTTAAGTAACTAGATATAAACCCAACTTGTTGTATAAGAGTATCTACTCGTGGGTCCGGACATGTCTGTAAAAGCTTTCGTCTTTTGTTGGGTGGAGGTGATGCTATGCCCTCCTCATCCTCCGAGGATGAAGAAGATGATGACGATGAGTCATTAGGTCTCGTATTGTTTGAGTGCTGAACTCCATCCGAAGCTTCAACATTCGAACTTTGTTCACCTCCAACGCTTACCCGTACAATTTCGTCCGGATTCATCTTGATACACTCACTAATCACGGAACAACAATACTCTCAACAGTTTTTTAATGATAAACACTAATTCACAATGGAAAAACCCGACACGTATACTAAATTGACACTGTGTGTTAATTAGATACGATATATTATTGTATTTTAACACTTTTTTAATCTTTGAAAATTTTTCGATGTTTTAGCGGCAAAATTTACAAACGCTATGACATTGACAGCTTCGCGCCAAACGTCCTTCTTGATTAGAAAAGGACGCATGCTGGTGAGAGAGAGAGACAGGTATAAAACCATGGATAATTCGGTAAGTTTTAACCATAGATATCAATATAAAGGCAAATTTACATCAGCTTCTTCACCCAGCAACACTGTGTGTTTTAGAAAGCACATAATAAACAAATTTTATCCTGTAATGTCCCACTGCTTGACAAAGATCTCCCCCATATCCTTCCACATTTCCTTAATTTTACTTTACCCTTGAAATGGTTATTCTTACTAGAAGTACAGATATTTATCTATACCCGGTAGGTTTTCGTAAGTAAAGACCATAGTCAACTATAAATAATTTTATTAATAAAGAATCAGTGCAACAATCAAATCAGATCTTAATTTAAATTAGTTCTATTAAACCTAAATAACTACGACTTTTCTTCAGTCTCCTTGATTTCGCCGGCTTTTCTGCCTAGGTACCTGCTGACATTGTCACTGTACCTATAACCATCCTCCAAAGCTGCGGGGTAGGTGCCAGTATGGTAGTTATAAGGTGTTGAAGCAATCCGGTCCGCAAAAGGCCTGTATTGGTTCCGGCCTGGGAAGGCGAGTTCCGGGAAACCAGGACGGTCGTAGTAAAATCCGGGCTTGTAGGAGTTGGGGCGGTAACCTGGTAGACAAAAGGGTGATGAAAAATTTGTTTCGTCCTTAGTAAGTTTATGAGAGTTGTGGATTAACATGAACCGTTTATTATGCACTACCTATAACAACTAACCAGGGGGCCTAAAAAGGCCACTTTGGAGAATCATAAAAGGAATTATAAAATGGCGAAGACAGTGCGTGTTTTTCTTTTTTTTCGCTGCACTACGTAGGTACAATCAAAGAGATTGGGATTGGATTTGGATTGGATTGATTGGTATTTTAGCAGAGACAAAAAAAAATAACTGAAAAATGCTTCACCAATGGGATTTGATACGACTAACTTAACAGTTAACTGTCCATTCTGTTATCCTTTTATGATTCTGCAAAAGTGGCCTTTTAGGCCCCCTGACATCGTTTTCTTTCGTCCCAAATTAGTATTCAATCTATGTAGGACGTCAAAGGTATCCGTTATCAAAAGCCACTGTAATTGGTACTACGGTAAATTTGAAAGGTGACAGGTCTTTAATGAGCGGTGGTGCAATATAAGCTGGTCATCAAATTCATGGAATCATTCGCATTTCGCAAGCAAATTCATGGAATCCTTTGCCTGTACCTACCATGTTGTTGAAGTGAGATATATTATTTAAGAATAATATCTATAAAATCGAAACTAGATGATGGTTGGTTGGGTGTAACTGCCTAACATTTAATAATTACAATGGTGTAGGTATTTATTCTCAACAACTATAAAACATTCAATTTATTTGAATTAGATCTATGTTTAAAAAACTTTTAAGTGGAACTAACTGGACTTATCTTCTACCTACAGTCAAAGTTCAGCTATTTATGTTATTAAGTATTGAACTCGACAAAAGAAAATGATTCTGATTCTCATAATTTCTGTAAAAATCTGAATCACTTCTAACGTAAAACCGCTATGATTTAGCGTGCAAATAAATTACTTTTTATAAAACTATAGGTAAAGACGCCAGCACATCAAGCTACTAGGTACAATCTGTCAAATTTCTTTAATAGATTTTCAACTTTATCGCTAAAGTGTAAGGTTCAAAGTTGATTGGGAAAATTTGACAGTTTCGGGTAGCTTAATGTGCTGGCATCTGTACATCGTGTAACTTATAAAGAGCGATGGCCGTAGTGGCCATTGACTCCATAAGTAGGTACGTGATCGTTTTTCACGAATACACCTCATCTTTTGTCAGAGAATCTATGTGATAGGAATGTTGGTGTTTCAACTACCTATAAGTAGGTATGTAGGTATTAATAAAACTTAAAAATGTGGTCGTTCGATACTGAATGTAAAAACCAGCCTCTAGGTTCGATAAATCATCATCATCGTCTGCCTAGCCTTTTCCCAACTATGTCGGGGTCGGCTTCCAGTCTAACCGGAGGCAGCTGAATACCAGTATTTTACATGGAGCGACTGCCTATCTGACCTCCACAACCCAGTTACCTCTAGGTTCGATAAATATAAAAAAAAAATCTGTAGGTACCTAACAAAGTAGATTATTATGACACTTTCGTAAGTAAATTTTTCGGTCAATATTTTAGAACTACTTAGATGGCGCCTGCATTTGCTAGATGTCCGATCCCTGAGAAGACATGCCAGAACCAGTGGCGTGCAAATTCAAGGGATGGGGCCCTCCCTCAATGTAAAGAAGCTCAACCAACATTGTAGTTTTTTTATTAGCTCCGGCGACCTCTTCCGCGTACATTTCATATTTTCCCCTATAAAATTTAACACCTGACTGCTTCTGTCCTTATGTTAGGATCCTCCTGTGCTCATGGCCCTCTCGGGCCGGGGGCCCCTCTGACTGGGGGCCCGTGGCATTTTGCTCCAGTGACACCCTATACTTACGCCCCTGGCAGAACAAACTCTATAATAACTTCGCAAGGTAGGTCTGTACGCCTTTCTATAAAATAGTCTACTGTAAACTAGCTAGGTATTATATCCAGTAAACTGTCTTACCGCTACTGCTGCCGCCATATCCCGGATATCCTTGTCCGAATCCGCTTGGGTAGCCACCGGCACCGCCGCCATAGCCTCCTGTGCCTATATAGATTATATTCGTGATTAATTGGTTTAGGACTAATTCATTAGGATTATTGGCGTTGTTCTGATTCGATAAGAGATTACTAATGATGATTTTCAGTAGGCAGCAAAGAAATATAAATATATATGTATGTACAGTCACGAGCAAAACACGTAAAAAGTATGTAGGTATACACTTGGCTTTATTCAAAGATGATTTTCTCCTTTGGTTTTTAATGAAATTTTATGTTATTACGAACAAAGTATTTTCGAACCCATAGGTTTGTGTAGTGTTGTATTTCAACGTTGCATTCGTTATTTCACGAAAAAATCGAAATTGACAAGTGTTGACATATTAATGCTCGTGACTTTATTATGGTGCGTGGCATTTATGGGCCTAATTTATAGCTTTATTACTAATGAAGTAATGACTAAAAGGTTAAGTTTATCACTAAGTAACAGAATTTATTCATTAAAGTTATTGTAGAAATGGATAGAAATGGAATAGGATTTTGTGAAAGATAGAATAGCTGGCCTAGATTTCGGTTAATAGAGATGTATGGAAGAAAAACACGCTGCGCCGATCCCAAATAAATTGGGATAGGTGCAAGAGGATGATGATGAGATATTGTAGGTTAGCCTGCAATGGCTGTCAATATGCTAACCTCCGAATCCACTCTGGTAGCCACCGTGTCCTGCTCCCGGATACCCACCATATCCGGGTACACCACCGCCGTATCCTTGATTACCACCGTAGCCTTGATTACCACCGTAGCCTTGATAACCACCGTATCCTTGCCCAAAGCCTCCTGGTCCACCTCCGTAGCCACTATTATAGCCGTTGTAACCCTGGTTGTAGCCGCCCTGGTTATAACCACCCTGGTTATAACCGCCCTGGTTATAACCGCCCTGGTTGTAACCACCCTGCAAACCGGGTCTTAGCAGCCCATAGCCTCCAGTACTCCGCCTCTGTCCATCTATGATGTCATTGCTTGTGTCCCCCACTTTTTGAGCGACGGTCACGGCCACAGCACATGACAGGAAAATTATGTTCTAAAAAAGAGAGGAAAAATAAATCATAATTAATTCTCGCTGCGTTTAATAACCTTGATTTCGTCAGTTTTGTTTATAAGTAAAATGATGGAGATGATTATTATTAACACATTGAAGGACACTGAACGAGACACAATAGAAGTTTTATTGTAGTACTTATAGCACAGAAAAAATGTATCCGAGCGATTTGTAAAATAAAACAAACAGAATCATGCAAGCCACATTTTCAAAAGCTAAAAATATTAACGTTACCGTCACTGTATATTTACGAAGCCTGTATTTTTATAAAACACAACATGAATTTATATAGATTTGTAGAAAGTAAACGGCGCTCAAAAAAATTGCAGGTGTTAGCAACAAAAACACAGTTTCTTAGCAACAGCTTTTATGCAATGGCTCAAAAACTATATAATAAGTTACCAGGACAAGTTATCTCAAGTATTAACATTAACGAATTTAAAAGAAATCTGTTCAAATTGTTAAATAGCAAGGTGTATTATTCTGTTGACGAATATTTAAATGACAAATTTTAATTATAGGTACTTGTTGACTAAATTCAATCTGTGCTCATGTTATGACATACTAAATAATTTTGTTAATTTTGATTATTGTTGTAAATTATTATTATTTTTTTTATTTAATTATCACATGACATTATGGAACCTTTGATATTTTGTATGCCTTTTGGCGGGGCACAGCCCGGATCTTATGTATTTATAACACCTTTTGTATGTACCCTGTGTTCACGAAATAAATGAATTTGAATTTGAATTTGTTATTACGTCGAGAGGCGTTAAGTGTCCCGCAAAGTGTTAATTGAGATTATTGATGCGTGAGCATTTATTTTGAAGAAGTCAAGAAATCATCATATTGGACTGCGTAAAATCGCTCTACTCATATGTATCAATAATCACTCAGGTATGTAGGTACAGTCAACGAACTAGATATGTATGCAGGATAGTCGAATATAGTTGAAGTTTAGTAAGAAACCGATGAATGTTGTCGACTGAAATTTGTTTTGATAAATGAGCAGATTGTTTTCTATTAATGAAATTAAATTTTATTCGAGAACATCCATCGGTTTCATACCAAACTTCAACTATATCCGACGATCCTGCATACTTGTCTCTTTGGTTGACTGTACCAATGTTTCAGTTTATTCCTGCCTTTAAGTAAATGAAGCCCTTAGTCAGCTTCTAAAGGAGAAAGTATCTCATCTAGGATGCTCCTAATTTTAATACTTAATACTTAGGAACTTACCTACCTATTTAACGGCGTTGTTAGGTTAGGTTAGTCAAAATAATTGCTGAGTTACTCGTAATTAGTCTGATGATAGGTATTTCAAAATAAGATTTTTATTTTGATTCCCTCCATATTTCATCTGCAATATCGTTACCTACCCAAAACACATTGTTTCAACAGTTAATTCATTTGTAACTGAGAACAAAGGCACATTGCTCAATGTACCGAGCAATTTAAACTAAACTTAACAATGCGTGTCTCTCACTCCTCTTCCTTAAGTTTTCGTGTAGGTACCAAACCGAGGCTAACTTCGTTTACAGAGATGTTCTTTGTTTCCTGTCTTACATAATTTTCTGTCTTCCTATGGTTCCAGATTAAAAAAAAAAACAGTGACACTGGACTGCTGACAGAAGTGAAAACAAAACACAAACAGAATACTTTGCCATCACTCACTGACATATCGGATATACATTAAAACCGAGTACATCCCGAGGACAGCCGAACACATCCAAAGCGGGTATTTTTTTAATCGTCTTATAAACAAAACACGCGCGGTGTCGCTTAAGCCTCCTCTACACGTCGTCAGATTCATCGGCAGATGGCCATCTGCGAATGCCTCCGCCGACGTGTAGACGGGGTAATTTGCTAGTCTGTGGTAGGTATTTGACGTCGGCAGATGCTGAATACCTACCACAGACTAGCAAATTACCTCGTCTACACGTTGGCGGAGGCATTCGCAGATGGCCATCTGCTGATGAATTGGTCTACGTGTAGAGGAGGCTTTACGGTGATAGTGGCGCGAGTTCACTGGTTTTTTCCCATCTCAAAAAATTCCCAACACGTCTAAAGAAGTTTTCACTTCAATAACATAACGTATCATCACGCCCGTACGCCACGAAAGGTTAGTCAGAGATATACCTATAGTAGGTACACTCATATTTCACCAATTAAGTTTAAGTCCCTTAGATGTAATAGAGGGCCTAATGCCATCAACAGGGTACAAATACAGACTCTGGGCTGCTACTGAGAAGTTGCTGTAAGAATAACCTAATAACACTTTTCCAGCCGTTTTTTTTTTTTTTTTTTTTGTGGGAAATCATCAAATGATCTATATTCCCGCTCTGGGCGGAGCGGAAGGGAGTATCAGACTCTTACTGACTAAAACCCACCCGTGTTCCTTCAGTTGCCTGTGCCAGGGGCCACGGTATCTCTTTCGAACAACCCGCGACCCTCGCGGGCATCGGCCCTAGCGGACCCCGTCAGTTGGTGCTGACATCTCTTTGAGGCGCGCATGGAACACAACGCGCCGTCGACTTACCGGACGGCGAGCTGCCCATTGCTCGCCGTCCGCAAGCCCGCGCCTACGGTGGCCGGGAATCGGCTATCGATTCCCGACGCCCAGGGCGTCTCCTGCGGCGGCTAGGGGCGTGAGGGCGCAAGGATTGCC
This sequence comes from Mesoligia furuncula, assembly GCA_916614155.1. Lineage (NCBI taxonomy): Eukaryota > Metazoa > Arthropoda > Insecta > Lepidoptera > Noctuidae > Mesoligia > Mesoligia furuncula. The sequence goes on from OU744804.1 coordinate 5,796,479, forward strand.
TCTCCCTCACGCGCTCCGCCTCCTCCTTCGCGAGCATCACTGCTTCGCAGAAGGAGGCGACAGCCTCCCATGCACTCTCGCTCCGTACCATGGCCCGGACTAGGGCCGGACGAGAGAGATACTTTTCCAGCCCTGGAAATCGAATCCTAGACATTATGCTCGGCAGAAGCAAAGCTCTAGCTAGCGACTACTAGACTAACGAGCCAGGAGGCAAGATAAAAAAAAACCCCTTGGCAATCTGCGGAGCAGTGTCGTGTTTAGTTATTATGTTGGAACAATGCACAAGGTATAAAGCAAATAAACTTTATCGGCCACCGCTGCTTTCAAGAATACTTAGTTTTATGAACACAATTCAGGAGATTAGAACACCTACCTAGGTAAACCACATAGGTACCTAACCTACCTAAAAGTATATTACTTACCACTACCTACCTAGGTATCGTGTGTCACCTTCATTCATTATAAAACTCGAGGAACAAAAGACGACGATGCAAATCTTATTTAGGTATCCTATCTTCGGGTGATGACAGAGTAGGTAGTAGCCTTAGTAGTACCTTTAGGCTGCCTTTCCACCAGAGATGAGCGAGGATGCGTAGCGAGGGATGAGTGTGAAACTAACCAATCTCAAAGCTAACTTAGTTCAAGCTATAAAAATGAAGCGATGTTATTGGTTGGTTTCACACACATCGCTCGCTACGCATCCTCGCTCATCTCTGGTGGAAAAGCAGCCTTAGGGCTCCCGCAGACAGGAGCGACGCGACTCTAGTAGAACGCTTTCCATGAAATTTTCTCAGAAATAATTCTACTAGAGTAGCGTCGCGCCTGTCTGCTGCTGTGAATTGTTTAATCTGTAAAGGGGGACCTTTACAGATTAAGAGCGTTTACGCCGTACGGCATTTCATACAAACTTTCAAGCCCTTGTTTTTCGAAATTAATGAACCGATTTTAATGAAACTTCATATGCATAAGCAGGATACAACTAAAAAGTTAGTAGAAAACATTTTCGAAATGTCTTATTTAAATAAAGATAACTGGAAATCTCTGTTTCTATGGAAAGTTTAAAATCGGTCTAATTTGGCTGTATTTTTCGAAAATGTTTTCTACTAACTTTTTATACCTTTGTATCCTGCTTATGCGTATGAAGTTTCATTAAAATCGGTTAGTTCACTTCGAAAAACAAGGGCTTGAAAGTTTGTATGAAATGCCGTTCGGCGTAAACGCTCTTAAACAAATTCATTAAATTTCTTAAATTTCTCCACCTGCAAGTAACTACTTGGGAAGGTGATTATTAGGTCCTTAGGTACATTTGTAAATACGTATCACTCCTATCTACAAGACAGTGTTGTTGTTCTCAGTGGGTACTTAATCGTTTCTGCATGCGTTGGCGACACAACTTATTAACATGTTAAGGTGGTTTGTTTATAAATAATATATATGACCAATAAGATAAAACGTGAGTGAGAAGAAAGACTAATTGGACGTGATAATATTGCAATAGTTATGCCTATTTCAGAGCCTAATTAATCTGATGATGGGTAGGTCTAGGTACCTGTTTTGGTCCTTCCTGTGGTCTTTAGTCCTACCTACCTATGTTCGTTTTTTAATGCCATACGTAATTAGTAATTAGGTACCAAAGCAATTAGGTATAGGTACGGGTAGTCAAGCACCTTGGAGTATATTTTTTAAATTCCATGCCTTGCTCTCACCCTAAATTGCTTTTGTTGCGAGATTAACAGTTGGTGAAATGCTAATCTAGCAGGTACCGCCTATGATGAGTGTCAATTTAAACTAAGCGCCTTACCTCATCATCATCTGCCTAGCCTTTTCCCAACTATGTTGGGGTTGGCTTCCAGTCTAACCAGATGCAGCTGAATACCAGTATTTTACATGGAGCGACTGCCTATCTGACCTCCACAACCCAGCTACTGGGTAATATGATACCCCTTGGTAAGACTGGTTGTCAGGACTTTCGGGCTTCTGACTACCCGTAACGACTGTCAAAGATCCACGAATGACAGCCGGGACCAACGGCTTAACGTGCTTTCCGACGCACGGAGGGGTCTCGGTATGTAAAGATGGTCACCCATCCACAGACCAACCGCGGCAAGCGTAGCTTAACCTGAGCGATCGACCTGTGCGGCTGTTATTATTTAGCCACGGGCCCTTCCCTCTTCTTCGTCTTAACCAATCGGTGTTTTTTTTAAGTCCAATTCTCATCTTCAAGCTACCCGTGTATTATATTTTTTTGTTGTATCGTAAACATCACTGGACTTGATCGTTTGAAGATGACTTATCTACTTATCACTTTGGTATAACATTGAAACTAATAATAGAAAGATACAGTCAAACATAGCTTTTCTATTAAAATTAGGATAATTGCCACTTATCATAGAATCTGTAAGAATAGGCCTGGCGCCCTAAGAGATAGCTAGGCGCCACGGATATCTATCGGATATCTATGCTAAAAGGCCATACATAAGTAATGATAAGTTTACATGGGTTCAGAAATATCTAGTTATCAGGACAACATACTTATACTTCTACTATTTCGAAGAATAGAATGCCTACCGTAACATCTACCTACAGCGACGTTTGTCATTCATAAGGTTGGTCTGAATGACTACCTACGTGTTGTTTGTTACGTAAAAAACGTGTTGTTTGTTACGTAAAAAAAAACAACTACCGGCGGAATCATCACAGTTATATGCCAGTCCCGAACTATAATGTATTACAATCTAATTACTAGATATTCAAAAAGATAATCATATCAAGATTGAATACCCAATTCGGAAACGGATAGCATCGCAACAATCCATAAGATGAAAGAGATACCTAGGTTAATCTAAAATCTAATCTCTATAATACATCAATTAATAAACTAAAATAGAAACCGCTCTAATTATCTTAGATTTTAGATTGTACGTTTTTATTAAAAAATTGTTTGTTTTAGGTAGTATACTTACAATTTTAACATATAAAACATCATAGCACTTTTTATTTTGTTGAAATGAAAATCAAGCGCGAAAGTGGGAACCTGAAATAATAGATATATATCCATAGATCTATCCATAACCTACCTATAGAAGTATTATATCCCTGAATATACCATAATTACTTAGTGTATTTTTTTATTTGTAATTTAGTTGTCATTGTTTTTCTATTTTACAAGGTGCCAGGTTGTTTTCTGCCCCTAAGACTGCCAGCGGAGATACCTTTGCCGATAACTGACATGTAGTAGAGCTAACTTGTTTTTTTTTTAATTTGCCTATGTTATAAATCGTAGACACTGGCCGAAAATGTAAAAAAGTTAAAATGCTACTTAAAGAAACTTTCTTCACCTGTTACACGAAACTATAAACTACATATTCTGGGTATACTTTGTATTTTCTGGAGGACTGAATTCATAAAAAAATGAGAACTATATTCACTGCACTATTTTAAATAAAAAAAAACCGCTCACCAATGTATTCATGATCACTGCGATCCGCACTACACTGTGATCTGTTTAACAATGATCATGATCTGTTGATCTCTGCATTTATATTCTCACTTCTCTGTGGTTTTTTGTCATACGAAGACGGATAGTCAGTATTAATTAATGCGGTTGTAATAATGTTTGTATGACATTGTTTGGGTTTGATCTAACGGATGTTACGTGAATAATTGACGGATTAGTGGCGCGTCTACATAGAATACGCTGTCTTTAATCTGATTAAGGATTAAAAATGTTTTCTATAGGCACCTATTTGAAAACCAATTGGAATTAATATCACCATCATTCTCCCAATTTATTTGGGACCGGAGCAACATATATTGTTCTTTCAAAGGTACAGACGCCAAGCACATCAAGCTACTACAATTTTTATCTTTCTACATTATTGCTAAAGCATAAGGTTCAAACTTGATTGGGAAAAACTTACAGTTTCGGGTAGCTTGATGTGCTGGCGTCTGTACCTACTTCTCTATTAGTCGTCATCTTGGTAGTCACCCCCTTTCTTCTAGCCATTATGGCCGTATACGACCGACGACCGTTAAAATGATCTTTTAACGTTTAGTATCTAAGTAATAATAAAAGGTATTTCTCAATTTAATCGCATTAGCGATAATACCAAATAACAGTAATAACTATATCAAGACTTATTCGACTAAATTAGGTATATAATTTTTCACTGGAATCAGGATTCCTTGACCCACACAAATACTGAGAAAGAGACTGCCATAAACAATCACCTTATTTAATTTATAGGAATTTTAGAATTATTTGCTGATAAAAATAACTACGGGTTTATAAGTATTTACCTACTTACTTATATAATGATATTGTTATAAATAGATAATTATTAGGCATTGCGATGATTTGTATCTGGAATGATAATAAACCAAGATAATAAATATCTACGGTTCATATTTGAACGGAAACTTTGTCACTTTCGTTTTTCCTGCGTGTTTGTTGACGATGCCTTACACTTGAAATCATTATCGAAGAACGAATGGAGGAAACAAATAGAAAAGTTAGGAAGTGATTTGTTAATTATCTTAGGAAGTTATTTTCTTGTTTCGTTACTGGTATTAGAACTTAGTTGTGAGCGAGTTGGTTTGTTTAACCAGTTATTATTTTCAAGAACAGATAAGATTTTGATTATGATTGCCATATAATTTGATAGTTACCTAGCTAAATAAGACATAATATAGTAAGGTAGGTATCGTCATGTGATTTCCTTGTGTGAAAACATATAGGTTATTATTATTTCATTAGATAATTATTTTATTGAAACAAATGCGTTCTTTAAAAATATGCAATGGCAGCTCATAAAACTTGTCATAAAAAAACTTAAAAAAAAATACAAAATGGAACGTGATTCAAATTTTTGACAGATAGCGAAAATTGGCGGTGCGCTATTCTGAACGCAAATTCATTTGTTTTTTTTCTAATTAGATAATCACGTTGATATTTTGTGTGAATTAAATAAAGTTGCTTCGTAAGTGTATTTTGATGTTGTGTGGTTCTTACTTCTTTTCACGTTGACTTTTGTGTTGACTTTGTAATTAAAATCTCCGAAGACACTCGGCAATCGCCAGTCCATGCACCAAGTTTGATGATATCTACGGCGATGGATCTCATCTAAAGGTCCATTTTCATAGTAAGTTTTGCAGACGTTACTGCATTTATACCTAGATATAAGTACCAAATAGGTAGGTATCTATCATCGAGACATTTTATCTTAATCACATAGATTCCCATCATAGGCATATCGTAGATAATCAAATGACTGCTCAATTAGCCATCATGGGCCATTGTGTACACGACACTTAATAACCTTAGCTAACAAATTATTCGTAGGTATTGGAATTGCGACTTACATGGAGAAGAGAAAGTTCGGAGTCATGAGCCTCGAGAATACAAACGATGTACCAGTTATTAAGAAGTATCATCACGACCAAATTCCTTCGGGGATAGCAGAATTATTAGGTAAGTGACTTTATAATTGTGGTAGGTTCCGGGATTGTTTTCATACTAACCGTGAGTTTTAGCAATGCCTTATTACCCGACTGCGTCAGAAGGAGGGTTATGGTCGAGTATATGTATGTATGTATGTATATTTCTTTGGCACGTTCTGTAGCCTAAACGGCTTGAACGATTTCAGCTTGAGAGGTGCCGTTAGATTCGTCTTAATTGTGAGAGTGACACTGGGTATATCAACAATAAAAAAAAAAAATTAAACCTTTTTTTTTATTTGCATGCCTTGCCTTGCATGGCTTTTAAGACAATTTTGTCAGATTAAAGTACGGCAGACGTCGTGTTTCTAAAGATTTAAAGAAATTCTAATGCTTTACGCTTAAGTATTAACATAATAATCACGCAGAACGATCATCGATATAAGCAGTAATTAGTTCCGTATTCAAGATAATAGATGTCGCTACGCACCACGAATGGACTATCAGATAATATCAGAATCTACATTAGCCCGAAGACAATTTATTCTGTGCCGAAGAGATACCGAATGTGTTTGTAGTAGAGGTATACTAAAATTGGCGGACACCTGTCGTACTATGGTGATTATTGCGACGGACATTATGTCACTTTTTTTTGGCATGTTATAATATACTGATTAGTGATATGATATATTAGTAATAATCAACATCTTTCTTACTTGACACGCCGCCGGGTAATAGGAACTTTATCGTGTGCCAGCCTTTTCCTAACTATGTTGGGGTCGGCTTCCTGTCTAAGCGGATGCAGCTAGATACCTACCAATATTTTACATGGAGCGATTGCCTATCTGACCTCCACAACCCAGTAACTGTAACTGGGTACCTAATACGATACCCATTGATAAAACTGGTTCAACTGGTTGTCAGACTTTCGGGCTACTGACTACTCGTCACGACTGTCAAAAATCCACGAATAACAACCTGGACCAACAGCTTAACGTGCTTTCCGAACCACGGAGGGTTCTTGGTATGTGAATATGGTCACCCATCCACGGACAAACCGCGGCAAGCCAAGCTTAACCTGATCGATTGATGGCTGTTATGGAACCTATCCTTTTAAAATACAGTCTCCTTCCACGACGACCATGGAGGCAGTAATTGCCAGATGACTTTTGTACTTTTCACTATTTTACGTGGGTAATGCACCTTTGGTACATTAAGCCACAAACAGTGGTAAAAAAACCAGGCACAAGCTGGCCTCGTATTTCATTAACTCCGAGGCCAGCCCAATTTCAGAGTGTTACCAGCGACACCGACGTGCGTTCGGATTTAGGTACCTACTTAACACGAGTCCGCGTTCAGACTATACACATTAGCCCAGTTGGGATTCCCTACAAGTCAACTATACCCCACAAACGTGCGCAATATTATTAACGCATTATGATAATGCATCAACAACAATGACAATAATAAAATGTGAATATCTTATTCGATCCTTGCGCCACCAATTATCCTTGGACGTTATGGTCACAATACTCTAGACAGCTATTTATTCTGCCTTAAACGTTATAGTATTGTTGAGTCATAGGTATTTATTATGTCCTAACGTTAGCTTCCGGATCATTCATTTGTATACGTAGTAATTAAAAGTGACTACAAGAGGCAAGGAACTATGTAATTTGGTTAGAATAGACACTCGGTAGAATGCGTCTGAGTTTCAGTCTAATATAGGATTATAGTTTAGTACATATTGAAGGGCCCCGTGGCTAAATAATAACAGCCGCACAGGTCGATCGATCAGGTTAAGCTACGCTTGCCGCGGTTGGTCTGTGGATGGGTGACCATCTTTACATACCGTGTCCCTTCCGTGCCTCGGAAAGCACGTTAAGTCGTTGGTCCCGGCTGTCATTCGTGGATCTTTGACAGTCGTTACGGGTAGTCAGAAGCCCGAAAGTCTGACAACCAGTCTTGCCAAGGACCATCGTATTACCCAGTAACTGGGTTGTGGAGGTCAGATAGGCAGTCGCTCCATGTAAAATACTGGTATTCAGCTGCATCCGGTTAGACTGGAAGCCGGTCCTAACATAGTTCGGAAAAGGCTAGGCAGATGATGATGATGAGTTAAGTACATAGGAATTATTTATGGTAAGTGACATGTTATACCTATAGTCGCATACAGATTCCCTTGCTATGGCTACAGATTGTGGGAAGCCTCGTAGAGAAGAGAACCAAGGATTTCCTTTTAGTTAGTGTATAATTTTATTTCGTCGTCGTCGTTTCAGCCGATAGACGTCCACTGCTGGACATAGGCCTCCCCCAGTTTTGGGAGGGTTTGCCATAATCGCCACGCTTGGCAGGCGGGTTGGCGATCGCAGTATGGTATGATGGTGGAATATATAGAGAACGCTGCTGCCCATTCTCCGGTACGATCCTTAGTCGCCTTTTACGACACCCACGGGAAGTAAGGGGTGGTGCTATTCTTTAAGTCCGACACCACACAGACAAATTTCAAATTTTATTTCGTGCGGCCCCAAAACTATGGACATAATAATATCTAAACATTTCAAAGGAGACGCTTTACGGTACAGTTATAAAAACAATAACAAAACATAAACGTTTGTTTGTGTTGTTGTAGGTATGCATGTGTTTGAAATATTTATTATACTACCTAATTACTAAACTGTGGTAGACATAATGATTTTTAAAGTAGAGCTTCCATACCCACGTTTTTTCGTTTGCAATTTAAAAGAATTATAGCACTTGTTCATTGAGCAAATAGATTATAGATACCTACTTTATTTGGTACGCAAACAAAGCCACGGTATAACAAAGGGTGATTTATTAATACTTATGACATAACAAGCGTTGACACCAAAATGTGCCTGTACAGAATGATATTCAATTAATAAGCAAAATGATATACTTATAAGATAATTCATGAAAATAAGCGAAAAGATAATAGGATCAATTAGTTCCATGGAACTAGTGAGACTTTTTTTTCTCAGTAGTTTCATGCCCTTTGATAATGGAACAAATTAAAGAAAACTTATCGAACTCGTCTCACCAGTTCCACCGTAGTTGTTCCTAGTGAGATAATTTTTTTTCTCAGTAGTTCCATGGTTCTTCTTAGAGGAACTAGTGAAAGTAAAGTTAATCAACATCATTCTCATTAGTTCCAATTTCTAAAAAAATATCATCAAATATGAATAAAGGAATAAAACTCACAAAAAATAAAGTAATTTAGTGTTAAATAAACATCTTTTTTTCTTTTTTTTTAGGTATAATTTTTACGAACAAATTAACCCAACGACATTATTTCAAGCACTTAATAATTAATTAGGCTCATTTTCTGAACAAATTAGGATACATACGTATGTTATCGTAATTTGTCCAAAAAATGAGCAATTCTAATATCACCTGAAATTAATTCCATTTGTGTTTCTCTGTTGAAATCATCATTTTCTTCACTAACTTTTCTTCTTTTTTTGGGAGGTTGATTTCCATAAAAGGCAGTTAAATTGCTATCATTAAAAAACATATTTAATGCTGTTAATAGTTTCTTTCATTCTTTGGTACATTTTAATTAATATTATGGTGCCATCCTTCCACAGCGTTTGTGGTACGGTGTCGTTCACACGCACCACAGTTTCATAAAACCAGGTTTAATCCAAAACTTTTCAAAATATTCGATGATTTTTTTCATTCCTTCATTATTTTGTAACGATTGTCCTTTTATGTAATCCCAGCCATCGTTAATTTTATCTAAAGGCAAATGAGCTAGATTACAACATAAAGAGAACTTAAAGAAAAAATAGATGTTTCACATGTTTTATTTTTATTTTGGTGCGTTTTCTTTATTTATTCATATTGGATGATATTTTTTTAGAAATTAGAACTACTTAATGAGAAAGATGTTGATTAATTTTAGTTTCACTTGTTCCACTAAGAAGAACCATAGAATTACTGAGAAAAAAATCTCAGTAGTTCCATGGAACAACTACGGTTGAACTAGTGAGACGAGTTCGATTAAGTGACGCCGGATACTAAATGTTACAAAGACAAAAAATCAATGGGCAACATAGTCCTAGTGTCAAAATGTACAAAAGTCTTAATGTATATAAATGTGCAAATGAGAAAAAATAATTGTGATATAATGCGTAAGGGTCTAATTGTTAGATTGTTTTATTTGTTCCATTATCAAAGTGCATGGAACTACTGAGAAAAAAAAGTCTCACTAGTTCCATGAAACTAATTGCTGGTGGAACTAGTGAGAATGATCCAAATAATATTGTTTTTAAAACCCATAACAGCTAGTCACACCCACCATGCTGGATAAAAATAATAAATTGTGATCGTATATTATAGATAATTTGTATCAAACTCGATTAAAAACTTGTTATTAAGCATATCAGATTTTACGTAGCGGAAAAATGTACAAAACTACAAAGCATAGCCTGTATTCGTTCGGTTATTCTTGAAACCCTAAATATAAAAAAGTATACCCTCTTAAGTGAAAGCACTCTGATGCTTGGATTCTTTGGTAGTACTTAGGTACATAGGTAAGTAAAAATGCCTTCATAAATATTATGTTGCTAATCTTAAAGTCCCTAGATATTCGACATCATCATAAAGTTGGACTTTACCTACACGTGATCAGATTTATTTTATGATCGTGCAGGTTGTTTTTCTTTACTATTTGCAGATATCGATAAGCTTGTGATTCATATCTAGGTACCTCATTATGAATAAAGAGATGGGAATTCGACTAACAATTGAATAAATAATTGTTAAGAGTTTGGAAGACTAATAAATTAATTTCACCTTGCTGGCAATTGTAAGATAGGTAAAAAATTCGGCCAATCCATACATTAATAAAATCAGGTAATGCTTACTTATGCTTGCTTTCATTTGTACCTTTAATCTGAACAGCTGCTAATCGCTTCATTCGTTTATTTATCATCATAATAATTCATGACAGTTACAGGTGACCTCGAGGGTAAACCCTTTACCAAGAAAAACGATAACACACTATTTATCACCGATCTGGTCAATACCAATTTTTAATTTTAGACGTGGATTCTAGTTAATTCTTTTCTTTTATTAATGTCGTAGCAGGTGGCGTTATATAGTTTCTGCCTATCCCCATTTGAAGAAGGTATGTATGTATGTAATATGTTTTAGTCGTTGTTTCGATAATAATTTGTAAATTTCTTCAAAATATAACTTATTTACGTTTTGTTTACTACAAATAATCTTCTGTCCTACAGCTGCCGAAAAGGCCGTGATTTCCTCTGAATTTCTACGTTATTGTGAAGCAATCTTTCATAAAGGATTTTTCCTGGCGATACCGCGAAGGCTTTTCACGACGTAATTTAATATTTTATGACATCCATTCCAATGCTATTTTGGCGTAACGATCGTCTGACATTCTCTTATTGACTCGAGCAGTACTTTTAATCTCTATTTCCGCTTTCAGATCAATAGCAGATGCTCTTTTTAATGTTTTTTCGTGAAGGTGTAATTAAATTTCCTTACCATTGCTCATAATTACGGTGTCTAAAATATGTGTGTAGGTCAAACATTACAATTTATTATAGACTTGCTTTTATTGTAATGACTTTCCTTAATATTGGCGCCGATTCTGTTGTTCACAAACTAAACTAAACTAAATTTAAGTTCGGGCATCTTTTTCTTTCTATTTCATTAAGAAAAGGACAGAAGATAAATATTAGTTTAGTACTGTCAAATTAGTCAGCGCCTGACATAAATTGACGTATTTTTAATTGCCAATTTTTTAATCTCGTCTAAATTGTCTATGGAGTATCTTAATTTGACAGGACTAAACTAATATTTATCTTCTGTCCTTTTCTTAATGAAATAGAAAGAAAAAGATGCATAAACTTAAACTTAGTTTAGTTTGTGAAAAACAGAATCGGGGCCATTATCAGTTTACGCTTAATTCAGAACTTACCTACAAATAAGATGTTTCTAAAATACATAAAACATCCGCATATCACAGAAAACAAAAGAGGTGATTAACTAAAAGCAGATAATGGACCGGACAACCAATCCGACAGATCGTGACGTATTGTAGTCGCGTGTGATTGGCTGATGCAGCAGGGCTCCGGCCACCGGATTAGTTAGCGCAATTAGCAGCTTAGTTCTTATCTGGTAAAGAGTACCTATTCAATATTCATAGAGTCATTACAAACACCATGTTTACTTAATTTGCTAAATGTTGCGTGACAAGTTACTATAGATGATAGACGGTATATTTCCTTTTTACTACTACATTTTTAAGTCTTATTAATATTACTGACTATGGATCTCTGTTGAAAATACAGAAAATTCATTCAATCGAGTCATTCTTAATGTCCATTGCAGTTCAGAGACCTACGCTATAGTTTTTGATTTAGCAATTTCACCAGATGACTGAAATATAAGGCTTCAATAAAGCTAACTATGGCAGTCAGCAGTGTAGCTTTTAGTTTCACCAGAAAGTAGCCGGTATTTAGGCTATTGACTATGATGTTTCCAAAACAAAAATCATGTAGATATTCGTGTTTATGACACTATGTAAAAATATACTTTGTAATCGCTTTTCCAGCATGTGGGGGATTCCATTTTATTGTTAGTGCAACCTGCCCCCATTGTGCTTGTAAATCACTCGTTTCCTGTTGCTACTCTAAAATAATGTATTTTATTGCTTTTACCCTTACTCTTTACATTTGCTCAGGGAATTTTCTTTCTTCTTTAGAAGCGGAAAAATGTTTCATGTTTCATACCAATATTCAACATGAAACTATTCAAAGAAAGTTTTTTATCTATTGTTTGGCGCATACGCAGTTTGTATATTGTAGGTACCTATATTAATTATCAAAAGAAAATCCATTTCATTTGCAATATTATTTTTCGGTAAGAATAGACTTTTAAATTATTTAAAGGTCTATTTTACGTTATGTCAATAATATGCGTGTGAACCATAAACCCGGAACTGCAAAATTTTTGAGGTGTACGAAACTCAGTTCATGACGCTGAAATCGACTTTTTTGAAAAAATAAAGAATTTTACGGTTTCTCCATTGTTACGGATCTCTAATACGCTGGGCCATCATTAAATAACAATAATATCAAAAAACACGTTCGTATTTACAACGTTAAGTTGGATTATTCGCATTAACTCTGTTTCTAGGAATCATCAATAAGCTGTAACGTATATCGCGATTACAATTACCTATCAATGATAACATTGGGCAAAGGACCGTAAAATGTAGTCGTGTACACTCCAAAATACTAATTTTACAAGCATATTATAAAATAAAGATATTAAAAACACTTGTTGCCGATACCGGTCTTATTTGGAAACTTTACGCATTGCTTCCTTATATAAATTACTTAGATTTAGATGACATTACCCGCAGTACCTATATCCTTTAAGGTTAAGGTCTAATATGAGATAAGTAATGTTTGTAATGTTATGATTTCTTAGAATTTTGATAATTTTTTTATAATATGATATACAAATTATAATTTGGTCCCGGCTGTAATTCGTGGATTTTTGACAGTTGTTACGGGAAGCCACAAGCCTGAAAGTTTGACAACCAGTCTTACCAAGGGGTATCGTATTACCCAGTAACTGGGTTGTGCAGGTCAGATAGGCAGTCGCTCCATGTAAAATACTGGTATTCAGCTGCATCCGGTTAGACTGGAAGCCTACCCCAACATAGTTGGGAAAAGGCTAGGCAGATGATGATGATATTATAATTAGCAAGGTCGTGTGATAGACAAGTTAATTAACTTCTCCAATAGACGACCTGTGTGTGTTGTCTGTTGCGTATGTTTTGATACTTATGATAAACCAATTCTAACACATACCGATTCGCGGTCTCCACTCAAGAACACGTTACGGTCATCGGTCATCGGTTCTACGGCTATTATGACCGGCGCATATATGCAGTTGTTTGGCTGGTCCTGAGTTTGGACAGTTATTGTCGCGTTTTCATAAAGATATCTCACCGCTTGGATGTATTGCCAGTCGACTTGGCATCGCTGCAGAGACTCCAAAACAGACCAGGTCTCGACAGAGTCAAAAGCTTTCTCATAGTCCACAAAGGCTGGCAAAGGCCATAAAGGCCGATTCGGACTTCTGTATAATTTGTCGCACAGTGTGGATGTGGTCCATGGCACTAAATTCTCCTCATAACCCGGCCTGCTCCGGTGGCTGAAACCCGTCGAGTCTTCGCGCTAGACGATTTGTGACGACTCATGAAAACAACTTATATACGTGGTTAAGGAGCGAAATGGGTATGTAAGTTCTTTAGAAGGGTGTTATCACCCTTCTTAAAGAAAAGAACGACCACGCTTCTTCGCCACGCTTCTGAAGTTCTCCCAGAGAACAGGACAGAGTTGAAGAGCTCCTGAATCTCTTTCAGCACAGGACCACCACTTCCCACTTTCAGGAGCTCGGTCGTAATCCCGCCCTCACCAGGGGCTTTTCCATTTTTAAGCTGTTTAAGAGCTGCCTCGATTTCGTCTTGGCTGACTTCTGGCAGGTCTTCAGTGAAGTGGCGGGTTAGGGTGGCTCTGGAATCCTCATTTTCGGGATCAGGCCGAGATGCATGCGATGCGTACACTTGGCCATAGAAGTTTTCGAGTTCCGAAAGGATCTCCGGCTGCGAAACGACGATATCCCTACTAGATTTGGCCAACTTCGTTAGGTGGCTCCTCCCAAGTGATTGGTCGAACACTTTCGACCCCCGATGTTTCTCAATCACTTTCTCTATAGAGCGTGTATTGGAGTGTCGGAGGTCGCGTCGTACCAATGCTCTAATCTTTTTGTTGAGTGCTTTGTTCTGACAAAGTGACACGTGGGTTTCCACGTCGTTCAGTCATAAGCTTTTTATCAGTTATGATGAAGTCTGTCTCATTTTTCGTCATAGTGTCGGGACTTCACCACGTCTACTTTCTTTGGGGCTGTTTCTTAAAAAAAGAATTCATCAAAAAAAGCCCCGTCTCAAGGAAGTTGACAAGCATTTGCCCCCTATGATTTCTATTGCCAAACCCGTAGGATCCTACTACCGGTTCGCTGCAATTCTGTACTCCCACTTCAGCGTTAAAATATCCCATGAGAACTTTGTAGTGGGCCTTAGTGGTGGAATTCAGGAGTAGTTTCATTTATTTTCCAAATAATCTATAATCGATAGGTACTTATATGAATAATTAACGTCATTCCGTTTTATCATTAGGTATTGCGGTATTGCTTACAAATCTAGTAATCGCGAAATCGTGATTCGTACAGGTGACTCAAGATATATATATATGTATGTAGGTACTATTCTGGTTCACCTTTATTAACCTATTTGATACTACCAAATTCGACTAAAGGCCAATCACTACGTGTAGTTACAAACATGGCAGATTATATTTGCAACCCAATTTACTAAAAGTTAAATAATCAGTTTGCGTTATAGGGCCCTTTTAAAAGGTTGGAAAGTACTACTTATGTTTCTTGAAGATTATTAGGCACTTATTCAATTATTTATCTAATTCCGCAACTTATTCAGTATGGTGTTTGTTTCGAATGTGGTCTGCGGAAAAATAATCCGTAAAATATGTAATAATAATTGAAAGTAAATTAATGCAAACAAAGTAATATATAACGACAGGACAGGTTCACATTATTGAAATTGAAATTAATGAATTATGAAAAAAGGAACCGATAAAATTCAAATGTTTATTATGGCCCTGTAAGTAATGAAGGCTGGTTGAGCGTGCGCCACCTACCGCAGACTGCTTGCATTGAAAAGTACGTGAGCTATTATTACGAGTACCTATGAATGGTTAAAACGTGTCATAGTAGACATTATTATTGAGTATAGATAGCAAGGTCTTAAAAAAATGTGCTAGAAAATAACCTTTCCAAGATCCCTTACGAACGGTTATGGCTACGAAAAGAGATGACATCTCAGCAACCTATCTTATGTGTAAAATATCTTCACATGATGGATTTTATACCAAATACTGAGTATCTTGCCTGGTAACGGTCTTTAAAATAATATGTATGTAGCCACATCACTACTCAAATGACAACAATATCGTAATTACGAGTAGATATGCTTAGATACTGACGTACAAGCATAACGAAAATTCCTGGAAAATTGGATTAGGTAGATTTTGTAGGAGGAAATGTTTTTTTTTTGGGCCCGCCAATCACCCATGTTATCAATGAATTAAAACCTCATAAATAGTTTTGCTATCGTACATTCCAAATAAAATAGTTATGTTAATGTTAAATTATCTATCATCATCTACCTAGCCTTTTTTCATCTACGTTGGGGGCTTCCAGTCCAACCGGATGCAGCTGAATACCAGTATTTTACATGAAGCGACTGCCTATCTGACCTCCACAACCCAGTTACTGGATTATAATGATACCCTTTGGTAAGACTGGTTGTCAGACTTTCGGGCTTCTGGCGACTCGTAACGACTGTCAAAGATCCATGAATGACAGCCGGAACCAACGGTTTAACGTGCTTCCCGCGGCACGGAGGTCTTGATATGTAAATATGGTCACCCATCCACGTACCAACCGCGGCAAGCGTAGCAATTGACCCGTGTGGCTGTTATTACAACACCACAAGCACCACTAATAATTAAAAATAGCATCTTTTATAATAATAAATAATCTTTATTTCAAACAACTTCGAGTACAGGTGTATCATGAGCGACGGATACTAATATTATATTGGATAGTGGAGCAAACCTAGTTCTGTACTAGATTAACCTGTGTTACGGACATTAGGGCAGCTCCATCATCTCACTAGAAACATTACTTCAAACGTCCGTAGTAAAAAAATATTGAGTTACTGGATTCCTAATTCAGGCATGCCTGTATAAAGTGAATCCATATAAAATTAGGTACTAATATACAAAAAGAATGAACGTGCCACATTCACGACGTGCAGGGGTATGTCGGTGTGTACTATGTGTGAGAGAGTAAGTGCAGGTGAGGGTGTGCTTGTTATGAGTGTGTTTGTGTTGTGTGTTTGTAGCAGATGACGATTAATTCAATTCGGCTATTATTTAAGGTAGAGGATGCGTTTTTATTTTATTTTAATCAATTATACTTGTTAACATTTTATTAGGATTGAAGTAGCGATTGATTCCTTAAAGTTGTAGTTTTTTTAGTAGCCATGATTTTAGTTTTCTTTTTGACTCCATTTTTCTTAAGGGGTACAGTTTTAGAATTTTGTTAATTTTATTGTACAAGAAACAGCTAATTACTTTGTAATGCCGTAGCCATTGTCGGTCTGTGGTGCTATATCCGACTGACATTTGCATTTATAAATTAAAGAGTCATAAGTTAGTGTTGTGTGTTTCCTAATTAATGTTTGCTGTATAAAGAGCTGTATCACGGTTAGAGTAGCTGCGTGTCACTGTACAGGGCGTCCCACGGCTATGCCAAATGGAGGGAAAGTACCTTGAATATTGTAGATGGAACATTTTACTGAAAAAAGCGATTATTGTGTCGGTTGTACACAACCGACACAATAATCGCTTTTTTCAGTGATCGCATGTCTTAAATAATGGTAAAATAATGGAATAATAATGGTGTGTTAAATAATGGTAATGGTGGTATTGTTGTTCATACCATTATTTTTCTGAACAAAATTTCACATCAAATATTAAAATTCATCTTATTTCTGAAACTATGTTATTT
This sequence comes from Mesoligia furuncula, assembly GCA_916614155.1. Lineage (NCBI taxonomy): Eukaryota > Metazoa > Arthropoda > Insecta > Lepidoptera > Noctuidae > Mesoligia > Mesoligia furuncula. The sequence goes on from OU744804.1 coordinate 5,813,630, forward strand.
AGCCTTCCTTTTATTTCTGAAACTATGTTATTTAGCAAAAAATAATCCTAATGATGAAGCCTTTCGATGGGTATGATAAAGCTACAGGATAATTTTTTTCTCGTGTAGCGGGTTCGATTCCCGGTTCAACCATGTAATTATTTAAAAATCTGTGAATGCAGTTTAAATTGTTTTTTAAATTAAAATAATGTCTTCTTTCTGTAAAATTTTCCATCTACAATATTCAAGGTACTTTCCCTCCATGTGGCATAGCCGTGAGACGCCCTGTAGAGTTTGGTGGTTGAGTACCCAAACGTCTCTTTAGTCATAACCTTGAGCCTTAACCTCTTTGTGCCCTTTCCAAGGATAATAATAAAAATCTAAAAATAAAAACATAGTGTTTGCTGCTCTACCCCAAGTCGTGATGCAGTCAGATAGTATTGATTGGCATATCGCAAGGTAGGTCAACATAAGGGTTTCCGGATCAGCGGCATTACGGAGCAATTTGAAAACGTAGATTAGCTTTCTAACACAGGTCAGGGCATCAATATGACATTGCCATTTAAAAATTGGTCAATATTAATTCCAAGGTATTTTATAGTGGTGGCTCGGGATATTGCTACACAATCACAGTTAGAAGACGGCTCACGACAAACATGGGATTTAATAAAGAAAGTATTCAGAGGTGGGAGAGAGTATAGGTTGTTAATGCGATAGTTATGTAGTTGGTTTTATTGATGTTGAGCGTTAGTAGATTATGTGACAACCACCACATGGCATTTCTCAAAGCAGTTTCTGCATCAGCTTTCACATCAATCCATGTGGGACCGTGAATAAAAAGTGCAGTGTCATTTGCGTAAGTAAATATTTGGCAATTCGGAGATTTTAGCTCACAGAGGTCGTACATGATTGTAAACAACTGAGGCCCCAAACTGAGGCCTGGTCTGTGTGGTGCCGGACTTAAAGAATACCATCACCCCTTACTTCCCGTGAGTGTCGTAACAGGCGACTAAGGATCGTACCGGAGAATGGGCAGCAGCGTTCTCTATGTATTCCACCACCATACCATACTGCGATCGCCAACCCGCCAGCCAAGCAAGGCGATTATGGCAAACCCTCCCAAAATTGGGGGAGGCCTATGTCCAGCAGTGGACGTCTATCGGCTGAAACGACGAGGTCCCAAAATGCTCCCCTGGGGTACACCAAACTCCAACCATTCATCCCCACTGATACAATCTCCAATCTTCACCGCTTGTGTCCTGTTAGTCAAGTAGTCCTTAAATAATTTGAGAGCCATTCCTCTTACGACAATTCTCTCCAACTTAGTGATAAGAATCGGATTGAATTTATGGTTCCTAAATCATTATCTTTTCATTAGATCATTATCTTTTCGTTATGAATTTGTTTCATCAGATCCGGGAAAATAAAGACGATTTACCTATCTAATTTTATATCAGTTTATTGTTGTTGTTGAGGTAGAGAGATTAGGAAAAAGAAAGTCTAATTTTTGTCACGATGATTCATGAGTTTAATACCTAGTAAGTACGTTCATCAACAATGATGATTTACTTGTTTATGGCTATTATTTTCTTACATGGTGTACGAGCATGGCCTATGTAAGCTATACCTACTTAAATACTCACATATTTCAAACATTCTACACGTAGGTATTGCTCAATTGCAAGTCATTTTTGGAGCTTCTAAAAGCCTTAATAAAGTGGTTTAACAGCATTGAGGTAATAAAATGCCGTAATCGGTTCTACGAGACCGTAATGGAGAATGGTAAAGTGTAGGTGGCGTTGCGGTCCTTCGGGTATCCGGACCTTAGCAGATATCTTTATTGGTGTTCAAATTTGATAATGTACTGTAAAGGTTGTCTACTAAAGTCAACCTTATGTAGTGAAGACTGGCTATAATTTAGGGCGGGTTCCATCCGAACATTCAAGCAAGTTTGGAACGGGGTGTCAAATATTTTATTAGGTTTTTTTGTTTGGGAAAAGACAGTGCTAGTTTCGTCGGCAATATATCAGTCAATATAAACATAAACCGTCTTATTACAAAACGAGATCTAATTTTAGACCTAGCCTAAAGCTTCGAGCCAGTTACTCTATTTTGAACTTTATTTCGACAAACGTATATTTCATAATGCAAAATTGACAACTTAGGTCTTGGGTTTAACGTCAGTTTTTGTAATAAGAACTTTAGCTTCGTCGGATTATAGTTCGAAATTTAAAAATAGCTGGATGGTTTAAACCTAGATCTAAAGATAAACCTTATTTTGTAATAAGGCTGAAAGAATTTGTATCGTTGTTTGATTCCTTTGAAGGGCTCATCCGCCCTACTACTTTATACGTTTATGTAAATTACGAACAATAAAAATGCTTGTATATTGTCTGAGGTGAAGATGTGCGAAACGTGCTGTCAATGTCTCACTTTGACTGGATTGTCTGAATCTGAAACACCTTAAATTGTTCAGTTTTATTTTAACTTAATATCGTTCATTATTATTTTATGCTTCCAACCAAGTTCCGCAAAATTACGCATCATTGTACGAAACTAATTTAAAATTGAACGATGGTGAAAGGGGCGGTGAAATTAATGAAAATGTCGTTGTAGTAGATATCTAAGCATATTAAAGACCCTTGTTCAAAATACGTTTTATGTATCACACGAATAAAAATAAGAATTATATAAAATAATCTACACATGACAGAGTCCACCTAGCTATGACGTTGACTTGCGCAATTTGCATGTAGGTAAAACAACAGTTATGATAGTAGATCGTTATCATCTAAGATAATCTGGATTAAATCGATTTTTGATCGATGATATTGATAACCAATTTATTGATTTAATATGTAGATAGTAGATACTAATACTATTACCTCAATAAACTACTTCTAACACGCCGTTTACAGAACAATAAAATGATATTATGAGTAAAGAAAATTCCCTATTCAGAGGCCATTTCTGTGGGAAGTTTTAGACAGATTTAAAGTTGTTGGATGGTTGTTCAAACTGTGCATTAATCATGGGAGTAACTCAATTTATCAATTTCTACCGATTAGACCTTCAGTTAGCAACCAGCTCACAAAACACTGAAATATACACATGCTATTAAAAAGCAGACTTTTTCGCTACTAAGGTGGAATGTTCACAAACAATATGCTCTCCTAGTGTGTAAATACTCATAAGTACACTGATTTTCAACTTTCAATAGCATGTGTACTCCAGGCTTTACGCTAAATACACCTGAGAAGTTCTTCACAGTACCTAATTGACTTCAAACTTACCTCTAGGTCAGGGATGGCCGATCTCTACATCTTTACGTTTCATTTTTTTTTTTCGATATAATATTTAACGTGGCCATGACGTGCTAACAAACAATCTTGACTTATTGAATACTGGAAAAATAACGCAATAGTTTCAGAATAATACTTCTTATTTGCAAACAGAAATAGACCTTAACTATTATTCAGTCATCTTAACATTTACCATTTTATATTTATTTTATAAATGAAAGAACAAATTAGTGCGACTTCTGCTGATGCAAACTAGATGCCAACCAATTTATACCGGGTTCACATTATCCCTTACATTTAGGCGGCAACGATATCCGATATCGAAAAATTTATGCGAGTGCCTAAATTATCTTGTCGCGTGCCACCAGCGGCACGCGTGCCATTGGTTCGCTATCCCTGTACTAGGTGAAGCATGCACGCACGGTAACCTACGGTAATCGGAACAATACATTCACCCAACAATTACGTTTACTAAGTGAAGCATGCACGCACGGTAACCTACGCCAATCGGAACAATACATTCACCCAACAATTACATTTACTAGGTGAAGCATGCACGGACGGTAACCTACGGCAATCGGAACAATACATTCACCCAACAATTACATTTACTAGGTGAAGCATGCACTCATGGTAACCTACGGCAATCGGAACAATACATTCACCCAACAATTACATTTACTGGGTGAAGCATGCACGCACGGTAACCTACGGTATTCGCAACAATACATTCTCCCAACAATTACATTTACTAGGTGAAGCATGCACGCACGGTAACCTACGGTAATCGGAACAATACATTCACCCAACAATTACATTTACTAGGTGAAGCATGCACGCACGGTAACGATTTAATCGCAACAATACATTCTCCCAACAATTACATTTACTACTGATTTGCCTTAGGAACAGGTAACAAAGTTGAACGAATCGGTGAATACGTAGGTAGATACTATAGAAACGGAACTATTACCTGAATAGAATCCACTTAATTAGTTCCCGCGGAGGAAATGCGCCATCTACGAGCCCATTGTTCGTTTGCTCCCGTGATTTTTGCCCGGGACACTCCATGGTAGGGTCAACAAAAACCTTGTTGATATTTTAAGGGACAGTTTTATTCTAGAACTAGCTTCCGCCCGCGACTCCGTCCGCGCGGATGTCGGTCTTCGCGTGGATGGTTTATTTCTCCATTTTGAGTAACTCTGACAATGATATCTTATAAATATCTATTGGACCCAAATACGGCTAAGCCTATAATAATTAAGGAGATCCCTCTATTGAGCTACTGCTGTTGAGCTCGCGTTCTGTAGTAAGTATTTTTTTCATAGTAATTCCGACCTTGATAAGTAGCATGTAGCAGTAAATTACTGACACTGACGAAAAGTTTGCAATAATAAAAAAGTGATCGTGACAATGCGACAGAAAGTTAATTGAGAGCTTCAGCATACACAACATTGTTAAAAAAGTGATCGTGACAATGCGACAGAAAGTTAATTGAGAGCTTCAGTATACACAACATTGTTAGTGAGCTCGTCCGGAATATGAACATGAAGATTTCTTGGACTGCTCACACGGGAAAGAGCTACGTAAAGTTGCCCGTGTGAAAAAGTTACGGCGCTGAATCCACTGCGGGTAATGCAACGTGTGTTCGCGGTTCTACAGAACAACGTCTATGAATAAAACTGAAACATAATATTTTTGAAGTGAAACTTCTTTACGCACGCTTGACTTGGGGAGTAAGCTGGCGAACGCGTGACGTAAGCGTTACGAAAAGTGTGATCGGGCAAGGCGAACGGAAGTTAAGTGGGGGATATAAGCAAGAGACAGCAGTGCGCGCGCACATTTTCTTTCTCTCTTTAAGTTTCACCTCAGTCGTGTGGTCATAAGCACACTCGTTTTTTTTTTTCTACGTATTTTTCCAGGATAAAAAGTATCCCATTTTATGCCCAGGATAATAAGGTATAATTATACCAAGTTTCATCGAAATCGAACCGTTAGTTTTCACGTGATGCCTGCATATACAGACAGACAGACAGACAGACAGACAGACAGACAAAATTTTTTTAAATCACCTATTTGGGTTTGGTATCGATCCAGCAGCACCCCCCGCTATTTATTTTTTCAATATTTTCAATGTACAGAATTGACCCTTCTACAGATTTATTATATGTATAGATAATACTTTACACACACAGGTAACGTTTTTTTTTTGTTTCGTTTTTTATTGTTTATTATTTTCGTCGTCATGTCCAAATTTCAATAATTCATACAAATCCCACAGCAAACTAAATTTCCAGTTATTCCGAATTTTCCGGGCAACCTTTCAAAATTGTCTTTCCGTAAAAACCTTATTCGGAATATATAACTAACATATAAAAGAGAAACGGCCCAACAGTTCTCAAATTATGCGCTTACCAACGAACAGCATTTAATTTTTATTTGTATATAGATGTTACTCTTTATGATAAAAAAATAAAAGTGATTATGTCGCAGGACATAATACAGTGCTGCACTATATGCACAAATAGCTGATTTTTTAACGATCCTGTTTTAGTTTAAATGAAATATTAGAAGCAGTTGTTTAAATGTTTAATTTGATATCCACTCATAATAAATATAGGTACGGGTAACACCTGATATCCAAATAGCGATAATTATGATCGATTAAATTATCATTATTCAAATCATGAAATTGTACCTACATAATTTTCCGGGACTTTTCCTAAACCACATTTTACATGGTTACTCGCTTGCCAGTCTAGGTCCGGGTAGACAAAAGACACATTTAGGTTCATCCGGGCGCTCCCGGATAAGTAAAGCAAAAAACCCGGTAATTCTGTACGTTATTACGTATTGTTCTGTTTTATGAGCTAATAGTTCTTTGAAGCAAGCTTTGAAACTCGTGTTGGTTGATGTTGTTCTGTTTTGTACAAAACTAGTAAACATAAGTTAACAAAATGAATAGTTAGGTATAGAAAAACGACGTAATTTCTTCGATATTATTTTAACTAGATCTAGAAACGATCGCGTTTGCTATAGTATGTAATAATCCCACAAACTATGAGAATACAGAATCGTAGTGATTCTAACAATAGGATTGTTCAAACCTATTTACATAAATCACGTTTTACGAGCTCATGTATTAGGTTTTTGCCAACCAAAATACACTGAGCATACTACCCTAGAGCCCGCTTATCAATAATGACTTACTGTGAAATTTCTAAATAAATACTTACTGGTAATTCTACCTTAAAGTATTTCGCGATAACTCTCCATGTACCTAGGTAGAGTATTTGCGAAATATTTTACGGAACAAAAAAATCCTCCGTGTTTTGCAGCTTCCGGTTAGATATTGATAGGAAATATAGCTCAATACGAGAAATGATCAAACCTAGAGCAAATAAATACATAAGTAACTATAAAATAATATTGAACATAGAAATAGTGTTATAAGATACTCCTGTATTGCGCTCTCGATACGGCAATAAAGTACATATAGTGCGAACATCTATGTCAATTGTTAGTAGGTAAACTCCTCATTTTTTTTAAACTCGTCATTATAGTTTTTAACTTTCTTCTTATTTTAGTAGAGGTCTTTGGGAACGAAGCATCTTACACACGTTATACTCTGCACACACGAATGAGAGCTAGACCGAAAAATTTTGAGCATCAGGACACATTTGTTTTTTCATTTACTTACTTTGAAATGTTGTTAATTTATTTCATTGTGCCTGTTATTTAATAAATAATATACATCGAAAGGAACTTCGTTCCAACCGAGTGTCCCACGCACGAAACATCTCGCCTTTTTTTACCTATTTTTAAGTTAAATAAAGCAACATAATATAATTTCAGCGTGCTTATTATTATTATCAATCGAGATTAGTTGTCATGATGTATTAAAGATTTATCGTTTTCTTAGTAAAAAATTGCAATAATCGTCTTATCCTCAGATTTGCAAATAGGTGCATATTTGAATATTTGGACTATCTATACTAATATTATAAACAGATAGTTTGTAAGTTTGTATGTAGGGGTAATCTTTGGAACTACTAGTCGGTCTTTGAAAAATCTTTTGTATTTGATAGCCCAATTCTTAAGGAAGGCTATAGGCTATTAAACATCACGCTATGACCCTTAGAAGCCGAGCAAACCGACAAAATGTCAGAAAGAACTTATCACATTAACAGAAACTAAAAGCCATGAAACCCCTAATTCATTCATTTTAGTGCTAGAATGATACTAACTGTAATTTGTCTCAACATCCTAATATTGTTCTATCGTGTTTCGAAACGATAGAACAATAAAAAAACTCAAGTCCTAATAGACCGATTTCGATCGGTCTATTAGGACTTGAGTTTGAACCCAGTCAGGCACTTTACTACTCTTCAAACTTGTAATTCAGGAACTAAATAGCTAAGTAATAAGTCTTTGATTGTAGACAGTATCTACACAGAAATTTGCAACAGCAAATTGTTAGGTTCAGATGGTAACTAGCACTGATATAACTCTGAAAATGAATAAAAGCCAAATGCCCATACATTATAACTATATAGAATTTCTTACACCCAAGAGCACAGGACTTTATAAGCCCGTAAGGGCCCGCCTCCACGAGCAAGAGAATCGCGGCTATATTATCGTCGTATCACGTATTTCTATACACTCTCTTAGAATGTGTCTCCACACGGCGATACCATCGCGGCGAAATTTGATGGCAGGGCGAGACTATCGCCGCGATTCTCTCGCTCGTGGAGGCGGCCCCTAAGAGCCTGTTTAATAAGTATCAGCATTTAATGGCGGCCACTGTCAAAAGTTTTAAGTAGCGTTAATTCTTTTGAGACGTTAGATTAATGCGTCGCCTAATTAAATATTTAAAAGAAAGATATTAGGCACTCAAACTCAAAGCATTTATTTCAATTAAACCATTTACAGGCACTTTTGAATTGTCAAATAGTCGGTCAGTTAGTTAGAAAGTTGAAGCTAGTTACCCATCCCAAAACGTAGATCTCTATGGAGAAGAACGGGCAAGAAACTCCAAGGACACATATTATTACAAAATCCTGGGTACATTATTGTTGCTGTCTGGCCAGTTATAATCTATTTTGAAAATATGATTATTAGTAAGTAAAAATAGGTACGTTCCAATTTAAAATTTCCCTCCACACTGTTAGCGAGCTAATTTAAATTATCGTGTCTCATTAACAATGGATCTGCGCCGGAAACATTTTTGCGCTATGTTTTTTTACGATTTCAAGTGTCGCCTGAAATCGAACGAATCGTACGAGAGACTTCAAATGGCAATCACGGATGAAAGCCCTTCTAAGGCAACCGTGTATCGTTGGTATAACGAATTCAAGCGCGGTCGAATAATTTTGGGGGATGAAGAAAGAAGTGGTCGCCCTTTGAACGCCTGTTACGTGTTAGCATTGAAAATTTAATCCAAGACAATAGGCGAGTTACGTATCAAGAGATTCAGCACATATTGCAGGTTGGATCGGGAAGCCTTCACGAAATTCTACACGTGCATCTTTGCGTGAGGAGGATAGTTTCACGCTGGGTGCCGCACGACCTCACCGATGCTCAGAATCAGACCCGGGGTGGAATGGTGCCGTGATATGATAAACAAATTTGAAGCGGGCTCGTCTCGGCGTGTTTACGACATCATTACAGGTGATGAGTCTTGGATTTATCAATACGATCCAGAAACGAAGCACCAGTTGACGGTTTGGGTGTTTCAAAACGAATCAACGCCTACCAACGTGAAGCGATTTAGAAGCGGGGGGAAGATTTTGATCTCGAGCTTTTTCAATTTGACTGGCTACTTGGTATCAATTCCTTTATGGAACCAAAGAAGCATCAACGCTGAATGGTATACTCTACCAAATGCTTGGCAGAAGTTTTCTTTGTTGTGAGCAACAAGCGACCAAACACAGGGCCCCGCGGGCTACTGCTCCACCACGAGAACGCGCCTTCGCACTTCGATCGAGGGACTTCCTGGACAGCACGCTGGTCAAACTCCTGGGTCAGGCTCCTGACAGCCCTGACCTAGCACTGTGTGACTTATTTTTATTCGCGAAAATAAAAAATCTGCTCAAAGGTATACAATTTTCGTCGCCGGAAGATGCGCTGTCAGCGGTCGAGCAGGCTCTAAACGAGGCGTCTGCGGCGGACTAGAAACAGTATTTCAAAAACAGGTTCAGACGCATGAAACTTTGTATAGAAGCTAGTGGAGAGTACATTGAAAATATTTCATAAAAAATATTTACATAAAGAACATTTTTTTTTATTTTCGCAAATCAAACAATTCAAAAAAATAAATTAATAAAAATAACTCCTGACAGTTAAGAGATGACCAGTCTCAACCGACGGCACCCGTTCATGACGCGTGGATCAGCACCATCCAGCTCAACCATTTTGTAGGGATCCGAATGATCCAACACACGCGCCACCATCAGTGAGACATTTAAGTGAGCATGACACATTCTCAGTTGCCATGCTCTTTCAACTCAACATCATAATAAACTAATCCATGGTTCTTACTATTTACAAAATTGAAAAAATGCTTCTAAATATAAAACTATAGTTTGCAATTTGAATAAAATTTTCACTACCAAACAGGAAGAGGTTTAATATTGAAGTATTCAACCATTAAAACTTGATATTTTTTTAGATTGAATAAAATAAAAATAAAAAAAGGAAAGTAGCTCTCAGAAACAATTTAAAAAAAGGGAACCATCTCTTCCAAATATTAAAATTTTAACAAAAAACTGCCTTTGGGAGACAGTTTCTTCGGAATAGAAATGTCCTAATTTATTTTAGAGTACCTAGTCATGCAACCCCACTGTTACAGAAAAAAACACTTTTGATGTCTGAACCTGGGTTCGTTTTGTGGGTGTTATAATAAAGCAGTAATCATTTGTGTAGTGTTTGAAGGTCCAAATTCTTTTATTTAGATCAATCATATACAGCCGAGTCGCGCAAGCAGCGAGTCCAATGTTGTTGAGATAACTAGTCCTGCACTTTTTCGTAGAGTGCTAAATTACCGTTTCTTTACTGGGAATAAATAACTGCTCTCAAAAGAGTGATCTACTTGAACCATGTTCCTATATTGATTGAGTTATATCATTTAATCATCTAATTAAATATGGTTTTAATCAGTGTCTAACTGTCTATCTAACGCATTTTTGTGGCTTACTTAATACTAGTTTTGAGGATTATTTTATTAACAGTCGGTAAACAAACATTTCGGAGTATTGACTTTTCCAGAGATTGACTTTACTGTTTATAGATAAGATATGACTGTCAATGGATTTTTCTACCCTCGAGAGCAAACTTAACGAGGATACGATTTCATTGTATGGAGAAACAAAACCTTTGTCACTCACCACCCCCTAAATATATTAAACTGAAACGCATCCCCAATTCTGTATAACAAACAAAGCGCCCTAAGTGGGTGCTTAATTAAGAAATGCTGAAGTGTTTTGATGGTGGCACATTAATTTTATCTTGTTTTTCTGCTTTCGCGACCAATTATCTTGGCGAGTTCGTGGGGAGTCTTCGTTGGGAGTTTTAATTTTATTCGCTTGCCCCAATTATATTTCGCTCTGCGATCAACATTCATAACTACTATGTATTCAAGAACTCGATCTGATGTTACATATTGTTTCTGTGAAATTCTCAATGTCGTGTTTCTCAACTGTTTTGTTTGTGATTTTATTTCTTGCTTCATTATCAAAAGAATCATTCGTGTTTTGGTTGGAGTCGAGAGCCTGAAGTGGTTAAACGTTGTTAATGTATTTAATAACATGACTTATCGCTTCGCCTCCGGCGTCCTCTGCTCAACATGGGGTTTTCACATAAAGCATTTACAAAGAAAATGGGTTTAGGGGAATAGTGCTAAGTAAAAGCCTTACTTAAAGCAATCTGATTTAAAATTGTTTTGGTCGGACGGATCCAGATATCCGTTGAGACTGCAGGAACCATTAACTTTTTTTTGAATATAATTTAACTTAAGGGGTTATCAAGGTATTCTAGTTCCTTTTAAGTTGTTAAACTTAAATTCGAGTAGGTCTGTATTAGTCGCTTCAAATAAACGGATATTTCGCATTAGTCAGATTTTTGACCGTGGACCTTGGCGATACCCAAAAAATAAAAAACCCGACTACAGTGAAAAACTGAAGTTAAAAAAACTGAAAAGCTAAAAACAAGCCCATTTTAAATTAAATAAAAGTGGAAGCAAGCGGGACCCATTTGAATTTGAAAACATAATAAAAATGGTGTGGGTCCCGCCTGCTTCCACTTTTATTTAATTTAAAATGGGGTTGTTTTTAGCATTTCAGTTTTTTACTGCAGTCGGGTTTTTTATTATTTTTATTAATTACTTTTTTTTTATTTCCAGCCTTTTAGTTTACAAAATGTGAAAGATTTCGCAGACGATGTAGTTCTTGGTTGGTACGTGTTTTTTACGATTTGTCACTTCGAATTATTTCTATCTAACCATATAAGTTGTATATATTTTGTAATCACCTTTTAAAACCCTTTATTTTGATACTCGATTGGTTTTGAACAAAAAACATTTTTGAAGACATATTAAAAATCGGCCATTTTATTTATTTTTTAATTTTGATATACCCAGTGTCACTCTCACAATTAAGACGAACAAAACCTTTGTCACTCACCACCCTCTAAATATATTAAATTAAAGGCTACAGAGCGTGCCAAAGATACATACATACATACACTCGAAGAACATAACCCTCCTTCTGGCCCAGTCCGGTAAAAGTTGTATATCTACAATCTGTTTATTTGAAATAAATTATTATTATAATACATACACTCGAAAATATAACCCTCCTTCTGGCACAGGCGGGTAAAAAGTACGTATACGCAGAATAGACGATGAACCTCGTATGCTCATAAATGACTTGTAGAAGGTTCTTTTCGCGTCAAGTTGATATGACAGCTTACTTAGGTATTTATAAGACCAAAAAACTTATCAAGGCCTAACCTTCAAGATCACAGGTACCGCTGTTATTGTATATTCAATAGAATACTGTTCCACTAGACAGCCGTATGTATAATGTATTTATTTATTTTCGCCGGAGGGTCGGCGCGTGCGACCCTTTGCTTGTCACACTAATGCCACAGAGTGCCTCTGACACTTAATGCATAGACAAGTAATGAGGTTACGTTTGGCGCTAAAGCGCGGATTAAATGAATATTTTATTTTAATTGCTAATATTTTACATAATAATATATATCTATTTAATTATTTATTTATTTCGGTAACAGCCCGCGACTGCGGGCCCTATCAGAACACCAGCGCTGCGACATTTATATTTGAAATGTCGCAGCATCACGCTGAGATAGGAGCCTTTTGGCCTCGTATAGGAGTTTGTTTTTTTTTTCTTTTTTTTATATAATTTTGTTTTTATTTATGATTGTTTTCTTTATTTTGTGATCTTCCTGTCATGATCATCTGCCTAGCCTTTTCCCAACTATGTTGGGGTCGGCTTCCAGTCTAACCGGATGCAGTTGAATACCAGTATTTTACATGGAGCGACTGCCTATCTGACCTCCACAACCCAGCTACTGGGTAATATGATCTGTGATCTATAATCTGTTTTGTGATCTTCCTGTACGAGTCACAATAAATAAATTTTATTTCTTTTTATTTAGAAACATTTTTCTATAATGAATAACTCACTATATCCGAGTCCAATGGTAGAATCTCTTCGCTTATTTTGTGGTCGGCCTCTTCGCTTTGTTCCCCAATGCTCCTAATTTCCCTTTGTCCCAAGTTACGTTTACCGTAAAAAAAAAAACCTTTGCGGAAGAAATTTTCTTAATACTTGACGTTCTAAGCGTTAATTAAGTGACGAAGGAATATGAAAAAAGCCTGTGATACTTTTTAATATTTTTGCGTCAATGGCAATTTACTTTGTCAAAATTTAATTTCGTTTTGGACCGTTTTACCATAAAAAAACAGAATTATTTGCATTGAAAAATATCCGCAAATTAAATAAGTGAAAGTCTTCACCGGTTTAAAAGGTTTGTCCATAAATCGTAAATGATGTATATATAACATAATTATGTAGGTATGGAACTTCATATTATGCCAACCTTAAATATCTTTTTTATAAGGACGAGGAGTATTATACCATATCGAGGCGTACTTTTTCGGGTTGTTGGGACATCCCTGTGAGTGGCCGAGGATAGGGTTACATGACACACAATTGAGGAAAACTATGCCCAGCAGTGGACTTCATTAGGCGGATGACGTAAAGTGAAGCAATTCACGACTATCCAGCTTTTACTAGCCAGAGTAAATAATGATGTATCCTAGTTGCTACAGTTCGTAAGATGAATGAATAGTGGTCACGGTTTTAACCAGGCGTTCATCATTCCTTTCTTGCGTGTAACTGTGCAAGGTATGCGCTGTAGGTACTCAAGTACATAAGCTCCGGGAAGAAAAAAACCCAGCGCTCCATTGAGCGCTATAAATTCTTTGTTTACTTTACACACATACCTATTATGTATATAGTTACGTACGTACGTACCGTCACGAGCATAAGTATGTAAACACTTGGCTTTATTCAAAGCCAATTTTCTCCTTTATATTTTAATGAAATTTTATGTTATGACGAACATAGTATTTTCGAACCCATAGGTTTATGTAAAGTGTCGTATTTCAACGCAGTCGTATTGCATTCGTCATTTCACGAAAAAATCGCCATTGAAAGTTGCCAAGTGTTGACATATTAGTAGATACTCGAGACTGCACGTAGTTAGGTTTGACAATTTCAGTAACCTTTACTGAGTTGGGTTTCGATGTATATGCTTACTTGGTTATTGACAAATTTGCGTAGGTTGATTCCAAAAATGTTATTATAAAAATTGAACTTACCTTTCATGATAAACGCTTCCGTCTCTATTCCAAGGTTTTTTTTGGTTCATTTTCATAATAGATCCCTACTACCACATAGGTTTGTTTATAAATATAATTGCTTTACCTACTAACATCGTCCACAAAGGCTACCTACCCCTGGCAATTCTTTTCATCTGTCGGACCCAACGACGTCATGGCCCATTGTAAATTCATACGAGAGCCTTGTCTTGTCAGCTATTACGTCTTATTATGCCTTACGAATATTTGTGTCAAGAACTCAGGGCATTGGGTTTTTTATGTCTCCGCTGTAATGGCCATCAAATCGTCATAAACTTGGTCACCTAGACTGCTGGTATATGGTTATTATGACGCATTGGGTTCATGGTTCTTGCATGATCTGCAATTGCTAATTGGATTTTACGTTAAATTATAACCTGTGTGTGTTATTAATAGCATAGTTTGTTGTTACGTTTGTAATAGCGTTGTGAAACGAAATACCGTAGTGACCGTTTTATATGTTAAAATCAGCATCAATCGACGTATTAGGTAAGACAACAGATAGATGTTTACAATATGTAGGTCCTACATATTGTAAACGTTTTATTTGTTATCGGTAAATTACAAGATTTACAAGCAGAGCGTGGAGTTTCTATTAAATTTCTTCTTTTTTGGAGTTTTCTTGGGGATAGAATGTGGAGTCGCTTAATTGTTTTCAGGGCAGATGGTGTTCAAATTAGGTTAAGATTATAGTAAACCATTAGTGCGCCCATGAAAACGTATGACACTTCACTTTTCGTCTCTGACCTGCTGCATAATAGAATGTGATATCTAATGGTTGTTTACAGAATAGCGTAGCATGTTCCTCATAATGTGAACTTAGAACTCGTTATCTATGTGTCTCTTCCTGCTCCAAGCTCCTTATACACTGTACATTATGTAAGGAAACATAATATACGCCCGAAGGAAAGCAGTATTAAAATATCACGTTTCCTTCTACTAAGATCGTCAAGGTCTATGTCGATGACCCCGTCATGGTTGCTAATATAATATACAGCCAATGTTATGTATATTATATAAGCATGAATACGTATTTTTTACTGGTTTCGGAATAAATGTGTGGGTGGGAACCACGACCTTACCTTGCGAATTTCCCCATAAAGTTATCCTCATAATTTTACTGGTTTGTCTATTTAAAGCTACTTCAAGTTTGTTGTGCTATAAATTATCTTTTTGCAAGGCTACTTAGGGATGGACGCGAACGAGGGAAATACCAAAAGTATAATTGAACCAAGGTCTGACTGTGAACTCTTCACCCACGCTTATTGTTGCACAACACAAATAAATAAATAGTAAGAATACTTGGATTCCTAATCAAAATAAAACCCTGTGGATTATTTTTGTGCGATGGCAGACATAATACTCTTTGCAAAAAAAGTATGTAAGTTAGAAAATAGGGAATATTTATTTAATCTTCTAATAAAATTTTGATCTTCTAATGATGATCGCCTTTATCCTTAAAATACTGCAATGATTAGTAACATTATTATTGTATGGTGAATTCTTGGTTACAGTTTATGCACTGGTTAAAATTTTATCTTGTATGTAGTAACCATTATAATATAATAGTGCTAGGAAAAAGATTTACTGGCATATTTTTTGTAGGTGCGTAACAAAAAGTTCCGCTCCGAGGCCAATAACTGAGTCAAAGCAGAGGCCATTGTTGTTTTGGTCTAGTTATAGTTAAAGGCCATGATTACGATTGACGCACTACGAGTGTATTGCTTTTTAGTCCAAAACTCATGTTATCATCTGCCTAGCTTTTTTCCAACTAACGTTTTGGGCTTCTGTAAAATCTCTCAATTGTCTCGCTGACTTATTTTTAATTATTTTATTTTTGGATTGTTGTTTTGTTAAGTACTATTTGTTGTAAAAAAATAAAAAAGACGTACGCGTTAAAAGCGTCCAGAGTACAACAAATGGTACTTCTATTTGTTGTACTCTGGACGCTTTTAACGCGTACGTCTTTTTTTATTTTTTACGTCGTTCTCACATTATATAATTTTAAATTCAAAAGTAATGATGTAACTAATATTTTTGAAAAACATAATTTAAAAACATAACCCTCCTTCTGACGCAGTCGGGTAAAAAGAGTGTCCATGGAGTTTCTTGCCCGTTCTTCTCCGTAGGTAGCTACGCTTTGGAATGGGCAACTAGCTTCATATTTTCTGACTGACCGACTTCTTGACAATTCAAAAGTGCCTGTTAATGGTTTAATTGAAATAAATGCTTTGTTCTTTATCTCTTTTACTGCATTATTATCTAC
Source organism: Mesoligia furuncula (assembly GCA_916614155.1). Classification (NCBI taxonomy): domain Eukaryota; kingdom Metazoa; phylum Arthropoda; class Insecta; order Lepidoptera; family Noctuidae; genus Mesoligia; species Mesoligia furuncula. Next base: position 5,830,122 of record OU744804.1, read on the forward strand.
TTTATATTTGTATCAATTTTCGACTGCATATCTCATTAAAATATCCCGATATCTTTGTACCTTTTTGTGCGAAAAGTTTAAATAAATAAATAAATATCTGACATTTGAAGAAGTAGAAACCAATTCGCGAGTAGGTACACTTTTATTTGATCGTCCTCATGTTTGTACGTGCTTGTGTGCTTCATATTTTTTGTGTCTAAGTCAAAAAAATATACGAAACGAGTAGGTATTTCGAGTCACGTAACAAATTAGATTGTGTATAATGACAAGGATATGTGATACTGAGGCTACGAGTATATAAAAAAATGTGTCGGAAGTTTGTAATTTCGTCTCGTTTTTTTATTGGCTGTTCATTGTGTGCATACCTACCGACATATCCATTTGTGATTCAAAATCTCATTTGAATGTGTTATGAAAAAAGTTATTATTTTTGAGTAAAGTAGGTACACAGGATTAGTTTGACTATGGTGGGATAGGCAGGAGCGGAATCAAGAGGTTCTATAAATGAGAGGTACCTAAGGTCATTGTTTTCAAAACTCTCTGGACTGATACTGGCGTCGAAAAATAGTGTCCATATTGTGTGTTTTAAGACATAGGTATCTATTGGTTCTTATATTGTCATCTCAATCTCTTTGATATATTGTTGGAAGTTAAGTTTTTCTTATATTATCCAAAAGGGTTTAAATATTGATGCAGAGAAAAGATACTTCAAGTTATACTTGAAGTATCTTTTCTCTGTATCAATATTTCATACTTAACATTAGTTTTATGTAAAGTATGCTTCTGTACTTTAAGGATTATTGGGACTGTTCTTATACTACTTACTTAATCTGATATTTCGATGACGCTCAAACCTGGCAAATCTACTACTGAGCATGAAGACCTGCGGTGTTACTCGGTAAAATTCTCAGCGTTAAAACTTGCGTGAAGTGAGCTGTCATTAGTGTCAATCCCTAGCATCGGGTAGAATGACAGCCCACTTCACCTAGGTTCTCACGGTGACATTTTTTCAGAATACGCTGGCTGTTTCGGGTTTGATTTTCAGCTCGGGCGGCTCTGGCTGGGTTTATGTATGAAACATCGTGCCCAGTTGATGGCAATAGACTTGCTGCTCCCAATTACATGGGACTTAAACATAACTGCCAAATTTTGAGTGCGCTTTAGGTTGGTACCGACATCTCTGCCTAATCCTTCGGGAAAGCAGGCGTGAGGTTATGTATAAAAAAAAATATGCTACCATTATGTTCACAGCATTCTCACTACTTAGATGACGCTTAATTCAACTGTTGAGAGAAAATTAAAAGTCCTAAATATAAAAGTAATTTGCTTATATTTACAAATAAGTATTTAGTAATATTTACAAAAAGATAGTATTCGAGTACATGAATGGTTTAATATAATTCAGTAATAATTTATAACATGAGTGACATAGTACTTATATCTACAATAATGGTTAGTTACATTGTGTTTTATATTGCGACAATTCCTCTCGCAGTTTTAGGGCTACTTTGAGTATAATATAATTAAATTAAGACTTAATTAAAACACTTCTAACCTCTTACAATATTTTGGGATTTAACTGGGATTTTACTGCCCCTGTAAAAACATTAACTTATTGTTACGCTGTCGCGTCACATTGCTTTGTTTTCTATTGTATAATTTAGATCTCTATTGTGATCTCTCTACGCCTTGGTGTAGCACACACAACACACTTTGGTGTAGCCTCGTTTAGCTATTTAAGATTAAGAGAGTGGGTAGGTACAGTAGCGGGCATAAGTGTACTCCTACTCCTTCTTGGGTTAATATTGTTGGCCTAGGGCTGCACTACTATGAACGCGACTGCACATACCAGTACGATAATTGCAAAACACACTTTCAATTAAAATCCATTAGGCTTTGAAGGAAATAGCTAATCGATTGCATCATATTACTGAAATATTTGTCTGCTTGACAACGTTAATAACGCACTGAATGCTGTTGAACTGTCAAAATAAAAGGCATTGGCATTCTAAGTGTGTTATGCAATTATCCTGCAGGCAACTTGAAATCAATATTATACCTTATTCGCAAGCTTACACAATATTGCTCCCTTAAGATTAACAACTGATGACAATGATTTTTAGAATTACTTAATCAATGATACTTATTATTGTCCGTTACTAAAAAATAAATAGTTTATACAGGTTGATTTTTTAAAGTGGGCGTGGATGGTCAAATCCGAAACTATGAGGAATAGCGAAAAGTACTCAAAGGAGTCTCGGGCTCGATTTTGATAAAAACTAATACTGCATCATTGGATTTTTGAAAAATCAATATTTCTAGCCAGGAATAGAACCCGTTGTTATAGAAAAAAAAACTCACTGTATTATTACACCATTCGATAGTGTCGCTAATAAGGATCGATCTCTAGGCAGTAATGACATACGGCAAACTCACCTGTATAATAATAAGGTACTTAAAGGATAAATACTAAATTGGTAAGAGCCAAAAAAAAAAAAAAATACGTCTAACAATTTTATAGATGCGATTGTTGTAAAGTAGATTCTTTTTTGTTAAATAAATAAATGGTGTCCAAATTTTATTCGAAACAGTTGACCGCGAAGGCTTCGGTTACAAACTATTTCTTCTTGCGTATGGATTAGATTTGGCATCAGGGTATACAGTTTTTATTCTCGGTACTTTAAAAGTGCTTGGAAGGCTTTCAAAATCGAAATTATCGTCAGCTGCCGCAATTTTAGCCCTTCTGCGTCCAATCTCATAAAATAGTAGACATACTAGAGCTAAAACTATGAGGTATAGAAGAACCAACATTGTGATAGTAAGAGGGGTCCAAAAACCTTTGGTATTTTTATTATCCATAGGCGGTGTTGGACATGGATAAGGTGTCGACGCACCTGTGTTATCTGAATCAGAGTCAGTTGCTGTGGGGGTAGTGATTGGTTCTGGTACAGGGGTAGTAGTGATCGGTTCTGGCTCAGGGGTAGTCGTGATTGGTTCTGGTTCAGTGGTAGTAGTGATTGGTTCTGGTTCAGTGGTAGTAGTGATTGGATCCGGTTCAGGGGTAGTAGTGATTGGTTCCGGTTCAGGGGTAGTAGTGATTGGTTCTGGTTCAGGGGTAGTAGTGATTGGTTCTGGTTCAGGGGTAGTAGTGATTGGTTCTGGTTCAGGGGTAGTTGTGATTGGTTCTGGTTCAGGGGTAGTAGTGATTGGTTCTGGTTCAGGGGTGGTAGTGATTGGTTCTGGTTCAGGGGTAGTAGTGATTGGTTCTGGTTCAGGGGTAGTAGTGATTGGTTCTGGTTCAGGGGTAGTAGTGATTGGTTCTGGTTCAGGGGTAGTAGTGATTGGTTCTGGTTCAGGGGTAGTAGTGATTGGTTCTGGTTCAGGGGTAGTAGTGATTGGTTCTGGTTCAGGGGTAGTAGTGATTGGTTCTGGTTCAGGGGTAGTAGTGATTGGTTCTGGTTCAGGCGTAGTAGTGATTGGTTCTGGTTCAGGGGTAGTAGTGATTGGTTCTGGTTCAGGGGTAGTAGTGATTGGTTCTGGTTCAGGGGTAGTAGTGATTGGTTCTGGTTCAGGGGTAGTAGTGATTGGTTCTGGTTCAGGGGTAGTAGTGATTGGTTCTGGTTCAGGGGTAGTAGTGATTGGTTCTGGTTCAGGGGTAGTAGTGATTGGTTCTGGTTCAGGGGTAGTAGTGATTGGTTCAGGTTCAGGGGTAGTAGTGATTGGTTCTGGTTCAGGGGTAGTAGTGATTGGTTCTGGTTCAGGGGTAGTAGTGATTGGTTCTGGTTCAGGGGTAGTAGTGATTGGTTCTGGTTCAGGGGTAGTTGTGATTGGTTCTGGTTCAGGGGTAGTTGTGATTGGTTCTGGTTCAGTGGTAGTAGTGATTGGTTCTGGTTCAGGGGTAGTAGTGATTGGTTCTGGTTCAGGGGTAGTAGTGATTGGTTCTGGTTCAGGGGTAGTAGTGATTGGTTCTGGTTCAGGGGTAGTAGTGATTGGTTCTGGTTCAGGGGTAGTAGTGATTGGTTCTGGTTCAGGGGTAGTAGTGATTGGTTCAGGTTCAGGGGTAGTAGTGATTGGTTCAGGTTCAGGGGTAGTAGTGATTGGTTCTGGTTCAGGGGTAGTAGTGATTGGTTCTGGTTCAGGGGTAGTAGTGATTGGTTCTGGTTCAGGGGTAGTAGTGATTGGTTCTGGTTCAGGGGTAGTAGTGATTGGTTCTGGTTCAGGGGTAGTAGTGATTGGTTCTGGGGTAGTTATTTCTTCGTATAGTTGACATGCACCTTCATCTGTATTAGGCGGTATGTAACGGAATGAATCGACCAATACAATAGATTCTGGAGCCGCCATCCCCATGATGGATATCTGAAACAAAGAAAGTCAGGTGTGAAACGCACAATATTGAACAGACAGGTTTATACACATACAGGGTGGAAAGCTCGGAAGGAAGGAAGTTGATGGCAAGTTTTTTATAACTCAATTGGCTTCTGCTGGTGACTTCGTCTGCATGTTTTTTTTTGTTAGATAGAATATATCATAATTATGTTAATCGGCGATACTGTACCTTCTTATTAGCAAATTTTTGGAATCGGATCAGGAGTTCCGTAGATTACCTTCTATGTACATACAAACTTAATTTTGGTAGATATTTATATAAATTATAGTATCTATTTATGTTACGTTTAAGTTTTAATTTTGGCGGGTATATAATTAAGTATATTTTTTTAACACACATCTTGGCTTCTTTATCGTCCAAAGACTTTCAATCAGGTTAGCATCAGGCGACTGTGAGGGCCAGTCTAAGAACCTCGATGAACTCCTGGCCGTGATTTTTTTGTGTGTTTTTAATGTGTGTCGGTAAGAAGAAGAGTATTCTTGATGATACTTTCATATTTGAGGTCAGCTTCCACTAACCATTTCCTGATAGTATCTTTAAAACATATGAACCCATTTGCATCAATATTATAGGCCCTGGACACAACGATAACAGCGGTTTCTGTTTTAAAGTTATAGGTTGCTTTTTCTTCGGCGCCGGCGGGACACCTACTCAATTTACCGCGGTCTGAAGACCAATAAAAAAAAAAACAAAAAAAAAATCCCGTAATTAAAAACATAGTCGCAATCTCATCTCAGCGACAATCAATGACAAAAACTTGACTTATCAAAAATGTAGAGATTTTACAGGTGTTTTGGTCACGATTTTGTCGTAGGTATGTATACACTTTACATTTTACATGATGCCAAGTTCTTTTAAAACTTTAAATTGTAATACCAAGTGGGTCGATTTTAATTAAATAAAACCTAAATGTTACCGCCAGATACGGACTGCGGCTATATTTCCAATTCCTAAAAAAAAAAACAACATTTCAATATTAGATGTGAATTTTAAAATCGTTCCCTATTTTATCTCCTTGGGGGATGATTTCACAAAACTGAAACACGTAACTTTTTATTTCTTTTCAAAAGCATAAATTTAAATTTACATAAAAATACTTAAGAAGTTTTGGGTTTCCCATACAAACTTTCATCGCCCCTTCTAGGATTATTTTTACTAGTCAAAAAGTATGTCCTTCCACATGGATTTATTCGCCATTTTCTGTCGTAATTCGTTCAGTGGTTTAGGCCTGAAATGTTAACAGACAAACAGAATTATTTTTGAATTTATAATATTAGTATGGATTGAATCTACCTCTTCCACTTCCTAAACTGTTTCATACGTAAGATTTTAAATATTTTTTAAATTTAATATAGTTTTGAAGTAAGTTATACTCTTTTTTAAAGTTTATTCTTAATATTCAGTTAAAGGGTCCAATAACAGATAATTTTATCCGAGGAATATATTTGAAAATTTGACAGTTCTTCCATACAAAATATGTCTGACATCAAATAAATTCCACGAATAAAAATAATCTTTCGATTGAAAAATCAGCAAATACATGAATGATCAGTAAAAATGTTGGAATGGGCAGTTAGATAAATAGTTCGGCAATTCATAGCTTAGGTTGGAACTGTGATGAACCATGCGCGACCCGAATTGGTCGCAGTAAGTAACAATCTGGCCTGACTTGGACCAGGCCACCCTGACCTAATGGGTTAGGCTAGATGAGAACTGTAACTAAACGCGCGCGAGCCGAGCGAGCGCTACTACCAAGTTAGATTTCTTACCGACTATTTCCGATTTGTTAACTGCCCACACGTAACTGCCCGTAAGTCATTTTACTGCGAATGTACTATGCCATATCGAATGCCAAATGATCGAATATCAATTAATCGAGTACTATAAAGGAGATGGCATTTTTTGGCATTACTAATTTTGGAAAGCTACAGAATTCAAAGCTATTTTAAAAAAAACGCGCTTATTTTTATATACTGATAGCCAGATTAACTTTATTATTGACAATGGGGATAAAATCTCGATAAATATGAGTAGATAACTTGATTTGATCGAACACAGAGCGGCCGGACACAAGGTTTTTTTTAATTTGTTTACTGACTTCAAAAAAAGGAGGTTTTACTCCGCATTATATTGTAGTCTTTGTTTCAACCTCCTTACCTTTAAACATGAACACCCACTAAAACCAAGAAGCTTATAGATAAAAGTGGAGGCAACACTCTAAATGCCTAAGTGAAGACGACTGTGGTCGGACACTCTCTTTCTAAATACACACATAAGAACGAGACAGTGATATGTGTTTTCTTTGTCATATGTATGTATTTAGAAAGAGAGTGTCCGACCACAGTAGTCTTCACTCAGGTATTTAGAGTGTTGCCTCCACTTTTATCTATAAGCTTCTTGACTAAAACCTTTGAGTATTAAACCAACTGGAGGCGCCATTGTCAGGCGATCCCCGCTGCCAAAGGTACGAGACCGCCGGTCATAGCGGTTATATACATGTGTGCGTATAGTTTATGCTTGTGTTTGTTTTTTGTTTTGTGTGCGTGCATAACAACGCGATCGAATTGCATTAGTGTATTATTGCGTTCCCTCGTCCCCCGCGATGAAAGTGACAGACTTATTTGCATAGATATTAGTACTCGTGGCGTCTCCGGTTGGTTTAATACTCAAAGACTAAAACCCATAAACATGACTTTTTAGAAGATGACGTTTCACGTCATGTTATTTATTTTATTTCGACAACTTCACAAGTCATATTCATAGATAAAAATACTAAATGTACAAGTCACATTCGCTCGCTCGCTACTGTTTTGTGCTGGTGTAAATGTTTTGTGCTCCCAAAGTTTTACGTGGATCTTTTCAACGACCTGGCTTGCTTTTGGATTTCGAAGACTCCTACCTTTCTGAACAACCGTTGCGAGACTTGGACCTCTATGTGTTTGTGTGTATAACATTATGAGCCAACGTGATGTCAACCACGGACCGCTGCCTAAACTATAACTATACTATCTACCTTCTTGTACCATTGGGCACCGACAGGTGTGTGTCAATTGTGGATCTTCTACAGCACGTTCCAAAAATCACCAATTACGGACTGATTCGGACAGAGAACGAGGCATATATATATAAAGTGATTCGAGAATGGAATGGTACTTGGCATGGGCACGGCAATCAAGATAGCCTGTCTCCCCCTGCACCTTTCTTAGATAATATATTGCTAATATATGATGAATAAAATATAATGATTAAATACCTACTGGTTTTTTATTGTACCTACAATAATCCTGTCATCCTTAGGTAATTACCATTAACAATATTATATGCTTAGATTCCGATAAGTGAGTCTTTAAAGTCTCCTGAGTTTTCTGTGACTACCTTCTATGTTTAATTAAAACTGACAGAGTACACTTAGGCTGCGTTTCCACCAGAGATGAGCGAGGATGCGTAGGTTAAAACTAACCAATAACAACGCTAACTTAGTTCAAGCTATGAAAACACATTATATTGTAGCCTTTGTATGAAAATGAAGCGATGTTATTTGTTTGTTTCACACACATCCCTCGCTACGCATCCTCGCACATTTCTGGTGGAAACGCAGCCTTAGACTGCCATTAGGTCTATCAGTCAGTAAATCAGTGAGTAAATCTTTGAATTAAACAAACTTCAACAACTAGTTATCATTTTTCAAGTCATTACAAAGCATAATTAGCAATATGTTATGCATACAATAAACATACATTTATGCGCTAAAATAGTAATAGAGGTAAAATAACCTAAAATGAATGCACTTAACCTCACTTTTACAAAAATCAAGATTTCTCTTGAACCCCATTGTTATTATTATTTATTTATTTTTTTAACAAAAGCTCTTAATATTCCCTTTCAAACCATGCCACTTTTATTTTTGTAGTAACTAAAAAAGTTTAATGCCAGCGTTGTATGAACTTCTGCCATTCTCCTTTAAAGTCTAAATACTCGAACGTTCATAATATCGAATTGTTAGTAAATCGAACATTCAATATATCGGCGTACACTCAATACATCGAGTGTTCAAAATATCGAATGTTTGTTTGATCGAGCGTTCAACGCATCGCTTACTCATTCTATCAAGGCAAGTAGTTAAACGTCAGCGGTCCAAGTCATTTGCCTAACTGTTTGACTGAAGGGCTGAATATCATTCAGTCCGCTAGTTAAACGGCGCCGTTTAGTATAAAGGCTAGGCGGTTAACTGAAAGGCTGATTAAGTTACTTGGCTGCGATATATACATTATACAGAATGTACGACAGAAGCGTGACTGGCATAATTTAAATTATCGAATACATATTGCAGCAAGTAGAGGAAGTCATTGCCTAGCATGCATCGTGTCAACAGAGATCGTTCTTACGCTAGATTTTTTTAAAAAGCACTTCTCCCGCCATGATTATTGCGTACGCGGCGTAAAAGGCCCTAAAATATCGTGTGATTAAGTTGCAAGGTATTTGTAGAAGTCTATGGCAAAGTAGATAAAACGGTAAAGTGTGTCCCGCCGAAGATCCGCGACTACAAACAGGGATGGTGAGGGGGGTGTTTGTTGCAACTCTGGACAAATATGAGCTCTCACGGAGATTAAATTGGGAGTCCCACTGTAAATAATTGTGGATCACAATCAAGTGCGACAGTAGCTTAAGTATTAATATTTGTGCGGTTTATATTCCACCTCCAATCAAACAATATCGATGCACTATTTCGAAACTTTACAGAAGTAATTAACAAAAAGAGTAAAATCAATTCTGTCAACTTACTGATCGGTGATTTTAATATGGGCAGTATCTCTTGGGAATATAATGCGGATTCTGGTCTATTGGTTCCCAAAGGATCTAGTAGTCAAAGGGTCTAGAACACATTTTTTTAGATATGCTAGCTTTTAATGATCTTCATCAACGCAACTCGATACCCAACGCTTCAAATCGTATTTTAGATCTAGTTCTTAGTAGTAGTAACAACAAAGTGCTGGTTTCTCAGGTCTCAATTCCACTTATACAAATCGATCCTCATCATCCAGCGCTGGAGATCTCGTTTACTCATAGCAATCCTCTTGTGCAAAATAAAATCCTTAACTTGAATTTTTATCTCTGCAATTATGAAGCGGTCAACGCTAAACTTGCGAAAATTGCTTGGTCTGATGAATGGAATTCTATAACTGATATTAACGAAATGTTGCAGAAATTCTATGATATTCTTATGCCGATTATTAAACTGCATACTCCGATTACAAAACCACGAGATGAACGCTATCCTGTCTGGTATAGTCGAGCTTTACTTAAAGTCATTAAAGAAAAAGCAAAATATCACAATATAAAGGGTGAAATTTTTCAAGTGGGCGTGTGTGGCTAAATCCGAAACTATGAGGAATAGCGAAAAGTACTCAAAGGAGTCGCGGGCTCGATTTTGGTGAAAACTGAAACTGCATCATTGGATTTTTGAAAAATCAATATTTCTAGCCAGGAATGTAACCCGTTGATTTTGATAGAAAACACACACTGTATTATTACGCTACTCGACAGTGTCCCTAATAAGGATCAAATTCTGCGAAATAAAGACATACGGCGAACTCGAGGAAAATGTTGGATTTTAATAAACTGCTTCTTATTTTAAAGTATTCATACCGACATTACCTGTACCTTGTTCGAAATGATGCTCAATACACTCGTAGCGCAGTCAAATTTTTGAGATGTCGAATCCAGCTATGTATTGAAAACAATGGTCATCATTTTCAACATTTATCAGTTAAGGTTTAATAGGTAGGTTCCTAACATAAGAAAAATCAAAAAAGGGTATTTTCTTAAAAATTTGCTCTTTTCTTTAGTTTCCCGTATATCATTACTTCCCAGAATTCGATCCTTATCAGCGACACTATCGAATGGTGTAATAATACAGTGTGTTTTTTTTCAAAATCAACGGGTTCGATTCTTGGCTAGAAATATTGATTATTCAAAAATCCAATGATGCAGTTTTAGTTTTCATCAAAAACGAGCCCGCGACTCCTTTGAGTACTTTTCGCTATTACTCATAGTTTCGGAGTTGGCCATCCACGCTCACTTGGAAAATTCACCCTGTATATAAAAAATACGGGAAACCTAGAGATAAATTACGTTCGAATGCCTAAGAACGCGTTGCAGTGAGCTGATAAAAGACTGTTATGCTAATTATAAAAAGAATATAGCTGAACATCTGCGTACCAATCCTAAGCATGTCTGGAGGTACTTAAAGAATAAGCGGACAGTTAGCAGTTATATTCCCAACAAAATGACTTGTAATACCACTAGGTTTGTGACTTGTTTTCCGATTAGTAACACACACACTACAATGCCGGTTGGACCCACTCCCTGTAACAATAACACCTTCAGTCAGTGCAAACTTGAAGTTAAAGAAGTTTTTGTTTACTTGTCTTCCCTAGATTGTGATATAGGACCTGGGCCTGATTCAATCCCTCCGCTTTTCTTAAGAAAATGTGCAGCGAACCTGGCTGATCCAATGACTACTATTCAACAATTCTTTGGCACAGGGCTTATTCCCTGATCAGTGGAAAATAGCGCACATCACGCCCATCTTTAAATCTGGTAGTATTGATGATGTTGCAAACCACAGACCAGTGTGTATTCTATCCGCTTGTGGCAAAATTGTTGAATCGCTTGTACAGAAAAAAATGTTTTCTCACTTTAAAAATGTGTTGAATGATAACCAGCACGGCTTTCGCCTCAAAAAATCGACACTGTCTAATCTAGTTGAGTATGTCTCATATATATCATCTGCATTAGATGACGGTAGAGAAGTTCATTGAACATACACCGACTTTAAAAAGGCCTTCGATTTGGTGGATCACGACTTACTAATTGCAAAATTAGAAAGTATGAGTGTTCATGGGTCGTTGCTTCGTTGGTGTGAATCGTACTTAAAAAATCGCTCGCAACTAGTGTATCTCAAAGGTTTTAAATCCAAACAATATTACATACCATCAGGGGTGCCACAGGGGTCACACTTGGGGCCTTTATTTTTCTTAGTTTTTATAAATGATTTATAAATGATGGCTACATAATTGATTCGGAATATAAACTTTTTGCTGATGGTTTAAAACTATATAGAACTATATACGATGAATCCGATATTATTCAGCTTCAATTAGATTTAAATAACGTACACAATTGGTGTATACAAAATAAAATGTCGTTAAATCAAAACAAATGTCAATGTTGTGTGCGTGTGTGGGTCTGGCTGTTTGTGAATGTGAGTTTAAATGTTTGTAAACGTACCCACAATACAGGAGAAATTCCTAGTGTGGGGGCATCGTTTTAAAAAAACAAAAAAATTATAATGTTACTTCATTAAGTTTAGCACACAAAGGAACATGACTTTATTATTACTCAATTAATAACAGCCCGCTCCAAGAAGTTGATATCATAAGGGACCATGGTGTTTTAGTAGACAGTAGTTTAAGTTTTAGGAATCATTATGACCAAATGATTAGTCGGGCATCTAAAAGTCAGGTTTCATCGTCAGGGAAATGAAAATTTTTAAAGAACCAATTTTAACTATTTCTATTTACAACAGCGTTATTCAAAGTATTTTGGAGTACTGTAGTACGGTATGGACCCCGTTTTATCAGGTGCACTCTGATCGGATAGAGCGCGTTAAAAAAAGGTTTTTATATCACTTGTTACTCGGATAACAAATGTCGTAGTCTGAACTCGTATAACTCTAGGCTCGAATCATTATAAAATGAAATCTACGTACGTAGGAAATCTTTAGATTTCATGTTCTTATTTAAACTAATAAACGGTATAATAGATTCTCCTGAGCTGTTAGAAAAAGTGAAATTTAGTATTCCACGTAGTACTAGCCGCTTACTAAATCGAAGGACTTTCGTCTTGCCTCATAGTCGGACTAATATCGGTCATTTTTCACCCATTTGCCGCATGCTTTCTCTTGCCAACTCCATTCATGGTGAAATAGATGTCTTTGCTGGTTCTGTAGCCTTAGTTAGGACTAAACTTAGAGTCTTAATTGTATAATTTTTATTTTTTTTGTTTTCGTCTTTATTACTTTGTTCTTTCCCAAAACCTTTTCCTTATCTATGAAAAAGTTCACATTTTGTAAGTTTTGTTTAATTTTTGTTTTTTAAATACTAATTGCTTTACTTAAATTATGCATGCTGGATTCACAAATATTATGTTGTAACTGTTTTAATGCTTTTGTGATTGTACATCAGTTTTGTGAATTATATAAAAAAAAACTGGCCAAGTACGAGTCGGACTCGCATACGAAGGGTTCCGTACCACAAGGCAAAAATGCCGAAAAACACACGTTTGTTGTATTGGAGCCTCCCTTAAATATTTATTTTATTTTAATTTTATTATTTATTATTAAAGTAAAAATACAACTGAGTATTTTGTGAATATTTCAATTGCCTACCTGTTTTTGATATCGAGCAAAAAAGGGCAAAAAAATCGCATTTGTTGTATGGGAGCCCCCCATAAATATTTTTTTTTTTTAGTATTTGTTGTTGTAGCGGCAACAGAAATACATAATTTGTGAAATTTTCAACTGTCTAGCTATCACGGTTCTTGAGATACAGCCTGGTGACAGACAGACAGACGGACAGACAGCGAAGTCTTAGTAATAGGGTTCCGTTTTTATCCTTTGGGTACGGAACCCTAAAAAAGAAGATCAACACACAACTTTAAAACAGAAATCACGGTTATCTATTTGTTATGGCCAGGAACAATTGAAGAAAAAGGGGTCCCAATAGGCCTCTAGATACTATAAGGGAACGGTTAGTGGAAGTAGATCTCAAATATTGAAGCATCAAGATAACGTTTTTTAACCGAGAAACATTAAAAACACACAAAAAAAAAACAGGGCCGTGACCTTCGGTGGTCTTTGACTTGCCTTCACAGTCGCTCGATGCTAACCTGATTTAAAGTTTTTGGGTCTTAACGAAGCTTAAAATGTGTGTAAAAAATACACATTCCTGCCGTCACCAAAAAGTAGTGGAAAAATGCCGCAAAGCTGACAAACAATGCAGGAGCCTGGACGAGTCTGGACACCGTGCACCGTATTGATAATAAAGCATGCAAATGTGAATTCTAAACCACTATTATTATCATTTTCAAACGCCAAGTATTTTTTTTTGGTGCTACCTTAAAATTACACAAACATAACAAACAACATTCCAATTGTTTTATATACAATAAGATAATATACAGGGTTATCAGTAAAACATTAACAACCTCTTAAGAGGTCATTGTACTCATCATTATCAACAACTTTTACTATGGGACCAAACCTGAAATCGCGAAAAAAAAATCAGCTGTTCCCTACATTTATGTTCGTATAACTCGTCAAAATGTAGGGAACCGCTGATTTTTTTTCGCGATTCCAGGTTTTGTCCCCTAGTAAAAGTTGTTCATAATGATGAGTACAATCTCCCATTTCGGTTTGTCGCATGTATTCAATTTCACCCTGTATTTATCTAGTATATTTCTCGCTTATTTTATTTTCTAAGAATCCTTTCTCACATCTCCTCATTAAAAGTTGTTAATAATGATGAGTACAATGACCTCTTAAGAGGTTGTTAATGTTTTACCAATAACCCTGTATATATATAACACTTACTATTTTCACTAGGTACCAAATTTTTTAATTAGTTGTGTTGGACACGCTCTTGTAGTAAACAGTGTTTATTAATATTTCTGTATATCTATACTGATAATAAAGCTAAAGAGTTTGTTTTTTTGGTTTGTTTGTTTGAACTCGCGAATCTCTAGAACTTCCAGTCGGATTTAAAAAATTGTTTTTGCATTTGATAGCCTAATTCTTAAGGAAGGCTATAGGCTATTTAACATCGTTCATAATCTTTAGCACCCTTAGGAGCCGAGCAAAAAAAAAAAAAAAGGAACAGCGCGGATAGGCAATTCTATGCGACAAGGTGGATTAGGAACAAGAAATTTCACCTGTCTGTAGTCGCGGGCCGAAGCTACTGATCATAATACTTTCAGGGCCTTCTTTGTATTTTGTTTGTTTGTTTGATGTTGGATCGAGATTTAATTTCAAGTGTGTGGTTGCATGTGATACACACTTACAGAAAGGCGCGACTTTCGTTTTGATGAACACCTACTAAAACATATACATTTAACATCACAAAAAATACTTACGTAGCCATCGTAAGTATCTGAGCCGGTTAAAGTCATCGTCAGAGTGTGCCATCCTCTCACAAAGCTTGGGTCCGAGGCCAACCGCGTTTCCATCCCTGTTACCCCGTCACCAGTAACGCCTAACAGGTTGGCTATTACAATGACTTGGTCGAAAGGATCCGTTGCTTCCATATAAATGTTCACTTCTATCGTACCACCGATGTTCATAGAAAAAATGAATGATGACACACAACTCAATTCTGGTAGAGGTGTAATAAATGAAGTACTGCTTCCATTTTGACCAGTCAAGTCCAAATCGCTGTACTTGCCAACAACCCAAAATGGCATGGAGACACAAGCCCCCCCCCACTCATTTATCAACCATTCATCGAAATTTTGCTCAAACGTGTACCTCACACAAGAATCACTCAAGACAGCGTGAGTCACCAAAATAAAAAACATAAACACTCTGAGAATCATTTTTTTCGAGACATCAGTTACAACTAATAGACACAAAGTATCTACTTATAACATTTATTTTGTTCGAACAGATATCTTAATTATTCATAATTATTGATAAGAACGATAATAAACGATAATTTTTGTAGGTAGCCATATTGTGTATAGAAATATCTTCAAATTCTTGCTTTATTGACCTTGATTAACGCTGCGGTTTTGTTTGTATATAAAATCATGAAATCAGGAGAAAACACCTTAATATTAGATTTAATTACGCTACCTATAAGTCTTGCTTTGCTTTTTAATAGTTAACATCTTTTTTCAAATCTTGTAATTTCTAGGCATATGAGATCAGCGACGGATATAATCCTAAAAGTTCTAGACTCGTCTGGTGTGCACTTTCACAAATTCATATACAGAATTATGTCGCTCTCTTATTATTAACAATGATGATGATTATATTTTCTAGGATGACTTACTCATAAGCCAAGGCTAAACGCTTCGTCTTGCCTGCGTACTTGCCTGTAGGTAAGCAAACCCAAAAGCCATACTGCGAAGGTAAGACGAAGTGTGTAGCCGGAACATTACATATAATATAATTATGTCCGTTAATATTTATACAATCTTTATAATAAATATGCTGATTAAAAACAACATAAGCATCTATTGCAAATAAGTACACTGATAAAAAAAAACTGGTTTTGATAGATTTTTTTGGATGTAGAGAAAATCCTTAAATTATGTTATTTTTTCAGGTTCCGACATAAATTGAAAAAAAAAACGGAACCTTTATATATAAGATTTTTTTCAGTCTTACAATGGTTATCCTATTACCCATTAACTGGGTTGTGGAAGTCAGATAGTCAGTCGCTTCATGTAAAATACTGGTATTCAGCTGCATCCAGTTAGACTGGAAGGCGAGCCCAACACAGTTAAGAAAAGGCTAGGCATATGATGATGATAGGTATCATTTGAGGATTCCATTTTTTATTGGCTTTCAAAATCGTTATCATTTGCCTAGCCTTTTCTCAATTACGTTTGGGGCGGCTTGCAGTCTAACCGAGTGTAGCTGAAGATTAGAAGATATAGACTATACATTATATAATCTATACATTATATACACTATATAGTATATAAATTTAATTAGCTAGCAAAACTCTGCAGACTTGATGAATACCTATCGATATGTAAAAACAATAAAATGCAATTAAAATAGATTTGATGTTTTTTTAAGGGGTAACGACCGCTGGTATTGTTGTTACTTGAAGTAACAGTTGAGAAAATATATTTTATCGAGTTTAGATATCGATACTAACCACGTCTGTGATATTTACACAAAAAAAAAAAAACAGATTTTTAAAATGATATTTCAAATACACTAAATGCGGGTCGATGAATCTACTAAAGCAATCAACAAATTCATTTATTTTTGTTTTATCGTGTTTACCTTTAAATCCACACGTACACCATCACGTAATGCGGAGTTTCGATGGCTAATTTAATTTGATCCTGTATACTCAAAAATGTATATCGACTCAAAAATTGCAAATGCAGTTAGCCGAATTTAACTAACGTTTTTGTTCCTTGACACTATATGCCATTAAGGTACACTACGGCCGAAATATCTTGGCGAGTCTGAACATAGACACTACGAACTTTCGCGCATGTTCTCTCACTCACACTCGCCTCATATCACCATCTGGTTAGTAAAAAAATTACTGCGCAGCTTTCTGCGCGAAGTTCGGACTCGCCAAGATATTTCTGCGGTAGAGTATATAGGTCAGGATCTTGCGCAGGTTTATTAATTACGCGCAATACAGTGATTACAGTACAGGTCAGCAAACGTTCCACAGACTGCTCAGTTTGCTGGGAACCTTAATTGGAACCGACTCGTTCTTGGCCGGTTTTTTATTTTATCTTTGGTTATTTAAGAGGCAACAACCTTCAAAATAGGTGCAAACCTTTTTTGCTCAGTGTAGTTACAGTAACTGCAGATGTACTCACGTCTACGCATGAGTGTACATATTTGGATAGACAAGAAAATGCTAACAATGCTTTTGTATTTTATAGACGTGATGATTAAAATCAATAGAAATAAGGATTATTTACTACTAAATTAAATGAAAGTCTAAATATTTCAGAAACGGTTGATCTCGCAGGGTTCAGTTACAAGAAAACTTTGTTAGAATATTGTTTGTAATTAAGGTATATATGCACTAATTCTTGACAGTGGGTTTTTACTGACGTCAGAGTATACATTTCTTACTCTTGGCACTCTGAAAGCGCTTGGAAGGTCTTCGAAATCATCAATATCAACAGCCGCTGCAGCCGCTTTAGCTTTTCTCCGCCCAATCTCGTAAAATAGCAGACAAATTAAAGCTAATACTATAAGTGATAGAAGAACCACCATTGTGATGGTAAGTGGGGTCCAAAAATCGTTTAAGGTAGTTGGCTCTGGCGTTGTTAGGTCAGGCGTTGTCACTTCAGGCGGAGTTGGTTCAGACACTGTATCCTCTGGCGTGGTTGGGTCAGGTGTTGTATCCTCCGGCGTGGTTGGGTCAGACGCTGTATCCCCCGGCGTGGCTGGGTCAAGGGTTGTATCCCCTGGCGTGGCTGGGTCAAGCGTTGTATCCCCTGGCGTGGCTGGGTCAAGCGTTGTATCCCCTGGCGTGGCTGGGTCAAGCGTTGTATCCCCTGGCGTGGCTGGGTCAAGCGTTGTATCCTCCGGCGCAGTTGGGTCAACCGTTGTATCCCCCGGCGTGGTTGGATCGAGCGTTGTATCCCCCGACGTGGGGTCAAGCGTTGTATCCGCCGGCGTGGCTGGGTCAAGCGTAGTATCCCCTGGCGTGGCTGTGTCAAGCGTTGTATCCTCTGGCGTGGCTGGGTCAAGCGTTGTATCCTCCGGCGTAGTTGGGTCAAGCGTTGTATCCCCTGGCGTAGCTGGGTCAGGCGTTGTATCCCCTGGCGTGGCTGGGTCAAGCGTTGTATCCTCCGGCGTAGTTGGGTCAAGCGTAGTATCCCCCGGCGTTGTTGGATCGAGCGTTGTATCCCCCGGCGTGGTTGGGTCGAGCGTAGTATCCCCCGGCGTGGCTGGATCAAGTGTTGTATCCCCTGGCGTGGCTGTGTCAAGCGTTGTATCCTCTGGCGTGGCTGGGTCAAGCGTTGTATCCTCTGGCGTGGCTGGGTCAAGCGTTGTATCCTCCGGCGTAGTTGGGTCAAGCGTAGTATCCCCCGGCGTGGTTGGATCGAGCGTTGTATCCCCGGGCGTGGTTGGATCGAGCGTAGTATCCCCCGGCGTGGCTGGATCGACCGTTGTATCCCCCGGCGTAGCTGGGTCAAGCGTTGTATCCCCCGGCGTGGTCGGGTCAAGCGTTGTATCTCCCGGCGTGGCTGGGTCAAGCGTTGTATCCCCTGGCGTGGCTGGGTCAGGCGTTGTATCCTCCGGCGTAGTTGGATCAAGTGTAGTATCCCCCGGCGTGGTTGGGTCAAGCGTTGTATCCCCTGGCGTGGCTGGGTCAAGCGTTGTATCCTCCGGCGTAGTTGGGTCAAGCGTTGTATCTCCCGGCGTGGTTGGATCGAGCGTTGTATCCCCCGACGTGGGGTCAAGCGTTGTAACCCCTGGCGTGGCTGGGTCAAGCGTTGTATCCTCCGGCGTGGCTGGGTCAAGTGTTGTATCCTGCGGCGTAGTTGGGTCAAGCGTTGTATCCCCCGGCGTGGTTGGATCGAGCGTAGTATCCCCCGGCGTAGTTGGGTCAAGCGTTGTATCCCCCGGCGTGGCTGGGTCAAGCGTTGTATCCTCCGGCGTGGTTGGATCGAGCGTTGTATCCCCCGGCGTGGCTGGGTCAAGCGTTGTATCCTCCGGCGTAGTTGGGTCAAGCGTTGTATCCCCCGGCGTGGTTTGATCGAGTGTAGTATCCTCCGGCGTGGCTGGGTCAAGCGTTGTATCCCCCGGCGTGTTTGGGTCAAGCGTTGTATCCTCCGGTGTGGCTGGGTCAAGCGTTGTATCCTCCGGCGTAGTTGGGTCAAGCGTTGTATCCCCCGGCGTGTCTGGGTCAAGCGTTGTATCCTCCGGTGTGGCTGGGTCAAGCGTTGTATCCTCCGGCGTAGTTGGGTCAAGCGTTGTGTCCTCCGGCGTGACTGGGTCAAGCGTTGTATCCCCTGGCGTGGCTGGGTCAAGCGTTGTATCCCCTGGCGTGGCTGGGTCAAGTGTTGTATCCTCCGGCGTAGTTGGGTCAAGCGTTGTATCCCCCGGCGTGGTTGGATCGAGCGTAGTATCCCCCGGCGTGGCTGGGTCAAGCGTAGTATCCCCTGGTGTGGCTGGATCAAGAGTTGTATCCTCCGGCGTGGTTGGATCGAGCGTCGTATCCCCTGGCGTGCCTGGGTCAAGCGTTGTATCCTCCGGCGTAGTTGGATCAAGCGTTGTATCCTCCGGCGTGGTTGGAACGAGCGTAGTATCCCCCGGCGTGGCTGGATCAAGCGTTGTATCACCTGGCGTGGCTGGGTCAAGCGTTGTATCCCCTGGCGTGGCTGGGTCAAGCGTTGTATCCTCCGGCGTGGTTGGATCGAGCGTTGTATCCCCCGGCGTGGCTGGGTCAAGCGTTGTATCCTCCGGCGTAGTTGGGTCAAGCGTTGAATCCCCCGGCGTGGTTGGATCGAGGGTCGTATCCCCCGGCGTGTCTGGGTCAAGCGTTGTATCCTCCGGCGTACTTGTGTCAAGCGTTGTATCCCCTGGCGTGGTTGGATCGAACGTAGTGTCCCCCGGCGTGGCTGGGTCAAGCGTTGTATCACCTGGCGTGGCTGGGTCAAGCGTTGTATCCCCTGGCGTGGCTGGGTCAAGCGTTGTATCCTCCGGCGTGGTTGGATCGAGCGTTGTATCCCCCGGCGTGGCTGGGTCAAGCGTTGTATCCTCCGGCGTGGTTGGATCGAGCGTTGTATCCCCCGGCGTGGCTGGGTCAAGCGTTGTATCCTCCGGCGTAGTTGGGTCAAGCGTTGTATCCCCCGGCGTGGTTTGATCGAGCGTAGTATCGTCCGGCGTGGCTGGGTCAAGCGTTGTATCCCCCGGCGTGTTTGGGTCAAGCGTTGTATCCTCCGGCGTGGTTGGATCGAGCGTTGTGTCCCCCGGCGTGGCTGGGTCAAGCGTTGTATCCTCCGGCGTGGTTGGATCGAGAGTTGTATCCCCCGGCGTGGCTGGGTCAAGCGTTGTATCCTCCGGCGTAGTTGGGTCAAGCGTTGTATCCCCCGGCGTGGTTTGATCGAGCGTAGTATCCTCCGGCGTGGCTGGGTCAAGCGTTGTATCCCCCGGCGTGTTTGGGTCAAGCGTTGTATCCTCCGGTGTGGCTGGGTCAAGCGTTGTATCCTCCGGCGTAGTTGGGTCAAGCGTTGTATCCCCCGGCGTGTCTGGGTCAAGCGTTGTATCCTCCGGTGTGGCTGGGTCAAGCGTGGTATCCTCCGGCGTAGTTGGGTCAAGCGTTGTATCCTCCGGCGTGGTTGGATCGAGCGTTGTATCCCCAGGCGTGGTTGGATCAAGTGTTGTATCCCCCGGCGTGGTTGGGTCTGATGCAGTATCCTCTGGCGTGGTTGGGTCAGACGCTGTATCGTCCGGCGTGGTTATTACAGGGGTAGTAGTGATTGGATCAGGAGTAGCAACGGTTGTTGGATCTGGGGTAGTAATTTCTTCGTATAGTTGACATTCACTTTCATCCATACCAGGCGGTATGTAACGGAATGAGTCGACTAAAACAATAGAGTTTGGAGACGCCATGCCCATGATGGATATCTGAAACAAAGAAAGTGAGGTTTTTGGTATTTATGTGACCTAAACCGAGGTTCAAGGAGATATGGGTGCATGGGAGACGACCGACAGGCAGAGACCGACAAGACCTCTACTACTCACGTTGGACGCACGATGTACAGCATTCGATATCCTGCCGCTGCGGCTAGCATTTAGTAACGCCGTTCTACAATGCAAAATGCATGCCTGTTTTAAGCACAATGCATTTACAATACAGACAACTATGTATAAGCAAACCGCTTAACCCGTCGCATGTCCAATTAGCAGACACAATAGAAATTCTATTGTTATCGGTACATACCCTGTACGCGCGACATGCGAAGGGTTTGAGCCCTTGCCTGCGAGGTATAGGGGCCCATAGGACGAGAATGGGGTCCGGGAGAGGTGCGGGCGGCAAGTGCATTCTTGTTAAAAACTCAAAACTCACTTCGCTCGCTACGCGGCACAGAATACTTTTTAAACGGAGGAGGACTTCAAAAAGGAGGAGGTTCTCAATTCGTCGGAACCTTTTTAGGAACCCTATTACTAAGACTTCGCTGTCTGTCCGTCTGTCCATCTGTCCGTCTGTCCGTCTGTCCGTCTGTCCGTCTGTCCGTCTGTCCGTCTGTCCGTCTGTCTGTCTGTCTGTCACCAGGCTGTATCTCAAGAACCGCGATAGCTAGACAGTTGAAATTTTCACAAATTATGTATTTCTGTTGCCGCTATAACAACAAATCCTAAAAACAAAATAAAATTAATATTTAAGGGGGGCTCCCATACAACAAACGCGATTTTTTTGCCCTTTTTTGCTCGATATCAAAAATGGCAACAGATAGGCACTTGAAATATTCACGAAATACTCAGTTGTATTTTAACTTTAATAATAAATAATAATAATAAAATAAAATAAATATTTAAGCGGGGCTCCCATACAACAAACATGTTTTTTTCGGCGTTTTTGCCTTGTGGTACGGAACCCTTCGTGTGCGAGTCCGACTCGCACTTGTTTTTTTTATGTATGTTCCCCGATTACTCGAAGATGGCTGGACCGATTCCCAAAATTCTTTTTTTGTTTGAAAGGGTATGGTCTCGAGGTGGTTCCATTGGCACCAAGTCGGAATCTGATGAGGGAATCCCATAGAAATCGTGAGAAACCCTCAAATTTTATAGGCACACCTATAGCGATTTGACTATTTTTTATAGTAACTCGTGCATTTGCTCTCGGAAAGCACCATTTGGTGAAGTGGAACTGATGATGAAGACTACTGATGGCCATCGGAACTACACAATAATAAGTATTTCACGGGTTGCGATACGATTAGGTACTTTAATGTGGTTCCTAAGCATTGCTCGTTACAATGCGTATTTTGAAGTGGAGCTGATGGTGACTTTTCAATCAGCTCCAGTTCTCCTGGTTCTTACTAGGAGAACTCCTCAACAATTAACGTCCCTGCATCGAGAAAAGCAATATTTTGTAAAAGGTGATGAGTAGTTGACATTAGGCTACTGAAACTTGACTCACTAAAAAGTGAAAAATATTTTTTTTTTCAAAAAAAAAAAAACAACCGACTTCCAAAAAACACTACAAAGTGAAAAATAACTTTAATTTCGGAAGTCGGTGGCAAAAAACTAAATTACAGATCCATAGACACCGACTTCCGAAATTAAAGTTATTTTTCACTTTGTAGTGTTCTTTGGAAGTCGGTTGTTTTTTTTTGTAAAAAAGTTTTATATCTATGGAAGCGCGGTTAGCAATAGCATGTTGACAGTTGCGGACGCTTTGTGAGAGTTATACATGAGATTACATTATCAAGATGAGTTGAAATATCTTCGAAAATAAAATTAATAGTCAGTGCAAGCAAATGGAAAAAAAAACCAAAATAGATTCGCAGAAAAAGAGTGGAAGTATACGATTTCACAAAGGGTATGAAGAAAAGTCACTTAGTTTAACCCAATTTTTCAAAAAATACAATGTCTGATAACTTTGAATGCTGTAGAAGAGAATGTATTACACTGCGGCAGGGAATACTTATGACTATTATTACATGAAAAGGAAACTCCTTATCGAACAGCCAAATACAACATCACATGGAGGTGGAAATACCTAAATACTATTAAAAAATACCGTAGAGAATATATCACTGGAACTTAATTCTTCACTTTCGAAGAATCAAGTTCCAGTGATATTGATATGGACATGTATAGGTGATTGATTTATAATTTTGATAAATCTTGCATAAAATACACTGCAAACAAGTTCGATTTACATTCCACACATAGATAGCTGTGTCGGTATGAATTAGTACGCATACAAACGTTAAGTAAAACGAGCGCGCGAGCGAGCTCTGTTTTTTATTAGTGTGCGTATGTCGCACCAATGGACAATAACTATAACACCAGTAATCATTCATTTATGTAATTGGATGAATTATAATATTTCGCACGTGTTCATTGTAACAGGTTTTTCACAATGGCTAACGCCTTTGGTTAGTGAACAAGAAGTCACAAGTTCAATTGTCGGGCGCAAAACATTCTTTTCGTTTTGTAATCATAATTTTCCTAAAACATTGTTACCTAATTGAATTGCTAACGATTCAATCCCGTTCATAGATGAGTAATTTACAACGTTTCAGACATGAGCACGGAATTCTCAGCTACTTTATTTTGATCACTTAGGATATTATGACCACAATTTTTGTAGGTAAATATTTTTGTACCTTTCACCTTAATTTATAAAAAAAAATTGCGTTCTTAGTTGTCAGTCTACGAGTATAATTTGCACTACTAAGTATATTGATGACTACTCATATTCCTGCGCTTTCTTTGTTCCTGATCCCTATTGTGCTTGAGTTTAAAAAGGCGTAAATCGTTGTTTTGCATGAGCAAAACGTTTCTATTAGTGAAATTGCAAGGCGCTTATTAATATCGGTGAGTAACGGCTACTTGTGTGTGACATAATTATTTTCATTATGTTAGTAATATCTATTTCAACTCAAATTCTTAACTCATCTCACCTTTCAATGTTTACCTAAATATTGCAATACATAGTAATAAAGAATATATTCAAGTTATTTTTTATCATAATTTGATTTTTATAAAATTTACTTGGGCCAGCCCAATTTTGTCTTAGGCATCTGCGTGGGCCTTTAGTCGGAATAAAGAAAAACATTCAAATTATATAAATAAAATAGTTATGATACACATTTATTATTGGTATCTAATTCCACTAATGTAAGGCGATGTTAACTTTTATTACATTATGAGGTAATATAAGTAATTCATTAACTATGCGTTATCCACCAATCCACCATTGTTTCTCTTCAACCGTGCTGTTATTCCATCGGTATGCGGATTCTGGAGAAGTAGACCATCATCGACGTGGGCCAAAACCGTAGGAGTATTCTTCGGCGCGTCACTACGACATCGTGGCAAGGCACAGGGCTAATCCATTTTTATCCACCCGCATAATTGTAACAGCACATAATGTGTGCTTGCAAACAGTGCGAAATCACCTGCATGGAGATGAAGCTGGTTTACGCTGTAGTAAGCCAGCACGGAAGATTTTGCTGTCCACCGCTCACCGACAAAAACGACTTCTGTTCGCTAGGTCTTATATACATTTTAATTGAGAGAATAATGTGGTTATTTTTAGTGATGTGTTATGATATTGTCGGGAGATGCTCCGGGCGTCGGAAGCCGCGTGACGACTCCAGGCCGCCATAGGCGCGGGCCCTGCGGACGGAGAGTAATGCTCAGGACCACAGGTCACAGTCCGGTCAGGAACAGGCCCGTGCCGGACGGTGCGTACGTGTTCCACGCGCGCCTCAAACAGATGTCAGAATCAGTTGAAGGGGACCGTTAGGGCCGAAGCCTGCCGGATCAGCGGGATTGTCCGAAAGGGTTACCGCTGACCCGGAACATAAAGGGCTACGGAAGGAACACGGGTGGGTTTTAGTCAGCAAGAGTCTGACACTCCCTTCTGCTTCACCCAGAGCGGGAGGGGTCATTTGAGGATTTCCCATCCGAAAAAAAAAGTGATGATATTGTTATGCAGTTAGAAATTGTCGTAATTTCTTACTATCTAACACGTTGATTCACTTCACCTCCAATTTCACTTTTTTTAAAGGAGGTCAACGAAAGCCCATACAACTTTGCGCAAACATGTACGGGTACCTCGAGATACACGTGTACCAAATCGTAGAGAAAAAATAGAGGAATTCGAAAATAATTGTATCTTTATCCTTACATAATTTAAAACAACATAATAAATTATGTTTTATTGTTTCAATTACCTGTAACACAATTATAATAACATGTGGCAACTTTACATGTACAATTGCGTTACGTTTGGTTGGCACTCGAGCTGACATTTTCGTAAATGTCATTCACAAACAAATTTGAAACAACCGAAACAACAGTGCTTGAAGCCGACAGCAGACAGCTGTCAACTTGACAGTTTTTTTTTATAAGTAAGTAAGTTGTGCCGATGAAACGATGCCAAAAAATGCCGTACTTTTTGTTAAGAAGACAAAATATTATGCAAATATTGCATAATATTCTGAGTGATCTAGGTTATTTTATGCCTCTAAGGTTACCACGGTACTTCGTTTGGGCAGATTTTAGTGACATCCTTTGAATACTTGAAAAAATATTTACGTCCATTCTTATTGAACAAAAAACCTTGTCTTGTCTTATAAACTGGTAAAGAAGTTACCAGCAGTGTTCTACTCATACAAAAGTTTGGGAATATATTGTTTAAAATAGTTTGTATTAGGTACTTACTGTATTGGCCACACGTAGTTTTTTATTGGTAACATATAGCACATGCCAAATTGAACCTTAAGCCAACCTTTGTAAGAAACTTAATAGTCGAAACGAGCTGGCTCATTCACTAATAACCCAAGCGATATGGAACAATAGACGCCCGCATTCCAACACCTAGTTTATTTAATAAAATATTTCATATTCATTATTGGTTTTATTTAAATACCTTTTTATTTTTTTGTTTGAATAATTTTATTTGACACAAAATTGATGTCTTATTAAAAGACAAAAAATAAAAACTTGTAAAACAATATTCTTTTGAACTTACGACACGAAGTTGAATTCGTTATCTATGCCAGGTGCTTTCACCGACCGGCTATGGGACACATTATTTATAATGTTGAAATATTGTAACTCATTCAATTATGATTACTATAGATTGGTATATTAGTTATTGGTATATGTGGGTATGTCATATGCACACAGACGGATTAGCGTTTGCTATTCGTACTCGGCCGACCGACTCATTAATTTACGCACACAGTGGTAACCCTATGTGTGAAATGTAAACCGAACTTTTTGGCCTTGTGTACATAAATTTATCACCTAATATTTTATTTTGTTACCTACAAAAGGTTGTTTTACATAATTTTGTAAAGTCGTCAATTAATTTTCTAATAAAAAATCACCACCTGTGTTCATTTTTAACCGCTGTGACGTCATATGTCTTAAGAACTGTCCAGTGCACATTTCGCCTCTTGTGTATCAAGCTACGAGCATCCGCTGCCCGCACCTCTCCCGTTCCCCGTTCTCGTCCTACCCCCGCGCCCCTATTACCCTGCAGGCGAGGACTCAGTTAAGCGGTTTGCCTATAGTTGTATCAAATCACCTAGGTATTATGTATGCCGCAGATGGGTTGTGGAATCCGCTGTTTTACTTAACTGCTAGCAGTTTTACAAAACAGCTCCGTTATGAAAAACAGCTGAATGACGTTCAGGCGTCCAGGCGTTATACATTATGCCTAAGGCATTATACTTCAAGGCAAACGGACGGCGCATACAGGACACATACAACGGATTCGACAGATTATACAGGATGTAGACCAATCACAAAGCCATCATCTAGGCATTCATACATCAAACCAAGTGTCATTGTAAAGACGCCAGCACATCAAGCTACTACAATCTGTCAAATTGCTTTAATAGATTTTCAACTTTATCGCTTAAGTCTACGGTTCAAAGTAGATTGGGAAAATTTGACAGTTTCGGGTAGCTCGATGTGCTGGCGTCTGTACAAAAATAATTGCTGGAAAACTTAAATTTTTGGTGTGAAAAGTCGCTGTTTACGGTAGCGCGCAATGTGTAACGCCAGCAAAATTTTGTGCTTATGGGGAATGGGGATGCATTCAACATACAGTGGTCGTTGGGGTATTAAAACTTAACTTTAAAATTTAAAACTGGTTTTCGTCAAAAGTACCAACACACATCTTTAATATTACCGTTACTAGAACGTTCCCAGGTATGTGAACCCGTCGTTGTGATATTTTTGTTGTACAGGACTTTACAACAAAAATATCACAACCACGGAAAGAGCAAGTTACTCTCGGCTGTGTTAAGCGACTTTATACGCCCCGGTCATGTTAATTTAAAAGGCTAGAGATATGGAAAATTCTCTGGTGTGAGGATCTCTGTGAGATTAAGGAGCGAACGAATAAAGGCATATGACATTGCTTTACTTAGGAAATCGATTCGCAACTTTGTAAAATATATTTTGATAGTTTGACACAATAGCCGGTCCATTACCGGCGGACCGGTTATGTTTTGAAAAAAAAAAAACCCCAAATCGTTATAGCTTTGCCTATAAAATTTGAGGGTTTCCCTCGATTTCCATGGGATCCTCTCATCAGATTCCAACTTGATGATAATGGGACCACCTCGAGAGTATACCCTTTCAAACAAAAAAAGAATTTTCAAAATCGGTCCACAATTGGCGGAGTAATCGTGTAAAAAACACAAAAAAAAAAAAAAAACATACCGTCGAATTGAGAATTTCTCCTTTTTTGAAGTCGGTTAAAAATAAAGACGTTTTATAGGGTCTACAATTGCATGTGTTAAAAAAAATAAGAGCTAAACTAAGACTGCCCTTTTTAGGGTTACGTAGTTTATTGTCTCAACACTGCAATTAAACCGTATAGAACAGTTCTAGGCGGTTATTTTCCAGTCGCCTAACAATGTACCGAGGTATTACCAAAATAAAATGATATCAAAAAGTTCAATCATAAAGATTGAACTATTTTGATTCCTGGTAGATAGAATCCCTGAGTGTTACATTATACACCAATTTTGTGCGGACTTTTTAACAACATAGAATTTAGGGCGACTATGTAGGATGTACCCAATATATGCAATCCCTTGTAATAATGTACAGTACATTGTTAGAAGGGATTGTACCCGGAACTTGATTGTTGAGCAGATTGAAGAATAACGTCAATTTGCCGCGTTACAGCCAATTCAAACGAGTGACTAAGTATGAGAGTTGTTACTTGAATTCACGGTCGATTGGAATAGATCGATAGATAATTTGCTGGTAGATAGTTAATTTGCTTATCAATCAAGGTCCCTGAATACACATAATGATCGGTATATTAAAACAACATACTGCACTGATATCCAAATTCTGAAGTAGATTATTTGCCTAAATAATTATAGCTGATTATGTATCATCGAAATATGGGTGTATTATAGCTACACCACTGCCTAACCCTTCAGGGGATACAAGCGTGATATTATGATAAGCATGATGAGTGTGCTCCTGCACCCGAATTGCGTAACACACTATCAATCTCAATCTAAATCATTTTGAAGCATATTGTTAATCCATTGCTTCATATGTTCGAAAAAATTGTCTGCTCAACTACGTGAATAACGCAATGAATGTTGTTGAACTATCAAAATGAAACCCATTGCTACTGATAGTGTGTTACGCAATTACCCCGCGGATCCTAAAGCTATAATGTTACTTGTCTTTGTCTTACATTACACTGGTTGAGTGGAAGTTGAAAAGTATGTAGGTATGTCCAAACTGCAATGTTTAGAAGGTATTGCTTTTAATTTCACATTATTGCTATTATATATACATATCTATATATTAAGTTAATGGTGTTAAAGATACTGTAACTTTATAGCCGTAGATTAACAAATAGTTTAACATGCATAACAAACTCCTACTAAAACATTGTGTTAATTTATACTCACAAATCCGTCATCAATGTTATATGCTTCGTTTAAGGGTAATGTTATCTTCAGAGTGTGCCATCCAGCTACAAAGTTTGGTTCCGTAGCCCTATTCCAAACTTGTCCTAAGGATCCGTCAATGCCAGATCTGGCCACAATCCAGATCTGTTCTTCCCAATCAAACGTTTCTATATAAGTGTTCACTTCAATCGTACTGCCGGGCCTCATAGAAAATTTGAATGACGAAACACAGCTAAGTACAGGTCTGTCAGTAAAGGGCCTGGGCGTAATAAAAGTAGTACGTTGGTCATTTTCATTACTCAAGTCAATGTCACTGTACTTGCCAACAACCCAATATTCCTCGGCGTCACAAGACCCCCACTCATGTGTCAACCATTCATTGAAATTTTGTTCAAACGTGTACCTCGTACAACTATCACTGACAACGTAAGGCACCAATAATATTAATAGTAATACTTTGCGACTCATTTCGTCTCGGCACATACAACAATTACTGCGAATAGACACAAAATCTCTTACACAATAGTTTGAGTTTTGTGTTTTTTCAAATATGTGGCTTAATATTTTAATGTTGAGAGTGGATACGGATAAGATAGCATGCTTTATAAATGATTATTTAGCACGTAGCATTGAATGTTTATCTTTGCGTTCCTGTATTTATTAACACCGAATATTCATACAGCGGTTTTGTTTGTACCTATATAACAATTTTGATGTCGGGAGAAAATATTGTATCCGTCCACCATAAAATTGCTTTACCACCCTAAGGCTGAGTATTACTTGCACGTCATAAAACGATAAGGTCTATTTTTTGCTTACAAGATGAATGTGACTATTTGTTACTTTTGTCATAACTGTATGACTGTAGTGACGTAATATCGTTTTTACAGATTTAACCTAAGAATACTATTAAATGTTTCAACCTAAGTCAAAATTTACTGTGCTGTGGGAGTAGGTTAGCAAATTCATGGTCGAATATATATATATATAAAAATGAGACAAAAATTTAATTTTCATGGAAATCGTACTGTAAAAAGTTACTGGTCTACGTAAATACGTATCTAATTCGATAGCCAAATAATAGTTGCCATTCATTAAAATATCAAAGGGTCACAAACAAACTACAATACCATTTTCTTTATTATTTTATTTTTTTAATCCTTAATAAAAGATAATGCATACCTAATTATTTGATTACACAAATAATCTAAACTAATAGAAAAGACATGATTTTATTTTTTGTATGTTTGTTTGTAATGGATAAACTAAAAAAAGTACTTAACCGATATTTTAATTTCTTGCACCTATTGAGAGCTACATTGTCAGCGAGTGTACTTACATTAAAAAAAATGGATATCCTTACGAAAATTGAAATAATGTAACCCAGGGTATCAAAAAAAATTGCCTTTATAAGTCATTATTTGGCGTGCGCTGCAAAAACTACTTAAGATCAGTGATCGGAATAGGCAGACTATATTTACCTAAACTTCGGAGAACAGAGACAGAAAGTGGAGACTTCCTTACGACGACATTTTTTTTCCCGGAATTCGGGAAAAATCTTAAATCAAACTCAAACCATTTATTTCAATTAAACCATTTACAGGCACTTTTGAACGATGTAAAAAAAGACGTACGCGTTAAAAGCGTCCAGAGTACAGCAAATAGTAAGAAAACAACGATCCAAAAATAAAATAAGACCAGCCCCAACTGACGGCCCCCGTTCACGAACATGACGCATAGATCAGTACCATTCAGCTCAACCATTTTGAAGGGAGCTAAATGATGCAACACACACGCCACCGTCAGCGAGACATTTGTGTGAGCATGACATACTATCAGCCGCCAGGGCACATTCATTCAAGTCAATGAAAGACAGATTACCAGGTAAATAAGGTATAGTATATAGAACTCACTTCTGTACTATGCAATTATACAATACAAAGGAAATTGAGTTTATACAATGCAAAGATAGTCTTACAATCTTCAACAGCTCCAGCAGTATTTTCAAGTGTTAATCAATTAGTTGTGGTTGTGGTGCAGGACCAGCATTGAGCCAGGCATTTTTATCAGCGATGTAATCCCCTAACTTATAATATGCCTGACTGCATAGTGTGCGTTTTATACAAGACTTGAATTTTGTCTCATTCAGTTGAAGAATGTGGGGAGGTATGTTATTATAACATTTTAAACAGTACCCCATAAAAGATGAGTCTTCTTTAGCCAGTCTGAAACCTGGTTGAACTAATAGGTCCCTATTTCTAGTACTATAATTATGTCTTTCACCTCTTTCACTAAAAAGACGTAAGTTTTTTCTTACATCCATGATGTTTTCGTAGATATATAGACAAGGCACCGTCATGATGTTAATTTCTTAAACAGTTCCCTTGGAGAATCGCGCCTGCGGAGATATATGGCTCTGATGGCTCTTTTCTGCAGAATAAAAATAGAATCGATGTCTGCAGCCCGTCCCTAAAGTAAAATGAAAGTAACTAAAATAGACTAGCCTCGCGGTATCTACATCAGTAAATTGACGAATTTTTCTGACAGCATAAGCTGCTGAACTTAGCCGTCCTGCAAGAGATGTTAAATGAGGACCCCATTGAAGTTGAGTCGAGCGTGATCCCCAGGAAAAGAGTTTTATCGACGAATTCTAGTTTCTCTTGATTCAATATTATTTCACAATCACTACCCTTGACATTTGGTAAAGAAAATCTTATGCACTTAGTTTATTTTCCATTTAATACTAAATTATTAGCAGTGAACCAAATTTGCACCTGCAGTAGGGCGTTATTTACGTCGTCAAAATTTGTAGCACGTCTATTTTTAAAAATTAAGGAATATTCATCAGCAAATAACACCATTTGTGATTGATTTCTTTAATAAATGGAGTAGATCATTAACACACTAAAAAGAGGAAAGGACCCAATATCGAGCCTTGTGGCACACCTATTTTTACTGTTACATTATGTGAATTGACACCATTTATTTGAACTTGCTGTTGTCTATCATTTAAATAAGAACTAACTGAACTGAGTGCAAGTTTTCCATGTCCATAATGCTCAAGTTTCAAAAGCAAGGTTTCGTGATCGACGCAATCAAATGCCTTAGAGAGGTCACAAAAGATTCCTATGACGTCTTGGTCCTCTTCTCACGCGTTAAAAATGTGTTTTAATAAGGTTACACAGGCAATACATGATTTAAGTCAGATTAGTTTAGTGAAAATTCCAAAGATTTGTTAATTGCAAGTTTAGTTAAAAATAGCCTTTAAACATTTTAAATAAAGCTTATTTTCAACTTATTTAAGATTTTTCCCGAATTCCAGGAAAAAAAAATGTCGTCGTAAGGAAGTCTCCACTTTGTGTCTCTGTTCTCCGAAGTTTATGTATATACATAACTTTCGGACTATGTCTATGACTATGTCTGACAACCAGTCTTATCAAGGGGTACCCAGTAACTGGGTTATGGAGGTCAGATAGGCAGTCGCTCCATGTAAAATACTGGTATTCAGCTGCATCCGGTTAGACTGGAAGCCGACCACAACATAGTTGGGAAAAGGCTAGGCAGATGATGATAACTTTCGGACTATAACACAATCAATGTGTACATGTAAATTCCTCTTTAAAATGTTCAATTGGATCTTTCGTTTAGAAGTTACGTTAAAGATTCGTTCGTTTTTTTAAACGCGCTAATATCGTACCAGTCGTATTTGAAAAAGTCTTCTTGCATTTTGATAGACCATTTCTTGAGGAAGGTTATTGGCTACATATCATCACGCTACAACCCTTAGGAGTCAAGGAAAAAGAACAAAAGCCAGGAAGAACGCTATGCAAAAACAAAGGAATAGCGTAGGCAGGAAATGTGGCTGTTATTATACCTCCTTACTTAATAAACACTACACACCGATTTCTCTTTTTCAGTCGTCAGTAAATTGACTTCTTTCGAAAGTCAATTAAACGTTGTATACCTAATAACACGTTTATTAGTAAGGGGTTAGTATATTGTGGTGTTTTACAACTTCTATGCGAACAAAGTCGCAGGCAGAAGCTAGTATTGATCAATATAGGTATGTTGTAGTATTTGATACAGTTGTAAAATATTGTAAATTACAGCGCATAGGGCGCTGTAATTTACAATATTTCAAAGTACGAACTAGAATTTACAATCAGCTCCTGACACCATGTCACCATGGTGTTTAGTATCACTACTAGAGAAAATATACGAAGTTGTTCATAAAAGGCAAAAGTGTTTCTGTCGCTACAATAAGTCTTAAAATGAAAGAGGCGGCATATTTATAGACTAACTAGCAGCGCCCCGCGGTTTCACCCGCATAAGTTTAGTGTCGATCCCGTTCGAAAGACACGTGGCGCCATCTATTATCATAATTATGTTATTATTGTTTTCCTCGGGAACAGCACTCTTTTTCGTATGAATGTGTAAGCTATCACGCCCTTTGTACCTGGAGGCTTTTATTTAGATAAGTAGTAAGTTTATGTTTACCCTTTTTTAATTTTGATTTATTATTTTTTTGCTTGAGTAGGTACCTACGTATAGTTTTCATTGTATTTGTTGGTATAATGGCGTGGCTAACTGACATTTGGCAAATAATTTAATATAATGTTCTGTGTCTTGTAATGTTAATTACTTTGCATAGCTAATATTGTATATAATCAATTATTTTCTAACTGAACTGTGCTGCTGGGGAGTTTGTTGCGCCACTTCTTCTCCTCAGCGAAAGCGCCAGGAAGTGGTCAAGGGCGGGCGTTTTTTTGACTTTTGTAATTTTGACGTACGAAAAATGCTGATTCTCAGCCTAGTTTGAATAATAGACTTTTGATTTTGATACGTTTACCCACTATAAGAATTCGGCTTTCTTATTAATCTATGCTTTCAATCTTTATTCAAATTCCACATAAGTACAAAATTGCTTCCTTGCACATTGTACCAATTAGTAAATTTTTTATCTCGTAATTCTATTTGTAAATTGTATTTTCTATGTCAGGTTGCATCGTTCGTTTGATACGAATCCGGTCCAAAAAGAAGTAGCCCTTTCAAACTTTGGCGATTTTAAAATTGGTGATTGTGCAAGGAATGCATCTCTAGATAATTTACCAGCCGTGCTCATTTAAGTGGTCTATCCTGTACCCTAATTGCGTAAAACACGATCAATCATAATCCGAATGGTTTTGAAGGATATAGCTAATCCATTGCTTCATAATATGTTAAAAACATTGTCGATTTTACAACGCAATTAATGTTGTTGAACTGTTAGAATGGAAACCAATGCTACTGTTAGTGAACCCCACTGTTCTAAATGTGCTTAAAAAAATCTTCGTTCCCATTTCTTTAAGGAACTAGGCGTTTATCTAAAAAACTGTTACCAGCTGTTATCGCCTGCAGCATGCTTATCTTTTATTTTACGATTTTTATATTTAGATATGACACAATAAAAAACCATAATTATCGCTTCGGGCGCGTCAGCACATGAGTATACAAACGGAACAGAGATAAACTGCGTACAACCGCGCGAATCGGTTGCACTACCTACTACAAGCACGCGAGGCGTGTGTGCGTGACCACTGGCCGCTTGTCGCGTACGCGGCGAGACTGGAAAAAACCGGTTTACGCTGACACAGCCAGTTGACAATCTCAGGGTTGCGACGGACGTGTTTGTTTTTTAGTTGCAAGTTAGCCGTAGCCATCACTCTTCTTTTGCGTTTCAAAAGTAATTGCATCACTTTCGCTCGCTTAGTAGGTTTTAGAGGATTTTAGCTATCCTAAGGAGTACAATAGGTAAGTAAATATTTGATTATTACTTTTTCAAGTAAGTACCTTTATTTTTTTTAGGATTATGATAAAGAAAAACATATTTTAAGTTTCTTTTGATTTGTATTTATTTATCTGACGTTTTGTCAATAAGCTCAAATCTCCATAGCAACCACATGGAAATGAAATGTAAATGAATAAACTATGGTAATGGTATTAAAAGAAAAATTATAATAACCTCCTTTTTTGAAGTCGGTAAAAAGAAAATTATTAGAGTAAATAATTTATAAAGTATTCTATCATACTGAATAATAAAACTGTTTAACAAGTGTTTTGTTTAATTTGTCTTAACCTATTGTGACAACCGTACCAAAATAGTTAAGAATTTTGCACGTTCTGAAGAAGCTTTGCCTCTGTTCCGTTTGTCTACTCATGTGGCGTCAGTCTAAATTATGAGTAGAGATCGATACCTACGTAGTATACATTGTATAACTTAGGTATGTTGTGAATATGGGTATGGGGAACTAATGATGACCAGGTAGGTAATAGGTAATACGGGCTGTTATTTGCAAAGCGCGTATTTTAATGATGAGCAGATAGAGACTTCGTTTGTGTGTCCCTTTTGTTTATATTTTTATGCAAAAAGCACTGTACAGTCAGCAACGTAAGTCGAATTTTTTATATATTATACAATCTCGTAGGTCACCCTATGAGAGCCTAACTGGACTTTCTTAGGGTGCCTCCAGCCAGATTATAAAACTTATAAACTAAGCGACTACTTGCTAAGGACTTGACCCTTATGATTATTTGGGTCATTGACAACTCGGCCCGTGACAGCTCAACCCGAATAATAATACCAGATACTACGTCGTCAAAACGCCCTTGTACCGTCGTCGGGATGAAAAGTATCTCCCACTTAAAATATTGACGATTTTTTTATTTATTGATAGAATTAATTAATTTATTTTTATGAATTAATATTGAATCCCGGCGCGGGCCGCTAGCGGCCCATTACTATAAAAAATCAATTGCGTCTCATTAGCGGTGATTAAGTGATTAAAAAAAACTATTGTTATCACTATCAGTAAACCGACTCTATGAGCGAAGGGCATTGTCAATTTTTCCAGAAATCGCCCTTATCTTTTATGTTCTAGACTTTGTAAATTTGATGTGCAAGAGTGAGATGGAAAACTTTTCTATTGTCATCAAAGCAAAGGAACGCTTGTCTTATAACACAGACAATTTAAAATACTAAAGAAATAGGGCTTCTTATATAGGAATCATAATTGAAATTGGCGTTGTAGATAACTGTGTTTATTAGTTTGTATGTAAATAGAAAACCAAAATCTCCGAAAAAAATTGAATAAATTCGAAATGATTTATTTTAAAATATCGATTTTCTGCCTGACCGTACAAATCACCGTAATCGGGAGTGAAATATCTGGTATTATTATTCGCGTTGAGTTGACACGGGCCGAGTTGTCACTGACCCGATTATTTTGGGATGACATTACAGGCTGCGTTTCTTGAATTGTTTTGTGATGATGGGAGGGGGGGGGGGGAGATTCTGAGATCTAGATTATGACTACATTGCGAAAATAGAAGGGGGCTCCCATCTTTCAGAAGAATCTGTTCTGTAAGTCGGCTCAAGTGGAATAGTTTTGTTTGCAAAAAGGGATTAGTTAGTACCTAACTAAATTAAATTACAGCAGGCTGATGGTATATTATTCTTTTATAGTACCTACTCAATATTCTACTGGGGTGACTGGTCATGCGCTTGGTAAATTAAAAAGATTGCTTCTTCGGGAAAGTTGTTTAATATGATGAGTACAATCTTGTATTTAAGTATTGGTAAGTACTATTAGTTATTATGTGGTATCGGTCACTAATTACCAATCACCTGCAACTGCAAGGAATAACATCGTAACTCACTTTTTGGCAGTTTTGAGTTACAATCATATTCTTGCTGTACAAAAAATACAGATTTTTTTGCACTCACCCTTGTGTCTAAATTTCTTTGCGTACAGATTTTAATATGTGTAAAAACATTGTAAGTCACGCGCCATTATAAATACTTATGACTAGAGATCGAATATTCGGATGCATATTTACCTAAAGTGAATTTTTGGCCATGAAAGTATGGAAGCGGCTTCTTAAAATATTTTTACTGTAAAATAATCCCGGGATGCCAGGAACACCGGGAATGCATAACTAGTCGGGTGCATAGTATGGAAGGAAGGAACTACATCATCATCTGCCTAGCCTTTTCCCAACTATGTTGGGGTCGGCTTCCAGTCCAACCGGATGCAGCTAAATACCAGTATTTTACATGAAGCGACTGTCTATCTGACCTCCACAACCCAGTTACTGGGTAATACGATACCCCTTGGTAAGACTGGTTGTCAGACTTTCGGGCTTTTGACTACCCGTAACGACTGTCAAAGATCCACGAATGACAGCCGGGACCAACGGCTTAACGTGCTTTCCGAGGACAGCACGAAGGAAGGAAGGAAGGAACTACATAAATAAAATTGTTCTAAATATAATTATGTAGTCCGTTATCTTATCTTGACGTTGTTTGCTATTGTAGTTTGGTATCCACCTACCTATTTTACAATATTAGGTAGGTAGATATGCATCCGATTCTACAGTCAGAAAAAAACACAAAATTCCGGAACCGCGGGATTTTTTTCGATTCAAAAGTGCATTCCATATTAGCCAACATCTCAACTTTAGGTGAATATGCATCCTAATATACGATCTCTACTTATGACATTGTCATTCAAAATACAATTTTGTTTTCGGGAATAATTAAATTATTTTTATTAAATACGCTTTCATCGTAACTTTATGTACACAAGCCAGCACATCAAGCTACTACAATCTGTCATATTTCTTTAAGAGATTTTCAACTTTTTCGCTAAAGTATAAGGTTCTGTCTGTGTGGTGCCGGACTTAAAGAATAGCACCACCCCATACTTCCCGTGGCTGTCGTAAAAGGCGACTAAGGGGCGTACCGGAGAATGGACAGCAGCGTTCTCTATGCATTCCACCACCATACCATACTGCGATCGCCAACCCGCCTGCCAAGCGTGCGATTATGGCAAACCCCCCCTTTTGGGGGAGGCCTATGTCCAGCAGTGGACGTCTTTCGGCTGAAATGATGATGATGATGATAAGGTTCAAAGTTGATTGGGAAAATTTGACAGTATCGGGTAGCTTGATGTGCTGGCGTCTGTATAATTACTTCATTCTAGCATAGGAATAAAAGTTCAGGCCAAAGATTATAATTAGAGAACGGATATTCGGATGCATATTCACCTAAAGTTGAGATGTTGGCTAATATGGAATGCACTTTTGTATCGAAAAAAATCCCGCGTTTCCGGGATCGACAAATTTAGGTTTCTGATTATAGAATCGGATGTAAGTCTTGTATATTTACTTACTTTCAAATGTTGGCTTTTAAGGAATGCACTTTTGTATCGATCGTGAAAATCCCGCGAGTCACAAATTGCAAGAAAAGTTTCTTGCAATTTGTGACTTTTTGAGTACTCCAACGATGGTTGGTCCCATAAAAGTTTTTGATCAGTATTAGAAACAGGATCGATTGGCATCAAAAAATGTTTTTATGTAAAATGGCTATTTTCTTGCTAACTGTATTTTTTTTTTGAAAATCTGTGAATGGAGATCAAAATTCCATAAAAAATTATGGATAGTCTCCTAAGACCATTTTCGTGAAGCTGCAACGGATAAGGCACTTCCCCTTACTGCCCCGTTGAAAGTTTCCAGCCTGTAGAATCGAATGCCTACCTTATATTGTAAAGTAGGTGGATACCAAAGTGCAATAGCAAACAACGTCAAGATAAGATAACGGACTACATAATTATATTTAAAGAATTTTTAGAATAATTTTATTTATGTATTTCCTTCCTTCCATACTATACAGTGACTAGGTATGCATTCCCGGTGTTCCTGGCATCCCGGGATTTTTTTACAGAAAAAATATTTTCGGTAGCCGCTTTCATACTTTCACACCTAAAAATTCACTTTAGGTAAATATGCATCCGAATATCCGATCTCTAATTATAACACAAGTTTAATAAAATTAGCAATTTTTTTTTCTAGCAGTAAGTAACAAAGTCTTCTAACAAATCGGCTAAAATTCCATTTCAGTTTTCTTGAAAAAATATAAAAACTAAATGATTGATGACCAAAACATTGTTATTTTTTAGTTTTTATATAAAAAAATAGGTACTATGGAAGTTTTGTTTGAGTGAGTTTAACTAATTTGTTTGTGTAGAAAATGCTATATTAATAAATAATAAACACTGATTAAATTTATTTAACTATTTTTTTATACGTATGTTAACTCTAAAATGCATAAAATTAATTTAATCTGGCATACGAGTACAATTTTTTTCATTTTATGAAATACCTATTATCACACTTTTTGCGATTGTAAGTCTGTGTTACAATGTAATTTTATACAGTACATAGAATTATGTTGTGGTATGTCATTGTAACTCACAAAAAGTCCATTAATCCTACTATCCTAATAATATTATAAACTAGCTGCGCTCCGCGGTTTCACCCGCCTGAGTTTCGATCCCGTGGGAATATCGGGATAAAAAGTAACCTATATGTTAATCCAGGGTGTCAGCTACTTCTATACAAAATTTTATAGAAATTGGTCTAGCCGTTTGAGCGCGAAGAGGTAACAAACACACACACACTCAGAAACTATCGCCTTTATAATATTAGTGTGATATGAAAGTTTGTGAAGATGTTTGGATGTTTGTTACTCAATCACGCGTAAACCGTTGAACATATTTAGATGAAATTTGGTGTAGACATACCTAGTTTGAGTCCTGGGATAGGACACAGGATAATTTTTATCCCGATATTCCCACGGGATCGAACCTTGCGCGGGTGAATAAAAAGTATCTTAAGTGTTAATCCAATCTGTTTAACGGTTTACGCGTGATTGAGTAACAAACATCCAAACATCTTCAGAAACTTTCACGTTCATAATATTACAGGGTTATTGGTAAAACATTAACACCCTCTTAAGAGGTCATTATACTCATCATTATGAACAACTTTTACTATGGGACCAAACCAGAAATCACGAAATAACAAATCAGCTGTTCCCTACATTTATGGTCGTTTATCTCGTCAAAATGTAGGGAACAGCTGATTTTTTTTCGCGATTTTAGGTTTGGTCCCATAGTAAAAGTTGGTCATAATGGTGAGTACCATGACCTCTTAAGAGGTTGTTAATGTTTTACCAATAACCCTGTATAAGAGGATATAATCATACAAAAGTTTGGCTATTGCCTCAAATTGGCATTGCCTCAAATTTTCAAGGTTGGTTGGCATTAAGACTTAACCGAAACCTGAGAGATTTTTTTAAATCTTTGACGCGCTCTCCTGAAAAGTTAGTAAAATGAGTTACGATGTTTTTACTTGCAGGTGTCGAAATACATAAAATAGGTAATCATTATTTAAATTGAAACAATAAAATATTATTAAAGAACATCCTGCCTGTATTTTAATGGCACCAATTGCAAGGGTCTATCATAATGGTTGGGGAGTCGAGATGGTTTTTGAGCAAGAATAATATACAGGGCGAAAAGTTGATAGCTGAGTAGGTGCGGCATGATGAGTGAAACAACGAAAATATAATTTTCAACACACTTGCTCGTAAAGTGGCTCTTATTGAACCGCTTTTAGGTTCATAATGCAGTGTATTAAAAACGCGTGCTTTTTAGGGTTCCGTAGTTCCTACAAGGAACCCTTATAGTTTCGTAATGTCCGTCTGTCTGTCTGTCTGTCCGAGGTTTTACTAAGAGACCGTTAGTACTAGAAAGCTGTAATTTTGTAGGAGTGCGTATATCAATTACGCCGACAAAGTGGTAAAATAAAATTTTGGAAAATATTTTTTTTAGGGTGAAGTGAGGATGAAAAATTTTTCGTCGTCTACCCCATCGTGTGGGGTATCGTTGAATAGGTCTTCTAAAACCTCGTCCGGCCCTGGTGCAAGCCATGGTCCGGGGCGAGAGGGAGTGGGAGGCAGTCACCTCCTTCTGCGAAGCAGTCATGCTAGCGAAGGAGGTGGCGGGACGGTTCAGGGAGAGAGCCTCCCGTCTCAGCCGCCGCGGGGGTCGCCCCAGGCGTCGGGAGCCGCTTGACGACTCCCGGCCACCGTAGGCGCGGGCCTGCGGGCGGAGAGTAATGGGTAGCTCACCGTCCGATCAGGACCAGGCCCGTGCCGGACGGCGCGTACGTGTTCCACGCGCGCCTCAAAGAGATGTCAGCATCGAGGAGGCCCCTTAGGGCCGAAGCCTGCCGGGTCAGCGGGATTGTCCGAAAGGGTTACCGCTGGCCCGGAACATAAAGGGTTAAGGAAGGAACACGGGTGGGTTTTAGTCAGTAAGAGTCTGACACTCCCTTCCGCTCCACCCAGAGCGGGAGGAGTCATTTGATGATTTCCCATCCGCAAAAAAAAAAAAAAAGTGAGGATGAATAGTTTTTTCGTCGTCTACCCCATCGTGTGGGGTATCGTTGAATAGGTCTTCTAAAATGACTTGGGGGTTGCTAAAATAATTTTTCAATTTAATATTATATTTTTCGATTTAATTCTCCATTTACAAAATATTAAACTTTAAAGTGCAAATTTTTGTACCAGTAGGGCGTCCCCCCCCCTCTAAAACCTAAACTGCTGGCTTGAAAAATCTGGAAAAAATCACGATGATAGTGCATTTCATGAACTTTGAAGGAAAACTACGGTTAAGATAACTTTATTAGTTTAGCGGTAATAGTCGTTGAACTTGGGTGTTGGATAATTTTGTACTAAACACAAAATCCTTAGCATTAATCCTTTAAAGTGACTAAGATGAAGTAGTTGCTTGTTTATAAAAAAGCATCTCCTTCATCTTAGTGGCAAAGACTTGCATTGAAAAACAAAATATTATGAAAAACTTTTTTTTTTTTATATTCAGAATAAAGAACAACAGAATCGTACTACATTGTGATAACGGGCTACTACGGAACCCTACACTGTGCGTAGCCCGACACGCACTTGGCCGGTTTTTCTTTACTTTAATCCACATGTGCTTTATTTCCACAGATAACTATTTACTAGTCGGAGGTGCGCGCTTTTTTAATCTCATCAATTCACTTTTTTTTAAATAGTCTGTATTGTCCTTTGTCCCAAAATTAACTAATAGGTGAATGCGCAGGGACCACGGACAATTTTGAGGTGAATGCGTGGTAGACCGCGAAATTCAAATTTTCTTAGGTTTTTTGCAATTTTCAGGTCAGTGTCAGGTTGTATCTTCAAAATATGATTTGCGACTATAACAGGTACGACTTTAAACAATGATAATCATTCGAATCATTAATACATCTTTCTTATGGAAAAGTTCTTAGGGAAAAAATCTAACTTGAAAGATTCTATTCTAAAGACTATAATTATGTAAATACATATATATTTTAGTCGCGAATGATATTTGATCAAGATACAACCTGATACTGACCTGCAAATTACAAAAAACGTAAGAAAATTTTAGTTATCCACCTTAAATTCTCCGTGGTCCCTTCCGAAACCAAACGGAAAAGACCCTGACTGGCGTTTTATTATTGCGGCGTTTTATTATTGCGGATTCTCACCGAACTAATGTATATTTCTCTATGTCAATAGTACTTTCTAATTCCATACTAACTAAACTACAATTTGACATGCGACAACACTATGATCAGTCTAAACATTATTTTGTGTTTATTACACTGACCTCTATAATACAAGCTAGTAGGTCTTGCTCTCTTGTTGTAGTTGGTGATCGATGGACTGCGCGTACACAGGCGTGCGCGCCGTTGCGGCAGAGGTCAGTGGTTTATTATATTTTTTCTATAGGCTGTTTACAGGTTTTGTCAATGCCATAGAATAGAGTGCCATTTATATTTAAAATAAGAGACAGTGCTTTTATTTACACCTGACTAATACCGCCTCGAGCATTATGATCAACATAGCACACATGTATCATAATGTACTATTATAAAATTATGCTTCATTATTATTATGCCAACAGTATTTATGGCGATAAACATTATGGCAAATCATTTATGCCTAATAATATTATGCGTAGTGATCATTATGCTGATGACAATATATTTTATGCTTATCATTAGTAAACAGCTGCCAAACTAAAATGGAACTGGGCTGGTCACATCTGTCGCATGCCGGAGGAATTTTGGGCTAAAGCAACCACATAATGGTCCGAAACAGCAGCAAACGACAACGCGGCAGGTCCAGAATGAGATGGCGGGACGAGCTCGACTCTTTCCACAAGGATTGGCGTATAACAGCACTGGATAAGGATAAGTGGAAAAAGGGAAGGGGCCTTTGCCCTGCAGTGGGACAGAAATGGCTGATAATAATAATAATTAGTAAACCATTTAAAGGTAGTTCATGCACGTCAGTCACGTACAAATAAAATTATTAAATTTTATAAGATTGTGAATGCAAGTTAAGTTCGTCATAATACATGCAGCCACGTTGGTCTAGCGGTCGCAAGCGATACTGCTGAGCAGGAGACCCTGGGTTCGATTCTCAGGTCGGACAAAGTGTTATTGAGTTTTTCCATCATCAATTTTAGTTCATTAGCAGCCCGAATTCGGGATTTGTGCCCGGTTGAGGGCGGCAGTAGGCTCGCCTCGTCATACCCATGTAATGTGGGTGTATATGGTTAATTTTTATTTTCCTGATTTTTTGGCGGAAGACTGTCAAGAAAATTCTTGATAATATATTTTATGATTTTTACATTTAATATTTCAATCCCTACCTATCTCCCACGTGGGACTAACGCAGAAAAGGCGAAACGTGGGTATAATTTATGTACATCTCTGCCTATCTCTTCGAGAAAATTACAGACGTGATGTTATGTAGTTCAACGGCAGCCGAATTAGGAAAAAATATATTATGAAGGAATGGATTTGTGAATTTCCTTTGAAATTCTTTGTGTTGTGTTTGTACATAGATATCCGAGAGATATATGCCTTCACTATATACTCTTGTTCGAGTTCAAATGTACTGTAATAATGTAATGTATTAATGAATATAATTATAATAATAATAATGTAATGTTCAACTTTTTCCCACCCCTGAAACTCACACAAAAACAAAAGGAATAGATAATGATGATGATGATGCTTTTTTCGCACACACGCAAGAAAGTAGGCGTAACACTTTTGTGCTATCTTATTGTACACATGCTCAAAAAGGGCGGGCACTAGAAAGTATAGATACAGTCACTGAATGCACACATGCAACTCTGCACTGCGTAACACACTATCAATTTCAATCTGAATCATTTTTAAAGATATTGCTTATCCATTGCTTCATAAATGTTAAAAAAATGTGTCTACACAACAACGTAAATAACGCAATGAATGTTGTTGAACTGACAAAACCCATTGCTACTGATTCATCATCATCATCATTTCAGCCGAAAGACGTCCACTGCTGGACACAGGCCTCCCCCAAGAAGGGGGGTTTGCCATAATTGCCACGCTTGGCAGGCGGGTTGGCGATCACAGTATAGTATGGTGGTGGAATGCAAAGAGAACGCTGCTGCCCATTCTCCGGTACGACCCTTAGTCGCCTTTTACGACACCCACGGGAAGTATGGGGTGGTGCTAAGTCCGGCACCACACAGACTACCTACTACGTTTACGTTTACGTGTACGTTTGCTACTGATTATGTGTACGCAATTAAATTTTTGGTCAGTTTGATCGGATGGAGGCGACATGTGCCACGCCTCCATGACATATCCCTCGATATCCGAGTTTTTGTATGTTACGCATTTAGAGTGCAGTTCGGCTCTTCCTTTTAGAATAACTAGTTCGTCTTAGCCAAATTATTTTGTCCCAGAATAAGGTTTGGCCGGTAACATAGTAATGTTTAAAATAATTTTAGTTAGTTTGTCACGAATACCATTCGATCAAATGCGAAAATAAATAAATTAATCAATACGCAGAAAGATGAAATATGGCGTGAATGCGGAATGTAGCGTGGGAATTATCTAAAAACCTTACTTCGGAATATCAATTACTGGATTTTTCCCGCGGTTTCGCCCGCGTGGAAATCGGAAATTACTCCACGGGAACGTACTACCGGGATAAAAACCCAAATGCCAAATGTCATCTAAACCCGTTCGGCCGTTTTTGTATGATTGAGTAACATTATGTTCAAACGTACATACCTACTTGAACTTTTGTAATATTAGTAGGATTATTCGAATATATAAACGTCTCGCAATCATCCAATAATGTAGACGTGGCCTAAGCATTTCCGTGAAAAATCAACTACCCGTAAATGTC
This sequence comes from Mesoligia furuncula, assembly GCA_916614155.1. Lineage (NCBI taxonomy): Eukaryota > Metazoa > Arthropoda > Insecta > Lepidoptera > Noctuidae > Mesoligia > Mesoligia furuncula. The sequence goes on from OU744804.1 coordinate 5,875,070, forward strand.
AGGTAAAAATAAAAAATATTGGAAAATCCAAAAGTGCACGACTCATAATGCTCATTTGATCATACAAAAAAACCATAGATGTAATATTATATTAGTTAGTTTTTTATTAATTATAATTAAACTACTTTGAATAAAAGAGCCATTTTCAATAGGTTTCCTCCTACGGGTGAAACGAATCTATTAAAAAAATTACTCAATTAATTGATTTTTTTGCAAGCTACAATGTTTTCAGGTTTCACACTTGATCGATGGGGTTTTTTTAGAAAAATTTTGATGTTTTTTTTCGTTTCTAAAAATTTTTTAGATCGTAAAGCATTCTCTAATGCTTTGCACTATGAGTCGTGCAATTATGTAGCTAACGATTGAAACTTACTACTTGCATTGGACTTATTGGTACATAAATTGATAGTTAAAAAAAAATTTAGATACTTTCGCCTTAACGCTACGTTTATATTTTCAACAAAACGACTACCATACTAAGTAACACAATGTAAAAACTTACATAGCCTTCATACGTTTCTGAGCCGGTTAAGGTCATCGTCAGAGTGTGCCATCCTGGCACGAAGTTTGGTTGCGAGGCCGAATATGTTTCCACTCCTGTTACCCTGTCACCACCAGTGATATCTAACAGGTTGGCTAGTACAATGACTTGGTCGGAAGAATCCGTTGATGCCGTTGCTTCCATATAAATGTTCACTTCTATCTTTCCACCGATGTTCATAGAAAAAATGAATGATGACACACAACTTAATTCTTGTACAGGTGTAATAAATGAGGCACTGCGTATATTTTGACCAGTCACGTCCAAATCGCTGTACTTGCCAACAACCCAAAATGGCATGAAGACACAAGCCCCTCCCCACTCACTTATCAACCATTCATCGAAATTCTCCTCAAACGTGTACCTCACACAAGAATCACTGACTACGTAAGACACTAACATAAATAATATTAACACTTTGCGAATCATTTCGTTTCGCCACATGCAGCAGTTACTGCTTTAGATATAAAATCTTTTTAATTTATATTCCAAATAATATATTAATCGTACACGTATCTTAATTATTCATAATGGATTTTGATAAGATAAAATCTTTCGGATTGTATAAAATGAAGTCACCCGGGTGCGTTTGTCTTTCTGTGCAGTATTTTTTAAACTATTTGATGGTTTTTAATGCGGGTTCCATTATAAAATTATAAATCAATTCATCTTTATTTGTGTACATAAGTAGTACAAAAAAGGTTTTAAAATATTGATTTTATCTGGTCTGTATCTATGATAGATACTTATAGTCGTTTTTTTTTCATTGTATGCAACTGTCCAAATTCCGGAAAAAGTGGTAATCTGTTGGAGCAAGGTCCGGGGCATACGCCCCTCTCCGACAAGTGTGAAATGTCGAAAGTCTCCGACACCCACCATAGGGTGAGTGTCGCAGACATTCCAGTCGCAGGATTTTTAGAGAAAAAACTGAAACAAAAATATATTTTCTTGTTTCAATCTTTCTAGAGTGGTAAGCGTTTACTGCAGCTAATTAAAAGTCCCGCCATAATGTACGAAAGATGCATTAGAACAAATAAAAATATTCTTGCAAATATTGCATCACTGCAAGCAAAGTTTTGGTACAAAAAGTAGTTAGTAGTACGTTCTCAAAACGGTGAAGGAAAACATCGAGAGGAAACCGGAACGTACGAGCCAAAAAAAAATCTAAGAGACGTGACATCATCAAGCCGAACTGGGCCCGTGTGGTGCATTATGGCCCACTGCCTCTCACCAGGAGTAGGCCTGTGTCCAAGCAGTGGAAACATTAAAGGCTGATTATGATGATAAAAAAAAAGGTAAAGCTGGCGACTGATATCGAATCCTTCTTTTTAATTATTGTGTGAAATGTCGTAATGCAGTCTGTATGCATCTAATTTAGCAATGAGTTCTGTACCTAACGGGAAGTTTAATCTACAATTTTAAGTTATCAATAAAGAAAAAACAATATTAGCTTATTATTGTGACAAACAAACAATACCGCATTAGTTCAATTATTATGTTTTATCGTTCAATTCTGAAAAAAAGATATGAATCATTAATCGATTCCACTAATTGAATACGGTACTTATAGAAAAAAGTAGGTAGATATACGTTTAATAGTGGGGTTTAATAAATAGGTATAGTAATTTATAATTCGAATTTTTTAACAACCATTTTCACTTACTTTGGCAATTTTTTACAAAATATATTCGGGCGATGTTTTTTAGAAGCAGTCATGTTATGTTAACATGTCTTATTAAAAAAAAAACTTTTTATATTATGGTTTTTATGACTTACTAGGTATTATCAATTGCCATAAATTATTTAACAAGTTTATTGCACATTAGATCATTCTTTTCCTTGGAACTGTATATAAAGTAGATACTGCGTGTTATCGATTAGCACTGAAGAAAAGTTTCATTGTCAGTGCCATAAGTACCTAAGTATAGATGTAAAATTGTCGACGACCTAGGAGGGGCTCGAACTACGAAGGTACTGTACAGTGACGAGCATCAATATGTATGTAGGAACACTTACCAAAATTCAAAAGCGATTTTCTTGTGAACTTCCGATTGTCCCTTTATAAGAAGAGATATTTTACAATTATAATTACAAGTACTCGTGGTATGGGTTCGAAAAAACACAATACATTTATTCAATCAATCGTTTAGGAATTTATCGCTTTTGAGTTTCGCCTAAAGTTCGTTTTTTTTTATCCCAGAGAGTAATCTGACATTTAAGTCTTTTGTGTTTGCGTTTTTTTAGTATAGAAGTTTGACATTAGACCTGCAGATTAGTCTCTGGGATTAAAAAAACGAACTATAGTATAGGTTGCTCGTGGCTGGTACATTCTAGTTTATTCGCAAAGTAATCGTTTGTCATGAAGAGACTGTGCGATCGAGGTTTTTGTAGGACAGGGCTTTTAACTAAAAAAACTGTTTACTTTCATCACCCGCGCAACATCTTTCTTTCTTACTTATGCGACCACTACAAGATACTATTTTATTCCACTTAACATGATATTATTTATGTGAATTTTAACCTAGTATAAACATTAATTAACATTGCTTATTATGATCATTGGTATTACACTGCTTAGGTTTTTTAGTCATTTCATTTACACCTTGTATTTATACACTTGCGCAATTCCGTGATGGGATTCAATTTATAATATGTGTATAATTGCTGAAACTGTAGCTATACTTACCAAGTACCCAAAATGGCATGAAGACACAAGCCCCGCCCCCGCCCCGCCCCCTCACTCATTTATCAACCATTCATTGAAATTATCCTCAAACGAGTACCTCGCACAGTTATCACTGACTACGTAAGACAATAATATAAATAATATTATTATATTGCGAATTATTTCGTTTCGCATGAGGCAACAAGTCACTGCTTACTAAACCGTTATCTCCTAACTGTTAGTTTTATAATTTAATCGAACACGTATCTTCATTATTCATAATGTTATGAATACGGAAAAGATAGTATCTCCAACTGGATTAAAATAAAACGAAGTGCACTTGATGGTATAGTCGACCTCGTAATTGCTTTACCACCCAGAGGTCTTTTATGAAGATTGAGTCAGAGATCAGATTGTAAGCGTTCTTAAAATTACGAGAATTGCCCCTCAGATATTATGTCAATCTATATAAAGTCGCATTAGTTACACCATTTATAACTCAAGAGCGGCTGGACCGATTGTTATGATCTTTGACTTGTTGAATTTGTCTCCGTCCTAAATAGTAGATAGCTATTAGATAGATAAGAATTAAAAACAAGGGAAAAAATTACGAAAAAACTAATAAGGAAGATAATAATTTTTTTCATACATTTTGTATGAAACGGTTTTTTTTCAGATATCTAGAGAACGGATTGACTGATTTCGATTCTGAGGCGGTACGAAGTACGCCAGAATAAAGACGGTAATAGATAAAAGGAAAAATTACAACATGTGTATTCTGCCGTGGTCCACCAATGGTTCCCAAACAAAACAATTTAGTCAGAAAATAAATGTCTGTCAAAATAGTATAGAAAGAAGTGTAGTTACAGTAAATAGTATAACCAAGTTTAAAGTTCCACTAAAAGTATGTAAAACACTAAAACACACAGACATACAGTTAGAGAGAAAAGAGAGAAGAATAAGAATAATATTTTATAAAAAGATGGTAAAATTACAAAATAAATGAAATACAGAGAGAAACGTCGGGCCCGTGGCTAAATAATAACAGCCGCACTGGTCGATTGATCAGGTTAATGCTATGCTTGCCGCGGTTGGTCTGTGGATCTGTGGATGCGTGACCATCTGTATATACCGTGACCCCTCCGTGTCTCGGAAAGCACGTTAAACCGTTGGTCCCGGCTGTCATTCGTGGATCTTTGACAGTCGTTACGGGTAATCAGAAGCCCGAAAGTCTGACAACCGGTCTTACCAAGGGGTATCGTATTACCCAGTAACTGGGCTATGGAAGTCAGATAGGCAATCGCTTCATGTAAAATACTGGTATTCAGCTGCATCCGGTTAGACTGAAAGCCGACCCCAGCGTAGTTGGGAAAAGGCTTAGGCAGATGATGAGAAACGTTGGGAAGACTACGTCAAAAGAGCAGCTGGTCCAGAGTGGATTCAGAGGACGAGCGAAAGAGACAGATCTTTCTGCTTCATTTTTCTTTATGAAACTTAAAAAAAATTGTTTTATATATTTTTAATAGGTACTTATGATAAACAAAATGTGTGAAAATATTATATTATTTGTGTTTTTAAGTAGTTTGTCGGTCTGCCAAGATATGCTTATTTTCAAACACAATGAGATAGTTGGAATTGATTACCTATGCGAGAACTAACGTCATTGAGTAAGAAATTCGTGTTAGTTACACTATTTATAACTCAAGAACGGCTGAACTGATTTGGCTGAAAATTGTGGGGTGGGTAGGTAGCTTAGAACCAGGAGACGGACATAGGATACTTTTTTTTACCTTTAGGGATAGAAGTAGGGTAGGAGTAAGGTAGGAGTAGGGTAGGAGTAGGGTGGGAGTAGGATAGGGGTAGGGGTAAGGGGTAGGACACCACGCGAACGACGAAAGAAATAATTTACATGGCAAAACAATGTTTGGCGGGTCAAAGCGAGGTGAGGATAAAGAAATAAAAATATATGCAGATGAATAGATCGTCTATCTTGACAAACTTTTACTAAAATGAAATTTAGTAATACTCACGTAGCCTTCACTAATGTCTGCTTCGGTTGCGGGTGAGGTAATCTTCAGAGTGTGCCATCCACTCAAGAAGTTAGGTTCCCAAGCTTTATTCCAAGCTTCTCCTAAGAATCAGTTATGAAGTATTTCTATCTGGTTGACTACAACCCAGATCAGGTCAAAAGGATCCGTTGCTTCCATATAAATGGTCACTGGTCACCGGAGGCCATAGAAAACATGAATGATGAAACACAACTCAATTCCGGTAGAGGCGTAATACATGAGGCGTTCATTTAAACCAGTCAAGTTCAAATAGCTTTAATTGCCAACAACCCCGTATGGTTCGCAGACAAGCCTCCCCCCACTCATTTGCCAGCCATTCATTGAAATCTTCAAATATCTTCATATATCTCACACACGATTCACTGACTGCGTAATACACATATACTAATTCCATTAAAACTTTGCGAATCATTATTTTCGATTCGCATGTGCCAACAGGGTCACTGCTTAATAAACTTAAAATCTCGTTACTGTAAGTATCATAATTTAATCGAATATGTATTTTAATTATAATAATTAAGTACTGAATAAGGATAAGATGGCATCTCTAAATGGATTATTATTCTGTTTGTGTATTCAAATAAGGTTTTGAAACTACTTGATGGGTATAAAATATGCAATATCAATACAATCAACGTATCCCAACTATGTTGAGGTCGTGTAATCGGAGCCTGCTGAATATCAGTATATTACACGGAACGACTGCACGTCTGACCTCCGCAACCCAGTTACTAGGTAATCACAATATACCCCTTGGTAAGACTGGTAGTCAGACTTTTGGGGATTCTGACTACCCGTACCGACTGTCAAAGGTTTACGAATGAGGGCCGGGACCAAAACGTGATTTCCACGGGGGGTCTCGGTATGTAATGGATGGTCCACCCTTCCAGCCTTCCACGAAGCAACCGCAGCAAGCGACCCCTGCGGCTGTTTTTGTGTTGTGTGCGTGAGTCTATGTCCCGTCCTCGTGTCACAACCCTTCTGTGTGGCCTGCACCTAATGACGAAAAGATTTTATCATGCTTTACAAAGCTGTACTCTGTTGTTATAATAGGTATGTACGAGTATTAGGTAATATGTCATCGTCTACTCAAAACTAGGTGGATGGATTGAGGAGCTGGTTAATTTCTGAAAAACAGCGCGGTGAATTTATGTTTTTATTTAATGAATATTTGTAGCTATCTCAAATTAAGCCGTACAAAACGCATTTTTTACAGATTACGCATAAACACTACATACTAACTCGAAATTACTAATACCAAATTTCAAAAATAATCATCGGCTAGTTTTCGAATTCTATGGTGAGTCAGTGGGTCGTCTTAGGGTGGCTCCTCAATTCATACGTCTGGATTGAGGAGCCACCTTAAACATCCTGTAACTTTTTAAAGGTTTTACTACAAATTCCAGGATAGGGCCTATAAAAGCGCCTAATCTGGGGGCACGGGATTGCCCCCGCCAAGACGAGCCAACCGAAGCGCAAGGGCACTACCTACCTTTTCTCGAAGCACTTCGTCGTATTTTTGAACCCTCTTAACTTGGGTTTGGATTATACCAGATAAACAAAATTTTCGGGATATGATGCCAGTGGTTGACTTATTAAACCTATAAAGTTTCAATTGCATAGCTCTTATACTAAAATACCCCGATTTCGTCACTGATTCACTGACTCACTGACTGATGATCATCAATATTCTTATGGTTCTTCCTGAAGTCCTAGAAAGCTGAAATTTGGTATGTAAGCTAGTACTAGTACACAAACAACAAAAAAATATTAAAACTTGAAACTTTTACCCCCCCAACCCCTTAAACTAGGGGGTGAAAGTTTGTATGAGACTTCCGTAAATTTTGATGCTAGAGGTCTGAAAATTTATATAACCCCAAAAAAAGAAAGAAAAAATGAATAACAGCAAAAATACTCGTATAAATATCATAAGCAACTTACAAAAAGAAATTAAATCCCACCAAAACATTTCATGTTAAATGTTGCCAAGACGAGACCATGTAGCTCGCACTGTTCAAAAGTAATCAGATCTCATGTAGAGCCAAGCTTCTAACTCTACAGGCCCTAACTCTACAAGGCCTAACTTCGTAAGCTCTACACTTTAGTCAAAATATATGGCTTGGCCATTTCGCTACATTCACATGAGCGTAAAGTGAAAAACTCTCATACTGTTAATGGTTCTTGTAGTAACGAAACGGCCAAGCCATATATTTTGACTAAGGTGTAGAGCTTACGAAGTTAGGCCTTGTAGAGTTAGGGCGTGTAGAGTTAGAAGCTTGGCTCTACATGAGATCTGATTACTTTTTGACAGTGCGAGCTACATGGTCTCGTCTTGGCAACATTTAACATGAAATGTTTTGGTGGGATATACAAATACGAGCACAAAATAAAAGGAATTAGATAGTTATTTCCTTTTATTCCGTCGTAATCATCATCATGATAAGTAGGTATGTAAAGAACCTGTTAAACACATTAATTTATGTTTTATAGATTATAATTAATCACTCTCAAATCAAAATGAGTCAAGCAATTTTACTCATAATATCATTTTGAATTGCATGTATGGAAGTTTTGTTTTTGGTGTTAAGTATGAGGATCTTTGTGTTTAAATACCTATCAAATTAACATGGAGAATATCTTAATATACCATTTATCGATTTCGGCAAAAAGGCACAATGACAAATAGGCATTTTAGAATGCACATGAGTTACTTCCCTCTTTCAAATTGATTTATCAATAAACATCATCGAACAGCTACCGGCGGGGTAATGGCGTACCACACTTACAATGGCAATGCCTTTCATCAAAATGAAAGGCAGTTCAACAACTTCGCGTTATTTATGTTATTGAGCAGAAGAACTTTTCAAACATATTATGTCGCAAAGGATGAGCATTTTCCTTCAAAATCTTCCGGATTGTGAAATTAGAGTGTATGAGCTCGTCGTCCGGTAGGCGTCAACCCAACGTAAGAACCTAACCGCGGTGCCGTTGAAAGCCGTATTGATAGCCGTTCTCATAGTAAACTATTTCCTTATTGATAAGCATATTTTGTCCGTAAAGTCAAACATCACACGGTGCCGTCATTTTCGCGACGATAGGCATTCTGTCGTTTATACAACATTATTTTTAGTAGGTATATGCGAAACCCGAAACACGTGTCTAGTATTTTTATGTAAAGAATCTATGTACAAAATTTCAAAACTGTATCATGTAAATCACAAAGTTATAAGCTTGTTAAGTTACCTGTTTGTCCGTACAAAAACATGCTCACCCGTGCCGCTTGCACCGCGCAGTCTTGCGCTCATTAATAATAGTACCTAGGTGCCTAACCGTTCGGCGCGGAGATTGGATAACCTACTTAGTGTCGCTTGGTGTCCAATTTTTAGCCTTTTTAAATATTTTTGGGACAAAATATAACATGGGGTTAAAATGATTGGAATCGATTCAGTTACTTATTCTGAACAAACTATATTCAGGTTTCGCATATACTAAAAATATCGTTGTATAACTTCCACCGCTGTCTTAGAAAACCCAAGCATTTGAGGTATATAACCATTTTTATGTTATTGATAAAAATAATTTGTAATTAATTTCCTAAAGTGGACGTCACTCGTCTTTTAAGTACCGAAACTGTTCATTTTAAACCTTTATCTGAGTATCGTTTAAGACTTATGTTAAAATTAATAAATACTTAGATAAATATCGCCTGATTAGTTTACCTAATCTCGATCAAAGCATTAAACCTGTATCATGTTCATCTTAAGTATAAATCTAATATTATAAAATTATAATTAGGAAAACAACATGGTATCGACTATCGTAGTTTCAGGAGATAACTATAAATGTAGTCCTACTAATAACGTGCATTAATTTTATAGTCGTGCTTTTATCATATGGATAAGTTGTTGTTAATTATTAAGCGGTAAACTGGCTTGACGGGCAATTATGTGTGGGCAGTTTAACAAATTGGAATTAGTAGCTAAGAAATCTAGCTTGGAAGTAGCTCTCGCCACACCGCTTGCTCCGCTCGCTCAGCTCGCGCGCGGTTTGTTACAATTCTAACCTAACCTAAAATGGATTAGGTTAGGTTGGGCGGGATGCCCAGTCTTAGTTACTGCGACCAATTCGGCTCGCCCGTGGTCACAGTTCCAATCGAACATGAGAACTGTCGAAGTATTTGCTTAACTGCCCATTCCAACATTTTACTGGCCATTCATTTATCTACTTGAGTATTTTTTGGTACTGACATTGTAGGAGGAAATTACCGATCAATTTTATTAAATTTTTTACTTTTAATGTTTTACTGTCACACTAATTTAAGAACTGCGAAAAATAAAATTACTGTACGTTGTTTCTTTCAACTGATCATGATAACCTCCCTGTGTAAAAATGATCACCCTTTATTAATTAGCAGAGTCCGCTGAACGCCAGTTTGCATGGACACTTGAGCGTGTTTTACGAGTCCACAGCTTTTTTAATGATCCCGTTTGAGATTCGTAATTAATTCGTTGTTTAATTGTTTGTAGTAAACGTCCATAAAATCACTTGTTTCTTGCGGCACGGACATGTTTTTATCTTTGTTTTCGGAAACACTTGCACTACTCGACGCCACTTTTGTTGTTTTGTTTAGCAGTGCCTCAGGTAGGTAGTAGATAATAGAACTAGTTGTTCACCTAGGCATTATGTATTCGGCGGTCGAAACATCAACTGTGTTTCAGGGACTTTTACATAATGCCTAGGCGTTTACATTTTACCTTAGAAATTATACATAACGGCGACAGTTTGCAAACGGACGGCGCTGCGGCGTGAATTATAATCCATCATTATCATTATCAATCTGCCTTCGACATCCATAACAGACGGATCCATCCAGGTGACAACCCCAGGCGTTAGGATAAAAGATTCAGTTTATGAGCTGTACTCATGCATACATAGATCTTAAACCTATTTACCTATACATTTTATAAATTATAGTTGCTTTTGCGTGTCGGGGAGTCAATGCGGTTACACAGGTAACCGCGTTGACTGTCTAAACTACGCAGCAGATTTCGATGAGGATTTCACCATTATTTAGAGAATTTATTCAGGAAGGTTTAAGTGTTTTATATTAAAATTGCATAATAATAAATAAATCTCGATGTTTTGTCAAGTCGTACAGAAATCGTGCGAACAGGGGCTGGTCGCTAGTAATACAGTAATACTTAGTACAAAGTGATTGTAACTACACGTTTTGTAATTATGGGGTAACAATTTTTGAAGATCAAACGAAAGATTTTTTATTTGTTATAGCCGCCACGACCTATCCAAACTGTTATCCGAACGAAATATCTTAAAAACCCCTTTAAACCATTCAAAAAGTAACCAAATAAATCAGTATATCTAATAGCACTCTAATCCCTCCATCATAATTCCTATTAATGTAACCTATGTCAATATCTGTCGGAACTCTCATTTTTATCACCCTTATCCAAAGTGTTCAAAGTCGCTCCCTATAACATAAGTATATTGATTAATTTTCTATCACAGTTCTTTTATTTCGGGAGAGTAAAATGAAACTTTTGACATTGGTGTCAAAAGTTTATGAGGTTTTTAGTAAACTAAAATTAGAGTATTTTGTCAGATAATATGTGTCGTGTGGAATCGTAGGCGCGGGCTTGCGGACGGCGAGCACTGGGCCACCTCGCCTTCCGGTAAGAACCAGGCCCGGGTCGACGGCGACGGCGCGGTGTTTCCACTCGCGGCTCAAAGAGATGTTAGCACTAACTGACGGGGTCCGCTAAGGCCGATCCCTGCCAGGGTCGCGAGTTGTTCGAAAGAGATACCGTGGCCCCTGGTACAGGCAACTGAAGGAACACGGGTGGGTTTTAGTCAGTAAAAGTCACTTCCGCTCCGCCCAGAGCAAAGCTTCTCCGCCCGGAGAAGTTATTTGATAATTTCCCGCCCAAAAAAAAGGGTGAAAATCTAAAATCTATTTGAAGGTCAACACTGAAAATATGCCTAAAACCAGATCTTGTGTTTATTTCGCAAAAGTATATAATTCATCAAGCTTGGATGCAGTATGCAGATGCTGCCCTCCCGCCCATAAATCTATAGGTTCATTTTTTGTGTACTTATTATAGATTTCTGCAAACAAAACAGCTTGATACCGGCAGGCGCTGAGCGGACGATGAACAATTTGTCCGTGACGATAAAACATATGAATATCTAAGCAATAAGGCACACGAAGGACAAATAGACTGCTGGGATTTCCAAACGTTGCCAAATTAAACATAAGTAAGGTTTGCAAAAACGTGTAATAGCAGCTTAAATTTCTTTTTAACTAATCGAACCATCTGTTGATTCACACCTGGTAATACGAACAGCGTTCTATGACATCTGACGAAATGGCCACACAAAAATCTAATCACTCAGCAAATCTTTATATTATAAATTAATTGTAGTTTCTCTGTGTTAAAGATTCAACTACTCAACTTCCTCCTGATTGCCAATGATGAATTAATGAAACATGGAGTAAAATTAACATTATATGTGTTTGTCTGGGTGTTCTGTGAGGAATGCGAGGGTGAGCAGGTACTGTCATGTTAGTTTTTATTAAATAATACGAAATCAGAAGTGTGCCCGATGAGATTTTCCAGTAGCAACGTATCAAGAATCAACAATTTTCTCTATTTTTATTGCTGAACGGGCTCTTGACTTCGATCATATTTAAAGTTTCTAACATCCATGCAAAACAAAGTTTTAACCTTCTTAGGGGATGAATTTTCCAAATCCTTTGTTAATGCTACGTTTTCCTCTACATAATTTCATGCTTCTAAATAATTAGGTAATTTACATATAAATAATATAAACTATTTTATTTTTCTAGTTTTACTTATTGTAGGTACACACGCGATGTGCGTGTGTACAGTTAGTTTTCTGAGTAGCAGGAAAAAAATATCTAATAATTGTCTAAAATTGTTATGGAATTCTGAGTCTTCTACTTTTCTCGTATCGACATAAACTGCATACTGCTACTATGGTGGTAAAATTATAGCCATTCAGTAAGTCAGTAGAGAGGCTGGCTGCACCAGAGTGCGCAAAACGGTATGCTAATGTCATTAAGTCTATTCTTCATTATTTATTACTATTTTTATGAGACAGCTTAAATTGTTTAAAAATTACCGATTGTTTTGAACTTCTAGGTATAACCTACTTTTTTATACAGCTTTAATCTGACGAAGATGGTTAAAGATGATTTTGACCTAAGTTTATGCTTTTTTTAAATATTTGTTATATGATAGTAAATAATAATACAAGAAAAAAAAACTTACATAGCACAAAGACGTCCCCTGGCTGCTCAAGTTCACTACCAATGTATGCCATCCGTTTGCGTAATTTGGGGCAAGGGGTGAGATACCAGCGGTTCCAAGAGTGGTGTCAGCACCATTTGCCACATACTCGTTCGCCAATATGGTTACTTGGTCATTTTGGTAGTTTGCCTCCATATAAACAAGCACTTCAAGTTTGCCTCCAGCAGTCATTGGAAACAAGAACGATGATACACAACTTAAAGCTTCTAAAGGCCTAATAAATGTACTACTGCGTTCATTATGACCGGTCACACCAATGCTATCGTAAGTCCCGACTTCCCAGAAGTCGTAGCTGGTACAGATCCCCAGATCAGTAAACTGGTCATAGAAGTCATCTTCAAATGTATAGGTTACACAAGATTCACTGAACGCACGTGACACTAAAAGTGTCAATAAAAAAAGTTCTCGTGACATATCGTTTGTCAACACCTGTTTCAAACATGTATGTTTGCCAATAGTGGCAAAATTTACTATGATTATTAAGCTTGCGTTTTAATCAACTATCATAATTATTCACATATTAATCGAGGATAAGATAACGTTCTATGTAAACGAGATAAATCAATTGATAATGTTTTTGGTAGGTGATATTAAAAACTTAGTCTCACTCTTGTCTTTCTTAGTGAAACATGTGTTATGCGGCGGATTTAGCTGCCATTAAACTAAATACCTATTATTATTATTTGTAATGTTATTTTTTAAAACGTAGCTTTAATTTCACATACAAAATAATAGAGATACAGAGAGAGGTCATAGTTTTAATAGGTATATGCGTATCTTTATATTTAAAATATTTATTCCTCAATGTTCTTGATTGCACCTACCACTGTTTGTCTCTGCATCACCCAAAGGTTGACTGGTAGAAAATGCCTATGGCATTAAGTCCACCTCTGTACATTTATGTGCTTGAAGTATTAAATAAATAAATAAATAAAATAATTGCTGGGTGATGATGAACATTTCACCACGCTGAAATACTATTAATCTAGATAGAAACACCCCTAAACCCTCAAACATCAGTGAACATGAAACACTTGAAGTAAAGTGACAAAGATATAAAAAGTGCGTTTTTTTTCCAGTCATAAGCGAGACTAGGTTTCAGCACCACTTTCTTTGTGATATGTAAGTCGATAAGGTACTTATTTCGGATATTCTTACTCAGTTTAGTTCGTGGTTTAGTTATTTCCTGTCGTATAAGATAAAATAACCACTTCTTGGAAATTAAATTAATCATTTTGCGTTTGTCACCACTGAAAAACCAAGGCGGGCCTCACAAGATACATTAATAGGCAGTCAGATAGTAGTAGGTATGAATAATGTCAATAATTGTTAAGGGCTATTCAAACATCGACTTTCTTCTCTCCGTGGGGCCAATGCTCGGGCTTCCACAAAAGGAACTATTGGGGCTATAGTTAGCGCACCACTTCTCTAAACTGCACTTGAGATCTGAGCCGTCCATGAACTTGTAGCGACATGTACTCGTACAACGCCACATGCGAACTACATACACAACACATTGACGTCACGCAATAATTCTGCATCGCGCATGCATAGTTTACAGCACAACTAGCATATACCTATATAACGCCCCAACATCTATCATCAGGCAGTAGCCCACCAGACACAACACCCGTCTAGTCTGGTTGTATGTAGGATGAGTGAACTTTCCACAACGTTCTATGAACCCTCTGTGGAGATTGCCTTTGCTTGTTTTGACTTGGGTTCGAAGTTTGTTTAGATATTTCCAAGTCGGTTTTAAAGTGGTATCGCGTGCCCAGGTGTAAGGCTCTCAGATAGTTTGATAATATTGTCAGGTCGTTTAATGTTATTGGCTAGACTAGCAGGAACAACGCACTCAAGAAAGCTTCCACGGCTTTTTAATCTCTAGGGCACCGTGACGTAGTTGCGTACCTAATGCGCGCTTGCTTAAAATAAACCTATTCTTCACTCGAGACTTGAAGACTTATAGCTATCTGGAAACAGACTCCGGCAAAGAGTTTTATTTCTTAGCGGTAATGAATATATCTAGTGCTGGTTCAAGATACCTTCTACTTACGTTTTGTTTAGTTAGTTGAGATTGTCCTACTGCTGAACAGGCATTTTATTTGCACACTGTTTTCTTGAACAATATACAATCCATTTAATTTACTTTTACCGATTGGATATACTTTTGCCGAAAGCAGTGCTTTCTTTCCATCTTTATCATCTAGTTGATCTAGGCAAGTGTTTTTATTTATAGTAGTTTATTTCCACAAAACATCACAGCTGCACGGGAGTGCATACTTCGAAGATACAAACATCGGACGCTTCGACGCGAGACACCATGGCTTGTCGAATTTGCGAATGAATCATTAATCATACAATTACTTACAAGTAAGATAGAATATAATGAACATGTAACATGACCAAGATTCAGAAGCACATCAAGAAGCGTAGAGAGAATATTACAATAAGTAGGAATGTCAAGGAGTGCAGAACTATTTGTACTTCTGCTAAGTGACTCACACTAGGCAATATAAAATAAAGTGTAGGTTACAAGTTACAAGACGCATGTTATTCCATTGCGGTAAAAAGTAACAGTAAAGTTAGTTCAGAGAGGTCGCCGACTTCACCTCTGACTATTATCAAGGAGCAAAGTATGAAGGTCGAACCGAACTTTGCAATGCAAAATGAATTCAAATGGCAAAAAGCGGAAATCGGCTATATAAGGCTTTATTTATCATTCCTTTATTATATATTGTAGACTAGACACTCGCTCCTGTTTCGCACAGGAGAAACCAGCGTTAAGTCTAAGCATCGAGATTTCTGTGCTAAATATAAGTTAAATATTAATCCATACTAATATTATAAATGCGAGTGTGTCTGTCTGTTACCTCTTCACGCTTAAACTGGTGAACAGATTTAGATGAAATTTGGTGTAGAGGTAGTTTGAGTCCCGGGAACTTATGCGGGTGAAATCGCGGGGCGCTGCAAGTTATTTATAATGGAAGACATTCCGAAGGTAATGGATGTGAAAACCGCATCAATAGCGAGTCGGACTCGCGCACCGAGGTTTCCGTACCATCATATGTTTTTAAATTTTCATCGGCGAGGCCTATATTCATCAGATAATTTAATTTTAAAACTGTGCACTGCGGCGTAGAATATTGCAGTTTTATGTCAGCGCCATCTCTTAACCGATAGTGGAACGAATGTAACTTTTGTTGATGATTTCTGTAAGAGTGTGCTATTTAGAGACTTTTATTTTTCCTGTAATCTTTACATAAACTTTTATCACATAGAATTATTTCAGATTTTTCTCTTTGCGAACTTCGGAGAACGGAAGAAAGGGGGGAACGGTATTTTTTTTAACATTTTTCATCAAAAGTCGAAAACTATGCGGCCTATAAAAAAAAATGTTTGAGAATATGCTAACTGCGCTCTTTATGTGATACATGCCCTAGTAGCCCCACTTCGAATTTTTCAGACCCCCTTTCAGTCCCTGTTGCAAAAAATGTACATATATTTTTATTTCTTTCTTATTTGCAAAATAGTTGGGCAAACGTCATCTAAAACAATTCCAAATTTCAAGTTGATAGCATTAGTAGTTCTTGAGATATCCAGCTGTGACAGTCAGACAGACAGACAGACAGACTCAGTCTCAGCATAAGGGTTCCGTTTTTACCATTTTTATACGGAATCCTAAAACTGCCTTAGTGCGTAGGTAACAAACAAACAATATCATTATTTAGGCTGTAATTTTTTGATTCTGTTATTGTTTGCATATGACTAGATTAACCAATATTACGAGTATATCTATCATTCGAGGCGAGTGAGTCTGCTCGGACATCTTTGTGATTTCTCACTTCTCATCCATCATCCTCTCAATCTCACAAATGCGATATGTTCGCATTCTAAATATTTGTACTTTATCTGAATGACCGATACAAGGAAAGAGGCTAATTTTGAGTTACAGGGATAGTGCTTAGATTTAATGTTGTCGCGGCCAGACCAACAGAGTTGCCTACCAGTTTTCTCAGCCCCTAATGAAACTTATGTGGTAAAGTTTCATTAGGGGGTGACAAAACTGGTAGGCGGTGGTGAAAATTGGTAGGTACCTACTTCTTTAAACTTATCTTTTAATTTAGGATCCGGTGACTTTTTATTAATGAAAGTCGTTTCATGGTTATCCTAAGATTGTGAAAATGCTAATGATCTGATAACAGCTCGCGCTGCAGTAGCTATCGCTTTTAATAAGTTTTATTTGTATCCATTTAGTCGTATTGATATTTACGGATTTTGTTACACAACTAACCCTATACCTTTTTTAAATAAATGAATAATTGACGTGTGAATTAGCGTGTAATCAGACAGTATTTGAGATGAAGAACAATGAATCTATCAGAACTTCAGAAGGCACTGGGTTTATTCGTACAAGTAAGTACATTAGGTCTACTTTTAACCATGTAGAGACATTAAGGTTTTCATAACTTATTTCCGGTATAAAAATAATTCTAGGGACCTTCGGACAGTCAATTTAGTCCTTAATGGAAAGTTATCCAAGGTTCCACTTTTTCAGGGCTAAATGAAAAATGATTTATTTTCTGTAAGTTGGTTTGTAGAAACACTTTTACACGTTAATCATATTTTTTAGGCTAAAGCTTTTTTAAGTAGGTACAAACATAATAAAGTTTTATATCTTATATAGATTTCAAAGTATCGAAATAATGTCAGTTATCTTGGCTCTAGATTGTATTCAAACTTCGTAATTATTTATATCGCGACAAAGTCTAAACATGATTGGTATTCCTTGTAACATGTACCTAACATTCTGTGTTCAATATAAAAATTGTGTTTATTAGGCAATCAATGCCGAATCTATATTATCTTATATGCAATAAACATGTTAATTCGTTACTTTAGGCAATAGCGCATCATCAGTCCTCAAAACTGGGTTAGTAAAAAAAATATTTGGCCAATGTTTATGTCCTATGTGTAGTTTCGCTGAAATGTTATAAATTTGTATTATTTAATATAAGGCTGTACAAAAAAAAACCGCCTGTAAATACTAGTGTTGAAAAGGCTGCATAATTATGATGAAGTAGGCCAATGCACGCTTAGTCTTATTGCTGAGCATATTATTATGTAAGTCTCCATAGGTGGCCATATTATCTTTCACAGCACAGCCGCCTAAAGAATGTGTTTCTAACCAGCTGGGCCCCGCGAGCTAGGCTCATAAAACAAGCGAATATCTACTACTATTTACTATTATCATAATTTTGTATCAAAACTTGGTAAACCGTGAAGAACTTTGAGGTAGGTACATTGGTAATACATAAAACTGATACGCTTTTTCTGTTCATATTCATTCTAATTACAAAGTTTTGTCTTTCCAGACAAAACTTTCATGCTGAACTTCTCCTGTTCTATCAAAAAATCCTTGAATTTAATACATGTCATGTCATGGGACTTTTTGAGAGGTACATTAGGAGTAGATACGATCAATTTTTTTAAATGTATTACGAGCACAATACAGCCGAGGGGCCCCGCTGGATAGATGAGGCGATTTATCGTGATTTCTATCAAAACGATCGAGGTACATTGGACCTTGTTGATAAATTTATGAGGTACATTGAACAAACAAAGCATTGCCACTAGTTTTTTGAGCCTAGCTCACGGGGCCCCGCTGGATAGCAATACATGTCTTAAGATGCGACGCTTTTTTTTCTATGAGCCCATACCCATAGCTCGATTTCCAAGAAGCAGACATGTCCAGCCCTATCTAAGCCATTTAAGCAGAGCAGCCTTTTTACCCGACTGCGCGACGCAAAGGAGTGGTAATGTGTGTATCAGCCTATGTACGTATGTATGTTTATATACAGACCAAACGCCTGGGCCGATTTTTATGATTCACACGTCAATCGATTCCTCTTAGTCCGGCGAGTGTCACTAAAGACATGACGTTAGTGAAAATTTAATATGGCGACTACTGGACGCCATATTGTGAAAATGGAAAAAATGAAAGTCAACAAACTATGTCACGTGGGGTATCGTTGTTGAATAGGTATTTAATAAATCATTATTAGTTTTCTCTTAACATTTTTCGATTCCCTTGACCGTTTAGGATCTATATCGATTTAAAGTTGCGTAACAACCATTCTCAGTTTAAGTTTTTAGACAGTAGAAAATTACGATAAAAAGACGAAAACTTCGTATGACTGTGCGTGTGAATGTGGATGGACATACCTATACTAAAAAAGTATCTAGTAGGTATATTGGACTACCTAAAGTATGTTATGTCTGACACGGTCGCCCATCTTCAACTTCAAACGATTTAGTACTCAACTTCAGTCGAAAAACTATATACTTACTCGTACAGGGCGTCCAACGGCAATGCTACATGGAGGGAAAGTAGGTACCTTGAATATCGTAGTCTATGGAACATTTTACTGAAAGAAGACATTATTTTAATTTAAAAAACAATTTAAACTGCATTCATAGATTTTCAAATAACTAGGTAGGGGAGAGGGGGGCATAATGGGGACGCTAAGGAAAATACACAGTAAAATAATCAACGCAATGTATTTATTAATTAAAACTAATCACAACACTTTGGATATTTATTAAACTATCATTTGGCATAAAATTTGGTGATGTAAATAATCATATGACTTTATAATTTTAATTTTTTGAAACTATAATGAAAACCCCATCGTGCCCCAGGGTAGGGGCAGTATGGGGTACGTATTTATTTTGCGTCACAGTACAAGCAGATGTGGATTTCTTCTGTATTGTCGTCGTCTACACCAGCACAAGCTGTATGAGCCCACCGTCCACATAGTTGGCAAGACACCCAACCTTCCGAAGACTTTAAATAAGTGTGGTTCACGTCAAGGCAGTACAGGCACATGGTATCCTCCTCGGTATTCTCTACACCAGAGGGAGTTTTTTGGGTCTTCTGTTTCTTAGAGTTCTTCTTTAACTTGGGGTCATTTGGATTAGAACACTTCTTCGTTCTCTTAAGTTGTTCTCGTTCTTCTAACTCAATTTTGTAGGGGGTTGAAGTGAGCTACGGGGTACCCCATCGTACCCCGTAGCCATGTCCCCGTTATGCCCCAATTCTCACATTATTTAAAATAACAAACCAAATAAAATGAGTAACGGTTAGAGTATTTTTGTTCAAAACATATCAATAAGTAATTTATCTGCAAAAACAAAATAAATACATGATAGTAGCGACATAAACACTTACCTTTTTATATGCGTATTCGTAGCCACTCAAAATTACATAAAATTACGTTGAAAATCGTTTTTTGTTTTAAAAATCAAACGCGCGCAGTCTTGTCGCCGATCACTGTCAGACTAAAGAGAGATACAAAATGGCTACCTGTTAGCGAAAACAAAACACATCTAGAGCGTATAGTTTTTTGTAAGTGTGGGTGGCCCCGTCGTGCCTCGCGTCCCCGTCATGCCCCCCTCTCCCCTACATGGTTGAACCGGGAATCGCACCCGCTACACAAGAAAAAAAATACCCTGTAGCTTTATCATACCGATCGAAAGGCTTCATCATAAGGATTATTTTTTGCTAAATAACATAGTGTCAGAAATAATAGGAAGACCATGAATTTTAACATTTGATGTGAAGGTTTGTTTAGAAAAATGAAAAGCTGACATTGCCGTAAGGACATACAACTGACATTATCATAAGTACCTATTACTAATAAATGTACCCACTTGAGAAGTACCTACGCATCATTTCCCTATTATAATTTAAGTGCATGATAAAATTATAAAGAGATACGTAATTAGTAGGTACAGTGCCGACCAAAAGTCCATACGCAAGGTCGCACAGTAATCGCTTAAAGGTTAGTTTGACTTATAACCTTTTTCTAATGAGTAATTAGACACACACATACTCGCTTAGTAGGTACTCGAATAATCACGCTATTGATAGTTCCGTGTCATGTGCGTCTGGTTCACATAGTTCGTAAAACTTTATGATTATACCCACACAAATCTAAATAAATAAATTATAAGGTAGACAGATGCACCATCCACCGCGACTAAATAGAATGTTGTGATTCTTTGTTGGTTGATAATAATTTGATATATTGAGGGTTAGTGAAGTGTGTTTAATCTATTAACGGTGTTGTGCATTGTAAAATGCAAACTTTAAATATTGAGATGAAAGCGGATATTATCGAGCTGCGTAAAAGTGGGCTTAATATTATATCACAAATATTTGATGAAACCGGACTGACTGTGAGTATTATGATTTAATTATTTTATCGAACATTTATGTAATTAAAGATCCTTGATCCATTTATGTAATTAAAGATTCTTGATCTTCTGATCCTTGTAGTTATTTTATTACTTAAACGTTTTATATTTACCATAGGGTCTAAATAAAAAAATAATATTTCCAAAAGTTTATTTATTTACTTTTTGAATGATGAATATAACATTACCTATGTATAAATTATAATATAATTATTTTGTATTAAATCAATTTTCAAAATAATTTTGTTTCAAAATAGTAGGTAAGTAATAATATTTTATAATTTTGCTAGTAGCCTTACAGAATTCCTTTTTTGTTTTAGATAAATTACCTACTGTGAGTCGAAGGGTCAAACTATATACCTAAAGAAGAAGGTTTTAACAGCAGTTACCAGTTGAAGTTGCATTGCAAGGAAATATGCAGATATAATTATGTTTAAATATTATAGGATCCATACGCCAGCGTTTACTTGATAGTATTGATAATAATGGGGGTTAAGTTATAAATTACAAATAGATTTTTAGTAATATTAAAATAATATTGTGTCATATCCGTAATAAGGATTATTTTGAGGTTTAGTTTCAATCTTCTTTTCATAATGAAAATGAATACTTAAGCTATAACCGCAATTATAGCACAATATTATTTAAAGTCTAATGGTTGTAGTTCACTGATTGTTCTTTATGAGAAAAAAAAAACTGTTTTAACTAGAAGTTTATTTATAAAATTATAACGAATAAAAATCACTTATGTATAAAACATTTTATTTTTAACCCCATATAACATAAACATAACAAAATAATAACAATAATAAAATACCTAATTATTATTCTCGTATAATTTACTGAATAATAAAAAACTGGCCAAGTGCGAGTCGGATTCGCACACGAAGGGTTCCGTACCACAAGGCAAAAACGCCGAAAAAAACATGTTTTTTGTATGGGAGCCCCCCTTAAATATTTATTTTATTTTAATTTTATTATTTATTATTAAAGTTAAAATACAACTGAGTATTTTGTGAATATTTCAAGGGCCTACCTATTACCATTTTTGATATCGAGCAAAAAAGGGCAAAAAAATCGCGTTTGTTGTATGGGAGCCCCCCTTAAATATTTATATTATTTTGTTTTTAGTATTTGTTGTTATAGCGGCAACAGAAATACATCATCTGTGAAAATTTCAACTGTCTAGCTATCGCGGTTCTTGAGATACAGCCTGGTGACAGACAGACGGACAGACGGACAGACGGACAGACGGACAGACGGACAGACGGACAGACGGACAGACAGCGAAGTCTTAGTAATAGGGTCCCGTTTTTACCCTTTGGGTACGGAACCCTAAAAAACGAGAAAGATAATTGTTGAAAAGTAAATCATATAGTCTAATTCGAGGATGGAACCCAGACCTTTGCGTTTGCTAATCCAATACGTTACGCCACTAGCTATGTCTACTTGCTGTGACAAAGTGAAATTTAGCAATCGTATGAACCCACCAAGGTCATGCGTAATTACGTAGTACGTGTAAAAGCGAGACGGTACGTTTTTTGTATCGTTCGACGCTAGCCAGTATTCGAAAACTGCGTGCGAACGTGTGTGCGTTCTGTGTTGATCACTCACACACAGATGTAGGTGCGGGCTGGCAGCTGTGCTAAAGCATTTTGACTTCTAATATGCTTATGCAAAATTGATGCGTTACTGTACCTGGTTCGTCGTCGTCGTTTCAGCCGATAGACGTCCACTGCTGGACATAGGTCTCCCCCAATTTTGGGGGGGGGTTTGCCATAATCGCCACGCTTGGCAGGCGGGTTGGCGATCGCAGTATGGTATGATGGTGGAATAAATAGAGAACGCTGCTGCCCATTCTCCGGTAAGACCCTTAGTCGCCTTTTACGACACCCACGGGAAGTAAGGGGTGGTGCAATTCTTTAAGTCCGGCACCACACAGAAAACCGGTCCGGTACCTGGTTGTATGTAACAAATCGAGCCGTATCCTGAGCCGAAAGACTCCGAAATTATTTTATCCATCGCAATGCGGCTGGCTGATTATAAAGAAGTAATAAAAATGTGTTCCATTTTCAAACTTTTATTCTTTTGTTTCTGTGATTTTCATTGTAGGATTTTTGCATTGTATTGTGAATTTTTTACATAACCATGGCGTATTATAAAAACATTTTTACAAAAAAAAAAACAACCGACTTCCAAAAAAAACACTACAAATTGAATAATAACTTTAATTTCGGAAGTCAATAAACGAAAACGCGGAACCAAAGACACCGACTTCCGAAATTAAAGTTATTATTCAATTTGTAGTGTTTTTTTTTGGAAGTCGGTTGTTTTTTTTTTTAATGTTTTTTTTAATACGGAACACGGATTACCTACAGGATGTGTGATAGCCGAATTCACACTTGACCGCATTTTTATTTTTACTTTAGCTTCGTATAAAATTACAAGTTTCTAGGCCAACTATAAAAAAATTTAATACCTACGGAACCCTCTGTGCGCGAGCCAAACACACACGTGACCGCTTTTAAAAAAAATCTTTTAGTTTCATGGTAATGTCTAGTTCTGCTTGAAAAAAAAATCATACGGGACCCTCTGTATGCGAGCCAAACTCACACTTGACCTCTTGTTAATTTTTCCTTTAATTTCATGCTAGTCTAGCTTCGTGCCAAATTCCAAATTTCTAGGCCGGTTATGAGTTTCTAGGCCGTCTAGAATAAAAATTTAATACGGAACCCTCTATGCGCGAGCCAGACTCACACTTGACCATTTTTTAAATTTTCCCTTTAGTTCATGCTAATGTCTAGCTGCGTACCAAATTTCAAGTTACTAGGCGGGCTAAAATAAAAATTTAATACGGAACCCTCTATGCGCGAGCCAGACTCACACTTGACCATTTTTTAAATTTTCCCTTTAGTTTCATGCTAATGTCTAGCTTCGTGCCAAATTTTAAGTTTCTAGGATGGCTAGAAGTTTCTAGGCCGGCTAGAATAAAAATTTAATACGGAACCCTCTATGCGCGAGCCAGAGTCACACTTAACCATTTTTTTTATTTTTCCTTTAGTTTCATGTTAATGTCTAGCTTCGTGCCAAATTTCAAGTTTCTAGGCCTACTAGAAGTCCCTAAACATTTTGATTAACTCTTTGAGTCAGTCAGTCAGTCAGTCAGTCAGTCAGTGCCACTTTAGCTATTTTTAAATAAAAGTCCATAACTTCGAATCTATTAAAGCTACAGTTATGAAATTTGGTATTCGAACTAACAGCAGTCATGGTATTAGGTATGTGAAGTTTGATTCGATTTCGTGTGACAAATAGTTAGATACAGGGTGGTCAAAAGTAGCTCGAAGCGGTTCGGGTAAATAGTGCACGGCGTACGTGCGGCCTCTTGCTGGAACTTGGCCTGCGCACTGCCGTGCGCTTGGATTAATTGATTGTCAACGCGAATGCCATCTCTTGGTAGCGCGCGAGGGCTTGGGTAAGCAATGGCCGGGGGTTGGTTTCAGCAGATGGCGTTCGTGTCAAAAATTAGTATTCACGTCATCAGGACTCGTGTCAAAAATGCGAGTCGTATTAAATGTTGCCACCACGGCACGCAGAATGCGGCAAGCGGCACGCGACACGCGGCATGAGACACGCGGCACGCGGCACGCGGCGCCCTCTCATCGAAGTTCAGCTCGTAATGAAGCGGACCCAACAGTTCGGCTCCGGGAATAAATGAACGACTTACTTAACTGCTAACAATTTGAAATAATGTTTCCGTCCTCGTCTACACTTGAAGAATATTAAAAAGTATCCGAGAGCATGTCTGTAGGACGAGCGACACTCCTCGACATCAGCGTAATGTTGCCACATTGCACGTTCTAATTAAAATAACGCCGTGATTTATTACAGACTATTTATTTTCCTTAATATTATTAATTAATTAAAGTATACTAGATGTCCAGGTGAGATCGATGACCGACAATCAGTCGTCAGTCGTTGAGATGAAGTTGTAGAGTTTATAAACTACTAAACGTGAACCAAAACATAGTGAGGAAAAACATTTTTACAAAAAAAACACTACAAATTGAAAAATAACTTTAATTTCGGAAGTCGGTGTCTTTGGTTCCGCGTTTTCGTTTATTGACACCGACTTCCGAAATTAAAGTTATTTTTCAATTTGTAGTGTTTTTTTTGGAAGTCGGTTGTTTTTTTTTTGTAAAAATGTTTTTATTTTTCACTTTTTAGTGGGTCAGTTTGTAATTTATCTAAGTTACAAAAGCCTAATGCCAACTGTTCATCACCTTTTACAAAATATTGCTTTTCCCGATGCTGGGACGTTAATTGTTGAGGAGTTCTCCCGGTAAGAACCAGGAGATCCTCAACAATCACTCGCAATACGCATTGTGACGAGCATAAATTGCTTAGCAACCATATTAAAGTAATCGAATCGCAACCCGTGAAATATTTGTCAGTGAGTAGTTCCGATGGCCATCTGTGATCTTCATCATCAGCTCCACTTTACCAAGTGATGATTTCCGAGAGCAAATGCTCAAGTTACTTTAAGAAATATCCAAATCGCTGTAGCTTTGCCTATAAAATTTGAGGGTTTCCCTCGATTTCCATGGAATCCTCTCATCAGATTCTAACTTGATGATAATGGGACCACCTCGAGAGTATACCCTTTCAAATAAAAAAAGAACTTTTGGAATCGGTCCAGCCGTCTTAGTAATCGGTGAACATACACAAGGTAGCTACTGTAAACTGTTGAGGAGTTCCCTTAACTGTCCTTCGTCTTCATCATCAGACCCCTAATGACAGTCGCAACCCATCTAGGTGTAAAATTCATATCAATACAAATTAATCAAGCCCAAACACAAGGTAACTGCTGTAAATCGTTGAGGAGTCCCCTCGACTGTCTTTCGGCTCCATCATCAGATCGACTCCAGGCCTTCATTAAATTGTAGTGCTTTAAAATACTTAATGAAAAAGTTAACAAACGCACTAGCCGCTCCTACGATTTTCGAATGTTCCCCTCGATTTCACTGGGATGCCATCATCAGATCCTGGTTTCCTTATCATGGGACCACCCTTGGCATATATCCTTTCCAACAAAAAAAGAATAATCAAAATCGGTTCATAAACGACGAAGTTATCCGCGAACACACATAAAAAAAAAAAAAAAAAAAAAAAACATATATACGGTCGAATTGAGAAACCTCCTCCTTTTTTGAAGTCGGTTAAAAATAATTTTGATTTAATGGAAGCATACTTTTTGAACCACAAAAACATAACATTAACCTTACAATGGCACCGCGAAAAATATCCTGATAGAAAAACACCATCTCGATTTATTATGAAACTGTTGGTGAATAATCTGCTAAATTTGGGACGTTTCGATCATCGCTTACCACAACCGCGGCACCAAACACTGACGATGAACTCGACATTTTGATATACTTTGAGGCAAATCCTAAAAGTTCAGTGAGGGAAGGTGTAGAAGTAATCGGAATTTCGAAAAGCAAAATACACCGTGAACTGAAAAAATAGAAATTCAAAAATTATGTTGAAGGGCGATTAGTACAAAAATTACTACCGGGTGATGCTGAAAGACGACTTATTTTCTGCCATGAAATGGAGAGGCTCATCCTAGATGATCAGTATTTTCTAAATAATATTATCTGGTCAGACGAGACAAACTTCAGCAATAATGGTATGACACAATAATCGACACAATAATCGTTTTTCGTTCAACTGTAGGTGTGGGTGGGATTGTAAAAAACCGGGTCCTCTTAGTACATTTTTACGAAGGGTATTTGAATACGGAAAGGTATTTAGAAATACTTGAGATTTTAAGAAATGAGATAAATAATTCTTCTGGTTACAGAACGACAAAACCTTACTATTCAGCAAGATGGGGCTCCGGCTCATAACAGTCACAGAACAAGGGACTATCTCAATGAACACTTTCGTCCCTGGATCGGGACAAATGGTCAAATGATCCCTAGATCTAAGCCCGTTAGATTTGTTTTTATAGGGTTATGTAAAAAATTAGTTTTCAAGAACCAGTATGAAAATGTCCACGAGCTACAAACAGAACTTAGACGTATTATTCTAAATATCCACCACAATAAGATCAAAAAATCGACAGGGAGTGAAATAATCAAAAGAGTGCGACTTTGTATTCAACAGTATGGGACTCATTTTGAGCATTTGATAAATTGATTAATTTTGTATTAAAAATGTTAAAATTCATGGTCTTCCTTTTATTTCTGACACTATGTTATTAGCAAAAAATAATCCTTATGATGAAGCCTTTCGATCATACCATTTTTTATTATATTTACAAACTAGCTGTGCCCGCGACTTCGTCCGCGTGGAATAGTGACTTTTCGGGCAGCATATTTTGAATTACATATACCGTCTACAGACCGGGCATTTGCTGTCCGAACCCTCTGAGAACTCAGGCGAATTTCAGTGAAAGTCTCAGACTCTAGTGCTTGAGCTTCACGATCGGCAGTGAGACGTATTTCTCGTTCTTCCTGTGTTTCCTGAGACCGAACATTTGCTGTCCGAACCCTCTGAGAACTCAGACGAATTTCCCTATCAGTGAAAGTCTCAGACTCACGCGATAGTGTATGAGCTTCACGATCGGCAGTGAGACGTATTTCCCGTTCGTCCTGTGTTTCCTGGGATCGAGCATTTGTTGTCCGTACTCTCTGGGAGCTCAGGCGGGTTTCCCTGACAGCAAAAGTCTCAGACTCACGCGATAGCGCGTGAGCTTCGCGATCGACAGATAAACGTGCCTTTCGTTGTTCCCCGTTTTCCCTATTTCGAGTTGTCATCATTCGAGAACGATTTGAACTCAGTCGAGATTCTCGCTGAGTCGAAGTTTCTGCAGCACGAAACCTAGCCTGGTGCAGAGAGCCTTTTGGCTCACGACCTTCCTCAGATTCCTGTGATCGAACTAATCTCATCCTTTTAGCATTTCTGCTACATTGGGAGAGGTTGGATCTTCTTCGAAGCATTCTTACAATAAAATAGTACTTACTACTTAACACACAGTTATTTAGTAAACACGTACTATCGTAAACAATTAAATTATAAATACTTACAGATTATTATACAGTCTAAAATTATCACAGTTTAAGTAATAAGTGTTAAGACGTGTAAACCAAACGTCATTATCATCATCATTTCAGCCGATAGACGTCCACTGCTGGACATAGGCCTCCCCCAATTTTGGGGGGGTTTGCCATAATCGCCACGCTTGGCAGGCGGGTTGGCGATCGCAGTATGGTATGGTGGTGGAATGCATAGAAAACGCTGCTGCCCATTCTCCGGTGAGACCCTTAGTCGCCTTTTACGACACCCACGGGAAGTAAGGGGTGGTGCTATTCTTCTACACAGACAAACGTACTAACTTTATAAAACAAAAGAATTGCTAGAAAAAATAATTACTAACCTAAGCTAATGAACTTATACTTAATAAAGAAAATCAAGAAAAGAAATGCCTAACCTATACCAAATACTTATAATATTTATATACAAACCCTAAATACAAATTAAGATAAGTATGTATACCGAAAATCAGGGAAAGAAATGCCCAACCAATAATAAATGCTTACAATATTTAATTACAAAACCCTAAATAAAAATTAAGATAAGTAAATACCCAAAAATCAAGGAAAGAACCGCCTAACCTATACCAAATACTTACAAAATTTTAAAGAAAATTAAGAAAAAGAACCTAACCTACAAATCCTAAAATATAAATAAATGAAATATGCAAACAGTCAGTATTCAAGTGAATCGCAATAATCGAATCCAACTATTCGCCTATACTCTCCAGGATACGTGCGTTCGCTACGTATAACTGAATCCTTATGGCAGCGGCGCGTTTTCTTTTGAAATGGTCATCTCGCAGTTCAACCTGAGGGGTTGTCGACTGCTTAACCTGGTTTTCCTGTGGATGCCTCAATAAATTAAGGCCTCCAGCCAGGGCATAATACACAACTTGACTACACAATATAAACTTAAAAACTAAGCGACTACACGCTAAGGGCACCCCCTGTGGGGTACGGACCTCGGCTTAGGGCGTCGCTGGGAGAGGGCAGCAAGGGACAGGCTGGATCGGAATTATGGCAGCGGCGCGGCTACCAGCGCGCTTTATACAAGGTGTAACGGAAAGGGGGTATCAACCCTGAAGGAGGTGAATGTGCTCATGAAACTGAACAAATTTCCCCAAAGAACATGTCGAAATATGAAAAAAATTTTGGACCTCCCATAGTAATAGTAAATCATTGATGTGCTATTACTATGGGAGGTCCAAATTTTTTTTTTCATCTTCATTCACCTCCTTCAGGGTTGATACCCCTTTTCCGTTACACCTTGTATATATAGCCACGGACGCGCAGGCGCGAGGCGTTTACGTACTCTGATAGAATACCTTAACAAATGTTCGCCGTGATTCTTTAAATTGACATAACTTTTTTATTTATGAACCGATTGACATGAAATAAACACTAAATGTTAAGTGAAGCTTACCACAATATATTAGTGAAAACCGCATCTAAATCGAATAAGCCGTTTCTGATATTAGCGTGCACAAACACAGCAGACAAACAGACAAACAGACAAACCGACAAACAGACATACAGACAAACAGACAAACAGACAAAAAAAATTTAATTACAATTTCGGGTTCGGCATCGATATAATAACAACCCCTGCTACTTTTTTTTAAATATATTTCCATTGTACAGACACCACTTTTCTACAATTTTATTATATGTATAGATTCAAATGGGTCCCGCCTGCTTCCAACTTTTATTTAATTTAAAATGGGCTTGTTTTTAGCTTTTCAGTTTTTTTAACTTAAGTTTTTACCGCAGTTGGGATTTTTTAATTTTTTTTTAATAATTTTATTTAGCTACATCCATATCTACACTAATATTATAAAGAGGAAAACTTTGTATTTTTGTTTGTTTGTTTGTAATGGATAAACTCAAAAACTACTGGACCGATTTTAAAAATTCTTTCACCATTAGAAAGCTACATTATCTGCGAGTAACATAGGCCATATTTTATTTTAGAAAAAATAGGGATCCGTAAGATATTTGGTTTTTTCAGACCCAAGGTGTAAAAAATCATCCAAAAAAGTTTCTTAATTGGCGTAGACTATAAAAGACTAGCGGTCGCCCGCGGCTCCGCCCGCGTGGATGTCGGTTTTCGCGACAAAAAGTAGACTATGTGTTATTCTGATTTATATAACCTATAACGGTCCCCCGCGGCTCCGCCTGCGTGAATGTCGATTACCGCTACAAAAAGCCTAAGTTTGATCCCATGTGTTCAACTACCCAAAAGTGAATTCAGCATTTTAGCCGACAAACAGGCAGATAAACAAACAGACTTTCGCATTTATTTTATTAGCAGGATAAGATAACTTCATGTGTTAAATATTGTTTTAAAGGATAAAATTCTTGTAAAAAAAGGTACTGAATTATGAGCTTCCCTATAAACAACTTTTGATGTATTTTGTTTGGCAAGACGTTGTGAACGTTCAGGAGAAGATTCTTCAATACGACGTATCCTTGCTGCCCTTGCTTGAGAACTGTGTTTAGAAAGTTGAGACCTCGTCCTTTTAGGCATTTTGCAGACTTTAGATATATTTGTACATATGTAACAAACAAAGAATATATATAATTAAGAAAATGTTAATGGCGTGTAATATTTTAGCTCAGAAAACAACTGTTTAGCCCTAAAAAGAACTGTTTTTTAGCCCGGTAAAGAACTGTTTTTAGCCCTGAAAAGAACTGTTGTTTATCTCTGAAAAGAACTTTTGTTTAGTTCTGAAAAGAACTTTTGTTTAGTTCTGAAAAGAACTTTTATATAGCTCTGAAAAGAACTTTTATATAGCTCTGAAAAGAACTTTTATATAGCTCTGAAAATAACTTTTATATAGGTCTGAAAGAACTTATTTTACGCGAACGAAGTTGCGGGCAAAAGCTAGTCGGTACATATTTAGTAAAAGATAAATTATCCTGTTTTCTGTAGATAAGGTATGTACAGTCAAATTATTGCCCAAAAGGTATACCTATCTGAATTACAAACTAAACTTATAGGTAAAACGGTGAATTATTTAAACAAATTATACAAACGAAATCACTTTATAAAGTTGGTTTTTTAATCTAAAATAAAAAAAAAACATTATCAATGTATTTCATTGCATTATTATTGCTGTTATAAAATACTTAGGCGCGAATATTTTCGGGGCATTATTAATAGTAATAGTAAAAATCTTTATTGATACAAAAACCTTTGACATTGCTTAAGACTAGGACACATAAGTTGGTTAGCTAAAGGTCATACAGATAAGGTAAACCCTGACTCCTAAACTAGGTGATCCTGTGACTTAGAAGTCAGTGTTCTGCTGTCACTGTGATACTAGAAATATTCAATTATTTTATTTTAGAGTAGAAACTCAGACCAACAAAAAAAGATAGACAGCGCGCCGCGAACATCAAAAGTGAAGCCATAAAACCGTGCTCCTGCAAGTAAACATACACGCTCACGCACACACCTACACTAAAACCATGCTCATTGCTCTTAGTTTGTCACAAGTCGTCGTCAAGATAACATAAATTTAAAAAATATAATTATGCCTTCCTGTGTAGTGAAAAGTTGCAAAAACAACAGCAAATCACACAAAAAGTCTCACGGAATCACTTTTCACTTGTAAGTACTTGAAATAACATCGTTTCTTTATTATTTATCTATGAATTTTAGGTTACTTGGAACAAAAAACCTCAACGAACGAAAGCAGTGACATAAAGTGCGGGGGTTGCCATAAGATGATTTAAAATTTCCCCATTCGATTAATCTATACATTATGATTTCTTACTTCGAGTTATATTCCCATTTTCTTTTTATATGTATTTAATATTTTAGGTTTCCAATTAATAATGAAATTAAAAATAAATGGATAGTAGCTGTACGAAATAGTCGGAATGATCCAGAATGGCTGCCATCGAAAACCAGCGTGGTTTGTTCCGATCATTTTGATAATAACGACCTCTACACAACCAATCGTGGACTTCGCCGTGTGACCAAAAGCGGATATCCTAAAAAGGTATGTACAATTTAAAACACGGGCAGTATTTTTCTGATTTGAGTTAGTTTCTCAGCTTAGACTAGCTAATTATAATACTTCTGACCCATTTTTTTTGTATTTTAGATGTTATTTCTGTCGTTCAATGTAACTGCTGGAAACTCAAACTCGGTGTCACAAAGTTCAGCCTCTACGTTTGTTCAAGTATGTACTTTACTATAATCTTCCTAAAAGGGTTTTAATCAAAAGCTGCTATTACTCGTATGTATTTTTTTAAATAAACGATAATCGACGATATGGCATTACCAAGTGCATTCTCTGTGTCTGTTCTCGTACGTATTTTCATGCCAGCTATTACTGGTTTTAAAGATTCGATATTTTATTACAAGTACTTATGCAATTTATTTTGTGATATTTTTGTTATAGGACTTACCTGATTTACCCAATGCGGTTGTTGATTGCACGGTATTACCAAGTACATCCTCTGCATTTGTTTCCGTATGTATTTTTCTGTCTCATAACTAGATTTAATTACAAATATATAATTAATATTGTATTTAATGTTGTTATAGGACTTACCTGATTTACCCAATGTGGCTGTTGATTGCACGGTATTACCAAGTGCATCCTCTCCATTTGTATCCGTATGTATTTTCCTGTCTCCAATTACTAGTTTTTATTACAAATATGTAATTAATTTTGTAATAATATTGTTATAGGACTTACCTGTTTTATCCGATGCGGTTGTTAATAGGACGGAATTACCAAGTGCATCCTCTGCATTTACTCCGGTATGTACTCCAATGTAAAATTATGAAAAAGTGGCCTGTTTTAAATTTAAAAAATGACCACTTAAAAACATTTTTTTTTTAATATTTCTAATTTGTTTTTAAGGTCTTTCCTGTCTCACCTGTCATGTCGAAGATAACAGATGAAGAGGAAATAACTTTCGATACACCTAGGAAGTATAAAATGAGACAAAAATTGAATTTGAAGGACAAAATTCTACGTATTAACCAGAAAAAAATTAAAAAATTACAACAAAGGGTCAGGCGTCTCAAAAACAGGAACAAATCTCTTAAAGATATAATGTGTACTTTAAAAAAAGACAATTACGTTAGTCCCGAATTGTACGACTCATTAAATGGAAATATTGCGATAATAGACATATTCAATAATTTGAACAGGAAAAAATTAAAAAAGTGCATTAAATACACCCCCGCAGTAAAAAAATTCTGTCTAACTTTAAATTATCACTCCCCTAAAGCTTATGAGTACGTAAGAAATTCTTTTAATACTTGCCTCCCTCATCCGAAAACACTATGTAGGTGGTATGGATCCATAAAAGGAGAACCAGGATTCACAGAGGAGGCTTTTCAGGCCTTAAAGGCCAAATCCCAAGTAAGCGACCATCGTCCTCTTTGTTCTTTGGTCTTCGATGAAATGGCCATTAGGTCTCAAAAAATTTGGGATGGCAAAAAGTATATAGGATTGGTGGACATGGGTTCAGGTGTGGACGAATCAGCACCTTTAGCTACACAGGCTTTAGTGTTCTTGTTGGTAGGCATTAACCACAGATTCAAGATCCCTTTAGGATATTTTTTAATCAATAGTATATCGGGGGAACAAAAGGCCAATCTCATCAAACTTTGTCTTATAAAGTGTTTTGAATCTGAAGTTGACGTCGTGTCCCTCACGTTTGATGGGCATACCACAAATTTCACGGCAATCGAGCAGCTTGGGTGCAAAATTAAAGATCCGGCAAATTTAAAAACTACCTTTAAGCATCCGGCAGATGACTCAGATGTTGCTTGTTTTGTTGACCCAAGTCATGTAGTGAAACTCCTAAGAAACCAATTTGAGGCCAAAAAAGATTTCCAAGACATTGACAACAAAAAACTTGCTTGGCATTATCTGGTTAGTCTAAACGAAATGCAGAATGAGGAAGGCATTCATTTGGGCAATAAATTGTCGAAGCAACATATTTATTTTAGAAGCCAGATAATGAAGGTTAAACTCGCAACTCAATTGTTCAGTGAAAGTGTTGCTACTGCCCTGAAGACTTGTAGGGAAGAACTAAAGCTGCCAAAGTTTAAAGATTCAGAACCTACAGAAATCTTCATTAAAAAAATTAACGACATGTTTGACATATTTAATACGAGGTCTATGAGAAAGTTTGACTTTAAAAAACCACTTTGTGAACGTAATAAACACATCATTTTCAATTTTTTGGACGATCTTAAAAAGTACATAGTAGAGCTAAAAGTAAAATCAGTCACTAAACGCAAAGTTATACAAAATGGGCGGCCTACCTTTTTAATAACAAGTATGTATAAACCAGTGATTAAGGCAAAATGTAAAACAGGATTTTTGGGAATACTTCTTAATATTGAGAGTTTGAAGAGTCTTTATCACAAATTAGTAGAATCCGAAAAGAAACTTATATTTATTCCTGTCTATAAATTAAGCCAAGACCATTTAGAAATAATGTTTACATCGATTAGAATGCAAGGTGGTTTTAACGACAACCCAAATGTACGACAGTTTAAAGGGAGCTACAAAAAATTACTTTGTCATTTGGAACTAAAATGCTTGGCAACAGGCAACTGTGTCCCGTTGGAAAGCATTGCGATTTTGAACTGTCCATCTTCCACTGTTGTCATTAATACAACCGCAACCTCTTATAGACATGAAGAAGAAGAAGAGGAAGGAATGAGTTTGGAGTTTCTTAAAGAAATCAAAGAAGATACCAAGGATCTTGCTAAAAGACTAAATGTCCCAGAGTTCGATGATTATAAAAATCTGATAATAGGATATATTGCAGGAGGGACGGCACATTATATTTCTAAAATAATTAAATGTGAAAAATGTCTTAGTAGCTTATTAGCTAGAGACAGATATGATTTTCACAAATTAATATCACTAAAAAACAAAGGTGGTCTGTGTTTTCCTTCCAAGGATGTATTCGACATATGTTCGGTGTGCGAAGTAATATTAAGAAAAATTATAAATGAGAAAATTAATTTAGTTAAAGAAAATCAGTAGAAGTATATAGTAACAAAAATTTTAGAATCATTTTTAGGAAAAGATAACATTTTTGAAAACTTGGATATTGACCATAGTTTTGCAGGTAATGCGCATAAAGTCAATTTAATTAAATGTGTTGTTGAAAAATATTTAAATATACGGTTTCACCACATTACCAAACTAGAAACAATTTCACAAATTATAAAATCTAAAAGGCAGCAATTTAAAAAATTGACTCAACAACAAGGTTTTTAAAAGGGAATAATTTTTTTCGTTACCATTTATCTTTGCCATTTACCATTTACCATTACCATTATTTTTCCATTTTTCTTTTTTTATCTTTTTTTTTTACTTTTTCTTTAGAGTCAGTGATTTTGTTATGGTGATCTTTTTGTATTTAATAAAGTTGATTGAAAATAAGAGTTGTTTTTTTTAATAGAAGTCCTTCTAAAATCTAAACAATTGAGGTACTATACCATACTCAACAATACCCGTACAATATTGTACTAGTTACTACCCACACAAATATCCCCAAATTATAGGGAAAAAATTTAATAAATGGCAACCCTTCAATGCACACATAGATAAAAAGATGGCTTCACTTTTAATGTTCGCGGCGCTCTGTCTATCTTTTTTTGTTGGTCTGAGAGTAGAAAGGAATTTTTGTTGTGTGTAAACACAACAGGATGAGGAGATTGCAGAAGTTACTGCTGTACAGTAACAATAAAGTATATTTGTAATCTCCAAAATGTACTTGAATCGGAAATATGATTTAAAAATGATTTTGTAATATTGTAATAGCAATATAAATGTGCGCCTTTTCACCATTTCGCCCAATATTTGCTTTGTGTAAATGATTTAATCACTACCTACTGTTGTCTAAATGAAAACCGCAAGAAAAAAAAAACCGCTAGAGGAAACCCGCAAGTCCTAGTAAAAAAAATTCGAAGACATGTGACATAACGGCTAACAGCCCCTCCTTCTCATTGAGAAGAGGTCTGTGTCCTAGCAGTGGGAAAGTTATAGGCTGATTATGCTTAGGCTTATGCTACTAAGACCCTGCAGACTCTTATAATCAC
Organism: Mesoligia furuncula; assembly: GCA_916614155.1. Classification (NCBI taxonomy): domain Eukaryota; kingdom Metazoa; phylum Arthropoda; class Insecta; order Lepidoptera; family Noctuidae; genus Mesoligia; species Mesoligia furuncula. The sequence continues at coordinate 5,911,145 of OU744804.1, forward strand.
GCACAAATAATAGCACTAGCACTAGTGACGGTTATTGTTATTCTACAATTGTATTTGCTTGTCGTATACAGGATTGTATAATCCAGGTTTAATTTAAATACAATGATGCATTTGTTAGTAGTATAGCTACAATCACCTTAAGCCAATACGTTGATATCGTTCCAAAATTATCAATAGGCGCCATGTAAATACTGAGCTTAAAATATCTATGCTTGCCTGATAAGCTAAGGAGGATCCTTGAGTGGCAATAAAAGACTACTACGTCTACTAGCCATAGACGTTGCACTAATATTTTATGCATTTTATGCTGGTATCTGTATTGTCATCGGGAACCTAATTTAATAATAACTAATAATTGTATGGGAAATTTGCTACTCTTGGCTAAATGTACACCTTTTGTAAACGTTTTTATAAAATAAATTATAAATCATTACAATCCTTGAGCAGCCTGTTGTGATTGATTGTTCAAAAGACCAACGGGCACGAAATAACACACGAAATAAATAAAGACTCCGTACTTAGTCCGTAGAATTTCTTTTTAACTAATCGAACCATTTGTTGATTCACACCTGGTAATACGAACAGCGTTCTATGACATTTGACGAAATGGCCACACAAAAATCTAATCACTCAGCAAATCTTTATATTATAAATTAATTGTAGTTTATCTGTGTTAAAGATTCAACTACTACTCAACTTCCTCCTGATTACCAATGATGAATTAATGAAACAAGGAGTAAAATTAAAATTGGGTGTTTGTCTGGGTGTTCTGCGAGAGAAAGTAGGTATGCGAGGGTGAACAGGTACTGTCATGTTAGTTTTTATTAGAATAATACGAAATCAGCCGTGTGTCCGATGAGATTTTCCATCAACAACGTATCAAAAATCAACAATTTTTTCTATTTTTATTAACCGACTTCCAAAAAGGAGGAGGTTATTGCTGAACGGGCTCTTGACCTCGATCATATTTAAAGTTTCTAACATCCATACAAAGTTGTAACCCTCTTAGGGGATGAATTTTAAAAATCCTTTGTTAATGCTACGTTTTCTCTCAACATTTCATGCTTCTTAATAATTCGTCGTTTCAGCCGATAGACGTCCACTGCTGGACATAGGCCTCCCCCAATTTTGGGAGGGTTTGCCATAATCGCCACGCTTGGCAGGCGGGTTGGCGGTCGCAGTATGGTATGATGGTGGAATACATAGAGAACGCTGCTGCCCATTCTCCGATACGATCCTTAGTCGCTTTTTACGACACCCACGGGAAGTAAGGGGTGGTGGTATTCTTTAAGTCCGGCACCACACAGACGAGTCCGGCACCACACAGACGTCTTAATAATTAATTTACAAATATATTTTTTTATATATTTTGTTTTTCTAGTTTTACTAACTGTACACACGCAATGTGCGTGTGTACAGTTAGTTTTCCGAGTAGCAGGAAAACATATCTAATAATTGACTAAAATTGTTTGGAATTCCGAGTCTTCTACTTTTCTCGTATCGACATAAACTGCATACTGCTACTATGGTGGTAAAATTATAGCCACTCAGTAAGTCGGCAGAGAGGCTGGCTGCACTAGAGTGCGCAAAACGGTATGCAATGTCATTAAGTGTCCCTATCCTTTATTATTCATTACTATTTTAGCTTAAGGGGAATGCTCCAACCAGCCCGCGTAATTCAAAATTTCTTGCGTTTTTTGCAATTTGCAGGCCAGTGCTAGGTTGTATGTTGATTAAAATATTATTCGCGGCTGTAAGACGTATGTAGTTACAGAATTATAATCATCAATATAAATTCGCTTATAAGGCATTATTTAGATATTTTACTACAATTAAATTAGTAGTCAAAATAAAAATATAAAAATTGAGTTTGGTAGAATAAACACCTCAAATTTTAAAATATTTAACACTTTTTGATATTTTCAATAAATTCTTACGCGTAAACGACGACGGTTTTGCGCATGACCTTATTGGGTTTTTTTCAGTAGTATTAATTCATTAAACTTAAAATAAATAAATCGTAGACTTACTTATATACTATATGCCTAGTATTTGGGATTTTTTTCAGATCGTTATTTGCTACCAGTTAGCTAAGAAAGCAATCGAAAAACTTGGTGTTTCGTGATTACGTAAAAACGTGTTTGTTTTTTTTTGGAATTTATATTAAGTAGTTATCAAAACTTAAATTCGTAGACTTACTAGATAGATAGGTGATAAATACTTGTGTATTTAAAAAAAAAAACTAGTTAACTTGAAGATATTGAGAAATTTGCGCTGAAAAAAACTGATTTTTCTGTTTTTAGTCCGCGAAATTGATAGGGACTGTTAAATTATTTAAAAATTACCGATTGTTTTGAACTTCTGGGTATACTTTTTACACAGCTTGAATCTGACGAAGATGGTTAAAGATGATTTTGACTCAAGTTTATGCTTTTTTTCAATATTTTTTTATATGATAATTATTATAGTAAATAATATTACAAGAAAAAAAAAAACTTACATAGCACAAAGACGTTCCCTGGCTGCTCAAGTTCACTACCAATGGTTGCCACCCGTCTACGTAACTTGGGGCAAGGGGTGAGACACCAGCGGTTCCAAGAGTGGTGTCAGCACCATTTTCCACATACTCGTTCGCCAATACGGTTATTTGGTCATTTTGGTAGTAGGCCTCCATATAAACAAGCACTTCAAGTTTGCCTCCAGCAGTCATTGGAAACAAGAACGATGACACACAACTTAAAGTTTCTAAAGGCCTAACAAATGTACTACTGCGTTCATTATGACCAGTAACATCAATGCTATCGTAAGACCCGGCTTCCCAGAAGTCGTAGCCGGTACAGATCCCCAGATCAGTAAACTGGTCATAGAAGTCATCTTCAAATGTATAGGTTACACAAGATTCACTAAACGCATGCGACACTAAAAGTGTTAATAAAAAAAGTTCTCGTAACATATCGTTTGTCAACACCAGTTTCAAACATGTATGTTTGCCAATAGGCACAAATTTTACTATGACTATTAAGCTTGCGTTATAGGCAACTATCATAATTATTCACATATTAATCGAGGATAAGATAACGTTCTATGTAAACGAGATAAATCAATTGATAATGTTTTTCGTAGGTGATATTAGAAACTTAGTCTCACTCTTGTCTTAGTGAAACATGTGCTATGCGGTGGATTTAGCTGCCATTAAACTAAATACCTATTAATATTATTTGAAATATATATTTTTTAAAACGTAGCTTTAGTTTCACTTCCAAAATAATTGCAAACATTTTACCACGCCGAAATACTATTAATCTAGATAGAAACATCCCTGAACCCTCAAACGTTACTGAACATGAAACACTTGAAGTAAAGTGACAAATATATAAAAAGTGCGTTTTTTTCCAGTCATAAGCGAGACTAGGTTTCGGCACCACTTTCTTTGTGATATTTAAGTCGATAAGGTACTTATTTCGGATGTTCTTTCTCAGTTTAGTCCGTGGTTTATTTATTTCCTGTGGTAGTTTTCTGTTTTTTTTCTTTTTATGTCCTAGAACCAAAAATTCGAAGACATGTGACATCTGCCAATCCGCACTGGGCCCGCGTGGTGGATTACGGCCCACTCCCTCTCACCGAGAGGAGGCCTGTGTCCCTGCAGTGGGAACATTATAGGCTGATTATGGTATGGTATGGTATGGTATGGTAGTTTTCATGTGGTATGAGAGAATATAACCACTTTTTGGAAATGAAATTGATCATTGTGCGTTTATCACCACTGAAAAACCAAGGCGGGCCTCACAAGATACATTAATAGGCAATCAGAAAGTAGTCGTCGTCGTTTCAGCCGATAGACGTCCACTGCTGGACATAGGCCTCCCCCAATTTTGGGAGGGTTTGCCATAATCGCCACGCTTGGCAGGCGGGTTGGCGATCGCAGTATGGTATGGTGGTGGAATACATAGAGAACGCTGCTGCCCATTCTCCGGTACGATCCTTAGTCGCCTTTTACGACACCCACGGGAAGTAAGGGGTGGTGGTATTCTTTAAGTCCGGCACCACACAGACAATCAGAAAGTAGTATTTACGAATAATGTCAATCATTGTTAAGGGCTATTAAAAATATTGACTTTCTTCTCTCCGTGGGGCCAATGCTCGGGTTTCCACAAAAGGAACTTTTGGGGCTGTAGAGAAGTGGTGCGCTAACTATAGTTAGCGCACTACTTCTCTAAACTGCACTTGAGGTCTGAGCCGTCCATGAACTTATAGCAGCATGTACTCGTACAACGCCACATGCGAACTACACAACACACTGCGTCAAAAATTCTGCATCGCGCATGCATAGTTTACAACGCAACTAGCATATACCTATAGAACGCCCCAACATCAATCGTCGGGCAGTAGCCCACCAGACACAACACCCGTCTAGTCTGGTTGTATGTAAGATGAGTGAACTTTCCACAACGTTCTATGAACCCTCTGTGGAGATTGCCTTTGCTCCTGCTGACTTGGGTTCGAAGTTTGTTTAGAGATTTCCAAATCGGTTTTAAAGTGGTATCGCGTGCCCAGGTGTAAGGCTCTCAGATGGTTTGATAATATTGTCAGGTCGTTTAATTTTATTGGCTAGACTAGCAGGAACAATGCACTCAAGAAAGCTTCCACGGCTTTTTAATCTCTGGGGCACCGTGACGTAGTTGTGCATTGATCACCTAATGCGCGCTTGCTTAAAATAAACATATTCTTTACTCGACACTTGAAGACTTATAGCTATCTGGAAACAGACTCCGGCAAAGAGTTTTATTTCTTGGCGGTAATGAATATATCTAGTGCTGGTTCAAGATACCTTCTACTTACGTTTTGTTTAGTTAGTTGAGATTGTCCTACTGCTGGGCAGGCATTTTATTTGCACACTGTTTTCTTGAACAATATACAATCCATTTAATTTACTTTTACCGATTGGATGTACTTTTGCCGAAAGCTGTGCTTTCTTTCCATCTTTATCATCCAATTGATCTAGGCAAGTGTTTTTATTTATAGTAGTTTATTTCCACAAAACATCACAGCTGCACGGGAGTGCATACTTCGAAGATACAAACATCGGAGGCTTCGACGCGAGACACCATGGCTCGTAGAATTTGCGAATGAATCATGAATCATACCATTACTTAAAGTAAGACAGTATGTATACAATGAACATGTAACATGACCGAGATTCAGAAGCACATCAAGAAGCTATATATTACGCTATGTATTATTATAATATATGTGTTAGCCTGTAAGGTATTTATCTATGGGCCAAAGTAGCCTGAAAATAAAGGTTTTATTATTATTATTATTATGTAGGAATGTCAAGGAGTACAGAACTTTTTGTACTTATGCTAAATGAATCACACTAGGCAATATAAAATAAAGTATTGGTTACAAGACGCATGTTTTTCCATTGCACTAAAAAGTAACAGTAAAGTTAGTTCAAAAGGGTCGCCGATTTCACCTCTGACTATCATCAAGGAGCAAAGTATGAAGGTCGAACCGAACTTTGCAATGCAACATGAATTCAAATGGCAAAAAGCGGAAATCGGCTATATAAGGCTTCATTTATCATTCCTTTATTATATATTGTAGACTAGACACTCGCTCCTGTTTCGCACAGGAGAAACCAGCGACATGTCTAAGCATCGAGATTTCTGTGCTAAATATAAGTTAAATATTAATCCATAGTAATATTATAAATGCGAAAGTCTGTCTGTAACCTCTTCACGCTTAAACCGCTGAACAGATTTAGATGATATTTGGTGTAGAGATAGTTTGGGTCCCGGGAACTTATGCGGGTGAAATCGTGGGGCGCTGCAAGTTGTTTATAATGGAAGACATTCCGAAGGTAATGGATGTGAAAAACGCATCAAGAGCGAGTCGAACTCGCGCACCGAGGGTTCCGTACCATCATATGTTTTTAAATTTTCATCGGCGAGGCCTATATTCATCAGACAATTTAATTTTTAAACTGTGCACTGCGGCGTAGAATATTGCAGTTTTATGTCAGCGCCATCTCTTTACCGATAGTGGAACTAATGTAACTTTTGTTGATGATTTCTGTAAAAGTGTGCTATTTAGAGACTTTTATTTTTCCTGTAATCTTTACATAAACTTCTATCACATAGAATTATTTCAGATTTTTCTCTTTTCGAACTTCGGAGATAGGGGGAGAACGGTATTTTTTTAACATTTTTCATCAAAAGTCGAAAACTATGCGGCCTTTAAAAAAAAATGTTTGAGAATGTGCTAACTATGCGGCCCATAAAAAAAAAAATGTTTGAGAATGTGCTAACTGCGCTCTTTTATGTGATACATGCCCCACTTCGATTTTTTCAGACCCCCTTTCAGTCCCTGTTGCAAAAAATGTACATATATTTTTATTTCTTTCTTATTTGCAAAATGGTTGGGAAAACGTCATCTAAAACTATTCCAAATTTCAAGTTGATAGCATTAGTAGTTCTTGAGATATCCAGCTGTGACAGTCAGACAGACAGACAGACAGACTCAGTCTCAGCATAAGGGTTCCGTTTTTACCATTTTTATACGGAATCCTAAAACTGCCTTAGTGTGTAACAAACAAACAATATAATTTTTTAGGCTGTAATTTTTTGATTGTGTTATTGTTTGCACATGACTAGATTAACCAATATTACGAGTATATCTATCATTCGAGGCGAGTGAGTCTGCTAGGACATCTTTGTGATTTCTCACTTCTCATCATCGTCTCAATCTCACAAATGCGATATGTTCGCATTCTAAATACTTTTACTTTATCTGAATGACCGATACAAGGAAAGAGGCTAATTTTGAGCTGCAGGGATAGTGCTTAGATTTAATGTTGTCGCGGCCAGACCAACAGTCTTGCCTACCAGTTTTCTCAGCCTCTAATGAAAATTATGTGGTAAAGTTTCATAGGGGCTGAGAAAACTGGTAGGCGGTGGTGACAATTGGTAGGTACCTACTTCTTAAATTTATCTTTTAATCTAGGATCCGGTGACTTTTTATTAATGAAAGTCGTTTCATGGTTATCCTAAGATTGTGAAAATGCTAATGACCTGATAACAGCACGCGCTGCACTAGTTATCGCTTTTAATAAGTTTTATTTGTATCCATTTAGTCGCATTGATATTTACGGATTTTGTTACACAACTAACCCTATACCTATTTTAAATAAATGAATAATTGACGTGTAAATTAGTGTGTAATGAGAGGTTTTTCTTTTGAGTATTTAAAAAAAAATAGTTTCCAAGAACCCTGAAGATGGCGTTGTACTGACTACGTTACTAGGTGCCAAAGTCAAAACGCTTGGAAAAAAAACATTGCGTCACGTCATATACGCTCGTTGAGTGACAGTTTCGTTTGCTTTCGTTTTACGATCTCAAAATTACATCCAAGTGAATTAATAAAAAAATTATGTGACGTTCCGTTCCTTGCAGTAACTTACCAAGTTCAGCGCCATCTATCCAGCGACTAGGGAAGCGTTAAAAAAAAAAGAAGAAAATCTCTCATCAGACAGTATCTGAGATGAAGAACAATGAATATATCAGAACTCCAGAAGGCACTTGGTTTTTTCGTACAAGTAAGTATGTTAGGTGTACTTTTAACCATGTAGAGACATTAAGGTTTTCTTAACTTATTTCCTGTATAAAAATAATTCTAGGGACTTTCGGACAGTAAATTTAGCCCCTTCTGGAAAGTTATCCAAGGTTCCACTTTTTCAGGGCTAAATGATGAATGATTTAAGTATCAGGATAAAGACATCGAAGAAATAGAAACAACAAAATTTCTAGGGTTACACGTGGATGACAAACTAAATTGGAAAAATCAAGTTGACAATGTCTGTAAAAAGTTAAGCAAGTTCTCATATGCCCTTCACAGACTAAGAAAAATTACAAATCTACCAACACTAATAACGGCATACCATGGTTACATCAGCTCTAACCTTAGATACGGCCTAATATTCTGGGGCAATAGTGTTGATAAGGAACGCGTGTTCGTTGCACAGAAACGATGTGTCAGGGCAATTTACAACCTACAAAAAACTGAATCCTGTGAACCATTTTTTAAAAAGATGAATGTATTAACATTACCGTGTCTATATATTTTTGAGGTCGTAGTTTTTGTTAAAAATAATATTGACCTATTTAAATATCGAACGCGTATACGGCATCAGGACAAGCTAGACATAGTGCCTAGTAAGACTGATTTCCTGCACAAAAGTGTTTTTTGCTCGGCTCCGCGTATTTTCAATAACATTCCAAGGCCGATAAGAGCAATTACTGAAATAAAATCATTTAAAAAGAATCTCCATGAACTGTTAGTTAACAAATGTTATTACTCTGTGAAAGACTTCTTTGCCGACAAATCACTGTTAGAATACAATCTGCCTAGGTCATGATGCGTTTTTTTGTAGATACATAATGCGTCTTAAACATGATGAAGAACTCTTGAAAAGCATGACGAAGAAGAGAGTCGTTTCATTTACGAACTGTTTTATTTATTGAAATTTATTATTCCAACAAATATTTAATGATTTAAAATTTGTAATGTACTTTGAAATTTGTTTTAATATTATTGTCGACATGCATGTAAACTCACTTTATGTACCCACATTTTATTGTACGCCCTAAGGGCAGGACATAGCTGTTCACCAAGCACAAAATGAAAACCAGCTGTATTATGTACACTTTCCTATGATCCACAATAAAGATGAATTGAATTGAATCGAATTGATTTATTTTCTGTAAGTAGGTTTGTACAAACACACGTTAATCATATTTTTTAGGCTAAAGCTTTTCTATGTAGGTACAAACATAATAAAGTTTTATATCTTATATAGATTTCAAAGCATCGAAATTATGTCAGTTATCTTGGCTCTAGATTGTATTCAAACTTCGTAATTATTTACATCGCGACAAAGTCTAAAAATGATTGGTATTCCTTGTAACATATACCTAACATTCTGTGTTCAATATAAAAATTGTGTTTATTAGGCAATCAATGCCGAATCTATATTATCTTCTATGCAATAAACGTGTTAATTCGTTACTTTAGGCAATAGCATCATCATTCCTCAAAACTGGGTTAGTAAAAAAAATATTTGGCCTATGTGTAGTTTCGCTGAAGTGTTATAAATTAGTATTACCTATTATAAGGCTGTACAAAAAAACCGCCTGTAAATACTAGTATTGAAAAGGCTGCATAATTATGATGAAGTAGGCCATTGCACGCGTAGTCTTATTGCTGAGCATATTATTATGTAGGTCTCCATAGGTGGCTATATTATCTTTCACAGCAGGGCTAGCATGGGCTGGGGATAAAACTTTTCTCCACCGGTTATTTCCACTGACAAGGGATAAAATTATTTTATCCACCTGCCAAAGCACGGTAACAAGGGGAAAGAGAATTATATCACTTTTTAACATTAGACGTGGATACTCACCCCCCGTCTATAGCATGGCGACTAGTGGAAGAGAAAAATTACAGAATACATAACAAAGGGAGAAATTTGTCCTCTTCTTTAGATGGTGGGATGGTGGGTGGGTGGTGGGATGGTGGGTGGGTGGTGGGATGGTGGGTTGTGGGTCTTGGAGAAAATATAATTAATTGTACTATAAAAATGTCTCGTGCTTACTGCTACCTTGAATAGTTTATCCACCCATGTCGCCATGCTCGGAGGGTGGACAAAATTGACAGAGGGGAATAGTATTTTCTCCTCTCCCCGTGGATAAAATGTCTCCGGCCATGCTAGCCCTGCTGGTTTTTCCACCGTGAATAGTTTATCCACCCATGTCGCCGTGCTCGGAGGGTGGACAAAATTGACAGAGGGGAATAGTATTTTCTCCTCTCCCCGTAGATAAAATGTCTCCGGCCATGCTAGCCCTGCTGCACGAATGTGTTTCAATCCAGCAGCAGGGCTAGCATAGGCTGGGGATAAAACTTTTCTCCACCGGTTATTTCCACTGACAAGAGATAAAATTATCCTATCCACCTGCCAAAGCACGGCAACAGGGGGAAATAGAATTATATCACTTTTTGACATTTGACGTGGATACTCACCCCCCGTCTATAGCATGGCGACTAGTGGAAGAGAAAAATTACAGATATTTTGACATAACAAAGGGAGAAATTTGTCCTCGTCTTTAGATGGTGGGTTTAAGTATAACTCTTGGAGAAAATATATTTAATTGTACTATAAAATTGTCTCGTGCTTACTGCCACCGTGAATAATTTATCCACCCATGTCGCCATGCTCGGAGGGTGGACAAAATTGACTGAGGGGAATAGTATTTTCTCCTCTCCCCGTGGATAAAATGTCTCCGGCCATGCTAGCCCCGCTGGTTTGTCCACCGTGAATAGTTTATCCACCCATGTCGCCGTGCTCGGAGGGTGGACAAAATTGACAGAGGGGAATAGTATTTTCTCCTCTCCCCGTGGATAAAATCTCTCCGGCCATGTTAGCCCTGCAGGGCCCTGCGAGCTAGGCTCATAAAACAAGCGAATATCTATTATATTTACTATTATCATAATTTTGTATCAAAACTTGGTAAACCGTGAAGAACTTTGAGGTAAGTACATTGGTAATACATAAAACTGAAACGCTTTTTCTGTTCATATTCATTCTAATTACAAAGTTTTGTCTTTCTAGACAAAACTTTCATACTGAATTTCTCCTGTTCTATCAAAAAATCATTGAATTTAATACATGAATCGAGAGGTACATTTGCAGGACCCCATCTGCCGCGTGTTCTTGCGATGTTGTTAATTTCTGCGTGAGGCATTCTTATTTGCCAGAGGAGTTGATGAGGACGGTCGTAGTACCGATAGTCAAGAACAAAACCGGTAACATCTCTGATAAAAATAACTACAGGCCGATCTCATTAGCGACAGTAATCTCGAAGGTATTTGACAGCATGCTTAATTCTCACTTAAGCAAGGTCGTAACTCTGCACGACAACCAGTTTGGTTTCGGGCCCAAGCTGTCCACTGAGAGTGCAATACTGAGCTTAAAGCATGCTGTCAAGTATTACACAGACCGTAATACTGCTGTATACGCCAGTTTTCTTGATCTGTCCAGGGCGTTTGACCTGGTTTCGTACGAAGTGCTGTGGCAGAAGCTACGTGACCATAAAATTGAACCTGAAATAGTTACCATCTTCCAGCACTGGTACGGCAACCAGGTCAACAACTTGAAATGGGCGGGAGCTCTGTCGGACTCGTACAGGTTGGAGTGCGGGGTGAGGCAGGGTGGCCTGAGCTCACCTATGCTCTTCAATCTGTACATGAATGAGCTTATTGTCGCGCTCAGCAGCCGCCATGTTGGATGCTATGTCGATGATGTTTGTTTTAATAACATCAGCTATGCGGACGACATGGTGCTGCTGAGTGCGTCTGTTGGTGTTCTCAGGGAGCTCATAGGCATATGCGAGACGTACGCTCACTCACATGGCCTTAAATATAACGTCGCGAAGAGTGTGCTTATGGTCTTCCAAGCTGGGACCAAAGGTCTGGCGGAGGTTCCTCCAGTCAAGTTGTTCGGCGTGCCCTTGGAGCGCGTGCAATGTTTAAATAATTAGGCCATATTGTGACGCCTGACTTGAAGGATGACGCCGATATTGAACGCGAACGGAGGGCGCTGTCGGTGAGGGCGAACATGATAGCTCGCAGGTTTGCTCGTAGCTCCAAGGAAGTCAAAGTCACCTTGTTTCGAGCCTACTGTACTGCATTTTATACGGGCAGCCTGTGGGTTTCATACACGCAGAAAGCCTATGGTGCCCTCCGAGTGCAATATAATAACGCGTTGAGGGCATTGGGATGTTCGCCAATGTGCGCGTAGACTGTTTTTATGCCACTATGCGCAGGAGGGCAACCTCGATAGCGGGTAGAGTGAGGGGCAGCGGCAACAGTCTCCTCGCCGTCGTCGCCGACAGGTTAGACGGGCCATTCATGCGGCATTGGTTGGCCCTACATGCGCCCATATTTAAGGCATGGGGAGATAAGTTGTGCATATATTTATCGTTTTTTTTTTCTTTATTATTTTATTTATTTATTATGTTATTATTAATTAAATTAATCTGTTATTAATAAGAAATCAAATCATTAAATTATTATGTTTTAAATTATATTCCTTATTTTGTTATTTTACATTTTTATTTTTAAATTATTATTTTTAATTGTTAAAGTATTTATTTTGACTTTGTATGAATTTTATGTTATTTAATATTTTTATTTTATGTGGAATTTGTGTATTTGTGACTTTATGGATATTTTTTGTCTGAATAAATGAATTGAATTGAATTGAATTAGGAGTAGATACGATAAATTTTTGTTAATGTATTACGAGCACAATACAGCCGAGGGGCCCCGCTGGATAGATGAGGCGATTTATCGCGATTTCTATCAAAACGATCGAGGTACATTGGACCTTGCTGATAAATTCATGAGGTACATTGAACAAACAAAGCATTGCCACTAGTTTTTTGAGCCTAGCTCACGGGGCCCCGTCGGATAGCAATACATGTCTTAAGATGCGACGCTTTTTTTTCTATGAGCCCATACCCATAGCTCGATTTCCAAGAAGCAGACATGTCCAGCCCTACCCAAAACATTTAAGCAGAGCAGCCTTTTTACCCGACTGCGCGACGCAAAGGAGTGGTAATGTGTTTATCAGCCTATGTATGTATGTTTGTATGTTCCCTTGAAGCACTATACAGACCAAACGCCTGGGCCGATTTTTATGATTCACACGGCGAGTGTCACTAAAGACATGACGTTAGTGAAAATTCAATATGGCGACTACTGGAGGCCATATTGTGAAAATGGAAAAAAATTAAAGTCAACAAACTATGTCACGTGGGGTATCGTTTTTGAATAGGTATTTAATAAAAATCATTTTTAGTTTTCTCTTAACATTTTTCGATTCGCTTGACCGTTTAGGATCTATATCGATTTAAAGTTGCGTAACAACCATTCTCACTTTAAGTTTTTAGACAGTAGAAAATTACGATGAAAAGACGAAAACTTCGTATGACTGTACGTGTGAATGTGGAGGGACATACCTATACTAAAAAAGTATCTAGTAGGTATATTGGACTACCTAAAGTATGTAATGTCTGACACGGTCGCCCATCTTCAACTTCAAACTATTTAGTACCTACTCAACTTCAGTCGAAAAACTATATACTTACTCGTACAGGGCGTCCAACGGCAATGCCACATGGAGGGAAAGTAGGTACCTTGAATATCGTAGATGGAACATTTTACTGAAAGAAGACATTATTTTAATTTAAAAAACAATTTAAACTGCATTCATAGATTTTCAAATAACTACATGGTTGAACCGGGAATCGCACCCGCTACACGAGAAAAAAAAATACCCTGTAGCTTTATCATACCGATCGAAAGACTTCATCATAAGGATTATTTTTTGCTAAATAACATAGTATCAGAAATAATAGGAAGACCATGAATTTTAACATTTGATGTGAAGTTTTGTTTAGAAAAATGAAAAGCTGACATTGCCGTAAGGACATACAACTGACATTATCATAAGTACCTATTACTAATAAATGTACCCACTTGAGAAGTACCTACGCATCATTTCCCTATTATAATTTAAGTGCATGATAAAATGATAAAGAGATACGTAATTAGTAGGTACCTGGTTGTATGTAACAAATCGAGCCGTATCCTGAGCCGAAAGACGCCGAAATTATTTTATCCATCGCAATGCGGCTGGCTGATTATAAAGAAGTAATAAAAAAATGTGTTCCATTTTCAAACTTTTATTCTTTTGTTTCTGTGATTTTCATTGTAGGATTTTTGCATTGTATTTTGAATTTTTTACATAACCATGGCGTATTAAAATAATTTTGATTTAATGGAAGCATACTTTTTGAACCACAAAAACATAACATTAACCTTAGGTACAATGGCACCGTGAAAAATATCCTGATAGAAAAACACCATCTCGATTTATTATGAAACTGTTGGTGAATAATCTGCTAAATTTGGGATGTTTCGATCATCGCTTACCACAACCGCGGCACCAAACACTGACGATGAACTCGACATTTTGATATACTTTGAGGCAAATCCTAAAAGTTCAGTGAGGGAAGGTGTAGAAGTAATCGGAATTTCGAAAAGCAAAATACACCGTGTACTGAAAAAATACAAATTCAAAAATTATGTTGAAGGGTAGGTAATTACGATTAGTACAAAAATTACTGCCGGGTGAAAGACGACTTATTTTCTGCCATGAAATGGAGAGGCTCATCCTAGATGATCAGTATTTTCTAAATAATATTATCTGGTCAGACGAGACAAACTTCAGCAATAATGGTATGACACAATAATCGCATTTGGTCCAGGGAGAATCCCTTACGTAGGTATCCGCGAGACTAATAATCAAGTGCGTTTTTCATTCAACTGTAGGTGTGGGTGGGATTGTAAAAAACCGGGTCCTCTTAGTACATTTTTACGAAAGGGATTTGAATACGGAAAGGTATTTAGAAATACTTGAGATTTTAAGAAATGAGATAAATAATTCTTCCGGTGGCAGAACGACAAAACCTTACTTTTCAGCAAGATGGGGCTCCAGCTCATAACAGTCACAGAACAAGGGACTATCTCAATGAACACTTTCGTCCCTGGATCGGGACAAATGGTCAAATGATCCCTAGATCTAAGCCCGTTAGATTTGTTTTTATAGGGTTATGTAAAAAATTAGTTTTCAAGAACCAGTATGAAAATGTCCACGAGCTACAAACAGAACTTAGACGTATTATTCTAAATATGCACCACAACAAGATCAAAAAATCGACAGGGAGTGAAATAATCAAAAGAGTGCGACTTTGTATGGGACTCATTTTGAGCATTTGATAAACTGATTAATTTTGTATTAAAAATGTTAAAATTCATGGTCTTCCTTTTATTTCTGACACTATGTTATTAGCAAAAAATAATCCTTATGATGAAGCCTTTCGATCATACCATTTTTTATTATATTTACAAATTCAAATGGGTCCCGCCTGCTTCCAACTTTTATTTAATTTAAAATGGGCTTGTTTTTAGCTTTTCAGTTTTTTTAACTTAAGTTTTTACCGCAGTTGGGATTTTTTTATTTTTTTTTTAATAATTTTATTTAGCTACATCCATATCTACACTAATATTATAAAGAGGAAAACTTTGTATTTTTGTTTGTTTGTTTGTAATGGATAAACTCAAAAACTACTGGACCGATTTTAAAAATTCTTTCACCATTAGAAAGCTACATTATCTGCGAGTAACATAGGCCATATTTTATTTTAGAAAAAATAGGGATCCGTAAGATATTTGGTTTTTTCGGATCCAAGGTGTAAAAAATCATGCAATAAAGTTTCTTAATTGGCGTAGACTATAAAAGACTAGCGGTCGCCCGCGGCTCCGCCCGCGTGGATGTCGGTTTTCGCGACAAAAAGTAGCCTATGTGTTATTCTGATTTATATAACCTATAACGGTCCCCCGCGGCTCCGCCTGCGTGAATGTCGATTACCGCTACAAAAAGCCTAAGTTTGATCCCATGTGTTCAACTACCCAAAAGTAAATTCAGCATTTTAGCCGACAAACAGGCAGATAAACAAACAGACTTTCGCATTTATTTTATTAGCAGGATAAGATAACTTCATGTGTTAAATATTGTTTTAAAGGATAAAATTCTTGTAAAAAAAGTTACTGAATTATGAGCTTCCCTATAAACAACTTTTGATGTATTTTGTTCGGCAAGACGTTGTGAACGTTCAGGTGAAGATTCTTCAATACGACGTATCCTTGCTGCCCTTGCTTGAGAACTGTGTTTAGAAAGTTGAGACCTCGTCCTTTTAGGCATTTTGCAGACTTTAGATATATTTGTAGATATGTAACAAACAAAGAATATATATAATTAAGAAAATGTTAATGGCGTGTAATATTTTAGCTCAGAAAACAACTGTTTAGCCCTAAAAAGAACTGTTTTTTAGCCCGGTAAAGAACTGTTTTTAGCCCTGAAAAGAACTGTTGTTTATCTCTGAAAAGAACTTTTGTTTAGTTCTGAAAAGAACTTTTGTTTAGTTCTGAAAAGAACTTTTATATAGCTCTGAAAAGAACTTTTATTTAGCTCTGAAAAGAACTTTTATATAGCTCTGAAAAGAACTTTTATATAGGTCTAAAAAGAACTTATTTTACGCGAACGACGTTGCGGGCAAAAGCTAGTCGGTACATATTTAGTAAAAGATAAATTATCCTGTTTTCTGTAGATAAGGTATGTATACCTATCTGAATTACAAACTAAACTTATAGGTAAAACGGTGAATTATTTAAACAAATTATACAAACGAAATCATTTTATAAAGTTGTTTTTTTAATCTAAAATAAAAAAAAACATTATCAATGTATTTCATTGCATTATTATTGCTGTTATAAAATACTTAGGCGCGAATATTTTCGGGGCATTATTAATAGTAATAGTAAAATAGTAAAAATCTTTATTGATACAAAAACCTTTGACATTGCATAAGACTAGGACACATAAGTTGGTTAGCTAAAGGTCATACAGATAAGGTAAACCCTGCCTCCTAAACTAGGTGATCCTGTGACTTAGAAGTCAGTGTTCTGCTGTCACTGTGATACTAGAAATATTCAATTATTTTATTTTAGAGTAGATAGGAATTTTTGTTGTGTGTAAACACAACAGGATGAGGAGATTGCAGAAGTTACTGCTGTACAGTAACAATAAAGTATATTTGTAATCTCCAAAATGTGCCTACTTGAATCGGAAATATGATTTAAAAATGATTTTGTAATATTATAATAGCAATGTAAATGTGCGCCTTTTCACCATTTCGCCCAATATTTGCATTGTGTAAATTGTTTAATCACTACCTACTGTTGTCTAAATGGTGAAGGAACATATAGTGAGGAAACCCGCAAGTCCTAGTAAAAAAAATTCGAAGACATGTGACATAACGGCTAACGGCCCCCTCCTTCTCATTGAGAAGAGGTCTGTGTCCCAGCAGTGGGAAAGTTATAGGCTGGTTATGCTTATGCTTATGCTAGTAAGACTGTGCAGACTCGTATAATCACGCACAAATAATAGCACTAGCACTAGTGACGGATAGTGTTATTCTACAATTGTATTTGCTTGTCGTATACAGGATTGTATAATCCAGGTTCAATTTAAATACAATGATGCATATGAACGTTGCATTATATTTGTGTCGTAAAATATTATGTTAGTAGTATAGCTACAATCACCTTAAGCCAATACGTTGATATCTTTCCAAAATTATCAATAGGCGCCATGTAAATACTGAGCTTAAAATATCTATGCTTGCCTGATAAGCTAAGGAGGAGTGGTAATAAAAGACTACTACGTCTACTAGCCCTATGGCTAGTAGACGTAGTAGTCTTTTGTCTTTTCGTTAATGTCTATACATTGCACTAATATTTTATGCATTTTATGCTGGTATCTGTATTGTCATCGGGAACCAAATATAAAAATAACTAATAATTGTATGGGAAAAATAATAATTGTATGGGAAATTTGATACTCTTGGCTAAATGTACACCTTTTGTAAATGTTTTTATAAAATAAATTATAAATCATTACAATCCTTGAGCAGCCTGTTGTGATTGATTGTTCAAAAGACCAACAGGCACGAAATAACGCACGAAATAAATAAAGACTCCGTAGTCCGTAGAATTTCCTTTTAACTAATCGAACCATCTGTTGATTCACCCCTGGTAATACGAACAGCGTTCTATGACATTTGACGAAATGGCCACACAAAAATCTAATCACTCAGCAAATCTTTATATTATAAATTAATTGTAGTTTATCTGTGTTAAAGGTTCAACTACTACTCAACTTCCTCAAGTAAAATTAAAATTGTGTGTTTGTCTGGGTGTTCTGTGAGAGAAAGTAGGTATGCGAGGGTGAACAGGTACTGTCATTTTTATTAGAATAATACGAAATCAGCCGTGTGTCCGATGAGATTTTCCATCAGCAAGGTATCAAAAATCAACAATTTTTTCTATTTTTATTAACCGACTTCCAAAAAGGAGGAGGTTATTGCTGAAGGGGCTCTTGACCTCGATCATATTTAAAGTTTCTAACATCCATACAAAGTTGTAACCCTCTTAGGGGATGAATTTTAAAAATCCTTTGTTAATGCTACGTTTTCTCTCATCATTTCATGCTTCTTAATAATTAATTTACAAAATATATACAATAGTTCATATTATTATGTGAACTATTTTATTTTTCTAGTTTTACTTATTGTAGGTATACACGCAATGTGCGGGTGTACAGTTAGTTTTCCGAGTAGCAGGAAAACATATCTAATAATTGTCTAAAATTGTTATGGAAATCTGAGTCTTCTATTTTTCTCGTATCGACATAAACTGCATACTGCTACTATGGTGGTAAAATTATAGCCACTCAGTAAGTCGGTAGGAGGCTGGCTGCACTAGAGTGCGCAAAACGGTATGCTATGTAGTAGTTATCAAAACTTAAATTCGTAGACTTACTAGATAGATAGGTGATAAATACTTGTGTATTTAAAAAAAAACTAGATAACTTGAAGATATTGAGAAATTTGCGCTGAAAAAAACTGATTATTCTGTTTTTAGTCCGCGAAATTGATAGGGACTCTTAAATTGTTTAAAAATTACCGATTGTTTTGAACTTCTGGGTATACTTTTTACACAGCTTGAATCTGACGAAGATGGTTAAAGATGATTTTGACTTAAGTTTATGCTTTTTTTTAATTTTTTTTTATATAATAATTATTATAGTAAATAATATTACAAGAAAAAAAAAACTTACATAGCACAAAGACGTTCCCTGGCTGCTCAAGTTCACTACCAATGGTTGCCACCCGTCTACGTAACTTGGGGCAAGGGGTGAGACACCAGCGGTTCCAAGAGTGGTGTCAGCACCATTTGCCACATACTCGTTCGCCAATACGGTTATTTGGTCATTTTGGTAGTAGGCCTCCATATAAACAAGCACTTCAAGTTTGCCTCCAGCAGTCATTGGAAACAAGAACGATGAAACACAACTTAAAGTTTCTAAAGGCCTAATAAATATACTACTGCGTTCATTATGACCAGTAACATCAATGCTATCGTAAGACCCGGCTTCCCAGAAGTCGTAGCCGGTACAGATCCCCAGATCAGTAAACTGGTCATAGAAGTCATCTTCAAATGTATAGGTTACACAAGATTCACAAAACGCATGCGACACTAAAAGTGTTAATAAAAAAAGTTCTCGTAACATATCGTTTGTCAACACCAGTTTCAAACATGTATGTTTGCCAATAGGCACAAAATTTACTATGATTCTTAAGCTTGCGTTATAATCAACTATCATAATTATTCACATATTAATCGAGGATAAGATAACGTTCTATGTAAACGAGATAAATCAATTGATAATGTTTTTCGTAGGTGATATTAGAAACTTAGTCTCACTCTTGTCTTTCTTAGTGAAACATGTGCTATGCGGCGGATTTAGCTGACATTAAACTAAAAACCTATTAATATTATTTGTAATATTATTTTTTTAAAACGTAGCTTTAGTTTCACTTACAAAATAATTGCTGGGTGATGATGAACATTTTACCACGCCGAAATACTATTAATCTAGATAGAAACACCCCTGAACCCTCAAACGTCACTGAACATGAAACACTTGAAGTAAAGTGACAAATATATAAAAAGTGCGTTTTTTTTCCAGTCATAAGCGAGACTAGGTTTCGGCACCACTTTCTTTGTGATATGTAAGTCGATAAGGAACTTATTTCGGATCTTCTTTCTCAGTTTAGTCCGTGGTTTAGTTATTTCATGTGGTATGAGAGAATATAACCACTTTTTGGAAATGAATGAATGATCATTGTGCGTTTATCACCACTGAAAAACAAAGGCGGGCCTCACAAGATACATTAATAGGCAATCAGAAAGTAGTATGTACGAATAATGTCAATCATTGTTAAGGGCTATTAAAAATATCGACTTTCTTCTCTCCGTGGGGCCAATGCTCGGGTTTCCACAAAAGGAACTTTTGGGGCTGTAGAGAAGTGGTGCGCTAAGCACCACTTCTCTAAACTGCACTTGAGATCTGAGCCGTCCATGAACTTGTAGCAGCATGTACTCGTACAACGCTACATGCGAACTACACAACACACTGCGTCAAAAATTCTGCATCGCGCATGCATAGTTTACAACGCAACTAGCATATACCTATACAACGCCCCAACATCAATCGTCGGGCAGTAGCCCACCAGACACAACACCCGTCTAGTCTGGTTGTATGTAAGATGAGTGAACTTTCCACAACGTTCTATGAA
The DNA here is from genome assembly GCA_916614155.1 of Mesoligia furuncula. Taxonomy (NCBI): domain Eukaryota; kingdom Metazoa; phylum Arthropoda; class Insecta; order Lepidoptera; family Noctuidae; genus Mesoligia; species Mesoligia furuncula. The sequence continues at coordinate 5,931,526 of OU744804.1, forward strand.
CCCTCTGTGGAGATTGCCTTTGCTCCTGCTGACTTGGGTTCGAAGTTTGTTTAGAGATTTCCAAATCGGTTTTAAAGTGGTATCGCGTGCCCAGGTGTAAGGCTCTCAGATGGTTTGATAATATTGTCAGGTCGTTTAATTTTATTGGCTAGACTAGCAGGAACAATGCACTCAAGAAAGCTTCCACGGCTTTTTAATCTCTGGGGCACCGTGACGTAGTTGTGCATTGATCACCTAATGCGCGCTTGCTTAAAATAAACATATTCTTTACTCGACACTTGAAGACTTATAGCTATCTGGAAACAGACTCCGGCAAAGAGTTAGAGTATTTCTTGGCGGTAATGAATATATCTAGTGCTGGTTCAAGATACCTTCTACTTACGTTTTGTTTAGTTAGTTGAGATTGTCCTACTGCTGGGCAGGCATTTTATTTGCACACTGTTTTCTTGAACAATATACAATCCATTTAATTTACTTTTACCGATTGGATGTACTTTTGCCGAAAGCTGTGCTTTCTTTCCATCTTTATCATCCAATTGATCTAGGCAAGTGTTTTTATTTATAGTAGTTTATTTCCACAAAACATCACAGCTGCACGGGAGTGCATACTTCGAAGATACAAACATCGGAGGCTTCGACGCGAGACACCATGGCTCGTAGAATTTGCGAATGAATCATGAATCATACCATTACTTAAAGTAAGACAGTATGTATACAATGAACATGTAACATGACCGAGATTCAGAAGCACATCAAGAAGCTATATATTACGCTATGTATTATTATAATATATATGTTAGCCTGTAAGGTATTTATCTATGGGCCAAAGTAGCCTGAAAATAAAGGTTTTATTATTATTATTATTATGTAGGAATGTCAAGGAGTACAGAACTTTTTGTACTTATGCTAAGTGAATCACACTAGGCAATATAAAATAAAGTATTGGATACAAGACGCATGTTTTTCCATTGCACTAAAAAGTAACAGTAAAGTTAGTTCAAAAGGGTCGCCGATTTCACCTCTGACTATCATCAAGGAGCAAAGTATGAAGGTCGAACCGAACTTTGCAATGCAACATGAATTCAAATGGCAAAAAGCGGAAATCGGCTATATAAGGCTTCATTTATCATTCCTTTATTATATGTTGTAGACTAGACACTCGCTCCTGTTTCGCACAGGAGAAACCAGCGACATGTCTAAGCATCGAGATTTCTGTGCTAAATATAAGTTAAATATTAATCCATAGTAATATTATAAATGCGAAAGTCTGTCTGTAACCTCTTCACGCTTAAACCGCTGAACAGATTTAGATGATATTTGGTGTAGAGATAGTTTGGGTCCCGGGAACTTATGCGGGTGAAATCGTGGGGCGCTGCAAGTCGTTTATAATGGAAGACATTCCGAAGGTAATGGATGTGAAAAACGCATCAAGAGCGAGTCGAACTCGCGCACCGAGGGTTCCGTACCATCATATGTTTTTAAATTTTCATCGGCGAGGCCTATATTCATCAGACAATTTAATTTTTAAACTGTGCACTGCGGCGTAGAATATTGCAGTTTTATGTCAGCGCCATCTCTTTACCGATAGTGGAACTAATGTAACTTTTGTTGATGATTTCTGTAAAAGTGTGCTATTTAGAGACTTTTATTTTTCCTGTAATCTTTACATAAACTTCTATCACATAGAATTATTTCAGATTTTTCTCTTTGCGAACTTCGGAGATAGGGGGAGAACGGTATTTTTTTAACATTTTTCATCAAAAGTCGAAAACTATGCGGCCTTTAAAAAAAATGTTTGAGAATGTGCTAACTATGCGGCCCATAAAAAAAAATGTTTGAGAATGTGCTAACTGCGCTCTTTTATGTGATACATCACTTCGATTTTTTCAGACCCCCTTTCAGTCCCTGTTGCAAAAAATGTACATATATTTTTATTTCTTTCTTATTTGCAAAATGGTTGGGAAAACGTCATCTAAAACTATTCCAAATTTCAAGTTGATAGCATTAGTAGTTCTTGAGATATCCAGCTGTGACAGTCAGACAGACAGACAGACAGACTCAGTCTCAGCATAAGGGTTCCGTTTTTACCATTTTTATACGGAATCCTAAAACTGCCTTAGTGTGTAACAAACAAACAATATAATTTTTTAGGCTGTAATTTTTTGATTGTGTTATTGTTTGCACATGACTAGATTAACCAATATTACGAGTATATCTATCATTCGAGGCGAGTGAGTCTGCTAGGACATCTTTGTGATTTCTCACTTCTCATCATCGTCTCAATCTCACAAATGCGATATGTTCGCATTCTAAATACTTGTACTTTATCTGAATGACCGATACAAGGAAAGAGGCTAATTTTGAGTTGCAGGGATAGTGCTTAGATTTAATGTTGTCGCGGCCAGACCAACAGTCTTGCCTACCAGTTTTCTCAGCCTCTAATGAAAATTATGTGGTAAAGTTTCATAGGGGCTGAGAAAACTGGTAGGCGGTGGTGACAATTGGTAGGTACCTACTTCTTAAATTTATCTTTTAATCTAGGATCCGGTGACTTTTTATTAATGAAAGTCGTTTCATGGTTATCCTAAGATTGTGAAAATGCTAATGACCTGATAACAGCACGCGCTGCACTAGTTATCGCTTTTAATAAGTTTTATTTGTATCCATTTAGTCGCATTGATATTTACGGATTTTGTTACACAACTAACCCTATACCTATTTTAAATAAATGAATAATTGACGTGTAAATTAGTGTGTAATGAGAGGTTTTTCTTTTGAGTATTTAAAAAAAAAATAGTTTCCAAGAACCCTGAAGATGGCGTTGTACTGACTACGTTACTAGGTGCCAAAGTCAAAACGCTTGGAAAAAAAACATTGCGTAACGTCATATACGCTCGTTGAGTGACAGTTTCGTTTGCTTTCGTTTTACGATCTCAAAATTACATCCAAGTGAATTAATAAAAAAATTATGTGACGTTCCGTTCCTTGCAGTAACTTACCAAGTTCAGCGCCATCTATCCAGCGACTAGGGAAGCGTTAAAAAAAAAAAGAAAAAGAAAATCCCTCATCAGACAGTATCTGAGATGAAGAACAATGAATATATCAGAACTCCAGAAGGCACTTGGTTTTTTCGTACAAGTAAGTATGTTAGGTGTACCGTAAACCGGGGTTACTTTGATTAATATTGAACTTTCAAGGTCCATATCTTTTAAATCTCTGGTTGTAAAAAAATATATAATCGGTCTAATAATCGGTTTTGGTTAAACTCGCGATTTCTGTAATAATAAATGAAAAAATATGGCTAGATTTTGAGAAAAAAAATAAAAACTGTCCGATCAAAGTTATACGTAGAATGGGGTTACATTGATAAGTTTGGGATTACGCAATAAAATAGGCAATTTTATTGCGTAGTTACAAAGTTACCCCAATTATAATGCCAAAACAATTTTTAAAATCAAAATCTGCCAACGGGAAAAATAATTATTGTCATTTTTGTCGTATGGGGTAACTTTGATCATGAAAAGTTAAATTAAAACTAAAAAAGAATGCTTAAACTTCCTTCCACTATTTGACTAAGGGCTTCTTCTATTTGCGGTTTTGTATTCACGGGACCCGAAAAATCCCGATTAATCTCACACCATATACCCTGTCAATGACACCCCGCATTAAACAAACTCAAGTTATTGCATTAATTTTGACGTTAGAAAAACAATAATCACTGTATTGGTTAATCGATAATAGGCCACATAAGGAGTTTATCTAGAAATTTCATTATACCATCACAATGATTAAGTTCACATGAAGTTTTGCAGCACAGTTATGTAGCTATAAATAGAGAATAACTTAAAATTACATATTTCAATTTAAATGGTTGGTGAATTCCCAGCGTGTCCTCAAGAAAGGATTCAACAACTCTTCAATTTTGCTAACGTAGAAAAAAAAACGAAAAAATTGCGTTTCGTTTTAAGCAATTCGCGATTTTATATGAAATGGAAGTTTCGATCAAAGTCACCCCGCTATTCAAAGTAACCCCGGTTTACCGGTACTTTTAACCATGTAGAGACATTAAGGTTTTCTTAACTTATTTCCTGTATAAAAATAATTCTAGGGACTTTCGGACAGTAAATTTAGCCCTTACTGGAAAGTTATCCAAGGTTCCACTTTTTCAGGGCTAAATGATGAATGATTTAAGTATCAGGATAAAGACATCGAAGAAATAGAAACAACAAAATTTCTAGGGTTACACGTGGATGACAAACTAAATTGGAAAAATCAAGTTGACAATGTCTGTAAAAAGTTAAGCAAGTTCTCATATGCCCTTCACAGACTAAGAAAAATTACAAATCTACCAACACTAATAACGGCATACCATGGTTACATCAGCTCTAACCTTAGATACGGCCTAATATTCTGGGGCAATAGTGTTGATAAGGAACGCGTGTTCGTTGCACAGAAACGATGTGTCAGGGCAATTTACAACCTACAAAAAACTGAATCCTGTGAACCATTTTTTAAAAAGATGAATGTATTAACATTACCGTGTCTATATATTTTTGAGGTCGCAGTTTTTGTTAAAAATAATATTGACCTATTTAAATATCGAACGCGTATACGGCATCAGGACAAGCTAGACATAGTGCCTAGTAAGACTGATTTCCTGCACAAAAGTGTTTTTTGCTCGGCTCCGCGTATTTTCAATAACATTCCAAGGCCGATAAGAGCAATTACTGAAATAAAATCATTTAAAAAGAATCTCCATGAACTGTTAGTTAACAAATGTTATTACTCTGTGAAAGACTTCTTTGCCGACAAATCACTGTTAGAATACAATCTGCCTAGGTCATGATGCGATGAAGAACTCTTGAAAAGCATGACGAAGAAGAGAGTCGTTTCATTTACGAACTGTTTTATTTATTGAAATTTATTATTCCAACAAATATTTAATGATTTAAAATTTGTAATGTACTTTGAAATTTGTTTTAATATTATTGTCGACATGCATGTAAACTCACTTTATGTACCCACATTTTATTGTACGCCCTAAGGGCAGGACATAGCTGTTCACCAAGCACAAAATTAAAACCAGCTGTATTATGTACACTTTCCTATGATCCACAATAAAGATGAATTGAATTGAATCGAATTGATTTATTTTCTGTAAGTAGGTTTGTACAAACACACGTTAATCATATTTTTTAGGCTAAAGCTTTTCTATGTAGGTACAAACATAATAAAGTTTTATATCTTATATAGATTTCAAAGCATCGAAATTATGTCAGTTATCTTGGCTCTAGATTGTATTCAAACTTCGTAATTATTTACATCGCGACAAAGTCTAAAAATGATTGGTATTCCTTGTAACATATACCTAACATTCTGTGTTCAATATAAAAATTGTGTTTATTAGGCAACCAATGCCGAATCTATATTATCTTCTATGCAATAAACGTGTTAATTCGTTACTTTAGGCAATAGCATCATCATTCCTCAAAACTGGGTTAGTAAAAAAAATATTTGGCCTATGTGTAGTTTCGCTGAAGTGTTATAAATTAGTATTACCTATTATAAGGCTGTACAAAAAAACCGCCTGTAAATACTAGTATTGAAAAGGCTGCATAATTATGATGAAGTAGGCCATTGCACGCGTAGTCTTATTGCTGAGCATATTATTATGTAGGTCTCCATAGGTGGCTATATTATCTTTCACAGCAGGGCTAGCATGGGCTGGGGATAAAACTTTTCTCCACCGGTTATTTCCACTGACAAGGGATAAAATTATTTTACCCACCTGCCAAAGCACGGTAACAGGGGGAAAGAGAATTATATCACTTTTTAACATTAGACGTGGATACTCACCCCCCGTCTATAGCATGGCGACTAGTGGAAGAGAAAAATTACAGAATACATAACAAAGGGAGAAATTTGTCCTCTTCTTTAGATGGTGGGATGGTGGGTGGGTGGTGGGATGGTGGGTTGTGGGTCTTGGAGAAAATATAATTAATTGTACTATAAAAATGTCTCGTGCTTACTGCTACCGTGAATAGTTTATCCACCCATGTCGCCATGCTCGGAGGGTGGACAAAATTGACAGAGGGGAATAGTATTTTCTCCTCTCCCCGTGGATAAAATCTCTCCGGCCATGCTAGCCCTGCAGGGCCCTGCGAGCTAGGCTCATAAAACAAGCGAATATCTATTATATTTACTATTATCATAATTTTGTATCAAAACTTGGTAAACCGTGAAGAACTTTGAGGTAAGTACATTGGTAATACATAAAACTGAAACGCTTTTTCTGTTCATATTCATTCTAATTACAAAGTTTTGTCTTTCTAGACAAAACTTTCATGCTGAATTTCTCCTGTTCTATCAAAAAATCATTGAATTTAATACATGAATCGAGAGGTACATTTGCAGGACCCCATCTGCCGCGTGTTCTTGCGATGTTGTTAATTTCTGCGTGAGGCATTCTTATTTGCCAGAGGAGTTGATGAGGACGGTCGTAGTACCGATAGTCAAGAACAAAACCGGTAACATCTCTGATAAAAATAACTACAGGCCGATCTCATTAGCGACAGTAATCTCGAAGGTATTTGACAGCATGCTTAATTCTCACTTAAGCAAGGTCGTAACTCTGCACGACAACCAGTTTGGTTTCGGGCCCAAGCTGTCCACTGAGAGTGCAATACTGAGCTTAAAGCATGCTGTCAAGTATTACACAGACCGTAATACTGCTGTATACGCCAGTTTTCTTGATCTGTCCAGGGCGTTTGACCTGGTTTCGTACGAAGTGCTGTGGCAGAAGCTACGTGACCATAAAATTGCACCTGAAATAGTTACCATCTTCCAGCACTGGTACGGCAACCAGGTCAACAACTTGAAATGGGCGGGAGCTCTGTCGGACTCGTACAGGTTGGAGTGCGGGGTGAGGCAGGGTGGCCTGAGCTCACCTATGCTCTTCAATCTGTACATGAATGAGCTTATTGTCGCGCTCAGCAGCCGCCATGTTGGATGCCATGTCGATGATGTTTGTTTTAATAACATCAGCTATGCGGACGACATGGTGCTGCTGAGTGCGTCTGTTGGTGTTCTCAGGGAGCTCATAGGCATATGCGAGACGTACGCTCACTCACATGGCCTTAAATATAACGTCGCGAAGAGTGTGCTTATGGTCTTCCAAGCTGGGACCAAAGGTCTGGCGGAGGTTCCTCCAGTCAAGTTGTGCGGCGTGCCCTTGGAGCGCGTGCAATGTTTAAATAATTAGGCCATATTGTGACGCCTGACTTGAAGGATGACGCCGATATTGAACGCGAACGGAGGGCGCTGTCGGTGAGGGCGAACATGATAGCTCGCAGGTTTGCTCGTAGCTACGAGCAAACCAAAACAAGGTGACTTTGACTTCCTTGGAGCTCCAAGGAAGTCAAAGTCACCTTGTTTCGAGCCTACTGTACTGCATTTTATACGGGCAGCCTGTGGGTTTCATACACGCAGAAAGCCTATGGTGCCCTCCGAGTGCAATATAATAACGCGTTGAGGGCATTGGGATGTTCGCCAATGTGCGCGTAGACTGTTTTTATGCCACTATGCGCAGGAGGGTAACCTCGATAGCGGGTAGAGTGAGGGGCAGCGGCAACAGTCTCCTCGCCGTCGTCGCCGACAGGTTAGACGGGCCATTCATGCGGCATTGGTTGGCCCTACATGCGCCCATATTTAAGGCATGGGGGAGATAAGTTGTGCATATATTTATCGTTTTTTTTTTCTTTATTATTTTATTTATTTATTATGTTATTATTAATTAAATTAATCTGTTATTAATAAGAAATCAAATCATTAAATTATTATGTTTTAAATTATATTCCTTATTTTGTTATTTTACATTTTTATTTTTAAATTATTATTTTTAATTGTTAAAGTATTTATTTTGACTTTGTATGAATTTTATGTTATTTAATATTTTTATTTTATGTGGAATTTGTGTATTTGTGACTTTATGGATATTTTTTGTCTGAATAAATGAATTGAATTGAATTGAATTAGGAGTAGATACGATAAATTTTTGTTAATGTATTACGAGCACAATACAGCCGAGGGGCCCCGCTGGATAGATGTGGCGATTTATCGCGATTTCTATCAAAACGATCGAGGTACATTGGACCTTGCTGATAAATTCATGAGGTACATTGAACAAACAAAGCATTGCCACTAGTTTTTTGAGCCTAGCTCACGGGGCCCCGTCGGATAGCAATACATGTCTTAAGATGCGACGTTTTTATTTCTATGAGCCCATACCCATAGCTCGATTTCCAAGAAGCAGACATGTCCAGCCCTACCTAAACCATTTAAGCAGAGCAGCCTTTTTACCCGACTGCGCGACGCAAAGGAGTGGTAATGTGTTTATCAGCCTATGTACCTATGTATGTTTGTATGTTCCTTTGAAGCACTATACAGACCAAACGCCTGGGCCGATTTTTATGATTCACACGTCAATCGATTCCTCTTAGTCTGGCGAGTGTCACTAAAACATGACGTTAGTGGAAAATTCAATATGGCGACTACTGGAGGCCATATTGTGAAAATGGAAAAAAATGAAAGTCAACAAACTATGTCACGTGGGGTATCGTTTTTGAATAGGTATTTAATAAAAATCATTTTTAGTTTTCTCTTAACATTTTTCGATTCGCTTGACCGTTTAGGATCTATATCGATTTAAAGTTGCGTAACAACCATTCTCACTTTAAGTTTTTAGACAGTAGAAAATTACGATGAAAAGACGAAAACTTCGTATGACTGTACGTGTGAATGTGGATGGACATACCTATACTAAAAAAGTATCTAGTAGGTATATTGGACTACCTAAAGTATGTAATGTCTGACACGGTCGCCCATCTTCAACTTCAAACTATTTAGTACCTACTCAACTTCAGTCGAAAAACTATATACTTACTCGTACAGGGCGTCCAACGGCAATGCCACATGGAGGGAAAGTAGGTACCTTGAATATTGTAGATGGAACATTTTACTGAAAGAAGACATTATTTTAATTTAAAAAACAATTTAAACTGCATTCATAGATTTTCAAATAACTACATGGTTGAACCGGGAATCGCACCCGCTACACGAGAAAAAAAATACCCTGTAGCTTTATCATACCGATCGAAAGACTTCATCATAAGGATTATTTTTTGCTAAATAACATAGTATCAGAAATAATAGGAAGACCATGAATTTTAACATTTGATGTGAAGTTTTGTTTAGAAAAATGAAAAGCTGACATTGCCGTAAGGACATACAACTGACATTATCATAAGTACCTATCTATACATATAATAAATCTGTAGAAGGGTCAATTCTGTACATTGAAAATATTGAAAAAATAAATAGCGGGGGGTGTTGCTGGATCGATACCAAACCCAAATATGTGATTAAAAAAATGTTTGTCTGTCTGTCTGTCTGTCTGTCTGTCTGTCTGTCTGTATATGCAGGCATCACGTGAAAACTAACGGTTCGATTTCGATGAAACTTGGTATAATTATACCTTATTATCCTGGGCATAAAATAGGATACTTTTTATCCTGGAAAAATACGTAGAAAAAAAAAACTTATTTTTCGGTTTTATTCATAGACGTTGTTCTGTAGAACCGCGAACACACGTTGCATTACCCGTAGTGGATAATTTTCCATTTCAATTTAAGAGAATACAGTTTCCTGTAGCTTTGTGTTACGCCATGACAATAAATAAGGCTCAAGGTCTGACCCTAGGAGTTGCTGGCGTAGATCTTACCGCGAGTTGTTTTTCACACGGGCAACTTTACGTAGCTCTTTCCCGTGTGAGCAGACCAAGAAATCTTCATGTTTATATTCCGGACGAGCTCACTAACAATGTTGTGTATGCTGAAGCTCTCAATTAACTTTCTGTCGCATTGCCACGATCACATTTTTATTATTGCAAACTTTTCGTCACTGTCAGTAATTTACTGCTACATGCTACTTATCAAGGTCGGAATTACTATGAAAAAAATACTTACTACAGAACGCGAGCTCAACAGCAGTAGCTCAACAGAGGGATCTCCTTAATTATTATAGGCTTAGCCGTATTTGGGTCCAATAGATATTTATAAGATGTCATTGTCAGAGTTACTCAAAATGGAGAAATAAACCATCCACGCGAAGACCGACATCCGCGCGGACGGAGTCGCGGGCGAAAGCTAGTTACTAATAAATGTACCCACTTGAGAAGTACCTACGAATCATTTCCCTATTATAATTTAAGTGCATGATAAAATGATAAAGAGATACGTAATTAGTAGGTACCTGGTTGTATGTAACAAATCGAGCCGTATCCTGAGCCGAAAGACGCCGAAATTATTTTATCCATCGCAATGCGGCTGGCTGATTATAAAGAAGTAATAAAAATGTGTTCCATTTTCAAACTTTTATTCTTTTGTTTCTGTGATTTTCATTGTAGGATTTTTGCATTGTATTTTGAATTTTTTACATAACCATGGCGTATTAAAATAATTTTGATTTAATGGAAGCATACTTTTTGAACCACAAAAACATAACATTAACCTTAGGTACAATGGCACCGCGAAAAATATCCTGATAGAAAAACACCATCTCGATTTATTATGAAACTGTTGGTGAATAATCTGCTAAATTTGGGACGTTTCGATCATCGCTTACCACAACCGCGGCACCAAACACTGACGATGAACTCGACATTTTGATATACTTTGAGGCAAATCCTAAAAGTTCAGTGAGGGAAGGTGTAGAAGTAATCGGAATTTCGAAAAGCAAAATACACCGTGTACTGAAAAAATACAAATTCACAAATTATGTTGAAGGGTAGGTAATTACGATTAGTACAAAAATTACTGCCGGGTGAAAGACGACTTATTTTCTGCCATGAAATGGAGAGGCTCATCCTAGATGATCAGTATTTTCTAAATAATATTATCTGGTCAGACGAGACAAACTTCAGCAATAATGGTATGACACAATAATCGCATTTGGTCCAGGGAGAATCCCTTACGTATCCGCGAGACTAATAATCAAGTGCGTTTTTCGTTCAACTGTAGGTGTGGGTGGGATTGTAAAAAACCGGGTCCTCTTAGTACATTTTTACGAAAGGGATTTGAATACGGAAAGGTATTTAGAAATACTTGAGATTTTAAGAAATGAGATAAATAATTCTTCCGGTTGCAGAACGACAAAACCTTACTTTTCAGCAAGATGGAGCTCCGGCTCATAACAGTCACAGAACAAGGGACTATCTCAATGAACACTTTCGTCCCTGGATCGGGACAAATGGTCAAATGATCCCTAGATCTAAGCCCGTTAGATTTGTTTTTATAGGTTTATGTAAAAAATTAGTTTTCAAGAACCAGTATGAAAATGTCCACGAGCTACAAACAGAACTTAGACGTATTATTCTAAATATGCACCACAACAAGATCAAAAAATCGACAGGGAGTGAAATAATCAAAAGAGTGCGACTTTGTATGGGACTCATTTTGAGCATTTGATAAATTGATTAATTTTGTATTAAAAATGTAAAAATTCATGGTCTTCCTTTTATTTCTGACACTATGTTATTAGCAAAAAATAATCCTTATGATGAAGCCTTTCGATCATACCATTTTTTATTATATTTACAAATTCAAATGGGTCCCGCCTGCTTCCAACTTTTATTTAATTTAAAATGGGCTTGTTTTTAGCTTTTCAGTTTTTTTAACTTAAGTTTTTACCGCAGTTGGGATTTTTTTATTTTTTTTAATAATTTTATTTAGCTACATCCATATCTACACTAATATTATAAAGAGGAAAACTTTGTATTTTTGTTTGTTTGTTTGTAATGGATAAACTCAAAAACTACTGGACCGATTTTAAAAATTCTTTCACCATTAGAAAGCTACATTATCTGCGAGTAACATAGGCCATATTTTATTTTAGAAAAAATAGGGATCCGTAAGATATTTGGTTTTTTCGGATCCAAGGTGTAAAAAATCATGCAATAAAGTTTCTTAATTGGCGTAGACTATAAAAGACTAGCGGTCGCCCGCGGCTCCGCCCGCGTGGATGTCGGTTTTCGCGACAAAAAGTAGCCTATGTGTTATTCTGATTTATATAACCTATAACGGTCCCCCGCGGCTCCGCCTGCGTGAATGTCGATTACCGCTACAAAAAGCCTAAGTTTGATCCCATGTGTTCAACTACCCAAAAGTAAATTCAGCATTTTAGCCGACAAACAGGCAGATAAACAAACAGACTTTCGCATTTATTTTATTAGCAGGATAAGATAACTTCATGTGTTAAATATTGTTTTAAAGGATAAAATTCTTGTAAAAAAAGTTACTGAATTATGAGCTTCCCTATAAACAACTTTTGATGTATTTTGTTCGGCAAGACGTTGTGAACGTTCAGGTGAAGATTCTTCAATACGACGTATCCTTGCTGCCCTTGCTTGAGAACTGTGTTTAGAAAGTTGAGACCTCGTCCTTTTAGGCATTTTGCAGACTTTAGATATATTTGTAGATATGTAACAAACAAAGAATACATATAATTAAGAAAATGTTAATGGCGTGTAATATTTTAGCTCAGAAAACAACTGTTTAACCCTAAAAAGAACTGTTTTTTAGCCCGGTAAAGAACTGTTTTTAGCCCTGAAAAGAATTGTTGTTTATCTCTGAAAAGAACTTTTGTTTAGTTCTGAAAAGAACTTTTGTTTAGTTCTGAAAAGAACTTTTATATAGCTCTGAAAAGAACTTTTATATAGCTCTGAAATGAACTTTTATATAGCTCTGAAATGAACTTTTATATAGCTCTGAAAAGAACTTTTATATAGGTCTGAAAGAACTTATTTTACGCGAACGAAGTTGCGGGCAAAAGCTAGTCGGTACATATTTAGTAAAAGATAAATTATCCTGTTTTCTGTAGATAAGGTATGTACAGTCAAATTATTGCCCAAAAGGTATACCTATCTGAATTACAAACTAAACTTATAGGTAAAACGGTGAATTATTTAAACAAATTATACAAACGAAATCACTTTATAAAGTTGGTTTTTTAATCTAAAATAAAAGAAATCATTATCAATGTATTTCATTGAATTATTATTGCTGTTATAAAATACTTAGGCGCGAATATTTTCGGGGCATTATTAATAGTAATAGTAAAATAGTAAAAATCTTTATTGATACAAAAACCTTTGGCATTGCTTAAGACTAGGACACATAAGTTGGTTAGCTAAAGGTCATACAGATAAGGTAAACCCTGACTCCTAAACTAGGTGATCCTGTGACTTAGAAGTCAGTGTTCTGTTGTCATTGTGATACTAGAAATATTCAATTATTTGATTTTAGAGTAGATAGGAATTTTTGTTGTGTGTAAACACAACAGGATGAGGAGATTGCAGAAGTTACTGCTGTACAGTAACAATAAAGTATATTTGTAATCTCCAAAATGTACCTATTTGAATCGGAAATATGATTTAAAAATGATTTTGTAATATTATAATAGCAATGTAAATGTGCGCCTTTTCACCATTTCGCCCAATATTTGCTTTGTGTAAATTATTTAATCACTACCTACTGTTGTCTAAATGGTGAAGGAACATATAGTGAGGAAACCCGCAAGTCCTAGTAAAAAAAATTCGAAGACATGTGACATAACGGCTAACGGCCCCCTCCTTCTCATTGAGAAGAGGTCTGTGTCTCAGCAGTGGGAAAGTTATAGGCTGATTATGCTTAGGCTTATGCTACTAAGACTCTGCAGACTCTAATAATCACGCACAAATAATAGCAATAGCACTAGTGACGGTTATTATTATTCTACAATTGTATTTGCTTGTCGTATACAGGATTGTATAATCCAGGTTCAATTTAAATACAATGATGCATATGTTAGTAGTATAGCTACAATCACCTTAAGCCAATACGTTGATATCTTTCCAAAATTATCAATAGGCGCCATGTAAATAGAGAGCTTAAAATATCTACGCTTGCCTGATAAGCTAAGGAGGATCCTTGAGTGGTAACAAAAGACTACTACGTCTACTAGCCATAGACACAGTATAAAGATCATACAGTATTTCGACTTCATACAAACGGACGAAACGCGAGCTATACCTACGCGCATCGACCTCGGCATGCGCTCGGCATGCAGACAGTCGCGACTGTACCGCAGTGACGAACGGACGGTGTGTTGTTTTTTTAACATTAACCGCGCGATTTTTTCACTAAAAATAAGTTTAAGTACATATTTAATATGACGAGTAGGCTATATTGTGCTACAATAAGATTATACTATGATTAAGATATACGGACTACAATAAGATTAATTTGTGGAACCAAACATATAAATTATAAAGTAGCTGCAGGTATCTATAACCATCATCTGCCTAGCCTTTTCCCAACTATGTTGGGGTCGGCTTCCAGTCTAACCGGATGCAGCTGAATACCAGTGTTTTACATGGAGCGACTGACTATCTGACCTCCACAACCCAGTTAGTGGGTAATACGATACCCCTTGGTAAGACTGGTTGTCAGAGTTTCGGGCTTCTGACTACCCGTAACGACTGTCAAAGATCCACGAATGACAGCCGGGACCAACGGCTTAACGTGCTTTCCGAGGCACGGCGGGGTCACGGTATGTAAAGATGGTCACTCATCCGGCGGTTGGTCTGTCCAACCGCGGCAAGCGTAGCTTAACCTGATCGATCGACCTGTGCGGCTGTTATTATTTCGCCACGGGCCCTTCAGGTATCTATAACCAAGTAAAAGATATTCCTTTTTCTCCACCTTGTCCATGTTTCCCAAAACAATTTTTAATTAAGCTTTAAATTAGAATGCGAATTTTTTATACTTTAAAATTTAATAATAAAGCATTTCGTACGTCTCAGTCGAGGCGCAAATATTTTTCGGTCGCAAATTTATAAGATTTGTTATTCAAACATAAACATGGTTTTTTAATTAAATCTACCAATCAAAAAACAACACGCATTTTTATTAAACACTTCAACAAGTATTTTTATAATTCACAAAGTATTTTAATTTGTTTATAATATATAAAAAAAGTATATTTATTTATATATTTTATTATTTATGTACACACAGTAAAATACAATAACAAAACTAAATGGAAACACAAAGTAGGCAAATGTAATTAAAATGCTGGAGGCGGGCAGCCCTATCGCTTGTCTACGTACCGCGCGGCTGTAGGCATTTATTTCAAGGTTACGGCCGAGTTACCATACTGTATGATCTTTATACTGTGCCATAGACGTTGCACTAATATGTTATGCATTTTATGCTGGTATCTGTATTGTCATCGGGACCCAAATATAATAATAACTAATAATTGTATGGGAAATTTGCTACTCTTGGCCAAATGTACACCTTTTGTAAACGTTTTTATAAAATAAATTATAAATCATTACAATCCTTGAGCAGCCTGTTGTGATTGATTGTTCAAAACAGCAACAGGCACGAAATAACGCACGAAATAAATAAAGACTCCGTAGTCCGTAGAATTTCTTTTTAACTAATCGAACCATCTGTTGATTCACACCTGGTAATACGTTCTGTGACATCTGACGAAATGGCCACACAAAAATCTAATCACTCAGCAAATCTTTATATTATAAATTCATTGTAGTTTATCTGTGTTAAAGATTCAACTACTACTCAACTTCCTCCTGATTGAAAATGATAAATTAATGAAACATGGAGTAAAATTAAAATAATGTGTGTTTGTCTGGATGTTCTGTGAGAGAAAGTAGGTATGCAAGGGTGAGCAGCTACTGTCATGTTAGTTTTAATTGAATAATACGAAATCAGCCGTGTGTCCGGTGAGATTTTCCATCAGCAACGTATCAAAAATCAACAATTTTTTCTAATTTTATTGCTGAACGGGCTCTTGACCTCGATCATATTTAAAGTTTCTAACATCCATACAAAGTTGTAACCTTCTCAGGGGATGAATTTTCCAAATCTTTTGTTATTGCTACGTTTTTTCCTCTACATAATTTCATGCTTCTAAATAATTAGGTAATTTACATAATATATATAATATAAACTATTTTATTTTTCTAGTTTTACTTATTGTAGGTACACACGCGATGTCCGTGTGTACAGTTAGTTTTCTGAGTAGCAGGAAAAAATATCTAATAATTGTCTAAAATTGTTATGGAATTCTGAGTCTTCTACTTTTCTCGTATCGATATAAACTGCATACTGCTACTATGGTGGTAAAATTATAGCCATTCAGTAAGTCGGTAGAGAGGCTGGCTGCACCAGAGTGCGCGAAACGGTATGCTAATGTCATTAAGTGTCCCTATTCTTTATTATTTATTACTATTTTAGCTTAAATTGTTTAAAAATTACCGATTGTTTTGAACTTCTGGGTATACTTTTTTACACAGCTTTAATCTGACGAAGATGGTTAAAGATGATTTTGACTTAACTTTATGCTTTTTTTCAATATTTTTTTATATGATAATTATTATAATAAATTATAATACAAGAAAAAAAAACTTACATAGCACAAAGACGTTCCCTGGCTGCTCAAGTTCACTACCAAAGTTTGCCACCCGTCTGCGTAACTTGGGGCAAGGGGTGAGACACCAGCGGTTCCAAGAGTGGTGTCATCACCATTTGCCACATACTGGTTCGCCAATACGGTTATTTGGTCACTTTCGTAGGCCTCCATATAAACAAGCACTTCAAGTTTGCCTCCAGCAGTCATTGGAAACAAGAACGATGACACACAACTTAAAGTTTCTAAAGGCCTAATAAATGTACTACTGCGTTCATTATGACCGGTCACATCAATGCTGTCGTAAGTTCCGACTTCCCAGAAGTCGAAGTCGGTACAAATCCCCAGATCAGTAAACTGGTCATAGAAGTCATCTTCAAATGTATAGGTTACACAAGATTCACTAAACGCATGCGACACTAAAAGTGTTAATAAAAAAAGTTCTCGTAACATATCGTTTGTCAACACCAGTTTCAAACATGTATGTTTGCCAATAGGCACAAAATTTACTATGATTATTAAGCTTGCGTTATAATCAACTATCATAATTATTCACATATTAATCGAGGATAAGATAACTTGTCTTTCTTGTCTTTCTTAGTGAAACATGTGCTATGCGGCGGATTTAGCTGTCATTAAACTAAATACCTATTAATATTATTTGTTATATTAATTTTTTAAAACGTAGCGCACGGGCGCCTCTCCGACGCATTGTAGATACGTATAACACCCACTTTATCGATTTGGATATATTTGCGCTTACACACTTTAAGTTTAAAAAGCTGGCTATTGAATCCTTAAAATAGCCATCTTGTACCTATTATTCCAAAAATATGACCGAGTACTTCTTACTCTTCGGTAAAATTATCGCATGCATTATACTATTTGTCTTTATGCTATTATTTCGCGGACAATGGTATGGGTTACACGTGTATTTAGTTTTTAATCTATTTTGTCACACAGTAATTGTAACGTGTAACTGGTTTATGTCCCAATAAAGTAAAAATAAAAAAAATAAAATAAAAGTAGCTTTAGTTTCACTTACAAAATAATTGCTGGGTGATGATGAACATTTTACCACGCCGAAATACTATTATTTCATTTCATTTCATTTCATTTATTCATTAACAATTAACAAATTGTGTCTGAATGTTTACAAAAATAATATTTGAAGCTAAAAACAATATTCAATTAAAAACCAATCATAATTATAAAACATGCATAAAAAAAATAAAAATATATCACAATCAATAGGAAAAATAAAAACATATGCAACAATGTCAACACAATAAAATTAAATAAAATACCAGGCTAGTTTCATTTTATTTTGGAACAAAAACAAAACAAAAAAAATCGCATTTAAATAAATAACTATCGATAAATTTAATTAATTATTATCATTATTGCAATAATTTGAAAACATGTCATAACAGAATAAATTAATTTCATTTAAATAAAACATTATCAATAATATAATAGAAATAATTTAGTAATCAACATTAATTTAGGGTCATAAATTCATCAATAGAATAGAAACATTTATCCAATAAAAATTCCTTAAGTCTCTTTTTGAATAAGGTGGTTTTATATAATAGTTCTCTTATATCTTTAGGTAAGCAATTAAATATTTTCACCGCTTGATACTGGACACAATGTTCTACAATTTTTATTTTGGTATTTATTTTATGCTTTAAGTATTTATTCCGTGTGCTTTCCCTTTTGTGTCTTTCGTCCTTCGTTTCGTAATCATTTATATGTTTTGCCAGGCTGGTCATGATCATTAATATGTAAAGGCTTGGTACCGTAAGTATGGATAGACTCTGGAAATATTCCCGACAAGACTCAACTTGTGGAATACGAACTATTGTTCGTATTCGCCCTTTTCTGAAGTACAAATGCTCTATCAGAATTATACTTGTAGCTATTTCCCCATAGTTGAATACTATATCTCAATCTTGATTCGACTAGTGCATAATAAACTGATTTTAAAATATTGATACTAAGATCATCTCGTAGGCTCCTAAGAGCATAGCAAGCTGATGATATTGACGCGTCTATCGCTTTTAGCTCATTTTTCCAATTTAGTAAGGAATCAATATGAACTACCAAAAATTTTACTGAGTCTACAATATCTATTTTGTCTCCATTTAAGTTTATATCTAAATTGGCATTATCACGTGATGTGGATTTGAACAATATGATGTTTGTTTTTCTAGTATTTATTATTAATTTATTTGCCTTAAACCATGATTGAAAAATCTCCAGAGCCACGGTTATATTGATATTTAACGACTCTAAAGTACCATCGCTAATTACAGCATTTGTATCATCTGCAAATGCTACTAGTTTTACATTTGATTTGATTTTTATTACAAGGTTAAGTAAATCGTTAGTAAAAATTAAAAATAGTATTGGGCCCAATATAGAACCCTGAGGGACGCCGGTCAAAACCCTGTTCAATTTTGAGCGGTAGACTTTTTGGAATTTATTTTCATCCATATCCTTAACCTCTAGGTACATACATTTTCCTATTTGTTAAATAGGAGCGAAAAAGCTCAAGAACCTGTCCCATTACCCCATAATGTTCCATTTTAGCAAGTAATAATGAATGATTTACAGTGTCAAAAGCCGAACTCAAATCCAAGAAGACTCCAGCTACCTTACATTTTTGATTTAGCTTATCAACAACGTCGTTAACTAAAGTGCTAATAGCTTCTGCAGTTCCAACACTACGCAACTGCACAACGCAACTAGCATATACCTATAGAACGCCCCAACATCAATCGTCGGGCAGTAGCCCACCAGACACAACACCCGTCTAGTCTGGTTGTATGTAAGATGAGTGAACTTTCCACAACGTTCTATGAACCCTCTGTGGAGATTGCCTTTGCTCCTGCTGACTTGGGTTCGAAGTTTGTTTAGAGATTTCCAAATCGGTTTTAAAGTGGTATCGCGTGCCCAGGTGTAAGGCTCTGAGATGGTTTGATAATATTGTCAGGTCGTTTAATTTTATTGGCTACACTAGCAGGAACAACGCACTCAAGAAAGCTTCCACGGCTTTTTAATCTCTGGGGCACCGTGACGTAGTTGTGCATTGATCACCTAATGCGCGCTTGCTTAAAATAAACATATTCTTTACTCGAGACTTGAAGACTTATAGCTATCTGGAAACAGGCTCCGGCAAAGTGTTTTATTTCTTGGTGGTAATGAATATATCTAGTGCTGGTTCAAGATACCTTCTACTTATGTTTTGTTTAGTTAGTTGAGATTGTCCTACTGCTGGACAGGCATTTTATTTGCACACTGTTTTCTGGAACAATATACAATCCATTTAATTTACTTTTACCGATTGGATATACTTTTGCCGAAAGCTGTGCTTTCTTTCCATCTTTATCATCCAGTTGATCTAGGCAAGTGTTTTTATTTATAGTAGTTTATTTCCACAAAACAACACAGCTGCACGGGAGTGCATACTTCGAAGATACAAACATCGGAGGCTTCGACGCGAGACACCATGGCTCGTCAAATTTGCGAATGAATCATGAATCATACCATAACATGACCGAGATTCAGAAGCACATCAAGAAGCGTAGGTACCTATATAGAGAGAATATTACACTATGTAGGAATGTCAAGGAGTACAGAACTTTTTGTACTTATGCTAAGTGAATCACACTAGGCAATATAAAATAAAGTATTGGTTACAATACGCATGTTTTTCCATTGCATTAAAAAGTAACAGTAAAGTTAGTTCAAAAGGGTCGCCGACTTCACCTCTGACTATTATCAAGGAGCAAAGTAAGAAGGTCAAACCGAACTTTGCAATGCAAAATGAATTCAAATGGCAAAAAGCGGAAATCGGCCATATAAGGCTTCATTTATCATTCCTTTATTTTATATTGTAGACTAGACACTCGCCCCTGTTGCGCACAGGAGAAACCAGCGACTTGTCTAAGCATCAAGATTTCTGTGCTAAATATACCTAAGTTAAATATTAATCCATACTAATATTATAAATGCGAAAGTGTGTCTGTCTGTTTAGTATAGAGATAGTTTGAGTCCCGGGAAAGGACATAATATAGTTTTTATCCCGATATTCTCACGGGATTGACACTTATGCGGGTGAAACCGCGGGGCGCTGCTAGTTGTTTATAATGGTCTTCCATTATAAACAACTAGCAGCGCCCCGCGGTATTCTGAAGGTAATGGTGGTGAAAACCGCATCAAAATTCATTGAGTACTGTGCAAAAGCACGACGGAAACATACGACGACACATAATCACAAAGAGCGACTTCGTATACTGTTTATAGATTAGGTACAATAATAAAAACTGCCTTAGTGTGTAACAAACAAACAATATAATTTTTTTAGGCTGTAATTTTTTGATTGTGCTATTGTATGCACATGACTAGATTAACCAATATTTTATCTATCATTCGAGGCGAGTGAGTCTGCTAGGACATCTTTGTGATTTCTCACTTCTCATCATCGTCTTAATCTCACAAATGCCATATGTTCGCATTCTAAATGCTTGTACTTGATCTGAATGACCCGTGCAAGGAAAGAGGCTAATTTAGAGTTGTAGGGACATTAGTGCTTAGATTTAATGTTGTCGCGGCTGAGAAAACTGGTAGGCAAGACTGTTGGTCTGGACCCAGTCTTGCCTACCAGTTTTCTCAGCCCTTAATGAAAATTATGTGGTAAAGTTTCATTAGGGGCTGAGAAAACTGGTAGGCGGTGGTGAGAATTGGTAGGTACCTACTTCTTTAAACTTATCTTTTAAACTAGGATCCGGTGACTTTTTATTAATGAAAGTCATTTCATGGTTATCCTAAGATTGTGAAAATGCTAATGACCTGATAACAGCACGCGCTGCACTAGTTATCGCTTTTAATAAGTTTTATTTGTATCCATTTAATCGCATTGATATTGACGGATTTTGTTACACAACTAACCCTATATCTATTTTAAATAAATGAATAATTGACGTGTGAATTAACGTGTAATCAGACAGTATTTGAGATGAAGAACAATTAATATATCAGAACTTCAGAAGGCACTTGGTTTATTTGTACAAGTAAGTACCTATAGTCTTTTTTTAACCATGTAGAGACTGTATAAAAGTAATTCTAAGATGGGACCTTCGGACTGTCAATTTAGTCCTTACTGGAAAGTAATCCAAGGTTCCACTTTTTCAGGGCTAAATGATTTATTTTCTGTAAGTAGGTTTGTACAAACACTTTTACACGTCAATCATATTTTTTAGGCTAAAGCTTTTCTATGTAGGTACAAACATAATAAAGTTTTATATCTAATATAGATTTCAAAGCATCGAAACAATGTCAGTTATCTTGGCTCTAGATTGTATTCAAACTTCGTAATTATTTACATCGCGACAAAGTCTAAAAATTATTGGTATTCCTTGTAACATATACCTAACATTCTGTTTTCAATATAAAAATTGTGTTTATTAGGCAATCAATGCCGAATCTATATTATCTTCTATGCAATAAACGTGTTAATTAGTTACTTTAAGCAATAGCGCATCATCAGTCCTCGAAACTGGGTTAATAAAAAAAATATTTGGCCTATGTCTATGTCCTATGTGTAGTTTCGCTGAAATTTTATAAATTAGTATTACCTATTAATGCTGAACGAAAAAATCGTCTGTAAATTCTGGTATTGAAATGGCTGCATAATAATGATGAATTAGGCCAATGCACGCGTAGTCTTATTGCTGAGCATATTATTATGCAGGTCTCCATAGGTGGCCATAATAATATTGGCTTTCACAGAACAGTCTAAAGAATGTGTTTCTGTCCAGGGAGGCCCCGCGATCTAGGCTCATAAAACAAGCGAGTATCTACTACTATTTACTATTATCATAATTTTGTATGAAAACTTGGTAAACCGTGAAGAACTTTGAGGTAGGTACATTGGTAATACATAAAAATTATACGCTTTTTCTGTTTATATTCATTCTAATAACAAAGGGCCCTGCTGGAAAGACAAAACTTTCATGCTGAATATCTCCTGTTCTACCAAAAAAACCTTGAATTTAATACATGCATCGAGAGGTACATTAGGGGTAGATAATTTTTTTTAAATGTTTTATGAGAGCAATACCTACAGCCAAAGGCCACGCTGGATAGATGTGCATTTGGATTGAGTGATCTTTTTTTATTTCGTGACAAAATCTGATTGTACATTTAGTCAAAAATAGTCAAAACTCATAGCCCAAAGTAAAAAATTTGTCACTCTCAAGGGTCTTCAGTTATTGCCGAAAATGTGGATCACTCAATTCAGACATTTTGCAAAAACGGCTATGAGCTAAATCTCAACAAAAACTCTACTGACTAAATTTATATCTCAAAAATTAGTTAAAAATTTGTCACAACATTTTTTAAGCCCATCAAGGCATTTAAAGCTTCTTCCAGGTATCTTTGGACAGTATCATTGGATCACTCAGTACAGACACCATTTTGTCTGAGAGATCGTTGTAATAAGGTTTCGGATGAATGTTTCTATAGATCTATTGTTTATCCTAAAATGTACATGTTCCGAATATATTTGTACAATAAATATCATAACACAAATACCTTTTGTTAAAAATTTATGAGTGACTCAATGTTTTTGAATTTGCTGAACTGAGTGATCCATAAGAATGTCTTATAGCTAACTACCTGTTTCGTATTGATTTACACAAACTACGATTAATTTTTGTACAACTTTGTGACTAAAGTTTTATATAAAAATAATTTACATATACAGCTTAATTTACGAGATATTACATTTTTAATTTTATTGTTAGGGAAAAGTGCAGTAGGGTGACCATATAATATGAGATCATCGGTAATATAAATGATACAGTAAGTACCTACCTATATAATCGTCAGTTGTAATATCAATTAATGTAATCAGCACCCTAATTGCGTAACACACTATCAATCGGAATCTGAATCATTTTGAAGCAAATTGCTAATCCATTGCTTATTGCTTACGAAATAACAGTCGATTGTTGCTGTAACCTAACGTACGTTTTCGAGACAATTTTAATAAACAGCTTTTCAAGTGCAGTTCACACTAAAACCTGCTTAAATCAATCTTGCGCGGCACCTGAAATAACTAGAATATAATAATAATATATAAAAAAGAAAAAGAGATGAGATAAGATCCGTTAAAAAGGATCCTGTAAAAACGGACGTTCTATGTGTACGCGCCCTTACTTGGAGGTATTGAATTTCTTCCTTCTCAACATCCTGACGGCATCGGTCATTATTAAGCGCATGGTGTAAATGTACGAATAGTTTGCTATGACGATAATTTGGCTAAAACTTATGATAGCAAAAATGAACCACTTTATTTACATAGACTTATTTACGCAGCTTATGATTTATAAATAACATGGTATTTCCTTTCTAGATTAGGCTGGCCGCGTACGTCCGATTCGGAGACCCCGAATTTCATTTCATACAAAATCTTCTCTTTAGCGCACACGTACTTATATTTTCCGTCAGGGTTTCCGAACGTTTTCTAGACTTCACTGTCATTTTGTTAAGTACTTATTTGATTTAGTTTTCGTAAATTTTACTTACCTAGGTACTGTTGATCTGACATTTTTACAAAGAAATTATTTTACATAAAATGTTTATTTTGCTATTATTAATTCCAAAGATATTCTAATAAGTAATGTCGTGTTAGCTTATAAGTTAGGTAGGTATACTGAAAACAATTTTTTTTTACGAAAGCTGAAAGCTGTTTTTGTTAATCGTTTTTATAGGAAGATTTGATTTTTAACTGACCATCCAATAACTTTGCATTTATGTTTTTTGTTAATTATATTTCTGTACCTATGTGGTGTACATTAAAGACTATTATTAAACAACCAAACAAATAAATAAATAATAAGTTTACTAACAGTAAACTTTATTATTTATTTATTTCCGAATTTTTTATTTGTCGTCTTAACAATTAAACTATGTTTCTATCATTGCAACTGTTTTATTCATAACGAAGCAGTTTTTCCTTGAATTAATTAAAAGGTAGAGTTTATTCTAAATTAGACCTTAGTACAAGTGAAGTAACTCCTACAATCATCGTGTGATATACGTTAAGCTAAATTGTATATTCTATAAGTTACGTTATAGTAACACGATATTTAAAAAAAAATAACGTGACCACCATGTCATCTTCGAAACTACAATAGTAGGCTTCATTATGGTTTCTTTCAGATAACAACATTTTAAGAAAAAAATGCTCTAAACAGCATTGCAATAGGATGAAAACAAAAACTTACAACTCTTTTTGTGAATAGAATTTAGTTTTTTGCCTCTCCTGTAAAGTCAAGTTAAGTCCTGGTTACATTAATTGATATTACAACTGACGATTATATAGGTAGGTACTTATGTATCATTTATATTACCGATGATCTCATATTATATGGTCACCCTACTGCACTTTTCCCTAACAATAAAATTAAAAATGTAATATCTCGTAAATTAAGCTGTATAAGTAAATTATTTTTATGTAAAACTTTAGTCACAAAGTTGTACAAAAATTAATCGTAGTTTGTGTAAATCAATACGAAACAGGTAGTTAGCTATAAGACATTCTTATGGATCACTCAGTTCAGCAAATTCAAAAACATTGAGTCACTCATAAATTTTTAACAAAAGGTATTTGTGTTATGATATTTATTGTACAAATATATTCGGAACATGTACATTTTAGGATAAACAATAGATCTATAGAAACATTCATCCGAAACCTTATTACAACGATCTCTCAGACAAAATGGTGTCTG
This sequence comes from Mesoligia furuncula, assembly GCA_916614155.1. Lineage (NCBI taxonomy): Eukaryota > Metazoa > Arthropoda > Insecta > Lepidoptera > Noctuidae > Mesoligia > Mesoligia furuncula. The sequence goes on from OU744804.1 coordinate 5,956,860, forward strand.
TACTGAGTGATCCAATGATACTGTCCAAAGATACCTGGAAGAAGCTTTAAATGCCTTGATGGGCTTAAAAAATGTTGTGACAAATTTTTAACTAATTTTTGAGATATAAATTTAGTCAGTAGAGTAAGTTTTTGTTGAGATTTAGCTCATAGCCGTTTTTGCAAAATGTCTGAATTGAGTGATCCACATTTTCGGCAATAACTGAAGACCCTTGAGAGTGACAAATTTTTTACTTTGGGCTATGAGTTTTGACTATTTTTGACTAAATGTACAATCAGATTTTGTCACGAAATAAAAAAAGATCACTCAATCCAAATGCACATGCTGGATAGATGTGGCGATTTATCGTGATTTCTATCAAAATGATCGAGGTACATTGGATCTTGTTGATAAATTAAAAACAAAGCATGAGCGTGAGCCTAGCTCATGGGGCCCCGCTGGACAGCAACACATGTCTAAAGATGCGGCCCTGTTTGTTCTATGAGCCCATATCCATAGCTCGATTTTCAAGAAGCAGACATGTCCAGCCCTACCTAAACCATTTAAGCAGGGCAGCCTTTTTAGCTACATCTATATATGTAAAATTTAAAGTCCTAACTGACTAATATATCAACGTACAGCCTAAACCGCTGGTCCTAGAGACATGAAATTTGGAGGGTGTATTCTTTATGAAGAGTAGGTATCCACTAAGAAAGGGTTTTTTGAAATTCCACCCCTAGGAGGGTGAATGAGGGAAGGGCGATATTTCACGCGGACGAAGTCGCGGGCAGAAGCTAGTCGGTACATATTTAGTAATAGATAAATTATCCTCTTTTCTGTAGATTATGTACAGTCAAATTATTGCCCAAAAGGTCTATCTGAATTACAAACCAAACTTCTTATAGGTAAAACGGTGAATTATTGAAACAAATAATACAAATGAAATCACTTTTTAAACTGACTGTTTCTTATTGTGCTAGGTACTGCTTGTTTTTCCTTAAATAAATAAATATAGTTGGTGTGGATTTTTTAATTCGAAATAAAAAAAACATTATCAATGTATTCATTGCATTAATATTGCTGTTATAAAATACTTAGGCGCGAATATTTTCGGGGCATTATTCAATTATTTTATTATAGAGTAGATAGGAATTTTTGTTGTGTGTAATAAACAAAACAGGATGAGGAGATTACAGAAGTTGCTGCTGTACAGTAACAATAAAGTATATTTGTAATCTCCAAAAAGTACCTACCTGAATCGGAATTATGATTTTAAAATGATTTTGTAATATTATAATAGCAATGTAGTAAGTAAATGTGCAACTTTTCTAACGACATTCAACACATATGGCTAGTTAGCTTTGTCTACTCAATCCAGACACTGTCACTTTTTGGTCCCATTTGTGCTTTGTGTAAATTATTTAATCACTACCGTTGTCAAAATGGTGAAGGGACATATCGTGAGGAAACCTCAAACCCGCATGTCCTAGAACCAAAAATTCGAAGACATGTGACATTTACCAACCCGCACTGGGCCGGGACGTGTAAGTGTTACATGCTTTGTGCCCGCATGGTGGATAACGGCCCACTCCTTGTCATTGAGAGGTCTGAGTCCCAGCAGTGGGAAATTTATAGGCTGATTATGCCTTACGCTTATGCTAGTAAGACTCTGCAGACTCTTATAATCACGCATAAATAATAGCACTAGCAACAGTGACGGTTAGTGTTATTCTACAATTGTATTTGCTTGTCGTATACAGGGCTATATAATCCAGGTTTAATTTAAATCCAACGATGCATGTGTTAGTAGTATAGCTACAATCATACGTAGATATCTTTCCAAAATTATCAATAGGCGCCATGTAAATACAGAGCTTAAAATACCTACGCTTGCCTGATAAGCTAAGGAGGATCCGAGTGGTACTAAAAGACTACTACGTCTACTAGCCATAGACGTTGCACTAATATTTTAAGCATTTTATGCTGGTATCTGTATTGTCATCGGGAACCAAATATAATAATAATTGATAATTGTATGGGAAATTTGCTACTCGTGGCTAAATGATACACCTTTTGTAAAAGTTTTTATTAAATAAATTATAAATCATTACAATCCTTGAGCAGCAGCTGCTTTTGTGATTGATTGTTCAAAACAGCAACAGGCACGAAATAACTTTAGATGAGAAGTTGTCTTAAACAATAACAGCCGCACTCGTCGATCGATTAGATTAGCTTGTCGCGGTTGGTCTGAATGGGTGACCATGTTTACATACCAAGACCCTTCCAGGCCTCGGAAAGGAGGGGATTACATGACCTAAAGCGCGGTCACTGTCAGACTGCATACAAAAGAAAGAGTAGCGCGATGAGACAACGTTGGTATTTTATTGGAAAATATGAAGCAATTTTTACATAAATCTAGGTACTGTTTGGACTCAAAAATTAAAACACTAGTGCTTTAGTATGTTGTTTGTAGAATAATCTGACAAAAAATCAGAATTATATGTATATTAGTATAGTTGTTATTGTGGAATGAAAGTTTTTAGAGGTATCTTCATGCTTTTTTTCTGTCATATCAAATTAGTTGTATTATGTTTTCAACACACTATCTAACTAGCATATATCCTGAAGAATATCATATATTTTTCTGATTTTGTTTACTGTAGTCAATATAAAAATACTTTTCGGCATTATAAAACTTGCGTTTTTTGTGTTTAGGTCCTGTAGTCGCCTTTTGGTCCCTGCTGTCAATTGTTGATCTTTGACAGTCGTTACTGGTCGTCAGAAGCCTGAAAGTCTTACCAAGGGTTATCGTATTATAGACAGTGCCATCCACGAAGATGCGCCCCACTCTTCTTACTAATCGCTAGTGGTTATCGCTAGTTAATTCCACCAGTGTTTTAGTTTTTGATACACACTAATTACCCACTAATAAGTAATTATACTGTGTATCGACAAAACTGAAACACTAGCGGAATGTTGCACACTTGTACTGGAAGATTAGCAAGAAGAGTGGGGCGCGCCTTCGTGGAAGGTGCTATACGTAGTACCTAGTAACTGGATTATGAAGGTCAAATAGGCAGTCACTCCATGTAAAATACTGGTATTCACCTGAATTCGGGTTAGACTGAAAGCCGATCTTAGGATCGTAGTTGGGAAAAGGCTAGGCAGATGATGAGAAGTTGAATTTCCTAAATCTGGTTAATTATGTTACAACGATTTGCTGCAATTCTCGTGGTATCTTGTAGCCTGTAGGTAATATAAGTTCTCTCCTCGACGTTTTCATCCACTAACACCCAACTAAATCTATCTGGGGAAAATAATAACGTATTAACGTATTCGTATTAATAACGTATTAGTCACGTTATGTCACTCTGAACTTGTTTTCGTTCAACATGAGTTCATAAATACAAACAACAATATTATATACGTGGCTGCAATATGGCGTCATGTTATGGGGAGATGAACTATTATTAATAATGCAAAAGAAGTGTATAAGAATTCTAGCCCAATTAGATAATACGTAGGGCTGTAAACCATACTTTATAAAATACCAGGGGGCCTAAAAAGATCACTTTGGCAGAATCATAAAAGGATAACATTATGAATCATAATATGGCGAAGACAGTCCATATTTTCTTTTTTTCACTGCACTACGGATTGGATTTGTATTGGATTGATTGGCAATAAATTAAAAAAAAAACTGAAAAATCCTTCACCAATGGGATTTGATACGATTAACTTAACAGTTAACTGTCCATTATGATTCATAATGTTATCCTTTTATGATTCTGCTAAATTGGCCTTTTTAGCTCCCCTGATTGTAACTCTGCCATCAATATACATACTTGACATTAGCATATTTGTTTTTAAAAATATCGACAAGTTCACTAAAGTAGAAGATAAAGTCAAAGTCAAAACATTTATTTCAAATAGGCACATAAAAGGCACTTTTGAACGTCAAAAATTACGTTAAAAAAAATAGAATCGGTTCTAATCGCCCATTCCAAAAGGTAGTTTTCGTATGGAGAAGAATGGGCAAGAAACTCCACCGTTACTCTTTTAAAATGTTTTACATTTTGCATACATTAATTATATAATAATATGTGAAGACGATGCACCTAAAATAAAATTACTATACCACACTAGGTAAAAGAATTAAAAATGAAAACATGACATAAATTAATTATCTAATAGATACATGCTGCTCACATATTTACAAACATGGTAAAAATAAACGATTTTCATTTAAATAAAAAATTACAAGTAATAAGTTAGGGTGTGAGTTTAAGTAATTACAGAATATAAATCAACGTCAAAAAAAAAAGAAGATGAATCAATTTTACAATTAAATTACCAACCAGTTTGATTTTGTCTAGACTCTAGATTGTCCTATGGAGCAGGACCAGCATGTTTCCAAGCGTTCTTATCCTGGATATAATCTTCTAATTTATAGTATGCTTATTTAAAAAATGTACGTTTAATGTGAGTTTTAAATTTATTTTCATTTAATTGCAATATATCACAAGGTATTTTATTGTAACATTTAACACAGTACCCCATAAAAGATGTATGTATTTTGGCTAATCTAAAAAATGGTTGATGTATTTTATCTTTATTTCTAGTATTAAAACTATGTATATCGCTTATTTTATTAAAAAGATGTAGATTTTTTCTTACATACATAATATTTTCATAAATGAATTGGCGAAGTACCGTCATAACGGTGAAGGTCTGCCCCGCTTGGGCGGAGCACCGCCGTGTCCTCGTAGAGGCGATCGGCAGCGGCGGCGACCTCTCGCGTCCGGCCCTGGTGCAAGCCATGGTACGGCGAAGCAGTCTTGCTAGCGAAGGAGGTGGCGGGACGGTTCAGGGAGAGAGCCTCCCGTCTCAGCTGCCGCGGGGGACGCCCCAGGCGTCGGGAGCCTCGTAACGACTCCCGGTCACCGTAGGCGCGGGCCTGCGGGCGGAGAGTAATGGGTAGCTCACCGTCCGATCAGGACCAGGCCCGTGCCGGACGGCGCGTACGTGTCCCACGCGCGCCTCAAAGAGATGTCAGCATCGAGGAGGGGCCCCCCTAGGGCCTGCCGGGTCAGCGGGATTGTCCGAAAGGCTAGCCCGGAACATAAAGGGCTAAGGAAGGAACCCGGTTGGGTTTTAGTCAGTAAGAGTCTGACACTCCCCTCCGCTCCACCCAGAGCGGGAGGAGTCATTTGATGATTTACCATCCACAAAAAAAAAAAGGGAAGCCACATGTGCAGAAGGAATTATTGCCAGACTAGCTTGTCTTCAACGTAGTCGTTAATCTTATAATATGGTTTTTTGATAAGGACACGACAATTCAATAGTGTGTTCAACAGACAGCCCGATTATGTCTTTTCGTTCTTTCGATTTAATAGAATTTTTAATTAATATTAATGACCCGCCATGTAACATACGTTTTCGGCTGAAATGGCTAACTACACAATAATTTTCATAATGAATTGACATCACTTGATGATCTTTCAACCAATGCTCTATTGAACAAATGACATCAAACTTGGTGTTTTCCAAAAACAATTATATTTCCAGTAATTTGGAAGCGCAACCGTGGATATTTTCAAACTCAAACTCAAACTCAAAGCATTTATTTCAATTAAACCTTTAACAGGCACTTTTGAATTGTCAAGAAGTCGGTCAGTCAGAAAATATGAAGCTAGTTGCCCATTCCAAAGCGTAGGTACCTATGGAGAAGAACGGGCAAGAAACTCCATGGACACTCTTTTTAAATTACATTTTACAAAAATATTTGTTACATCATTACTTTTGAATTTATGATTATATAATGTGAGAACGATGTAAAAAACAAAAAAGACGTCCGCGTTAAAAGCGTCCAGAATACAACAAATTGTAACAAAACAACAATCCAAAATTAAAACAATTAAAATAAGCCCTTTTAAAATAAGCCCTGGCGGCTAAGTGATGACCAGCCCCAACTGACGGCGCCCGTTCACGAACATGACGTATATACCAGCACCATTCAGCTCAACCACTTTGAAGGGAGCTAAATGATCCAACACACACGCCACCGTCAGCGAGACATTTGAGTGAGCATGACACACTATCAGCCGCCAGGGAATATTCAAGTCAATGAAATATATATTATTACCCGGTAAATGGTAGCTATAGGTTACATAGAACTAATTAAAATAATTTTAAAATATGTTATATGTCTCCCTTTGGTTTATTATTATTATTAATTATATTGCCAGAAGATACCTTTTTATTATTCTGTAATAATAATTGGTTATTAGGTCTGTTGTCTCACTGACTAGTTTAAATAGTTATCCGGAGTGACCTCCACAACTACAACTTGAGAGTCTAGATTGCCCGAATAAGTTCCAGCAGGAGGAGAATATCCTATCTGACTGGTAGTGGTCTCCAAGGATGTTGGTATTATAGGTGGATCCTCCTTCGTACAATATGACGATTCATAATTAATCACTATGTCCGTGTTGTATAACTAGACAACACGGACTCGTCACTAATACTAGAATTCATTATATTAGCTATAACCTCCTTCATATTATATGCTATCAACATAGCAATCAGATGTCTACATTCCCCAGACAGAGATAAAGTTCTCTGAGTTTACTTAAAACCACTAACAAACTTATTAGTGTCAAAAAACAATAATTTGTCACTATGACAACAAGTCAGCTTGTGAATAGTATTATTCAACTTATAAATATAATTATTTTCGTTATATGATAAAGTATCTGAGTACGGAAAAGCACACACCATTAGCTTACCTATGTTTAACTTTACTAAGGTGTTCACACCATCCACTATGTCCTTTCTAGTAATACCAGTGCTATCACCTAATAGCAAAACCATAGTACAATAATTATCTAGGTTTGCATTGGCAATTCTTTGTATCATTTGTTTAAAATTTATGTTATGGTAACTATGATTGGTAAAACTATGGCTTAGGTAATTGAGTAAAATTTTTCCAAAGCCAGAATCTAACTCGTCACAAAAAAATATTGATTCGTTTATCTGTGTGGTCTCTGCTGGAAAAGCTAATACCGAAAGGGGCAAGTCAGACAGGGGCTGAAGAGGTGGTGGTTGGTTGGCACAGCTGCATGAAAGATCATTAGTCAGAGACTCATACCTCTCAGCATTGTACTTCACCAATTCCATTAGTTCTCCAGCCTCAAGCAAGCGGTCACTTAGTTGTCGTTGTGAACTTTCATATTTTTCAAAAATATCTTTCAGCATCTGCTCCTTGTGTAATATATCATTATAGAGGAGCCGGATATCAGTGTCATACTTTTCCCTACATTTATCTAACTCAATAGTACACATATTTAAACTTTTCGAAACGACAACACGTTCCGTTCTAAGTGAATATTTAATTTTAAGAGTTTTTGTTTTTTATTAATCTCTGTGACCGTTTAATTAATTTCTTGATTTTAATATATTTCTTTAATTTGTTGTAACTCATAACAATAGGACACAATGGTATAGTATCATCACCAGTCAAATCTATAGTTACAGCTGTCTCACACACTGATTTTGACTTACTACCTACCAACTCATCAAAAAGATTACTAGTGCGAACGACCTGAAGGCCAATTCTCGTAAAAAAAAAACGTTCACATTCAAGTCGCAGTGCCTCAAAAGTTCCAAAATGTCACAAAAGGTATTCTACTAAACCAAAAAAGTATGTCAAACGTAACGTTTACTGCAATGATATTGCGACTAGACCGAAAACAAAAAATGTACCAAAACGGTATTCTGCTAAAGTTTCGACATGACATTTAAAATATTATTGGTATTCCACTAAAAATAAAAATGTCAAAACTGACGTAAGCATGAGATTATTTGTACACCGGACTGTGACAAATAATTTTAGCTTCTGCATAGTTAAAAGCGTATAAAATTTACATTTCCAGCCTAATTGTATCGATTTCAGTAAGATTCGATATAAACTCCACAGAATACGAATTGCTATAATGTCAAATAACGGAATTACAAGAAGTTAGTCAAAAGCAACATTTCACAAATCGGATTGGAGGCTTTGTGAAGAAATATTGTTATAATGGCAGATTTAGCCATTTATGAAAAATTTCTGGAGCACGCGCGGGTTACGACGACCCTTTTATATCGCCGACAAAATGCAGCTCTTCGGAAAATGGACATAGCGTTCGAAATGCCGGATCTCGAATTTGTTGGTATAGACAGGCTAAATAAGTGTGTGTCGCGACCTCATCCACGAGCCGTACATTAATTTGTACCCGCCGCGATGGCATAAGTACTAAACCCAAGGCAAGTAAAAGGATTGTTTTACACTGCCCTTCAAGATACAGGATTCTTCTAGTTTGAAGGGCAGGGGTCTTCTCAAATGTAATAGCCATTCCCAACCCCTATTGAATTAACACTGATGTTACCTAGGCTAAGTCTTTTGGTAAATAAATAATTACTTACTTACTTGTAAAAGTAGTGTTGTAACACTTTTAACTTATTGATTCTAGATAGACACTGTCATCTATTACTATAGAGGTTTTGGGTACTCTATACCCCTGCCCTCGGTGAAATACATACAATCTTCTATTCACATTTTAGGTTTTCAATAGGTACACGTCTGCCTAACCCCTCAGGGATTTAAAGGTGTGATATTTACTTCAATTGTATTAAGTAGTACTTACCTATATAATAAAATATAAGAGAACCCTAGAAGAGGATACCTTAGTATACATTTTACTAAAATAAAACAATAGTGGTATGAAAAATACTTTAATAAATTAACAATTCTCATCTTAAATTATTAAAACACGAATATAAACATAATAGTTAATTAGGCTTTTTTTCATTCATTCATTTAGGTTTGCGACTAATTAGTGTTGATGGTAGCTGCGGAGCGGCAAACCATGTCTCCTGCTTTATAGAATCACCATCCACTTAAGACCCACTTGGAACAACTCCACCAGGCTGAAAAGGAAAATTTGTGGTTTTTAGTAAGTCAAATCATCATCATCATCTGTCTAGCCTTTTCCCAAATATGTACTATGTTGGGGTTCGCTTCCAGTCTAACCGGATGCAGCTGAATACCAGTATTTTACATGGAGCTACTGCCTATCTGACCTCCACAACCCAGTTAGTTACTGGGTAATAAACCCCTTGGTAAGATTGGTTGTCAGACTTTCAGGCTTCTGACTACCCCGTCATTGTTTAATTTGAGTACTATTATAATAATAAAATAATTGTTTCAGGTAGCGCAGGCTATCCCTTAAAAAATCAAATTTGAAGATACCACAAGTGGACACAGATCCCGATACCTTTTTCCCTTTATGCAAAGTTTTTGTGTTATTTAAATGTTATAATATAGTATGTTTTCCTTTGTATTTCTTTATAATTATATTATATGAACTAGCTTCCGCCCGCGACTCCGTCCGCGCGGATGTCGGTCTTCGCGTGGATGGTTTATTTCTCCATTTTGAGTAACTCTGACAATGACATCTTATAAATATCTATTGGACCCAAATACGGCTAAGCCTATAATAATTAAGGAGATCCCTCTATTGAGCTACTGCTGTTGAGCTCTCGTTCTGTAGTAAGTATTTTTTTCATAGTAATTCCGACCTTGATAAGTAGCATGTAGCAGTAAATTACTGACAATGACGAAAAGTTTGCAATAATAAAAAAGTGATCGTGACAATGCGACAGAAAGTTAATTGAGAGCTTCAGCATACACAACATTGTTAATGAGCTCGTCCGGAATATGAACATGAAGATTTCTTGGACTGCTCACATGGGAAAGAGCTACGTAAAGTTGCCCGTGTGAAAAACAACTCGCGGTAAGATCTACGCCAGCAACTCCTAGGGCAGACCCTAGGAGTTGCTGGCGTAGATCTAACTGTATTCATGACAATAAATAAGGCTCAAGGTCAGAACCTTGAGCCTTATTTATTGTCATGAATACAGTTTCCTGTAGCTTTGTGTTAACAAAGCTACAGGAAACTGTATTCTCTTAAATTGAAATGGAAAATTATCCACTACGGGTAATGCAACGTGTGTTCTACAGAACAACGTCTATGAATAAAACCGAAAATTAAGATTTTTTTTTCTACGTATTTTTCCAGGATAAAAAGTATCCTATTTTATGCCCAGGATAATAAGGTATAATTATACCAAGTTTCATCGAAATCGAACCGTTAGTTTTCACGTGATGCCTGCATATACAGACAGACAGACAGACAGACAAAAATTTTTTTAATCACATATTAGGGTTTGGTATCGATCCAGCAACACCCCCCGCTATTTATTTTTTCAATATTTTCAATGTACAGAATTGACCCTTCTACAGATTTATTATATGTATAGATGACTTGATTTTTTTATTGCATGTACAAAAAATTCATACTTTACCTCTATGGGACACCAATAAATAGTCTTTCGACAGCATCAGCAAGCCTCCCAAGGTTCTGCACTATTAATTTGCTGTATCAGCTGTGATATGTTGCATCTCCACCTGAGGTAAAACTCTCCGAGCCTCATCTAGTACAGCCAGAGGGCGACCTAAAAAACGTAATAAAAATACCATACTTAATCGTTATCAATAGTCATCATAAGTCTTAACCGCAATATGAATAGCTGTAGGGTTAGAAATATCCACTCACTGCGGTATCTCGCTTGCAGAGTTCGAGCTCTGTTGTAGCATCGGCAGGGCTAGGGTTTGGTGCTGACGCACGAGTCTGGACAGAACATGGGGCTGCAGTGATCTCGAAAATCGATCGGCTCAGTGATCGCTCAACACCGACAGCGCTTCCACTTTGACTGTAGAAAGTTGAGCAGTTTGTTCCATTGTATCTCAGGCACTAGCTGCACGTCTTTCCATTCCTACAAAATATTACGTACATTTGAATACATTTGCACAGCATGATAATTAAATAATGATTTAAGTCAAACAATTATACACTTACTTTGTATTAAAACGATCTTTCTCGCACGAAATACTTGTTATAAACTACACACGATATTGTTAATTAGTTATTGTTTGATTCAGTTTGATGTTGACAATGTGGTGCGTTCCGAGTTGCGATGTAATCGATTTGAGTGTGCTTAAAAACTAAAGACTAACTAGTCGCTATAAATCGTAGGGATGCGATTACACTCACCTAAATCGTAAACAATTTAGGTATTAGTGCGGTCGGGACCTTCCAATCGCACTAAACCGGAATCTAACAGCTCTAACTTCAATTGCATCTTTCGATTTCCTACAAATTGAAGAGTGTATAAAGCGCTTAATTCGGAATGCGGCCTGGCGATTACCAATTACGTTCCATGTTAGCTTTCTAGCCGATTTTTTCTTTTAATGATTTTGTATTTTCAAAGATATTTAATAACAAACGGGAAATGAAAATACTATGAGCATACACTTAATCAAGCAAACTAATAAAGACATTAAATTAATCAGAAAATAAGGTTGATAAAAATTAAAGTATCACAATATAGTCTACGTACATTGAACCAACATTAAAATATGTTTAATTTCGTAAACGAGAACAAAGTTGACTATACTGCAATGATATTGCGACTTGAATGTGAACAAACCGAATTTTAAGATTAGTAGAATACCGTTTTTTGATCTATTCACAATATCATCGCATTCCGGTGTCATGTTTTTCACATTGCACGTTAATTAGTAGAATTGACCTTCTGGTTATTGACCTTGATACACTTGGAGATTGATAGTGCCCCTTGGGCTTCAAACAATCTCTGTTCAAGCTCTGTGATTCGTTTCAATGCCAATTCGTGGGTATCACTGCACTCTAGAAATGTTGACACTGCGTGTTGTAGTTGACTGTGTTGGTCAGTTAAGTCCATGTGTTGCATGTGTAGCTGAGACAGTTCATTCTTGAGGCAGGTGTTCTTTAAAATAATGTTTTCCACTTCCACTTCGCTGTCTTCCCTTTCGCGGAGCAGCTGTTTACCCATCGCTTCAGAAACTTCTAGCTCCTTCAAGGTGGCTCTTAGTTTTGCTTCCATCTTCTTGATTGTAGCACTGCGGGACATCATTTTCTTTGAAGTATCAGTCACCTGGAATGTGTGAAGTTTGCAGCTAAATAACAGCGTGAGAAAAAAGATGTTCCAATATTTAGATTAGTAGGAGGTAGAAAGGAAAAATAAAATAAAGTTAAAAATAAGTAATTAAATGTTAACAAATAGATTTTAAAGTTAGGTCAAATTATTAAGAAACTTGATGGGAATGTTAAATAGAAGTGAAGTTACAAGAATACTGCTATTATTGTAAAAAACACAAAGAAACTTGATTGACAATAACAAGTTTATGACACATGACAGGTTTTATAGTTTGAATAATTTAATCAAGCTACATAAAAAGAGCCTATTTTTGTGTAGTAAATTATGTAGTGTTTATTATCTGGGCGAATGTTTTCGTCGTCGATTTTGCTTCCACTAATTGTCAAGCAAAAGGAGACATAAACCGTGCCAGTGTGTGATAGACGTAGCTCAGAGACCTGAGCAGTACTTTGTGATGTTCTGTGGTCTGTAATTGTTAACTACAAGCACATAAATAAAACAAAATATTCCCCGGGGTCCATGATAATTTGAAATCCGTCACCGTTGATGCGGTGAGTTGACAGCCGGTTTTGAACCCTTTGTTTTTACGAAGTTTTCGCGACAAAAAACACTTTGTAATCACTGTTTAGAATACTTAATATCTAGGTTTGACTATATTTCACCAATTTAATACATATAGAACACATTTATTAAAAATAATTCGAGATACTCACAACATCAACACTCGCCATAAAAAGAGGTTGCGCTTCATCCTCAAGAGTTAAAATGTTAAGTGATAACCCATAATATATTGCCATAAAATACATAATAAGTTGCCCAACATGTTTAAAACTGAAAAATCAGTAACAATATTCCAAAAAAGGTTATATCTAATCCAAAAATGTTTGAACTCAGTAATAGAATATTTAGTCTAGTTGGACGTAGTTTAGCAGAAAGGACTCAACCCACAAAAAGTTATTTTTGAGTTATCGAGGTTTTTAAGTTTAGGTGTGTATTGCTGCAATGATGTTGTATCTGGAATTATTTGAAATATTGTCACCTATGGGCTAATATACAAATGTTTTCATAAGTCAAGTTGTATTACACAGACTAACGCTTTTTTTGTTTGTCATCTTTTTTTGTTGAGTCCTTTCTGCTAAACTACGTCCAGTTTAAAATAACGATTTTCTCTCATGTACAGCCACCAGCACATCAAGCTTCTACAATCTGTCAAAGGAGAATAACCAAAAGTCGTACCAAAAAGTCTAATTCATCTAGATCGAAATATTGTAGTAATTATTTTCATAATTTTTTACGACATTACGCGTCGGGGATTTAATTTTTGAACAGGGAATTTAATTAAAAGTAAAAAAGTATTGATATTGTTTTATTCCTTTTACATGACGTTTCCTTTCAAATGATATGATATGACCTTGAATTTTGAAAGTGCTAAGATGTCTTTCAAAAAACATGTAAAATATTATACTTTGTCGATTCTACATTAATTAAAAATACCTAGAATAGAATAGGCTGTTTTAAGAGCAATAATGGGCGTTCGTGTCAAACAAAATAAAGTACCTAGTTTTAGGTTATTTCGATTTTTTTGAAAATCTCCGAAACCTCCCGGGTTTTGTTTATTCATATTCATTTATTCATTGTAAGACATATGTACATTATAAGTTCTTATTTGTTAATACGTTGAGAGCGCTATGCTTTGCCTTTACAAAAGTAGTAAAGCAGTAACATGCAATGTACTTAAAGAAAAAAATAATATAGATATTATATAAATCACAAATAAACATGTAAATAAATTATATCATATTGTTAAGTTAAAAAAATTAAGACAAAAACAAGCCAATTATATTTTACACAGACATATTTTTAGGAACATTTTCGAGCAACCTGTCTAACTAGCAGAAAACCGGGTAAACAGTTTACAATCTAATAAATTAAATTAAAATTACAATATTTACAGTAAATAAATTACATAACTACCTTACAAATACACGCATTCGTCGTTTTTTAACTTATAACTATGTATATCATTGGTGGCTAACTTGGTTAGATCCCAGATTTACTGTTCACTGACGACACCCTGTTCGATCTACCAATTACATACATACCTACTGCTTGAAATCTTAAATGAAACAGCATAGTTCAGTACACAATTAAGTAGTATTTTTTATTTTATTATGAGCGAAAATATAAAACAAACTGAAAATTATTCTTAGTAACTACTTATTTATATTAATGTGAGCATTGCGTTCGAGCATCTTTCGCTAGATTAGCAAAATCAGGTTTGTAGTTGGAAATATTTTTTGCCTTGCCACGATCGACTGGACTAATAGTCGCGATCGACCGGTTGGCCACCCCTGATGTATATTAAATAAATATTCAGTATTCTAGTAATTATTAAAAAAACTAATTTACTTAAAAAATAATGTACAGATTGTATTATAATAAATTATGAAAAAGCATAAATAACAACTAAATATTATACACTAAAGCAGGTTAAAATCCTCAATCAATAATTCTTGATCGCAGGATAAAATTATCCTACATTGAGTTTAAAATATTCGTTTTAAAATAATTAATGATCTATGTGACCTGTATGACCTTCATAACAGAAATTTCAAAAATTCTTCGTAGAATAATAATAACAATTCCATGTTATTACACCAAGCACTTCAATATAGAACATACAAATAGGCAAACTATTTCACCTTAGCTGGTGTGCTGGTGTTCACATAACGTGATCATTATAACCATATTTCAACACAGCAGTTAAGGTATCTCACTAAAACCACCTAAATTATATGAAGAGGTGCTACACAATAGACCTGTTTTAAAGCAAGCGAAGAACCAGATAGTAAATCCAATCCCAGCTACTACAGCAACAGAACTCAAAGTTATGACTGAAACAACAAAAGCGCTTAATTCTGCGATGTCTTCAGTGTTAGGGCTTTCAGATGAGTCAACCGTGGTTGATTCTATTGTAGTGGGATCAGTCAACGAGGTTGATTCTATTGTAGTAGGATCAGTCACCGTGGTTGGTTCTATCGTAGTAAGATCTGTCACCGTGGTTGGTTCTATCGTAGTAGGTTCTGTCACCGTGGTAGATTCAATCGTAGTGGGGTCAGTCACTGTGGTTGATTCTATTGTAGTAGGATCAGTCAACGAGGTTGATTCTATTGTAGTAGATTCAGTCACCGTGGTTGGTTCTATCGTAGTAAGATCTGTAACCGTGGTTAGTTCTATCGTAGTAGGATCTGTCACCGTGGTTGATTCTATCGTAGTGGGGTCAGTCACAGTGGTTGATTCTATTGTAGTAGGTTCAGTCACCGTGGTTGATTCTATCGTTGTGGGAACAGTCACTGTAGTTGATTCTATCGTTGTGGGATCAGGCACTGTAGTTGATTCTATCGCAGTGGTTGTTTCTATTGTAGTGGGATCAGTCACTGTGGTTGATTCTATCGTAGTGGGGTCAGTCACAGTGGTTGATTCTATCGTTGTGGAATCAGTCACTGTGGTTGTTTCTACCGTAGTGGGGTCAGTCAAAGAGGTTGATTCTATCGTTGTGGGATCAGTCACAGTGGTTGATTCTATCGTAGTAGGATCAGTCACCGTGGTTGGTTCTATCGTAGTAAGATCTGTCACCGTGGTTGGTTCTATCGTAGTAGGATCTGTCACCGTGGTAGATTCAATCGTAGTGGGGTCAGTCACAGTGGTTGATTCTATTGTAGTGGGATCAGTCAAGGAGGTTGATTCTATTGAAGTAGAATCAGTCACCGTGGTTGGTTCTATCGTAGTAAGATCTGTCACCGTGGTTAGTTCTATCGTAGTAGGATCTGTCACCGTGGTTGATTCTATCGTTGTGGGGTCAGTCACCGTGGTTGGTTCTATCGTAGTAGGGTCTGTCACCGTGGTTGATTCCATCGTAGTAGAATCAGTCACAGTGGTTGATTCTATTGTAGTGGGTTCAGTCACCGTGGTTGATTCTATAGTAGCGGAGTCAGTCACTGTGGTTGATTCTATTGTAGTGGGATCAGTCACTGTGGTTGATTCTATCGTTGTGGGGTCGTCAGTCACAGTGGTTGGTTCTGTCGTAGTAGGATCTGTCACCGTGGTTGATTCTATTGTAGTGGGTTCAGTCACCGTGGTTGATTCTATTGTTGTGGGAACAGTCACTGTGGTTGATTCTATCGTGGTGGAATCAGTCACTGTGGTTGTTTCTACCGTAGTGGGGTCAGTCAAAGAGGTTGATTCTATCGTTGTGGGGTCAGTCACCGTGGTTGATTCTATTGTAGTAGGATCAGTCACTGTGGTTAATTCTACCGTAGTGGGGTCAGTCACTGTGGTTGATTCTATTGTAGTGGGATCCGTCAACGAGGTTGATTCTATTGTAGTAGAATCAGTCACCGTGGTTGGTTCTATCGTAGTAGGATCTGTCACCGTGGTTGATTCTATCGTAGTGGGGTCAGTGACAATGGTTGATTCTATTGTAGTGGGATCAGTCACTGTGGTTGATTCTATTGTAGTGGGATCAGTCACCGTGGTTGGTTCTATCGTAGTAGGATCTGTCACCGTGGTTGATTCTATTGTAGTGGGTTCAGTCACCGTGGTTGATTCTGTAGTAGTGGAGTCAGTCACTGTGGTTGATTCTATTGTAGTGGGATCAGTCACTGTGGTTGATTCTATCGTTGTGGGGTCGTCAGTCACAGTGGTTGGTTCTATCGTAGTAGGATCTGTCACCGTGGTTGATTCTATTGTAGTGGGTTCAGTCACCGTGGTTGATTCTATTGTTGTGGGAACAGTCACTGTGGTTGATTCTATCGTGGTGGAATCAGTCACTGTGGTTGTTTCTACCGTAGTGGGGTCAGTCAAAGAGGTTGATTCTATCGTTGTGGGGTCAGTCACCGTGGTTGATTCTATTGTAGTAGGATCAGTCACTGTGGTTAATTCTACCGTAGTGGGGTCAGTCACTGTGGTTGATTCTATTGTAGTGGGATCCGTCAACGAGGTTGATTCTATTGTAGTAGAATCAGTCACCGTGGTTGGTTCTATCGTAGTAAGATCTGTCACCGTGGTTAGCTCTATCGTAGTAGGATCTGTCACCGTGGTTGATTCTATCGTAGTGGGGTCAGTGACAGTGGTTGATTCTATTGTAGTGGGATCAGTCACTGTGGTTGATTCTATTGTAGTGGGATCAGTCACCGTGGTTGGTTCTATCGTAGTAGGATCTGTCACCGTGGTTGATTCTATTGTAGTGGGTTCAGTCACCGTGGTTGATTCTATAGTAGTGGGGTCCGTCACTGTGGTTGATTCTATTGTAGTGGGATCAGTCACTGTGATTGATTCTATCGTTGTGGGGTCGTCAGTTACAGTGGTTGGTTCTATCGTAGTAGGATCTGTCACCGTGGTTGATTCTATTGTAGTGGGTTCAGTCACCGTGGTTGATTGTATCGTTGTGGGAACAGTCACTGTGGTTGATTCTATCGTTGTGGAATCAGTCACTGTGGTTGATTCTATTGTAGTGGGATCAGTCACCGTGGTTGGTTCTATCGTAGTAGGATCTGTCACCGTGGTTGATTCTATTGTAGTGGGTTCAGTCACCGTGGTTGATTCTATAGTAGTGGAGTCAGTCACTGTGGTTAATTCTACCGTAGTGGGGTCAGTCACTGTGGTTGATTCTATTGTAGTGGGATCCGTCAACGAGGTTGATTCTATTGTAGTAGAATCAGTCACCGTGGTTGGTTCTATCGTAGTAAGATCTGTCACCGTGGTTAGCTCTATCGTAGTAGGATCTGTCACCGTGGTTGATTCTATCGTAGTGGGGTCAGTGACAGTGGTTGATTCTATTGTAGTGGGATCAGTCACTGTGGTTGATTCTATTGTAGTGGGATCAGTCACCGTGGTTGGTTCTATCGTAGTAGGATCTGTCACCGTGGTTGATTCTATTGTAGTGGGTTCAGTCACCGTGGTTGATTCTATAGTAGTGGGGTCCGTCACTGTGGTTGATTCTATTGTAGTGGGATCAGTCACTGTGATTGATTCTATCGTTGTGGGGTCGTCAGTTACAGTGGTTGGTTCTATCGTAGTAGGATCTGTCACCGTGGTTGATTCTATTGTAGTGGGTTCAGTCACCGTGGTTGATTGTATCGTTGTGGGAACAGTCACTGTGGTTGATTCTATCGTTGTGGAATCAGTCACTGTGGTTGATTCTATCGTAGTGGGGTCAGTCACAGTGGTTGATTCTATTGTAGTGGGATCTGCTGCGGTTGGAATTATTACAGTTGGTAAAGTAATTCCAGGCAAGGTTACAAAAGGCTGCATTGAGGAATATAAACTATTAATTCTATTATACATGAAATCTTTTAATATAAGATCTAGTCTATAATAAACGGATCGGACGATGATGCTAGATGCTTTAGAAGCACGCCCCAGGAGGACAACCTGAAATTGATAAAATGATTTATTATAATAAATTGTTAAGGCCCGACGAGTTTTAGTTTGTGCGTTTCTATTTTCACTATTTAGTTAGGGGAAGCATTAGGAGCTTAATATTTTGATTGCAGTTGTTCAACTTACGGTTGAGCACAATATGCTCATCACCCTTGTATATGTATACCCCAAAGGAGTAGGCAGATATGATTAGTACGTAAAAATATTTAAAGCCCATAGCGATCTCATTGGTAGAACAAAACAAGAAATAAAAGCGTAAGAGGGAATCGTCTTTTTTTGGGGTACAATGTTGAGAAAGGCTGGAAATGATGTATGAGTGCTTAAACGGTAGATTTCGCTCTTTGTTTGTGGTCAACATAATTTGAACCTACTTTAATAACGACCTTTAATAACGAATAAGTAGGTAGGTACCTACTTGATAAATTTTTGAGTGAAATGATTTTATATGATACCAAACGATAATACTTACAAATCCATTACTCTTCTTGACAGGAACTTTAAGTGTATGAGATCCATTGTAAACATTTCTTTCAGTTGCAAATATGTCGTCTCTTCCGACCAGTTTGTCAGTTCCGTCCAAAGCTTCATAAACCAATATAGACACAATATCATTCTTAGAAGCGAATTGAACAAAAATTTGGGCTTCTAACACTCCAGCAGGTATTTGACTGACTTCAGATGCCACACAACTTAAGTTTTCATTTGGAGTCAAAATACTTGCATTAACTTTGTCATGAGCAAAATACTCGGATCCTTGTATCCAATCAGAAGTATTAACACAACCGCCAACTTTTTTATTTAAATTGAAGATCAAATATTGTTTAATTTCGTGCCCAACACAGCAATGATATGCACATAAAAGTATAAACAGAGGCCGCGTAAGCATTTTGCTCGTTCAGGTTAAATAAAATAATGCCATCATATTTTTTTGTATCTTAAAATCACTGATATTATTTTCGGTATCATAATTGAAGTTTGATAAGCAATAAAATTGATAATGGTTATAACACTTTATGCGGCGGAACTCTGTGTCAAAAGAATAAATATCAATATCCGGCTGAATCGAAAGTAAAGCGGTATTAACAATTGCGAAGAATTTATATTGAGATCATTTCATTGTAAAATCTTGTGAGACATTATATTTTTTTATTTAAACGTATGTCAACATTTCTCGCGGGTATAGAGAGATAGTTAAAGTGTTGCATGTTGTTGTATTGTTGTTGTGTGCATTTTGCCACAAATTCGACAATAATTACCAAATACTAATGTTTCAATATATTATCGACGACATACGGATCCACAGGACTTTATAATATATTATACTTATATAGTCTGCAAAGCATTAAGCCATGTATTACTTACAGTGGTTTCAAATTACGAACCGTTGATACGTCAGATGGCATTTTTTTCATGGTGCCAAGCTTCACTTGAAAGAAATCGGTTGACGTGAAAAGATTTTTTTTTTCTCCTTGGACTGAACGCCTAAACCTGAATTTTATCTAAAAGTTTTTTTGTGTTGAAATAAGGTGCGTATTTACTATTTTTGGGTTATTCATTGTTTTATTTTTTCATGTAGAAATATTTTTAATCGCTTTCGTTCTTTACTAAACGTTTCATTGAACAAGACGATCGATCGATTGAGACGTTTCGTCTCCACTGCTGATGGAAAACTAAAAGTTTTTTTTCTCCTTCTTTGGTACGTAATAATTATGGTTCTATGCTCTTTTTTTGATTGCTTCACGGGTTCTTATGGATAAATTTTACTCCAGGTTAAGGCCCGAACTTACAGCAAGCCGATACACTCGGCTTTTTCCGCCTACCGCCCAGACTTCCAATAAGTAATTCTGCAATTCACCGGAGCAACAGCCGATTCGTACTGACGATCAGAGCCGAGCTGAGCCGGATTCGCCGGTCGTATTCGCCAACGGACAGGAGCCTGTGTTTTAAACAGATTTTTTTTATTTTTTCCCCTATTCTTTTGTTACCTAGTATGTTGTAGGTAGTTTAATTTTTTATTTTAACTGAAATACGGCGGGTGTGATACCTTACCTATTTTTGCGGACCGTTTTAAGCACGCGTACGGATTAAATTTGATTGCAACCACGTTTTAAATTCGTCGCGTTTTCAAATTTTAATTTTTTTTGGTACAATCCCAAGGTATTTTTTTTATATAACCTATTTTCACGTCACGGTTTCTCAAGATATTTTCGTCATCATTTTTTAACCTGTTTATTTTTTATCTTTTTTTATAATCAATTTTTGGAGTTTAAAAATAAATTATACGTATTAGTTAGCGAAAAGTGTTTCTTTCCGTCTATTTTCGCTACAATATGTAGTACGTACAAATGTACACACCCTACTAGAATACGTCACGCGCAACGAGGTAAAAAATCGCTATCTTAATGTCAGCTACCGCTGAAACATTGGTGATATCTTTGATAATAACCATCCTGATGTTATCGTTATAAAAATAATATTTCCAGAATTAAACATGTAGTTAATTAGGATATTTTTTGGAGTTTTCTTACTAATGTATTAGGGTTGTATCTTGTTAGAAATAATCACAACGTATTTAATGTATTTAATTGGATAAGGAATAATACTGTATTGTTTAAAATAGCTTGGCAAATAACCCTTATTTTTTTTTGTAATATGAAAAACATAAAATTAATGAATACTGTGGGTTATTCTTAGGAGATATACAGGGTGTTTGGTGCATCGTTTGCCAAATGGAATTGGCCGAAAATAGAGGTCATTTGCTATCTCTTAAGGCCCAGTAACTCATTCCTTGTTACCCCAGTTTTTTTATTATGACTTTTTAATTTTTATTTAGAAAAATACAAGAACTCTGTATTTCAGCTTAACTGTAAAAAAAAGTTGTGAGTATAGCTTTCAAATTTCATTTTAATTCTTATGTTTACTCTTGTATGGTTCTATGAAATTAAAAATTACTTGCTAATAATATCTAGTTCCTTTTTAATAACTCGCAAAGTTTTTGAAAAAAGGAAAAATACACTTAACACTCAACTTTAAATTGCTGTTTAAAAAAAAACTAATAGCGATCGGGATCTTCGAATTTTTTATCGATATTTTTAAGATTTACTATTCCGTAGTACATTAATTTGATCTATCTCGTAAGGTTTAGCCAGCGTTTGCAATGTAAGCGCACAAAAATATACTTGTTACGACATCACATTACAAATCTTTGAATTTCTGTGCTTTATTCTGCTATAATATGCATGTATTATACATATAAACCTTCCTCTTGAATCACTCTATCTATTGCTGAAAACTGCATTACAATCCGTTGAGAAGTTTAAAAGATCTAAGTTAATAGGGAGCGGGAGCGACTTTGTTTTATACTATGTAAAGACTAGCTGACCCGACAGACGTGCTGTTTTTGATTCGAAAGACACGTGGCGTCATCTATTATCAAAATAACGTTATTGTTGTCTTCCTCGGGAAAAGCACTTTTTTCGGGATGACAGGTACCCTGTGCCCGTTTCTGTACACCTTCACTTCACTTTACTTCAGGATGATCGGTTCAGTGATTTCGGCATGAAAAGGTAACAAACAAACAAAGTTGCTTTCGCATTTATAATATTAGTTAGGGTTTATTGAGATTCAACTTAGTTTATTAAACACTTGATCATTATGACCGACTATCACTCATTAATAAAACCGCACGCTAGTACCTATTTAGTACAATTTATTTATTTGCTTCCATGCGCATCACACATATTTACAATGAATAATTGTTACTTTAAGTGTGAAAATATTTATGAAATCAGGGAGAACAAATCCATGAATTAAAAAACCGTAAATCGGATGAAAGTGCTAGTCGAGGAATATGCACACTATCGGACAGACAGACATAGATCTATATGCCGACCGCTTACCTGAGAAGTTGTCTGAGGTAACAGCGCGGTGTGGGGGTGTGGTGACGTGATTCGAGAGTTCAGTGATTAGTCAACTTGTAGCAACGATACTAACGCAACAGGGCAGTGTTCTGGGTCCTTTGTTTTTTTTAATGACCTGCCCAAAGCCATAAATTATCCTATAATCCTATTTGCTGATGATAGCACGGTAACAGTAGCTGGTAATAAATCAGGCCTACATGAAGCTGATGTTAATGACGCGTTAATTGGAATAATCTATTGGCTTAACGACAACAAGCTAAAAATTAATTTAAGCAAAACTCAGATTATGCATTATGGCTACAAAAATCCAGTACAAAATGGACGTAAAATTCCAAAATAATGTAATTAATGACGTGGACAGTGCAAAATTCCTGGTTCTTATAATAGATAGCCAGCTTAACTGGAAGAATTATATTGAAACATTCTGTAAGAAAATAAGTTGTTCATTCTATGCCTTATATAAACTTGCCCCAACCGTTAACACGGATGCACTACTTCAGCCTGTCATGGTCTTGTTGTAACTGTGTTAAGATACGGCATCATATTTTGGGGTAACTCTACTAATCGAGAAGTCGCGTTTAAGCGCATAAGAAGCGCATAAGCGCTGTATAAGATCTATGTTTGGGCTTCAGATAACGGACAGTTGTGTACCATATTTCAGAAAGCCCAAAATTCTGACGCTACCAGCCTTGTATATATGAAACAGCCTTATTTGTAAGATTAAACCCAAAGTTGTTTCCTTACCTATCTGATACTGTACAACGAAGCAGGCGAAATGACATACTACGCGGACGCAGAGTCAAGTCAGCTCTCATCCGGAAAAGCATATTCTGCAGAGCCCCGCAAATTTATAATAAAATTTAAAAGTCAATTAGAGAGTTACATTTGGCTAGATTTAAGAAGCAATTTAAAGAATTTTTATGTAATAAATGCTACTATAATTTAAATGACTACTTAAATTACACTTTGACATAGTAATTTAATTCACTTATTATTTATATTATTTTATTTCTTACTGACATCCCTAATTTGACCTTTTACTATTAATAACATTTATCAACTTATTTAACATTTGGACGCCCATGTGGTAGAATATTGAAGAGATTTTCTGTGTAAAGTATAGTGTATCCCAACAAAAACGTAAATGTAAAAAAGGAGAGCCAAGTTCAGCCAAGTAAAAATTATGCTTGGGTGTGGGCTTCGCCGCAAAAAGAATGCAGATCTAAATGAGTGCCAAGTTCTATGCAAAATCCAAATATGTATTTATAGGAACATAATAACATTATGAACAAGTATTAAACTCTATTTTTTTGCTTTATTGGGTACCTATAACAATTGCTGTTATTTAAAAATGTGAGATCTTAAATTAGGTTAGATTTGACTTTTCCAGTTTTTTCCTTTGCTTGAACTTGGCTTGACATGCTGCCGCGTGTCTAGATTTTGCAATGAATAATAATATTAATGATAAAAAGATTTTAATTATCTGTTAAATATTGTACGCCCTATGGGTATGTTACAGCGATCTTTATATAATTATAATAATAACTTTCCACCTGTGACAAACAAATAAATGAATTTGAATTTGAACAAACGATATTAGATCCAACCTGGAGTGATACCCAGGTTGGATCTAGTATCGTTTGGCAGGAGTTGGGGGTAAAAGGAGTTAAAGCTGGTAGGGTTTGGTTTCCCGATTATAATGCTACCACTCTTATTAAAAGGTAATGCACATTTTTCGACATATTAATAAAAAAAAATTCTACCCTAAATCTGATAAAAAGCGAAATGAAACGTTAAATAAAATGGACGATTGTCAAACAAATCTATCCTACTATAATGTCTGTGGTGTGAAATGTCGTGCAAAATCGATAAAAAGAAACGTAAAAAAAAATATGAATGTTTTGTTGTTTCATTTGTTTTTATAACAACCTAGAAATTCTGCTCAGAAGAAAGTTAGTGTACTCCACTGATCGTAAGTGTGTACAAAAGGCAATGTTACTACTGTTACTAGGAGAACTTAATATGCAAGAACGAGCGAAGCGAGCTCGGGACTTGGGTCACCCCGACTCGGACAGGTTAGGTTCGAAAGGGATGGTGGGGCCTAGTGAGCGAACATAGCAAGCGAACTCAAACCCCGCCATCCCCATTGTGGGTAATTTTATTTTAAACCACGACTACGCCTTTTAAGCAACTTTAAAGTGTCTTGAGGTTAGGTTACAATAATTTGTTTTTCTCAAGAACGGTGCGTTACCTTTTCATGGAAGTGGTGCCGAGGTAAAGGCGGCACCCCTGTAGTGTATGCGCAGGCATTGGCGTGGCAGTCGCTTACCGGCCGTAGGCGACGGCAGACGTTCTCTGGGTTTCGTGTAGACTATGTCACCTCATAGATCTGTCAAAGTGTGTTTTATTAACCCAGCGAACATTACAAGTGGCGACGAGGATAAAAGTAAGTGCTGAAAACATTTACCAAAAAAAAAGGGGGAAGAATGCACGCTGAAAAATAATGCACGTTGAAAGTTGTTTACGATCAGTTAAGCGACTATATTTCGACAAGGATCGTTAATAGTTGGATACTAAAGTAAAAACAGAACGTAGTCACGCTGTACCTACCTACCTACACGTAAATAAATCGTTACCAAGGTAGATAGTTACAGCTAATGATTGCTTTATAAGTTACGCAAAATAAATTCTGCTTCGACTGTTGTAAACAACTTATAAGCGTAGGTAAATGTTAAAAAGGCCATGCAGTAAATATTTTTCACAACAAAACAAAAGGCCATGCCTGAATAGTACGCAATTATTTTAAATGTGCTGTAATGCAAACAGTAAATTATTGTTAATTATTATTATTGAGTAAGTGCTTTCATTTAAATAACAAGATAATTGAATTATTTGCACGCTTCTAATTTTAAATAAAAATAATAACCGATTATTATCATAAATCTTGGACATACTTAACTTTTCTGTTGTAAATAATATAGTGGGTATGTATACCCACTTATTGTAAATATAAAACAAAATCAGTAGATACTATTTTGATCAGGTTACTGGTTTTGCCAGGATCAATTGTTTGCATTTCGACACAGAAATATCAAGGTCACGCAAATACTATTCGCAATACGACCATGCTTAATGGATAAATATCAGAAAAGACCGGGAAACGTTAGTGTAAGCATCAATAATGGCTTAATTACTAGCATATTTACTGCCAACTAGTTAATAAACCTAATTTGTTAATAGATAAAGGTTATTATCAGTCAATTCCCATAATAATAGTAAAGTATAACACTTAATATCGTGTCCTGCGTGTCCTGTCAGCTGCACGTTACAGGAACTGACGGACGCTGGTGAAGGCGCCAAACAAGTATCCGAATTCTGGGCCGAGTCCATTTAGATTGTTATTCTGGGCCGAGTTCACTTAGATTGCTATCGACACACTAAAAAGAAGATTGTAAAGCAACGTTACTGAATAAAGTTATTCAGTATATTTAGTTAGTCATACTTACGCTTACGTCAAAGGTCATGCTGAATCCGAAATGCTCTAATGAGAACGCATACGAGTCTCAAAATCCTGTTACAGGACGCTACAAAAAATGACTCACGCAATAAGTACTTACATAACATACATACATAATCAGCCTATAATGTTCCCACTGCTGGGACACAGGCCTCCTCTCGGTGGGAGGGAGTGGGCCGTAATCCACCACGCGGGCCCAGTGCGGGTTGGCAGATGTCACATGTCTTCTTGTCCTCAATAAGTACTTACAAAAATATAATAGGGCATGCAGTTGTGATACTGTTACTGATTTTCAGTAAAAGCCACGCAAAAATAAGAATCAATACAGAGTAATGTATTCATTGTAATACTTACGAAACATAACAAATATAAAAATTAAAATTAAAAAAACCGTCCCACAGAGAATAATTTCCTGCATGTAGGAAGAACTACCTAATGAGTACTACTGATAATGACATATGTACCCGAGTTCTAGGGTGACATAATTTAGATTGCTACCTTTCAACAGACTAAGGAAAAGACAAAAGCTATGTAATTGTTACTATAATTAAATACTAGTACCAACCAGTTAAAATAATAAGTATACATACTTTGAAATAAAATGTGGGCAAAGTGAAAATAAAAAGTCACAATAACAACAAACTGCTGTTTGATGTTATTGCAATGTTAATTAATAATAATAACAGAAAGCTGCCATCTTAAACACCTGCAGAATAGTTAGGAAATTCATGCAGTTAGAGGAAGAAAACACACTCTAATACACACCACACGTTGCATATACTTGGTTTTGGCCCGTAAATGTAGCTAAAACCAGCCTAAGAGGTGAGAAAAAAAGACACAAAAATAATAAAAATAATGTTTATTTCCAGAACAATGTTCACAAAGGTTACAAGTACAGTAATATGGTACAACATATAGTACATTGAGTATTATCTCCTGGCACCCAAACTAGGTTTATAGCCTGTGACTTGGGGACAGATAGATGAACAAAATGTTTTAGTAAAATTGTTTTCACCAGTAACATGAATTAGAATGACATAATATTTTCTTATGATAATATGATGAATCGGTAAATCAATTTTGTAGAAGAGAAGTTCTCTTCTTCTGTTGGAATTTTGTGGTAGTACCCAAAGGTCACTAAGTTACAGGTGCCATGTAAAATTATGTGAAACCAAGACAATAATGTACAATAAAGCAATAAAGATTGCTTATCTATTCAAACATAGTTGGGAGAACAAGCGTGATGTGGTTATGAGATTATAATTCTTATTTATCATAAAGTTGATAATACTGCCCTATGTGAGGTAATTAAAATGTATTCGTGATGTACCATTATTGATGTAGCACACAACTCAGTGGCAACACTGCTCGAGTCAGTCACGGCTTACCCCCGTGTCGACCCCTTATGTAAATAATATCGAGAAAATATTATTCGATCAAATAAAAATGTTCCAGCGAAAATATCGTTAATGTACAAGTTTTAACAGAAGTTCCACTTCGGTGTAATCGAAGTAAAGTAAGAAATTATGTTAAAACTAGTGTTATAAAAAAAAAATGTATTAAGTAGCGAAAATATCGTAGCTTAACAAAAGTTCCACTTCGGTAAAATCGAAGTTAAGTAACAAATAAAATTATTATCTTACCTACTGTTAAAACTAACTAGTGTCATAAAATCTGTTATGTGTGTGTGAAAGACACAAATGGAACAAGTTCCAACAAAACAACCTAATGGTTGCGAAAAACACAAATGGAACAAGTTCCAACAAAACAACCTAATGGTTGCGAAAAACACAAATGGAACAAGTTCCAACAAAACAACCTAATGGTTGCGAAAAACACAAATGGAACAAGTTCCAACAAAACAACCTAATGGTTGCGATTAATACTGGCAAGTTAACGAATGAGGTTTATTTAATTAATAAAATTGTTTCTCCAAATAGTTAGTGGCAAAATATAGCATTATTGATTGACTATTTGGGAAACACTGGACGTACTGGTGTTATTTTCGGGAACATGCGAGCGTAAAATCTAATAATTCTAAATTTGCTTATATCTCGGAAACGGTGCGTCCTATCGAAAAAATAATGGAAAATTTGCCCCCCTTTTAGAAACCCCTTGTCGCAAAATTCGCGACATGGACAAAAAAAAAAAAAAATTACTATGTTATTTGTACAGCGTTTTAACTTTCTTATGCTTAATATGTACAGTGAATTTATAGTTTTACTTTTATTTCGTATAACCTCATTTGTTGATAGGTGCCAACCCAACTAAGCCATTAAATGTTTGATTAACAGAATTGCCTAATATTAGGCAAATAAGATCGCGGAAGTCGCGATACTGATAGATTATGTGGTTAATCGGTATCAAAACAGTACGAAGTAATTTGAAGAGGTAAACAATCAAATGAATAGTGAGTACCTAAAAGTTAACAATAACTTATACATTGGTATGGTATTTAACCAGTGTATGCAATCAATGGGTGAAAACTCATCAAGTTCCTACATTGGAACCGACTAGTTTACGCAATTTACAAAATAAATCATGGTTAGACATTAAAAAGATTTTGATCTCTATTGCCAATCCTAAGTATGAGGGGCACGTGGCTAAATAATAACAGCCGCATAGGTCGATCGATCAGGTTAAGCTACGCTTGCCGCGGTTGGTCTATGGATGGGTGACCATCTTTACATACCGTGTCCCCTCCGTGCCTCGGAAAGCACATTAAGCCGTTGGTCCCAGCTGTCATTCGTGAATCTTTGACAGTCGTTACGGGTAGTCAGAAGCCCGGAAAGTCTGGCAACCAGTCTTACCAAGCGGTATCGTATTACCCAGTAACTGGGCTGTGGAGGTCAGATAGGCAGTCGCTCCATGTAAAATACTGGTATTCAGCTGTATCCGCTAAGACTGGAAGCCGACCCCAACATAGTTGGGAAAAAGGCTAGGCAGATGCCAATACCTAGGTATGGCAGTAGAAATCACAAAAGAGATAAAATTTCCTGACCTGTAAATAATGCAAATTGCATAAAAGGGTAAAAGTTTCCTGCCCTGTAATTAATGCAAATTGCATAAAAGGGTAAAAGTAAAAGATGTAAGTTCAGTAAAAATCACAAATGAGATAATAATTCCTTGCCCTGTAATTAATCCAAATTGCAAAAAAGGGTAAACGAAAAACGGTAAACTTAGTAAAAATCGAAAAGTAATAGACTAAGTAAAAATCACAAAATAATAATAACAATAATAATAATCTTTATTTCAAAAAGCCAAGTACAATTTGTCCATCTCAATCAAGCATAAAAAAAAAAAAAAAACAAAACAATGAAGTACAACGCTATGCATTATTTGAGACAGAGTGAACGTCTGTGTCTGTGCTAGTATAAACTGTGTTACAGACACAGGCTGTGATAATAGTTCGTGCCCTAAAATAATGCTAATTGCAAAATTACCTTTAATCTCACTACATTTTGACAAGTTTTGACATTTGTTTATCGCCGAGATGAGACTGAGACTAGATTTTGAACGTTTTAAATTAGTAGAATTGGCCTTCTGGTGTCATACCGCACCGTGTCATACGTAGGCACATACACATAATAATAGCATTTAATTTCAGCACAACAGTGGTGGTGGTCTAGCCCGACTAAGTTTGTGGGTTCGAAACCAGGCAGGCATTTTGTGTATTTTCACTCATCACCACTGTTCATCAATGGTGAAGGAAAACACCGTGAGGAAACCGGCATGTCTGAGAACCAATACTTCGAAGACATGTGATTCATTAAATTGGACGCAATGGACATCCATTAGATTGGACGCATTTGGACATCCATTAAATTGGACATTACAAAATGGTGAAGAAAAACATCGTGAGGACATCGTGAGGACATCATCGTGTGGATCGTGCCATATGTAACACTCCATTAAATTGGATTTATCAAAGCGAAAATTCTAGGAAAATCATCTACTTTTACAATATTTGTAAATATGTGAGCACCTGTATCTATCACATAATTGATTTACCTGCCATTGCTTCATTTTAATTCTTTTTACCTTTTGTGGTTGACTAATTTTATTCTAAGTGCATTGTCTTCACATATTATTATATTATATAAACAAGACCTTGTAAAACATTTTAAAAGGGTAACGGTGGAGTTTCTTGCCCATTCTTCTCCATACGAAAACTACCTTTTGGAATGGGCGACTAGAATCAATTCAATATTTCAATAAACATGACAACAACAAACATATCAATTCAATAAAAATAAAGGAGGGATGTAGTGTGTGCGCAGGCATTGGCGTGGCAGTCGCTTACCGGCCGTAGGCGACGGCAGACGTTCTCTGGGTTTCGTGTAGACTATGTCACCTCATAGATCTGTCAAAGTGTGTTTTATTAACCCAGCGAACATTACAACCCCTCTCCACTCGCCTCTGCTCCTACCAAACGATACTAAATTTTTACCATCACCCCCCGCAACGCGCAGCTACCTCAGGCAACGTCTCAGTTAAGCGGGCGGCCTCTAGTAAAGAGTCTAATATTAATAGCATACCTGTTTTGGGGCGAGGTTTAAGTTTTGACTTGTCGTTTATTCGTAAATCAAAATTCAAGAAGTCATTTTGGAAAGTAATTTGTTTGTAAAATGCGATAGCCCTAGTGTAGGTATCGCGTGTATTTCATAAAAAAAATGTATGTATATAGGTACTCAATTTAGATATTTATCAGTTTTGCTTGCTCTGCACGATAGCGTAAAAGATATCATAGCGTAATTCTGCATGATGCACATTGTCGTAAGTTTTGGATTTTCATGTCCCAAATAACTCGTTCTAATGTGATTATTATTTATTATGTTTTGATTTTTATCCTTAGGCAAATAGCATACGAATGATCAGCATTTTGTATCCCTCTGCACAGACCTACACTGAACATATGACAGTCCTATCAAGTCTTGTGAAAGATCTTACACTAGCTAGAACTACCACGTACCTATATTTTTTTCTAACGTAAGCAGACTTTCCTACTCGGTAAATCTGAGGATCTATTAATCTGGTTCTTTCTGACTTTCTAGTCTCTACATATAAAATAAAAGTTTTCAAGTATAAAATAAAAGGAAAAGGCAATATATTCAAATACCATCGAATGCTTTCACAGCAAAACGGTGAATACGACACTCCGGGGACGCGTCACAACTTTTTAAATAAATATAGGCGAATAAATAATACCGGTGTGGGCGATGCTTGGGGAGTTGAAGGGAATATTTCATACCTGTTTCATTTAAATAATACCGCAAAATGTCCACCACAGAAATAAATAAGAAGAAATAGTGATATCTATACAATAAAAAAATACGATGTTGATATAAAAAGTTTTTGGATAGACTGAGGACAAAATTATAGTAGTACACTAGGTATTATTAATAGGTTATAGTAAGAGCTGTCAGAAAATTCACACAAATAGCTCACTGAGGATGGGATTCTAGATTAGTACTATATGAGGGATCTAAAGAGAAAGGTATCTAGAAAGAAGACAGGGACTCCAAGAGGGACCTGAAACTATTTGATTGTATTATGACTAAAATTGTTCTAAGAGTATCACGTTCCGCTGTGCTGTAACCGTTTATGAGGACAATTATCTCTAAGTAACTTAATTTATTTATTTATGTTATCTGCCGTCACAGAATAGGTAACAGCAGTTTTATTACAGTCAAGGTTTATGGATGGACTGTTTGATGATTACGATCAGCCGTAGATAGATCATAGATTTAACATTGATAACGTTATATCAAGTCAATATAATTAATATGTAGTATCAATTGCCACAAATTCCATAAGAATGATATCATCAGTATGGAAAATATTGTAATGTTTTACAATAGTTATAAGTGTTAAGAACAACTTCGCTGTAAGTACCGATTCGCAAAGTCCGGTTATTCTTATAATTATTACTATTGAAATCTTCTCTTTAAGAAATAAAGGCTTTTTTTTTTTTATTGAAATCCTGACATGTCCAAACGTCGTTTTTTTTGGCTTAGCATTACATGGTTAATGTGGTTTTGGGAGAGGTGAATACATTACATCTAGCTACAGTTTATCATGTTATAAAGTCATGGGTTCCACTGTACTTAAACACCAGCACGTGCGAAGCTTCATAATTTTATAGCGTGTACACTTTTGCAAAATTTCAGACTGCGCAAACGCCTAGTTTTTAGAAAACATCCTGAAGTTTCTGAAAATTCAACACATAAAAAAATTACATTTTACCACAGATAATGTACGAATATCACTCTTAACTTGTTCCGTTTTACGTTTGTTTTATTTGTGTCCATTTCTGGGCCAAGCTTGTATGGGGCAAATATCCATCTCCTTTATCTGTGGTGACCACATGACACACCGCACCAAATTAGTTAACAATTATCACAAATTTTTTGTCTTAATATGATTGTTAACTCGTCTCGGCCTCTCTAAATATTGTTTTATTTTTGTACCTCGTTAGATAGCTGATTAAATGAATAGACATCTTCATTTGTACGCATAATGCCGCATACGCATAATGAGATAACTGGTAAGTATCAAAGTTCATGTAACATATTATATACTCATAATATCTGAATTTTTGATACGATTTATCATTTTAGTTTTATTATTGGTTTTTTCAATAATATTACGTACGCAGATGATTTTTGAAAATGGTTAGTAAACTTCTTCATTTATTTATTTAACTTTTAACTGTTGATATTTATCTTTACATTTGGTTACATCGAAAGATTTGCTAAAGTATTAGGTACCGAATGCAATATCAATGAAAGCTATTCAATAAGAGAGTTTAGAGAAAAGTGATATTTAGTGACGAATTTTGGGGAAAAAAAGGGGTTTTTTCGAATCTCATGAATTTTCGCGTAGGCTTTATGGGTGCTTAATTGTTGCAATCGGGTCACACTGTCACGTTCTGGAAGGAATACGTCAAATTGCCCATTCTTCTCCATACGAAATTTTTCGAAAAGAAAAAAAACAATTTATTTTTGTAAATTTTTACGTTCAAAAATGCCTTTTAATTGCCCCTTGAAATAAATTAAGTATTTGACTTTGATTTTGAAGATGACTTAGCTCGATCCGGGGATCACTTGTCACCACTAGACCAAAGAGGCAGTAGATAAGCGCCTATCATTAAAAGAAAACTGTTATTGACGAATATGTACAAGTTAACAATTGAAATATTTTATCAGGCGTCTTTATATATTTTATCAGGCTTCTATAAATGGTTAATGAAGTAAATTTTTCGATTGCTGTAATAAAATTGGCAGGCGTAAACTATTTATATTGTGTTACTAGCTTCCGCCCGCGGCTTCGCCCGTGAGGTATGTCGATAAAAACTATCTTATGGTCTTCCCCGAGATGCAATCTATCACTTTGGCAAATTTTATCGAAGTCCGTTCAGTGGTTTAGGCATGAAAAAGCCTCCTTCTCCCTTCTCCACACAATTCGGTCTTTTGCGAGTGCTGGCCAGTCCTTTCGGTAGATTCAAGCTCGTTTTTATCGTCGTTTTTATTATAGTTCTATTCAATTGTGTAAAACCGTAAATGTACGTAGGTATTTTAATCCAACACTGTATCGTAGCTTAAGTTTATTATAGTAGTTGTTTTATGCATGTTGAAAAAACCAACATAGGTAGTTCCGGGACACAATACAAACCTATATTGCCGTGGTCTTCGATTATTTGATCAGGATACCCTTATAGCAGACCTGGTTTCGAAATGTCTACTTTCTGACGGCCGGTATCGTCAGTTTCATAATCAAACACTCAGTTTTCAGATCGTTCTGCGATTACCTTTTTTCCTGTCGCCGTTTTTGTGGCATTACCATGGCAATCATTTTAATCGAAATATGATTATGCACGCCTGATATAAATGCATTAGCTAGGTAGGTATATAGTATGGTTCGTGCAGTTAATATAAATTGAATGATACCTATAATCCTGACGTAATACGGATTATTTCAACCCGAAATATTGCATTGATCTGACGTCACTAAACGGTCACTGGTTTATCATCCGAAATAAATTCTATGATAGCGGAATTTGGGCAAAATGATATTTTGGCACTAGGCGATTTGTACATTTTGACACTAGGACTATGTTGCCCACTGATTTTTTGTCTTTGTAATTTTTAGTATCCGGCGTCATAATAACACTTGCCGACCCTGGTTTTTTTACAGTTTCTTATTTCTGGCGACCATTAGTCTTCAGGATTTTTTAAAAAAGACGTTTTCAATTTGTATATTAATACTTAGTTAACTGTCTTCAGAGATCCATCATGGGCATTAGTAGATTCTGGTGATAAGTATCTCGTAAGTACTGTAGTACCCTGTGTCCTAATGTAAGCGATCGTCGCGTGTATACGCGATCGTCGAACAAAATGAACGCGACAATCACGTAAATATTTGAGCGACGAGCGGCTATATTAGGACACAGGACACATTCGTAGATAGATCTTTTACATCGTAAACGGTCACACAGAAGCCCGAAAGTCTGATAACCAGTCTTACAAAGGTGTATCGTATTACCCAGTAACTGGGTTGTGAAGGTGAGATAGGTGATCGCTTCATGTACGGCAGCTGCATCCGGTTAGACTGGAAGGCGACCTAGAAATATTTGGGAAAAGGCTTGGCAGAAGTACTTAGAGAGAGAATAGAGGCACTCCTGGGTACGTTCGTGAAACCATTCCGCAAAAAGTATGGCTGTGTCGTTTTGAATGAAAAGTAGGTATGGGTGTAAGTAAAATACATGCACATGAGGTGTGTTACCGCCGTATATGGATACGGCGGTAACCACTTTCCATCTGGTGGATCGACACCGTTGCGCGTCGGCTTTTTGCTACCCCAGCCTAATAAAATATTTTGGTATATGGAATAACATTCTAAAAAAAAACGAAAAATATCTTAAATTAAACATGATATAAAAATTATTCGAGCAGGCGGATTTGCGATGTAGGTAGTTATAAGACACCGCAAGTTCGTTTAGTTTCATATCATGGAAGCCATCAACGAATAGGTATTTTTGGGCTATCGCAAGCTGATAAGTTTTTCGAACACTTTCTTCGAACACCAGGGTGTGTTTAATCGAGTGTTATCGGCTTGCTTCTAATGAGCTTACGTGTGGCAGCCTGCATGACGCCACGTTATGAAGTTCATGACTAATCATTGATAAGCATTTTCTGTACCTAAACCTGTAAGACAATATTTTATATTATCTCAAAATAATTAATATGAGGTGGGTGTTTCTTATGTTGAGTTAGAATAAACCTATTCATGTTTTTTGTCGCTGAAAAAAAGATAGGCTCAGGCAATGACACTCTTGAATCATTAATATCATCGGTTAATTTAGTCCGGTCTTCTAGCATTAGTTAACAAGTGTATCCGTCCGCACAACCAACGTACGGGGTTAAACAAATGTTATCTGCGCAGTTTAACGATGTAGACGAGAAAGTATCGTTATCGTTGATCGTAAATCGCACGGAACGATCGTCCGATACGTAACGATCGCGTTCGGAATGGATTCCGTTTTGCATTGATCGCCCCAGTACAGTGCATATTGTTACGCCTTTTTATATACGAACTGTGTGGGCGTAAACTACGCAATATTTGATCCGCGATACTTTTCTGTAAAAGATTTTTTCTTTGCGTGCGTTATAAGTTTTAACATTATACACATTAAAACAAACAATTTGAAAGTTCAGTCAACTAAGGCACATCTTGGTGACAGGACTTTATCTTGGTTCGAAGATAATGGTGTAGGTACCTTGATGACATGAAAATCGATCCGTGAAAGTGCTGCATGACTAGGTACCTACTTGTATACAATGGCACCCACAGTCAATCTCCACAGTCGTAGAGAAATCAGTAATCGCGATTTTCAGTCACGGATCGCGATCGAGATTGACTAGATTAAAAGCCTTTAAACGAAACAAAAATTCAAATACTAAAAATAAACCTCTGCGAAGTGATGACGTTTACCCTAAAATGCAACATCACAGTAGAAGAAGCTTGTCCAGTGTTTTTATATTTTTATCGTATTAATTAATTCTCTATGAAATAGCACAGTGGAATGATTGCGCAACATTGGTTGCCCCATGCACTCGCCACCCTTAGTTGTAAATAGGAATTGGTCTGGCTGATTGGTATTGGAAAAATGGGAGTTGCATTTAAAGGAGAGAACTTTACAGTTCATTGGCAAAATAATTTGCATTCGTATTTTTTTTTAGATTTGTAAGGAATTCAAATGAATTAATCAATAATTAAAGAAAAAATATGCAATCAACATATTTTTGAATTTAAATCTTTTTTAAATTCAAAAGTCATCAATCTACCTTGTGGAGATTGATGACTTGGTGAAGGTCGCAAGAGGATTCCTGTGGCCTTCACCAAGTCATCAATACTATCGGTTCTGAATTTCTCGCCCTCAGCATCGGCTGAGGGCGAGAAACTCAGAACCGGTCGATGTGGCGGTGCTTGGGGGAGGCCTATGTTCAGCAGTGAATGTATTTCGGCTGAAATGATGATGAAATTGGGAATTCAATTTAATTCATAGTTAATTTAGTTAAGGCTAATTTAGTTCATTAGGTTAACCAAACATTTCTGGAAGTTATGAAGACCTAGAATAAATTTTGAGTAGGTCTGTAAGTGACATCTACTCTAAACGGTTTTTAAAAAGAGACAGAGAGAGCAAACTTTTTGATCAAAATGGTTTTTAAGAAAAATTTCGACAGTACCAAGTTGGGTTTTTCGTAGGTAATTGTATCTATACCGAGATTATAATTTTCATAGAATTCATATTTCAGGAGGTGAATAAATGCAATCTAAAACTTTTTGATTCGTGGATAAATTTAAAACTTTATCCACGAATAAACTTTATATACTCATATTAGAAATGTTTGAGAAGATCATTAAGTTTTTGATTTTTCGTGAAATTGCTATTACTCTTTCGGTGGTTACCATAATATTTGTCGAGTGATCGATTTCAATAAAAATTTCGTCGTCTGCAAATGACAGCAGATCCTAACCAAACAGTTTGATCGATCGGCGGCTTAGGCCCTTAGACGAATCGATAGATATCTCATTTGTCAAATCAATCTATTATATAGGACCTCATAGTAGGTACTACTTATATCCAACTTGGTTTTAATGCGTTTGCTTGTTACTTACTAGATAATTGTATTCTGTGGAGTACACCTACACCTACACAGGTACTCCTACTAAAGACCAGCGCACGTCAGGGGACGGCGGGGCAGGATATTTTAAATTTACCAACATAAATTCATACGTAGGTATCTAATGGTAACAAGATATAGCTTCCAAAGCTCAGTGACCGACCACGAAGCATTAAAAGTGATTTGACTTTGCGGTATTGAAAAATGCGCTGGCGGATACCGCGACGGGATGCGACGACATGTGACGGGACCCGATAGCATGCAGGGTGAGGTAATTGCAGGTTGCGAGGGTATGCGCCGCAGTCCGCTAGCGTACGATCTCTCTCTGTATTTCCCCGTGGCATACTACGGGATGCCGCGGAGTGCTGCCGGTATGTCGCAGCATCCAGTTGTGCGCCGGCGGCGGCTGCTGCTTTAGTATCGCAAATCATCAGTGTGGCAAATCCTCCTCGATGCCGTTCCCAGCCATCAACCGGTGTGCGCTGGCCTTAACTTTTACTATCGTTTTTTTAAATCATGAAATTATTGAAGAAGGTTGTGTTAGGAGCTGGTTAAAATGAACCAGAAAAGTGAACTAAACAAAGCACAAGACTAAGGGCTGATTTCCTAAGGGCCAGTCAATTTTATTCGAGGAATAATTTGGAATTGTTGTAAGTTCTTCCTTACAAAAAATGTCAGACATCAATTTTATTTCACGAATAAAAAATATCTGTCGATTGAAAAATCAGCCCTAAGACAAAGATTTATAAACAAACAAGTAAAGCTGACCAACAAACAACAAACGACTGTCCCTTAGAACAAACTACATTTAGACCGGCTAGTATTTGTGGTAACACCAAACCAATATAAACTGTAACAGTTAGGTGCAAACTAAAGTGTAACACCTGACGAGGAAGTTCAGCCGACGTTGACGCCCAACCTTCGTCGAATTAGAATTAGAATAGAGCTTGATTGGCGGTGCTGAGCTCCAGACAAACTTCCCTGCGTTTCGAAGTTCATGGATTGATTATATAGACGGGTAAAGATTACATAGATATGTAGATAGTTTTCGTGGTGTTTGTCTTGCAAGTGCCTTGTGGTTACGACAACGTCTCATTGGTAAAATATGAACGAGATATTCTGATTTAAGTTACTAAACTACATTTATGTGTGCGCAAAGTTCTGATTCAAAGCTCAATGGAATCACGGAAAGTTGGGGGCAATTCTATTGAACGAATCTTAATGTGCCCACCCTTGCATAGTTATCATTTCAGCCGAAAGACGTCCACTGCTGGACATAGGCCTCCCCAAGCATCTACACTGCGACCGGTTTTGTGCTTCCCGCATCCAGCGTTTTCCTGCAGCCTTCACAAAGTCGTCGGTCCACCTTGTGGGAGGCCTTCCAACGCTACGTCTTCCGGTACGCGGTCGCCACTCCAGAAACTTTCAGCCCCCTCGTTCTGCGAGAAATGTGCCCTGCCCACTGCCATTTAAGTGCAACTTAAGTGCCTTGTATAGTAACTAATGATAAATCAATTTTAATCAAACAGCTGTTTCGTGTTGTCAGTTATTCTACTCCGCAGTTTAGTCCTTGTGGGAAAAAGGTTCAATACCAACTTCATGCAGCCCCAGTAACTCTGAAATAGCTTAAAAAACCAGGCTGCGTCCTATCAATAATTTTTTAATCATAACAAATTGTGATTTCAGTTCGCCTATACGAATAATTTAATAGAAATACTTAATACTAATACACGGTGTTACGGTTTCAGGTCAAGTCAAAGACGTTGGGAATTGTATTAAATTTTATTGTATTTCCGCATTGCGGTGTACTATGTCCCCTAAACAGTAACACAAAGGCTGTCACACTGTGCTCTTTGTGTCTAAACGAAAGAATTGGACTTTCCGCCTGAAAGCAGCTGAAAGCCATCCAATATTAAAGTGTCGTTTAACATCACAGATTTATTAGTTACTGTTTTCTTTTCTTTTAAGTCTTTTTGCTGAACAAATTACAACAAGATTTGATTTAATTTAGTTATAATCCGCGTCGCCATATTTTCAGTCTACAAACGTCATGACATTGCCTTTCATGTCCGTTTTGTTTAAATAGACCATTTATTTAAATCAAATACATGGCAATATCGCTTTATATCAGACAAAAGATTTTGATAGTTACTTATAAATACAATGCATGTAAATCATTAGACATCCTTCAAAATTTCGATCAAGTAGTAGAATGGAGGTAGGTATATACTCTACAGATTATTGGTTTTCCTAATAGGTATGCACCATTAATTTAAATCCACGTTTATTTCTACTAAGAAGTACATATGAAAAAAAAAATTCTAGGCCCTGTTTGTTAGCTGTTTTAATTCTTTAGCCTTAGCACAGGCTTTAGAAACAAACGAAGAAACTCTTTTCACATTACAGTAATCGTAACTAAGTCTATGGGTGAAAATTGATGTCCCCACTTGATTTCAATACTAATAAAATTATATTTTGGCTATTAACACACGATTTTGCCATGACATCAGCGAACACTTATTGACTACTTATCTGATAAGAGCCTATCAAAGTTATGCCTGAATTGTATTATCTATAGGGATTAACTATTTCTTAGATTTTCATTATCGAATCGCAATTTAGACCTAATAGGTAGGTATGGGCATTGGGTACAGTTTATTTAGGTGTGTTTCAATTATAAAAATAACATATCTAAGTGTGTGTAGCCACAGTCCATTTTTAATAAATGTTTGCTTGTTCAACAATATTGTACTGAATCGCATTAAAACCCGCTGGGGAATATTGCGATTTGCAACAATTTATTTGATAATCGAATTGCATTTCATTATATCACAGTAGGTGTACCTTTTTTTTGTTCTCGGGGGAAACCTTTAAAAGGCGCCCGGTCTTTGGGGATAAAACCAGGGAGTGTGGGATTTTTACCTCACTAAAACCGCCCCAGTGGTCACCATCTGCACTATGGAATTGGGCACCGTTACCTCTCAAAAGACCAATCCGGAGCCCCGTCTATTCAACGTCTTTTAGGGCACATCTCGTAGAGTATTGTCCTCGGGGATAAAGGTGTTTTGTCTTGGGTGAGCTTGAATCCCTAGCTGCACTCAGGATTCTAATGATAAGTCTCTCACTTGTCTCAAGAGTTAACTCTGATCTCACTAGAATCCCATATCCTTTTAGAATTCAATTAGTTCATTTTAGCGCCCGCGATATAAGATACTGTTTTATCCCCTTAGTGAATAATCTACTATTATTTTGAAGTACCTACCTACCTAAGTCATATAATCGACAGACGTGCGAAAACGTGAAATTTAGAAAACAAGGGGATGGGACTATTACTCTAATCTAATCGTAATAGATTACTACAACCAATCAGAAGAGTGTAGGTAGTAGCAGTAGCGACTTAGTAGTTATATCTTTGTTTGTGTCATTGTTTCTATCTTTGTCGACTCGATCAGGAACGTAAGCACATACATACATTTGTAGTTTTTGAGATTGGAATGTTTGGTTTACTGTTGATTTATGTTAAATTAGGATTTTATTTATTAGGTAATTGACGTACGAAAATAACTGGTGATAATACTTGCCCGGACGAAACTTTTGCCACGGAGCTCGTAATATCGTTGTTGTTATTTTTCTATCAACATTATTTATCCAAAATTAAACCCTTATTTTTTCATTATAGTATCAAACTATAACCTTCTATAGTGTCCTACCTAATCCGAATGGTAGAAAAAGGACTTCTTCTGCTTCTTTCCGATTCCGGTCCCATTTAGGTCGTCTCGTCATTTCCGCCGAGGACTGCACACACGTCCTGCCCAGTAATTTCAGCTGTGTGCCTTTTGGGACGTCTGCTAAAGGTTAAAAAAATGATCCGTGTGCCTAACTGGTCTTCATAGAATTTCGTTTACCAAGCATAAGTCTGGATTATACCTGTACTGATAATCGTCAAAGTAACGCACATGTTAAATCAATCGATCAAAAAATTGCAAAATACCGGTTCCTTATCCGTTTCAAAGAAAACCTCTCACGTGACGTCACTATTGCGTAAATCAAGCTAAGGTGACAGGTTATTGCCTCCGCGCAGTTAACGCTTGCGTCCCCCAAATCCGTATGAATTTATAGCTCCCTCCAGTGCAAAAGTTGGCAGGGCTAACTTGTTTGTACGGACATCATTGCCTTGCTGTTTTCGTGACAAGAAACAAATATGATGATGTCATATGAATCTGGTGTAATGATGTAAGAGCACCATAAAGTACTGCACCCTATGATACAGTAAATTATGGTGCTATTACATTAGGTAGACTAAATTGGGGTCAGTTTCAACAGATAGTTACGATTTTTATTAACATTTACTGTTTTACGCACATGTCTGTTCCGGGCTTACCAAAGTAATTTTCATTACTTGTGTTAACCTTTTGACCGCCACAGTCATGTATAGATGACAAACCAAAATTGTGCCCAGCACGCCACGATTCGACTGCATGACAGACTTTGACGCCGAGGGCACGTTTTTATTTTTTTTTGCGCCGGTAAAAAGGTTAATTAATGAAAAGATGACCTCTAATTTCGCACTACAGGGCTGGGATGTAGCTTCTTTCGTTCCACTTCTCTTTGTAAGGACTCTTTTTAATGTATTAATTAATTTCATATGTACGGGATTTCAATTAAGAATGAACAAACGACATTACTACCATTCCCCATATTTCGGTGAAAAAGCGCAACCAACAAGTTAATAAAATTGCCTAGCCATATAGAAAGAACCTTTTTTTTTAACATGGAGAAATGCTCATGCATTCTGCACTACCACGGTTAGATAGTACAGTTATGTGGGACTCTAACCCACTAAAACTCCACGGTGTCCCCCTCTACGCTACGCTCTTCGCTTACGGCTACGCCTTAGCACTCATCCGTCACCGTCACCGTCCTCTGGGGAGTACTCCCCATCACCGGCGCACCAGAGCACACAGCACGCCGTGACCACCCTAGGGACCAAACCAGCACATGGGCGCCAGACGACCCCGTGTCTGGGCACACTTGGTCCCCTTGCGACTGGTCAGGTAATTGGCCCCGCCGCCTGCCAATTTTCGGCCATAGAAGACAGGGAGAGCGACCAACGTCATACCTGATTCATGATCCTGATTCCCTGTGTACTCTGTTGATACAAACTCTAGCTGACTCCATCAAATTAAATACAATTACATTAAAGATCCCTAGCAAAAAACGCATTTTAAAACGGTGGATTACCAATGGTATTTTGCGCTGCATACAAAATCGGAATAAACTCCAAAATAAACTTGGTCAGGATCAAACCAATGAAATTCTAAAAATAACATACAGACGTTACAAAAACTATTGTAACAATTTGATTAAAAAACTAAAAAGACAATATGAAAGGAATCTGATATCGAAATCAGTTAATAATAATAAATTACTGTGGAAAAATATAAAAGATATTACCTACTCACAGAAAACAAATAATTTTGACGCAGAATTGTTAAAACTTCAGCCAACCCCGTCTGATTCAGTAAATTTTATAAACAATTATTTTTCTAAAATTGGTCATGACCTGGCTCAACAAATTCCACCTACAACCGTGAATTATGCCTTCGGTCAGAGTAGTAACGCATCAAATCTAGTAAACTCTTTTGTGCTTCTTGAAACTGACGCCGACGAAGTATACAGAATATTAATTAACCTAAAAGCTGACAGTGCCCCTGGCTGGGACAACATCTCTACGAAATTTTTAAAGTATGTAGGCCTCTGCTTTAAAACTGGCATCTTCCCTGCCCCGTTAAAATTAGCCATTATTACTCCTGTGCACAAGGGTGGGAGTAGAGACGATGTTAATAATTATAGACCAATTTCTGTTCTTACTAGTATATCCAAAATTATTGAAAAATTAATAAATGTTAGGCTTCTTAATTACTTAACCAAATTCGATATCATCTCTGACTCACAGTTTGGTTTTCGTCAAGGTATTTCCACTGAGGATGCCGTCATATCACTAACTTCATTAGTAGCTAATCATCTTGACAATGGAGATAAGTGCCTAACTGTCTTTTTAGACCTTAGAAAGGCATTTGATACCGTCTCTGCGCTTATCCTTGTAAGCATGCTGGAAAAATTGGGTATTAGATATATCGCGCTTGATCTGTTTAAGAGCTATCTCTCAAATAGGAAGCAGAGTGTCAAAGTGGGGCA
The DNA here is from genome assembly GCA_916614155.1 of Mesoligia furuncula. Taxonomy (NCBI): domain Eukaryota; kingdom Metazoa; phylum Arthropoda; class Insecta; order Lepidoptera; family Noctuidae; genus Mesoligia; species Mesoligia furuncula. The sequence goes on from OU744804.1 coordinate 6,000,182, forward strand.
ACATATAAGTGATGTCACAGATGTATCATACGGCGTCCCCCAAGGAAGTGTATTAGGTCCAACGCTCTTCTTGATATACATAAACGACCTGTGTAACATGAAAATTCCTAATGCCAAAGTCCTGTCGTACGCCGATGATACAGCTGTCATCTTCAGTGGTAGGACATGGCATGATGTGCAGCTAAGTGCTGAAACAGGAATGACCCTGGTTGCGAATTGGCTCAATGCTAACGTTCTCACTTTAAATGCCTCAAAAACAAACTTTATATGTTTCAGCATCTGCAACCGTATTCAACCAACCGGCGATTTTCGAATCATTATACACACGTGTGATGGTATTAATGGTGATAACTGTAACTGCTCTAGTATTAGCAAAGTTTCTAGCACAAAATATTTAGGGGTAATGCTGGATCAGAGATTATGCTGGTACCCCCATCTTGAGCAAGTTGCCAATAGAGTCCGCAAGCTTAATTGGATTTTTAAGACTCTGCGTCACGTGCTGCCTAGGTCTACACAGAGTAGCGGTAAGCCGGTTCGAAATGTGCTCACTCAAATTTATATTTCTCTTGCGCAATCAATATTGATATACCTACTGTATTCCTGTTTGGGGTGGGGCAACAAAATCTAAATTCATCCAATTGGAGCGGGCACAACGAGCCCTGCTCAAAATAATGCATTTTAAAAAAAGGAGATATTCTACAGAGAACCTTTACAAACTTAGTGATGTACTGTCAGTTAGGAAACTATATATTACTCAAATAATTTTAAAAAAGCACAAAACCTTACCTTATAATTCGAATATACACTCTAGGAGAAGAAAACACAATATAGCTCAATTACCTATAACCAAGACCAAATTCGGATCTATGCAATTTAGTAAACGATCGGCTCAATTGTATAACAAAATAAATAAAGAAAGGACATGGCTAAACTGAAGTATGGACGACTGATCCCGCAATGAAAATGCATGTATAGACATGGTTCCTAGCAATATATAATGCTGAATAGCTGAAAATTAGTATTTTGTAATTAAAAAGGTTCAGGAACTTTTCATATCTGCACATTCCTGAATATAAAATCGCGTAACTCCTACGACAAAGGTACAAAAACTTCAAACAATGACATTGCTATGAATTTTTATCTAGGCGTTTTAACGTGTCTGCGACGATTTTTATTGATTAATGTTTTTCATTGGCGATTTTGGACTAAGGTACTTGAAGCAAATATCTACAAAGGAGTAATTGCACAAAAAAAACTTGATAAAACGGACTTACGATAGATAATCTCCACTAAAATTATAATAATATAAGTATTCTGTTGTAAAACCTAAACTACATATCCAAATGAGTTAAAATAAAGACAGTATTCACAGACAATGTAAATAACATTATGGTTGAAATGATGAAAGTATTTGGAAAAGATCTTAAAGATTAACTGAGCTAAATATTTGTTATTGCTGTATTGAGGTAGGTAGGTCGAAAACTCTGATTGCCACTTCTTAGTTTCGGAAAATAAATCGTTTTGATACCAGTTATCAAAAATCGAGTTTCGATTTGACATTCTGGAACAGCGATATGACTCCTCCCTAGCTTGCAGTACTGTATTATTTCCCCTTGAACTTGTCATGTCAATCAAAAAAAGCAACTAAGATACTTTTTTATGTTTAATAATTCACGAAAGTTCTTGGAAATTATTAAACACTAAATAATTCATGAATGAATATTTAAATATTACTAGTTAATGTGAGATTACTATACATGCTTGGGGCAGTCATTTAGCCATCTCCTTTTCGTATATGCTAAATCTTATCATGTATGTAAAGAAATGTTGATTGACTGGATAAAACCACTAACATATGAAAATACCGAAGCTATCCTACAAAACGTAACTTAATACATGTACACGACTCGCACACACACACACAGAGACTCTCCCATACATACACGTACATTCACATTCACACACACACACACATACTCATACATCCATGACACTCATAACACTCAACAACACATGTACACACTCACTCATGTTCACATAATTATATTTTGTTTTACTACATCTACTGTTTTTATTGTGTTTTAAGTAAGTACCAACTGTTGTGAAGGAGCGGAGTCCTCTAATACAGGCATTATCTGCTTAAATGAAGACTCCAAATCCAAATTGTTTATGTATATCTTTTGGACACAATAAATGTTATTATTATTATTATTATATACCAACACTCCTCCTCGCCCCTGCGGCCCCACCGCGTCCGCCATTAGACGCTGTTGACCCCGTCAAGGCCGGGGAAGGTAGGGAGAGCGACGCACCGCAATACCGGCACTCCTCTCCCGCCCCGATGACTCCCATACGACATCGCGGCCCGCCTCAGTTGCGATGTCGCCCAAGCGGCACAGCAACCTACTTGTTGGCTGCTACGTCTTCGGCTTATCGGCAAAAGCCCTGACGAGCGGCCCCTCCTCAGGTTCCTCTTCGCTTCACCGTGGGTGACCAAGGCACGGCTACTGAGCCCCCCCGCCTCGACAATGCGGGAACCCACCGGGGGGAGATAGAAAGAACCTAACTCAAGATTCAAGCATTACTTAAAACTATTTAGTTTCAGCCAGTGAAATTGCTTTAAATTCGCTTTAAGTAATGCTTGAGTCTTGAGTGAGGTTCTAAGGGCCTAAGAGTCAGTAATTACTATCCTTAGTAGTAAGATGAAAAACACACAGCAATAAATTATCATCAACACACTAATAATGTGACACAGTAGAAAGAAACTCCCTAAACCAACGTAATATGTATAACGTAATCGAGCTAAATTCACCACGTTCAATGAATCCCATTGTAATACAACTGATATATCATTGTACGAAAATAAATGTCAAAGTTTAACCCCCCAGAACGCATATTTTATCTTTTCACGCTTCATATGAGTCGTTCAATAAGAGCCACTTTCATGATTTTGCAGCATGTCCCCTATATGTTAGTAGGCAGAGGGAAATTGCACTTTATGTGTGAGAGTATAAGGTTATTCTTAAAAAAATATTTAAATTAATAGATTCGTAGCACTTCCTTTAAAATTATTGACTAACTACAACTTGCACGTTAATGTTAAGTTTGGATAAAGTAAGTATTATTGTTTTTATGCGTAATTATAAAATGATGCTAGTAGTGTTTCAATTAAACATAATTATATCACCTAGGCTTTATATGAACATTATTTTTGTAAGGGACCTATGTCTACCACATTATACTGTTTCAATAAAATCAATAGAACATTTTTATTGATGTATTTTTATTAAAAACAATAATTTAAATCTTGGTCACTCCACTCTATGTTACAAATTTAGATTTTTCGAACAAGTTATTACGACAAAATAGTTCTGAGAATAGAATAACGATAGTAAATATTGAAGTGACTTTTGTTACTTATGCAGGTATAGAAAACATTGCAAATAACTATCGCTGTGTCGTTAAATCAAGTTTCACAAAATGCTTGAGAAATTAATATCGATTGAACTAATCAGATTGATGTGTAGTTGGATCAGGTTCGTCAAATATTACGTCTTATTGTTGAAAGTAAAGTCTAGTATATTCAAAAAATCTTTTTATTTTATTGAGTTTGTACAAAAATTAAGTAGATATTAATAAATAGCTTCTTTTTCCTCTTTCTACATAGTTATCCCCGTCGATTGTTGTTTATCGTGGTGGGAGTCAAGTTCCTTCCACCACATTTGTTTGGGCTTACCGCAATAACGTTTTTTTTGTTCCCTGAGTGGGTCTTATTTTTGTTAACAATATTATTTTAATTAATTAGCGAAGGAGCTTACGGCTCTCTCATCTTAAAAAAATAATTTTAGAAGTAATCCCGTTACAAATTAAATCCAAAGTCGATGAAATACATACTTCTAACTTAAACTTATATACATAATTGTAATCTACAGTGGAGACAGCCTTACTTTCAACAATATGACGGCAGAAAATACTTTAGCCGAAACTTCGTCATCAATAGATTTCACAGGTGTCTGCGGAGTTAGGTGGAGTGTAGCTGAACGAGTCAATCAGAACTATGGACTCTTCTGCAGTCGAACCGAGAAGGGTAATCTGAAAATAAAAGAAAACAAGATTTTAGTAATAATTATGGCTTGTTTACGATAGACGAAATGCAGTATTACTGGGAAATTTACAAAATATCAAATTATTAAGAAAATATAAATGAAAGTCATCGTGTAAAATGGTTGTTAAATTGTAATACGAATTGATGCCATAACAATATAAAAATTATAAGATTATCATTATTATTTGACTGAAAAAGCTGTCTTTAATCTGATTAAGAATCGTAAAATTCGTGACGGGGAAGCAAGAACTAGTCGTTATGTTTTAATATTAAAATTAGCAATCTTTACAACGAGTTAAATTACGAAAAACGTGATCGTCTTCGATCACTTATTCGTAAAAATTCAGAAACACGTGTTTCATAATTTCGACTTCATTTTTATTTTGACTACTTCTATTTTTACAAGCTTTTATTCTCTATACAACCTAGCCAGGTGAATATTATATAACGTCTTTACGAAATGTGGAAGTGGATAGTAAGGTAGTGACAACGGGCCTAAGAATTTTAGTGATATGAAAGGTTACATTAAAAAGCCATACTTACATAGCCGTCGAAAATTGAAAAGTCTGTTACAGTCACTTTTAACACGTTCCATCCTTCAACGAAATTAGCGTTAGAGGCGTAATATAACTGGAATCCAGCCACGGTGTCGTCTCTAGAAGGTACGCGCTTCTTTGCCAAAACTATTATGTAATCCAGAGCTGAAGCTGATTTCATAAAAGCGTTTACTTCTATAACACCTCCTGGCATCATCCGGAAGACGAACGAAGATATGCAGCTCGATGTTTCGTTAGGGGAAATAAAAGTCCTGCTGTCAGGATCAATTGTGTCAATAGCCAGAGAATGGTAATCTCCCAGATGCCAGGAAGAATATCCATTGCACAGTACATTATCAGTATCAAATGAATTGTCGTAGTTGGTTTCGAAATTATAAGTGACGCAGTCTTGGCCCGTGCCTATTGGAGCAACAGTTGTGCTTGGAACTGGTGTTGTAGTTTCTTCATCTTCATAAATTTTGCACTCCTCGTTCGCAAGTGCTGGTGGAATATATCTGAACGAATCAACGAGGACAATAGATTCTGCGGATGCTGAACCCAGGAAGGATATCTGAAAAAACATTAAAAATCATTTTCTATTTTTGTGTTTTAAAAAAAGTGACATTTACATATAATTAAAGACTTCCTAGCTAATAAAATTTATATTACTTAAAATATTTATAAAATATTGGAACAAATGTGGAAGATTAATAAATTTTTCCAATTGAATAAGTTCTCATGATAATAAAATCAATGTTATCAGATGTAAAACAGATTTAATCTATGTTGATACTGAAGCAAGAAACCAAATATTTAGAACTTCGAACAATAATTAGGATACAATAATAGAACTTACGTATCCATCAAATGTGCCGCTTCCTGATAAAACAACTTTTAAGACATGCCATCCGTCAGCATAGTTTGGAACTAAAGGTGAAAGTCCTGCGCTTCCAATCACCACATCACTGGCTTCATCAGCAATTTTATTTACAAGCACAGTAATTTGATCAGTGATTTCTGCTGATTCCATATATACGTTAACTTCCAGTACACCGCCATTACTAGCTTTAAATGGAAATGAGGAAACGCAACTGATGAAATCTTGTGGAGAAATGAATTGAAGGCTCTCCGAGCTTGGGTGATCAACTGCCAAAGAAGTGTATTGGTCTAATTTCCAGCGTGAGAAGCCGGTGCACAACCCCCTGTCGCTGTCAAATAGGGCACCGAAGTCTGTTTCGAAATTGTAAGCGACGCAACTCTCCGATTCCACTGGGGTCGAGGTCACAAAATCTCCATCATAGACATGACAATCATCGTCGTATAGTGGCGGAATGTATCGGAAGGAATCGATTATTACTTTAGAACCCGGTGATGCTACCCCAAGGAATGACACCTGAAATAGGAAAAAAAATATATATATTTCGCGAAGTGCTTCTGAAATAATTATTGTATAAATTACTGTTCTGGGACTCAACTCTGGTTATAATCGGACTTTTATAAATTCAAATCTTGTATAAAGCGAAAACTATGCCAGAAAGCCTATTATACTGTAAAAGACTATATTGAGGTCAATACGATTAGACAGCGAATGTTGTTTTTATTTTTTATTTTGCTATTTTACACTTTAATTTTTTTTATCTGGGGGCACGGGAGTGCCCCCGCCAAGACCAGCCAAGCGAAGCGCAAGGGCACTACCTACCTTTTCTCGAAGCACTTCGTCGTATTTTTGAACCCTCTTAACTTGGGTTTGGATTATACCAGATAAACAAAATTTTCGGGATATGATGCCAGTGGTTGACTTATTAAACCTATAAAAGTTTCAATTGCATAGCTCTTATACTTTAGATTTTATTGATATCTAAAATACCCCGATATCGTCACTGACTCACTGACTGATGATCATCAATATTCTTAAGGTACTTCCTGAAGTCCTAGAAAGCTGAAATTTGGTACGTAAGCTAATAATAGTACACAAACAACAAAAAAATATTAAAACTTGAAACTTTTACCCCCCCAATCCCTTAAACTACGGGGTGAAAGTTTGTATGAGACTTCCGTAAATTTTGATGCTAGAGGTCTGAAAATTTATATAAGGGGTCCTTGTTATAAATAAACCCCAAGAAAACTGGCCAAGTGCGAGTCGGACTCGCACACGAAGGGTTCCGTACCACAAGGCTAAATCGCCGAAAAAAACATGTTTGTTGTATGGGAGCCCCCATAAATGATATATTTTATTTTAATTTTATTATTTATTATTAAAGTTAAAATACAACTGAGTATTTCGTGAATATTTCAAGTGATGACGTATACATTTACTGTATAAAGTATTATATTATTTTAATTATTGTGAATGTGAGGACTATGTGGGTCATTGTTTCCGTTTTAATCATGGTTTGGCAGTTTGTGTACCCAAATGTCCTGTCTTTGATAATGTTCGTTGAATCGTTGAGCTCCTTAAGTTCTGAGTTGAGTTGCACGGTTACTGACAAATGCGTGCACTGACTGGACAGGTCCACTCAATCTGTGTGGTTCTTTCCTCAAAAGACCATTTCAGATACCAATCTACATGGTCTTCACACGATCTGACCAAGATTTTGTCTGGACTTTAAAAGAGACTGTGACCTCTGAGTTTGTTTCGGCCTTTCTTCTCAGAATATTCAGTTATTAGGAAATGCCGTCCTCATCTAGTTTCAAAAAATATAATTGACGTGTTTGTACAAACCTACATACAGAAAAAAAATTTATCATTTAATAGGAATTAATGAATTTAGAAAATTAAGCAAAACGATAGTGGTTTTGGTAGGACTAGGCTTTGTTTATTTTACTATTTTTATGACGTCGACAGTATTATCACTGTTGGTAATCTAATCATAGGTATAAAAATATTTATTATTTTAGACTGTCATACTGAACTTCGAAGTTCAAAATACCGATGTACTGTATTCATAAAGTTTAAAATTACGAATTACGTGAGCTAGAAGGTACGCTATAACGAATTACTTGATTTAGAATGTTCATGATCGCTATGTACGGAACTTCGAAAGTTTGTTATGACGAATTACTTCATTGAGAATGTTCATCATCGCGATGTACGGAACTTCGAAAGTTTGCTATGACGAATTACTCAATTTCGAATGATCATTATCGAGAACCAAAATGTAGACACTACATTTATGCACAATAGCAATTTATAATTTCGTAATTATTTATTTTTCGAATCCATTATTCAATTTTGTTATGCATATTATTAATACACATCAATTACTAACAAGAAAAATAGTGTCAAATTACGAAATTGAAAAATGATCATTCGAAATTGAGTAATTCGTCATGGCAAGCTTCCGAAGTTCCGTACATCGCGATGATGAACATTCTCAATGAAGTAATTCGTCATAACAAACTTTCGAAGTTCCGTACATCGCGATCATGAACATTCTAAATCAAGTAATTCGTTATAGCGTACCTTCTAACTCACGTAATTCGTAATTTTAAACTTTATGAATACAGTACATCGGTATTTTGAACTTCGAAGTTCAGTATGACAGTCATTATTTTAATGCTTGATAAGTGTGGCGTGTCATAGCCATTTGAGATAGATATTTTACTGTGCCTAAAATTTTTATGAATAACAGAAAGTTTTGCAGACCTTTCACATATGTACATACGCCAGCACATCAAGCTACTACAATCTGTCAAATTTCTTTAATAGATTTTCAACTTTATCGCTACAGAATAAGGTTTAAGGTTGATTGGGAAAATTTAACAGTTTCGGGTAGTTTGATGTGCTGGCGTCTGTACCTATATCTTGTGATGCAATATGAACCCATAATGAACCCTTTTATGAATTTAGCTGGTTCAAGAATTGCTTGTCATTGCTATGTTGCTAATACTAGAATAGTGTTGTTTACATCAGTTTTGGTCTATGATTACCAAGCTTTTACAGGTGATTCTCAGCCTCTGTTGAAGGCGCACACTATAGATTTCTTATATATTAATAGTGATAAGCATCATATTGTTTATTCATACTCAAACGTATGTACAATGATAGTACACAAGACACGGTTATGTGGCATTTTCTATTAGTTCAGGACCTATTTATTATCAAAAGAGGTCGTCTTTATCGATTTAAATAGTTTATGAATTCTTTGAAATTTGTTGTTCCACTGTTACAATAATACCAGTACCTACATATGCTTAAAAGATTATTAATGAAGATAACATTTCCATTAAACTACTAATTATAGGTAAGATAAAATAATGAAGGGATTATTACGTTTTAAAGACTTGGCAAAAGTTTGTAAAACACGTTTTATATCTTTTAATCTATCTAAAAACCTACGCTATCACTACGACATCGCGATGCGAAGAGAATAGTGTAACAATAAAATTAGCACAAATACAGATCAGATGACTACTGTTTCCTATGAGGCTTTCATTCAGTTTTCATTCACTGTACTTACCGCGTTACTGTGCAACAACACTTATGGTATCGTCTGTAATCTTTTAATCCACGAGAGATTAAAATATCAAATTTACAAAAGGGCTTAAATTGAATATCCTTTTATCCAATGTAAATGTAAAAAACAATTAAAACAAAAATAAAACTTACGTATCCACTAAAAATCCCAGTGCCGAACAAGTTTATTCTCAGAACGTGCCATCCATTAAAGTAATTGGTGCTGAGGGGCGTCAGCATAGCCGTGCCTGTGACGACATTCTTTCCACTGCTCGAGACCTCGTTAGCAAGCACGACGATCTGATCCCGCTGCGATGTTGACTCCATGTAAACGTAAACCTCCACAATTCCGCTCGACCTCATCTCGAAGCCGTACGACGACACGCAACTCAGGGTCTCATCAGGACTTATAAACAAATCCGTTTCTTCATTAGGACTGATCACGTCAATAGTACCGTAGTTCCCCAATTTCCAGGTTGCCATACCAGCACACAAAGAGTTGCCATTATTGAAGTTATCATTAAAATTTAATCCAAAATCGTATGTAACGCAATTTTCACATTTTATTGTCGAAATTGCTAGCAGCAAAGTCAATAAACTTTTTGTATATTCCACCATATTCAGACATTTACACACAACTGATACTTCCAACTGTCGAGTAAGTGTAGTAATTATAGGAATATTAAAGTTATCGTGGATAAGATTATATTATTATATACGTATCCGGCATATTGATAAAGTGCAATTGTTTTCTTTTTATCTTCGAGTAGCTGTTTGCTTGGCGGCTTCGTTTGCATTTTATGTTTATTTATACAAGTATTATATTATTTTTGTAGTTTATTGATAAAAAGAAACTTACTATTAGCAAATACATATCATGGTATTTTCTGTGGGTAATGTTTATTTTTATTAGGATTCTTAAAATCTAGGCTGGAAGAACTTTTATAGATCTTATCTACACGTCATTCATGACAAAAAAAGTGGAAAAGATGCATGTGCCTATTTTTGCAAGCTTTTTTATTGATTTGACCGAGAAAATACCTAGTATTAGGTACTTTACACTTTATCAAACTCTTCACAAGAAATTATAGGTACGTACTTACTTACCTACTTAGTTACTTACCTTTCACTTTTAACATCCAAACTGACAGACGCCGTGATGTTATTTTAGTTCGTTTTAGCACAAATAATATGCTAATAAACATTTATTGTTGTTTGTTTTGGAACAGCATACATAGATAACATAAAATGTGGCAGAAAGCGACCACCTGATTTTAATCTGTAAATTCTGGGTAAGTGGAGGAAGTCAACAATGATTTTATTACGATAGTCGGTGACTGATTTGTAGAAAGAGGTCTTTAGGTTCACCTATTGCACATGGTTTTGTTTTAAGGAAATCTAGACAGGAAAATTTAAGGAAATTTTGGAAGGAATTGTAGTAGTTTATAATTACGTTATGACGCGTAGATAATATGCTTAGGTGCTTCTAGCAAGTATTCAAAAACTTATTTCTATTGCTGATCTAACTATTTATTTACTAGAGTGTTTGGTTATTATTTAATAACATAGCTCTCCCTCAGTTTTTCTTCTTAGTTGCCAAACTTAGTGTAGACGTTTTTCTAATTATTCCAGGAGTGTATAATAAAAGAAGTCTGAAAGTGGCACCGGTAACTGAAAAGTTGTGTGGAAATTAGTTGTCATGGTATGGGCATGTGCATGTGATGCGGAAGAATGAAGAAAATGTCGTGAGGAAAGTGTCTTTAAAAGTAGAAGAAGAGCAAAGAAACGATGGATGGACTATGTGAAAGATGACCGACATGATATCTAGGTTGGAGTGTAGCCTTAGGGGCATTATGGCGCGAGGATTTAGTAAAATTTTCGGAGATTTTTTTTTATAGATTTGGGCCATTTTTATTGCAGCACCTTATTAACCTTGTCTATAGAAACCATTATTTTATTTTATATAAAACGCTCTATATTTCCAAAATGGTGGCTCGGATAAAAATCTTTTCGAGGACGAAATTGTTGCTCCAGTCGAAAACCATGAGATGATGTAAAAATTTTGTAAAATATTGAGAGAAAAAAATTGCCGGTCTAATTTTTTTCCCTTAAATTCATGTTGGGATGCTGCTTGCCTGTGTGGTGCCGGACTTAAAGAATAGCACCACCCCATACTTCCCGTGGGTGTCGTCAAAGGCGACTAAGGGGCGTACCGGAGAATGGGCAGCAGCATTCTCTATGCATTCCACCACCATACCATACTGCGATCGCCAACCCGCCTGCCAAGCGTGGCGATTATTGCAAACCCCCCCCTTTTGGGGATGTCCAGCAGTGGACGTCTTTCTGCTGTCCTATGTCCTGCAGTGGCTGAAATGATAATGATGATGATGCTGCTTGCACAGGGGTGACTCAGGAGGGGGTGAAATTTCGGTTATTATTTTTCTAGGACGCACCGTTATCGAGATATTTGAATTCAATTTTTTTAACCGATTTCCAAAAAGAAGGAGGTTATGTTCGTCTTTATAGGTTTTTTTTTTCTGTATGTTCACCGATTACTCGACTCGAGGTGGTCCCATTGTAACCAAGTCGGAATCTGATGAGGAAATCCCATGGAAATCGAGGGAAACCCTCAAATTTTATAGGCACACCTATAGCGATGTATCCGGCTTCTGGGGTTTTCTGATTTAAATATTTGATAAATCATTCTGATTTAGATCATTGATTTAAATCTTAATTATTATAATTAATCTAGTCAATCAGTACGGAAGCGCTGCGTGTTGTTTTAGTACAAATTTCATTATAAATAACTGTCGAACGGTAAGTACAAGCTTTATACAGGATGTTAGTGGGGAAAAGATAAGGGCGGCAAGTAGCCACCTTGAGAAGAGCTCTCTGAGCTCTTTCAATGGGCAATAACAAAGTTTTACTGATGACCCCACCCCATGATGATTTAAGTCAAAATTGACTGACAAAGAGCAAAGTATACTTGCCTAATTATTTTTGGATCTGCAATAAATCGTATCTTTTTAAATACGTATATCAGCTTACGAATTCTATTATTTAAAGCTTCCATATGTGGTTTGAAGGAAAGGGTTTCATCTATTCTATTCGTGTTAAAATGTTCGTGGTTTCACCAAAGGACGTTGTACGACCGACGCCGGTGTAACCTATTAAAACATATTTTTAACGCGAGGGAAGAGGTCCAAGACGCCATAGGAATCTTTAGTGACCTCTCTATGGCATTTGATTGCGTCGATCACGAAACTGCTTTTGAAACTTGAGTATAACGGACTTGGAAAACTTGCTCTCAGTTTAGTTAGATCTTATTTAAATGATAGACAACAGCAAGTTCAAATAAATGGTGTTAATTCACATGGTTTAACAGTAGAAATGGGTGTGCCACAAGATTGAGATTGAATCCTTTCCTCTTTTTAGTGTATGTTAATGATCTACTCCATTTATTAAAAATCAACCACATTATGGCACTTCCTTATTTTTTAAGGAAAAAACGTGCTACAAATTTTGACGACGTAAATAACGCCCTACTGCAAGTCCAAAATTGCTTCACTGCTAATAATTTAGTATTAAATGGAAAAAAACGAAATGCATAAGATTTTCCTTACCAAATGCCAAGGATAGTGATTGTGAGATGATATTGAATAAAGAGAAACTAGAATTCGTTGATAAAACTGTTTTCCTAGGGATCACGCTCGACTCAAGACTACAGTGGGGTCCTTATTTAATATCTCTTTCATATTCTTCAACTAAATGAGACAAAATTCAAGTCTTGTATAAAACGCACACTATGCATTCAGGCATATTATATGTTAGGGGATTACATCGCTGATAAAAATGCCTGGCTCAATGCTGGTCCTGCTCCATAACCACAACTAATGTATTAACACTTAAAAATACCGTTGGAGCTGCTGAAGATTGTAAGACTATCTTTGCATTGTATAAACTCAATTTCCTTTGCATTGTATAATTGCATAGCACAGATGTGAGTTCTATGTATGTACTATACCCTATTTAGCATTTACCGGGTAATATGTCTTTTATTGAATGTGCCCTGGCGGCAGATAGTATATCATGCTCAGACAAATGTCTCGCTGACCCTGGCGTGTGTGTTGGATCATTTAGCTCCCTTCAAAATGGTTGAGCTGAATGGTGCTGATCTATGCGTCATGTTCGTGAACGGGCGCCGTCAGTTGGGGCTGGTCATCACTTAGCGGCCTCGGTTTATGGCAACTAGCTTCATATTTTCTGACTGACCGACTTCTTGACAATTCAAAAGTGCCTGTAAATGGTTTAATTGAAATAAATGCTTTGAGTTTGAGGTACGAAACCCTAAAAAAAACAAGAAAATAACAAAATCAACAAACAAAACAACAACAACAACATTGCTAAGTTTATTATTTATTAACGTTTTGTGAAACGTCAAGTCGATTTTCTTCTGACTGACTTAGATAGATAACACCTACATAGTAGTAAAATTTTACACAGTAAAACATAAGTGTTATTATTTTATTGTTATTCTACAATTCGGAGAATTTTATGCCAATTTATTTATTTACAGTCTCATTGATCTTTTATTTGGTGTTAATAGTCGTAGTAAACTTATTTTCTTTGTGCAATAATTAATGATAATAAGGTTACAATATCTAGAACCCATTGCTTTGATGTGGTTCTACTATTGCTGGAGAACGGCGCGGTGAAGAAGTAGGTACCACGTATGGTACCTCTGCTGGTTTCTTTGCTGGATTATAGATGAAAATTATAATAACACGACCACAATTTATTGATACGTACATATTATAATGATTATGTATGTGTTCAACCTGTATCAGTTGACGCATTTAGCTTATGTTGCCCAATGCAAGACAAAGGCTTTCCAATCCCTTTTCCTTACACTTATGTTCTTTGTTAATACGAGTCAGCCTTTTAGGTAGAAATCAAACTCAAATCTTCAAAATGCAATATCAACTCAGAATAAACGTAACTATACCGACCAAACCTTCATAATAATAGGACATGACCGCGTCTATAATTTTGTACGAAAATCCATAAATCACCGAGGGGTTTGTTTGAGAGGTAATCCGATGAATTCGGAGCGTGTCAGGCGGCCGGATGTAGGTGGCGCCCGCGTGTGACGTCACCAACACTTCCTGTGGCGTGCTGAAGCCTTCGGTATATTTTGTTAGCCTATTTTCAAATAGTTTATCTAGAGAGGATACAGGTAATTTTTAAAGAAACTTTAATAGGAAAAAAGTAAACTTACGCAAGTGCTGTGCTTTGTTAGATTGCGTCGGTTAGTAAACTCAATTTGCGTTATGAGTTTATGACTTTATCATACAACATTTATGAGTTTAAACTACTTAAGTAAGTAATCATAGGAAGTCATCTGCCTAGCCCAACTAAGTTGGGGTCGGCTTCCAGTCTCACCTGATGCAGCTGAAGCGATTGTCTATTTGACCTCTACAACCCAGTTAATGGGTAATACGATAAGACCCCCGGGACCAGCGACCTAACGTGCTTTTCGAGACACGGCGGGGTTTTTTTTTGCGGATGGGAAATCATCAAATGACCCCTCCCGCTCTGGGTGGAGCGGAAGCGAGTGTCAGACTATTACTGACTAAAACCCACCCGTGTTCCTTCCTTAGCCCTTTCTGTTCCGGGGCAGCGGTAACCCTTTCAGACAATCCCTAACTTCGGCCCTAACGGGCCAATTCCATTTGATGCTTGATTTGCGGAGGGGTCTTGATGTGTAAAGATGGTCTCCTATCCACGGACCAACCACGACAAGCGTAGCTTAACCTAATCGATCGACCCGTGCGGCTGTTATTACCGCCGCCACAAGCCGTAATCATGAGAAGTAATATCAATAAAAAGTTTTTCGGCTGTTGTTACTAATACCCATAAATTAATTAATTTGTGATAGTTTTAATCACTGATTACGTGAAAATTCCAGACTTACATCATACGTATTTTATTATAGCAGTAGGTACCTACCTACCTGCGTTCTATTTAGAGATTAGAGCAGTAATGTGAATCAACTTTCGATATAATATAATTTTATCCAATTAACGGCATGCGGTAATTACCTAGATCTTATCAGTAATTAGGAATACCTATTTTGTATATATTTAGCTTTTAGCCTTTGCGTAACACAACCCAAAAAATAAAATGGCGTACATAGCAATGGTACATACATTTAGTCTAGGTAATTTAAAACATATCGGTTCCAGTGTAATTAAATCCACATGAAAAATTTCAACTTTGTCTGTAAGGTTTCCAAAAAGTCGACGGACGAACACCGTGATGCTACATATCGACTTACTTTTAGGCGGATATTACTCTTTGTATCAGAGGGGTAAGCTTGTTTGTTCATCTGTTACACAAAACAACTCAACAATAGAACTATGCCAACAACGTCCAGTAAATTTTAATGTAGTTTTGCATTATTTTTAGGAAAATTATGATCGACAAGTTTTCCTTATTACCGATCACGCAGGCGTTAACTAAGTACTTCCTCATGTAAAACCTTCAAGTTTCTTGATAATCGTTTAAGAACTTCAGATGCATGTATCAAGTAGCTAGTTCTACATTTATGTACTCTTGGATGGTCATTTGCAGATTGCTATAGTTATTAGCAGACAGAACTCATAAAGTCAATCTATTGACGTATTCATAATCAATAAAACTCTGCCTAATTATCATAAAATATTGTTAGATCTTGATAATTTTTAAAGATTATTTCATAGAGCGAATGTTTAAAGTAGCGCAAACAGTAGCAGTCATTGTAACAATCTGGAAGATAACGCTACGTATGTGATGTAAACTATGATTTGATTTGAATCAACAGACATTGAGTACCTAGGTACTCCGGTCCTTAACTTCCAAACTTTGTTTAATAATTTTAATTTATTTGTTTTGTATTGTGTTATGATGTTTAGCTTGTGATTTTGTTCATTAGGTACTTGTATGTTCCTACGTACCTAGTCATTTTTAGGGTTCCGTATCTCAAAAGGAAAAAAACGGTACCCTTATAGGATCACTTTGTTGTCCGTCCGTCTGTCTATCAATACCCTTTATCGCGGGAACGCGTGGAGGTATCGAGTTGCAATTAAAACCATATACTCAGGTCTACAGTCCCTTCCGGCGAGAGATGTCGTGCGGTGTCCCACAGGGATCGGTCCTGGGGCCGCCTCTGTGGAACATCGGGTACGACTGGGTGCTGCGCGCCGACCTCCCTGATAGCGTCAGCGTGGTTTGCTACGCTGACGACACGCTGGTCCTGGCGCAGGGGAGGTCGCATCAGGCGGCGGCCGACGCGATGACACGCGGGGTTGCGATAGTCGTGGAGAGGATCCGGCAGTTGGGTCTCGAGGTGGCATTGCACAAGTCCGAGGCCATGTCGTTTCATGGGCCCCGGAACGCGCCGCCATCGAGATCCCAACTAACGGTAGGAGGGGTTCACATCGGCGTCGGGATGACGATGAAATACCTGGGTCTCGTCCTCGACAGCCGGTGGAACTTCGTGGAGCATTTCCGACGTTTGGCCCCCAAACTGGAACGGGCTGGGGCCGCCTTCAAGCGGCTCTTGCCCAACCTGGGGGGGCCAAACGCCTCCTGCCGGAGGCTTTACGCGGGGGTCGTGCGGTCCATGGCCATATACGGGGCCCCGGTGTGGGCGCGTTCACTGCGGCGGCGAGCCGCCCACTACCTGAACGCGCCCCAGAAGGTGGTAGCCATAAGGGCTATCCGGGGCTACCGCACGATCTCTGGCGAGGCGGCAAGCCTCCTTGCCGGACTGCCGCCATGGGATCTGGAGGCGATAGTCCTCGCGCGCCTGTATGAGTGGCGCGCGGAGGCACTACGCCGGGGGGAGGATCCGCTTCCGCGGCAAATCGCTGCGGAGCGGACGGATCTCCGGCGCGATCTCATGGCGGCATGGAAAGAGCGACTGTCGCAACCCAGCGCAGGGCACGCCGCGATAGCGGCGATAAGACCCCTCTTTGAGGAGTGGCTAGAGAGGCGCCACGGCGCCCTCACCTACCGCCTGACGCAGGTCCTCACCGGACACGGAAGTTTCGGGAGGTTCCTGCACATCATCAGGCGGGAGGAAACGCCCGGGTGTCACCATTGTCAGGATCGCCCAGAGGACACGGTGGAGCACACGGTGGAGGTCTGCCCCGCTTGGGCGGAGCACCGCCGTGTCCTCGTAGAGGCGATTGGCAGCGACGGCAACCTCTCGCGTCCGGCCCTGGTGCAAGCCATGGTCCGGGGCGAGAGGGAGTGGGAGGCAGTCACCTCCTTCTGCGAAGCAGTCATGCTAGCGAAGGAGGTGGCGGAACGGCTCAGGGAGAGAGCCTCCCGTCCCAGCCGCCGCGGGAGACGCTCCGGGCGTCGGGAGCCGCGTGACGACTCCCGGCCACCGTAGGCGCGGGCCTGCGGGCGGAGAGTAATGGGTAGCTCACCGCCCGATCAGGACCAGGCCCGTGCCGGACGGCGCGTACGTGTTCCACGCGCGCCTCAAAGAGATGTCAGCATCGAGGAGGGGCCCCTTAGGGCTTCGGCCCTGCCTGCCGGGTCAGCGGGATTGTCCGAAAGGGTTACCGCTGGCCCGGAACATAAAGGGCTAAGGAAGGAACACGGGTGGGTTTTAGTCAGTAAGAGTCTGACACTCCCTTCCGCTCCACCCAGAGCGGGAGGAGTCATTTGATGATTTCCCATCCTCAAAAAAAAAAAAAAAAAAGTCTACAGTCCCTTGAAGCTGTGAAAAATCAAACACCTAAATTGACGTAAAAAAAAGATACGGCTGTTTATGCAGCAAAAAACGTATATTTCGACACTCTCAAGAGAATCAAAATTTATATGGTACTTCCCGTTGACCTAGAATCATGAAATTTGGCAAGAAACAAGATCATGTAGCACAAGTAAAGGAAAAAATCCGAAAACCGTAAATTTGAAGGTACATCTAAAAAAATCCCGTGATAAACTATTTACATACCTACAAAGTACAGAACCCTCGGTGCGCGAGTTCGACTCGCACTTGACCGGTTTTTAGGGTTCCGTACAAAACGGAACCCTATTACTAAGACTTCGATGTCTGTCCGTCTGTCTGTCTGTCTGTCACCAGGCTGTATCTCAAGAACCGCGATAGCTACACATTTGAAATTTTCACAGATGATGCATTTCTGTTGCCGCTATAACAACAAATACTAAAAACAAAATAAAATAAATATTTAAGGGGGGCTCCCATACAATAAACGCGATTTTTTTGCCCTTTTTTGCTCGATATCAAAAATGGCAACAGGTAGGCACTTGAAATATTCACAAAATACTCAGTTGTATTTTAACTTCAATAATAAATAATAAAATTAAAATAAAATAAATATTTAAGGGGCCCGCTCCCATACAACAAACATGTTTTTTTCGGCGTTTTTGCCTTGTGGTACGGAACCCTTCGTGTGCGAGTCCGACTCGCGCTTGGCCAGTTTTTTCATATTTTCTTTCACTTCTCATTTATTTTATTTTCTGTCTAAGAGCAGGCTTTACGACAACTCCCAAACTATTCTAAAAGCTAAATAAATATATAAATGAAAAATCCTCGGTTGACGGCAAGTTTGGCGCAGTGGCTGGGCGATTGGCTTCTGCACTGTGCTGGTCTCGAGTTTGATTCCAAACCGATGATTTAGCAGATACTCGTTGATCTTTGAAATTCTTACTTCTTTGTTTATTTTTTTATATGAATTGACTTTAGGTTCACTTCTAAATTAAATTAAATGCGTCGTAGTGCAATCGGGCCTTTGTTGTCTTTTCTTATATTTTTTTGGATTAGCGAGAAATAATTAATCAGCTAACACATTGTATGTTTACTCTTTCAAACAAATGCGCAGAAGGGAAGTGATATACCTACCATTAAACGTTATTTAAATATAATGATTAGTCAGTGAGCTTGTTATAAGTCGATAAGATCCTATTCGATAACTCTATTAGCTCCGAAGATACATTGATAAAACTATATTCCTTGTAATCGACTAAATCTTGAACGAAAAGACGATTTACTTATCATTTTGTTGTTTATAATCGCGATTATCGGTATTATAATGAAACAGTTTTTATCGATTTCATTTATCACTTTTATGGTCGGAAGACTTGGAATTCACAAGAACATGTCTATGATCAAGGTTTGCAATGACTTTTGACTTTTTGAAGACTTACAATTTTATACAAAGGACATTTTTGTCAACCCTTTTTTTATAAGTGGTACCTTCTGTCACCTTCTGCCCTACGAGTCCTTCGACTGCAATATACCCCTTGCGCCGTGATATTGAGGGATACCTCTCTTTTGCGTAATGTTCGTGAAAAAAGTTTCAAAAGAAAGTGGCTTCAGTTTTAAAACTAATACTACTATGTTTTCGTCATGTAATATTATATTTATCTAGTATATTTCTCGCTCATTATGTTTTCTAAGAATCCTTTCTCACATCTCCACAGGCACAGGCTTCCAGATCTAATAATGACTATGTAAAAACACCAGCTCACTGAGGCAGAGCCCGAGACGAAAACAACGCAAGTAAGCAATACAAATAAATAGGTTCATGAATAATGCGGTCTCTAAGGTAAGGTGTTTGCCTTGCTGACGACACTCCTTCCATTTGGGCATACTTTCCTCAGACTTAAACTCTCATTGTGGTAATAGCACATAGTTTATATAGTGAGTCCGACCGAACGGCGTAATGTCTTATAATATTTCATAGGAATTGCCGTCAGTAATGTACGCTTTCCCTTTTTGTGATTTCAACGATTTGCAGGTAAGCTAATTTAGTAAATCGGTCGTTTGGAACATGATCGCGTACAAATATTAGTCTAAAATGTAGTTAATATTCATGAATATTTACTTTATATTTCCATGAAAATTTTAAATATAAATACGGTTAGTTCGAACAAACAAGTTAATGATCACCAAAATGTATTTAAGCAGAGTCAGTATTTGGTAGGTAATTATGTAAAACGATTTAATTTGCTTACGGAAATAAATAAATAAATAAGGTAGTAGACTTAAATAGGCGAGATTTATATATTTTAAGAAAGAAAATACATTTATTTAGCACAAACTAAAAACATAAAAAATCAAATAAAAAGTCTAAAGTCCGATGTAAGAAATTAGCAAGAAAGTGTGCCTCACGGCTGCGCCAAAAAGTGATTTTATAATAACTTGCAATTTTGTACCACGGCTAATAACACAATTTCGTGTGGGTACACGCAATTATATCGAGAACCTGCACATATCTTTTATAAAATTCAAAGTCCTGACTGACTGATATACCAACGCACAGTTTAAGCCGCTGGTCGTTGAGATATGAAATTTGGAACGTGTGTTCATTGTGAATAGTAGGTATCCAATAAGAAAGATTTTTTCAAAATTCCACCCCTAAGAGGCTGAATGGGTAGAGGGTGAAAATTTACGCGGACGAAGTCGCGGGCAGAAGCTATATATTATAGTGACAATGAAACACATTTCAAAGTGCTACAGCCGCCGTGCATTCTGTGTCCAATACCTGATTGATTCTATTAATAGGCCCGGACCACAATTATGGTCACTTGTCATTGTAGCCAGTCTAATTGAGGTGGTTCCCACATTATAGTGCTTTCTGAAGATCCTTGGAATAGTTAGTACAATTAGGTCTCTATAGTACCCGCCGCTCACATATCTCGCCTTTGTTTCGCGCCGTTACCAATTGGCGAGGTATAGCTTTTTGTTTTGGGTGGGAATTTATCAAATACCTTCTCCCGCTCTTAGGCGGAGCGGAAAGGCGTGTCAGACTTTTAACAGGACTAAAACTCAACCGTGTTCCTACAGTTGCCTATGCCAGGGGCCACTGTAACTCTTTCAAACAACTAGCGACCCTGGCAGGCATCGGCCCTATAGGACCCCGTAGTGCTGACATCTCTTTGAGGCGGGCGTGGAACACAACGCGCCCGCGATCCGGGCCTGGTCCTTACCGGACGGCGAGCTGCCCAAAGCTCGCCGTCCGTAAGCCCACGCCTTCGGTGGCCGGGAATCGGCTCTTGACTTCCGACGCTCAGGGCGTCTCCTGCGGTTCCACCTCCTCCTTCGCAAGCATTACTGCTTCGCAGAAGGAGGTGACGGCTTTCCATGCACTCTCGGTTCGTACCATGGCCTGGACCAGGGCTGGACACGAGATATTGCCGCCGCCGATTGCCGCCGTGAGGTCGCAGCGGTACTTCGCCCAAGCTGAGTAGACCTCCACCGTATGCCCTACCGCCTTTCAAGGGATCCACACAATGGTGACACCGGGGCGTATCCTCCCGCCTTGTACGGAACATGAACCTCCCGAAGTAACCTTGTCCGGTGAGGACCTGCGTCAGGCGGAAGGTGAGGACGCCGTGGCGCCTCTCTAGCCACTCTTCAAAGAGGAGATACTACGATAATACTTATCGCCGCAATTGTGGCGTGCCCAGCGAGGTACAGCTCACATCTCTGTTTTATTCGAAGTAAGCTAATATTATAAATAAATTAATGTTTTATCAGTATTAAAATTGGTAAAATTATTACATAAAGTCTTAGAAATAATTTACAAAGGTATAATAATGTTAGATGCCTGTACTAGGATAAACCTAGCTGTATCACAGGGGGCATATATGAGCATACTTTATGTTAATTGTAGGACTATAAAATTCTTAACAATATTTAACATTAGAAGTCTTGAAATAACGACAAAATTTTATTAAGTAATTCATTATTTTATACCTAGTTTATTTAAATACTATTTACCTTAACCGCTCGTGTGCCGTAATTACAGACACAATTAAAAAGCTATTGTGTCTCGCGTAGATCTACGTTCCGGCAGACTATGGGTTAAAGGTCAAAATAGCAAAAAGTCTTATTATACAGGGTGTGTCGTAAATAGTGGTCCAGAGTAAAGGAGTCGATACACTGTATTCTTATGTATCACATACTGAAATTTTAAACATTTTCAGTTACACATTTTTGTACACAATATGCTCCTAATGCTGCGATCGCCAACCCGAATGCCAAGCGTGGCGATTATGGCAAACCCCCCCTTTTGGGGGAGGCCTATGTCCAGCAGTGGACGTTTTTAGGCTGAAATGATGATGATGATAAAGTCATATGATTTGCTGGAGATGCATGAGTATTGAAATTGATTATTAAGTCAGCGTAAAATAGTTTCTTGCACTTTAAAACTTAGCTAAACACATATGATATGATTTTGCGTCAGCAGAAATTGGTAAGTGGGTTAAAGTCAATGTTGCACAAAATTAAATCACGTTCGAGGCAGTGTGTTTATTCGATGTGACTAATGTGGTTTGTAGGCCAGTGCAGTGTTTTGTTGAGTCAGCAGCAGAGAGTAAACCCGAAGATGACGCTCTAGGCGCCCTCGTAGTCGATAGAGTTGATGTACCTGTATTCCGCCATTTTTCTAGCAGGGCAATCAGCATCTCTCGTTTTGTGGTTATTGGGCTTTTTAAAGCGTGAGCAAGTTGCAGATTTTGGTGTGTCAGCTTTCTTTGCGCACTCTGACATCGAGTGTCCTTCTTCCCCGCAGTGACCACACATAGATTTTAGCTCTCTTCATGTTTTTGCTGCATAACCATATTGTTGGCATTTGTAGCACCTGGTGACCAAGGTGAAGTCCCTGACAGGGCATGACGTCCAATTTATAAAAAGCCTTGATTGGGATAATAGGGCTTTACGTATATTGGCTGTAACTTCAATGATGTGGTTACAGGTTGACGCATCTTTCTTCCCACATTTGTGGCTTAATTTAACCACGTTCAAAAAGGACTCCATAGGCAATGCTGGAAACTTATCGGCTACGTTCTGTTCATAAATGCACCTGAAGACTACAGTTTCAGCCAATGTAGTCGGCACAGCTACAACCACGATCCGAGGTTTGCGCTTGTTTGGTTCGTCGGCGGTAAGTCCGGATGTAGAGAGCTGACAAACTCAACGCAGTCGAGCTGCGTGCTTGAGTTTGTCAGCATCATGTTTCGTCTCTGTACTAATAATAACGCCTCCATGTTTCGTCTTTCGGCTACCACGTACAGTGGGCTGCATCAATTAGGTACCCCAGTTGTATGAAAATTTTAGTACAACCGGGGTACCCAATTGATGCAGCCCACCGTACATGCAGCTTCATTTGATCAGGGCGAATGATTTTTTGCACGGGGTTTTTGGTTTCATCACTTGACTTTAATTTATCGTTGGGATAAATAACTACAGAGCTTAAATTGTTCGGTAGAATGAAATCATTCGCTCATTCTTCACCATATCGGCAAACGAAACATTTCCCGCAGAACCAGAGTCCTTAATCGTCTGCTTGAGCTACGAAATATGTTCGGTCAGGTCGCGCTTTTCCTGTAGGGCATCGATCGCGTTATACGCGTGAATGGCTTTCTGCTTCAGCGACTGGTATAGAACTGCCATTTGTGAGGTCCCAGATCCTACTTTACGGCATAGGGTAGAAATTTTCAGTTTCTGCTCCGTGTTGAGTTTGCCATCCGCCGCAATAGAGCAAACTTCAT
Source organism: Mesoligia furuncula (assembly GCA_916614155.1). Taxonomy (NCBI): domain Eukaryota; kingdom Metazoa; phylum Arthropoda; class Insecta; order Lepidoptera; family Noctuidae; genus Mesoligia; species Mesoligia furuncula. The sequence goes on from OU744804.1 coordinate 6,023,853, forward strand.
TTAAGTGCTGTTCGATGGCGGACATTCATTTTTGAATCTCGGGCGTTGAATCAACATCAGCCGTGACCGACTCAAGGGCTGGATTCTGCGCCATCGTCTTCGATGGCGAGACGGAGGGGTGCACTGGCCATCCTTTTTTTTTTTTTTTTTTTTTTTGTGGATGGGAAATCATCAAATGACTCCTCCCGCTCTGGGTGGAGCGGAAGGGAGTGTCAGACTCTTACTGACTAAAACCCACCCGTGTTCCTTCCTTAGCCCTTTATGTTCCGGGCCAGCGGTAACCCTTTCGGACAATCCCGCTGCTGATCCGGCAGGCTTCGGCCCTAACGGGCCAATTGGCCCCCTCCGCAAATCAAGCATCAAATGGAACTGGCCCTCCTGGATTAAAGGGGCTGTTATCCATTTTGTATTTTTACGAGTTCAATGATTCGTGTCCATTATACACACATCCATTCCCACATCCATTATTCTGTTTGTCTCTGCATCAGGTTGACTGATAGAAAATGCCTATGGCATTAAGTCCGCCTCTGTAAATTTATGTGCTTGAAGTATTCAATAAATAAATACACTCTATTATCCATTTTGTATTTTTACGAGTTCAATGATTCGTGTCCATTATACACACATCCATTCCCACATCCATTATTCTGTTTGTCTCTGCATCAGGTTGACTGATAGACACCTCCTCTCCTCTTTGCTCAACCGTAACCACTGATGCTAAGCGAAGACGAGATAATTATGTAGTATGTACATAATAACGAAATCCTATTGCTTTTTTCTAACATATCTCCTCTCCTATCGTCTCCTCTCCGCTTTGGTCGAGTTATGGCCATAGATCCCCCCCCCCAAACTTATTTTATAAACAATTTGAAAGTGACCTTATATTTTTTTTATTATATATAATGGCGGTCTTTGTTCGTCCTGATAAATCCTGCACAGGGCACGGCGTATGTGCCAGACATAATTGCCGATGTGAAAATTTGTGGAATGAAACCCCGTGGTGGTATGAAACAACCATGGGGTTTCATTCGGAAAATGTCTAACAAGAACTACGTCTGTCAAAGATGGCTTCTATCTGGGAAAGCATTCATGGAAATTTTCTCAGGGAAAACCCTTCTCTATGAGGAAACTTGTAGTGTAACTACTATCTACTGCAACCTTTGTGGTTAAAGATGTAGGAATATTCTCCGATACCAAGGTTTTTCTGCCTACTAAAAGATTTTTCTTTTCCTGTCTGGCCACCAGTAGCCTACTGAAAGAAGCCACTTTTTGTTACCTGGTTAAATGTTGGCATATTGACTACATCATTAAAAAAAAACCTATCTATATTTCGATTCAAACCCGGAACAACTGTATCAAGAGAGTTAATTCTATCAAAATAAACGTTGAAAATCGCTGAAAGTTTGCGATGGGACAGCTAATGTCGTAACGTCAATACAATAAATCTGTTTTAACACAGGTGAGCCTCTTGCCATATTAAAATGTAAATCACACGGCTGATTTAATTTCAGGGTTGGAGAAGCTTAATAGGGGCCTATAAGTTAGAAAAGGTAGCGGAGACGATATCAAGATGTATTAGAGGATTTTTTTTCGATGATTATTATCCACAGAGTATGCTTCACCGATTGACTGATCACACTGCCCCCTGGCGCGTCAGCAAAGTCAATCTCACTCAATCTATGATATAAATCAATGATAACAATTCAGATTAAAAGATAATAATATTTGATCACAAAATATCTAGATAAGCTAATGAAGATTGCGTCACTGTGCGTTATTTTCCTTTGGGTGTTATACTTATTTCTTCTCATGCAAACCTATTGCAAACCTACTGCCTACTACAAAATATATTTGCATATACACACATCAAAAGTGTCTAGGGATCAAGCATTTTTATGCGGATTTCTTGAGATTGAGATGTGGCTTTGTAATAAATTTATGATTTTATAAATTTATATGGATCCTTTTTGGTGCATTTCATAATTTGAATCAGGAACTGTGAATCAAATTCGAGTAAAAGATGAAAATCAGCTGTCAATATTTTCCCTATAAAAACATACAACGCATTGAAGACATTATTAGTGCTACTGTTTCCCTACTACTGATTAAAACCAACGTTATTATGGAGCGGCGACGTCATTTAAGCAGGGAAGAAATGCTCAGAGCCGTGGGAATGATAGAAGCTGGTTCCCGGCAACGTACTGTGGCTTTAGCTCTGAATACAAGTCAGAGTGTTATCAGTCGACTTTGGACACGTTACCAAAGCACTGGTACCGTGGCTGAGCGCCATGAAGGACGGTATCGCTGTACCACACGGAGACAAGACCGATACATTCAAATCTTAACTCGAAGAGCTCCAACAATAACCGCCATGATGTTAGCCGTGAGGCTTCATCACTCTTCAGGGAACTTAATTAACGACCAAACAGTCAGAAACCGCTTGCATGAAGTGAACCTTCATTCCCGAAGACCGCTACGGGTACCACCTATAGCAATGCACAATCGTAGGATTCGATATCAATGGGCTCTTGAACACAGAAATTGGGCAGAAGAACAATGGCGTTTCGTGTGCTTTTCTGATGAGTCTCGTTTTGGTATGAGACCGGATACAAGACGTATACGACACTGGAGAACCCCTGGACGCCAACAGCGATTAAAATCCTGCCAGGCAGTCCATCCTTATAGTGGTGGAACCATCATGGTATGGGCGGGTATTTGGATCGGCGGAAGAACTGAGTTGATTTGGTTCAGAGGCAACCTCAACGCTCAAATTTATGCTGAGACGATTGTATCAGACGTCATCGTTCCTCTACAAGTGCAAATCGGTCCCTTATTTCAGTTAATGCACGACCGCACACCGCAAGAGTTGTAAGACAGACTCTCGCCGCAGCTAACATCAATGTCCTGCCCTGGCCTGCTCAGTCGCCAGACTTGAACCCGATTGAGCATGCATGGGATATGCTACAGAGAAGAGCTCTGCCGAATATGGAGGGTATCCAGTCGCAAGAAGACCTTTTTTTGTTGTTGCAACGAACATGGGCGGCCATTCCACAGCGTGATTTGGATGAACTCATTTTGAGTATGCCAAACCGATGTTCTTGTGTTGTTAGTGTTCGCGGTAGAAACACGGATTATTAATTGTTTAAGTTACCCAATAAAATTTTAAAGAAAACTGTTATTTCAGTCTTTTTTTCGAACTTTTGTGTTAGTGGTTCAAATGTCAAAAATCCCTTTATTAGGAAAATGGCAAATTTCTTTATTAATGCAAAGGTGACTTGGTTTATCGTTACTGTGACAAACGAAAACACTTTATTTGATGAATCCTTAAAGAAAATTTTAATTAATATCAATCAGGAGAAAAGTTATTGCAAAAATATATGTTGATCCCTAGACACTTTTGATGTGTGTATTTAAGTCGTATATGATAAATAAAAATTTTAGGTAGTATCTACCTACCTAACTAGTTAAAGCATTGCGCCTTCATCCTGAAGTAGTTTTTATAGGTCTGTCATTTTCCGTAGTTAGTAAAGGAGTCTGCCCACTACAGCGTATTATACCATGACCGTGTAAGGTAAGTTTCAGGTAAAGAAATATTCTTTATATTGAAAAGTATGAGACTATGCCCACTAGACCGTTTCGTCACCGACCAACACCGCCGCGTGCCATGTAAGGAGCGTTAACAATTATTGTCGGCGAGAATACTTTCCTGGAGGTAAGTACAAATGCCAGCACATCAATCTACTATAATCTGTCAAATTTCTTTAGTAGATTTTCAACTTTATCGCTAAAGCTTATGGTTCAAAGGTGATTGGGAAAATTTTACGGTAGTAGGTTTGGCAACGTTGAACGCAGGCAAAACTAGCATACGGGTCATAACCGCGTATGATGACCGTTCTAAACCCGTTATAAACGTGTTATAAAAATTATTCTCCAGTTTTCTCCCTCGACTTTTCTTTTTTTTAAAGCGGCGTCAACCCAGTAACGTCGTGATCGTCTGATGTTATTGTTTTCTCATTCTTCCTCGTCTGCAACAATGGCTGTCATTGCCAATACTCTCATCGACAATTTTCTGATAGCCATCGTAGGGTATAGGAAATTATTTTCTCAAAAAAAAAAATCATTCGCTTTTCCTGATGCGTCTGCTTCACGCGAAAATACAGGTGAGTTATTATTACAATCAAGAGAACGGGAACCATACGACATAACACGCAGACGAGAGATGATACGCGGACGCTGATGATAACGGTCAATATAATCGCTTTGCACTGTTATGATACGTTCTAGTGGACATAGTAGTCCGTGTCATGTTACTTTCCGTACCTGATACATTCTTACTACGGTCATGGTATGGTACGCTGTAGTGGGCAGAGAGCTTAATAGCAGACTTAAATTACGGTTATTCTTTCCACTGTAACAACTGTTGAAACCTGTGGTTTTTAGGGTTCCGTCCCTAACAAGGAAAAACGGAACTCTTTTAAATCACTTCGTTGTCCGTCTGTCAAGACCCTTTTTCTCAGGAACGCATGAAGTTATCAAGTTGAAATTAATATTAAATATTCAGGGCTGCAATCCTTTGAAGCAGTGAAAAAATAAAACTTCTAAGTTAACGCAATCAAAAGATTCGGGCGTTTATGTTCCAAAATCAAAACCTACTTCCCGTTAACCTAGAATCATGAAATTTGGCAAGAAGTAATTTTATGTAGCACAAATAAAGAGAAAAATCCGAAAACCGTAAATTTGTAGTTAACGTTACAAGAAACATTTTATTTATATTTTAAAACTATTTACATACCTACAAATTTGTACGGAGCCCTCGTTGTACGAGTCCGACTCGCAGTTGACCGGTTTTTTTCTGACCCTGGCGACTACGGATTGTATCTATCTGTAACTTGTTAAAATGTGAAAGATGATTGTAAAGTGGTAAAGTAAAGTGTAAAGTGTAAAGTGGGCTTTCTTACAAGCTTTCAGTTTACTTAAACATTTTATTATCTTTGCATGAAAATTTTCACAAACTATAACAGTTATCGCTGCCACTTACGCCTTGTGCGGCCTCCTACACTAGTTGGCTCATCTTGCCGGGCCCGGGGCGCCGTGAATGCCTCGTCCAAACAAATTGCGTTAACTGCTGACCCAATGAAATATCCTCGTGTAGGTCCGTGTTTATCTTCTATCTTAACTTTGTCGACGCGTACGTGCCGCGCTAGTAAGTTAGCACAGATTACTTACAAGTTGCTACGTTAGTTCTAGTTGAGATGTTCTGCTTGTACCTATTATTTTGTCTGAATTTAGTGTCATTTATCTGTGTCGAAAGAAAATGACTGTTTTAGTGGCTTTCTTTCATAAGACTGTCGACTGATTTGATGATCATTATCTAATCAGTTACAAGACCACTTTACTTTTGATCGTGTTGTTTGGTTTCTTAGCTTGCAGCAAATTACAGGCAGGTATAATTCTTATTATTTAAGTTCCCAACTATAGGTACACAATTATTATTGTAGTTTTTACACAAAATCTCTTTAAGGTTTGATTTACGGTATTGGGAAAAATACCTCTCTGCTGTTGAAGATTTTCCTTTGGGCCCGCACAATCATCATCATCATCATTTCAGCCAAAAGACGTCCATTGCTGGATATAGGCCTCCCCCAATTTGGGGGGGGGGGGGGGGGTTGCCATAATCGCCACTCTTGGCGCCTGCGGGTTGGCGATCGCAGTATGGTATGATGGTGTAATGCATAGAGAACGCTGCTGCCCATTCTCCGGTCTCCCTAAGTCGCCTTTTACGATACCCACGGGAAGTATGGAGTGGTGCTATTCTTTAAGTCCGGCACCACACAGACAGGGCCCGCACAAAGTAAAATTAATTTTATCAATAATCACGCAAGTTATTTTTAATTTGTTTTAATTGATTGTGTTTTGAACTAAATACAAAATTAGGTATATCGTTTAGTTAATCTGCATTATTAGGTACAAGCAGGTCATCCGATTAAGTACACAACATCAATCAATAAGACTTATCAATAAGACTTTCTAGATACATATAGAATTGGAACACTCAGTTAAATAATAAAGATACATATCACAATAAAATCAAACGATCAAAATATTGATGCTCCAATAATACTAAACGAAGATCGAGGACAGAAGGTCTTTGGCCCGACAGTTTTACAACAGGACGATATTCAGATAGTAAAAATACCAGAACAATACTAGAACAGACTAGGGCTTTCAATCCCGCAACCTATCTTCAATCTCGGTATTTACGGGAAAAAAATAATAATACAGAAATTAATCATATTTATTTAAGGTAATTAAAACAAAATAATAAACAGTCAACATAACTTCACTTTTACTATTATATATATTACTATTAGCTTTGATTGATCTCTCATCAATCAAGTTGCACTATTCATTTATAGAAATCTAATACAGGTAAAAAAAAAAACAATCAACATACAATAATTGAAAAAAAAAAACAAATACAATCTACATACAATTGAAAAAAACCAAAAACATTTTCAACAAGTTAAAAAAAACACGTGTGCGAAGAAAACAACATGTCAAATGTGTCATCGGCAAATGGTCGCGTACATGCTTCCCTCTAGTCCCGCAAATGCCGTGGGGTCCCGCATCCGTAATCCCGTAACACACGAAAATTACTCGGGATTCCGGAATACCGGGATCTTGGTATTGCGTTATTGGACGCCCTAGAACCGACTTATCAAAACATCATTTGAAATAACAAGTCACCAAAACTATAATAAAAACATAATCATATAATAGATAAAACTCATAAACAGAATATGAAAATCTTCGGCTAAATAGGGCAAAAGTCTGAGACATCATTATTATCAGTGTCTACAAAATTATTTATGTAGGTACCTCTAATCTTGTTAGCATAAGTGGTTAGGTACTGGCTGATTAAAATCTAACTAATTCGCATGCTCTACTCGATACTAAATCAATATCAAATCTTCGAAATCTAGAACAAAGCCTAGATTTTATAAAATACCAGGCGGACAGGAAAAGAGCTGCTATTTTACTGTCCTAAGAGACAGTGAAAGATAACGTCGAAACAATGGACAGACGCGGGGGTGTACTGACGTATGTACTTAGAAATCTGAAACTCGTATAAGAACCATTACTATAGTAGTTTCAATAAATGCTGTTAATCTTGAGGTAGATTAACAGCATTTAGTTTGTCTTAAATAAATTAGATCCTCATCCTCATATAATCAAACACAATTCAAATAATCTAAAGATATGAACTACTGGCCCTTGTGATACAGAACCTCCTAGTACAAGAGCCAGGGCTGCACTGATGTTTGTGTCTTGAAGTGAAAATTAATAAATAATTATATTATATTTATAATTCTGAGATGGCCATTTTTTTCTCAGAATACAATTTCAGGAGTTTTCAAATACTCAACAAAAGTTATAAGTATTAAGCAGTGTCTGCTTTAAAATCGCTTTTAAAAGAACGTCATTTATAATTAAAGATAAATGAATCTCAACGTAAAGTCTGACTGACAGTCCAAACTGATATCATTCTTCCACGTTAACTGAGAAGCAGTCCAAAAAATTACACCTTAATAATTCATACTGCCGTCTGTTGTTGTCAATCTTTATTTCGTATCTCGGCAACGGCAAGAGACAGCTGTCATTTGCAGCCGCCCTTATCTCGCTTTGTTTGCATGTTTTCTGTGATGTTAGGGTGGCTGCACACGGCCGGTAATAATTGTAGTGGTTTAGGTACTGGAGATCTAAATTGCTTATTGTGTTTTCTTTTCCTCTTATAGTTTAAATTAAACTGCAACGGGCTTCTTACGAGCGCAAAACGCCATCGCACGCTTTATCGACTGATATTATAGTTGCATTGCCAATTGATACGAAAATAATAGATATCAGACCGATTAATGTAACTATATTTTTGACTAGCTTCCGCCCGCGACTCCGTCCGCGCGGATGTCGGTCTTCGCGTGGATGGTTTATTTCTCCATTTTGAGTAACTCTGACAATGACATCTTATAAATATCTATTGGACCCAAATACGGCTAAGCCTATAATAATTAAGGAGATCCCTCTATTGAGCTACTGCTGTTGAGCTCGCGTTCTGTAGTAAGTATTTTGTTCATAGTAATTCCGACCTTAATAAGTAGCATGTAGCAGTAAATTACTGACAGTGACGAAAAGTTTGCAATAATAAAAAAGTGTTCGTGACAATGCGACAGAAAGTTAATTGAGAGCTTCAGCATACACAACATCGTTAGTGAGCTCCTCCGGAATATGAACATGAAGATTTCTTGGACTGCTCACACGGGAAGAGCTACGTAAAGTTGCCCGTGTGAAAAACAACTATCGGTAAGATCTACGCCAGCAACTCCTAGGGTCTGACCTTGAGCCTTATTTATTGTCATGGTGTAACACAAAGCCACAGGAAACTGTATTCTCTTAAATTGAAATGGAAAATTATCCACTACGGGTAATGCAACGTGTGTTCGCGGTTCTACAGAACAACGTCTATGAATAAAACCGAAAAATAAGATTTTTTTTTCTACGTATTTTTCCAGGATAAAAAGTATCCTATTTTATGCCCAGGATAATAAGGTATAATTATACCAAGTTTCATCGAAATCGAACCGTTAGTTTTCACGTGATGCCTGCATATACAGACAGACAGACAGACAGACAGACAGACAGACAGACAAAAAATTTTTTAATCACATATTTGGGTTTGGTATCGATCCAGCAACACCCCCCGCTATTTATTTTTTCAATATTTTCAATGTACAGAATTGACCCTTCTACAGATTTATTATATGTATAGATAACTTTAATAATATTTAAGGCAATGAGACAACAACGAACATGATGATATAAAATTTTTGTCAGGCGTAAAGAACCATTTGTTAGTGTTAGCTACTAGTCCAGTTTTCTTTTTATACTCAAATTATTTTACTAACCTTGAAAGTATTAGCACGGACACTTCCAAATTTAGAACCCCCTAAAATTAACATATTTGCAGATCCTTCCTTTTTAGATCTAAATCGCGGACAAGGCCGCTAATAGACTTAAATTTTCATTCCCTTTATTTATCCAACTGTTCGTCCGCTCCAGTAGAGATTCTTGATAAAGTTTCTTCAGTTTCTCTAAGTGACGTCGCATTGAAATTCTGTACGGAGCTTATATTCATTGAACTGACTCCGCAATCTTGTTTCTTTAACATGAGTTTCAAAGAGGTTTGTTCGGACGCTGCGTGGGATACAATGCTTGTTGTTCTATATCTGTTCAGTTTGTTAGACTTAGTGGAGATTTTATGTTGTGTTTAAAAAGCAATATTGACGGTGAAATTTTCTACTTTATGCAGCTGTGATGACTAAGGTCGTGAAATAAAAAGGATATATTGAATGTACCAAAAATCATTCCAATAACTACTAGGCGAGTCTATTTTGTGTAGCAGGCGCAATTTTGAACTCCATTCTTCTACAGAAAACTTTATAGTACAGTACACTTTTCCAGCCTAAGAATTCAGGACCTCCCTACGTGAACGACCACAACGAAGCGTAAGTACCTAATCCGTTTATAAGATGAGCATGTAGTTAAATGCGTAGCGAGTATCGTGTGACCGCTGTACCCTAGGGGACACCTGTTGTTACCAGTAATTTCTTAATAGCTTGTTACTGAGGTCAAGGAGAGGTTTTTATTTTTAGCCGACAATGATTACTACCTTTTGTGTTGCTGAAATTCAGTTGGTCAAATAAAATAGGGGTGTTAGTTATAGAATTATACAAGAAGTAATGGTGTGTAGGCAAATGTAACTGCTAAATCTGGTATCAATATGTACAATACATAAGTGTGCTTAAAAGTCTGAGATCCTCAGCATATAGACTACAACAAAGTATGGGAGAGAGCAAGAAGTCTCAATATTTTTTTAAGCTCTTATATTTATGTTTCCGGCCCCGTTACCAACGGGACCCTTTTACTAAGCCTCTGCTGTCCGCCCGTGTGTCGGTGGGCTGTATCTCATAAACCGTTATGTTTTTGGTTTGGCGTGTTTTGCCTTGTGGTACGGAACCCTTCGTGTGCGAGTCCGACTCGAACTTGCTGGTTTTTATTGTACTGCCTTACCAGATGATGCCATGTTAAATTATACTCGAGGAAACACAAAAACGTCAACCGTACATCTACCTAGATATGCACTTATATACTCGTAAATTGCTGCTGTAAAATGTAACTCCTTTCATTCAGAACCTGAACTTTCACACACAAAAGGTCCTGAATTTTTTTCAAAGCAAGAGCGTTTTCTTGTTTTACGGAGCTATTATTTCAGGATTAACTTTTACATTCAAATATATCACTAAATCTCTAATTTCTGGAGGCGACGTATGTCAAAACAGCACATGTAAGATTAGTTGTATCAAACGGGAATATTCCGAGAAAAAGATTATTTGAAGGTCTTACTTTATTATTTGCCTTTATATTTCTTTTGTTTTTGCAATCTTTTCTGAGAAAGATTTGGACTGACTAATTCAACTGAAATCAAGACGGGGAATTAGTACGCGTTGATAAAGTTTTCAAATTGACAATTCACGTGTACGAAATTACTGTTGTTTTTAGAGTGATAAATTGAACGGTAATATTTCTAAGTGGAAAATTAATAATAATTTAGTAATTATTATTCATTTTCCACTTAGAAATATTATTATCACACTATAATATATATATATTATAAAGGCGAAAGTTTGTGAGTGTGTGTATGTGTTTATATGTTTGTTACTTCTTCACGCTTAAACGGCTGAAACAATTTTGAAAAAAATTTATATGGAGGTAGCTGACACCCTGGATTAACCTATAGGCTACTTTTTATCCCGATATTCCCACGGGATCGACATTTACGCGAGTGAAACCGCGGGGCGCACCTAGTACATATTATAAAATATTCCTAATGGAATAATGTCAAATAAATATTGCCAGGACAAAGGTACAGTAAGCCGTTTGTCAATGGTAACAAAACCAGTATGAGCTGGGCTCTTACTCTATTGAAACTCCTACTACGCTGGGGACTACATGACCTAAAGCGCGGTCACTGTTGGACTGCATAGAAAAGAAAGAGAAGACTAGACTAGACTAGAATACTCTTTATTATGTACACCATATAAATTACAGACATATATATCTAGAAACTGTACAAAGGGTGACACAATGGGCGGTCTTATCGCTAAAAGCGATCTTTTAAAGACAACCTTTGGACCTTTGAAGCGCAATGACACAACGCTGGTAATTTATTGCAAAATATGAAGCAATATTATCTTATCATCATCTGCCTAGCCTTTTCTCAACTATGTTGGGGTCAGCTTCAAGTCTAACGGGATGCTGCTGTATACCAGTATTTTACATGGAGCGACTGCCTATCTGACTTTCACCTCGTACTGGGTACGATACCCCTTGGTTGTCAGACTTTCGGGCTTTTGACTATATTTTTTGAATATTTTACATGGAGCGACTGCCTATCTGACCTCCACAACCCAGGTACTGGGTAATACGATAGCCCTTGGTAAGACTGGTTGCCAGAATTTCAGGCTTCTGACTACCCGTAACGACTGTCAAAGATCCACGAATGACAGCCGGGACCAACGGCTTTCCGAGGCACGGAGGGGTCTCGGTATGTAAAGATGGTCACCCATCCACAGTACAACCGCGGCAAGCGTTGCTTAACCTGATCGATCGACCTGTGCGGCTGTTATTATTTAACCACATTGTATAATACTTTTAGGCATTATAACACTTGCGTTTTTTGCGTTTAGGTCCTGTAGTCCCCTTAAGGTCAAAGTGTTACCACCGACGTGCGGTCGGCTGTACCTTTTTTGTACAACTTTTTTACCATAGCATAATCAGCCTATAATGTTCCCACTGCTGGGACACAGCCCTTCTCTTGGTGAGAGGGAGTGGGCCATAATCCACCGCGCGAGCCCAGAGCCGGCGGGTTGGTAGATGTTACAAATGACTTCGAATTTTTGGCTCTAGGACATGTCGGTTTCCTCACGATGTTTTCCTTCACTATTTTGAGAACTTTTTCACCAAGGAGACACAAAATTCTGCAACCGTTTCACACTTAGGGTAGATGGGTACATCCACCAATAACAACCTAAGTATATTTTCTCAGAACACATCTTCTAAAAGCCGCTAACATTTATCAAATATTATTGGCTCAGTCCGCAAACATACCGTACGTGTTATCTTTGTAACGTCGCAACAAAGAATCATGCCCACTTTCCATACATTGATTGACCTGTCACTTGATTTGTTTTACAGGTCGCGTCTACCTACAACTAGTGTTGTATAAAAACAATTATTGTTCATAATAACACAATAATTTATTATCATTTCATTTAGAGGCCAGGGAAAAATGTTATTAAGTAAATAAGGTTTTGAGGTTATAGCAGCTGTCAGATAAGGTTTGACAGCTGTTATAACCTCAAAAACTGTACGATAATTAAAATCAAATTGTTTCTTAATCGCTGAGCTGAGAGGGATTTATTTCTGAGTGATTGTAATCACTCAGAAATAAATCCCTCTTCAATGTAATAACATCAAATCATCATCATCAAATTGGCGCGCGGTCGGAAACAGCAGTTATTATTCTCGTAATAACCCGCCGATGCTGAGTTATAAAGACTTCGTGTGATGTTGTGCTATCCTTGTTTACTGCACTTTGTGCAAGTTTGAGCAATTTAGGTACCTACTTACAGTTACTTTCATTGAAGTAGGTATCGGTCAAAATCTGTCGTCGCCGTCGAAGCAGACCAGACTCCAGGAGTCGACCTGACAGACGACATAAATAGATAACGAAAAGAGCTGCCCACCTACATGTTTTTGGCGAGGACAGGGAAATTAAATAAAAAACAGGATTTGATTTATTATCATTTATTCAATATCTTCTCGTACAACCACTTCTTTTAAAAATGCCACTGGAGCCACAATGTTGGTTTCATGCCTGTGATCATGCATTAAGTTGATCATCCTTAGTGTGAGGCTTGATGGGTTTTCTTTGAGAATGTGGTCACTTTGACGATTGAACAATGATCGACCACAAACAGGGCACACTTGAGCATGACCACGTCGAGATGAACCAACAGATGGATCACACTCATTTTTTCCATGAATCTGAGCATAAATAGTCTGCAAGGATACATCAAAGCACGCTTCACAAATGTAATCTTCTTCCGTTATCTGAAAAACAAATAAAATAAAAATAGTTTATTTCTCACCATTAAAAGTTACAATTATACAAATAGGTACCTACATTACAAGTAGGTACTTCAACATTTTGTGGTGATCATAATAAGGTGCACATAGTATTGACCCTTGCCCCTAAACTAGGCAGAAACCTGTATCTCAGGGGATAGTGTTCAGCTATTGACATTTTAATTTTTATCTTAGGACTACTAAATCACTATCACACTCACTATTAATTTATTAAATTATTATAGTGCTAGGGTTTGTTGGTGAGTTTGAAGATATGAGGTATGGATATGGGTATGTGTGTTAATATGAGTGGTGAAATAGAGGTATGTGTGTGGGTGAAGTAAGTGAAGAAAGTGTGTTTGTGTGGTAGATAGGGTTATACACAAAGGGTCATTAGATTTTCAGTGTCTTCGTAAATTATGAGATTTTAAAGCCTACAATGGAAATAAGTTGTATAATTAATTTGTATTGTTACATTTTTTGTTTTAAACAGCTGTCTAAAAGAACCACTATAACTAAAACATGGGGAAAATCTAGATGTAACTAACACATTCGGTTAGTAACAAATTCGTCTTAGGGGCGTCACCTATTTCTAGTAGGTAGTACTAGTTATATTTTTCGTGTAACTTGAAAAATATACTTTACCACTTCTAAATATCAATTCTTTTTTATAAAACACTTAATACGCTAGCCTCCGTTGACTGGAATCTGGATACTAAATCGTTAGGTACTTGATTGTTTACTTACTATTACTGGAGATATCCAAGTGCTAATTAGCGAGATGACTCTGCTATCAAGCTGAAGCGCCCGATAACGCCGAAGCGTATTAGGTAACACTTTGTTGCAGTTTATACAAAGCAATCTCGTAGAAGGCTCCATAACACTTTCCAACAAGAGCGATTACGATAACTTAGATCCCAATCAAAAGCACTAAATCGGTATCCGTATAACACAGGCCAAAGTAATCGTAAGTGGTAGGTATCGAAGTCCATGGAAAATGCAAAAGTTGTAAGGGTATCAGAAAATCCAAAATCGCACAGACGAAACGAACGACTGCAAAACGTCAAACAAATGACAGCGGTCACACTGTCACAGCGGCAGCCTGTCATTCGTTGCGGCTAAAGAAGTCCGTTTTACGCGTAACCTGTCAACTGTAAACATAATATAAATTGTATTTTTTCCTGGCTTCATTTGGAAATTCAATTAAGTAATACGAAATAAGCAAAAAAAATGCAGTTTTTTAAGATATTTTACATCACTAGACGCGTTCGAAAATTTTCAGGTCAAGACTGGACATGATTCTTTGCGGTGTTAATGCGTTTGCCGTGTAAACTGCGCGCAGCCAACATTAGCCGTGTCAGGCTGCTATAACATTTGAACGGGAACCTGGCGATATATCAAATGTATTGACAATCAACTTAGAGAAACTGGCTATTGGTTTCAAGGAAGCTCCCTGATACTTTTGTTGTTTCGCGGGCAAAGTAAAAGCTTTATTTTATTGTAAGCTTAAAGTATATTTTGAATTGGCAAAATTAGAGATATTTTTGTCAAAGGACTAGTAATAGAAGCTTTCTCAAGTCAGCCTTAAAAATATAAATAATAGGTAATAAACATTTTTTAAATTAGTTGCAACAACAACTCTGTCAGTGATCTGTCTAGAGCAGCGGTGGCCCAGTGGTATCGGCCGCGACTTACGAGTTGTAGGTCATAGGTTCGAACCCAGACAGGCGGTTTACTTTGTGTTAATTATTTCATCACTACTGCTCTCAAAACGGCGGTGAAGGGAAACCTCGTGAGGAAACCGGCATGTCCTAGAACCAAAAATTAGAAGACATGTGACATCTACCAACCCGCACTGGGCCCGCGTGGTGGATTACGGCCCACTCCCTCTCACATAGAGGTGGCCTGTGGTCCAGCAGTGGGAACATTACAGGCTGATTATGATGATTCTGTCTAGATTACTAACTTATCCAATCTGATTTATTAGGTACTTATTTTCTGTTTCTATCATGACTTCCATAAATCTAAAAAGAATGTACCAATGAAATAAACGTTGTTTAACAATAAAATAAAAAAAATACGGAAATTCCCCCATTTCGTCTTGAATTAAACTAAATTAGGTACCTAAAATAAATTGGTTTCTATAAACAACATAAATTGTCCCAAAGTTTACACAACATCAACAAATTACGAATGGAAGCGATAAAAGAAAGTGTAAGGACCAAATCAAATGAACGATTAGGCCCTTTAAAATTCAACTAAACCCCGACGAGTTCCGAAAAAACTCTCAAACGATTGTGAAGCTGTTACAAATAATCAGAATGTAACCGAAGATTATTTTAAATCGACGTTAAGAAAAGTTGTCGTAATAAAAATCGCTTTATCCCGTTTAATACGTCGGCCAGAGGATTAATGACTGTCCAAGTTTCTCCTTAGACATAAAAAAACGTACAGACAAAACTTTGTCTCTTTAATAATTTATTGTGGGGCCTAAGCCTTGGCCTTTTTTACTCCCTCCTTCTAATTGTTACATGAAATGGAACGGCGCTCTTTTTTTATTTCTTTCCCTGTAGGTGACATTTAAGGTACTGTGGTTGAAAGATTAATGGGAGGACCTTTTGGTGTCAAGGTTTTCCGTTTTAATTGGTTGGTTTCTATGGATTAATCTGAGCTCTGAAGCAGAAAAAATAAATAAAACAGCCCATTTACGATATTTAAATTTGAAACCCAACTGTTCAATTACAGAGTCTGAAAATAAAGAGTAGGTATTAAGTAATATACTGTGTTACTGGAGCAGATTTAATTAGGAATGACGGGTACCTCGTTTATCCTGTTGGAAATTACATGGTTGGATGCTTTAAATATCCAATAAAGTTTGAGGAAAAAGGGGCGAAACAGTACCTCTGTCTTATTTGTAATGTCAATATCAGTCTCTTTTCAATTTTGGATATATCAAATGAAAGTTATCTCGTGTAATGTCCTTGCGTTGCCACTTCCTTTTGCCAGCATAATACATGTAAAATATTTGGGCATGTTTAAGTGAGCGTTACAATAACTTTTCGTCAAGTAAAACAAGGATGCCTCATGCATTAAAACGCATTTTATTAAACAACTTACGAACTCAAATCTCCATAATGTGTTCAACAGTATTCCTGACTAACATAATATAATAACAAAAAGTTTGAAACATCGCTGGCATTAGAGCAACACAAAGTTAAATAAAAACTAACACAGCGAGACGCACCCTGTATGTTGTTAACGTTAAGGTGAATATTCACGTCGCCAGTTTCATAAAAAAATTAAAACATCAAAATTCAATACTAATAAAACAAAATAATTATTAGAAATGCATTTTACATAAACTATTGAGGTATTCCACTCAGAGCACTGATTTGAACCGCACTTGGACGAACGGCACCTGAGCACTTCCACTAACCGCACTGAAACAAAATTTCGTAACGTGCGGTTCGGTGGAACAATTTATCGTTGTTGATATCGTTATTTTTTTAGTGATGGGATATACTTTTTCGTTCAAAGCATTACCAAGCAAAACATATCGATACAAATCAGCAGAAGTTAAGTCTTGTAACGGATAATTCCATCTTGTTCATGTATCTTATTGGTAATGCGTGTGTGCTGCGCGTGTTTTTCCGAGACATTCTACACAAACCTTACACAAAAACATTTGTTACATACACAAGCTGTCTCCTGCGTATTTCCTGCATATTTTTAGGATAATAACACATTTTGTTTAGATGTCGTAATGAGTTCCGAAGAGGATGTCAGTAATAGTAAGTCTACCAGTTTTAGCAATTATAGACTCAATATCAACGAGAAGACAAATTTTAAGCCGAATCGTTTTCGAATTGAATCGGTCAATTTCTTTCGTGTTTCAAAACCGATTTCGAAGAATTGTGTTAACTTATACGATCCGATCTGCAGATGTGATGTGATGAGATGTAGATGGTGCACGCGGCGGTTAAAAATGAAACCAACCCTTCCCTTCTTCACCCGCGCGGGGAATGTTTTCCATGCAGCTCGGAAACCAAAAACATTGTGTTTGCGTAGACAAATGTGTATGACCACGCCAATAGGATTGGGTGGCTAAAGTGAACTCGTTATTTAGGACTACGGAAATTCTATGGCCCCTGCCTGAAAAATATTTTATAAAAATTACACAGATAACATGGCAGCGGGTGACTTGCACCTTCAATATTGGGCCCCCGAAAACGGGACCGTTCTGTGGAAACCTTCTGTTCTAAGAGGTCCCCCGACTGCCATATGAATTTATCTGTTTTAGTCTCGTTACCTAGATTCTTTAAGTCGGGGGTTTTTAAATTATTTAATCGTTTTCCAATTACATTTAATTTTATTATTATTTTGTGTCGGGGGTTTTTTAAATTTTAAATTTAATTTTTTCACACGGCTCGCGGCGTCGGTGTGTTAACGGCGTTACAAATTAGAATGTCATTGAATAAGTTTCTACTACAGAGGTTACTTTACAAAGAATCGCCAAAGGTCGGTCAAAGCTAAATGTAGATGGCGTGACCATAGCTAGGCACCTACGGCCTGCAATAAAAGAGAATGGCAGGACTCCATGTAATCTGGGTGTCTCACTTAGACTTCGCGTACATTCATAAAAATACTCTCAAAAGATAGAAGGTAAAGATAATCACAGCATATTTTTTTATCATTGGGTTTCACCTAAAAAACGTTGTTTAAAGAGCAGGTGGCTCTGTTTACATAGACCCCATGACAGTAAACTAAAGAGTATATGATGCAGTAAACAGCATATGACATTCAAATATGGTGGAAATTAATATGTAGTTCTAATAATGGCTTCTGAAGGGAAAAATGGCACTATCAGCTGACTTTGTATTTTTTTTTAATTTGAAATTGGTTTGCTTGCTCTTGACTCTAGTCTAGGTCAGAGGTGACTGAGACAAAGTCGACGATGGAATGAGCTTACCCAGAAGAAGCCTGTTCACTCTTACTTTGAAGAGATTCGGGTTGCACCGCTCGGAAACACAGACCCAGGTAGAGAGTTCCACTCTTTTGCTGTGCGCATTATATAGGACATTTGAAAACGCTTAGTGCGAATTGGTGGAATATCAACTAGTTAGGGATGGTAACTTGCAGTGTATCTTGATGTCCGAAGGTAGAAGGGGGCCGGTGGAATGAGGTCGTGGAGTTCTTCGGTACACTCACCGAAGTACAATCTGTAGAAGACCGACAAACAGGCAACCTTGCGGCGATGAGCCAAGCTGTGCTGCTTGGCATCCACCGTTTCTACGTCGCCAATGAGCCTCTTAGCTCTGCGTTCCACCGAGTCTAGCGCGGCAAGTTGGTATTTCGCTGAGCCATCCCAAAGGTGCCTGCAGTACTCCATGCAGGATCGGACTTGCGCTTTGTATAGGGTTAAAAGCTGTCCAGGCGTGAAGTATCGGTTCACCTTATTTAGGATGCCCAGCTTCTTGGCCGCAATTTGGGCTTTGTACTCGATGGTAGCGCCGAAGTTGAGACTAGATGTCAACTCCATGCCTAGGAGCTCGAGCCGATCTGTTACAGGAAAAGATGTACCCCGAAAAGTAGGAGTATGGTCAAAACGACTCCTTTTCGCGGTAAAAAGACACGCCTGTGTTTTGGTGGCGTTAAAAGAGACCAAATTGTCATCACCCCACTGGGAGACAAGGCTTAAGGTCAAATCTGTCCGCTCTAATGGTAGAGCGGACAGATTTGACCTTAAGCCTTTCTTTCTTTCTTAAGGTTTCTTGAGAGAGGCCATGGGGCCTCTCTCTAGAAACGAACTTCGGCCCTGCTGGCTTTTGCGCTGGACAGGTATCTCTTTGAAACACTACTGTCATCTGCGTACCCAACAATACCAGGCTGAAGTAGTAGGTCATTGATGTGCAGCAGGAAAAGAGTTGCAGAGAGAACAGACCCCTGAGGAACTCCGGCATCAATAGCCATAAGGTCAAATGTTAATAAAATTACATTCGTAAACATTTAACCGCATTCATAACCTTTACTGGACCGTAGTTCTACACGCAGTTGCCGTATCGATACGTTGGTAATGTCCTGAACAAAGAATACATACATCCCATCACTACAACTGTATGCAAGCGCCGTTCGGGAACTGAAACAATAACGATAAAGTGTTCCACCGAACCGCACGTTACGAAATTTTGTTTCAGTGCGGTTAGTAGAAGTGCTCAGGTGCCGTTCGTCCAAGTGCGATTCAAATCAGTGCTCTGAGTGGAATACCCCAAACTATTACCTTTTACCCATTTGGACCTGGCGGTTAAACTGTGTAGTATTATTAACCTTTTTTTAATAACCTCGAATCTCTCCCCTCTCATCTCTGATTACTCAGAGATTAAATAGATGTCTTTGTCGAATTCATTGTTTATTTATTTATTTATTTTACCTAATCTGAGTTGCTCCAAAACCGGACAAAATTTTATTTTTAAACAATTAGCGCCCCGCCCATCGCACGGGTGCAATCTGCTGATGTGGAGACATGTCAACACATAGATTTCTGTGCTACATCTCATCAGTTATATATATTAATGTATTTTACACATAAACCATCCGGAATAATTTCTCTAAACGATAGCGAAAACTTCATCAAAATCCGTGCGTAGTTTAGAAGGACAACGTGAGAACACAGACAAAAACGAAAAGTGACTTTAATTTATAATATTATGTATAGGTATCGATTAAAGATATAGGATGCCTGCACGTGCTCAATAAAATGCGAAATAAGTATTGCACCTAAAATTAAAATGTATATACATGTGTATTTTACTGTGTGTACATTAATAAATAAATAAATTTAAAATTATTTTTAAAATTATTTTGAATGTATCAGGCAGCAACTACCCTTTAAAGCTTTAAACAGACTATTATAAACTAGAAGAAGTTTAGTGAAACAATAGCGAACGAAATTCGTTGGATCTAATATTAAACGTGGCGTGGAAAATATTCGTGTATATTTATTACTGTCAGTTGAGCAAGGTTCAGTGCACTTTATTGGAGATTATCGTGGTGTTTAGGATGGTATTTGGCATCTTTTGGATTTCTTTTGTCATTATAAATACGAAAGTTTCTATTTTTATTAGGAAAAATATGCGACTTATTTCTTTTGACTTCCTAGCTCAACATTCTTGTAATATACTACCTACTGTATTTAAATAATAAGATTGGGACGTAAAAAACGTACCTATATGAATGGCTGACATATTTCAAAACATATAATTATCTACCACCATTTTTAGGTAAAACTGGAAAAGGATTCTTCCGTTTCTAATAATATCTAATGGCTTGTGTTTAAACGCCTACCAGAAAAGTACTGGGTAGGTACTTTTTCTTTTACTACCGAAAAATTCGAAATACCTGCCAGAATTGATAAATGCTCACCAAATTGTGTTTCCTAAAGTATTGTAGAAATGAAACTATTTTCTTTTTTATTCTATGCCACGTCCTATGTCGACGGAGCCCCGCCTTGCGGGGCTCCAAACCTAACCAAACCTAACGCCAGGGTGCCCTTCGCTTTTGCATCCTACGTCAATATTTTTCATTTTGGGTATTAATGTTACTATTTCAGGGAAACAAGATTTGGTGAGCATTTATCCACTTTGGTAGGTTATTTGGTAGGTTAAAATTATTTTGGTGAGCAATAACGAGAGCCTGCTTAGGTGTTGGTCGATGCTCTTGGCTACTAATTAACCCATTGGCTGTCACGACTTTCGGCACAATGATCGCTAAGTCCACGTCCCACATATCGACAACCTCGCGAGCCAAGTCAATATATAAATACAATTGTTATTATTATTAATATCTATTGTCTATTGTATAGTGGTAGTTGTCTGTTTACATTCAGTCTGTCAAACTTTAGAAATAGCATGTTTCAGATAACTTGAATCAAACCGAAACGTCATATTTGATCATGTTTGCGATAAACAGTCTTTGTTCTTCATGTTTATATTCTGCTATTATTATATGGATAGTAGGTATATAGGGGCCTATGGTCATGTGGTGTCTTTTCTGGATAGGACGTTCTCTTTCAATTCTTATTTTATACAAGCAGCGCCCCGCGGTTTCACCCGCCCAAGTGTCGAACCCGTGGGAATATCGGGATAAAAAGTATCCTATGTACAGGCGCCAGCACATCAAGATACCCGAAACTGTCATATTTTCCCAATCAACTTTGAACCTTAAGCTGTAGCGATAAAGTTGAAAATCTATTAAAGAAATTTGACAGATTGTAGTAGCTTGATGTGCTGGCGTCTGTACTTTCCCCGGACTCAAACTATCTCTATAACAAATTTCATCTAAATCGGTTCAGCGGCTTAAGCGTGAAGAGGTAACATACAGACAGACAGACACACTTTCGCATCTATACATATAATAAATCTGTAGAAGGGTCAATTCTGTACATTGAAAATATTGAAAAAATAAATAGCGGGGGGTGTTGCTGGATCGATACCAAACCCAAATATGTGATTAAAAAAATTTTTGTCTGTCTGTCTGTCTGTCTGTCTGTCTGTCTGTCTGTATATGCAGGCATCACGTGAAAACTAACGGTTCGATTTCGATGAAACTTGGTATAATTATACCTTATTATCCTGGGCATAAAATAGGATACTTTTTATCCTGGAAAAATACGTAGAAAAAAAATCTTATTTTTCGGTTTTATTCATAGACGTTGTTCTGTAGAACCGCGAACACACGTTGCATTACCCGTAGTGGATAATTTTCCATTTCAATTTAAGAGAATACAGTTTCCTGTAGCTTTGTGTTACGCCATGACAATAAATAAGGCTCAAGGTCAGACCCTAGGAGTTGCTGGCGTAGATCTTACCGCGAGTTGTTTTTCACACGGGCAACTTTACGTAGCTCTTTCCCATGTGAGCAGTCCAAGAAATCTTCATGTTCATATTCCGGACGAGCTCACTAACAATGTTGTGTATGCTGAAGCTCTCAATTAACTTTCTGTCGCATTGTCACGATCACTTTTTTATTATTGCAAACTTTTCGTCATTGTCAGTAATTTACTGCTACATGCTACTTATCAAGGTCGGAATTACTATGAAAAAAATACTTACTACAGAACGCGAGCTCAACAGCAGTAGCTCAATAGAGGGATCTCCTTAATTATTATAGGCTTAGCCGTATTTGGGTCCAATAGATATTTATAAGATGTCATTGTCAGAGTTACTCAAAATGGAGAAATAAACCATCCACGCGAAGACCGACATCCGCGCGGACGGAGTCGCGGGCGGAAGCTAGTAAATAATAATAATATTTTTTTTATTATCAGGCAACTAAGGCCCATAGGTAAAATACACAAAATAATCATATACAATAATAAACTAATAATGAAGATGATGAAGTAGACTCTTTATTTGGAATATTGGTGGAAAGTATGTTTAATGGTAACGTTTGGAAGTACATAGTAGTAATTTTGCCAGCCGTTCAGCCAAATGCACTTCAAAATAATTTTGATTCGAAAAAAATACTTATTTCACATTTTGTGGAATATGATTCATCTATCAATCGCGGCTACTATTTTTTTTTTTAATTGGGCTTAGGTTATTCAAAGTGAATCACTTTTAAAATTATGCCTGATAAGTTTAAAGTGAGTGGGAATCTAATAATATATATCTTTATACTTATCTACTATAATCTTGATTATGAACTTTGACCGTTTTATATTTTTTTCATTAATTTTTTAACATCATAAATATCATCTACTTATATCTTCAAAGTGTATATAATTGTAGCATGATTAAAGACTATGCCTTATTAATCTATATATATAAAATTCAAAGTCCTGACTGACTGATTGACTGACTGACTGATATATCAACGCACAGCCCAAACCGCTGGACCTAGAGACTTGAAACTTAGAAGGTGTGTTCTTTGTAAAGAGTAAGTATGCACTAAGAAAGGATTTTTGGGAATTCAACCCCTAAAGGGTTAAAATAGGGGATGGAAATTTATATGAAAGTCCGACAGTTTTGAAGTTAGGATCTTCTAATTTTGTATTTAGGCTGACAAATGAAAATTAATTTATACGTGTCTCAGCGTTTTTGATAACTCCACCCCCGAAGGGTTAAAAAGGGGGATGAAGTTGTGTATAGAAAGTCATTAATTTCCGACGTAAAAATCACTAAATTTATTATCTAGGCTTATGATTGGAAGCTAACACAACGGTGTTGATAGAATTTCATCCATTAAGGGGGTGAAAAGGGGATGAAATTTTGTCCTGACTGACTGATATATCAACGCACAGCCTAAAACGCTGGTCGGTAACGCTGGGTAGAGAAATTAATTTGGAGGGTGTGTTCTTTGTGAAGAGTAGATATCCACTAAGAAGGGGTTTTTGGAAATTTAACCTTTAAGGGGTGAAAAGAGGGGTGATTTTGTTTGTATGAAAAATCTTATTCCTTGAGTAATATAACTATGAAACTTGGCACGAATACTTATCTAAATAAATTATGAAGTTTGGCTTTTTTTCCTAAACTACCCCCTGAAGGGGGATTGGGAGGTGTCAAAGTTTGTATGGAAGAATTTTAACGAGTGGTCCGATTAACTTGAAACTCAGTATTTATACTTAAGACCGAAAATAAAGAATAACGTGTATCATCGTTTTTCGAAAATGTACCCCTAACGGGGTGAAAAGTTAATTTTATAGGGGAAGACTGTACTGCGTGGTTTGATTAACTCGAAAATTGGTATAAGTAAACAATCTTTGAGTCGAGTAATGAACACATCCCAAACTATTTTACGAAATTCTACCCCTGTGGGGGTGAAAAACGGGGATACAATTTATAAGAAAAATCTTATTCATTTGGTTAATAAACTTGGCAAGAATACTTGCCTAAGCAAGGAATAAAGTTTATCATTATTCGTTTATCAAAACACCCCTTGTATTGGGGTGTTAAAGTTTGTGTGGAAGAATTTTAACGTGCGGTCCAATTTACTTGAAACTCAGTATTAATAATTTTGACAGAAAATAATCAATAATAACAGCCGCACAGATCGATCGTTCAGGTTACGCAGGCTACGCTTGCCGCGGTTGGTCTGTGGATAGGTGTCCAAAGATGGACACCTACATACCGTGACCTCTCCGTGCCTCGGAAAGCACGCTAAGCCGTTGGTCCCGGCTGTCATTCGTGGATCTTTGACAGTCGCTAGGGGTGGTCAGAAGCCCGAAAGTTTGACAACCAGTCTTATCATGTAAAATACTGGTACTCAGCTGCATCCCGTTGGACTGGAAGCCGACCCCAACATAGTTGGGAAAAGGCTAGGCAGATGAAGAATCAATAGTAAGTGTATGGGGTCTTCGAAAATTATTGACCCCTGATGGGACAAAAAGTGGTAATTCGATTTATTAGGGGATTTTAATGAGTGCCTTGATAAACTCAAAAAAATGGTACCATTTTTTTTGGAATTCTAAACAAACCCAAAGGAGAGATTGGGGGTGTCAAATTTAGTATGGAAAAATTTTAATGCGCGGTCCAATTAACTCGAAACTCAGTACCTATCTAAGACCAAAATAAATAATAAAGTGGTTCAGGGTTTTTCGAAAATCTACCACATGGGGTGAAGAGGGGTAGTCAATTTCACAGGGCAGAATTTTATTACGAGGCTTGATTAACTGGAAAATTGGTATAAATAATCTAGATTATGTTTCGAAATTCCACCCCTATGGGGATAGAAAGAGGGGATACAGTTTATATGAAAAACCTTATTCATTTGGTTAATAAATTAGAAACTTGGCAATATTTGGGTCAGTAAATAATAAAGATTGTCACTTTTAGTTTAAAAAATCCCTCACAGAGGATTTGGGGGGTGACAAAGTTAATGGATTAGAAAAATATTTAACCCGCTGTCGGATTAACTCGAAACTCGGTACTACTAAAACAAAAAATACTTAAAAAAGTGATTTAGGGTTTTTCAAAAATTGACTCCTACGAAGGTAGAAAATTCTACTACTTGCTTCCCTTAACTCGAATATGGGTATGGGTCTTTGAGTCAAGTTATGAACACATCCCAAACGATTTTTCAAAATTACTCTCCTGGGGGGGTAAAAGCTGGGATACAGTTTATTTGAAAAATCTGATCCCTTTGAGCTATAAACTAAAAAATTGGCCCGAATACTTATTTATATCTAAATAAATGATAAAAATCATAAACATACATTTTCGAAATTATAAGAGGAAAGTACGAATTTCACGCGGACGAAGTCGCGGGCAGAAGCTAGTTTATAATATTAGTATGGAATTTGTGGAAGCTGTGCTGTAGTTTATTGTTCAAGAAAATATGCAACGCCTGTATATTAGAATAAATAGAAAATTTTACGCTTCGCATTATTTAAGTAATTTACGATAGATAGCACAGTATAAATATAATAAGGCGATGAGGCAAATATAGATTGATATACCAATATTCTTCATCCCGTCATTCGAAATAACTTCAGGCAAAAATTTTAGCTCGGGTCTCCTATTTCACAACACAGCTTGGCGGCTACAGTGTAGCGAGAAAATTGGGCAACAACATAACAAATCGTCTAATATACAGAGTAACACGCAGCCGGCTGAACAATGTACGCTGGCGCCACGGAAAAATGACAGATGGAGAGGTAATGTCCGAGTGAAATGAAAATTCACAATGAGATAAAATTGAAATCTATTGTAAGCATCAAAAATGCTGCACATTAACAAATCTTAAAAATGAAAGGTTACTATTGTTCGTGTGGTCGACGGGGTTATGTGCTGGTGTGTGGTACTACTCAGCATTTCCGCTCGACTCCCTTTTTGTTATAGTGGACTGCAGGTTGGTTTGATTTCCAGGAGGTGAGGGATAGGAAGAACGATAGATAACACGCACTTGTTACCTTGAATGCAAATCTATCTCTATTCGCTCTTGTTATACGAGTGTCACAATACAACTGACAGATGTTCTGTCAAGATGACAGTATAGTACAATGAGTAAATATGAACGATAGATAACACGCACTTGTTACCTTGAATGCAAATCTATCTCTATTCGCTCTTGTTATACGAGTGTCACAATACAACTGACAGATGTTCTGTCAAGATGACAGTAGTACAATGTGTAAATATTAATGTTGCAACTTCCAACAGCGATTTTGCAGTATGAGGTGGTGGAGGTTTTTTTCTGGTGTATTGTCATGGAGGGAATTGCAGATGCATTTTAGGGATTTAATGAAAAGTGTGTGCTATTGCTATACCCTTCAAACAAAGCATAGCAATGGTGTATTGTGCTAGATATGGTTAAGGTGGTGGTATTCAAAAAATCTCACAGATATGGAGCGCTACCTCACTATACCAATAACTCTTGGTAGTTCCATTCTTACTTATCCGTGGCAAACTCCAATGTACATTATTACGCAGTACGTTACTCCTCAAAATTGTAGTTTGATGTTGAATAATTGACTCGTGATTGGTATAAATGTTCCACATATTGCTAAGTCGATTTGCGGTATCTATCGTTTTATATTAGCAGTAAATGAGCCCACTGTACGCTAGATTAAATTTAATGGATTATTCACTACGTGCAATAATCTTGTTTAGTCGTTGTGCTTATCTTGTATTTTATTTGTGTATGACACACACAGACACACAGAGCAGGAAGTAGTCAGTTGTGCTAATACAAATTCGTAGTTGGACGAAAGAATGTATTATTAGAAAATTGGCGTATACTCACTTCAAAATCAAGTGTTTACACTCTTTAGCTTACACTACGAGAATCAATCAATGAATATTTATTCCTGGCATAATTCTCACCAAACCTCTCAATTACATTTTCAACTTAAAGGTTTCACCCAACCACGTAGATCTCTTCATAACCAAGAGACGTGATCCCAAAACACAGTATATACGTTACAATATTCTTAGAAAATGATGCGTGAAAACATGGTTTAATGCACCACAGCCGACATGATGGATCTAATAAAAGTTGGCCACTCTACGTGACTCCATTATGACATAGTAAACAGAAATCTCAGTAGCGTAATTCACGCAAAAATGATATTTCAGGGCACGCAGACATGGATACGGGGCTCTAAAAAAATACTTTTATTTTTTTAGTTTGCGACGGTTTGGCGTCCATTTACTTAGTGAGATCTTATATAAGTTTTTCTTTGGGAAGGTTGAAGTATATCTAGTAAATTCGTTGCGCTACTGCCTTACGATATTTTCTGTGGTTACAAACGGACTAAAACGATTTTAAGCTATTTCTCTGAAACAAGGTCTGTCTCTTTTTTGTTATTTTGTTTTGTAATAACGTTTGAGATGTAGGTACTGGGAATCTGCTTGTTTGACGTAAATTCAGTATTACTCGGATAATTCTAACTGCATATTTGTAAAAGATTTGAAATGATTAGGAGATATTCTCATTCTCAGCTTTTTAGAACGCTAAAGTTAAGCTCCTGTCCGTAAAACCATCAGTAATACCTAGGTTTTCTATAGTTAGATCTGTCTCTTCTTACTTTATCAGAAACGTAGGCAAAACAATGATTGCAGTACTGATTGTCCCTGTTTAGAAGTAGAAATTTCTTTGGAAAGATTCACGTACCTTCTCTATGAACTCTATTCCTACAATTTTAGCGAAACAGTGTTGTTGTACAAAAACGACTGCTATAAACAAAGGCGCTAAATTAAGTGGTTACCTTTTATTTGTGCATGATATACGGTGCTAGTTAGTTAGTTGGTCCTTGTCCAGACTTACAGAGAGTTGACGTCAGCGAGTCAGGAAGTTGTGCGACTTGCACCGCCTGATGTTGCCTTGGTGTTATGGGGCGCACGAGTTGTGGAATAGCCCGTGATTTAGTATCATCTATAATATACAGTATAAAACAAAGCCGCTTTTCGTGTCTGTCCGTGTGACCGCTTATTATAGATCTTTTAAACTGCTCAAAGAAATTTGATGCGGTTTTCATCATCAGTTAGAGAATTTATTTCGGAAGTTTTATATGTAGAATATACTATTTAACTCAGATTCACAGTTATCTCAATGTTGTCACATCAGTAAGTCGCTAGTATTATTATTGTGGATATATTTGTTCTTGGCAGAAATGACATATCTTCACTTGAGCTAAGTATAATTTTATGATTAACTTAAGCAATAAAGTAAAAGATAATTTGTCAGTTTCAGGTTTTATTATAGCCCTAAGAAACAGGTTTTTGCCAAAATTACTTGTTTAATCAACTGAAAGCTTAAAGGTAAAAAGCTTGAAAAGGTATACAGGTGGAACGATTTGTCACTTACTCCAATGCGTGTTTATTAAGTAAAAGACTGAGCCGTGTGAAGACTTAATCGATTACCGACATCTGAAGAATTTGAAAATTAAAACGATTTTAACACCCTTTGAGCAGCATTATTAATGGAAGTCTCTATGTGAACAAGAAAATAAATAAAACAAATACTGCAGAATTTCTAATAAATGCCAGAGAATATTGGTTCTTAGCTTATTGGAAAGCACTCATTGTCCTCAAAGTTTGTACCTATTTAGATGACAATAGCAGTGGTTGAAGTTGGCGAATCAGTTGGTAGAATCAGTTTTTGCTACTTGACTTACTTCCTTAACGTATAACTGATATCAAACAATGTCTGCTTAAAGATGATGCTGATTTCAGCGTAATAAGTGGTAGAGATGATAATAAAAGGCTAGACTGGTAAACTGAGCATTGGTGGCCTAATGGTAACGGCCGTGTCTTACGTGTTGTCGTGTCGTGAGTTCGAACCCAGACAGGCGCTTTACTTTGTGTTAATTATTTCAAAACGGTGAAGGAAAATATCGTGAGGAAACCGGCATGTCCTGGAACCAAAAATTCGAACACATGTGACATCTACCAACCCTGAGCCCGCGTGGTGGATTGCGGCCCACTCTTACAGAGAGGAGGTCTGTGTCCCATCAGTGGGAACAACGTTATAGGCTGATTATGCTATGTTTTACTGGTAAATTAAGCTTAATATCATAATCAAGATGCAGCAATTCTTAACATTAACTAGATCACCTACGAAGTTCATGAAATGACGCCATATCCATACTAATATTAAAAATTCGAAAGTTACTCGGTCTGTATGTTACCTTTTCACGCCTAAACCACTGAACGAATATCGATAAAATTTGGCAGAGATAGGTTGCATCCCGGGGAATGACATAGGATAGTTTTTATCGACATACCTCGCGGGCGAAGCAGCGGGTGGAAGCTAGTATCTCTCTAAAATTATTTCAGTGACTCGATCCCTGTGCCATGTAGTACTTGAGCAAAACTTTATTATGTCTTAACTAGCGCTCCAACTCTTATTACATAGTTATGCCTAAAACTTGCTCAGTCTAAACTATGGCTTGTCTTGTAATAATAAATAAATTTTAATTAAAACAATTTTGTGTGCTGCTTCTTTGTTAGGAAGGATCACGTAGGGAAATGTAGTCTTAAGGAATGTGGGTATCCGACGTTTGGCCCCCAAACTGGAACGGGCCGGGGCCGCCTTCAAGCGGCTCTTGCCCAACCTGAGGGGGCCAAACGCCTCCTGCCGGAGGCTTTACGCGGGGGTCGTGCGGTCCATGGCCATATACGGGGCCCCGGTGTGGGCGCGTTCACTGCGGCGGCGAGCCGCCCACTACCTGAACGCGCCCCAGAAGGTGGTAGCCATAAGGGCTATCCGGGGCTACCGCACGATCTCTGGCGAGGCGGCAAGCCTCCTTGCCGGACTGCCGCCATGGGATCTGGAGGCGATAGTCCTCGCGCGCCTGTATGAGTGGCGCGCGGAGGCACTACGCCGGGGGGAGGATCCGCTTCCGCGGCAAATCGCTGCGGAGCGGACGGATCTCCAGCGCGATCTCATGGCGGCATGGAAAGAGCGACTGTCGCAACCCAGCGCAGGGCACGCCGCGATAGCGGCGATAAGACCCCTCTTTGAGGAGTGGCTAGAGAGGCGCCACGGCGCCCTCACCTACCGCCTGACGCAGGTCCTCACCGGACACGGAAGTTTCGGGAGGTTCCTGCACATCATCGGGCGGGAGGAAACGCCCGGGTGTCACCATTGTCAGGATCGCCCAGAGGACACGGTGGAGCACACGGTGGAGGTCTGCCCCGCTTGGGCGGAGCACCGCCGTGTCCTCGTAGAGGCGATTGGCAGTGACGGCGACCTCTCGCGTCCGGCCCTGGTGCAAGCCATGGTCCGGGGCGAGAGGGAGTGGGAGGCAGTCACCTCCTTCTGCGAAGCAGTCATGCTAGCGAAGGAGGTGGCGGGACGGCTCAGGGAGAGAGCCTCCCGTCCCAGCCGCCGCGGGAGACGCTCCGGGCGTCGGGAGCCGCGTGACGACTCCCGGCCACCGTAGGCGCGGGCCTGCGGGCGGAGAGTAATGGGTAGCTCACCGCCCGATCAGGACCAGGCCCGTGCCGGACGGCGCGTACGTGTTCCACGCGCGCCTCAAAGAGATGTCAGCATCGGGGAGGGGCCCCTTAGGGCCGAAGCCTGCCGGGTCAGCGGGATTGTCCGAAAGGGTTACCGCTGGCCCGGAACATAAAGGGCTAAGGAAGGAACACGGGTGGGTTTTAGTCAGTAAGAGTCTAGTCTGACACTCCCTTCCGCTCCACCCAGAGCGGGAGGAGTCATTTGATGATTTCCCATCCACAAAAAAAAAAAAAAAAAAACTAATGTGGGTAGCTTCATCTTCATCACGGAGTTTTTTTAGTCTGAAACTTGATTAAGCTTAGCTTTAGTAAGTAGGTTGTGGGTATTCAGCCAACAATAATACAATTCAAGGTAAATATTTTATAGGTATGTTTTTAGTGGAAGATCAACAATTAGTTCATCATCTGCCCAGCCTTTTTCCAACTACGTTGGGGTCGCTTTCCAGTCTAACCGGATGCAGCTGTTTACCAGTATTTTCCATGGAGCGACTGCCTATCTGACCTCTACAACCCACGACTGTCTACAATCCACGAATGACAGCCGGGACCAACGGTTTAACGTGCTTTTCGAGGCACGGAGGGGTCTCGGTATGTAAAGATGGTCGCCCATCCACAGACCAACCGCGACAAGCGTAGCTTAACCTGATCGATCGACCTGTGCGGCTGTTATTATTTAGCCACGCTCCCTCCATCCAGATCAACAATTAGTTACAAGCTCATGAATACCGGTGCATGCTTTAGAGGAAAACTTAAGAAAGTTCGTAAAAAATTTTAACCAATTATTCCTTTATCCTAACTAATATTATAAATGCGAAAGTAAGTTTGTTTGTTTGTTACCTTTTCACGCCTAAACTACTGAACCGATCATCCTAAAATTTAGCAGATACGTTGTCAGAAACAGACACAGGGTATCTCTCATCCCGAAAAAAAAGTGCTGTTCCCGAGGAAAACAACAATAAGTTATTATGATAATAGATGGCGCCACGTGTCTTTCGAATCATGATTGGATTATATTAGAAACATACTTTTGATCCCGATATTCCCACGGGATCGAGACTTATGCGGGTAAAACCGCGGGGCGCAGCTATTTATTATAAGCCCGTGTTGTCCCACTGCAGGGCAAAGGCCTCCCTTCCCTCTTTCCACTTTTCCCGGTCTACTGCGATTGTGGGCCAATCCTTGAAGGAGTCCAGCTCATCCCGCCATCTCTTTTTGAGCCTGCCGCGCAGTCGTTTTCTGCCATTGGGGATCCACTAAGTGGTGGCTTTTGCATATTGCTGCTCCGACATGCGACAGATATGGCCAGCCCAGTTCCACTTTAGTCCAGCAACTGTGCGGCCAACGTCCGCTATTTGTGTTTTGGAACGAATTATAGAGTTCTTAATGCGGTCTGTGAATTTGACATCTAGTTTTCGTTCCATAGCCCTCGAGCAGACTCCAAATGCGGGCTTTTGACGCTTTGTAAGAGACCATGTAGGTGAGGGTGGGAAGAATGCACATGTCCATGAGCTTTCGTAGCAAGGAATTTTATTTCTGTATTAGTGACCAACAACGAGGGGCCCGTGGCTAAATAATAACAGCCGCACAGGTCGATCGATCAGGTTAAGCTACGCTTGCCGCGGTTGGTCTGTGGATGGGTGACCATCTTTACATACCGAGACCCCTCCGTGCCTCGGAAAGCACGTTAAGCCGTTGGTCCCGGCTGTCATTTGTGGATCTTTGACAGTCGTTACGGGTAGTCAGAAGCCCGAAAGTCTGACAACCAGTCTTACCAAGGGGTATCGTATTACCCAGTAACTGGGTTGTGGAGGTCAGATAGGCAGTCGCTCCATGTAAAATACTGGTATTCAGCTGCATCCGGTTAGACTGGAAGCCGACCCCAACATAGTTGGGAAAAGGCTAGGCAGATGATGATTAGTGACCAACAACTTTATTACTCAAATTGATGATGCTGCCGCTCCAAATGTTTTCCCGTAGGTAATAATTGAAAGATGATTAGGTATGCGTTGGTGTAATGTGAATATTTATTCATAATAACTTTTAGTTTTTCACATGTAAGTTATCAGAAAAATTAAAAGTTGATGATGTTGATAAGTCGTGATGTATATTATATATAAAATACATCACGCCTATAATACTCGAAGGGTTGCGCAGAAAGGTAGGTACACCCACATTCCGCCAGTTATGTGTAAGTCCCCTAGTTCATTTCAAATCTTTCACATAGTTTTAGAACTTCACGTCTAAAACTTTTATTTCCACAATTATTTTCTCATTACCAGCCATTTTTCTCTCACGATCATAATTTACTCGCAATAAACACCCACTTCTCGCGTCATCTCCAAGTAATACTGCTAAAAAATATGATCTAGCACATAGAATATAATTAAAACACTCGTAACGCCCATAATATCTTGTCCTACTTCCTTTATTGGATCGTTAAAGCAAATTTTCAGTAGCCATTAAATATTTTTTATTCGTTCATTGTCTAGTTTAATTAACACCATCGTTATTTTTCGTCGTAATTCAATTCTTAATGATACTGAGTTTGTTTTATTATGTACTTGGAGTTTTTGGTTACCGACACAAATTGGAGTTATGATTTCTGTAAGTATCGTTTTTCTACAATGGATTTATAAACTGAGATTTAAAAAAATCAATGTAGTGGACGGAAATCTAAAGCAATTCTACTTCATACTGTATGAAGCAACTCTTGTATGCAAGAACCTATACAGACAAAAACCCCAAAACCAACGAGGCCAAGATCAAGAGGCTTAATAATGTACCCATCCTAACTTTGATTTCTTAGCTTGACATTTAGAAGTTTTAGAGTGATTTCCAGAATATTTACAGGTGGCTAGTAAATTCATGCACAGTAAGTTAGCTACTACCAACGTACAATAAGGACTTCAAAAAAAAAATAGAGTACGATAACAGAACTGTTTTCCTTAACGATAGCAATGATCAAAAGGAATACGCATCGAATAACACCAGAAGTTCATCATTTTACGGACAAAGTAGGTAATCGGAATCAGATATCGAATACGAAAATAAGGATTTGTAATGATGAAGCAAAAGTGATGTCTGAACTATGAGCCGTAGATCGCAAAGATAGTTCAATCTACAAGCCTATGCTTGTAAACAAAAAATACTGATCACGGTTGATATAATAAAATAATTAGGGAGGATCAGTACCAAGGCAGACAAATTGATGATCATTATAAATTGTTGTAAGTAAGTGGGCAAGAAAAACACGGACCATTTTTCGCAGTACCTACCTACTTAGCTTTCCGCCAATCACCTTTGACGACATCCAAAAAGTGGATATTCATTTCGAAAAAACAACACGAAAAATCATATATTTCCGAGTATTAGGAAATAGAGGAACTGGTAGGAATGTTTCTTCTACGTATAAAACTTTCCGCTTCATGTCGTAGTTGCGGAAATCTAAAAACGATATCCGTGCGAAGCCGCCAGATAAAACTAGTCCGACATAAGCATGTACTTCATAATTTCCTGCTTTTATTAAGCTGTATATTCACAATACAAATATTAGTCATATGTTGCTTGATATATATGGTCAGAAACAAAATTAAGTGTGATTAGTAACTAAGCTAAAAGTTTAAGATACCTACTTAGTATTTAAATGTAATTTGTACTTACCTATCTAATTAATAATGTACACTAGTAATCTGTGGAAACATTGTTGATTGTACATTTAACCACATGTTCTTTATATATAGTATTTTTCTTTTTTTGTAAAACATATTGTACAATTGTTTGTTTTTTCCCAAATAAATAAAATAAAATATATCTGTATCATTTTTTCTTCATGTCATAGACTCATAGTTGACGTAGTATTCTTGTAAGCGAGATAAAATTTTCTAATCATTATCTTGGCTAATTAGATTGTGATGGCTGAGGCTCAATTTCTCTTAGTAAATCCTGTACCGATTGTGCTGATTATATTCATCTCTTTATAAATCGCTTCGCAAATAATAATAAAAGTAATAGCTAAACATGAAGTCGACATGACGACATTCATGATGATGTATACGTTTGTTCCGAAACTAGGAGGATATAACTCCAAGGCAGTCTTTGATGTAAACATTCTTTTGTAATATTGCTCAGCTAGTGAATACGTAGCTTAAGTGAGTTTATTTTCTTTACACATCGTATCCGCGAGCCGCAAGTACAAGTTTATCGTTAATACTCAAGATTTTATAGCCGATAATAAATCTAGCGAACTGTTGGAGTTAATTAAATTTCATTAAACTTACCGACCGCCGCGGATTGGCTCGTATAGAATTATGACTTTAAAGATAAAATGTTAATTAATTACTACAGCTTCTTGAAAGATATTATGTCGTAAATAGGTAAAAGTGTAGGGTCGTCCTTTACACATTGTCAATGAGATAACAGACCCAATTTCATAGAGGATGATCCTGTTACCATCCACAGGGATTTTTTTCCAATTTCAGGCCTAATATTGAGAGTTCTTTTACAGAACCTAAGCTTTAGGTATTCCATACGGGAATCAACTCCGGGATTGAAATATCAGCAACAATGCGACCACAAAAATATTGTCAGTTATTGGGTTCATGTTTTATTATGTTCTCAGGCTTATGTTTATTATACTAGCCAAAATACATACCTACACAGTTAGATCACTGGTTTCAGACGTAATTACACTTACTAATTCATGGATGTTCCTGGCCAGCCTGTATGTATGTATGTAATCCCTTAGTTGCAGGTGGCTTCTTACGACGCCCTGGGGGAGAGGCAAACTAGTCTAATCTGTGACCGGTAACCATTTACAAGATGAAGATAGGCAGTAAAGTTCACACCATAATGTGTTAAACCTGCACTTTGAAATTTTGGTACCAATTTACCTTTTGTTTTGATTCAAAAGTGAACTGAAAAAGGATAATCTGTCTAACAAGCTAAATAACACTAAGGCTGCCTTTCCACCAGAGATGAGCGAGGATGCGTAGCGAGGGATGTGTGTAAAACTTACCAAAACCACCGCTAACTTAGTTTAAGCTATAAAAATGAAGCGATGTTATTGGTTGGTTTCACACACACCTCTACACATCCTCGCTCATCTCTGGAGGAAAAGCAGCCTTACTTGGGTCTTCTTTCTTAGTTTCAATTGTTTTGGATTAAAATTTTCACATTGTAAATAACCCACTGTAGGACAAAGGACTCTAATGTACAGAAAGAGAATCACGCACATGTACGTGTTGCATCAAGATTGACAACTCGTTACTCGATAAATATATCCATAGATAAACCTACGTGGTCCTAAATGACTTTTACAACTAGAGCCACGTGTAACCTTCTACGTATAGGTAGTAACAATAAAAATAAAACAAAAGCGACGCGGGTACCAAAAAAGAAATACACCTCGAGGACAACATAACGAATTTAGGTAGAAATAAAACTAACGTCCCAACTTTCCGTACATAAGAAATTTAATGAAACAAAGGATTTTCTTTCGTCCGTTGAATTATTATCGAATAAAATACTGGCGACAGGGAAGAAAAGTTACACCCCGTAAAGGGGCCGAGGGATACCGTTGCCGACGGACGTCACACGAGATTTTATTCCACGAAATACAAAGGAGACTTGCCGTCACGACATCCTTGTGGCCATATACAAACAAAAAAATTGCACTAGGTACCTACTAAGAAAAATGTGAGCGACATAAATCGTAAAGCGTATTTCTCTTTGTTTGTGAGGGAATATCGGCAAGCCTAACAATCTGGATCGTCCTGCCATGTGTGCAATCCAAAACTTACCTATACCTATTTAGGGTAAAGGCATGCGGTATTGGGTGAATGTAGCTTGCAGGTGACTTTTTAGAATTATTTCACTTTTCTCAATCAGGATGAGCGATGGTGAAACGCATGTTTTGTATCATTTCGACAATGTTTGAAAAAGTTTAATTATCGGTGCGTGTTTACACGTTTGGTTTAAAAAAGTTCAAATGTCTGACTAGGCAAAACCCCACAAAATTTAGAAAATTCAATCGGAATAATAAAAATCAAAGATGCCTACGATCTTATAAATTAATCCCTCGAATCCCATTTAGATAAGTTCCTTTTTCACTCAATGGTTTTCTTCCTGTGGCAGTTAAAATGGAAATTACAAGTACATCCATTAAATCAAGATTTATGGCACAATGATTACCTTTAAAAGGTACTTTACTATGCACTCTGAGAGAACGCGTACGTCGAACCATTTCAATAGCACATTTATCTATGCCTCGGGGAAATCTGTTCCACATGTAATACGTCAAAGGAAGGATTTCATGCATTGTTTCTGAAGATGGAGCAGATTATTAAATTCTAAACGCATTGTAGTTGATGTGAAAGCTTATAATGACCACGTGTATATCGCAATGTCAGTTTTATTAATACTTAGGCCTGAACAACTACGCAGGTTGTTCTTAATGTTATCGGTTGTTTCCCTCTTACTGGGTACATATCCTGCTTTTGAATAAAACCTAGCTAGTTAGGAAATAAAATTATAAATAATTGAATCAACGATATTATGGTAAACCTTATCTGAAATAAGGTCGCACTAATAAATATTTCATTTACATTCTTATGTATCCTACGGTTGAGTGTCGTAACAGTTTAAAGTACCGAACAGCCCAGCTTTTCCCGTAGAATCCTAAAGCTAAGCGGTGTAAAGTCAGCAGCAGGTTCAGGTGGCTGCCGGAGCCCATTGCAATGACGTAATCTCTTAATTGCCTCTTACGGGAACTAATGGTCAATTGCTAGTCCACATGATGCAGTAGTGCCTCTAATCTTTAAACTGTGCAGTTGGGGCGGTGGAATGTGTTTTTGCAGCTCAAAGCACAGCATTTGTTTTGGTCGAGATGCTGGTTGCATCATTTTGCAGATTTGTCAAAGTGTTGTCTCTGATGAGACCTGTATAAAATGAGTTCCTGAAAATATTGATTTGTAAAATTACGTAAAACTAGGTAATACGTGCTTGTGTCCGCAACTCCACGTCAATGCGCGTATTTTGCGTAAGGTAATAAAATAAATAAAGTCTTCCAGAACGTATTTCGGCCACGGCGGCCAATCTCAAAGGAGAGCAGCCTTCGGCGCGGGAGTTATTATAGTGCACAAGTGTGCGCGCAGGCACAGGTGCTCTCCCTCTTGCCTCACTCTCATAGTACGATAGGAGGACAATCCGACACGACTGGAGAGAGATCAGGCGCAGTAGTTTAGGATACAACGATGCCGCTATGATGGCTTTAAAGAGGCTTAACGTGCTTTGGGTATCACACCACCAACTTCCAAACTCTGGGCTGTTACTAAGAAATTCCTAATAGAAAAACTCAATAGCACTTTGCCCGACCCGGGAATCGAACCTAGGACCTAGGCTCAGCAATCAGCGTACGGTAATACTATAAATACGTATAACAATAATCTAACTGTATCTTGACTTGGCTCGCGAGGTTGTCGACATGTGGGATGTGGACTCAGCAATCATTGTGCCGATAGTCGTAACAGCCATGCAATGGATTAATAGCCAAGAGCCTCGACCAACACCTGAAGAGGCTCTCGTTGGGCAGCTGGATCAAGGGCTTGATTCAGAAAGCAGTACTTCTGTAGCCCTGACCGCCGGTAGCTTGGACCCTGATCCCAATACCGGTGGGCAACTATTTTTTATATTTTTAAATGTTTTTGTATTCTAATATTTAAAAATGTAATTTACATCTATTTATTGAAATAAAGGAAATAATAAGCCAACTGGGATTAAAAAATGCTACATCAAACTATACATAGGTACTCTCAAATGCAGAAGCAAGTGAAACCCAAATCGAAGCTTGAATAATTCCAAAAATATTTGATCTTATAACAATATCCATAACTTTGAATTTTAAAATATCTTTTAGAAAAAGTCTCCTTAGTTCTAAAAGTTTTCCTCATACTTATTCAGTATCATGCCACGTTACATCTCATAAGAAAGAAAAGAAAAAAAAAACCATCTACATTGCATACTATTTACGTGTGAAAGAATGTCAAACTAGTTGGTACAAATCTTAGAGGCGCCGCGGGACTTTCAGTACTTAGAGCTTAAAGTCTAGTGTGCGCCCGAGCGAGTATTAACACGTTCATGTAACTTGTGCGGACGCACTTATGTACTACAAACTTGGCTTCATTATAAGAGGAAAATAAACATGAGAGAAAGTTCTGGTGACAGAAAAGGAGTTATTGTTAGACTTTGTTGTAATTCTGATTCTAATAAAAATAAAGTCTGGTTGTCTGATGACATACTTTATCATAATCATCATTAACAGTTTGGAAAAATTTAATGTCGGGTATGCGCTTATCTATTTTCTACTATGCAAATAATATAAGTATATACAGGGTGAATTTTTCAAGTGGGCGTGGATGGCCAAATCCGAAACTATGAGGAATAGAGAAAAGTACTCAAAGGAGTTGCGGACTCAATTTTGGTGAAAACTAAAACTGCATCATTGGATTTTTGAAAAATCAATATTTCTAGCCAGGAATCGAACCCGTTGATTTTGATAAAAAAACACACACTGTATTATTATAACACCAGTTCCACTTCCTCTTCTTATAATTTATTTAATTAGATTCACCAACAATTGATTACACTACAAACACATAATACATCTTTAAAGTAAAATAACAGTGCGTCAGTTACTTATAGACAAACACCATTGAATAAGAGAAATAAGTTAACTTACTTAATAATATTTCGCAAATATTGAAAAACCGGTCAAGTGCGAGTCGGACTCGCGCACCGAGGTTTCCGTACTTTGTAGGTATGTAGTTACAAATTTACGATTTTCGGATTTTATCCTTTACTTGTGCTACATGACATTGCTTCTTGCCAAATTTCATGATTCTATTTCAACGGGAAGTATCCCAATAGGTAAGTAGTTTCCCTATAGGTTTTGATTCCCTCGGGAATGTTAAAATATGCGGCATAAACGGAACATAAACGCCCGTATCTTTTGATTGCGTTGACTTAGAAGTTTGATTTTTTCACTGTTTCAAGGGGCTGCAGCCCTGAGTATTTGATATTAATTTCAACTTGATAACTCCACACGTTCTTGAGAAAAAGGGTCTTG
Organism: Mesoligia furuncula; assembly: GCA_916614155.1. NCBI lineage: Eukaryota > Metazoa > Arthropoda > Insecta > Lepidoptera > Noctuidae > Mesoligia > Mesoligia furuncula. The sequence continues at coordinate 6,063,672 of OU744804.1, forward strand.
ACAGACGGACAGACAGACTGACAACGAAGTGATATAATAAGATCCCGCTTTTCTTTTTGAGGTACGAAACCCAAAAAATTGGTAACAGGTAAAAAGTTACATTTAAGGAATTAATGAAATTCTGATTCTTTGACATTGATAACATTGGTAAAATTGATAAACGTTAAATAAAACTAAAAGTTGTAAAAGTTCATAAAATGTGATAAAAATTGATAAATTATAAATATACTCTTTTTCCCTATTTTTAAAACATAGCAAAACTTTTTTAACTGGTTAAGCCCCGCGCTTACTACATGTGGCACGTTACAATAGAAAATCAATTGTGTCTCATTAGCGGAACTTGAGAGGTCATTATGTGTTTCTAGGTTACAATAATTTGAGTATCCTCTTTACTACACTTAGCCTCCTTTTGTCTCTTATCTCACGTTGAACCTGTGCCTCATTATGCTAAAATTAATTTGGTCAAGGTCTAGCCAGACAACTTTAGAATTAAATTCCCAAACACCTGGTGCAAGCTGGCAGCTTGTTCCTCCCCACCACCATCTAATAATAAGAACAAATAGTTCATCTCATAGTTTCAATTCTATTAGCAAGTCTACAGAAACCTGACTCCAAGTAACGTCTTACGCAAACTTAATACCAAACTGTCTGTTGAATTAAGGAGTATTCATATTCAAATTATTTGAAGGCACTCCAGTTAGACGTAGGTGTCCGTTACGACGTTTTAAGACGGCTAAGACCCGAGAGAGTACCGGTGGGAATGTAGGCAGGTTCACCTGAGTGTTTCGTTTTGGGAAATTATTGAATATGTCATGGTAGTCAATGCTTGCGGAAATTTCATTTATGGCTAATGAAAGGCTTACGTTATCTGTGGGGTAATTGAGTAACACACTAGCAGTAGCAATGGCTTTCATTTTGACAGTTCAACAACATTACGTTTACGTTATTAAACTTTTCGAATATATGAAGCAACTAGCTGCGCCCCGCGGTTTCACCCGCGTAAATGTCGATCCCGTGGGGTAAAAAGTAGCCTTTATGTTAATCCAGGGTGTCAGCTACCTCCATACAAAATTTTATCAAAATTGGTCCAGCCGTTTGAGCGTGAAGAAGTAACAAACATATAAACACACACACACACCCACACACTCACAAACTTTAGCCTTTATAATATTAGTGTGATTGATTAGCTTTCCTTCAAAATGATTCATGTTGTGATGGAAAGTGTGTTACGTAACTAGGATGCTGTCGTTTCAGCCGATAGACGTCCACTGCTGGACATAGGCCTCCCCCAATTTTGGGAGGGTTTGCCATAATCGCCACGCTTGGCAGGCGGGTTGGCGATCGCAGTATGGTATGATGGTGGAATACATAGAGAACGCTGCTGCCCATTCTCCGGTACGATTCTTAGTCGCCTTTTACGACACTTACGGGAAGTAAGGGGTGGTGGTATTCTTTAAGTCCGGCACCACACAGACCCTACACCACACAGACTAGGATGCTGATGTTTTGTATATTAGAGTGTGGCATTTCAGTAACAACAGTCTTGTCACGAATATTGCTACAAATAAATTACAAACTTGCCTAGAACCAAATATTCGAAGACATCTGAAATCTACCTACTCACACTGGGCCAGCGTGGTGGATTTTGAACCGCTCCCACTCAAAGATAGAGACCAGTGACCCAGCAGTGGGAATGTTATAGGCTGAATTACAAACTTGGTTAATTAAAAACGCCTTTTAAACTATTTCCAAAGAAAAATGGTTGAATTTAAGTTGTTATGACTTTAAATTTTGAAAATTGTTCAAGAGTAAAATCTTTGAAAGCATTCCAAGTTGACTTAGTCAATCGGAATACTTGGAATATAAGTTCGAGCTGACATTTAATGACGTCTGCCCGTGAGCATCACAAACTTATTGATAGTAGGAAAGGGCATTAGAACCGGTGTTTCATCGAATTTACAAGATAAATTGGCTAGGGTTTGTACCCATTATTTAGTATTACCATGACCTTTTAAGGGTGTCTGCTGTCTATGTTTGTTATATCTCAATCGATAGCCCTATCGAAGAAGGTAACCTAACCCATAAATCCCTTAACCTATAAATCTACATGTAATATCTAATCAAAGTAATCATAATCATGTAAGTTGTAAAAGTTCATATCGTCACGCCAGCGTTTCTTAGGCCTGCCTCGGTGACGACGCCCGTCTTCAACTTCGTCGAAGTCCTATCCTCTGAAATATTGAAGGGAAAATAACATAAGCATAACACCCACACCTGTAATCCCCGAAGGTTTAGGCAGATCGATACGTACATTTAGCATGCACAAAAAAAAACAAGACAAGGCATGCAAATGAATGCACTATTGTTTTATAATAATAGAGAAAGTAACATTCATTAAATGAACCCTCCTGAAGTACTTTGGTGACATAAGTTACCAATCAATTATTTAAATACCCTTTATCTTAGACTTACATTATTTTTCAAATCAAAAGTTTATTACGATACGTATGCAAGAATAGGATTCCATTTCATACCATAAGAGATGAACTTCAAGACTTTAGCACCAAGCAAAAAACACGTATTAATAAACGAAATAATATATCCAAGTCAAATCTTCTTATCTCGAATTGAAAATCATTGGGTGCGTTGAATCCTAGTTGATCCTATGCAAGGGGAAACCGGGATCCGATTTTAACTAAATTGAGTTTTATAAGATGTCTACCTTTTGGCGGAATGGTACCTTATAATATTGGGTCTACATTCTATGATATTGGGTTTTGTTTTTGGAACGAAGTTCTTTAACGCGCCTTGGAATGAATTGGCGCCTTGAATTGACTGGTAAAAATCGGTCAAAATGTGCTACAATTTTCAAAATTTTCGACATGGGTGTCGTTTTCAGGGTTTTTGATATAGCTCTTTATTAAAGACATGAATAAAATTCGCATTTTCTGTTTTTCTCTATCTCTTTCTATTTTAAACGAGTGTTTGTGTGTGCGCGAGTGTCGGGTGACGGGGTCCTCGGACCATATAAACATCGTCGTTTCGTAGTCTGTGTGGTGCCGGACTTAAAGAATACCACCACCCCATACTTCCCGTGGGTGTCGTAAAAGGCGACTAAAGATCGTACCGGAGAATGGGCAGCAGCGTTCTCTATGTATTCCACCATCATACCATACTGCGATCGCCAACCCGCCTGCCAAGCGTGGCGATTATGGCAAACCCTCCCAAAATTGGGGGAGGCCTATGTCCAGCAGTGGACGTCTATCGGCATATAAACATAACATAACATAATAAGCCTATAATGTTCCCACTGCTGGGACACAGACCTCCTCTCGGTGAGAGGGAGTGGGCCGTACCTCGCGGGCCCAGTGCGGGTTGGCAGATGTCACATGTCTTCGAATTTTCGGTTCTAGAACATGCCGGTTTCCTCACGATGTTTTCCTTTTTTCCTCCGACCACAATACATACTTTTTTAGGGTTCCGTACCCAAAGGGTAAAAACGGGACCCTATTACTAAGACTTCGCTGTCTGTCCGTCTGTCCGTCTGTCCGTCTGTCCGTCTGTCCGTCTGTCCGTCTGTCCGTCTGTCCGTCTGTCTGTCACCAGGCTGTATCTCAAGAACCGCGATAGCTAGACAGTTGAAATTTTCACAGATGATGTATTTCTGTTGCCGCTATAACAACAAATACTAAAAACAAAATAAAATAAATATTTAAGGGGGGCTCCCATACAACAAACGCGATTTTTTTGCCCTTTTTTGCTCGATATCAAAAATGGTAATAGGTAGGCCCTTGAAATATTCACAAAATACTCAGTTGTATTTTAACTTTAATAATAAATAATAAAATTAAAATAAAATAAATATTTAAGGGGGGCTCCCATACAACAAACATGTTTTTTTCGGCGTTTTTGCCTTGTGGTACGGAACCCTTCGTGTGCGAGTCCGACTCGCACTTGGCCAGTTTTTTAGTATTGCAAAGCTTTTCTTGATTTATAATATAACCAAACCTTTTGAAACAATAATAGAAGATGACGTGATCCTAATGCTTTAAACTAAGTAGACTACAGTAAAATTCATTCTTACAAAAGATTACAGAGTTTATGTGTTACCTGACTGTGATTTTAGAACGGGTAGTGTAGCGACTTATTTCCAGCGACATGACACGGGCTTTCATATCTATACATATAATAAATCTGTAGAAGGGTCAATTCTGTACATTGAAAATATTGAAAAAATAAATAGCGGGGGGTGTTGCTGGATCGATACCAAACCCAAATATGTGATTAAAAAAATTTTTGTCTGTCTGTCTGTCTGTCTGTCTGTCTGTCTGTCTGTATATGCAGGCATCACGTGAAAACTAACGGTTCGATTTCGATGAAACTTGGTATAATTATACCTTATTATCCTGGGCATAAAATAGGATACTTTTTATCCTGGAAAAATACGTAGAAAAAAAAATCTTATTTTTCGGTTTTATTCATAGACGTTGTTCTGTAGAACCGCGAACACACGTTGCATTACCCGTAGTGGATAATTTTCCATTTCAATTTAAGAGAATACAGTTTCCTGTAGCTTTGTGTTACGCCATGACAATAAATAAGGCTCAAGGTCAGACCCTAGGAGTTGCTGGCGTAGATCTTACCGCGAGTTGTTTTTCACACGGGCAACTTTACGTAGCTCTTTCCCGTGTGAGCAGTCCAAGAAATCTTCATGTTCATATTCCGGACGAGCTCACTAACAATGTTGTGTATGCTGAAGCTCTCAATTAACTTTCTGTCGCATTGTCACGATCACTTTTTTATTATTGCAAACTTTTGGTCACTGTCAGTAATTTACTGCTACATGCTACTTATCAAGGTCGGAATTACTATGAAAAAAATACTTACTACAGAACTCGAGCTCAACAGCAGTAGCTCAATAGAGGGATCTCCTTAATTATTATAGGCTTAGTCATATTTGGGTCCAATAGATATTTATAAGATGTCATTGTCAGAGTTACTCAAAATGGAGAAATAAACCATCCACGCGAAGACCGACATCCGCGCGGACGGAGTCGCGGGCGGAAGCTAGTTTTAAATAAATTTCTAGTCTCTTGGAATAAAGTAAGGATAGACTCAAGTTGTCGACGGTATTTTCAAAATAATTAGGTACCTCATCATAAACCGTAAGTACCTTTCTCATGAACGATCTTATTATTCGAAGAAGAACAAGCAACACACTTATCCCCGACATCCAGCAGCATTGCTGTTTTATTTTGAAAGATAAGCCTATGTTTATAACTAAAACTTACTCCAAGTCAACTAAATAGTTACCAGTATATGCCTATCATTCAATCTGCACAAGGTAATCCTGGCTTAATAAGCTAGCAAATAACGCAAATTACCTACAGGCCAGTATGGCTCGGCAATAACATTAATTGATTTCCATTCAATGCACCTGATGCCTCTGCGCTTAATTACTCTGTGTTCATTGTTAATAGATCTGTTATTATATAAATTGATGGTAACTTGCTACTTGTTTCACACCAGACTTAATAACGTAGAACAATCTTGGAACCTATTTTACGAAGGTTCGCATGTACCAAACTCCAATTGAGATATAAAATGGCTAAATGGCTAAAAGCTGTAGTTACCGTTGAAACTTCTATCAACGTCCAGAATCAAGGTTAAAGAATTCGAGTTCAGATAGCAGACACTTTGTCAATTCGTTAAAAGGCTTATTTAGTACCAGACCTTTCAAAAATTGTTTACCAACTCGACCATGAAAACTTTTAAGTAGTTACCTAGTTTCAAAAGTTGACGTTTCAAGCCTTCTACATTTATCATTTAAAAGGGCCATTAGCTACGTCTCTTGTTATTAAAAATAGACCCAATTTCAGGTGTATTTACTCAAAACTTAAAAGGCCAACTATGTATTTCATCAAACATTCAGTTTTAACTGACGTTAATGGCCGTTTTGTGAGCACATGTAGTTAACTAAGCTTAATTAAGTGAGAATGCGCCCTAACGGCTCATTGTTGTGGCTCCCATAGCATCCTCGAATAACTACTTAATGAGATATATGTATAGCCCTTATGCTGTACACACCGCTGGGTTCAATGATAAATATATTATATGATTAAAATTTGACTTTTTCTGAAAATGCTTGACAAAGTTAAGTTTGATTAATTAATTATGGTGTACGACAAAAATAAAATCTTCTTTATTGAAACTTACCTACTAGGAAGGTATGATAGATATGAGAGAAGCCTTATTTGGTAAGACCTAGACCGTGTCGTTCAGTAAAATACGAAATAACTATTTAGTAATCTGTGGTAAAATACAATTATAAACTTATTTCATCCTGATCTTATTTTTTCATTGACAAGCAAAATTTATACATAAACTCACGCCTTTTTCAATGGGGGCTGGCAGAAACTATAGAACGCCACCTGCTACGAGCCTTACATACTCCTAAATATCCATGTATATAACTCCTACGAGCAAAATACTCCCAATTTAATGAAAAAATCAAGATAAAACGAGTCTTCAAGCAACTCCAAAATAGAAAATTGCCAATACAATCCCCAAAATGCCACAACGTATGCAAAATTCTCTCCAAACTTTTCTCGTATGCAAACGTGTGGCTAAACTCTTGGCTGAGGGGTGAATAAAAATCTAATCGCCAAAGCCAATATTAAGTTTAGTTCCAAAATCTAATTGATTTTATTGCCCGTTCCCTCTGAAAATTTGCTTGAGGGGAATAATATTATGTTTGCGAGCGAATTCTGATAGATGGAATAACGATATCAAAATTAGGGATGTGTGAATAAAATAAATTGAAATATGGTAAGTGTCAGTAAGCCTATAGGATTGTAGACTTTATACACCAAAAAGTGTTCGTCGGTTTTCATAGTTAGCAAGGCTGAAAAGCTGACTATTATAGAGATCAAAAAAAGCAAGTAGGTATATCCTGTCTTCATTAGTGGGTTGACTTTACCCAATAATAATAGTCTAATTCGGTGAAAGTTTTTCTTAATTTTATTTGGCGTTTAGCAAACAGTCAAATAAACATTTTTTTCTTATTTAAAAAGGTATTTAATGTTGCTCCTAGTCTGCGCGTAAGTGCAAGTGAAATTTTACTCTGTAGACGTAGATATACGGTGTGATAGTAACAAAGTTGTAAAACCTCCGTAGCCGTGTGTACCACACAGTACTTGTTTTACTGTTATTAAATTTTCGCGATAACGTTGTCGGCTCGCTGGCCTATTAAAGAAGAATTGTTGGCAGTCGGGTGAATTTATTTCCAGGTGTTTATAGACTAAGGATCCCTGAAGATTGCTTTTAATTAAATTTAAATGTAGGCCTATTGTTCCGTAGCTTGATAAGGTAGGTTTTTAGTTGAGTTTTGAGGGAAGACTCGGGTCGTAAGTAATACATAAGAATTTGTTCGAGTGTGTTTTCTCTTTGTGCAAGTAGGTGAGTGTGCGCGTTTCGTGGTTTTCTGTTATGTAGTACTTGGTTACTTGAGTGGTACTAACGGGGAGTTATGGTTAAAGGTGTAAAGTTAATTACTGGTTTATTTATGCTGTTACTTTGGAAATAAACCTCTGAAATGTACCTATATATAACGAAGTCTAAGGTGTATGTTTATTTGCATACATAATACACACATGCTTGTCTAAAATGGACCATAAGCGCAGATAAATAAAAGGCATTGGTTGGTTTATAAACTTTCAACTTTATTGATCATTATTTTAAAAACATAATTGCGAGCTATTTTCACACAAAACAGTTTCAGTAACGAGAGATCGCTAAATTAAGAATAATTGTGGCTTTATTCAGCTCTGTTTATTATTAAATCCAGCAACACCGCTGGGAATTGAAGTGTACAAACTAGAGTGTGGAATAAATTCTAGATAAAATTTGGCTAGACACTGCGACAGGTGAACGCGATTTTAGATTCGACGTGCACTCGAGGGAATTTGCGAGATTGTGATATTTATAGCGAATATACCTATCAAGCATTGCTATGGAGATTTATACTTGCTTAGAACATATCTAAGTAAATATTTGTACATTTTAAGGTTTAACTGGAAGATTGAGTACTATATCAAAGGGTAGATACTAATACCGACTTCGACATTGTCATTTCTGCTTCATCATCATCATTGCTGTGCTGAGCATTGGCCTCTCTTTTTAACCGACTTCAAAGAAAAGGAGGAGGTTATCAATTAAAACCAGGAGACGGACATAGGATACCTTTTTTAATCTTTTTTTTTTTTACTTATAGCAGTAGGGTAGGAGTAGTGTAGGAGTAAGGTAGGAGTAGGGTAGGAGTAGGGTAGGAGTAGGGTAGGAGTAGGGTAGGAGTAGTGTAGGAGTAGGGTAGGAGTAGGGTAGGAGTAGTGTAGGAGTAGGGTAGGAGTAGGATAGGCGTAGGGTATGAAAAGGGGTAGGACACCAGGTGAAGAACAAAGCAGCGCCGGGCAGCTAGAAATAATTTATATAGCAAAACAACGTTTGCCGGGTCAGCTAAATTCAATATTATTGATGTAACAAATATTTTTGTAAAAATATAATTTAATATTGTCCATGGAGTTTCTTGCCCGTTCTTCTCCATAGGTACCTACGCTTTGGAATGGGCAACTAGCTTCATATTTTCTAACTGACCGACTTCTTGGCAATTCAAAAGTGTCTGTGAATAGTTTAATTGAAATAAATATTTTGAGTTTGAATTCGGTTGAATATTTTTTATTTGTGTTACTGAGGTAACACTCCGTTATCTATAAGCCGATTTGTAACATTCTTTTTTACTTGAAAGGATATACTTTCCGATTGGTCCCATAGAAATTTTATAAAAATCGGGTCAGTAGTTTGATTTTTAAACCAAAATTACTAGTAAAAATTTAAGTAAACTACATTATTTTTGTATGTGTTAGCCTTGTCCAAGTTCTAGGTACTCGCGATTTTAACAATGTCGTCCGCAAATATCTGCTTACATAACATAACATAATCAGTCTATTACGTTCCCACTGCTGGGACACAGGCCTCCTCTCGGTGAGAGGGAGTGGGCCGTAATCCACCACACGGGCCCAGTGCGGGTTGGCAGATGTCACATGTCTTCGAATTTTTGATTCTAGGACATGCCGGTTTCCTCACGATGTTTTCCTTCACTGTTTTGAGAGCAGTGGTGATGAAGTAGGTAATTTACACAAAGTAAAGCGCCTGCTATCTGCTTACCATCACGAAAATCAAGCGGTATGATGGTCACATACAAGTGATGTATTTTAAATTGAAATATCAATTGAACTCAAAATACCCCACTAATATAAAGTTATGTCTGCCTAAAACACATAAACCACAATTGTCAAGTATAAATGGCGGCCAATCAAATTAATAGCTCTCCAAGCGATGTTATTGCATTTCATTTAGCTAAAGCTGGAACGTAACATCTGAGCCTGTTATATTACCACTTAACGTAAACAACAAATGTTATATTAATCTCAGTTGTTTTCATAAGTATTCAAGAATATGACGGAGTTGTTTGAAAGCATTTCAGCTTGATGGGTTTCGTTTGAGATTTTCAAGAGTCATTCATTTAATTGTTTCTGGATTTGTATGTCTGTTTTAAGAGGTATCGTGATAAATACCGTAGCTTGGTAGCTTGTACTTATTGCAAAGAGAGCAAAAAGCCCTTGAATAAAAAAAAAAATCAATATTATCGCATCACACTACATACTTTGTTTCTCCGCTGAATTTATAGGGTCGTGTAGGTTTTCAGCATATTTAATTTTTTTGCCTGCTTTCCCATAAAATAATAAATAAGAAAATGATCGAATTCAAAATTATTTTATATCACATACCTAAACCTTTTTTTGTCACTTATGAAACGTCAGAAACTAAGTGCACGGTCCAATTGCTCGTTTTCTATGTATCGTTGCCTATGTTTCAAGGAACTACGGTTACTCTTTTTAAAATTATTGGTTTTTACAATGTTTTCAAATTACAGTGTTAATAAGTATGGGAGGACAGTGGAGGCCTGTCAACAATTACCAGGTACTTAACAAAATAGAAAATGGTCAACACACATCTACGATCTACAACGCCTACAACGATCCCACAAAAGAATCTATATAAAAAAACCGGGCAAGAGCGAGTCGGACTCGCTCACCGAGGGTTCCGTAACATCCGGGTTTATGCATAAGGTTTTTGTTTATGAAATTAAATGTTTTTTTTTTATTGTTTTATATTTGAGTTGGTTGAATAAAAGGTAAATTGCGGTTTACGATTTATGACGTATTAAAAAAAACTACTTACTAGATCTCGTTCAAACCAATTTTCGGTGGAAGTTTACATGGCATGGTACATCATATATTTTTTTTAGTTTTATCATTCTCTTATTTTAGAAGATAGAGGGGGGGGGGGGGACACACATTTTACCACTTTGGAAGTGTCTCTCGCGCAAACTATTCAGTTTAGAAAAAAATGATATACGAAACCTTAATATCATTTTTGAAGACCTATCCATAGATACCGCACACGTATGGGTTTGACGAAAAAAAAATTTTTTAGTTTCAGTTCTAAGTATGGGGAACCCCAAAATTTATTGTTTTTTTTTCTATTTTTGTGTGAAAATCTTAATGCGGTTCACAGAATACATCTACTTACCAAGTTTCAACAGTATAGTTCTTATAGTTTCGGAGAAAAGTGGCTGTGACATACGGACGGACAGACAGACGGACAGACAGACAGACAGACATGACGAATCTATAAGGGTTCCGTTTTTTGCCATTTGGCAACGGAACCCTAATATATTAAATAAAATAATAAAAACCTGTTTAAACAAAAATCTGTTTAAACCAAATGACATGGTTGCCATTTGTAGTGTAACAAAACTGAACTAATATCCTGTCAACAAAAGCCATTAGTAAGAGTTTAAATTAGAAAAAGTAGGTATACATAATTATAATCACACTAATATTATAAAGGCGAAAGTTTGTGTGTGTGTGTGTGTGTGTGTTTATATGTTTGTTACTTCTTCACGGTCAATCGGCTAGACCAATTTTGATAAAATTTGGTATGGAGGTAGCTGACACCCTGGATTAACATATAGGCTACTTTTTATACCGATACTCCCACGGAATCGAAACATATGCGGGTGAAACCTCGGGGCGCAGCTAGTGTCAAATAAATGAGAACATTATGTAAAGGAATATGTAAAAATAAAAATCGTAATTTGGGGCAGTTAATAGACATTTACATAGTTATGTCACGAGTTAACGTTACGTTAACGAGGTACCAGGTTACACATGTGGAGAAGGAATTATTGCCGAACTTTCTTGTGTATATACGTTTTAAAAAAAATACGTTTTAGATCTCGGGTAATCGGCTTGTGCAGTCGATCACATTCTTGGTAAATTATTTTTCTCGTAAATAGCAAAATTACGTTTAAAACACAATTTTGCTATATATGAAAACATTTCCATTACTAGAGCAATAAAATATGCTTCGTTATCATAATATTTTACACTTAACAGTCAAATATTTGTGGTGCACTGGCACAAAGTCCACAATTTAAATATTTGATTTGATTTTACGTTCGCAAAACAGTCGGTAATTAATGAATATGATGGATAGTGGAATAGAGTTTGATATTTTGTGACTCAATTAATAATGGCATGCAGAAGCAAACTGTTAAACAAAATGTACCTACATTAGGAAAACAAAATGGCTAAGCAAACATTTTTATGTAGACGATGTAAGCCTATAATACCATGCATTATGGGGTTTTCAACTTACTAAAAGGTTTTACTTCCATAGCCAGAGAAGAGAGAACCCTGCTACTAAGATCACGATCAGCCTCAATTTTACTTTAGGCAGGTTTACCTATCTGATTTCTAAGATCACAAAAGAAAGACTTGAGATATCCAAAAAACTTAATGGTTCAGGCCGTAGGGCGTAGACGTATCGGCACAGTATACAAACATTGCTCGAAGCGGCTAGCTTCGCCCCGTAGGCATGCAGAACTTGCACTGTAAGATAAGCGGCTTACTCTGTGATTATAGTTACTAGGTCAACAATATTAACATATTATTATTAATGTTTAACCTACTTTGAATCCTGTATACCCCCGGGAGGGAAAATGCGTGAAACTCAGTGTTGATTTTAACTAAGGGTGAATCCACATTGTTGGAGATACCCCAGATACCCCTCTCAGATAGTACCTCTCAGATGTCTTCGATGTCGGTTTGATTACATCAATGGCTACATTCGTACGCCAGACAAGCTCTAAAAATGTGCATTTTCCTATTTTAACGTTCAATTATTTGGAGAATTGGTGCCTGTAGTTTGGTCACTGTGTGGCAAACGTACACGTGTTTTTTATAACTACTTAGTACCTATTATAAAATAGGCTATGTATAATATATAATGGCTATTGAAGTATATTGACTATACAGTGTTCGAGTCCCGTGACCTAATATCACCTAATATGCAAGCTGAGAGCAATTTGCAAATTAAAATAAATAAAGGGAGTGGCAGCAGCCACTTCCTTTATTTATTTAAAATTTAACATTTCTAGCACACAGCAGCGGACTTAATGGCATAGGCATTTTTCACTAGGCAGAGACAGTGGTAGGTGCAATTTAGAAAATTCAATTAAATAATCAATTTTTTCTTTAGTCTTTCACCTCATCGCTTTTACATACTTACATAGTAGGTACGGACGGAGCAATGAGACTTGCGGCCGTAGTGTTTTTTATATTTCTATGCTTGCGGAAGTCATTCTATATGAGACTCAGATTGTATGCCACTGACTGCGTCAGACTGCTTGAAATCTTGTTTGTTATTGTTTTTCGTTGTTTTGTTAATCGTTTTTTTCCTGTATTCTATTTGTGGAATCGGTTAAAGAGTCATATCTTCTTTGATGGATTTATCGATAAAACATAAAAGTATATCTAAAACTTACTGTATTATTCGTTTGTCACACTATTATGCTAACAAAGGTAAATAATATTTGATTCATAACAAATTTTTAAAATTAAACTTCTTGTTAGGTTCAGATTATCTTTTGTTACATTACACCCGAGGGTAACATAACTTTACGTCTATATTCCTCCTAGTGTGATTAGACAGACGTTATTAACTCTACATACAGTACATACGCATTTAGTCAGTTATATTTAAATAAAAGGGAGCGAGCCGAGTTTAAGTTGCCGTATTGAGTAATTACTGATGGAAAAACCTAATATAACACTTTACCCGAGATAACGGAATCGAGCCCAGGACCTCGTGCTTAGCAGTAGTACTAGCGACGACTAGTCCAACGAGGCAGTGTTTGTTTTTATTCTAATTTCTATGCATCTTTCGAAAAATTCTAAAACAAAATCTGATGTCGTCATAATGTCACGTGCTAAGTGCTAACACTTTATGAGGGTTGCCTATACATATAGTCATAGAGAGAGATCACCTAAAATGTGTAATTACAAACTTTATATTATGTTCTTACCTATGTAGAAAAATAAAGATTGGTTGATTATGTCGTATGGTTATAAACCCGCATTCAAATCCATCAAGTAGAATAGATGTAATAGATGCGAATACATACTCAGACGGACGAGCCGCGTGACCTCATTTTATATCATTTAGACATTTTATCTTATCAGAATCCATTATGTTAAGATGCGTATTCGATTAAAATAAAATGATAGATATATAAAGAAAGTGAGGTATTTTCCCTGCAGTAGGACGAAACGATACAAATATAAATTAAAGACATTTTGTATGCATGCAGCTAAACGAAATGATTCGCAAAGTTTTAATATTTTTTATATTCGTGAGCTACGCTGTCAGTGACTCGTGTGTGAGGTACACGTTTGAAGAAAATTTTAATGAACGGTTGATAAATGTGTGGGGGAAAACTTGTATCTCCATGCCATATTTGGGTGTTGGCAAATACAGCAATTTGGAGTTGACTGGTCCAAATGAACGCAGTACCTCATTTATAGCTCCTCAACCAGAATTGAGTTGTGTGTCATCATTCATATTGTTACGAGCTTCGGTGTCGTGACAATAAAAACTGCTGATTTAATAACAAAAAATGACACTTTAATTAAAGAACACTAATAACAACTCAAACACACTAATTACAAAACACAATTGCACTACTGATCGCTTTAAGTCGCACTTGAAGATCGCTTGATGTTTTCGCTTGTGTCACTTATCTAACATTGTCCCGGTCGTGGCGCGTCTCGGCCTTATATAGCGCCAAAGATAGTTCTAGAACCTTCCATTGTAGAAACATCTAGAATGTTCAAGTACATGTCGGTCCCGACTGACCAGATGTCGATAGTTCGAGAAAGTTCTATAAAGTTCTCGCATCGAAATTTCTAGAAGGATCTTGACTACTAGTTCCGCCACTCGATACTAGATGGCGCTAGTGGTAACTAATTTCACCATGTCATCGTCGTCGTTCGCCGTTTCAGCCGATAGACGTCCACTGCTGGACACAGGCCTCCCCCAATTTTGGGAGGGTTTGCCATAATCGCCACGCTTGGCAGGCGGGTTGGCGATCGCAGCATGGTATGGTGGTGGAATACATAGAGAACGCTGCTGCCCATTCTCCGGTACGATCCTTAGTCGCCTTTTACGACACCCACGGGAAGTAAGGGGTGGTGGTATTCTTTAAGTCCGGCACCACACAGACTCCGGCACCACACAGACACCATGTACCAGGCATTAATTGTGGCGCGCAACAATATTTTCTATGAACTTCGGTGGTACCGTAGAAGTGAACATTTATATGGAAGCAACGGATCCCGCTGACCAAATCATTGTTTTGAGTTACCTGTTAGACATCAATGGTGACAGGGTAACAGCAATGAATTCTTATTCGGCCATGGCTCCAAACTATGTGAGCGGATGGCAGACTCTAACGATGACATTAGTTGGACCAGTGACTTATGATGGCTACGTAAGTATTGACTTTGTTTTACATAGTAGTTGTTTGTGATGTAAGATTATTGATTTGCTTGTAACATAAATGTCACTTCGCGCCTAGGGTAAAGGCAAAAGTGTCTTGAAATCTTAAAACTATCAATTTTGTTCTTAATGACTCCTATGCACGCAGTAATTATGATCTATTCATTATAGCCTGTTATTTTTTTGTTCTTAAGTGTGTATACACGCGAGCGACACGCCTCGGGGTGGCAGTTACCGCTCGTGTGTTTACACTAACATTTACTGATAGATGACCTGCCACGAAAATGTTTAGGCCACGTTTAAATTATATTAGGCGAATAGTTCGCTAAATAACTCCCCAAATTATTCCTGGACCAATACGGTTACGTTTACATGTTTGAATACGAATAATTTTGATTCACGCCAAAAGCTCGCTAAGTATTCGTGGCGCACTTGCCGCATACACTTTACTCAATAACGGGTTGCCTCCTCGAACTTTACCTAACCTTAGATCCCACAACCACCAACAAACTCACTTTCTGTGTTGCAGATATCCATCACGGGCATGGCGTCTCCAAATTCCACAGTTTTAGTCGATTCCTTCCACTACATACCGCCTGGTATGGATGAAAGTACTTGCCGACTCTACGAAGATGACTCCATAGCCAACTACCCCAGAGCAAAGCACGCCAGAGCCAAACATTCCAGAGCATAATAACTAAAGATATTTGCTGAAATCTTATTGTAAAAAATAGTTAAGATTTGTCTTAATACATTTTAATGCAGAAAGTTGTTGTTAATTTCTGAATTTTATGACGTAAGTCACAACACCCGTCTAGTCAAATTGTGTTGTTATTTATTACCAACATAATAAAAAATCGGTCCACCTGCTGAAAACCTCGCACCTGGACATGAGTTGTCTAGGAACGTTAAAGTTACCTGGAAGTCTTTAAATAGACTTCGGACTAAGGTAGACCAAAGCAAAGAAAACCTGCTCAGGTGGAGATACACAGATGACTCTACCCTGGAGTGTAAATGTGGTGCTGTCCCACCAACAATGTGTCCAGCGTGTCCTGTTGTCTGCTCGCTACAGGAGTTGATGGACGCTATTGAAGGTGCCAAGCTCTGAGCCAAATTCTGGGCTGACTGTAAAGAGGTTGCCACTCTAAAAGAAACATAAAACAAATCTTATTTCCTCGCGTAGGCACAAATAGGGCGTAATAACTCACAGCTTAGGCTATAGTTATTTCATGTTTTACCACATCAGGGTGCTATAAAAATTGCACAAATTCACATGTATAATCAAATGAAGATTCAATCAATGGAGATTACCTGGAATATAGGTATTCGTGAATACATGATATGTATGACTACATTATGCATGCACTTATCGAAAACTGACGGACCCAAGCGATAGGTAACAGCTAAAGATGTTGCAGATGATAATAGTAGGTAAGAAGTTTATTAGGTAATAGCCCAGTCGTACAAAATACTACAAAAGCGATTTTCTTTTAAATAGTTAAGTATTGATTTAAATTGTATGATTTCATTTTCAAACCCTATAAATTCTGGTTTGGTGTTTTGTATAGAATATTGGTCAATGGTATATTCCGTTAAACTACGATAGATTAACGGAATATTTAAAGGAAATTGAAAAAGTATCTAATGTTTGAACCCTGGATCTAACGAAGCTGTTAGTTATGTTTGGAATTTACCCACAAAGAGTAATGTATAATTCCAATGATGATGATAATTATGATCTGTTGCTGAAATGATATAACATGATAGAAACTGTTTTTTTTTTTTTTTGCAAAACCATTATGATGTTCATGTAGGGTAAATATAAATAAAAAATTAACGATGAATTCTCCAAACGCTCATCGAAATCAATTCCACAAATCCCAGGACGTCTATAATAAACCGGTTGTTTAAATTAATTGCGTAAATTGCATACTGACTATTTATTAAAAACAAATTAATGAAACGATATGAACACACACTGTAATTAATAAAACATTGCTTTTTTAATTTTAAGTGCAATATTTATTACTCATTCAGCATGTAGACGTATAAATTACAAATAGGTACAGCAAACCAATCAGTGGTAACACTTACACAACGAAAACCACTCTTACTGCATTGGCATAAAGGTGCTGTCAATGTCAAATTGTTACCACAGACTGTTACTGATACTGAACTTTAACTTTCTTAGTGGCATGTTTTCAGTGGCTGCGAAGGAATGTGATCACAATCCCCACGCTTGGAATTGGAGACGTCATAGCATTGGTATTCACCAAAATGTGCAGCAAACTTCTTTGCGTCAGTAACAACATAAGTACATAACACTCACTTTTTTCACCAAAAAATGGCGGATTGCACTTTACATTTTGTAAACCAAAAAAAAAAAACTGCGATCAATTTCCTCCTACAGAATGCAAAATAAGCTCCAAACTGAAGACTTCAAAACCGAACTGATCTAAAACATTCAAAACACACTAAACCCCACAAAATTAAACTCTCACCCATAAATCTGAAAACCGATACATGTTCAGTAAAACTGTGGCGTAACGCCCGATCTAGGAGACACGTAGAAAACTTGCACCCAAGTGGGGTAATAAAACAGCCTTGTCTCTAATATTGCCCATTACTTGCCGGCACTTAATTTATGCCGTTGCTAAGTCATAAGGTAGGACAAGGCAGGCGACGGATGTTGAGTTACTGGATGCGGCAAGTAATGACAGCTCAATTTATGTCGCCATCAATCAAGTTTGGCTTGCAGACGTGCCTAGACGTACGTGGAATTGAGGCCTGTCTGAGTTGTACGAGATTGGTTTATGTACTCATAGGGAGGCATTCTGTTATGATGAATATTGGATTAAATAAACTTAGTTCTCATGACTAAAGTGACTTGGAGTTAGTAGCACAAAGTATTGAATACTTATTTCGATAATTTCAAATGAGATTTCTTACGAATACATCATCACGTTAAAACTTTAAAAACTACACTTCACGTCAAAACACGTTAAAAATACGTTCTTAGGCTTTCAAACGTAATTTTATCTCTAGGATTCCCGTATTTTTTATATACAGGTTGAATTTTCCAAGTGGGCGTGGATGGCCAAATCCGATACTATGAGGAATAGGGAAATTACTCAAAGGAGTCGCGGGCTCGATTTTGATGAAAACTAAAACTGCATCATTAGATTTTTGTAAAATCTATATTTCTAGCCAGGAATCGAACCCGTTGATTTTGAATAAAAAAACACACTGTATTATTACACCATTTGACAGTGTCGCTTAAAGGCACGCAAAAGAACTCTCTTCCAAATTGGTTTCTCCCGAACCAATTATGGTAAGAATACTTTTATTAACCGTCTGTGTGGTGCCGGACTTAAAGAATACCACCACCCCTTACTTCCCGTGGGTGTCGTAAAAGGCGACTAAGGATCGTACCGGAGAATGGGCAGCAGCGTTCTCTATGTATTCCACCATCATACCATACTGCGATCACCAATCCGCCTGCCAAGCGTGGCGATTATGGCAAACCCTCCCAAAATTGGGGGAGGCCTATGTCCAGCAGTGGACGTCTATCGGCTGAAGCGACGACTTTTATTAAAAGAGCATGTCGTCTGTACAACGACACAATTTCATTAAAAGCAAATCAAGATTTAGATATTTTTCACTTTTCTCTACCCAAATTCAAATTTTATATAAGAAATTTTATGGCATCGAAATTTAAATAATATTATTGTTGTAAGTATGTTATATAATATTAAATTCTAAATTCTGCAAAATTTTAACGTTGTGAACTTCTGGTTGTTGTTACACTTAGGTACATATAATTTAGTTGTATAGTAACCTGTGGAAACTGTTTCTGGATTGTGTTGAACTATTTGTATACATATATTTGTTATTGCATCTGTTTGTTTCCCAAATAAAATAAAATAAATAAGGATCAAGTTCTGGGAAGGAAGGATTCTCTCTGTCCTCTTGTCTCGAATTTCATGTCCACTCATATAATTATTACTCATTTATGATTTTAACCAATCTTCAACAGTATGGTAGGTTTAAACTGATTAAGTTTTCAACTGAAGATTCTGCAAGAAGCCGTGTTAAGTATAAATAAACCCTCAATCTCTTCTTGTCGTTCAACATCATTGCTCCAAGACTTGCCAACGAGAAGGGAAACTTGACGATTTATTATCATACTGCTTTCTAAAAGTTTTATCTTAAACGCTAGGCGGCGTTAGCTAACGCATCTTGTGTTACACAGTTTAGTTTTAATCTCACCACCCTCATACTCTTGTATTTTTCTTTATACATGATCCAGTTTCCGAAGTTCGAGTAGAAATTTATTTAAGTGTTTCTGATGAGATTTTTTGTTCTTTCATTAAAATTTCTCAGTAAAGAAGTATGTCTGTATTGAGAAAGTTTCTTGATATTGTCGTCGTTGTTCAGCCGATAGACGTCCACTGCTGGACATAGGCCTCCCCCAATTTTGGGAGGGTTTGCCATAATCGCCATGTTTGGCAGGCGGGTTGGCGATCGCAGTATGATATGATGGTGAAATACATAGAGAACACTACTGCCCATTCTCCGGTACGATCCTTCCTTAGTCGCCTTTTACGACACCCACGGGAAGTAAGGGGTGGTGCTATTCTTTAAGTCCGGCACCACACAGACAATCTTGATATTGACGGTTACATTTTTATTGAAGAAGTAAATAATCACTTTCCTTATTGCTAGAGGCTTGCCATTAAATGACTGACTTTAGTGATCTGACCAAAACTTTTGATATGCGAACGTAATCAACAACCCTTGGGAACACCTAATAAATGATCACTGCAAAGTAGACTTCTCAACCCTGAATTCCAGCAATAAATAATAACTGACAAACAGACACTCAAGATATGAAGACGCACTTCAAAACTTGGCAAACAGACACTTTAGTTACGTGTAACGTGTTCGCTCCCGAGGTGAACGCAAGCGCAAACTTTGACGTGACAGTTTCATTCACCGTGATTGCCGCATTACACCCCTGCGTATGTAAATTCACAGTTAACAATCACAAATACTTTGAAATGATGTTTGTTATACTCCTTGTACAAGTTTACAATCTGATTTTACTTGGTAAATGAAGAGCTAGCTTCTTTATTGTATAGGTACTTTGGGTATTATGAATCTTTGAATCATGATTTAAATATGTAAACAGAAAACCAAAGCCCTAAAGTATGGGTATTTCTATAGAACTCTATTTCAGCATATCTGTGATTAAAGATTTGAAATAGAAGAGAAGTAGCTACGTTTTGTAAATGTAGAAAATTTTTAAGCAGTATTTATTTTGTGTATAATAAAAAAAATATAAGTACACATAATATTATGCTACCTATAGCTACCAAAACTACTCGGTGAGATTTTTTCATGAAAATCAAACGGCAATAAAACAAAAGTCAAAGTTATAATCCAATTTTAATACAACAAGAATTATTTCTTCGAGTCTACGATACCTTGTTCGACCATAACTTAGTATTCCGGGTCTTCACACTTCCCGTAGTTGATAATTGTGATCGATTTATCGCATTTCATACAATGCGCATTGTCGTATGTCACGCCGTCCGAGCCACACACGGGTCTGTATATCTTTGGACATGGACAAAGAGTTTTCATTGCGACTAGAGGTACGAAAATTACGAAGCAGAAAAGTATTGCTTTCATTTCGTATTTAAGATATTCGATGAAGATCTTTGACTTTAGTTTTGTGGAGGTTCTGGCGATGTTTTCACAAAATACTCTGATCTTTTCAACTTTGTGCTGCGTAATTTATTAATGTTGTTTTGTACTTAGCCACTTATAAAACACTTCCAACCAACTTAGTATTGCATGCAGTATGAATTTATAGCCGGATGAAGAAACTCCGTTAGAAATTACACATTTCTACAATGTCTACGTAATAACTTTAATTATATTCTTATTAGTTTTAGGCAGTCATAATTTGCTGTTAAAAATTACAATTCGATATGCAGTTAAAACGCAGTGAGTAAATAAATGAAGTCAAGTCAATCCAATTCCAATCTATGTAGAAACTGATTGTGCTATCAATATTGAAATTATGGTGTTATTTTTTTATTTTGATTTTATATGTATAGATCTGGTTTGACGTTGTGTATCGACTGGTCAATAGTATCATAGAATAACTTAGAATATTCAAAGGAAATTGAAAAGTACCTAATTGGTTTGAACCCTCGATATAACGAAGAAGTTATGTTTAGTCGACTTTACCTACAAAGAGTATTGTATAATTCCAATGATAATTATGATCTGTTGCTGAAATGAAATAACATGAAAGAAACTGCATTTTTTTGCAAAACAATAATGGTTTTCATGTACGAATTATTTAATAAAAATGTAATGATGAATTCTCCGAACGCTCATCGAAATTAAATTCCAGGACGTCTTTTAAACCAGTTGTTTAAATTAATTGCGTTAATTGCAAACGCATCACATGTCGAAGTGGTCCAGGTGCTTGGGGGAGCCCTATGTCCAGCAGTGGACGTCTTTCGGCTATAATGATGATGAAACCTTTGAGGTCATTTCCAATGTCCATTTAAATATTTTCAAAACCCACTTTGATCGTTAGATCGTGAAAAGAACATCAAACATCGAGATCCGTTGAAATATGCTTAACCGACAAACAAACTCACAAAGAATTCAAAAGATAAAGTTACCGCTTTGGTTATAAAAGAGAGCTAAAAATATAACGATGTCTTTGACTTAGTGTTGCCCTTTGACGCTTGTTACAAGTTTCTCCTTGTTAAGCTAACTGAAGGAAAAAGTTTTGTGACAACTAATACGGCTGAGGATGGGGATTTGATATCCTTTGTGACGTTCTTCACTCGGGCTTAGATTACGGAGGCTTGCTCCGAGTTCTGTAGTTAAAGATATCAGTGCAGCCTTTGGAGTCGACTTCTACTCTAAGCAGATGCAAATGGCTACAGTATTGTTGCGCGCCACAATTAATGCCTAGTACATGGCGACAGTAGTTACCACTAGCGCTATCTAGTATCGAGTAGCGGAACTAGTAGTCAAGACCCTTCTAGAAATTTAGATGCGAGAACTTTCTAGAACATTCCCGGACTTTCGACATCTGGTCGATCGGGGCCTGTATGTACTCGAACATTCTAGATGTTTCTACAATGGAAGGTTCTAGAACTCTCTTTGGCGCTATATAAGGCCGAGACGCGCCACGACCGACACAGTTTGGATAAGGCGATCGAAGTGAAAGCATCGAAACGATATTCAAGTGCGACTTAAAGCGATCAGTAGTGCAATTGTGTTTTGTAATTAGTGTGTTTGAGTTGTAATTGTTGATTATTAAAGTGTCATTTTTTTGGTTATTAAATCGGCAGTTTTTAATTGTCACGAACTCGAAGCTCGTAACAGTATCTACTAGTAAGAGAAATACTGCGGTCACTAATAAATCTGTATTCAGCCCATAATGTTTCCACTGCACTCACTCAGAGAAGGCATGTATCCCAAGTCCAACATGCCTTCTCAGTGAGAGTGAGTAGGCGGTACCACCACGTGGGCTCAGTGCGGGTTGGTACATATCACATAACTTCGAATTTTTGATTCTAGGATATATCGGTTTCCGCACGATGTTTTCCTTCACCGTTTTGAGAGCAGTGGTGATGAAATTATTTATACAAAGTAAAGCGTTCGATTGGGTTCGAACTTACGACATACAACTCGGTAATTTGCGGCCGTTAGCCCTGGGCCACCAGTCACCACTGCATTTTAATTAATACATGCCTCTACAATTTTTACCCAATTAGTTGCCTTAATAAATACTTTTAACCGCTTGTGTTGCATTTATGCGACACATACTTCCGTGCCCCTACTACCGCTCGTGTCACATTTTTTTTTAATGTCACAGCATCATGCTGAGACAGGAGCCTTTAGGCCTCGTATAGGACTTTTTGTTTCATTTTCCTTTTGTTACTATTATTATTTTTATATAACTTGATTTTTTTTTAATTTGACTGTGTTTAGTTTAGTTTGTGATCTTCCTGTACGAGTCGCAATAAATACTTTTTTTTTATTTCTACGACAGAGAACATGCATGATTTTTTCGTTCTATTCAACGATTACTCCTCCTTATTTATTGTAGGTATTATTTTATCGATTTAGGTATTCAGCTGCATCCGGTTTGACTGGAAGCCGACCCCAAAATGGTTGGGAAAAGGCTAGGCAGATGATGATGATTATTTTATCGATTTGAAGGCGCGCTAGGGGCACGGCAGTTGATATTTAGCCAAGCGCTTAAAAGGTTAAGAAAGTAGTGAAGTAGCAACTTGATATAGGCACTTAAGTAAAACGTGGCTTAAGAGTTACTAGCATGAGATGGATATAAGGTACCGTCCGCCTCGACAAACACAGTTATTAGGAATTGTGAAAAAAAAATCGAGACATAGGCAGGGGAATGATGTCGAAGATGTTATTTATGCAGGCATGAGTAGTACATTATCATACATTGTATGCTTTCGTGACAATACGTCTGTACTGTATTGAATTTGATAGCCTTTGTGACATTCTCTGCATCTGCTTTGTCATAGAAGTCAAGCGCGAAGTCGAGTGGCACTGCTCTAAATGTGTTTAATCCATACTACATAATATTATGAATTCGAAAGTTACTCTGTCTGTCGGTCTGAACGGATTCCGATAAAATTAGGAGAAAAATGGCATCCTGGGGAAGCACAGAGGCTACTTTTAGTGTCAAAAATAATTAATAAAGGGGATATTGGGGATGCAAGTTTGTATGGCAAATCCAGAAAATAAAAAATAATCCATAAATAAAATAAAATTAATGCTTATGTTTTTGTAAAATAGGTTAATTATAAAATTCACATGTAACATTTTTGTGTACCTGTTTTAAGAGATTTAAGGGTTTGGGCATAGAATTTAGATAGTCCGTATCTTGAGGTGAGTGAGTGAAGTCGTAAAATAACTTGGCTAACATGTAGGTATTACGTGGTCAATGGCGGTGCTAGAGTATTTCAATTTTTAATGGTGATTATTAGTATTATTCAAAATGTCTAATTTTGAATAATAAAATACTATTTCATTTCATCATCGTCATAATCATTTCAACCGAAAGACGACCTCCACTTCGACCAGTTCTGTGCTTCTCGCATCCTACGGCTTCCTGCGGCCTTCACACCGGTCGAAGGTCGTTGGTCCACCTTGTGGGAGACCTTCCAACGCTACGTCATCCGGTTTCATTTAAGGATAAAACAATATTTAAATATCTGTCCGTAGCGTGAAAAAATAACAGACTTTTCACACTTACCGACTGAACAGAAATGTGAACGTAACTCTGTTTGTCTGTCTGTTACCTTTACATGTCGTAATAGTTGAACGGATTTTTATGATATTTAGCATACAGTTAGACCATGATCTGCGTTAAGGCATAGTATGCTCTTATCCACAGTACATTCACGTTCCTCTAAAAAAAATTCTAAACTCTTCGCGGGCAAAGGCGCGAGAAAAGGCTAGTAAGTATAACGTTATAATATAACGTTTTATGTTGACGTAATGCTGACTAATTAGGTTAATGATTTTTAAGTTACCTACGTCTCTGACTACAGCAGTTGGACTATTTGGTGAATAAATAAAAAAAACCGGGCAAGAGCGAGTCGCACTCGCGCACCGAGGGTTCCGTAACATCCGGGTTTATGCATAAGGTTTATGTTTATTAAATTAAATGTTTTTTTTTTATTTTTGAGTTGATTGAATGAATGGTAAATTGTGGTTTACGATTTATGACGTATTAAAAAGAAACTACTTACTAGATCTCGTTCAAACCAATTTTCGGTGGTAGTTTATATGGTAATGTACATCATATATTTTTTTCAGTTTTATCATTCTCTTATTTTAGAAGTTACAGGGGGGGGGACACACATTTTACCACTTTGGAAGTGTCTCTCGCGCAAACTATTCAGTTTAGCAAAAAATGATATTAGAAACCTCAATATCATTTTTGAAGACCTACCCATAGATACCCCACACGTATGGGTTTGATGAAAAAAAAACTTTTGAGTTTCGGTTCTAAGTATGGGGAACCCTAAAATTTATTGTTTTTTTTCTATTTTTGTGTGAAAATCTTAATGCGGTTCACAGAATACATCTACTTACCAAGTTTCAACAGTATAGTCGTTATAGTTTCGGAGAAAAGTGGCTGTGACATACGGACGGACAGACAGACAGACAGACAGACAGACAGACGGACAGACAGACAGACAGACAGACATGACGAATCTATAAGGGTTCCGTTTTTGCCATTTGGCTACGGAACCCTAAAAACTTACCTGCCAAGGTGTTTGTATCGGTATATACAGGGCGTCCCACGGCAAAAACAGTTTAAACTGATAGATTTTTAAATAATTACATGGGTGAACTGGGAATCGAACTCGCTACACGAGAAAAAAAATATTTTTTCTTTTATTCTTTGGTTTCTGTGTTTTTTTTTGAAAGAATAAAAGTTTGAAAATGGAACACATTTTTGAATTATTTCTTTATAATCAGCCAGCCGCATTGCGATGGACAAAATAATTTACGCGTCTTTTGGCTCAGGATACGGCTCGATTTGTTACATACAACCAGGTACCTACTAATTACGTATCTCTTTATCATTTTATCATGCACTTAAAT
This sequence comes from Mesoligia furuncula, assembly GCA_916614155.1. Taxonomy (NCBI): domain Eukaryota; kingdom Metazoa; phylum Arthropoda; class Insecta; order Lepidoptera; family Noctuidae; genus Mesoligia; species Mesoligia furuncula. Next base: position 6,089,319 of record OU744804.1, read on the forward strand.
TATAATAGGGAAATGATGCGTACTTCTCAAGTGTTACACAGTGCAGTTAGTGGGTACATTTATTAGTAATAGGTACTTATGATAATGTCAGTTACATAGCTTTTCATTTTTCTGAACAAAATTTCACATCAAATGTTAAAATTCATGGTCTTCCTTTTATTTCTGACACTATGTTATTAGCCAAAAATAATCCTTACGATGAAGCCTTTCGATCGGTATGATAAAGCTATAGGGTAATTTTTGTTCTCGTGAAGCGGGTTTGATTCCAGGTTCAACCATGTAATTATTTAAAAATCTATGAATGCAGTTTAAATTGTTTTTTAAATTAAAATAATGTCTTCTTTCAGTAAAATGTTCCATCTACAATATTCAAGGTACTTTCTTTCATGTGGCATAGCCGTGTGACGCCCTGTATAAAGTAAATGGTGGTCGTTCGGAAATATGAGATAAATAAATAAAATATTTGAAACCCAGCACCTTTACAGCGGAGAATCGAGTTTTCATAATCTGATTCCCTTTAATGTGACGAGAAATGTTAATAATATTTAAATTCCATCTCGTTATATTTGGATGTTTAAGAATAATTTATGAATTAAGTAACGACGTTTTTTTTACGTGCGGAATGTTTTAACTCCCAGTACGTGTGAGCGTAAGGCATAATATCAGTTACACGGACGATATGGTGTTGATGAGCGCGTCAGTCTGCGGCTACAACATTAAAAAGTCGGCGCTCATGGTCTTTGAGGCTGGGGGTAAAAGTCCTGATGCAGTAACGCCTGTATTACTTTAACGTACACTTTTGCAGAGAGTCTACAGGTTTAAGTATCTTGGTCATATATTGTCTCCCAACTTCAAAGACGATGATGACTTGGAACGGGAGCGGAGAGCATTGTCGGTTAGAGCGAAATGCTGGCACGCTGGTTTGAACGATGCTCACTTTCTGTTAAAATCACGTTTTCGAGCCTACTGTACTGCTTTTTACACGTGTAGCCTGTGGCCAGATATACGCGAAGATCGTACAGCGCTCTCCGCGTTCAATATAACAATGCGTTTAGGATACTGATGGGACTGCCCCGTTTCTGCAGTGCGTCAGGGATGTTCGCAGATACGCAAGTAGATTGCTTTTACGCAACAGTGCGTAAAAGGTGCGCTTCCCTGTTGCGCCGCAGGGTGTGGGGCGGCTCCAACAGTGTCTTAAACATGGTTGGGAGTCGCTTTGACTGTGTTTACGTGGGTCACTGTTGTGCCGTCTCTCATGGGATGTCGCAATATTGACCAACCGTTATTTCTTATGCTTTTGTTTAGTGTCTGTACTTACTAACATAGTCGTAAGTTTTACTAACAATCTAGTTTAAGTCTTGGTCACTTTAATAAAGAAAAATTCTAGTCTATTCTATAATCTATGGCCAGGGTCTCACTGGCTACAAGATCGTGGGCATTAGCTAGTTAGCATTATTATGCTCGTACCTAAGTAGTTGCCTTCTGACAAGAAGTCCTCGTCGTCGTCGTCGTTTCAGTCGATAGACGTCCACTGCTGAACATAGGCCTCCCCCAATTTTGGGGGGGGGGGGGGGTTTGCCATAATCGCCACGCTTGGCAGGCGGGTTGGCGATCGCAGTATGGTATGATGGTGGAATAAATAGCGAACGCTGCTGCCCATTCTCCGGTAAGACCCTTAGTCGCCTTTTACGACACCCACGGGAAGTAAGAGGTGGTGCAATTCTTTAAGTCCGGCACCACACAGACAAGAAGTGGCAATTCAATATAGGCATTTATGTAAAACGTGGCATAGGAGTTAACTTGCATGAGATGGATAGAAGGTAGCGGCCGCCTAGACAGACATAGTTATTAGGAATCGTAAAAAAAACATTTTACGTACCTATGGAAGCAAAAGACAATCATGTTGTGCCGATCCCAAATAAATCGGAAAGAGATAAATGGTATCCCGAGGAAGTACTTTTTGTCTCAAAAATAATCCGAGGTGATAGGTATTGGAGATGAAAGATTGTATGGGAAATCCATTCCAGCGTTTTTGTGAAATAGGGGATGATTTTAAAATTCACATGTAACATTTTTGTGTAGGTATCTGTTTTTAAGATATTTGAAGTAGTGGAAATATAATATAAATAGTCCGTATGTTGAGGGTAGGTACAATTAGTCTTTATTTTTTCATTTTCTAACCGGCATACTCGGTCAAACGTCGTTACAACGAAATAACTTGGCTAACATGTATGTGTTACGTATTTCAAATAAATGGGGAGTTAGACATTAAGAATAATAAAAAAACTGGCTAAGTGCGAGTCGGACTCGCACACGAAGGGTTCCGTACCACGGGGCAACAACGCCGAAAAAAACATGTTTGTTGTATGGGAGCCCCCTTAAATATTTATTTTATTTTGTTTTTAGTATTTGTTGTTATAGCGGCAACAGAAATACTACTACTATAATTTGTGAAAATTTCAACTGTCTAGCTATCGCGGTTCTTGAGATACAGCCTGGTGACAGACAGACGGACGGGCAGATAGCGAAGTCTTAGTAATAGGGTCCCGTTTTTACCCTTTGGGCACGGAACCCTAAAAAACTATAATAGAAATATTACTTAATTGAATATATTTTCTGTCCGTAGCGTGAAAAGGTAACAGACATATTGCTTTTTCACGTTTATGCCATGACCTGAGTTAGGGCATAGGGTACTTTTGATCCCGGTGGTACCAACGTTCCCGTGGGATAACTTCCTCCACGCGGGTGAAGCCGCGGGAAAAAGCTAGTTATACAGAAATTTCCACCAAACCGCTCGCATGGCATCGGATAGGAACGGATTTTACATTCTTTAAACGATATTAAATCGTGTACACAGTATTTAAAGCCTATATTACCATGCTGTGCACAGCAGCTTGACCGCGGGCTTCTTCCGCGACACGTGATCGTAGCCGAAAGTATGCTGCGACGCACGTTGGGCTAAGCTGAGTTGAGTTGGGCTATTTGGTAAATAAATAAAAAAACTTAGCTACCGCGTTTATATGTATAAGGTACACATACATAACATTTACCTTATATTAAATATTTTACTTATTAACGTCATATTTCCTCCGAGAAATATGAGGTAAATAAATAAAATATTTAAAGCCCGCACCATAACGGCGAAGAGTCGAGTTTTCATAATCTGATTCACTTTAATGTGACGGGAAATGTTAATAATATTTACCTTCCATCTCGTTATATTATATGTTTAAGAAAAATTTATGAAGTTACAACAATTTTTTTATGTGCAAAACGTTTTTAACACGTGCGTGTGTGCGTAAGGCATATTCAATGGCCAGGGTCTCGCTGGCTAAAAGATAGTGGACATTAGGAGACAATGGACGGTATTGCCACAATGCCACCATAGAGTGGTTCCTTACCTTAATACCAGTGGACTTATCCATGTGTACTTTTGAATGTCGGATTCTCAGTAATAATGTTCATCTTTACCTGGAAAGTCTTTTTCATTTCTCATACTCGGAAAGTAGTGTTTGTTTGATCCGAATAGCGGATGGAAGACGCTGCTTCCCACCTTTGGGAGGGCGGGAATTAATTTGGTTAGGTGTCAACTACGATTTTTTTTACATAATTAAGTAAAATGCTGCGGTCTTGTGAGTGTATAAACAGCCAGTGTGAATTAAAAAAAATACCTATTAAGAGGGGGCCATTTGACAGGATAAAATCTGATTTCACCCGCGCCTCATTGCCTACCCCTCTCATGAAACACGATAAAAACACAACACAATCCCTTCCCGCCAGCAGAAACTTTTCGCCCGGCGAAAACAGAAGACGAACTAACAGGGGATCGAGGAAGGGCGGGGGTGGAGGGGGGTTCAAGGGATCAAGTCGGAATAAATCATATATTTGTGTTTGAATTTAAATCTTCTATAGTAAGCATACGCACAATAATCAGATAAAACGGCTCTATTCAATGTACCTAAATTTGATCGCTGTGCAAGTAAGCATATTATACAATATTATACAGCCTATGAATTTCCGATTCCGGATTGAAGGAGAGTAAACCGAGTTGAATGAACTAAATTCAAGGTACGGCCTATAAATTTTCGATTCCGAATAAAATTACAAATGAACGATTTTTGGATATTTTCTTGTACCTATTTGTGCTGTGAGACCTTGCTTCTTGCGAAATTTCATGATTCTAGCTCAACGGAAATAATTAAAACCCTTAAGGTACACTCATAGGGTTTTAATTTATTTGCGAGTGTCAAAATTTGCGACATGAATGCCAATTTATGTCAGCTTCTAAGTCAACGTCTTAGAGGCTTGATATTTATACAGCTCCAAGGAATCATAGATCTAAGTATTTGATATCAATTTCAACTTGACACCCCCACGCATTCCTGAGAAAAAGGGTTAGACAGGTAGACAACGAAGTGATCCTATACGGGTTTCGATTTTTAAACTACACTAACTGAACTTCGTACCGCCTCAATTTTTTTTTCTTATTTTTCCCATGTTTTAATAATTATTCTGCTATTTGGGCCGAAGACAAATCCAACAAATAAAAGATCATAAAAATCAATCATAGTTCTTGAGTTATAAATGGTGTATCTAACCCGAATTGTTTTATATTATATAGATAGATTATGAATCATGATCAAAACAAACTCAATAAATTTGTTTTTTTTAACGATACGAAGGCTAATATAATGGTATCACTTACCTTAAACTTTGTTACTTTGAGCTGATGAAATTAAGCCTTTTTAGAACGACGACGTCATAAAAGTCATATTATGGACGAACTCTATCCAAAATCTTAGAATATTTGTTTCACCGCTGTGATCAGCAAACCTATTTCTCGTAATGGTTTTTCAATTACATTATTTAAAAGGAATAATATGATAATTGGCCATTCTCTTTATTTTTAATGAAATTCTTCAGTACGTACGTAAAAGCATCTGTTTATTTTGCATATACTTACTATACGCTAAGCTTGAATTCAGAATTTTAGAATGTCATTTGTCTTAGTCGTGTTTTGGAACTAGAAACACAATGTTGACGTGAAAGAGTTTAAATTCCAATGTAACCAATTTTTATTTAGGACCTAGTACATGTTGGGCGTCACGTCATCTTCGTGGAAATGAGTGTTATCCAAGTAAAAAATTATAATGGTATATCGTCGATTTTGCTTTGCAGGATCATGCAAAGTCACTAAATTAGCAGCAGTAAAAAATAATATTGTTATGGTGGATTTTGCACTGTATTGTGCAAAGTCAAATGTCATGAAAACCTTTCCTGCGTGAAGTGCGAGTACGAAAAAAATCCTACCGAAAACATTTGTGAAAAAGAGGCCAAGTTTGGTACAAAAAAAGTAAAGGATAGTCGGCTTCGCCGATTAAAAAATGGGGATCTATGTAAATGGGTGCCAAAGTAAGTCGAAAGTTTATTAAGTTCCTCTTTTGTAACTTTTGAAACTATAGCTTTGAAAACTTATCAAGTTACAATATAAACTTTAGACTTTCTTTCAACTTAGCTTAGCCATTTAGATCTCAATTCTTTTATCGGCGAAGCCGACAATCGCAAACATTGTGATCCGTCACAACCTTTATTCATCCCCGCCATAAAAAGAAATCTAGTTATGAGAACACTATCCGTATGAAATATTTCATGTGCACACCGTTTCGTACTTTTGTCTACAATAAACCCATTAGTTACCTGTTTTAGCTTTCTGATTTATTTCTTTTTTATTTCAATAAGAATATAAGTACTAATAACCTACCCGTATGCTTAAATTAAAGTTTCAACTTGATTTAGGAAATGGTCAAAAGTTGCTCGAAATTGATCGTCTAAGGTCCACCTTACACGGAGTTTTGAGTAGACGAATTTGGATTCTGAGTTAATCGCAATAAGATCTAAAATCTCGAGCAGGAACTTTCAAATGAACGTGAAATTGGCTAGTTGGCTATGTTCTTAATTATATCCGCAAGAAAATTGACCGAAATGCAGAACAATGGCGCTAGTTGTACTATACCAATCAAAAATATGTCAAATAAAATGAGTGTCACTTTGAGTTTTCAAATATCAACATCGAATTATTTTAATATTTTTATTTTATAGTTTTGGCTCGGTATTTATTCAGTTTGTCAATATTTAACATTTTTAATAATCGTTTTGGAAGTGGTTTTAGTTATTTTTCCAAGTTTTATATTTCACAGTTTCTTTCTTACAAAGTGATAAAATACGAAAATATTGTTTACGTAATTAAATTATATCCAGCGCAGCCAAAAATTTTGGCGCAGTCCTCTCGTCTCAACAGAGCGACGGCGACTGATTTGTGAAACAAACGTATGTCTCAACCTCGTGTCACGCGAGATGGAAGACAGCGTATCTCGCGGATTAAAAATGCAGTAAGCGCCAAATGCTTTTTATTCGATTATCTTTTAAAATAGACAATATTTAAAAAAATCGCTTGGGTCATCCCTTGGTTATAATAAGTTTTATTATTTATCTAATTTTTGGCTCCGTAATATGCACCAAAATAGAATGCAAACCAAAATAGTTGAAAATTAGAGGTAACTTTGTGATAGTTTTCTATCGAGAAAATTTTATCGTACCATGTTTCCCTTACATTTATAATGAAATTTCCTGCGATATACTTATTTTCCAATTTGAACATGATTTACTACTGTTTAAATCGAATCTAAGATTGAAGATTTTCCATTGGGCCTGCCCTTAAGTGGGACGGCCCACGGCGCCCGGCGGTGACGCGGTGTGATACATATTTAAAATTTAAAAAAGACTATTAAATAGGTACTATTCAGGTTATTATCTATATATATAAAAGAAAGTCGTGTTAGTTACACAATTTATAACTCAAGAATGGTTGAACTGATTTGGCTGAAAATAGGTGGGGAGGTAGCTTAGAACCAGGAGACGGACATAGGATACTTTTTATCTTTTTTTTTTTTTTTGGAGTAGGTTACAAGTAGGTTAGGAGTAGGTTTGAAGTAGGGTAGGAGTAGATTAGGAGTAGGGTACAAGTAGGGTAGGAGTAGGGTAGGAGTGGGGTAGGAGTGGGTAGGAGTAGCGTAGGAGTAGGGTAGGAAAAGAGTAGGGGTAGGGTAGGAGTAGGAGTAGGTTAGGAGTAGGGTAGAACTAGGGTAGGAGTAGGGTAGAGTTGGGTAGGAGTAGTGTAGGAGTAGGGTAGGGGTAGGAGTAGTGTAGGAGTAGGGTAGGAGTAGGGTAGGAGTAGGGTAGGAGTAGGGTAGGGGTAGGGTAGGGGTAGGTGCAAGGAGTAGGACTCCATGCGAACGAAGTAGCGCCGGGCAGCTAGAAATAATTATGTGCGTGTGGTGTGAGGGCCACTTTGTTAAAACTCTTTGAAAATGTGCTTAGGATTTAGTGAACATTCCCAAAGAATTGTGAAAGTTGGTATCAGATTTTGTGAAAGTCTAATAACCGAGTTATGGACTGTAAAGTTGGGCCCTCAGTTCTCACATAGAGGATTGAGGGCCCACCTAAAACTGATAAACTATGGACACTACAGAAAAAGTCTTAATGCCAAAATCTAAGCTAATGCCAAACAAAATTTGTGAAAACAAGATATTATCGCAAAACACTGTCCTACTTTGTATATCTTCGTAAAAAATGGGCCCTCAATTCTCATACACGTAAAAGTTTATTACGCAATTATAATGAAATCATTAACTTACAGCTACTGTTTGAAATCCTATATGCTACTAAATAAATTGTGAAAATTTATGAAAGCAAGAACAGGTCACCACCTTTTGTTGTTTAAAAGTTATGACCTTGATAACATTCGGGCCCTCAGTCCTCCATTTTATTTTGTTTTCGATTTATTACGCTTATTGTATGAAAGATAAGACAAATACAAAATTGTCTCTTTTCGTGAAAAAAATTGTGCAACAAATGCGATACCAGAAAGAAATTAAAAGACCCTTTATTGTATAAGTAAATCGAGTTTTATTTTTATTCTCTGTATTAGGAAATAGGGTGACCACAATTTCTTTTAGATTGCAGTAAAGATTAGTAAATGTAGATTCATAGGTTTTAATAAACTTTCTTCGATTTTTCGCTTATTATCGTCATAGCATTTGTACTCAAGTTTCGTGATAAAAAAAATTAATTTCGGAAATTGAACGATCACATAGAAAAATACTGTTCCCCAAATCATTTTTACTTGAAAAATCGTTCGTTCCGAAAAAACTAATGACAATAATCAAATAATTTATTTATTATTTTTATAAAGGCTTTTGCCCAGCAATGGGACAATGTAGGCTAAATATAATCCTAACTAATATTATAAATGCGAAAGTAAGTTTGTTTATTAGCTTTTCACGCCTAAGCTACTGTACCTTTCATCCCGAAAAAAGTGCTGTTCCTGAGGAAAACAATAATAACGTTATTTTGATAATAGATGGAGCCATATGACTTTCGAATTTCACGCGGACGAAGTCGCGGGCAGAAGCTAGTACCTAATAAAGCAGTGCGTTCCTGGATGTTTTCTTTATTCCTAGGTAGGTACTTGCACAATAACAAAAATGTTTTCTGGAGTATGAAATAATTATATTTTATTTTAAAAAATTTACAATATATAAATAGGTGAAATTGAATTACCTAAACAATTCTTAGAGTGACTATCTAAGTACTATTTAGTATTTAGTAAAATATTACGAACTTATAAAATTATAAGTACCTAGGTATCAAAACAAACTTATCTTGAATGTTTGATATCTTGGGATGATTGAGTGTCTTGACCGAAGATGTGTCCGCGTATTAAAAAATTATTATTATTTTTATTCTTCACTGCAACTGTTTCATAAAACTCGCCTTAATGCCTTTTAACCTGCAACTTCCGCTGCACTATCATAAACTATTGTTTAGTAACTAAATATTACAACTATTGTGCATATATGTAAACAATAATTATATAATACATGTAATAATATTTTTAATATAATGTTAGCTAGTTATTCGTTTTATTTATAATATTAGTTAGGATTATATTTAGCCTACATTGTCCCATGGCTGGGCAAAAGCCTTTATAAAAAAATTATTTGATTATTGTCATCAGAACGAACGATATTTCAAGCAAAAATGATTTGGGTAACAGTATTTTTTTTGTGATCATTCGAATTCCGAAATATTTTTTTTTTAATCACGAAACTTGAGTACAAATGCTATGACGATAATAAGCGAAAAATCGAAGAAAGTTTATTAAAACTTATACTCTACATTTACTAATCTTTACTGCAATCTAAAAGAAATTGTGGTCACCCTATTTGCAAATTCAGATAATAAAAATAAAACTCGATTTTCTTATATAATGAAGGGTCTTTTAATTTCTTTCTGGTATCGAATTTGTTGCACAATTTTGACACAAAAAGAGACAATTTTGTATTTGTCTTATCTTTCATACGATAAGCGTAATAAATCGAAAACAAAAGAAATGGAGGACTGAGGGATAACTTTCAAACAACAAAAAGTGGTGACCTGTTCTTGCTTTTATAAATTTTCACAATTTATTTAGTAGCATATAGGATTTGAAACAGTAGCTGTAAGTTAATGATTTCATTATAATTGCTTAATAAACTTTTACGTGTATGAGAATTGAGGGCCCATTTTGTACGAAGATATACAAAGTAGGACAGTGTTTTGCGATAATATCTTGTTTTCACAAATTTTGTTTGGCATTTGCTTAGATTTTGGCATAAAGACTTTTTCTGTAGTGTCCATAGTTTATCAGTTTCAGGTGGGCCCTCAATCCTCTATGTGAGAACTGAGGGCCCAACTTTACAGTCTATAACTCGGTTATTAGACTTTCACAAAATCTGATACCAACTTTCACAATTCTTTGGGAATGTTCACTAAATCCTAAGCACATTTTCAAAGAGTTTTAACAAAGTGGCCCTCACACCACACGCACATAAATAATTTATATGGCAAAACAAAGTTTGCCAGGTCAGCAAGTCATCAATAAAATATTTTAGAAAAACGACTATTGTTTACTCTCCTTATGTTCGAAATGAAAAGAGGAGTGTATAACACGGGTGTACGTCATCAATTCCTACTCGGACTATAGCCTACCTATAGGTCTAAATACCTCGTATGGGAATGGATTCCTTGCGACCCTTGTATAACAATCTACTATATGATAAGGATCCATGCTTTCCAGAAAAATACAACTCAAAGTAGGTACTCAAACGTCTACCAACTTCCTTAGTGATCGTTATCAAAATAACTTCCTGACTATTCAACCCTGAAAATGTAAATAAACAAATTAGATTGTACCGTAAACAAGGGCACGTTGATATATAATCGTGGTGATCCAGAACGGATGTTGTAAATTGTTCCAACGATGGCTGCTTTAGATAAATCAAGTTCCATGTAATCTCAAGGCTGTGGTAATGAAGCGAGCGGTCGGGAAGAATTATTTGGTTGATTTACCTATTATTTATGTCTTAAGAATGGCGTTCACCCGACGTCTTGACTTCGATAAGATTGATTAGCCAAAAGCGTTTGCTACCAGAGTTCAGATTTTTTCCTTCGATTTCATTTTGAGAAGTTAGAAACCTATTACAGTAGTGCTATTCTGTAAAAATCTGTCGTGAAAACTTAGGTAGAGTGAGCAGGAAGTGAGCTCTTATTTCAGCTGATGCTGGAGTTTGTTATTATTGACGCTTCAGCTCACTTTAAGCTCGCTTTACTTAAGTTTTCTCAGTGAGATTTCTACAGAATAGCACTAATGGAAAGCTATAGCTGCGATCATGTTACGAGTATATTGAATTATTTTATAACCAGGAATGTGGATAAATTCATCATCATTTCAGCCGGAAGACGTCCACTGCTGGACAGAGGCCTCCCCCAAGCACCTCCACTTCGACCGGTCCTGTGCTACCCGCATCCAACGGGTTCCTGCGGCCTTCACAAGGTCGTCGGTCCACCTTGTGGGAGGCCTTCCAACGTGCGTGGATAAATTACAGTTGTGAAATGCTCCACAACCCCCTTTTGTACGTACTGCCGTCCACTAACTAAAAGACAGCTAAGTACAAAAAGTAGTTTTCGAGAAAACGCAAAAATAAGTGGGAATTGATGTCTCTTGAAAAGTATGCTACCTAACGGCCCAAAAGATCTTCATATCTTTGGAACTATTTATATTATAATAATGTTTCTTAGATAGAAAGATAGAGAATTTTTAACTCTGTCACATTCTATTAAAAAGTGAAAATTGACCATTTGAGGGTTAACGGCTTTCTAGTTAAAGGACGGCAGCGTAGCTACCAACTATAAGCTGCTGTCTAGGCTATAGGCCGACCGCTTAACTGAGACGTTGCCTGAGGTAGCGGCGCGGTGCGGGAGGAGTGTGGTGACGTGATGCGAGAGCTCAGTGATTCGTCAACTTGTGACAACTGTCACCCCTCCCGCACCGCGCAGCTACCTCAGGCAACAGATGATATGTTGAAAAAAATTTGGGATTTCTATTTCGTGTAACTTGTTAGGTATGTGGAATAGGGATTTATCATTTTGGTATATGTTTTTTGACTCTTTGGTCTAGTATCATGTAAAAGGAATACACGATTCAATAAATTTTTCTCGATACAAAAAAAAATTGCAAAGTTATATTTATTTTTTTACTTTTTTCGACATCACGGCGTAACGCTTAAGAGTTATTTAATGCAATTTACTTAAAAACATAGAGAATTTTCATATCAAAGTTTACTCAAAGTAGTTTTAAATTTAATTCATTTATTTTGTTAAAAAAGGAGTAAATTCGTTTTGGCACATCCGCCGTTTTCGTGGCTAAATAATAACAGCCGCACAGGTCGATCAATCAGGTTAAGCTACGCTAGCCATGGTTGGTTTGTGGATGGGTGACAATCTTTACTTTACATACCGCCTGGGCCGCTGGGCCTTTTTGGCGCAGCCGTGAGGCACACATTCCTGCTAATTTCTTACATCGGATTTTGCATTTTTTATTTTTATCATTATTTTTTGTTTTTATCTGATGTACGACTATTATCTCTGTGTATAATTACCGGCACGTAACTTGGCAAGAGATTTTCGTAGTGGGGGAAGTTCGCGCATATAAAAATGTATGAAATTGTGCATGCGCAAACTTCCCCCACTACAAAAACTCTTGCCAAGTTACGTGCCGGCAACTATACTGTGTGTCTTTTAGTCTGTGCTAAATAAATGTATTTTCTTTCTTTCTTTACCGTGACCCCTCCGTGCCTCGGAAAGCACGTTAAGCGGTTGGTTGGTTTGACAGTCGTTACGGGTAGTCAGAAGCCCGAAAGTCTGATAACCAGTCTTACCAAGGGGTATCGTATTACCCAGTAACTGGGTTGTGGAGGTCAGATAGGCAGTCGCTCCACGTAAATGGTATTCAGCTGCATCCGGTTAGACTGGAAGCCGACCCCAACATAGTTGGGAAAAGGCTAGGCAGATGATGACGTCGTTTAATTCCGAGTGCACGCACATTATAGCCATCCCTCTTCTTTTGCGTTTCAAAAGTAATTGCATCACTTTCGCTCGCTTAGGTTTTCGAGGATTTTAGATTTTCGAGGTCGGCCTATATACATAAAATAACAGGCCGTGCATGTAATTAAAAAAACATGATATTTCCTTTGGATTCGAGGAGCCCGCTGTTCTTAAGGCCGCACTGTAAGTACCTAAGGATGTGTGCGAATCGATTTTTTTGCCCGCTGATCCAGAAGTAAGGGATCAGCTGTATTTTGTTTAACATCCCGACCTTAAGCTGGGATATACCTTTCCCTTTAGTTTTGTATCTATGGGATTTATGTAACGTAAGGTATTTTGTGATAAATCAAAGCAAAACTAACTGTGACTTTGCGAGTTATAGTGAAAGGTACGGTCAGCAACAAAAGTCGATTAACATTTCAGTTTTTTAATCAGCAGAAGTACAATGAAATTTTGAACAAATATTTTGCTCAATAACTGAGATTAAAGAAACTGAAGTGTTAATATTTTGCTCAATAAACGAGTTTAAAAAAACTGAAATGTTAATCAACTTTTGTTGCTGACTGCACCAATTTTCCTGTCTGTAATTTTGAATTAGTAGACCTGACTTACGATTAACGATAACGTTGTAAACAAGCATTTGCGTTCAGTGTTTCACCACGAATGCACGTATTTCTGGATGAAAATAGGCTTGCAGGCAGTAGTTGCCGGGCTGTTATCACAGGACATCTGACAATAATTCTACGTAAGTTCGTCTGCTGTTACTGCAGGGTATCTTAAAAAGATACAGCGGCTAATACAGCAACTAGTGTCTTTACTATCTGAGAAGAAAACATTCAGAAATCAACTCTAATCAGTAGCAAACATAAACAGAATAGAACCCAGACATGATAAATACTTAACAAGTTTCCCCTACCAGAAATCGCATACAAAAACCACATTTTCCCCCAAAAAACCTCGAAGCCATTAATAAAATAAAACAGTTCAATCCCCCAACTCATTGGGGCATACATCACACAATAACGCAAACATCTAACGGGTCGGTTGCCATCACTTATTGGCGTTACGGGTATAATCCGGTAAAATATGCAAGGCGCCTCCGGGAGCGTTGTTAGTGCGAGATTTGCATAATGGCCAATCAGTCGACAGGCGACGATTTGCGCTGTGTCGATGGTATTCCCATAAAGTTTTGCGTTATAGACGCCATCTTGTGAGCCGAGTGACGTGTGGGCGTCGGGGAATTAGTAGGGGAAAGGATTGTTGTGTTTGTGAAGTAAGTTGCAGTAATGTAATGAGAGGATTTGCGTTGCGATAATAACAAAAACACTACTTTTACCTATCACCAACAAACCTGAAAATAGGCGATTTAAAAGCGTAGGTATTTTCATATCATCATAATCAGCCTGTAATCTCACTACGGCCTACAGCCCGCCTATAGCCCACTGCTGGGACACAGGCCTCCTTTCTGTGAGAGGGAGTGGGCCACACACACATCCACCACGCGGGCCCAGTGCGGGTTGGTAGATGTCACATGTCTGCGAATTTTTGGTTCTAGGATATGCCGGTTTCCTGACAATGTTTTCCTTCACCATTTTGAGAGCAGTGGTGCTGTATTAATTTACACAAAGGTATTTAATCTATACATTAAAATTCAAAGTCCTTACTGACTGACTGATATATCAACGCACAGCCTAAACCACTGGTCCTAGAGACATGACATTTGGAGTGTGTGTTCTTTGTGAATAGTAGGTATCCACTAAGAAAGGGTTTTTCGAAATTCCACCCCTAAGAGGGTGAATGGGGGAGTGTGAAATTTTACGCGGACGAAGTCGCGAGCAGAAGATAGTTTAATATAAAACACAAACTTATTTCTAGCTCATGAAATAATTTCACATAACTTGAGTACAACTTAAATAAACATCAGACTCCGTTCTCAAAACGTCAGCCGCGCTCAAGTTTGAGCTATGAATTGCAGATAGTAAACTCATTTCAATTTCCCAACTTCACGGCTTTTAACTCAGTGTACGGTGCTGCCAGCGTTTTGCCGGTAAGATCCCCCATCGATAAATCTAGCCACTTTTGCCTAACTTTGTTACTGAGGTGGGACAAATTCGTAGCAACTTGGCGACCGTCATTTTTCGTTGTTACTTTACAACACGTTGCGTCGCCGCACTTAGTTTTTGTTTTGTCCAATTTTATTGTGGTGATAACTTGGCGCTTTTTCCAAATTTATTGTTTGGAATTTTTGTAATCTACTGTTTTAGATTTATAGCTGATTGCTTGGCTTCTGAATCTTAAGAAATAAATGTTCTTGAGCAGAGCACCGAACCATCGTATTTGTCGTGCTTAAGATTTTAAAATTGAGAGACTGTCTACGGTCTAGTATAATGTCTCAAGGGTTTTAACAACTTATTAAATCCTTTTGAATTAAGTTTAAGGTAGACTCATAAACTCCTAGATAGCTACCCTATTTTATCACTTTTGTAGGGTAGTGTAAGAGTCCCAGGACCCGACGGCTTGCCAGGTAAAGCCTGGGTCCTGGCCTCGAGGGCTCTGGGGCCTCGACTGGAGGCGTTCTTAAGCGCATGTTTGGAGAGAGGCCAGTTTCCAAGCCGTTGGAAGACGGGGAAGCTGGTCCTCATTCGGAAGCCAGGGCGCCCTGCGGACTCTCCGTCCGCATACCGGCCCATCGTGCTGCTCGACGAGGTCGGCAAGCTCTTTGAGAGAGTGATTGCGGGCCGCCTCGTCGGGCACCTGGTGAGGACGGGGCCGGATCTTGCGGACAGCCAGTTTGGTTTCCGCAAGGGGCGCTCGACGGTGGACGCCATCATGCGCGTGAGAGCCCTCACGACGGGGGACGCGGTGTCCCGGGGTGGGGTCGTCGTGGCGGTGTCACTCGACATCGCCAACGCGTTCAACACCCTCCCCTGGAGCACCATTGTGGAGGCACTCCGGTATCACCGGGTGCCGCCCTACCTCCGTCGAATAGTCGAGGCGTATCTGACGGAAAGAGCCGTCAGCTACCCCGGTCGCGATGGGGAGTGGAACCGGCGAGAGATGTCGTGCGGTGTCCCACAGGGATCGGTCCTGGGGCCGCCTCTGTGGAACATCGGGTACGACTGGGTGCTGCGCGCCGACCTCCCTGATGGCGTCAGCGTGGTTTGCTACGCTGACGACACGCTGGTCCTGGCGCAGGGGAGGTCGCATCAGGCGGCGGCCGACGCGATGACACGCGGGGTTGCGATAGTCGTGGAGAGGATCCGGCAGTTGGGTCTCGAGGTGGCATTGCACAAGTCCGAGGCCATGTCGTTTCATGGGCCCCGGAACGCGCCGCCATCGGGATCCCAACTAACGGTAGGAGGGGTTCACATCGGCGTCGGGATGACGATGAAATACCTGGGTCTCGTCCTCGACAGCCGGTGGAACTTCGTGGAGCATTTCCGACGTTTGGCCCCCAAACTGGAACGGGCCGGGGCCGCCTTCAAGCGGCTCTTGCCCAACCTGAGGGGGCCAAACGCCTCCTGCCGGAGGCTTTACGCGGGGGTCGTGCGGTCCATGGCCATATACGGGGCCCCGGTGTGGGCGCGTTCACTGCGGCGGCGAGCCGCCCACTACCTGAACGCGCCCCAGAAGGTGGTAGCCATAAGGGCTATCCGGGGCTACCGCACGATCTCTGGCGAGGCGGCAAGCCTCCTTGCCGGACTGCCGCCATGGGATCTGGAGGCGATAGTCCTCGCGCGCCTGTATGAGTGGCGCGCGGAGGCACTACGCCGGGGTGAGGATCCGCTTCCGCGGCAAATTGCTGCGGAGCGGACGGATCTCCGGCGCGATCTCATGGCGGCATGGAAAGAGCGACTGTCGCAACCCAGCGCAGGGCACGCCGCGATAGCGGCGATAAGACCCCTCTTTGAGGAGTGGCTAGAGAGGCGCCACGGCGCCCTCACCTACCGCCTGACGCAGGTCCTCACCGGACACGGATGTTTCGGGAGGTTCCTGCACATCATCAGGCGGGAGGAAACGCCCGGGTGTCACCATTGCCAGGATCGCCCAGAGGACACGGTGGAGCACACGGTGGAGGTCTGCCCCGCTTGGGCGGAGCACCGCCGTGTCCTCGTAGAGGCGATCGGCAGCGACGGCGACCTCTCGCGTCCGGCCCTGGTGCAAGCCATGGTCCGGGGCGAGAGGGAGTGGGAGGCAGTCACCTCCTTCTGCGAAGCAGTCATGCTAGCGAAGGAGGTGGCGGAACGGCTCAGGGAGAGAGCCTCCCGTCCCAGCCGCCGCGGGAGACGCTCCGGGCGTCGGGAGCCGCGTGACGACTCCCGGCCACCGTAGGCGCGGGCCTGCGGGCGGAGAGTAATGGGTAGCTCACCGCCCGATCAGGACCAGGCCCGTGCCGGACGGCGCGTACGTGTTCCACGCGCGCCTCAAAGAGATGTCAGCATCGAGGAGGGGCCCCTTAGGGCCGAAGCCTGCCGGGTCAGCGGGATTGTCCGAAAGGGTTACCGCTGGCCCGGAACATAAAGGGCTAAGGAAGGAACACGGGTGGGTTTTAGTCAGTAAGAGTCTGACACTCCCTTCCGCTCCACCCAGAGCGGGAGGAGTCATTTGATGATTTCCCATCCTCAAAAAAAAAAAAAAAAAAAAGGGTAGTGTAAGAGTAGGTGATATTACATTATCCTAAGACAAGATCTCGCGTACCTACATAATTTGTGGTGCAATAAAAGCGAACATTCTCAGGTTGATTGCACTATGATTAAACTCGAAGATTAAATACTAAACTGGGATTAACGTTATCGCTGAGCTCTTCGTTTGAACCGAAGTTCGTTCTAATCGGTTGGATTAAGTTGCATTGGATTATGGTAATAAGAATTTGGGTTTCAATGAGTAGATGAATGACTATTCTGAGTTTTCTTGTTAAAACAAGTAGTGGCGATAAATTAAGTCGATTCATATTTAGTCAAATTAAAAGTCGTATTGCTTTTATATACTTATATACATGGCAAATTAAAAAAAAAAAACTATAACTTAATTTAAAAATCCGTTGTTTCATACATTTTGTATTAAACAGCTGATTTTTTTTTTCGTGATTTCAGAGTTGTTCCCATAGTGAAAGTTGTTCAGTTCGATGGTCTAAAGCACCTCTTAAAGTTTGTCAGGTTAATTTTTTAACACCTTATATCCACCCACCAGGATGTCCATATCCAAACATGATGGAGCAAAAATTAGTGTCTTCGCTTGAAATATCAGTTTAATAATCAGTTCTTTTTATGTAAGCTTCGCAGGCGTGATTTGTGTCCATATATTACTTACTGGCTTCAATAAAACATATTTTCTCAACTCATACTTCAAGTAACATCACTACCAGCTGTTGTTGACCCCTAAAAAAAACATCAAATCTATTTTTTTAGGTTTCCGTAGCCAAATGGCAAAAACGGAACCCTTATAGATTCGTCATGTCTGTCTGTCTGTCCGTCTGTCTGTCTGTCTGTCTGTCCGTCCGTATGTCACAGCCACTTTTCTCCGAAACTATAAGAACTAAACTGTTGAAACTTGGTAAGTAGATGTACTCTGTGAACCGCATTAAGATTTTCACACAAAAATAGAAAAAAAAACCAATAAATATTAGGGTTCCCCATACTTAGAACCGAAACTCAATTTTTTTTTTTCATCCAACCCATACGTGTGGGGTATCTATGGGTAGGTCTTCAAAAATGATATTGAGGTTTCTAATATCATTTTTTTCCAAACTGAATAGTTTGCGCGAGAGACACTTCCAAAGTGGTAAAATGTGTGTCCCCCCCCCTGTAACTTCTAAAATAAGAGAACGATAAAACTAAAAAAAATATATGATGTACATTACCATGTAAACTACCACCGAAAATTGGTTTGAACGAGATCTAGTAAGTAGTTTTTTTTTAATACGTCATAAATCGTAAACCACAATTTACCATTCATTCAATCACCTCAAAAATAAAAAATAAAATTAATTTCATAAACATAAACCTTATGCATAAACCCGGATGTTACGGAACCCTCGGTGCGCGAGTCCGACTCGCTCTTGCCCGGTTTTTTATCGTGGTTTGATATCGAGATATCCATCATGTCTAAGCAGAGTTTCGCTAGCTAATTTAATATGACCCTGTATAAAAAATCTGTAGAAGTTTGTAACAAACCATTACAGAAACATTTGTGTCAATGTAAAAAGCTCAGTCCGTTTTAAACAAAACACTGTTGTTATACTACTTCCTAAAAGTCGAATTATTCAGGCAACAATCTGAATGTTTGTTCAAGAACTACAGTTAAACAACCGGTGTAACTGAACGCCAAGTTTACAGGTAACACAATGTTACAGACACATAGCACTATAAAAGAGAATAATTAGATCGCTACTGTAATTATGCGTGTTTAATTTACTCTTATAATAATTACCTTCAAAGTAGTTCGTTACTCGGGTTGCTAGTTTTTGTAAGGTAATCTGAAGTCAGCATTTAATGAAATTGTAGTTAAAATGGATTCTGTGCATCTTGTAGACTAATAGCGTGCTGGCGAAAGCTGGATTTTATTAACTTCCAGAGATGATATTATGACAGAGTCTCTGAATAAGCTTGAAACTATGTGCTATCTTGGGGCACGGCAATGCCCCCGCCAAGTCGAGCAAAAAGCGGCATGGCCGTACCATCCTTTTCTCGAAACAGTTCAGGCCATTTTCGACCCCTCTATATCTTCGTTGTGGATAAAACTAGAAGCCTGAATTTTGAATCGTCGTTTCAGCCGATAGACGTCCACTGCTGGACATTGGCCTCCCCCAATTTTGGGAGGGTTTGCCATAATCGCCACGCTTGGCTGGCGGGTTGGCGATCGCAGTATGGTATGATGGTGGAATACATAGAGAACGCTGCTGCCCATTCTCCGGTACGATCCTTAGTCGCCTTTTACGACACCCACGGGAAGTAAGGGGTGGTGGTATTCTTTAAGTCCGGCACCACACAGACATTTGAATGACAGAATTTTGAATGTCCAAGTCAATCTATTTATTTAAAACATAAAAGATTTTTAATATTGATTTATGGACACTATAAGATGTTGTTGGGTTAGGTAATTACGTAATAACTTAAGACAGAAGGTCCCATAAGTAGGGACTGAATAAATTAACCGACTTGGTATTATAAATATCTCACAACTTTTTACGGTAGAAGAACTGAGTTGCGAGACTTGTTTTTTTTTTAAGTTATGGTTTTGATGGCATGGTATTATTGTCGGGTAATGGCTTTTTGTCAAAATAGTTGGCCTTTAGTCCTCTTCCTGCAACACCATTATTTTAATATTATTTTTAATATTTAAATAATTGGAGTTAAATTGAATACATAAAGAAAGAAAGAAAGAAAGAAAATACATTTACTTAGCACAAAATACAAGACACACAATACACCAGATACTTACATGTCATCATCATCTGCCTAGCCTTTTCCCAAATATGTTGGGGTCGGCTTCCAGTCTAACCGGATGCAGCTGAATACCAGTATTTTACATGAAGCGACTGCCTATCTGACTTCCACCACCCAGTTACTGGGTAATACGATACCCCTTGGTAAGGCTGGTTGTCGACTTTCGGGCTTCTGACGACCCGTTACGACTGTCAAAGATCCACGAAAGCTTAACGTGCTTTCCGAGGCACGGAGAGGTTTTGATATGTAAAAATGGTCACCCATCCACGGACGAACCGCGGCAAGCGTAGCTTAACCTGATCAATCGACTAGAGCGGCTGTTATTACTTAGCCACAAGCCTCTCCACATCATATCATATATCAGATAAAAACAAATAAAAAAATTAAATAAAAAGTGTAAAGTCCGATGTAAGAAATTAGTAAGAAAGTGTACCTCACGGTTGCGCCAAAAAGGCCCAGTTCAGCAACAATGCCAGACAAGTAGTGCCTGACGCTGATTTTCAACTGGACCTGATGTGTGAGGTTACGGATGTAAATCAGTTTTATACTGCAATGCGACGTGTGTATGCAAACAAATAAATAAATAAAATAAATTTGTGTCAGACAAAAACAGTAACGATTATTGTATAAATAGACAAAAAACACTGGTAAATAAATAACTGAGATGACGTACGTCACTAGAAATTCTTAGTAAACTACTAACGGTATACCTATACTGTAGTTTTATGTAGGTGGTTTGAAATCTTAACCAATAACATTAAGCCTGGGCCATAAAAGTAGCGGTAAAATGCAATTAAAGTTAGAGGTCAGAACGCAATAGCTCTTCGTAAATCCCCGTATATATTGGTAGGTACAGGTATTACTAGGCAACGTGTACAGTACACGTTGCCTGGAAATTGACACTACAGTCCGTTCGTAGTAATTTTACCTGAGACAGCAGCAACCTAACAGCTACCTTATTAGAATGAGAATAAAGATCACTGTGATTTGGACAGTGATGCAGAACAGAGGTAAATAAGTGGGAAAGGACAGAAAGACTGCGTCATATCGTATGATAAAGTTGTTCTTATTATGGGCAAATAAGAAAATTACAAAAGCCAACATAACAGTAGATTTACTGAGCTTTATAAAATGTTCGATAAATTTTGGGAATGGGAAAAGGACTGTATAAAATCCGGTATTCACCTTGCCAAAACTCAATATTATTAAAAGACAAACAAAATAGTTATCATTTTTTCATTATATGAGTACCTACTTAGCGCTTGAGAGTTTCAAGATTTTCGTGGTAACTTTGAAACCCAGCCTAGCCTTTTCCCAACTATGTTGGGGTCGGCTTCCAGTCTAACCGGATGCAGCTGAATACCAGTATCTTACATGAAGCGACTGCCTATCTGACCTCCACAACCCAGTTACTGGGTAACACGATACCCCTTGGTAAGACTGGTTGTCAGACTTTCGGGCTTCTGACTACCCGTAACGACTGTCAAAGATCCACGAATGACAGCCGGGACCAACCGCTTTCCGAGGCACGGAGGGGTCACGATATGTAAAGATGGTCACCCATCCACAGACCAACCGCGGCAAGCGTAGCTTAACCTAATCGATCGACCTGTGTGGCTGTTATTATTTAGCCACGGGCCCCCACATAATAGTACGGTCCAAATATTAAAAAGAACTTAATTTCAGTCACGTGGAACTTTTTATTACCGGCAAGTATAACGGTCGGGCTACGTATTTTATAGGAAAGGAAGTTACTCATATATTTTCGAAAGTACAGACAATGGCGACAATTCCTGATACCCAGTCACAAAATTGTTTTTGAAATAATGTTTTCTATTAGTAAATTATAACCATTCCTACGTTAATAATGTTTTCTATTAGTAAATTATAACCATTCCTACTGTGTGGTACCTAATAGTTTATGAGCTTAGTGGTCAACTCGCACGAAATTAAAATCCCCCGATTCGGGCAATTCTAAACTTTTTAATTTTAATAGTTTTTGACAGTCTATTTGCTAGAAATATCGTTTTCTGAATTACGTTGTAGGTTATATTGGTCTTTACTCACGTTTCGTGTTTATTCGTTGTTTTTTTTCGTTAATTTATTTACGGAAGAACAATTGCTTGGTTAACAAATTATGCTGGTAGGGAGATACTTTTTACACGACTGCCCAAAAAAAGAAGTGTTATGTTTTCAGGGCTCATGTATGTTTGTGAGTTTCTTTATTCCACCATTACTTTTGAACAGCGTAACCAATATCAGTAATTTAAGCAAAATATCAATGCGTGTGATATCGTTAGAAGCGTTGCGTTATCCCGGGTACCATAGGCTGGTGAAAATTAAAAAAAATGTAGTGGAGCTATGGTTTATGAAAAAAAAGGTTTTTTTTATAAAAATTTGTCTACGTATACTGTTATCGTCCAGAGCTTGATTAGTACATAACAAAAATATATAACAGTAGTATTCAATATGCATTGGTTCACTTATGACATATATAAAGAAATTCAATAAATATAACAGTAGGTTTTATTCAATACTAGCTGTGCCCGCGACTTCGTCCGCGTGGAATAGTGACTTTTCGGGCAGCATATTTTGAATTACATATACCGTCTACAGACCGGGCATTTGCTGTCCGAACCCTCTGAGAACTCAGGCGAATTTCAGTGAAAGTCTCAGACTCTAGTGCTTGAGCTTCACGATCGGCAGTGAGACGTATTTCTAGTTCTTCCTGTGTCTCCTGAGACCGAACATTTGCTGTCCGAACCCTCTGAGAACTCAGACGAATTTCCCTATCAGTGAAAGCCTCAGACTCACGCGATAGTGTATGAGCTTCACGATCGGCAGTGAGACGTATTTCCCGTTCGTCCTGTGTCTCCTGGAATCGAGCATTTGTTGTCCGTACTCTCTGGGAGCTCAGGCGGATTTCCCTGACAGCAAAAGTCTCAGACTCACGCGATAGCGCGTGAGCTTCGCGATCGATTGATAAACGTGCCTTTCGTTGTTCCCCGTTTTCCCTATTTCGAGTTGTCATCATTCGAGAACGATTTGAACTCAGTCGAGATTCTCGCTGAGTCGAAGTTTCTGCAGCACGAAACCTAGCCTGGTGCAGAGAGCCCTTGCCTCACGACCTTCCTCAGATTCCTGTGATCGAACTAATCTCATCCTTTTAGCATTTCTGCTACATTGGGAGAGGTTGGATCTTCTTCGAGGCATTCTTACAATAAAATAGTACTTACTACTTAACACACAGTTATTTAGTAAACACGTACTATCGTAAACAATTAAATTATAAATACTTACAGATTATTATACAGTCTAAAATTATCACAGTTTAAGTAATAAGTGTTAAGACGTGTAAACCAAACGTCATTATCATCATCATTTCAGCCGATAGACGTCCACTGCTGGACATAGGCCTCCCCCAATTTTGGGGGGGTTTGCCATAATCGCCACGCTTGGCAGGCGGGTTGGCGATCGCAGTATGGTATGGTGGTGGAATGCATAGAGAACGCTGCTGCCCATTCTCCGGTGAGACCCTTAGTCGCCTTTTACGACACCCACGGGAAGTAAGGGGTGGTGCTATTCTTCTACACAGACAAACGTACTAACTTTATAAAACAAAAGAATTGCTAGAAAAAATTATTACTAACCTAAGCTAATGAACTTATACTTAATAAAGAAAATCAAGAAAAGAAATGCCTAACCTATACCAAATACTTATAATATTTATATACAAACCCTAAATACAAATTAAGATAAGTATACCGAAAATCAGGGAAAGAAATGCCTAACCAATAATAAATGCTTACAATATTTATTAACAAAACCCTAAATAAAAATTAAGATAAGTAAATACCCAATAATCAAGGAAAGAACCGCCTAACCTATACCAAATACTTACAAAATTTTAAAGAAAATTAAGAAAAAGGACCTAACCTACAAACCCTAAAATATAAATAAATGAAATATGCAAACAGTCAGTATTCAAGTGAATCGCAATAATCGAATCCAACTATTCGCCTATACTCTTCAGGATACGTGCGTTCGCTACGAATAACTGAATCCTTATGGCAGCGGCGCGTTTTCTTTTGAAATGGTCATCTCGCAGTTCAACCTGAGGGGTTGTCGACTGCTTAACCTGGCTTTCCTGTGGATGCCTCAATAAATTAAGGCCTCCAGCCAGGGCATAATACACAGCTTAACTACACAATATAAACTTAAAAACTAAGCGACTACACGCTAAGGGCACCCCCTGTGGGGTACGGACCTCGGCTTAGGGCGTCGCTGGGAGAGGGCAGCAAGGGACGCAAGGGACAGGCTGTATCGGAATTATGGCAGCGGCGCGGCTCTCAGCGCGCTTTATACAAGGTGTAACGGAAAGGGGGTATCAACCCTGAAGGAGGTGAATGTGCTCATGAAACTGAACAAATTTCCCCAAAGAACATAGGTCGAAATATGAAAAAAAATTTGGACCTCCCATAGTAATAGTAAATCATTGATGTGCTATTACTATGGGAGGTCCAAATTTTTTTTTTCATCTTCATTCACCTCCTTCAGGGTTGATACCCCCTTTCCGTTACACCTTGTATATATAGCCACGGACGCGCAGGCGCGAGGCGTTTACGTACTCTGATAGAATACCTTAACAAATTTTCGCCGTGATTCTTTAAATTGACATAACTTTTTTATTTATGAACCGATTGACATGAAATAAACACTAAATGTTAAGTGAAGCTTACTACAATATATTAGTGAAAACCGCATCTAAATCGAATAAGCCGTTTCTGATATTAGCGTGCACAAACACAGCAGACAAACAGACAAACAGATAAACAGACAAAAAAAAAATTAATTACATTTTCGGGTTCGGCATCGATATAATAACAACCCCTGCTACTTTTTTTTAATATATTTCCATTGTACAGACACCACTTTTCTACAATTTTATTATATGTATAGATTCCATAGAAAAACATAGGTTTCAGTTTTCCACTTTTGAGCACAATGGCGGTTTAATTGCACAGTAAATAATATAATCTATTTAGTACTTATCTTGTGCCCATTCAACACTAAGATCATCGTATAACATTTTAAAATTTTTAGTTAAATTTTTATTTCACTTTCTATAAGGCAACGCGTGTTTTTTAATTTTTATAATTATTTAATTTTGTGTAGTAGTGTTTATATCGGGGTTTCCAATGTAAATGAATAATAAATACTTGTCACAAACTGTGACACTTTTCTGGAGAAACACATACACATCAAA
This sequence comes from Mesoligia furuncula, assembly GCA_916614155.1. NCBI lineage: Eukaryota > Metazoa > Arthropoda > Insecta > Lepidoptera > Noctuidae > Mesoligia > Mesoligia furuncula. The sequence goes on from OU744804.1 coordinate 6,114,513, forward strand.
TATGAAAGTTGTGCAGCAATTTTACACAAGAAGTGTCACATTACATAGATATGTGAAAACACTTGAAAATTCAAGGAATAAGAAAGTCCAGTACATATTTCGTCTTCAACTCGCAGTTCCTCTGGCCCGAGGCATCACTCACGAAAGTTTACGTACCCTCTGAGAGGACGACAAACAAATTCGTGTTCCTGGATATAATAACAATAATATTTAGTGTCCTAATAATGCTAAAATGTTTGTATTATACGGCTTACTACAATCGTGTTGGATTGAGTTGGACTGAGTGTTTGTCGGGTACTAAGTGTTTGTTTAGTTATCATGTTTATGAGGTAGCATTTATATCTTTGGTATACTGCTTTAGTCTGTGTGGTGCCGGCCGGACTTAAAGAATATAGCACCACCCTATACTTCCCGTGGGTGCCGTAAAAGGCGACTAAGGGGCGTACCGGATCGTCGAATAGTCGAGGCGTATCTGACGGAAAGAGCCGTCAGCTACCCCGGTCGCGATGGGGAGTGGAACCGGCGAGAGATGTCGTGCGGTGTTCCACAGGGATCGGACCTGGGGCCGCCTCTGTGGAACATCGGGTACGACTGGGTGCTGCGCGCCGACCTCCCTGATGGCATCAGCGTGGTTTGCTACGCTGACGACACGCTGGTCCTGGCGCAGGGAAGGTCGCATCAGGCGGCGGCCGACGCGATGACACGCGGGGTTGCGATAGTCGTGGAGAGGATCCGGCAGTTGGGTCTCGAGGTGGCATTGCACAAGTCCGAGGCCATGTCGTTTCATGGGCCCCGGAACGCGCCGCCATCGGGATCCCAACTAACGGTAGGAGGGGTTCACATCGGCGTCGGGATGACGATGAAATACCTGGGTCTCGTCCTCGACAGCCGGTGGAACTTCGTGGAGCATTTCCGACGTTTGGCCCCCAAACTGGAACGGGCCGGGGCCGCCTTCAAGCGGCTCTTGCCCAACCTGAGGGGGCCAAACGCCTCCTACCGGAGGCTTTACGCGGGGGTCGTGCGGTCCATGGCCCTATACGGGGCCCCGGTGTGGGCGCGTTCACTGCGGCGGCGAGCCGCCCACTACCTGAACGCGCCCCAGAAGGTGGTAGCCATAAGGATTATCCGGGGCTACCGCACGATCTCGGGCGAGGCGGCAAGCCTCCTTGCCGGACTGCCGCCATGGGATCTGGAGGCGATAGTCCTCGCGCGCCTGTATGAGTGGCGCGCGAATGCACTACGCCGGGGGGAGGATCCGCTTCCGCGGCAAATCGCTGCGGAGCGGACGGATCTGCGGCGCGATCTCATGGCGGCATGGAAAGAGCGACTGTCGCAACCCAGCGCAGGGCACGCCGCGATAGCGGCGATAAGACCCCTCTTTGAGGAGTGGCTAGAGTGGCGCCACGGCGCCCTCACCTACCGCCAGACGCAGGTCCTCACCGGACACGGAAGTTTCGGGAGGTTCCTGCACATCATCAGGCGGGAGGAAACGCCCGGGCCTCCGGGAAACCGTGTCCTCTGGGCGATCCTGGCAATGGTGACACCATTGCCAGGATCGCCCAGAGGACACGGTGGAGCACACGGTGGAGGTCTGCCCCGCTTGGGCGGAGCACCGCCGTCTCCTCGTAGAGGCGATCGGCAGCGACGGCGACCTCTCGCGTCCGGCCCTGGTGCAAGCCATGGTCCGGGGCGAGAGAGAGTGGGAGGCAGTCACCTCCTTCTGCGAAGCAGTCATGCTAGCGAAGGAAGTGGCGGGACGGCTCAGGGAGAGAGCCTCCCGTCTCAGCCGCCGCGGGGGACGCCCCAGGCGTCGGGAGCCGCGTGACGACTCCCGGCCACCGTAGGCGCGGGCCTGCGGGCGGAGAGTAATGGGTAGCTCACCGCCCGATCAGGACCAGGCCCGTGCCGGACGGCGCGTACGTGTTCCACGCGCGCCTTAAAGAGATGTCAGCATCGAGGAGGGGCCCCTTAGGGCCGAAGCCTGCCGGGTCAGCGGGATTGTCCGAAAGGGTTACCGCTGGCCCGGAACATAAAGGGCTAAGGAAGGAACACGGGTGGGTTTTAGTCAGTAAGAGTCTGACACTCCCTTCCGCTCCACCCAGAGCGGGAGGAGTCATTTGATGATTACCCATCTGCAAAAAAAAAAAAAAAAAAGGGGCGTACCGGAGAATGGGCAGCAGCGTTCTCTATGCATTCCACCACCATACCATACTGCGATCGCCAACCCGCCTGCCAAGCGTGGCGATTATGACAAACCCCCCCCTTTTGGGGGAGGCCTATGTCCAGCAGTGGACGTCTTTCGGCTGAAATGATGATACTGGTTTAGGTAGAACTCATATATCTATGGGTAGGACTAAGTACAGGACAAGGTTTTAAAAAAACAAGACTAATTTTGTCGTAGATTGTGTAAAGTAGCTTTCGACAAAACGTTTAAATCTACCAAACTCGGTTCTAATGATTTCTAGCTCATAGGTTACTAAACGTTATGTTATCATAACGAAAGTGTATGTAAAGTGAAGTAAAATGCCGAGAAGAGAATCATATATTAATAACAAACTTCAAATGTGCATAATGTCTTCAGAACGTTGAAATTAAATGCCGACGGAATGCTTACAACGAGGGAAGAATTTAACATGAGTAGGTACTCGTTTAATGTGTCTGCATTATATTTTATGAAATGCCAGTGTTTTATTACTATGTATTTTTTCTTTGTGAAACACAAAGAGAATCTGCCTTTTAATCTAGTATTATGAGTAACAAGTCCACGTGTGTGTTACTTCATGAAAAAGTCGCATTCAGATTTTTCATATATTTGAAAAAGCGAGTTGCTATCCAATGGCTACGGAGTTGCCGCTGTGTCTATGATGGGTCGTAAACATACACTGCTTTCTTATTCTTAACACCACATACAGCTTTTGGTCATATTGCCGTAAGTAAATAGGTTTCTAGGTACTAGATTCCATTTAGCCAAATCTCAAGTCGAGTCTCTTTATTAACTCCAGATTAGAATATTCAAATTCAAATTTATTTATTTGTACACATAGATGTAATGTAGTGGTAGGTACAGCCGCCAGCACATCAAGCTACCCGAAACTGTCAAATTTTCCCAATCAACTTTGAACCTTACGCTTTAGCGATAAAGTTGAAGATCTATTAAAGAAATTTGACAGATTGTAGTAGCTTGATGTGCTGGCGTCTGTACATGATGATATAAATAAAAAAAAAAATGTTGTGTTACTATGTGCTGCATTGCAAGGCGTAAAAATATTGTTTGTACAGTAGGTAATATATGTACAGGTAGGCCTATATAATTATAAAAATACTGCTAAGTAAACACTCTTAAATTTTTACAATAACCTATACAAAGAAAATAGTACAAAATTAAGGTAACAAAATATATTAGAAACTAAACTTATGAAGTAAAGTAAGAAATTAGATAATTAATAAATCTGGGACAATGGTATTACGGATTTTATATTTCTTCTAATTATTCATTTATCGCGTAATATGCTTTCTGTATCAAGAACTTATCGAGTGTTTTTTGAAAATACTTAAGTCTTTTGAAGCTTTTATAAATTTAGGTATTTTTCTAACTTGATACTCATACGCCAAAACTACGACCATAAAATTCACAATTTAACAAACTCTCTGTACAATAAGAGAAAAGACAAAACTAAATATACCATTAAAAACCCGTCACCAACTGCAGTACATCAGACATCTGAAAGATATTAAAAGTCAACTCGAACCAGGATCAAGTTCTACATTTATATAAAGGTTTCCACCTTTCCAACGGTGTCCAACTTCGCGTTATTTGAATTGTAAAACACGCTCATAGTCGATTTAAATTTGAAACGACTTGGATTGATGTGCTGTTGTGGGCTTTGCCAGTTAAATGACGGGTATTCACCGCTCGGAAATGTTCAAAACATGCTTTTTTTTCATTCTTTTGTGTGTGTTTTTATAACAGATTGAATTGGGTTTTTTATATTTCAAGATACACAGCGCTTTGATATATAACTAACTAGGCTAGGTAGCTGATATTCAGTAATTCGGTCTTTCTTCCTACCGCAGGTATGCTGGAAGAGTGAAGGAGAAGTGAGATGCTTGTGGCTAAGTAATAACAGCCGGGTCGGTCGATCAGGTTAAGCTACGCTTGCCGCGGTTAGTCCGTGGATGGGTGACCATCTTTACATACCAAAACCCCTTCGTGCTTCGGAAAGCACGTTAAGCCGTTGGTCTCGGCTGTCATTCGTAAATCTTTGACAGTCGATACGAGTTGTCAGCAGCCCAAAAATGTGACAACCAGTCTTAGCTAGGGGTATCATATTACTTAGCAACTGAGTTGTGGAGGTCAGATAAGCAGTCGCTCCACGTAGAATACTGGTATACAGCTGTATCCGGTTAGAATGAAAGCTGATCCCAATATAGTTGGGAAAAAACTAGGCAGATGATGAGGTATGCTGGAAGAAATTTCTTAAGAAATAAGCAAGTACCACCTTTGTAGGTAGTAGGTACGTATTTTCTGTCTGTTTATATGTGTATGTGCATAAATGGATAAATAAATAAACAATGAAATGGTTCCTGTTCAAGAAGAGTCACTGATATGGTACTCTAGTCATAGGAAGCAACACACGTCCTTCTACCTGCTAATTACAATTAACTGGAAAAAAAAGTTTATACTGGCAGAAAGAGTTATGAGGTGTTTTGCCAAGTACCTAAGCCTTGAAAAAAGTGTCACATTATGGTGACCCCTACATAAACGAACATGAGAAAAGTGAACTCTTGAAGAAGTCATAACTACTTAGAAAGCTAAAATGGCGCACCCTCACTCTCTTAAAACTTTTATTTGTCCTAATTCTCAAGAGTTTGATGAAATCTACATAAATATCCTACATATAGCCTAGCTATAGTTCGCTGAATGGGCGCTTTGAATTTTAAACTGACAGCTTAATTGGCTCCCGAACTGTTACCAGAACTCTGTTAATAACCAGGCAGTTTGGCCTGTGTGCTACTGAAAGAAACATACAGTATTAGGTCAGCAATATGTGAGCAGTTTGGGAACGCCGATCCTAACAACTTGTTAGTGGATTTTATGCAAGCGATCATTTACTTATGCTTAAAAGTCAGTCTTATTTAGACTAGCCCGTTTTAACTGTAAGGAACTGTGCTTCGGAAGGAATGCTTATGGTAATCCATCCTTTTCTAGAGTGATCTCGATCCAACCATTCCGGTACGCGTTATGTCGTGTCACCACCTCATTCTGAACCAGCCCTGGCGGCGCCGTCCATCCCCAGGCTACCTCATTTTTTTAAATTGTCAAACGTGTTTGTAGCTTTTTTTCAGCAATCATAGCAGCATTTGATTGTTTACAAAACCAGTGAAGTCATTAAAATATCGTCGATGCAATAAGACAATGTGACTACACACTTTAACAATCTCTCCTAAAATGATCAGTTCTAAAATATTCCTGCTGACATAACAGCTATGAACTGTAACGTTGAACTATTAATTATAACATTTAGTGATGACGCGTAAAATAAGCTGTACAAGTGTACACATGGAGGCACCGAGACCTTACATGAGAACACCGAGAACACTGACTTGCCTAAAGTCTGTGCGGTTTGTTTGTTTCGGTCTTAAGTTCAAGTACTTGAAAATTAATGATTGTCTAAGTAAGTCGGAGTATATTGTAGGATACGTTCTCATATTAAACTTTAATTACAATCATGTTTGAACAACAAAGTGAGACTTTAATGAAAATAATTAATTTGAATATTGTCTGGCTTACTATTTTTGTGTAACTTACCAACTAGACGATGAATCTCGAGATCTTTAAATTTTAACGTAAAACTAAGATTATTTTAGAAAACAATTGAAGACAATAAATCACTTGGCGTTCTAACTCTTTCCAGCTTTTTATTTTGTTTGGCTTTTTTTTTCATTGTGAATTTCGTTTTTGTTCTACCCTAAATTAGCTTTGATTCATTATCAAAGATATGACTGAATGGTAAATACCATTTAGTCATGTGGTAGGTTTGTGATTATTAGATAGAAACTATGCCTCTGAAAAATTCTAGATAACGACAAAGCAAAAACACATAATGGTTTTGCTATATTAAATTTCGTAAAATTACAAACTTAAAGTTCATCTTACTAACCAAATTCAAAGGAACGTTGTCTTGCAAAATGCAGAAGGAGTTGGTTCCAAGCCAATACAGTAGCGAGCATATTGGTTTACAAAAGGAAAATTGCAAATAAAATATTAAATTGCATTAGCAATATGTTGCTATTGGAGAAACACTAGGTATGATAATATTGTTGCTAGGTACTGAAAGTCACCAAGCCCAAAAACACTCAAGTAACAAAAAGCAATCATCATCGTCGTCAGTAGGTACTTTCCTGATGACTGATATACATTCCCGCGCGGTAATTGCGTTACACGCTAACAATTTCAATGCCTTTTATTTTGAAAACTCAACAACATTGACAACAACATTCATTGCGTTATAGAGGTATGAGGCACAAGGTGTAAAGTTCACTCATATTCTACAGAAAAGGGAGGATCCTCCGTCCAGACGGGTGTTGTGTCCGGCGGGCAACTGCCCGATAATTCATGTCGGGCAGTCTAGTCATCTATGCTAGTTGCGCGGTAAACTCTGCTTGCGAGATGCAGGATTTTGCGTGACGTCAGTTTGACGCGTTGTTCTCATGTGGCGTTGTAGATACCGCTACAGCGTTATACGTTGCCAAGCAGAAGATTTTTCCAAACATATGAAGCAATGAATTATGAAGTCATTATCTGCCTAGCCTTTTCCCAACTATGTTGAGGTCAGCTTTCAGTCTAACCGGATGCAGTTGAATACCAGTATTGAATGAATTATGAAGTATGTTACGCAATTGGGGTGCCGCAGTCGGAAAAATGTCGACACCAAAATGATGGACAGTATGTCGGCAACAAACCTACATACCTAATAACTTTTCTATATATCTGTGGTTTTTTTAATGTTTTAGGCCTTTAAACTAAACATGGAATTGCACGGTGGCTCGATTTAGGATTCCGGGAGTTTATCCTACTCAATTATACTGCAAATGAATTGCCACACACCGGCTGTTTATTTACCAAATGTTAAATTTATCATATTTTCCCTCATAGTTGAGCATGTCTCAAACATGCTATTTTTCACCTTTAGACGCGGTGACGCTAATATAATTAAGTTTCCGACATGCAAATCGCACATAATTTTGATGTCTGAACCATGCAGTGTAGCGTGAAGGTTTTATTGCCATAAAAGAATTTCTTTACTAAGTTAATACCGTAATCTCTATGGAAGCATTTTTACGATAGGTATTAGTTTTATTAGGTATTTGCCGGCAATTTGATTTGGGTCATCAGATTGTTCCAGCAAATTAAGGAAAGTACCTACATAAAATTATTGTTACTTCGTGTGAAGAAAATAATGGGTCACATTTTAAATGCCGCTGCCAAATGCGTCTGTAAGATAATATCAATCAACTCAGCCTATCACAGTCCTGCTGGACATAGGCCTCTCCCAGGCTGCGTCACAGCACCCTGTCCTCTGCCTTCCGCATCCAGCCTGTCCCAGCCACCTTCTTTAGGTCGTCCATCCATCTAGCTAGGGGGCGTTCCACACTGCGCTTGCTGATACGCGGTCTCCACTCCAGGACACGTCTGCTCCACCGGCCATCGATTAAAGATAACATCAAAAGTGTGAAAAGCAGAAGTAGTACATTACCTTATGACAGTTGATTGCAGCAGGGATCAGCACTAAATAGATCAGCAGTGAATACTCTCACTATCACCAAGTATGGTCTCAGTACTACAATTTGACGTTTAGTTTACTGCCCATCTTTTATACTTCCTATTTTATTTATATTTTGGAGAAGGTATGGTGTGTCTCGTTATTATCAGCCATAATTAAACTATGTGTGGGCTACTGTGGGTAAGTGTTGGATAATGCGCAATAGAAAAACGGTTTCCGGTTCAAATGAGATTATAATTTCACAAACAATTTAATCACGCTAGCAAATTACACACTAGGTAGGTACACGACACAACCAGATTCGGAACGCGGGACAGTTTCTGAGCACATGTTGTTCGTACGATGTCCAAAGTCCAAGAGAGCACCACATCCTTCTTGCCGAGCTGTCTTCGAGCGTCGACCCCCCCACGAACTCAGGCTAGACTCTGTCAAGCGCCACCAGATGGCGCTGGCGTACCGAATAGTCGTTGTCGTCACACTGCTTCCGCCTCGTTGTCAAGTCAGCTCCCGTACTAATGATGTCTCCGACATATAAAACATTTTCTCCTTTATTCAAAAACGTTGCTAAAAGTTAAGTTGGTACTAGTACTGATTAGAGACTGTTTAACCATACATTAGAGTCGATTCTGTTGTTCACGAAATAAACTAAATTTAAGTACAGTGCATCTTTTTCTTTCTATTTCATTAAGAAAAGGACAGAAGATAAATTTTAGTTTAGTCCTGTCAAATTAATCAGCGCCTGACGTAAATTGACGTAATTTTGGTAGGTATGCAAGTTTTTAATCACGTCTAAATTTGTATGGAGAAGCGTCAGGCGCTGATTAATTTGAAAGGACTAAACTAAAATTTATCTTCCGTCCTTTGTAAATGAAATAGAATGAAAAATATGCACTGAATTTAAATTTAGTTTAATTTGCGAACTTAACTATAATCATCGTTTATACGTTTCCATTTACACCCAGGTATTACAAGATCCTTAAAATGTGTTTTTCACCTTTGACGTGGCACGTTAATAAAAATAGTTTTCTCGCCTGCCGTGACTCCTATCTCACATCAGTCGGTACTGACATCTGCCCGGAGCCCAGTTATACCTGATTGGCTTTTACAAGTTACGGGTAGTGCTGTCAAAATTTTGCTACCTATTTTTAGATAGAATAAAGGATTTTTAGCTGGAATAGTCCACTAGTTGAATATTGGAATGGCGCAAAGTTGAATATTGGGTTTCACTGTTTCAGTCACATTTTACTGCGTGGATATATGGGGTTAGGTAGAGGAGTCGACGCGTTAAAGTTATTAAAAACTCTTCATGAAAGTGTCTGCATCTGTGATAATGTCAGGTATCTAAGCGCTCTGCTTGTGTTTTTTACATTTATTCTATGAAGGAAGGATTTATTTATTTTCCCTTTTTACGCAAATATAATTACACTTATAATCACACTAATATTATAAAGGCGAAAGTTTGTGAGTGTGTGTGTGAGTGTGTGTGTGTTTATATGTTTGTTACTTCTTCACGCTCAAACGGCTGGACCAATTTTGATGAAATTTTGTATGGAGGTAGCTGACACCCTGGATTAACATATAGGCTACTTTTTATCCCGATATTCCCACGGGATCGACAATTACGCGGGTGAAACCGCGGGGCGCAGCTAGTATAATAATATATGTCGGAGTTGGCTTCAATTATTACAGTAATTATGGGTAGTCAACATAATTTGTTATGGTTTGTTTTTTTTTTTTTAATTCAAGTGATTTTACTATCAATTGTTGTCTAACAAATTGGAACATAGTTTATTGAGTACTTAGTGTACGGACTAATTGATTTTGGCAACTTATCTTGATTATTGTTACCAATGGTTTTGTTCCAAACAATTACTTTGATTTTAAAATGATTTACTTTCTAAAATCACCATTGTTTATTTACGATAATTAACACTAATATTATAAAGGCGAAAGTTTGTGAGTGTGTGTGTGAGTGTGTGTGTGTTTATATGTTTGTTACTTCTTCACGCTCAAACGGCTGGACCAATTTTGATGAAATTTTGTATGGAGGTAGCTGACACCCTGGATTAACATATAAGCTACTTTTTATCCCGATATTCCCACGGGATCGACAATTACGCGGGTGAAACCGCGGGGCGCAGCTAGTATCACACTAATATTATAAAGGCGAAAGTTTGTGAGTGTGTGTGTGAGTGTGTGTGTGAGTGTGTGTGTGTGTTTATATGTTTGTTACTTCTTCACGCTCAAACGGCTGGACCAATTTGGATAAAATTTGGTATGGAAGTAGCTGACAACCTGGATTAACATATAGGCTACTTTTTATCCCGATATTCCCACGGGATCGACATTTACGCGGGTGAAACCGCGGGGAGCAGCTAGTAATAATATATGTCGGAGTTGGCTTCAATTATCACACTAATATTATAAAGGCGAAAGTTTGTGAGTGTGTGTGTGTGTGTGTGTGAGTGTGTGTGTGTGTTTATATGTTTGTTACTTCTTCACGCTCAAACGGCTGGACCAATTTGGATAAAATTTGGTATGGAAGTAGCTGACAACCTGGATTAACATATAGGCTACTTTTTATCCCGATATTCCCACGGGATCGACATTTACGCGGGTGAAACCGCGGGGAGCAGCTAGTAATAATATATGTCGGAGTTGGCTTCAATTATTACAATAATTATGGGTAGTCAACATAATTTGTTATGGTTTGTTTTTTTTTTTTAATTCAAGTGATTTTACTATCAATTGTTGTCTAACAAATTGGAACTTAGTTTATTGAGTACTTAGTGTACGGACTAATTGATTTTGGCAACTTATCTTGATTATTGTTACCAATGGTTTTGTTCCAAACAATTACTTTGATTTTAAAATGATTTACTTTCTAAAATCACCATTGTTTATTTACGATAATTATTATTGTATTATTTGATTACTTATAATGAAATGTCTTATTAGATTTAAAACATTTTATTGTTTTGTATCAACTCAAGTAAACACGTTGACGTACTTCCGTGCGTCATCGGACAGAGTTGTTGTGGGGCGAAATCGTGGTGGGGACAAACCCTTTATAACTGAGCGCATTCGTTTGTGCTGGGTGCAGTCGGTCTCCGGACTCGACTCCTGACAGAGCACTAGCTCCCGACAAACCTGTCGGTTTACTAAAGTGCAGCCTTATACCTGTATTCTAAATACGCTATATTTGGGTGACTCTGTCATTATACGAACAGTAATCGATCTTACGATTTGTTCACAATTACTTTGTTACTGTACATAATAATTTAACTGTGTATCTGGTTGTGTCATGTACCTACAGTATGTGATTTGCTATTGTGATTAATTGTTCATGAAATTATAATCTGATTTGAACTGCAAACCATTTTTCTATTGCGCAATAACCAACACTACCCACACTACGCCCACAGTAGTAATTAAAATTTGCCTGCCTGATATCGAGACACACTAAACCTACCTGATCCGATATATACGAGTATATACAGGGTGAATTTTCCAAGTGGTCGCGAATGGCCAAATCCGAAACTATGACGAATAGCGAAAAGTACTCAAAGGAGTCGCGGGCTCGATTTTGATGAAAACTAAAACTGCATCATTGGATTTTTGAAAAATCAATATTTCTAGCCAGGAATTGAACACGTTGATTTTGATAAAAAAAAACACAGACTGTATTATTTCACCACTCGATAGTGTCCCTAAAGCCTCATCTACACGTCGTCAGATTCATCATACATTCTGCATATATCCAAAAATCTTTTATCCAAAATAACAACGTAGGTACCTTCGTTTCTCTAACGCACACGTCAACTCTAACTCGGATACAAAACTTAAAAAAACAACTGGCAACCAACGTGCAACGGTTGTGCATTTCTAAAAAAGAAAACATGTTTACCCACAGTGTTGCAAGCGCAAAAAACAAAATAATTGAATCGGGAAGGGGTCGCCCCGGCCGTGGCGTCGCGCGTTGATTGGCCGATATTCAAATTGAGAACTAACGAGATATCGTGCGGCGTGTGCGCCTGATGACGTTTTACGGTGCGGCTAATATATTTCCTATCGCCTTAGGGAAGGTGTTAGGGGTAAAGGACCGAGGAATGGAGGGAGTGACTTAAAAATTGTACGACGATATTGGTTGGCAAGGCTTTAGGTAGCAATAAGATATTCCTTTTTTATTTATTATAATATACGATGTAAAAAAGTCTTGCTTAAGCTTTTGCGACGTTCCACGGTTCACAGAGAAATGAAGGTAGAAAATATTAACAGACAGCTTATGCAATTTTATCATGTATTTTAGTTATTACATTACTTTAATTAGGGAAATAAAATCTTGAATACAATAAACAAGCCAATACTAAAATATATAAATTACTAGCTGCCCGGCGCCACGTCGTTCGCGTGGTATCCTACCTCTTACCCTACCATACCCTACCCTACCCCTACCCTACACGAAAAGAAAAAAAGAAACAAAATATCAAGAAAAGATATATCAAGCTACATAATATACTTAATAAGAGAGTTGAACTGAGAAAGTAAAATTATAAATGTAAGCGTCACTGCTACGATCGACGCACAATCAATAATAATGGCCGAAATTGGTTTAGGCCCTAAACTTTAGTGAGTGAGATAAAGCTTATTGTGTTAGAAAGACAGGAGTCCGGATTCATTCTCATCCCCACTCTGCTGTTTACGGTGTGAGAAGTGACATCGGTAGACGCCTGGCGAGAATAACTGATCGAGTGGTAACTGATCAATTATCGACCGCTGAGAGTAGAAAATTATTAAAGTACAAATATCGCTATTAAAACATAGAGGTTGGTGGTAGTAGCGTGAATGCGCGTATTTTTTTAATGCAAAATTATAAAAAAAGTGTCCGAAATTAAATAAATAAAATTTTGGGGTGGACCACCCTCATTATTTAGGGGTGTCAATAATAGTTTACGTTAGTTTAGTTTTCTCAGACCTACTGAATATACACACAAAACTTCATAAGAATCGGTCAAGCCGTTCCGGAGGAGTTTTGTTACACACAATGTGACACGAGAATTGTATATATTAGAAAATGTACATATACGATTTTTAGCACCTGCAGCAGGCGCCCCAGCAGAGCCCGCCGTGCTAGGAAGATACGGTATGAGGGTGTCGGTACAGGTTGCATCCCACACCAAAGACCTACAAGTCATTATTGTCATTCCGTCTGGGGCCCTAAGTCTGCTATTTTTATAAATTCGTCATTCCAACACGATCCCACCACCATCCCATTGTCATTTTGCTAAAAGTTCGTAATCTGCTAAATTCATAATGGTTGATCATTGGTCTGTCAATGGCACAGAAATTATACGATACTCGTAACGAATTAAAAGCAATGACTGCACAATGACGTTCTAATGGTAGGTCACTGATCAAAGGAACTGTCAAAATTTTTGCAGATTACCGCGTAAGTCAGTAATTCATTTTTCATTATGTACGACATTACCATTCTATGCCATTTCTTTCAATGGAGTGTCAGTGGTTGACCATTGGAAAGTCATAATGACGCCATTATATTAGTAGATTACCAAACTTGTCAAAATCAACAATTATGAAATCAGTGATAGACCATTCTGACACTATTGTAATAGCAAACTTGAGGCCCTGGTCTCTTCCCATCGTCGCGCGCGAAGGCATTACGTTCTCAAATCGCTGGCATCCTGGCTGGCGGTGACAATAAGAGCCCGACGGATGTTGTCATTAATCCCAGACCAGGGCCTCAAGTCTCCTATTACAATAGTGTCAGAATGGTCTATCATTGATATGGTCTATGATTGATTGACGAGTATCGAATAATTTCTGTGCCATTGACCGACCAATGATCAACCATTATGAATTTAGCAGATTACGAACTTTTAGCAAAATGACAATGGGATGATGGTGGGATTGTGTTGGAATGACGAATTTATAAAAATAGCAGACTTCGGCCCCAGTCCAGCGCTCTTGCTGCAGGATATACTATTGTGTCCGAGGCAGTCGACTGCATCACCGCATTGACAGCGATATGGAGCCCCGCAAATAACCTTATACTTGAATTATTTTAATGTTTTGTTGTGGCACAATTGAAAAGTATTCCAGTATGTTTTATTGTTCTAATGTTTATCATAATAATAAAAGCATGTAATACACATAAACACACAATCCGGGCTTACACGTGTCTAATAAACATGGGTTATATATAAAATCACATAATTTATTATACCGAGTGCTTCCGCTGTTGCTTCCATCGTTCACAGTCCACAGATTGAACATGATTTGCGTTTTTCCTTGTTAGGCTCGCGTTCTGAGAATCAACATGTTGTAAATGTGATCGTGAGGAATTACATTATTACGCTAATTCTGACAAGACAGAAAAAAATGCTTGAGATTTATGTTGGCTCTGTGTTGTCACACTTGTATTTGGAAGTTGTACTTTCATATTGCTGCAGTGGAAGAAGGCTTTTCATAGGCTTGTTATCTTACTAAGCTCTATAAAAAAATACTATGCATTGTATTTAGCGTAACATTTACATTTTTTTACTATGCATTTTAAACAGACATTCGCAACTTAAAAGAGCTCATAATCAACTCTTTATTTATTCTCGGATTACCATGAAAAAGTTCGGGAAATATTAGTTTTATATCCTATAAAACCCATGAATTTCATGACACCATAAACCATTGAATCTCAAGATGGTGGCCTATGAAAAAATGACGTGTTTACTGGAATGTTAACGGTGATATTCATTATTATACATATTGTAGGTTTATTTTTATATCAAGGGATAAACGTTTTACGTTGATGAATATCTTAAGAGTCCGTCCTTACAATTTTATTGGGGATTTTCTATTACGCTCATATGACATATCACATAACAGTCATTCTTTTAGGTCTGCCGAAAGTAAAAATATTCAATTTCCATAAAATATCGTGTAGGTGTTTCTACGTCAAGAAAATATGTTAAAGTAAATTCCGTCGAAGGTTTTCCTTTAGTGTATAATTGTCCTTTTTGAAGTAACAGAAAACTAAATGGTCTTCACGAATATCAACGTCAAAATCCATTACTACTTACCAAAGCACACTACTTACCTTTTAGTTCTGATTATTATCTCCAAAGACTTCCTCAATAAAATCGGATAATAAATAATGTATAACATTGTTGGTTAGGGAATGACAGTGTCAGTTACTTTTCTGGTTAATTTAAAGTCCCCGGCTTTAATGGCGAACTTTATGTACCGGCTTTTATGTGCCAATAAAGTTTCTTTGAAACGAAGCAAGGCCGTTAATCTAGAGACCAAATAAAAGAAAAAAGTTACCGATGACGATGATAACGTGGTTATTTTTCGACAAAGGAAAATTCTTTTTCAGCCCCTTCGCCTGGACTTGACGGAGGAAACCTCGTAACAGTTCTCAACATTGTGTTGTGGGCTCCGGTATATAAGAGTTTTATTTACAAAAACGAAGCTCTAAGATGTAACAATGGGAATTAACAGGTGAGTTTTTTATCAGACATAATCTAAGTAG
The DNA here is from genome assembly GCA_916614155.1 of Mesoligia furuncula. Classification (NCBI taxonomy): domain Eukaryota; kingdom Metazoa; phylum Arthropoda; class Insecta; order Lepidoptera; family Noctuidae; genus Mesoligia; species Mesoligia furuncula. The sequence continues at coordinate 6,129,843 of OU744804.1, forward strand.
CATACATTTTTACCAACCTTGGATTTCAAAAGCCGCATCGAACTACCTACATCACAATCTAGATCTAGAAAATTGCTTTGTAAATATACCTGTGTATGAAGAGAGTGAGAAGTAATAGGTTACCTCAATAGGAAAGGAATTCGACACACCGATTTCTGAGGGCCCAAGCCAGAGTGCCAATCGTCTCGAATAATTTGTAAAGCAGCTCTGGTTTACCCGTTTGGAGATATGCAAACGGGTAGAGCTAAAGCGTTTAGCGCTAAAGATAATTTAGTTATTTGTTGTGCAAGCGGGAATCCTAGTAGTGAGCTTGGCTTTCACTTTCTACCTTCACACTTCACACTTCACACTAAACTGGCTATTTCCACATCAAAGTTAACACGAGTAATCTAAGACGTAAAATGTACCTGCATAAGAACATACTGTCAGCCCATCACATGTCGACTACATTGACCCTGACACCCTGTCTAGAATAAATAAGTAGCTTAGGTGTCTACGCTTGGTAGCTAACACGCGAAATATTGTTAGCTCGTTGTGTATAAGATACCTTCATATATAAGTGCCATGTAAGTTTGGTTTACCCTGAACAAAGGCACTTTGTATAGTTTATATGAGTATAATTATATTTATAGACAAATTTGAAATGTGGGTATAAAATGCCCCACATTACATGGGTTAATTAAAGAAATGTGAGTGTGCTATAGATGTATAGGCCGGCTTAAAACCAAATAAACCAATTCGTTAAAAACGGAAAAAACCGTTTAGAACCGAAATTAACCATTTTTTCGATTTAAAACGATTGGTGTTGATGACTATGTTTTTCTTTTATAACTACATTTTTTTGATTTTACCGAGGCAGGGCAGCATATGACGGAGTACCTATAAACAGAACTGTGTAAAGATTTTTTGAAAGTGTATTTATTTATTTTTATTTCTTCAGGACAACAAACAATTGCGTAATGATGCTTAATACTAGTACAGATTTTAGAACATTTGAGTAATAATGCAACCAGCACCGTTATCCGCATAATAAATATGTATATTGTCTAATAAGTGTTATACTGATATTGAGGGGCCCGTGGCTAAATAATAACAGCCGCACAGGTCGATCGATCAGGTTAAGCTACGCTTGCCGCGGTTGGTCTGTGGATGGGTGACCATCTTTACATACTGTGACCCCTCCGTGCCTCGGAAAGCACGTTAAGCCGTTGGTCCCGGCTGTCATTTGTGGATCTTTGACAGTCGTTACGGGTAGTCAGAAGCCCGAAAGTCTGACAACCAGTCTTACCAAGGGATATCGTATTACCCAGTAACTGGGTTGTGGAGGTCAGATAGGCAGTCGCTCCATGTAAAATACTGGTATTCAGCTGAATCCGGTTAGACTGGAAGCCGACCCCAACATAGTTGGGAAAAGGCTAGGCAGATGATGAAGTGTTATACTGATATTGATATATCTACTTAACGGGTTTAGTTCTAGTTGGTCCGTCCGACCAAGCGTAGGTATTATCTACCTAAGTTATAAAAACTCTAAGTATTGATAAGTTAAAAACTCTGTGTTGGTAAATAAACATTTTTTTCATTGTTTTCGCACTATATCAATTTGTTTCGGTTTTTTCGTGTAGTAAGTATTGTAGGTAGGTACTTTCTATTGATTTTCTATAAACTAATTAAAACGAAACATGACGTCAATTGACCAAAAATTGCCCACAATGAATTGTAAAACAAAGTTTTTTTTATTTCTGTAGGCGAGTTTTCAACCGTTTAAAACGATTTATTTGGGGTTTAAAACGGCAACATTTTATTTAAAACGGCAACGTTTTAAATCGATTGTTTTACATCTGTAGTGTGCTATAGGTTCGCCTACCTACCCCTTTGGGGAATACAGGTGTGATTATATTTTTAGATATAATATTTTTTTTTTTTATTTAATGATATTCAAAATACAGAGGTGTAACTTAAATCTAAACTCGCCAAATTTTTACGTTTGATGGCGAGAGGCGCTCTTTTACATAACAATGCACCACCTTATTACTACATACCTACCTACTACTTATAATTAATCTTATACAATGTAATTTGTCTTTGCCAAAAAATGTAAACACGTATAAGTTTATGGAAAACTAACTTTAAACCCTACACAGTAACGTTCAGTTTACAATACAACTTCAAACATTTTTATACCTTTTTCAATAGTTCACTGGTTTAATTTTATACAATGTGATCTGCATTCGCGATTTACCTGCCAAACATGTAAACAAATATGAGTTTATGGAAAAAAAAAACCTTTAAACCCTACACAGTAAAGTTCACTTTACACTACAACTTCAAACATTTTATAACTTTTCAAAAGTGCTAGTCACTCTGAGATTAACTTAATTACCATTTAAATACAGTTAATATTTGTTTAACTTGAAATAATATTAATTTGAAACATAAGTTTGAATAGACCTTATTTAGTTATGATTGCTATCCTGTATAATGTTTTTCAATTTCGTTTTAAGTGATCCTTTGCAAATTTTTACTTTTTCTCGTAATAGATCTATTTTGTTAAACACTTTAGGTACCAAATACTTAGATGTTCTCTTACCATAATAGTTTGTTATCTTTGGTTCAACCAGTTTGTTCTCTCTAACCCTACGTGTGTTGTACTTATTTTTCACATTAACTTTATATTCATCATTATAATAATATTTCAGTCCTACCAAATAATCAACTTTTTTATCAATGGGCATAATTTTACAGATGGGAAATAACTTATCATACTCTTTATTGCACTTATCACTTATAAATTGAGATCAGTTGACCAAATAAACAACAACTATTCATAGTAAGATGCGGTTAGATAGGAAAAAGGCTCCTAGAAACCAATAGTAAGATGGTAAAATCAGTCAACATAACTAGGCTATAATGTTCCCACTGCTGGGCCACTGGCCTTCTCTCTGTGAGAGGGAGTGGACCGTAATCCACCACTCGGGCCCAGGCCACACGGGTTGGTAGATGTCACATGTTTTCGAATTTTTGGTTCTACGACATGCCGGTTGCCTCACGATGTTTTCCGTCACCATGGTTATGAAATAATTTACACAAAGTAAAGCGCCTGTCTGGGTTCGAACCTACGACCTACAACTCGTAAGTCGCGGCTGTTGGCACTGGGCCACCACTGCTCTCTCAGTCATTCAAAATCAGTCACAAAACCGAAATTGATAGCGAAAATACTATTTTCAGACATTACTTATCGAAGTCAAAGATATAAACGGATGTTGTATCACGATTTACGGCCACCCATAAAAGTTTGTTCAGTTTGTGAAAGTAGGGAGATATTTCCTAAGACATATAGATATAATAATGTTACTAAAACCAAGAAATGAAATGCTTATTTACAAAAGTGATGTCAATAAATCTAATCCACTTGTTCAGTTCTCGACTCTTCAGTTTTCTAACATCTATTGTAAAACCCACTGCCTCCAATCATACACGACAACAATTACCAAACTTTTCAAAAGTTCAATTTCTATACGAATTTCACTATCCATCTGTTCGAGCGCTTCGACGCTATACTGTATAACACTTTAATCGCCACTTCCAGCGATTGAAGCAGGCAAACAGTGAACCAGGCGCTTGCAATCCGTCCGCTAATTGAATATTGCCCAAGGGTGATATAACTCTTGACAATATCCGAATCTGTGACGACTATATCCGAACTGGGAGCCAGTTGTTTTGCTTAAACAACAATATATGTACCTCAGGGAATAAAAAATGGCAAAAAAAGAGTTTCGGGTAGTGCTGGTGAAGTTCGACCGCGGTCACAGGTTTATGTTACCAAAGCGAGAATTTGGTGGTGCGTGCTGACCTTTGGAAATAGGAGAGTGTAGATATGTGAAGTTATTAGGTCGGTACCTAGTATTTTTATAACTGTTAATTTGTCTGTCTGTTAGTTTTACCGTTTTCTGTGTCTATTTATTAGTTTTTAGCAAACAAATCATACGTTGGTAAATACTTAAGAGCGTTTACGCCGTACGGCATTTCATACAAACTTTCAAGCCCTTGTTTTTCGAAATGAATGAACCGATTTTAATGAAACTTCATACGCATAAGCAGGATACAAAGGTCTATAAAGTTAGTAGAGAACATTTACGAAATTTCTATTTAAAAAAAGATAACTGGAAATCTCTGTTTCTACGGGAAGTTTAAAACCGGTCTAATTTGGCTGTAACACTATTTTTCGAAAATGTTCTCTACTAACTTTTTAGACCTTTGTATCCTGCTTATGCGTTTGAAGTTTCATTAAAATCGGTTTATTCACTTCGAAAAACAAGGGCTTGAAAGTTTGTATGAAATGCCGTTCGGCGTAAAAGCTCTTAAAAACATACTACATAATACTTTCGTCTGACGAAAATGATCGTGCGACCGTGCATTCAAACATACTGATATTTACTGAATGTCCTATTGAAGGTCGCACGATCATACTAGGGCAGTAGGAATTTTTGTTTATGAGTGTACAAAGTGTCCCATCATCATTATTTCATACGCTCAAACGATCTCAAAGAAAGCATGCACAAAATAGCCCATAACATAAATCAGACGACAAAAGAAACCGTATAATGTTCGTTACTCAGAATTTTATTGCGTCTAAATGACGTACAACGAAATACCAACGTTCGGTTAGCGTATATACGCTTTAGTTTTATCGCCGCGTTTAACGGTTAAGTGCGAAAAGGAATGTAGATATGTACGTCGCTGGGACGTGGAAATACTTTCGTGGGTTATAAGTACTTACATGACGCTTATGAGGCGTGGATCGTTGTCGGTTCGTCTTTTGTGTCGTTTATATTGTTAGATTAAACAATAAATAACCATTTGTCCCAAAGGGCAATGAAGAGGGCTATGCTTGGAGTTTCACTGCGTGATCGAATCAGAAATGAAGAGATCCGCAGGAGAACCAAGATTACCGACAGGTTCTGAAGTGGTGACCGCGTACCGGAAGACGTAGCGTTGGAAGGCCGGTGGATCGACGACCTTGTGAAGGCCGCAGGAACTCGTGGGATGCGAGAAGCACAAAACCGCTCGAAGTGGAGGTGCTTGGGGGAGGTCTATGTCCAGCAGTGGACGTCTTTCGGCGGAAATGATGATGATGACGATGATGAACCTTTTGTGCGTCTGTTGGACGTGCGGCTCGATGAAATTAGGTTTGGTATTTCCGGGTTTTCTTTCATCTTCATATAACTTTCCAACACTCTTAAGTTAAACAGCCGATCAATTATGTAAAAATCTCCAGTGAAAACTAAGACAAGCTTGAAGTGAGATGTCAATAGTGTCAATCTCTAGCATCGGATCGAATGACAGCTCAGTTCAAGTTCAATTCACCTATGTTTTCACAGTGAGTTTTTTTCACAAAATAGGCTTTCAGCTCTGGTTTTACATTCATTATTTCACAAGTTTGTTCTGTTAAATAATATTATTATTTTATTTCTGTCTAATACGCCTTGAGCAGTTTGTTATTTGCGATGGAGAAAATTAGAATATCTATCTCATTATTATTTTTTTCTGAGAATTTTTATTTTATTTCTATTTTGGTGTGAATTCTGAATGAAGTTATATTTAACATATCAAGTAACTGATCAATAAATTATTATGAAGATATAATCAAGCGTTACCACGGATATCATCGCAAATAACCCTACTTCCATTTTCCCTTAGAACTAAATATCATACGAAATAACCATTGCGTCGAAGTGTAGTAGCCCCTCGTAGCAGGTCGTAGCCCCTCGTAGCAGGTCGTAGCACCTCGTAGCACATCGTAGCGACCCGTAGAATACGTTAATGTTTTGTAGACAATGGTTATTGTAACATGTTCACAATATTAAGGTTATGGTATATTTGTACGAGTATGTTTGTAAATGTTTTAGGTATTTTTCATGTCGTTATGTTCCTATGTGGAAAAGGCTACTAAGAGATAAATGAGAAAAATAATTAAATTATAGCCACACTAGGTATATGTAAGGTTTCAAAATTCGCCAAAGATGTAAACAACAATGGCCGCTCGAAATTGCCAATGGTTTAGTTATGAATGAATTTTTAGTTTTGGTGCTATCGATGTTACGATTCTTTGAGTGGATTTTTTGGGGTTGATAAATGGAATAACCCATTAGGTACCTCCCCAGCAAAAGACCTGCAAGTTCAAATTCGACAAAGTTAAATAAAAGCAATTTATATTTTTGCAAAAACCTTTTATAACTAATATAGTATTTCGATACGTATCGATACACAAGAACATTTAAGTAACTAATGTTTGTTTTCGTCTTGTTATCTCGGAGGTTTTAAGATCGCATGAAGTGGATATGATTGGAGTTTCAATTCCCAAAATCAGTTTTCTTTTTGACATTCGGTATTGAATGGCGACGCGACGTTGGGCAATACGTTAGTTCTAATCCACGTCAAGCCTTGCTCTTTTTAAAAGTATTCTTTATGATTTGTATCAAATTCAATGTTATAGCAGTGTAATATTTTAAATCTTGAGGGGTCCCATATTACCTATAGACCTACGACATTATTTAATAAGGAAAAAAGACGGCATCTTTATCGAGTAGAACGCGGGCTAGCTCCAACAGCATCTTGAAATTGCTAACCGAGACGCAATTCTTGTCACTATAATAAATATCCCAATGGATTTTTTCAGTAAAGGAAAATACCTACTCCTTGCAGAAATAATCGATATTTGTTATGTCAATCACTTGCATTTCAATGACAAGATAAATTTAGACGAGACAACAAAGGATGTCGGATTTTGACATTTGTCAAAATTCAAAATCAATCCCAGTTTTCGCTTTTATTGTTAAACATAATAGAATATTTAAAAGTTGGAAAAAAGGATGTAAAAATGAGAGTGATAAAACGTGTATCCTATTTAGTGTGAATTTAATCAGTGACACGCAGATATCGTGTTAAATTCCCAGTAAAGTTCAATGTTTTTAATCGGTAAGTCACCTCCATATCCAGTTTATGTAAGAAACAGCAGTGTGACATAACATAACGATCCTCAATGTTTTGTTTATAAAGTAAAACAATATTTCTGACATTACGATATGGACATTACGTCTAAATTAGATTTTGAACATTTCTAAGTACGAGAATTTATTGGCTTTCTGGTGAATTGATCCAGCTAGATTTCCAATAACATGATAGAAATATAATCTGTTTGATGTCAGAACTACATTCTGATACCAATTCCAGTTCTGTTTCTAGTATCTATTGTTCATAATTCTAGGTTTTATGTTTTTCATGAATATTGTAATGAACGGCCATACTTCATTAGACTCTCTCCTTGAACTCCTTGGTCAGATATAACAACATCAAGAGTATATAACAACACGAGAATGAATATAATCTAGACATTAATTTCAAATAAAAGTAAAATTACAAAAAAAAAGAAGGAAAACAAGAGAATAATTCAAGTGTAACTTAATTTACCGCTTCGAATAAGCCGTAACAAGCAAACTCATTCAGTGTAAAGTTTATCATCCTAATCCCAAACCTCGGAATTAAACTGCAACCCAACAATGGCTTACAAAATTTTATTCAAACACAATTCACGAAGTGGATATCTTTCGATAATGACTGCTATTCATGCTAACAATACAACGAGACCGGATCTATAAAATCTCTCCATTCAAGACGTAGGTGCCTTATTCAACGGGATTTCTTACGAACGAGGCTCTATAACAATTCATTATAAGGCCATTGAGCTATTTCTATTGTTAACTTGGCCCATTATAGTCTCATTTAGCTTAGACCGTATTATAGGGTTAACAATGGCACTTTGTCGGTTCAATTATATCACGGGGATGTTCAAGTAATTCGGGGTTGATATGTTGATGGGTTACAGTATTTATGAGCTATAGAGCGCGCTAACGGGATGTGGATTACACAGGGATTTAGCAGCATTTCTACTTCAATTTTAGTGGTAAAATGTTTGGACGACCAATTTTAAAATACATAAAAGATAACCTTTATGCAGAGCCGAATATGAAACTACGCCCGGGGCAAAGCCTCATTGTAGCGCTTCTACACAAGATTGATTTTTTAGACACTCTGTCTGTACTTACGTTACTAGGTGATTGTGTAAGTACACAATCACCTCCTACTTCCTCCTTCCGATCCTTTCTTTAATACTGATTGTTGCCTGTAGGTATAATTTTGTTTTCTTTTTTACACTAGTCCAGAAGCGTAGATGTGGGCCCTGTATCAAAATTTGTTGGGGGTATTGTTTTTTTTACAAAACAAATACACTAGCATACTGACTTGGAGAGTCAAGCTGTCAATGCTGTCATTATGATTTTACTAAGAGAATGCAAGAGCGGGGGAAGCGAGCTAGACATGTAATTTTACTAAGAGAATGCAAGAGCGGGGGAAGCGAGCTAGACATGTAATTTTACTAAGAGAATGCAAGAGCGGGGGAAGCGAGCTAGACATGTAATTTTACTAAGAGAATGCAAGAGCGGGGGAAGCGAGCTAGACATGTAATTTTACTAAGAGAATGCAAGAGCGGGGGAAGCGAGCTAGACATGTAATTTTACTAAGAGAATGCAAGAGCGGGGGAAGCGAGCTAGACATGTAATTTTACTAAGAGAATGCAAGAGCGGGGGAAGCGAGCTAGACATGTAATTTTACTAAGAGAATGCAAGAGCGGGGGAAGCGAGCTAGAAATGTAATTTTACTAAGAGAATGCAAGAGCGGGGGAAGCGAGCTAGACATGTAATTTTACTAAGAGAATGCAAGAGCGGGGGAAGCGAGCTAGACATGTAATTTTACTAAGAGAATGCAAGAGCGGGGGAAGCGAGCTAGACATGTAATTTTACTAAGAGAATGCAAGAGCGGGGGAAGCGAGCTAGAAATGTAATTTTACTAAGAGAATGCAAGAGCGGGGGAAGCGAGCTAGACATGTAATTTTACTAAGAGAATGCAAGAGCGGGGGAAGCGAGCTAGAAATGTAATTTTACTAAGAGAATGCAAGAGCGGGGGAAGCGAGCTAGACATGTAATTTTACTAAGAGAATGCAAGAGCGGGGGAAGCGAGCTAGACATGTAATTTTACTAAGAGAATGCAAGAGCGGGGGAAGCGAGCTAGACATGTAATTTTACTAAGAGAATGCAAGAGCGGGGGAAGCGAGCTAGACATGTAATTTTACTAAGAGAATGCAAGAGCGGGGGAAGCGAGCTAGACATGTAATTTTACTAAGAGAATGCAAGAGCGGGGGAAGCGAGCTAGAAATGTAATTTTACTAAGAGAATGCAAGAGCGGGGGAAGCGAGCTAGACATGTAATTTTACTAAGAGAATGCAAGAGCGGGGGAAGCGAGCTAGACATGTAATTTTACTAAGAGAATGCAAGAGCGGGGGAAGCGAGCTAGACATGTAATTTTACTAAGAGAATGCAAGAGCGGGGGAAGCGAGCTAGACATGTAATTTTACTAAGAGAATGCAAGAGCGGGGGAAGCGAGCTAGACATGTAATTTTACTAAGAGAATGCAAGAGCGGGGGAAGCGAGCTAGACATGTAATTTTACTAAGAGAATGCAAGAGCGGGGGAAGCGAGCTAGAAATGTAATTTTACTAAGAGAATGCAAGAGCGGGGGAAGCGAGCTAGACATGTAATTTTACTAAGAGAATGCAAGAGCGGGGGAAGCGAGCTAGACATGTAATTTTACTAAGAGAATGCAAGAGCGGGGGAAGCGAGCTAGACATGTAATTTTACTAAGAGAATGCAAGAGCGGGGGAAGCGAGCTAGACATGTAATTTTACTAAGAGAATGCAAGAGCGGGGGAAGCGAGCTAGACATGTAATTTTACTAAGAGAATGCAAGAGCGGGGGAAGCGAGCTAGACATGTAATTTTACTAAGAGAATGCAAGAGCGGGGGAAGCGAGCTAGACATGTAATTTTACTAAGAGAATGCAAGAGCGGGGGAAGCGAGCTAGAAATGTAATTTTACTAAGAGAATGCAAGAGCGGGGGAAGCGAGCTAGACATGTAATTTTACTAAGAGAATGCAAGAGCGGGGGATGCGAGCTAGACATGTAATTTTACTAAGAGAATGCAGGAGCGGGGGAAGCGAGCTAGACATGTAATTTTACTAAGAGAATGCAAGAGCCGGGGAAGCGAGCTAGACATGTAATTTTACTAAGAGAATGCAAGAGCGGGGGAAGCGAGTTAGAAATGTAATTTTACTAAGAGAATGCAAGAGCGGGGGAAGCGAGCTAGATATGTAATTTTACTAAGAGAATGCAAGAGCAGGGGAAGCGAGCTAGGAATGTAATTTTACTAAGAAAATGAGCTAGAAAATTGGAGCACCCTGACAGTATAGTAGACGATAGTAGGTAAAGCTCTCAATGTGATTTTTTTACCACAACAATGCAAGAGCGAGCGAAGCGGGCTCGGAAATTCGAGCATCCTGACTTGGATAGGTTAGATTTTCTGTGTGATTTTACAAAATGAATGAAAGAGCATGAGAACTGGACCGTGCCTGTATATTGAACATAATTAATTATTATTATTTTATTATTTTCATTAGATTTATATTCAATTTGGGCCCCTTTTCATTTCAAAAAGAATTTGAGCTGTTGGAAATCATCTTACGATATTTTGCTTTCACTCGTTGAGTTGGCACTACAGCCGGCCGCCCCCTGTGTCTTGAGGGAGCCATAAAAATGTAACTATGGCAATGATGCTGACTGTGGTTATGTACCTATGCAAATTATGACAACCTCGTAAAGTGTTGCACTTCATTATTGGCTAGTGTGTCAAACTTAGAGTAAGAAAGCTATAGAGCATCGGGTAGCGTGGCCACACATGAGTCAAAAACCTAATTTATCTAACATGAGCTACATAAGTAGCTGCCTTGAAAAAACTGGCACGCACTGAGAGACGGAAATAGTATAGCTTTGTCCTTTTCTGTTACTTATAATAACTCAATACTTTATCCCTTTCTTGTGGAAATGAAATGGAGCTACCCGCCGTCTATACTTTTCTTTGTCTAAGGTGTCAAAGGAGGCGTCACGCAATCGGCCAACATATTTACCTTTTTGCGTTGTGGTAGGTACTATGTGTACAGCGCTCTATAGCTTATTAATACTGATTCAGTTATTGTATTTCGATTCCTAAGTATAATGCTATGTGATATTATTGTCTTCAGACGGAATGCGATAGTGTATCGTTATTGTGTGGCTCGGGTATAGGTTACAATCTAGCTAGATATTATTAATATTAAGAAGCAGAGATGAAACTATATGCTGGGTCACATGATACGCTTTGCTTTTGACTGCCACTTTGTACAGTCGAACAAGCATATTTGTAACACAGGCAGCATAATCTGCCTGTAGTGTTGCCTCTGTTAGGACACAGCCCTCCTCTCTATCACAGGGACTGGGCCGTAACCACGACGTGGATCGAGTGCGGGTTGGTAGATGTCTCATATCGACGTATTTTTGATTTTAGGACATGCCGGTTTCCTCAAGATGTTTCATCGTTTTGAGAGCAGTGGTGAGGAAATAAATGAAATAAAGTAAAGCGCTTGCCTAAGTTCAAACCCATGACCTATATATAAGTCTTAAGTCGGGGCCGTAATCACTGAGCCACCACTACAGACTCTTCTCTCTGGGATACAGGCAGCTAACATGCAATAAAATTATTTCTAAACAATGTTGTGAGTGTGCTGAATAGTCAATTCTTTTGCAGCAGTTTCTTAAACTTAAAAAAGTTGTTTGGATTTATTATTTGATTAGTAGCGGTTACGCACACCGCACTTTGTTTGTTATTTGAGTTACACTATCTCATAGTGTCACTTTATTTCTTTAAGGTCTGATTTTTCAATTAGTCAGTATTACAAATATCTGAAAAATAAATAAGACAGTTTGACATATTTTCTATACAAAAGCCGTAAAACAGCAATATCAATATCTCGTCAGTTAAGAGATATCTGACTATTGAAAAATCTGCCCAAAGTATGTTTTTTTGTTCAAATTTTCTCAATCAACTTTGAACCTTAAAGTTTAGCTTAAAAATTGAAAATCTTTTGAAGACATTTGACAGATTGTAGTAGCTTGATGTGCTGGCGTCTGTACCAACATACAACGTCATACATTAGGCGCTCTCTTGGTTATTTTTGATATTACATCTTGTATTATGATATTAATATTTGTTTGACCTATTTGATACTATTTTTACACACACTCTACAATGTGGAGGTAGTAGTTATCGATATACCTACTCATTTTTGAACACCACTTATGTTGTTCTATTTTTGACAAACTGTGGTTCTGGGGTAACTTTGGGTTTGATTAAATATAATCTAAGTGAGCAGGTTGTAAAAGTAAAAGGACACATTATAAAAGTATTTTGATACCGGTAGGTAAGTTAAAATAAATAAATTGTATACTTTACCACAAAAATACAGTTGCTGTAGTACCTGATTTTATGCGAATGATTATATGAATTTTAGGAGCAGGGTTGATTATAAAAGTACATAGATTTAGCCCGGTATATAATAGGTAATAGTTATTTATCTTCATCATCGAACTGGAGCGTACAAAGGATTAACTCCGTACAAACTTTTTGTTTGATAGACTGGCGGTATGAGTCGAGCACTATTTTCTAATACCAACTCCACACGATCCAACAGACCGACGATATTCCCAAAATCCAGCTGATCCCGCGAAAATAATTGAAAAGCAATACAGCGCAGAGAACTGTGAGCTGGCAACAACTAAACGTGTTTATTCGTTCCCCACTGCCGAGAGAACCACTGTTCTCTAGTAGTTTCTAGAACAACTTCATACCGCGTACTTTAACTTGGCAAGTTCGTAAAACAAATAAGGCATTTGAATTTCTCTGCCCACTTCCAATTGAATACCCCGACGTGGAGTTTTGAACTCGCCGACGCTTTAAAAGTCATGTTTTAAAAAGACTGCTAAAGTAAACTAAGAAAAACTTTGTGCTACTGTGAACGGTAATAGATGTATCTATTAGGTTTTTTAATGTGTTGCTAAATGGGTCAATCTTTAAGCTGATTTTACCAATGAAACTAATCGCGATTAGAGAGGCAATTCTCGTATTTTTAAGAATCTTTACAGTCTGATCTCAGTCTCAATCTGTCAAAAATACCTCTAATACATTTTTACAAGTTTTTGACGTTGATTGTCGCTAAGATGAGATTGCGACTAGATTTTGAACGTTTTTAGGGTACCGTACCAAAATGGTAAAACGGAACCCTTATGGTGAGACTCAGTCTGTCTGTGTCTGTCTGTCTGTCTGTCACAGCTGGATATCTCAAGAACTACTAATGCTATCAACTTGAAATTTGGAATAGTTTTAGATGACGTTTGCCAACTATTTTGCAAATATGAAAGAAATAAAAATATATGTATATTTTTTGCAACAGGGACTGAAAGGGGGTCTGAAAAATTCGCAGTGAGGCTACTAGGGCATGTGGGATATCATATGAAAGAGCGCAGTTTGCACATTCTCAAACATTTTTATTTTTTAGGCCGCATAATTTTCGACTCTTGATGTAAAATGTCCTTTTGCCTTATCTCCAAAGTTTGCAAAGAGAAAAATCTGAAATTATTCTAAGTTTATGTAAGAAGTTTATGTAAAGATTACAGGAAAATAAAACAAAGACACACAAAATAGCACACTTTTTCAGAAATCAACAAAATTACATTAGTTCCACTATCAGTCAAGAGATGGTGCTGACCTAAAACTGCAATATTCTACACCGCAGTGCACAGTGTTAAAATTCTCTGACAAATATAGGCCTCGCCGATGAAAAATTAAAAACATGATGGTACGGAACCCTCGGTGCGCGAGTCCGACTCGCTCTTTACCGGTTTTTTTAATTACGGGAATTGTCTTTCTGCATAATGTTAACTGTGTTCAAGAGCTGTCAGTGTCAATAATCCTCAACAATGATGACACTGACAGCTCTTGAACGCGGTTCAGGTGTGCTGAGCGCGTCCAGTTTCATTGGTGAAATTCGCCCTCAGTTAGATTTGAATGAACCGAATAGTCTAGTTCAGTGATGAGGTTTTTAGTTTCAAAGTTCGAAGTTATATTTTGGACGCTATTGTCTTCAACTCGCTTAGCAAACAGCTTTATGCAGCATTACATTGCATAGGTGACTGCAGCCTGTGACAGATATATGAATGGACTCTGCTTTGCTAATTTGACTAAATGAAGATTATAAACAGTGTTATACTCAACTGCATTTTGCAATCCTTTACCACATTTTTATTGTTATGTGTTTTATTTTATTAGTTTTGGATGACATGTGTATGTATTTAGTTTTATTTGTTTTCTATGACAATTTTGTGTTTTATTGTGACGTAATGGACTTTGTCTGAAATTATTGTGCATCGAGCGCAAAGTGAGTTATTAATGTACGAGTGTTATGTTGGTTACATTACCTACTACGTAGTTGAAAGAAAAAATAATTATTATTATTAAGATCTACATCTCTTCCAGAAATCATTCATATCTGCACGTATGTCTAGGTCGTTAACGGTTTCAAACTGGTAGTCAGAAATTCGGGGAATCTGTCTATTGCAATTCATGAATGAACAATGACTCTGCTAGCAATCCCGGGCTTAAAAATGTAGAATGACGGAATAGTACCTAACTTTAGGCCCGCTTGCTTTACACAAACTAAATACAACATGAAAGAGCGGTGTTGTCGGACAGCATAGAAAGGAAAGAGAAGCGCGATGACACAACCCTCTGGTAATTTATTGCAAAATATGAAGCAATTATCTATTTACAAAAAATCTATTGTTTGGACTAAAAAATTAAAACACTAGTGTTTTAGTATGTTTCTTGTAGAATAATCTGACAAAAAATCTTATTGATTGTGTGTATGTATGGTTTTTATTGTAAAAAGAAAGTTTTTATAGAGGTATCTTCAAGATTTTTTTTCTATCGTATCAAATTAGTTGTATTATGTTTTTAACACACTATCTATTAGCATATATCCTGAAGAATATCATATATTGTTTTGATTTTGTTTACTGTAGTCGATCATATAATTTTATTGTTCCTAAAACTTGCATTTTTTGCGTTTAGGTCCTGTAAGCTCTTAACGAATTTAAAACATTCTTCTATTTTGTCAAGCGTTTGATATTGAATTGGAATTACGTTTTGATTATGTGATAAGTTATGGAATCATGCGTTACTTTGCAGAAATCCATTACCATATGCAAATTAAATATTTAATTTCACATAAGTACGTCATCTGCCTAGCCTTTTCCCAAATATTTTGGGTTCGGCATCCAGTCTATCCGGATGCAGCTGAATACCAGTATTTTACATAGAGCGACTGCCTATCTGACCTCCACAACTCAGTTAGTGGGTATTACGATAGCCCTTGGTAAGACTGGTTGTCAGACTTTCGGCCTTCTGATGTCCCGTAACGACTGTCAAAAATCCACGAATGACAGCTGGGACCAACGGCTTAACTTGCTTGCCGAGGCGCGGTGGAGTCTTGGTTTGGAAGATGGTGACCCATCCACGGACCAACCGCGGCAAGCGTAGCTTAACCTGATCGATCGACCCGTGCGGCTGATATTACTTAGCCACAAGCCACTAGTTTCACATACATACCTAACATAACATCACGCATGTATTCCCCAAAAGGGTTAGATAGACGTGTATTTATAGTGCATCCACATTTCGTCAGCCTATTGCTATCCACCGGACTCAAACCCAGACTCCGGGCTGCTACTGAGAAATTCCAGATATTAAACCCCAATTACACTTTCCTCGACCTAGGAATCGAACCCAGGACTTAACTCAGCAGTAGCTCTTGCGAGGCAGCCATATTTAGATTAAATTCACCAAAATTGTTGGAATTAAAACTTAATACTATAAAATTGCATAACATTTTATTTTTTATTAAGTGCGTCCCGCGGTTTCTCCCGCATAAGTTTCGATCCCGTGGGAATATCGGGATAAAAAGTAGCCTATATGTTAATCCAGGGTATCAGCTACCTCCTTATCTATCAAAATCGGTCAAGCCGTTTGAGCGTGAAGAACCTCACCTCACACTCACAAAGTTTCACCTTTATAATATTAGTGTGATTAACAGTAAGCGCGTTTATTGATTTGTGGTGCATAAACCAGGCGTTTATCATACTTATGTTACATATACAATGGGCATGTCATTGTCAGTCTCACGGACATAATGTGACGTATGTCTCATTTCTATAGCTTCTAAGTAAGTGAAAGGTTAAAGGTTAGGCTTTTAATTTTGCAGGAAAGAATTACTTTTTGCCTGTCGGCTTTTTCATAACACGCGTGTTTAGACCACATTTGTGTAGATTCAAATGTTAAGAGTACTCCATGTACTCTTAACATTTGAGTCGGGAGACGTCGGATATAGTTGGAGTTTAGTAAGAAACCGATTGATGTTTTCGGATGAAATTTAATTTGATAAATTAACTGTTTGTTTTCTGTTAATTAAATTAAATTTTAATCGAAAACATCTACAGAGGTATGAGGAACAGGGTGTAAAGTTCACTCATACTCTATAGAAAAGGGAGGATCCTCCGACCAGACGGGTGTTGTGTCTGCCGGGCAACTGCCCAATGATTCATGTCGGGCCGTTGTATCTATGCTAGTTGCGCGGTAAACTCTGCTTGCGAGATGCAGGATTTTGCGTGACGTCAGTATGACGCGTTGTTCGTATGTGGCGTTGTAGATACCCCTACACATCCATCGGTTTCTTATTAAACTTCAACTATATGCGACGACCCTAGTTACTTATCACTTTTGGGGACTGTACTTACTCTGGACGTGGTTTTGGATGGAAATTGAAATAATACTGACTTAATTACTTGGTTATATTCTTTTTTATTAGACTACTAGAGAATACAAGACTACAGGGTGCAGCATACTCCTGTACATTCACTAAGCGTGGTGATAGTGTTATGTCGATAGTAGTTCTTACCGTAGTAAACAGATTATCCAGTCAGCAAGGCAGGCAAGCCAGTTTATACCGCCGTGAAGGCTCTTCTAATGCACTTCTTAAGCCCGTACACACGTTAGCAGAACTCAAGGGTCTTACGTAAGAAGCCTTCTTAAATACAACGTGTTACAGCATAAGTGCCAGTTCGACACCATAATGTAAAATACAAGATGATTTTTAAAATTAATATTTTGTTCCAAATTTTTTTTTCAGTTTGTGCAATTTGTAAACACATAATTATTTCTAGAAAATAAACACGTATATGTCTGAAATTGAATCTAAACAAGCTACTTTCAGAACTTGCGTTCATTCTGTCGCACGATGTAAACCAGAATTGCCGATACGTCACGAGCGAAGCCGCAGCTTAAACTTAGTCTTATAATTGTTTCCGAGGTCTCCCCACGACATTGTTATTCAAAGTGTGTCGGTCACAAATCGCGGCCCTCTTAATTGCGAGCGTAATTTAATATTTTTCTAAAAGGCCATTATACGAGCAGACACCCTGCCATCTGTTGGCAGTGTTGGGACACTGATGACGTAATAAGTGCTTTGTGATGACAGAACTATTTACTTATCTAAATGTATTGGATTAAATAGGGGTGTGTGGTTGCTTGTGGGTACTTTATAGCCAGACGGTGTATGACTCACGAATACAATGCTAGCTTTATCGCAAGCAATTGAGACACATAATACTATATTATTTTTATTAGTCTTTTTCGATAATCAGCTCCAGTGTAAAAATTTATGAAAAGTTATTTGCTTAGCGTAGAAATCGAACCTAGCACAACAACTTTTAGGTAGGTATTATTGTTGTGTTGTCAAGAGTTGTGAGTGTCAATACTCCACAGCAATGATGACACTGACAGCTCGCGCTCGACAGCAATGAAACTGACACTTTATATTCATGTGTCGAACATTTCTATTAAAACCAAAAATTAAAGTCCGGTCAGAAAAAAAGTACTGTTTTCTTAAGGAAAATAAGATCTTGAGTATTTTTTACTATTACAGCGAAATTCTACAAATAACCCCCTATTTGCTTTGGCTGCTATTTGCGATTGAAAATGAATCATAATATTTAAAATATACCAACTTTTTTTATTGAATGTAACCTCCCAAACATGTTTTAACTATTACAACATAGATCTACAATTAACCCCCTTTATTTGCTTAAATTTAATTAATTTGGGTTTGAAAGTATCAAAAATCATATTTTTGCCAACAATATTTAGGAGATTCGTTTAATGACGCAAACAGTTTATTGATTTGCTTGTTTTTAGTCATAAGCCTGTTACTTTAATTTTTGGGTACGATATGAAAAAGAAAAAGAAGAAAGAAAGTTTTTAGAGGTACCTTCATGGTTTTTTTTTTTCTATCGTATCAAATTTGTTGTATTACGTTTTCAGCACACTATCTGCCTAGCATATATCCTGAAGAATGTCATATATTTTTCTGATTGTTTTTACTGTAGTCGATCATATACTTTTATGTTTTCTAAAACTTGCGGTTTTTGCGTTTAGGTCCTTTAAGCCCCTTAATAATAATCACTCTAATATTATAAAGGCGAAAGTTTGTGAGTGTGTGTGTGAGTGTGTGTGTGTGTTTATATGTTTGTTACTTCTTCACGCTCAAACGGCTGGGCCAATTTTGATAAAATTTTGTATGTAGGTAGCTGACAACCTGGATTAACATATAGGCTACTTTTTATCCCAATATTCCCACGGGATCAACGCTTACGCGGGTAAAACCGCGGGGCACAGCTAGTAATATATAATTGTAAGTTTAATTGTAAGCTAGTATAACTACACTATTTTATTACGTAAGCTTGTGATGATAGTTGTATGTGTTTTAAAATAAATAAATTATTGATGTCCTTTCCCTTAGAACAGTGCGAATTGAAAAAAAACCATAAAGATAGAACTGAATAAGTATTTACTATTACAGTAAGTACCTACTTACTTATTTATCGATTTCTTATTACTTATTTATTTCAATATCCAATATCAGCAACACTATAACTTTCTGGGCCGATAGGTTGTGAACGTTTCAAAGGCTCATAGAACCTTGTTATCCGTCGTAAAGGAGATCAGTTATGACGTCACACACAGTTGAACACAATAAGCTATCTTACTGGGACACTTTACGTTGTATGACAAATATTGGTAAAACTTAGCCCTAGGAAAGACAGTGTGATCCAATGAATAAAGTGATTGTTTTCTTTGAGAATATCGACGTATGTTTTTTTGTTTTTCATTCTGATTAAATATTAATGTTAAAAAAATATAATATTAATTATATATAATATTATTATAATATATTTTATTTTTAGGACGATGAATCCCGTTGCCCAGCTGTTCTGCTGATAGTGTTACCAGTAGGATAAATAGTCTAAGGAAATTTTGCAGCTGTCCAACTTTATAACCACGTACCCTATGCTCATGTCATAATGCCAACTTCCAGGTAATTTTATCACTGGCACTATACTTCTGTTTCACTTGTACCCATATCGTATTTGTATAAGTTTCCCATCCCACACTGATTTCAGAAAGTCTTGCACTTCGGGACGCCGACAAGTTGCAAGTTGAGCCAAGTCTTGCAGACTCTTGTTACAACTTGCAACAATAATGTTATGGTGCATATCTTGCACAAGTGTTGCAGTATTTTTGCTTGGTAGCGACATTGAGGTTTTATTACTGAATATAGGCTTTCTTGTATGGAGCACCTTGCCGTATATATTTTGTTATCGTATCCATAAAATTGTACTTATAAGTAAGTATATCGGTAGCCCTTACAGCCGAACTGAACATACTTTGTCTACAAGTGCGTTCATGTACCTAAATAGCAATAGGTACTTGGTCAGGCAGATGCTATCGAACTCAAGAACTATTGCTCCGAAGGGCGACATCGCCCTACACATTGGGCTAGGACCCAAACCAAAATTATTTTAGTGTACACCATACCAATATATAGAGACATACCTACTGTTACATGGAGCGAAACATGAGTTTACTCAGTTTACTATACCACTTCTAAGTTTAATGGTACTTGTAGGTTCTCTCGAAATACCACAACTGTGCTAATACTATGTAATTGTGCAACACTGTTGCCTTATGTCACCACTTCGCTCGCTGTAATTCAGTGCAACATCTGACTTACATTTTATAGCGGGCAGTGATCTTAGATAATAGCGTACTGTTGCTACTTTTAAACGAAGCTAACATCAGATTCTAAACTCATCATCAAAGAGTTTGAGATCCAAACCATTTCGATTTCTAAAGCAAACATGTTAGATATTTAATTAAAATAAGAGATTAGTTTAATCTCACCTCGTTAAAGTACGCACATCGATGCAAACCAATTAGTTATTCAAGACAATTGACGCTACACACAATACGTTCGGGTAGAGTGGACTAAGAAAGGGCGCCAACTTTCGCGCATGCGCCCAACAAAAACAGACCAAAAGACCTCCAGTCACGCGGAGCCAGTCTTCGTGGAGACGTCGTACAGAACGGACGGCGCTCGAACGAATAAAAATTACATCTCGCGAGTGTTGAGACTTATAATGATTCGGTTGGTGGTTCGGGATTTAGTTAGGTAGTAGCGTGCGATGCGCGGCTTGCGCGATGTTAGCTTACATGATCGTGGTACTGACAGTGTTGGACGTCTGTGTGCCTCTGTACCATCACCAGTTCGCGGTGTTCGTCCCCGGTGGCCCAGAGAGGGCCCACGAACTGGCGCATAGACATGGCTTCATTAATCACGGGGAGGTAAGTGTGGATGGGATGCTGCGGACAAGTGATCTATCTTGCGATGTTTTTCTTTCATTTCTGCGAGGACTAAGAAAAAGCTTCTTGTACGGACGTTATTAATGAACTGTTTGGAGAAGGGATTATGCCTTCATTTCTTATGAAAAGCGTTCTTATGGGTTCGTGGGTTTTAATTTAGTAGTAGGTAACTCTGAAAACTGAAAAGTCAGCAGAACTTAAGGTACAAAAATTCTAGATCACTTTTTGCCATGTTTTGTAGTACCTTATCAATTATTAACTTCCCTTCGTGTGTATAAACGGTTCAAGCAGAATTTCAAGTAGTTCTAATACTAGACGCGGTAGTACCGTTCAGATTTGAAGTCTAGATAAAATGAAATAGGTTTAGCGCATTGCCTGAAACACGAAGGATAAGGAAGTCCTCTCAATGTACTCGTTTGAAGTAGCGTGATACGCTTACTCTCAATATCTTCTAAGTCTTTTGAGAGGTATTTTTCTAAGTTCCATAAGCATTTTAGCAACCAAAAACTTATGATTGACATAATTTATTAAAGCTAGTAACACTTCTTTTAAGGGTCATAATATATTTAGGTATGTTAATGGCTCATATTTTGCAATATCAAAATATTCATTGAATTTTGTTTTGTTTTGGAATATGTGGGCAAAAATTGTTCGTTTTATTCGTGCACATAAATTACGATGCTAGATCAGACTATGTTCAGTGAATAAAAACAGCAATTTCGGTGAACCATAGTGATGAGTTTGGCCAATATTCATGTTAGTTACATACCTACCAAGTTACGTACTACTGCAAAAATATTTCAAGTTCTTTTTTTTTGATGTAGGTATGTAATTCTACATCCTCTACAAATTATCAGAAACAGGCTTTAATGCGGAGTAGTCGCAACTATATCCTGAGAGCTGTGGCGGAGAGCTACTCGAAATATTAGGCATTTTGTGCGGAAGTTGATTAGGTAGGAAACATATTTTCCTGACTGGTCATCCTTTTGTCTTAATTATACTTTTTTATATCAAAGTTACTTACAGTAGAATATAAGATGTTTGTAATACTAACAAAATATGGATCACTGTTGTCCGAAATAAATGAATTTTAATTTAATTTAATATAATATTGACTTGGCAATGTTTTAATGGAAAAATATTTTCTATTCGTGATGTATATTTAGGAGACATAGAAAAGGGTTTTTTTTCTATGTTTTATGGTGATAACATGCTATTTTATTAGGTAGTAAGTATTATTGTTAAGTATCACTTGGTCAAAATCCTGTTATTTTGAAAAATATACACAGAAATTACATTTGTTATTTAAAAGCAATTCCGTTGATAGGTACATTCATATAGATTCGCACGCCGCTGTTTCATAAAAAACATTCTGACATTTTAATAATGTGAGGAAAATGTTTCAGACATCGTAATATAATAAATACAAAAGTTTTGTTAAATTTAAACTTTCAAGGCAACTGAGCGTCCCTTTGAGGGAAACTTTCGTAAATGTGTCGAATAAAAGTAGTGAGATTTGGGCCTCATGTGCTTAGTTACAGGCTCAAACATGGCACAAAAGGTTTGCTATAGTTTCGAAAAAGGTTTTCTTCGGGCTGGGATGAGAATGCCGTTTTATGTTGAAGTACAATAAATCATGGAAATCACCTTATTTACTATAACCATGGTTTATATTATGATTGTGTAGAGTCACGCACAATAATTTATGACCGAGTCTTAAAGTGAAAAAAAATACTAGTCAATGTTTTTTTGCATTTCAGCAATTCAGTCAAGTTAATAAAACTATGTACGTTACGAATTGATTAATAGGATTAATATGGTAGACGAATCAATCAATGAATTCAGCCTATTGCAGTCCACTGCTGGACATAGGCCTCTCCCAGACTGTTCCACAACACTCTGTCCTCCGCCTTACGTATCCAGTCCCAGCCACTTTCTTAGAAGAATATTATTACCTAACTAGACACGTGCAAAACTTTATAAGATTATTTATTGCGTTTTATTTCATGAACCATGATGACCTAGGTACCTATACATAATCTGTTTCATGAATATTCAGGAAATCTGTTGATTACTTTGATGGAAATTATTAGAATATAAAACTACTAGGGCTGATTTTTCCATTACCAGATAACTTTGATTCGAGGAATAAAATTGACATTTGACAGTTTTTGTATGAAATAATTGTCAAAATTTCAAAATTATTCCTCGAATAAAGTTATCAGATAACTTTTATTCGAGGAATAAAATTGACGTTTGACAGTCTTTGTATGAAATAACTGTCAACATTTCAAAATTATTCCTCCGATAAAATTATCTGTCGATTGAAAAATCAGCCCTAAATCAAATAAAATCGTATACGGACCAAATGGTATGGGCTAGTATATAATAGAAAGATACAGAGAGAGAGAAAGTCGCTTCATAACGCTTTTTCATAACGTGACGATTTCTATCAATCTACTCGCAAACCGCCTAAAGGAACTTCGTTCCAAAAATTTCACATACTTATTGAACATCTACTGATATCTAATTGTAACTAAATAGTGAATAATTCAAATGTTCGTAGATGGAGGGATCGAGGAGTAAATAATGATTACAGCCATATTGCCGCGTCACGATTAGATAAGCAAAATAAACACCGCGCCGCTGGGAAACGTGGAACATTCTGTTTACGCGGCAAATTATTCCCGAAGATGTTTGAATGTAGAATATTATTTGAATAAAGGAACTCCACTAGTACTTTGGAGTAGGACAAACATATTACTCTTAGTACCTATTAACATTTCACGAAAAATAAAACTAAGACAACTACTTCCTTCTAAAAGAAAAATAAATCTCTTTTTTTTAACAACCAGTATTGTCCCACTGTTTGGCAAAGGTCTCCCCATAACTTTCCACTGTTCCTTGTGTGTTACTTTCTCCGGTAAATCTACTGTAAACGCATCTAAGTCATGACTCACGCCAGCGATTGCTTAGTCGATAAAGTCATACGGTATCACGATCATCGTTGTTCAAAAAAACAGTATATCTGATTTAAAATGGTACAATATTATCTTTGTTATAATTCATCAGGTTAAACGAGTTTTCCACACGATTTCGCCTTTACCTTATTACCTCTACTTACCTCGTTTGAGTTGTAAAGAAAACATGAAGAAACTTTTACATACACTTAAGAGCGTTTACGACATACAATGAATAAGTTTCAAGCCCTTGTTTTTCGGAATGAATGAACCGATTTTAATGAAACTTCATACGCATAAGCAAGATACAAAGGTCTAAAAAGTTACTTAAGAACATTTCCGAAATATACGAAATCTCTGTTTTTATGAAAAATTTAAAATCGGTCTAATTTGGCTGTTACACTATTTTTCGAAAATGTTCTTAAGTAACTTTTTAGACCTTTTTATTCCGTTAATGCGTATGGAGTTTCATTAAAATGGGTTCATTCATTTCCAAAAACAAGGGCTTGAAAGTTTGTATGAAATGCCGTATGTCGTAAACGCTCTTAACACTCGCCTTGAGGTGAATGGGTAGTTGAGACCGCGAAATTCAAATTTTCTTACGTTTTTTACAATTTGCAGGTCAGTGTCAGGTTGTATCTTGATCCAAATATGATTCGCGACAGTAACAGGTACATATTTAAAGAATTATAATTATTAGAATCATTAATATCAACATCTTTCTTAGTTAGATTTCTACCACTAGCACTTTTCCGTAAGAGATTGGTGATTGGTGGTAGAAATCTAACATAGAAAGATATATTAATGATTCTGATGATTATAATTCTCTAAATATGTACCTGTTATTGTCGCGAATCGTATTTTGATCAAGATACAATCTGACACTGACCTGCAAATTGCAAAAAACATAAGAAAATTTAAACGCGGTCTGTCACTATCCATTCACCTTAACTTACAAATGGCATTGTTTTAAGCAACTGAGGCTCTTCTCTTATTACTAGCCATGGAAATATGTGAATCCAGCAACGCAACGCTAAATATTCTACGCTAATTTTATTCAAACTTTGTTCTGGCGTTTTCGTGCGATTTTGTTAGTTAACCGTCTGTAAATGAAAGGCATAACTCTGATGCTTCTGACTATAAAATGGAATATTTTAGTTACAAAGTCACGTAAAGGCTGTATAGTAAATTCTTTTGTTACTGGAACTGTTTAAAGTTATTAGAATTGTTCTCGACTCTATAGTCGAAAATACTAATTTTCGAAATAAGATTCGGAATTAGACACCTGTTTGATCCAGTTTTCTTTATCTCCAATTGTGTCTTTATTTTTATTGTCAGCCAATTATTTGTATTAGCCATTCATAAACTATTTGCCAAGTTAAGATAATATTGATATACCAGTCTTATGTTATCTATTCGTGTATTTTCATCGTTCCTACGATATTACGTATAACTTATAATCTACATATTGTTATCTATTCCCGTAAATCACGTGGGCAGATAGGTGAACGAGTCCCTAATACGATGGTCCTAACGAATGGGATAATAACTTGTCAATACTTAGGGCGGTATCTAAACCCGTGTAAATACATGACACATGATAACAACTACGTCATTACTATGTGGGCTTGTACTGGCAGAATTTTTCATTTACGTGTTTAATAAGATACAATTTTATTTAAGTAAGAACATTAGGAAACGTTTTTATTTACTACATGTAAAGCCAAGGAAATCACTAATTAAGAAAATTGACGCCCTAAATCAATTTGCCGTGTTCTAGCCATTTTATAACTGTCAAAGAATAAAATAGTGAATAGAATAGAATAGAATAGAATACTCTTTATTATGTACACCATATTAATTACAGACATAAGGTATAGAAACTGTACAAAGGGTGACACAATGGGCGGTCTTATCGCTAAAAGCGATCTTTTAAAGACAACCTTTGGATGGATTAAAAAGGGGAAGGACAGACAAATACTGCAGGTAGTCTGTGGTGTACCATTTACATAATACAATAAATACATACATAAAGTATATTATACTAATCTAAATAAATATATACATATAACAATAAACATGAAACAGGAGCAAAGAAAAATATAATGATGATGTTTAAGGAGAGAGGAAGTGGTTTTTTATCATAATAGTGATTTACTCATCATCATCATCATCTCAGCCGAAAGACGTCCACTGCTGGACACAGGCTTCCCCCAAAAGGGGGGGAGGGGGGAGGGTGAAGTGAAGTGAAGTGATTTACTATGTAAACAAAAATACCCTATTTGATGAAGATTTTGGTTTTCAGTGTCTGGGCAGAATGATTATTCCGCCCAGACATTGAAAACCAGAAGCTTCATTTGCAACGAATACCATAATCCGTTCTAATTTCAAGCGCCATTTTAAGCCGGGTCTTAAAAAAAAAGAAAATGACGGTAAAAATCTTAAAGACAAATGACGACATTCGTCCAAAAGGGAGAGAGATGATCTTTTCGTGACGTAATCAATTGTTACAGGGGCCTCAAGATAGAGGATTAATGAGAAGATAAATCCCACGATTTATTTTTGGGGTCACCATATTTTTTGTTAAAGAAATGGTTCGCGGCGGTATTTTTAAGTCCCCGGAAATTAATATTTCCGTGAGTCCCAGCTTAATATTACAATTTTTTTAAAAGAAATTAGATTCCTCCGAAAGTATTTGCGTGTTACGTTTTAGTCTAGTGGGTAAGAAGTGACGTGAATTTTAAATGAGGTTTTAGGAAAAGCCCGGGAATCCAATAATAATATGAACCTTTTTTAATTTAACATTACTCAGAAAGTGTGGGTTGGAAAAAGTTAGATTAGCATTTTAATTATATATTTCTTTAATAATATAAAGTTGATTGCTAATTCAATCATTTTGTTTAGTGTGACTTAAAGGTTACTTAAATATTCTGAGGCACAACTTTTTGTAAAAATTGAGAGATTTTCCTTGTGGAAAAGTTTATTCCGGGGTAGAACTTTTACTTATTTTTGCCGCCACGGCCAAGAAATGCGTTGTGGCTTGAAGGTTAAAAGTCAAAGAACGGCTCATGCGAGTTTCAACTTTGTATTGGAGCACATTTTCTAAACATGATTTGCATTATATTGCAGCTTTAACCCTTTCTTGATTAACTCAAAACCAAAAGGATTAAAGTTATGTATAACAAGTAATTAAAAAAACTAAAAAACCCGACTGCGGTAAAAAAATTAAGTTAAAAAAAACTGAAAAGCTAAAAACAAGGCCACTTACTTAATTTTTTTACCGCAGTCGGGTTTTTAGTTTTTTTAATTACTTGTTTTTTATTTCCAGCTTTTTAGTTTACAAATTTGAAAGATTTCGCAGACGATTTAGCTCTTGGTACGTGTTTTTTACGATTTGTCACTTCGAATTTCTTTTAACCATATAAGTTGTATATATTTTTGTAATCACCTTTAAAAACCCTTTATTTTGATATCCCACTCGATAGGTTTCGAGAAAAATTTTTTTTTTTGAAGACATAATTTCCATAAGAAATATCCACGAATGACAGCCGGGACCAACGGCTTAACGTGCTTTCCGAGGCACGAAGGGGTCGCGGTTGGTCAGTGGATGGGTGACCATCTTGGTCACCTATCCACTGATCAACCGCGGCAAGCGTAGCTTAACCTGATCGATTGACCTATGCGGTTATTATTATTAAGCCACGGGCCCCCCCTTATTATCTATCTGTCTATATATCGATCCTAAATAATAAGTAATAATAAAGCTGAAGAGTTTGTTTATTTGAAAACGCTAATCTCTGGAACAATTATTTTTCATTTGATAACCTGATTCTTGAGGAACGCTATTTATAGGCTACTTAACGTCACGCTAGGACCCTTGGGAGCCGAACAAAAACAAAAAAGTCAGAGAGGACGCTAAGCGAAAACTAAGTTATAGCGCGGGCAGGCACTGTGACGTGACACCCTGTCACATCACGTCGCCAGCCCTCACTACAACTTCGGGTCAGCAGAACGAGAAATTTCACGCGGATGAAGTTGCAGGCTGTAGGCTACTTAACATCACGCTAGGACCCTTGGGAGTCGGACAAAAAAAAAAAGTCAGAAAGTACGCTAAGCGAAAACTAAGTTATAGCGCGGGCAGGCGCTGTGACGTGACACCCTGTCGCATCACATCGACTGGCCGACCTATAACTTCGGGTCAGTAGAACGAGAAATTTCACGCGGATGAAGTTGCAGGCTATAGGCTACTTAACATCACCCTAGGAGCCTTGGGAGTCGGACAAAAACAAAAAACTCGGAAAGTACGCTAAGCGAAAACTAAGTTATAACTTAGTTTTCGCTTCACACGTC
The DNA here is from genome assembly GCA_916614155.1 of Mesoligia furuncula. NCBI lineage: Eukaryota > Metazoa > Arthropoda > Insecta > Lepidoptera > Noctuidae > Mesoligia > Mesoligia furuncula. Next base: position 6,157,937 of record OU744804.1, read on the forward strand.
ACATTGTGTCACGTCACAATGTGTCACGTCACATCACGTCAACTGTCCGACCTATAACTTAGTTTACAACAACGACAAATGTCACGCGGATGAAGTTGCATTTGACAGCCCTATTCTTAAGGGGGCTTACATGACCTAAAGCTCGGTCACTGTCGGACTGCATAGATAAAAAAGAGAAGTGCGATGATTTATTTTTTGCAAAATATGAAGCAATTATCTATTTACAAAAACTATTTAATAATAAACAATCCAACACTGAATGCATTTTGGCATTAGAAGTTTAATGGCATATTTTTAGTTGTAATTAAAATTGTTAATGAAGGGCTAAACTGCTTTTAAAGACAATCAAGAGGTGCATATTTGAAGATTTTTTTCTCGTATGTTTAATTATGATTTGATTTCCATCACTGTATTAAAATAAGACTTGAAAATATCATTATTTTTTTGTCAAAATTATTTACGGTTGAAGAGATACACTGCTTAAAAAAAAACAACTTTTTGACCGTTTTTAAGTAATCTCCGCCTTAAGGGAAGGCTACTTAACATCACGCTAAGACCTTTTTTTTTTTTGCGGATGGGAAATCATCAAATGACTCCTCCCGTTCTGGGTGGAGCGGAAGGGAGTGTCAGACTCTTACTGACTAAAACCCACCCGTGTTCCTTCCTTAGCCCTTTATGTTCCGGGCCAGCGGTAACCCTTTCGGACAATCCCGCTGACCCGGCAGGCTTCGGCCCTAAGGGGCCCCTCCTCAATGCTGACATCTCTTTGAGGCGCGCGTGGAACACGTACGCGCCGTCCGGCACGGGCCTGGTCCTGATCGGACGGTGAGCGCTACGACCTTTAGGAGACGAGCAAAAAGTAAGAAAGAATGCTAACTGAAAATGAAGTAATAGCGTGGGCAAGCGACGCGATGCGACAGTGTGGGTCGGGGGTACAAGAAATTTCACGCGGACGAAGTCACGGGTATAAGCTAGTTCTAAGTATGAAATAATGTTTATCTCCAAATTATGCCATTATCACAATAATATTACAAAGGCGAAAGTTTGTGAGTGTGTGTATTTATATGTTTGTCACTTCTTCACGCTCAAACGGCTGGACCAATTTTGATAAAATTTTGTATGGAGGTAGCTGACACCCTGGATTAACATATAGACTACTATTTATCCCGATACTAGCTGCGCCACGCGGTTCTACCCGCGTAAATGTCGATCCCGTGGGAATATCGGGATAAAAAGTAGCCTATATGTTAATCCAGGGTGTCAGCTACCTCCATACAAAATTTTATCAAAATTGGCCCAGCCGTTTGAGCGTGAAGAAGTAACAAACATATAAACACACACACACACTCACACACATACTCACACACACACTCACAAACTTTCGCCTTTATAATATTAGTGTGATTACCACGGGATCGACATTTACGCGGGTGAAACCGCGGGGCGCAATTAGTCTTCTAATATATTCGTGAAGGTTGGATGAAAAAGCCATCCAGCACGATAATTGCGAAACACACTTTCAATGACATTCTGAAACATTTTGAAGGATATTGCTAATTCCTTGCTTTATATGTTAGAAAAATTTGTCTGCTCAACAAAGTAAATATAACGCAATGAATATTGATGCTATACCGACACTGGCATCTTAAGTATTTTTGGTGCTGTAAAGCTTGTTGAGCGCACAATGAACGAGATTGCCACAATGAGCTGCACGATTTCTAACAAATGCGTGCACTGACTGGACAGGTCCTCTCAATCTGTGTGGTTCTTTCCTCAAAAGACCATCTCAGACATCGATCTACATGGTCTTCATATAACCTGACCAAGATTATGTCTGGACTTTAAAAGAGACTGTGACCTCTGAGTCAGATAGGAAACGCCGGTGTCATCTAGTTTAAAAAAAAACATGATTGACGTGTAAAAGTGTTTGTACAAACCTACTTACAAAAATAAAATCATTTATCATTCATTTATCATTGCTACTGTTAGTGTGTTACGTAATCACCCCGCAGGTTAGAACCTCTACACTAAATAAGTCGTTATAAATAGCATCGTCGTCACACAACATACAACCTATCAACGAAGGCCTAATCAAAATATTTGATCAATTTATGTTACTACCCATGTACAGTCAACAAGAGATAAGTATGAAGGATCGTCGGATATAGTTGAAGTTTAGTAAGAAATCGATGGATGTTCTCGAATTAAATTTAATTTTCTTAATAGAAAATAAACGGCTCATTTATCAAATTAAATTTCAGTCGACGACATCCATTGGTTTCTTACTAAACTTCAACTATATCCGACGATCCTGGATACTTATCTCTTATGTTGACTGTACCTATTCATAGATACTCCCGAACAATATTATGATCCATCTATCTATCCATCTCTCTGATACTCTTCCCACATGGATTGTTTACGTTAAAAAGGCCTATTGACACAGCAGATGACAATAGTATTACATCATAACACTGAGCTCTATATTACACTTGTATTATAGAGGTCAATGCATCATAAGAATGTGAACCTTTTTGGTTCATGGTAAGTATGAAAATCATAAGAATTTCTGCTAATATAGGTGTTTTATCTTTCTCACACTTTGTTAAACTTTTTATGAATAACGTGATGTGGATGTGATCTTTATCTTTTAACCAGCTTCCGCCCGTGGCTTTGCCTGCGAGGTATGTCGATAAAAAGTAACCTATGTCCTTCCCAGTAGGATTCAAAGTATCCCCATACCAAAATTCATGGAAATTGGTTAAGCCGTTTAGCCGTGAAAATGTAACAAACACACATTCGCATTTATAATAAGTGAGTATGATCAGTCACGAATTGCATTAGAAAGTCTGTAGATTTTCAGCTAAAAAGCATAAGATTGGACAAAATAATAGTTACCTACAATTAGTCAAACGAAATCTTTTGTTTAATCATTCAGAATTCGATTCTATGTTGTAAAGGTCCTGGGATAAATCCGAGTCTTTGGTCAACTGGACCCACTCGGAACTGGACCCGCGGGTCCAGCCGACGTATTTAAAATGTGATTACGTCAACTGGACCCGCGGGTCCAGTTCGAGTGGGTCCAGTTGACCAAAGACTCTTAATCCTGAATGCATAATCACCCTATAATGTAGGTACCCACTTCTGGGACACTGGCCTCCTTTCTGTCAAAGGGAGAAGGACATATCCAACACGCGGCCCCTGTGCGGGTTGGCGAATGTCACTCGTCTTCGAAGTTTTGATTCTAGGATATGCCGGTTTCCTCACGACGTTTTTCTTCACTGTATTGAGAGTATTGTACGAATGTAAGTAATACTATTAACCCAGGTTTGATTCTATGTGGTTAAAGGTCCGGGTATAAATCCTGAATGCCTTTAAATATTTGATGTAAGTTTGAGGACTCGTGCAAATACAATATTGGGCTTCAATAATATCTAGAAAACGGGCCTCATCCTACTCAGAGAAGCAACGATCATTGATAACCACGCATGCTTATTAAACTTGTAATTTCGACCCACTAAGTCACTTTGTCTAGACAAAGTGACATTTTATAAAAGTCCTCCAGAACGTATTTCGGCCACGGCGGCCAATCCCAACGGAGACTATAGCCTTCGGCCCGGGAGATATTATAGTGCACAAATGTGCGCGCAGACACTGGTGCACTCCCTCTTCCCTCACTCTCATAGTCCGATGGGACGGCAATCCGAAACGACCGGAGAGAGATCAGGCGCAGGACCAATGGCTTAACGTGCTTTCCGAAGCACGGGGGTATCACACCGCCGACTTCCAAACCCCGGGCTGTTAGTAAGAAATTCTTAATGGAAAAACTCAATAACACTTCATCATTCGACATTCTATTAGTTGTATATAATGATTTATATGAGTGACTCCTAGGATACAGGCCTCCTCTTGGTGCGAGGGAGCGGGCCGTAATACAGTAAGCGAACCGAATGCGGGTTGGTAGATATTAGCGGTGACGATGATGGGAAACTCAAAAATGTATGTGACTGATATAAGCTACCGAAACTCTTATGTCAATTCTGTTGAGTGCGAAAGTTGTTGTAGAACTACGAAACGCATTAAAAGCGATTGCCACTTATCTAGGCTCTCTGGTTTATTAACGATATTTTACATCATACAAAGTAGATAATTGGTGTCTTTGATCGACTTAAATATGAAATTAAATAGGTACGCCATTGAATAAGCTACATACCCAATATTTCAGTAATTAACGTCTAGCGTTTATCGTGACATATTTGCTATGCTAACATAATTGGTGGGGCTTCAGCCTGTCATTATGAATTGCTGTAATTATTACTTTTAATCCTACAGTTCATTCACGATACATGAACTCTTAATTATAGCTTTAGTATTAATTATTAAATACTAGAAAATAACATCAACTCATCAACTAGAAACGAGTTGATAATGTTCAAACGGCTGAAACCATTTTCTTGAATAATAGCTAAGAACACTCTTGTTTATGTAACCTTTCAAACAAAAGAGAAATAATCAAAATCTCGTTCAGCCGTTTGAGAGCTATGCTGGCGCAGACACACACTGATACACAGACACACAGATACACACGTTAAACTTATAACACCCCTCTGTATTTTTCGGAGGTTAATGAGTCTTTTCGTCAGTCGATGTGATGTGATGTGTAGCTAAACTAAAAATAAATTTATTAAAGTGCTTGATATTTCGAGAACGTAATAATAGTAGATTGTTTGCCAAGGGAGCAAACAACAATTTTGAAGGCGAGAGTGTTTCTTTGAATCCAGAGCGGAGCGAAGGATTCACTTAATAGAATCAAAGTACGTCACTCGAGCTTAAAATAGTGTTGCTCCCGAGGTGGACACTCTACTTTTTATCACCCTCTATGAAAAAATAAGTAAGTGTAACTTATGAATAAGAATAGTAATAGTAGTAAACAATTACGAACAAAGGCAGAATGCTTTTCGCGTTTTTAGGGTTCCGTAGCCAAATGGCAAAAACGGAACCCTTATAGATTCGTCATGTCTGTCTGTCTGTCCGACCGTATGTCACAGCCACTTTTCTCCGAAACTATAAGAACTACAGGTATTGTTGAAACTTGGTAAGTAGATGTATTCTGTGAACCGCATTAAGATTTTCACACAAAAATAAATTTTAGGGTTCCCCATACTTAGAACCGAAACTCAATTTTTTTTTCATCAAACCCATACGTGTGGGGTATCTATGGGTAGGTCTTCAAAAATGAAATAGAAGTTTCTAATATCATTTTTTTCTAAACTGAATAGTTTGCGCGAGAGACACTTCCAAAGTGGTAAAATGTGTCCCCCCCCCCCCTGTAACTTCTAAAATAAGAGAATGATAAAACTAAAAAAAATATATGATGTACATTACCATGTAAACTACCACCGAAAATTGGTTTGAACGAGATCTAGTAAGTAATTTTTTTTAATACCTACGTCATAAATCGTAAACCACAATTTACCATTCATTCAATCAACTCAAAAATAAAAAAAACATTTAATTTCAAAATCAAAATGTTTTATTTCACATAAACCTACATGGGCACTTATGAAACGTCAGAAGCTAGGTGCACGGTTCCAATTGGTCGTTTCCTATGGAGAAGAACCGGCAAGAAACTCCATGGTTACTCTTTTTAAAAATAATTGGCTTTTACAATGGAGGATATGATGAAAACAGTAGTGGTTCCAATAATAAAGAACAAAAACGGGGATCCATCTGACAAGCATAATTACCGCCCGATATCATTGGCCACAACTATTGCGAAGGTCCTTGACAGTCTCATGAACGCGCAGCTGAGCGAACATCTTCAGATACATGACTTGCAGTTTGGCTTCAGACCCAACCTGTCAACGGAAATGGCAATTATGTGTCTGAAACAAACTGTAAGGTACTATACCGACAGGAAGACACCAGTATATGCGTGCTTTCTTGATCTGTCAAGGGCCTTCGACCTGGTGTCTTATGATATTCTTTGGCATAAACTGCTTGAAGAGACCACTGTGCCGAAGGAGCTGGTATCTCTCCTCAAATATTGGTATAGTAATCAAAAGAATGCTGTCAGATGGGTCAACACACAGAGTCAGGAATATTATCTGAAATGCGGTGTTAGGCAGGGTGGGTTGACGTCCCCGAGTTTGTTTAACCTGTTTGTTAACCAGCTGATTGGCAGGCTCAGCGGAGCCATGGTCGGATGCTCAATAGATGGAAGAATGATCAATAATATTAGTTATGCGGACGACATGGTTCTGTTGAGCCCGTCAGTGAGTGCGCTTAGGAGACTTCTGGGCATTTGTGAATCATATGCCCTGTCACATGGACTCAAATATAATGCTAGTAAGAGTGTTCTCATGCTTTGCAAAGCAGGGAACAAGGCTCCCTCAAACGTGCCGCCAATTAAGATCGGTGGGTCGGCACTAGTGAGGGTGTCTAAAGTAAAATATTTGGGTCACATGATAACAGATCGGCTACAGGACGATGAAGACCTAGAGAGGGAAAGGAGGGCGTTGGCAGTCCGCTGCAATATGTTGGCCCGCAGATTCGCACGATGTACCACAGATGTAAAACTGTCACTTTTCAGAGCCTTCTGTCAGTCTTTTTACACGTGCAGTCTGTGGATCAACTATACGCGGCGGGCTTACAACGCCCTTCGTGTTCAGTACAATGACGCGCTGAGGGCAGTGTTGAGAAAACCCCGGCACTGCAGTGCTTCCGCAATGTTTGCGGATGCTTCCATCGATGACTTCTTTTGCATCATTAGGAAAAGAACTGCATCGATGATGAGCAGGGTCCGTAGTAGCACCAACACTGTCCTCAGAACGTTAGCGTGCAAAATTGACAGTCCTTTTACTGTGTACTGGGCAAGTGTACACCTGCACAGAAATAGGAAATAGTCTTAGTGTGTAACTTGTTTTGTTTACTAACAAATTACTAACACCTTTTTATTTTTATTTTATTTTGTTTTATTTTTATTTTTTTGTGTGTGTACTATTAACAACCCTACTAATACTTTCTTTGTAAAAATGTATGGACGTATGTCTGAAATAAAGATAAATTATTAATTATTATTAATGTTTCCAGATTACAGTAGGTATGGGAGGACAACGCAGGCCTGTCAACAAGTACCAAGTACTTGATAAAATAGAAAATGGTCTACAGATCTAAAGTCTATAAGGCCTACAAAGTCCTCACATTTACAAAATAAGAATCTATCAAAAGGATAGATAATAAAAAAAGAAAAATAATAATAAAAACCTACTAAAACCAAGTGTTATAATTCTCATTAAAATCACTAATAAAGAGGTGAAAAATTTCAAGTGTCTGTATATAATGTCAAATAATAAGGAAATTATGTCAAAAAGTATATAATGTCAAATAATAAAGAAATTATGTCAAAAATATGTAAAAAAAATTAATAATTTAATAAAAATTAAACATCGTAATTTGAGAGCAGTTAATAGACATTTACATAGTTATGCCGTTAATGAGAAGCCAGGGAAGCCACATGTGCAGAAGGAATTATTGCCAGACTAGCTTGTCTTCAACGTAGTCTTCTTTCATAAACATAAACCCGGATGTTACGGAACCCTCGGTGCGCGAGTCCGACTCGCTCTTGACCGTTTTTTTTTAATTTATTTTGTCATACAGCCTGTTACTTGTTCATACAATGTTCTTGATTGATCTTTTTGGTGATTAGAACTTTTACTAACAATATCCACATTCCAAATTCAAATCACTTTTACTCCCTAGGGATTAAAGAGCTATTTTAGTCCCTGTTTACGAAGGATAAACTAACTCCTTTTGAAAAGATGTGATAAAAAATAAATTTAGCAAAGAGCTTGATATTTCGAGAACGTAATAAAATTCTCTTCAGAAATGTAATACAGCTGGTCTATTCTGCAAAAATCTCACCGCGAAAACTTAGGTGAAGCGAGTTTGAAGTGAGCTGTGAATAGTGTCAATCAGACGGAATGACGGCTCAATTCAGACAAGTTTGCACGGTGATATTTTTACAGATTAGAGCGACTGGTGGAGCTATGTAACGGTCATGGTTAGCCCAAGTTTGCACGTTCGTAAAAATATGCGCGGCAGAATGTTATCGCGTACTGGATTTTCAACTCTATTACAAAACAAGATTTATCTTTAGACCCAGGTTTAAACCATCCAGCCATTTCAAAAATCTCGAACTATAATCCGACGAAGCTAAAGTTTTTATAACAAAAACTGACGTTAAACCCGAGTCTAAGTTGTCAATTTTGCATTAAGAAATTTACACTTGTCGGAATAAAGTTCAAAATAGAGTAACTGGCTCGAAGGTTTAGGCTAGGTCTAAAATTAGATCTCGTTTTGTAATAAGACGGTTTGTGTTGAAGCCGAGCATTACAAACCCTACAAAGGTCATCGCAGCGCGTCAAAAAACACTGCATTTTTGGATTTTGAAGTCTCGGCGCTAAGCAGAGCGGCGAAAATCCAATGCATGAAAAAAAAAAAAACGCCGCGGGAATATCGTGCCCGTGCTAACCTGGTTTTTTTTTTTTTGAGGGTGTGACATCATCAAATGATCCCTCCCGCTCTAGGTGGAGCTGAAGCGAGTGTCAGGCTCTTACTGACTAAAACCCACCCGTGTTCCTTCCTTAGCCCTTTATGTTCCAGGCCAGCGGTAACCCTTTCGGACAATCCCGCTGACCGCTAACCTGGGCTTAGATATATAAAATGTAAATGTTCTAGCCCGAGATACGCTGGGGTCAATCTAGACCTGTCAAAGGTATTAGGTACAGCCAGTTACTGGAAGCCTAATGAATTCAAATCCTCATCAAGCTGTCTGTTGTGATAGTTAAATTTATTTATTATAATTGTTTCTCAGAAACCAATAAACTTAGACTCTTAGAACCGTCTTGAAATAGCTTGCGTTACGAGAATCTTGAAAATATTTCTCGTTGCTATCGACTACATTCCACGAAGTACTCACATTGAACAAATTACATTAAAGTCCCACATAATAGACGACGCGCCATCAAACACACACTAGACTGCTACTGAGAATTTCTAAAGAGAAAACCCAGTGACACTTCTGCTGTCCAGAGGGCTGCACTCAGAACTTCACGGGAAAAATTCGCACTAGCGACATCTGTACCAAGGTGGAAATAAATACTTTTTTCATCAGACACAGACAAGCCTGGAATGTCTTTTATGCCTGTAATTACAATCGGTTCACAGTTATTTCATCTCTAACAGCAGCAACATTTATCAGCAACCTTATTGGAAGATCCGTCAACAGAGTAATCTATAGACTCATGGTATCCGTGTTACCGAAAGGGACAAAAAATCCGGCAATCTTCATCATACTGCCATTTTTACAGTTATTACACTGCACCTTACCATCTTCCCAGGTGCGCAAATGTAATATTATTGAATTATGCACGAAAAAGATCTTATTTTCCGTTTAATCGCGGTGTATTATTTTATTATTCCTTCATAAACTTCAAAATTGTTGTGCACATTAATGTGCTTAGCCGACACGCAGTAAGGGACAGAAATATTCTTACTCTGTCTCTTTTCTTTGCTAGTGACGTTAATAATTATATTTCCCTTTTTCTTGTGCGAATGAAAAAGAAGATATACAGCAGTCTATAGTTTACTCCTGTCTACGTAAAGATCACTGTGACAAACTTGTCAGTGGCAGCAACCCAAAAGCAACCGTATTGCAACAAGAATAAAGATCACTGTGTTTCACACAGTGTTGCAAAATCAGAGGTAAAATTACTGTGAAAGGACTGTACAACTGGTTTATAATTATCACACATTTTTAGGGCTCCGTACTTAAAGGGTAAAAACGGAACCCTATTACTAAGACTTCGCTGTCTGTCCGTCTGTCCGTCTGTCTGTCTGTCTGTCACCAGGTTGTATCTCAAGAACCGCGATAGCTAGACAGTTGATATTCACAAATTATGTATTTCTGTTGCCGCTATAACAACAAATACTAAAAACAAAATAAATTAAATATTTAAGGGGGGCTCCCATACAACAAACGCGATTTTTTTGCCTTTTTTTGCTCGATATCAAAAATGGCAACAGGTAGGCACTTGAAATATTCACAAAATACTCAGTTGTATTTTAACTTTAATAATAAATAATAAAATTAAAATAAAATAAATAATTTAGGGGGGCTCCCATACAACAACCATGTTTTTTTTTTGGCGTTTTTGCCTTGTGGTACGGAACCCTTCGTGTGTGAGTCCGACTCGCACTTGGCCAGTTTTAATTTTTTTAAATGCAAATAGGATGTCATAGTCAAATAAATTAATGCTCTTATAGCATCATTATTAAAGCTAAGTTGATTGAAGCAACGAAACTGCTTATCCAGTAACAAGGGTATACTCCCAATTCATATCTAGCGTAATGAGGCACTTCCCAAACTGCTGGTGGCGCTAAACGTGGCCTTCGAGACCTAGATTTTTATTATCCCGTGTTTTTTTCTCCTTCAACGTAATATAACAACAATGTTTCTCAAGTTTAGTATGTTTGTTGTAAAAAGTAACGTTTTGTCGTAACCTCCTTTTTCTAATCTTCGTGAAATTCTTATTTATAAACCGAGCTTGAGACGTGATTTGCAGAGTAGGTTCTTGATTTTTTGCCATTTCATTATTTCCCTAGAGAGCGGTTCAGTAAGAGGGGATTGAAGTAAGTAAGAGATGAATGTCAAAGAACATGGCAATTGTAGTTTATAATAGAATAACGTTTATTGACCTAATAATAGTAAGTACATAGTTCAAGCGTCAACATTATGCTCAGGTCGGGTAGTGGGTTGCTAAGCGCTGATTTTCAGCTTAAACCCTTGACTCTTGTTTACAAAAAATGTAGTACAGACGCCAGTACTTCAAGCTACTACAATCTGTCAAATTTCTTTAATAGATTTTCAACTTTATTGCTAAAGCATAAGGTTTAAAGTTGATTGAGAAAATTTGACAGTTTCGGGTAGCTTGATATGCTGCCGTCTGTACTACATTTTAGGGTTCCTTTACCAAATGGCAAAAAACGGAACCCTTACAGATTCGTCATGTCTGTCTGTTTGTCTGTCTGTCTGTGTGTCTGTCCGTATGTCACAGCCACTCTTTTCCGAAACTATAAGAACTATACTGTTGAAATTTGGTAAGTAGATGTATTCTGTGAACCGCATTAATTCTAAACTGAATAGTTTACGCGAGAGACACTTCCAAAGTGATAAAATGTGTCCCCCCCTTCTGTAACTTTTAAAATAAGAGAATGATAAAACAAAAAAAATATATGATGTACATTACCATGTAAACTTCCACCGAAAATTGGTTTGAACGAGATCTAGTAAGTAGTTTTTAACACGTCATAAATCGTAAACCGCAATTTACCTTTCATTCAAAAAATAAAATAAAACATTTAATTTCATAAACATAAACCTTATGCATAAACCCAGATGTTACGGAACCCTCGGTGCGCGAGTCCGACTCGCTCTTGCCCGGTTTTTTTTTTTTGTAAACATGAGTCAAGGGTTTAAGCTGAAACTCAGCGCTTAGCAACCCGACATGAGCATAATGTTGACGCTTAAACTATGTACTTACTATTATTAGGTGGTACTATTATTAGGATTAATAACCTGATAATAATTACAATAATGATAATACATTAATTATTGAATTAGAAGGGTTTACTGCTTGATTTCGAATGTCATATGCCCGATGGCTAATTCCCCGAAGTCATCAGATCGAACGACCGAATTGCCGAAATTCCATAGCATCGATGTTCCACAATTGTGGACATGATTGGCAATTTCATCAGTAAATACGTTTAGGAGGCTAGATGGAACCATAATCTTTACATGGTGACTGATAGTAGTTACACAGTTAGAGAGCTTTATAACCAGCTGTGGTTTGCTATGGCTGACGGTATAAGATACATTCAAAAACTTATTGTACCTTTAATTACGAACAGAAACACTCTTAAACGCATTGTTATTCATAAAATAACAATGCGTTTAAGAGTAACAGCTTAGATTCGAACCCACAGCTTCTTGCTCGCCAGTCATTCCTAATAAGCTGAACCTCTAACTTATAAACGCATGAATGATTACTTATAGGATAGTGTACCCTAGCGATAGATCAAACGGTAAGGGAGAAGAGAACAGATGTTTGTTCCCAAAGGGAGTTAAACCTTTTAACATAACTCCTGTGATCTCTAAACTATACCGCTACATACGTAATATGTATCTTAGAGGCACCCTCAATCATGGCAGGCTTGCTCAAATGTTGCAAAACAAGTAAAGCAAAAAATACCTTTTGTGATAATTAAGCAAAACCGTGAGTTACATAATATAAAATGTATATCTCTATGCAATATGTATCTTATCGTCTTCATTGTCATCAATGTATGTACAGTCAACAAAAGAGAGAAGTATGCAGGATCGTCGGATATAATTGAAGGTTAGTAAGAAACCGATGGATGTTCGCGAATAAAATTTAATTATATTAATAGAAAACAAAAAGCTCATTTATCAAATTCAATTTCAGTCGGCAACATCCATTGGTTTCTTACTAAATTTCAACTATACCCGACAGTCCTGCATACTTATCTCTTATGTTGAGTGTACATGCCAATAGCGATTTAAAATATGTGAAAAGAAAAAAATTCGTCTACAAACCACGTTACAGCACACCTTTTTTTTTTGGGAGGGTTTGCCAATTTTGGGAGGGTTTGCCATAATCGCCACGCTTTGGCAGGCGGGTTGGCGATCGCAGTATGGTATGGTGGTGGAATACATAGAGAACGCTGCTGCCCATTCTCCGGTACGATCCTTAGTCGCCTTTTACGACACCCACGGGAAGTAAGGGGTGGTGGTATTCTTTAAGTCCGGCACCACACAGACAACTTCCACACAGACTTCTTCTTCTTTACATAGTATAAAACAAAGTCGCTCCCGCTCCCTGTTAACTTAGATCTTTTAAACTGCGCAACGGATTTTAATGCTGTTTTCAGCAAGAAGGTTTATATGTATTAATACATGTATAATATAGTAGAGAAAAGCCGAGACATTCAAAGATTTGTAATGTGATGTCGTGAAAAACATATTTTTGTGCGTTTACATTGCAAACGCTGGCTAAACCTTACGAGATAGATCAAATTAATGTACTACGGAATTGTATATCTTAAAAATATCGATAAAAAAGTCCGCAATGGTATATTAGTCCACTCAACAAAGCAGTTGTAGAGTGCGTGAGCTGGGCCCTAAGCGATTTCTTCAGAAAGTTGTTCAGGGTGCGTGGGGAGTACCTAAACATACTAAAAGTCCCCGCGTCTAGGAGGTGGGCCGGAGTGAGGGGGGGGGATAAAAGTTCCCACTTATGAGTTTTTCACTAATATCTTTAAAACGGTGCGTCATAGAGAAAAAATGTCTTCTACGTAATGAAAGCTAATACAATTTTCTACAACTTTTATCTTACACACTTTTTTTTAATTCCTACCCATTTTTGAACTAGACGTTCCGGAAAAGCGAACATTTTCGAAAAAACTACTTTTATCAAACACTAACTGTTGCCTGCTACTTCGACGTTATTTCGGGATAAAAAGTAGCCTATATGTTTAATCCAGGTCCTAATCTCATCCAAATCTACCTACCAAATTTCATCCAAATCTGTTCACTAGCCGTTGAGTTACCGAAACTTTTATCTATGTATCGATGTACTAGCAGCATCCCGCGGTTTCCCCCGCATAAGTTTCCCGTGGGAATATCGGGATAAAAACTATCCTATGTTCTTTCCCGAGACTCAAACTATCTCCATACCAAATTTCATCTAAATCGGTTCAGCGGTTTAAGCGTGAAGCGGAGCTATGCAGAGCATGATGCTCAAAAATTGATTAGAATTTAGAATAAAAAAGTAATTTTAAGAAATTAAACCGACTTCAAAAAGAAATGAACTCAAAATTATGAAATAACTTTAATTTCGGAAGTCGGTGTCTTGGGATCTGTATTTCAGTTTTAGTTTTTTGCCACCGACTTCCGAAATTAAAGTTAGGTATTTAATTTTTTTTTTCGAAAAGTGTGTAAGATAAAAGTTGTAGAAAATTGTATTAGCTTTCATTTCGTAGAAGATGTTTTTTCTCTACGACGCACCGTTTTAAAGATATTAGCGAAAAACTCATAAGTAGGAACTTTTATCCCCCCCACTCCGGCTCACCTCCTAGACACGGGGCCTTTTAGTATGTTTACTCCCTACGCACCCTGAACAACTTTCTGAAGAAATCGCCTAGGTCCCAGCTCACGCATTCTACACCTCCTTTTGGGTCATTCGCTGACTGGACTATATGTTTATCTCCTGAGGATAATCCACAGTAACCATTTTTATCTTTTACTTAATACAAAACAATTCTGGGTTATTTACCAAGCTAGTTTAAACAATACAGTATTATTCCTTATCCAATTAAATACATAAAATACGTTGTGCATTTCATGGAGATCAAAATTGCCTTTTACAGCATATCATTAAAATGAATATCTTAGAAGATATCAGAGATTTAAAAAGCGATCGGGGGGCAGAGCGGTTGGCGGGGCGGTACGAAGGTCAGCTAAGAAAAATTAAACATTAGCTTCACTAAAGAAGTTCACTGTAGGTATAAACTAGGATTATAATATAATCCTAGTTTATACCTAATAGGTAGGTACATTCACTAATTCTCTTAACCTACTTTACGGAACTTAATCCGTAATTTTCGAAACTCAACTTTGTTACGAGATACGAGAGTTCAATATCGAGTGCAAAAGACAATTATATTTTTACTACTTGAAAGTGGGGAAAGTACTATAATCTTATCTCTGGTTCTCTAAGGTATTGCTGAAGTTTGCAGAAAGCTTTATTTAAGACAATGTAGGTAACTCGGTTTAGTGTGTAAAACAACATTTTAGTCGAGACATCCGGGCAGGTACCTGGTTCTAAAAAGTAGGTTATACTTACAAAGTTTTTACTGAACATAAATAACTAGTTTTGCCCGCCGCTTCGCCCGCGTGAGCGTCGGAAATACATCCCACGGGAACGTATTACCGGGATAAAAAGGTATCCTATGTCATGGTCTATTCGGGTGCCTTTCATTCAAATCTGTTCAACCGTTAAGGCGTGAAAAGGTAACAAATAGACAAAGTAACTTTCGCATTTATAGTATAGGTACCTTGTTAGAGAGGTGTGGAAAGAAAAAGGGGAGGCTTTTTCCCAGCAGTGGGAAACAATAACGCTTACTTAAAAAACCCGGTCAAGTGCAAGTAGGACTCGCGCTCCGTACAAATTTGTAGGTATGTAGTAAGTTATAATTTCTTTTTTAAATTTTTTTTTCGGATTTCTTTCTTTACTTGTGCTATATAACATTGCTTTTTGGCAAATTTGATGATTCTAGGTTAACGTGAAGTACTTGGTTTTTGATTCCGGAACATAAACGGCCGTATCTTTTGATTGTGTTGATTTAGAAGTTTAATTTTATCACTGCTTCAAGAGATTCCAGGGATTGTATTTAATATTAATTTCAACTTGATAACTCCACGCGTTCCTGAGAAAATGGGTGTTGACTGACGGACAGACAGACGGACAACGAAGTGATCTTATAAGGGTTCCGTTTTTCCTTTTGAGTTACGCAACTGTAAAAATGGACAGTATGAATAAGGTTATTATGTAACTTTATTCACTGCTGAAATTGAACATTTCTTCAAATAACAAATGCCATCCAGTCACTAGCGAAATTGCTACAGTTACCAGGCTTAGTACATGGATTTCATGAACGCAAATGTTGTAATTAATAGACTGGAGTTAGCTGGTAATCCAGCTGTCATGGGTTCTTTAAGCACCCTTTATTACACCTACGAACGGAGACGAACCCCGTTTTAACCGACTACGTAAAGCTAAAAGGAATAGAAAAGAATATATAAATAAAAAAAAGTTTATTGCAATTACATACATTGAAAACACACTATGAGTTGGAGATTATCTAAAAAATAATAAACAATAAACTTATTATTTTTAGATGATCTCCAACTCATAGTGTGTTTTCAATGTATGTAATTGCAATAAACTTTTTTTAAATTTTTTTTATTGTTATTATTGTAAGTACTTAAGTGGTTAACAAATAAAGTTGGTCAAAATTAAAAAGTATCTACAACATACCTCTAAAGTGTACTGTATAACGATAAGAAAATAAGTAAATGAAAATTCTGGCATGGATAGGATAAGCTAAAAATTAAACTATGTACAGTCAGTTTTTTTAATCTCAGTTATTGAGCAAAATATTTGTTCAAAATTGCAGCAGAGATTTTACACAATAACTGAGATTAAAAAAATGAAGTGTTAATGGGCTTTTGTTGCTGATCGTACAAGAATGATTCTATGAAAGGTGATGGAGGGAGGGGTTTTGATTGTTGTACGTAAGTCAAAGTCAAAGCATTTATTTCAATAGGCACATAAAAGGCACTTTTGAACGTAAATACAATCATCATCATCATCATTTCAGCCGAAAGACGTCCACTGCTGGACATAGGCCTCCCCCAAAAGGGGGGGTTTGCCATAATCACCACGGTTGGCAGGCGGGTTGGCGATCGCAGTATGATATGGTGGTGGAATGCATAGAGAACGCTGCTGCCCATTCTCCGGTACGCCCCTTAGTCGCCTAAAATAATAAAAAGTAAAAACAATACAATAAAATAAATAAATTAAAACTTATTCTAGTCGCCCCTTCCAAAAGGTAGTTTCGTATGGAGAAGAAAGGGTAAACAACTCCACCGATACTCTATATATTTTTTTTACAATATTTTGTATACATTAATTATATAATTATATGTGACAATGCAGCCAGAATAAAATTACATAAACATAATTAAAAATTAAGTAATGACAGATTAAACACTATTTATTGACTCTACGGGAATTTACAGAATAAGCAATATTTACATTACAAACATTTTCTCAAAAATAGAACACTATCTACTTTCTCGTCCTAACAAATAGTAGATAATTTTATTCTATCCGACATCTGCAACATCTTAAAACACGATCTTGATTATGTAGTTTCTTACTGAAGTTTATTCTGCAGGTAGCTCGGATGCACCTGTTCGCGTGGAGCCATCGATAGGAATCTATAAGCTGAACTACTTTTCGAGCTGACTTCGAGAACTTGGATTCGATTTTAATCTTTTACGTTGTTCAGTACGTAGTGTTGAGGAGTGGATTTCATTTCTCGGCACTGATGTAATTATATTTAGAATATATGTCTGTAGGTACCGCGATCGTGGCTGTGTTTTTTGTGTCTATTGACTGTGTTTTCGGGTTATTTTTTTAGAGGTAGAACCACAATTTACTGGTACACACACTACTATCTACAGGTAGGGTTTAGGAGCGTTTGTTCAATTTCTGGGTGTATCTTAAATTGGTCACGCAGAAAACCGTTTTATAAAAAATGAAGAATTTCATCCATTTCCGATTTTCGTAAATGTATAGGTAAATTAAGAACGCAAATATACCCGACTCTTGAAAACTCTCTAGGTAAAAATACCCCAGCTTTCCGATTTAAATTCTACTATTCACTTCACTCCCACTAACTCCCTTGAGCCCTGCTTTCTTGGACCCCACAAAAGAATTTAATTATTTAGGTGAAGCGAGGTAAAGTCTTACATCGCAAATAAAACCAGAAATTCGGTACATATTTATTAGGTAGGTACCTACGCTACCGTGGTTTATCTCTAAAAAAACGAGAACAGAATACTAATGATTTACGCTCCAATTGTAATCATTTTTTGGAATTTAACGACGAATCCTGAATTAGGTTTGACTTTGTTGAGATTTATATTAAATTAGGATAAGAAATTTTATTCTGGAAGCGATTCTGAATTCTTTTTTTGGAACGAATTAGGGTTCCTTTTTATTAGGGTTCCGTTGCCAAATGGCAAAAAACGGAACCCTTATAGATTCGTCATGTCTGTCTGTCTGTCTGTCCGTCCGTATGTCACAGCCACTTTTCTCCGAAACTATAAGAACTATACTGTTGAAACTTGGTAAGTAGATGTATTTAGTGAACCGCATTAAGATTTTCACACAAAAATAGAAAAATCGGTAAACCCATACTTGTGGGGTATCTATGGATAGGTCTTCAAAAATGATATTGAGGTTTCTAATATAATTTTTTTCTAAACTGAATACTTTTCACGAGAGACACTTCCAAAGTGGTAAAATGTGTCCCCCCCCCCCGTAACTTCTAAAATAAGAGAATGATAAAACTAAAAAAAATATGTGATGTAAACTTCCACCGAAAATTGGTTTGAACGAGATCTAGTAAGTAGTTTTTTTTTAATACGTCATAAATCGTAAACCGCAATTTACATTTTATTCAATCAACTCAAATATAAAAATAATACAAAAAAAACATTTAATTTCATAAATATAAACCTTATTCATAAACCCGGATGTTACGGAACCCTCGGTGCGCGAGTCCGACTCGCTCTTGTTATAAGACGACGTTGCTGCACTATGATTTTTCCGTGTCGTGATTACGTTTTGCATGTAAATATCAAACATATTGGCGAGGCGAATCTATGCGTCACATATTAATTCAGATTACCGTATCATATAAAACTCTCACGATCAATAGAAAAATACCCTTTTCGTAATGATATTTCTCATAACAGTCATAACACTTTCCCTTCTATTTAAAATACCCCATGGAATGTAACACTCACATCCCATCATAAGAAATACATTATTTATGAGTTAGGTATATAATGAGCAATTTGAGAATATTCTAAGAGATAAACTTACAAGATCGACTATCACAAAGTAACCCTTACGTAATGAAGTCTTATGACACTCCCCCATTCACGATACCCCGGGGAATACCCTCCCCCATTCCTCTTTATCAGCCATAAAAATGAACACATTAATATTTTGAGGTCGGTTCATATTTGTGCCCCAAAACACGGTCATCAGTTGAGCAACCCTTCATTGTTATTTACATGAACGTTTTTGTTACGTGTCGAGACGTTATGTTAGCATGACTTCTATAGTATTCTACGATTAATTATTTTAGTAGCAGATTTGGATCTGTAGTGTTTATTTTATTTCTACGTTGGAGTAAACAAAGCTTAAGCGGTTATTATGGAACTATTAGGAATATTTTAGCTTGTAACTAAACCATAATAAAAGGAAAAAGCCGTTATAATTTGTGGTCGCTTAATAGCCTTGACGAACCACTAAAATTACGGGTTGCTTTAAAAGGGGGCCTAAAAAGGCCATTTTGTTAGAATCATAAAAGAATAACATTATGAATCATAATGGACAGTTAACTGTTAAGTTAATCGTATCAAATCCCATTGGTGAAGGATTTGTCAGTATTTTTTTTTGTCTATGCTAAAATACCAATCAATCCAATCCCAATCTCTTTGATTATACCTACGTAGTGCAACGAAAAAAAGAAAAACACGGACTGTCTTCGCCAAATTATGTTTCATAATGTTATCCTTTTACGATTCTGCCAAAGTGGCCTTTTTAGGCTCCCTGGTATGGCTTTCAGCGGTGTGGATTGCCGGCTAGATTCTTTGTACCTATAGCTATTATTTTGTGAGTTGCTGCATGTGAGATTTATTTGTACTTATAAACCCGCCAACATTTACAATACAGAAGGGTGTAATTCTGGGAAATGGTTTAAAGAAATCGAATAGATAACAAAACTGTCTGACTAACGTTAGTACTCATGAGAGAGTTTCTTCTCGAAGTAGTAATTAAATTTTTTCTCACCCTATTCACGTAACATACAAAAGAGATGGCATTTTTTGGCATTACTAATTTTGGAAAGCTACAGAATTCAAAGCTATTTAAAAAAAAACGCGCTTATTTTTATGTACTGATAGCCAGATTAACTTTATTATTGACAATGGGGATAAAATCTCGATAAAAATATGAGTAGATAACTTGATTTGATCGAACACAGAGCGGCCGGATACAAGGTTTTTTTAATTTTTTTACTGACTTCAAAAAAAGGAGGTTTTACACCGCATTATATTGTAGTCTTTGTTTCAACCTCCTTAGCCTAAACATGAACACCCACTAAAACCCATAAACATGACTCTTTAGAAGATGACATTTCACGTCATGTTATTTATTTTATTTCGACAACTTCACAAGTCAGATTCATAGATAAAAATACTAAATACTAAACTAGTCACATTAGCTCGCTCGCTACTGTTTTGTGCTAGTGTAAATGTTTTGTGCTCCCAAAGTTTTACGTGGATCTTTTCAACGACGTGGCTTGCTTTTGGATTTCGAAGACTCCTACCTTTCTGAACAACCGTTGCGAGACTTGGATCTCTATGTGTTTGTGTGTATAACATTACGAGTCAACGTGATGTCAACCACGGACCGCTGCCTAAACTATAACTATACTATCTACCTTCTTGTACCATTGGGCACCGACAGGTGTGTGTCAATTGTGGATCTTCTACAGCACGTTCCAGAAATCACCAATTACGGACTGATTCGGACAGAGAACGAGGCATATATAAAGTGATTCGAGAATGGAATGGTACTTGGCATGGGCACGGCATCAAGATAGCCTGTCTCCCCGTGCACCTTTCTTAGATAATATATTGCTAATATATGATGAATAAAATATTATGATTAAATACCTACTGGTTTTTTATTGTACTACAATAATCCTGTCATCCTTAGGTAATTACCATTAACAATATTATATGCTTAGATTCCGATAAGTGAGTCTTTAAAGTCTCCTGAGTTTCTGTGACTACCTACTATGTTTAATTAAAACTAACAGAGTACACTTAGGCTGCGTTTCCACCAGAGATGAGCGAGGATGCGTAGGTTAAAACTAATCAATAACATCGCTAACTTAGTTCAAGCTATGAAAACACATTATATTGTCGTCTTTGTATGAAAATGAAGCGATGTTATTGGTTTGTTTCACACACATCACTCGCTACGCATCCTCGCACATTTCTGGTGGAAACGCAGCCTTAGACTGCCATTAGGTCTATAAATGATCAGTGAGTAAATCTTTGAATTAAACGAACTTCAACAACTAGTTATCATTTTTCAAGTCATTACAAAGCATAATTAGCAATATGTTATGCATACAATAAACATTTATTCGTTAAAACAGTAATAGAGGTAAAATAACCTAAAATGAATGCACTTAACCTCACTTTTACAAAAATTATGATTTCTCTTGAACCCAATTGTTATAATTTTTTATTTATTTTTTTAACAAAAGCTCTTAATATTCCCTTTCAAACCATGCCACTTTTATTTTTGTAGTAACTAAAAAAGTTTAATGCCAGCGTTCTATGAACTTCTGCCATTCTCCTTTATGTGCTTAAAAACTTACTTCATTACAAAAAAGTTAAATAGGATTGTGTATATATAATCAGAACACCAAGAGAAAGCTACAAGAACATGTACTAATGCGACCAAGATTACATCCATACAAAATGTCCGAAATCACGGACTGTCGGGCACAAAAGTTTTTTCTCCATCGCTCCCAACTTTGCGAGTGTCGAAGTACTTTCAGTTACAAAAGTTTTTGCTTCAGACTTTATCCGAACAACTGCTGACGTATAGCTATGAAAGGGATTATTAGGGAGTATAAGGTTCTGAGGGCCACCTGTTTTTCTTGCGAAGTTAGTGTTAAGTAGAAGATCCAAGACTGTACCGTAATACTTATGGAGTATGTCTATGTCTATGCCTATGTCCAGCAGTGGACGTCTATCGGCTGAAACGACGATATCGATATGAAAGGGATTATTAGGGAGTATAAGGTTCTGAAGGCCACCTGTTTTTCTTGCGAAGTTAGTGTTAAGTAGAAGATCCAAGACTGTACCGTAATACTTATGGAGTATGTCTATGTCTATGTCTATGCCTATGTCCAGCAGTGGACGTCTATCGGCTGAAACGACGATATCGATATGAAAGGGATTATTAGGGAGTATAAGGTTCTGAGGCCCACCTGTTTTTCTTGCGAAGTTAGTGTTAAGTAGAAGATCCAAGACTGTACTTGAAGTAAACTTAATTTGTCACTTCATAGTATGGGCTAGAGACTAGATTAGAAAATCTAAGTGTGCTTGTTTTTTGTCAATTTCATAATCAGAAGATGGTATGAATCATTGCAAGCGGCAACAACCCAACGGGTAACGGGACAACATTTTTATATTTCATTCATTTGATATCGATTTATATTATATTATTTCGTGTCTGTGTGGTGCCGGACTTTTACGAATACCACCACCCCTTACTTCCCGTGGGTGTCGTAAAAGGCGACTAAGGGTCTTACCGGAGAATGGGCAGCGTATTCCACCATCATACCATACTGCGATCGCGAACCCGCCTGCCAAGCGTGGCGATTATGGCAAACCCTCCCAAAATTGGGGGAGGCCTATGTCCAGCAGTGGACGTCTATCGGCTGAAACGACGATATCGATTTATATCTATCTTGTAATACTGCTAAACCCTAATCCAAGCGGTGTTATTATTTGTACGGATGTTCAAGAACGTGTTCCCTGCGTTATTCTGAGTATTACCGTGCTTATCGACTGTCAATCATCAGAGGAACTGACCAGCTCTGTTTACGTCACATGTGTTGTTTGTGCCTGCCGTAGAATTTACGCCCGAAGCGTAGGATTACATAATACTCCGATTTTCGCCCAGTGTTTCACCGGATTAAAGGCTGGAGGTAAACATTTTGAAGGCCTTCGTTCAATGGCGTTTTAGGCGAATGGGAGGGTTATGGTATCGTTAAATGCTTTTGTTTCTGGATTTATGATACCGGATATTTTTTTTAGTAACTTGTGACGCCAAATAGTATTTGTGCATTTATAAAAAGTTGTTTCCTCCTATTATTTTTGAAAATACATGCATAATTCATCCTAATTATTATGCTACAACAATCTGCCTTATAGTTTCCCTCCAATTGATTTTTTACGCCATGAAATAATTCTCTGCATGAATGACTACAGTTCGACGTTACCAACACCACAACGTCAAAACACATCGACAATAACATCACTAAAAACTACGATTTATCAATCACTATCCAATCTCATGTGCCACCATCAAAAAATAGGGAAGCAAGGAAAAAAGAGTTTATCACATAGGAAAGGGAACGCAAACAAAAGCAAAATAAATTATCCTCGTGACTTGGGTACCGGAGGGATCATGTTGGTATCACAATCCATCAATTAACTGCCTATCAAACGTCGATGGGAAACGATGTCCCTATATATATATATGTATTTTAGTTGTTTATTTGTCAAAGGAAATTCGCAAAACTGTGAAGCAAGAAACGATCGAAAATGCTCTGTTATTGAAAAGGATTCCCTTCGTAACGATAGTAATTAAACTTAGAAACATATTGATGAAAATCAGACACTATTGTGAAATACTGGTTTCATTAAACATAACTTGTGTTACCCAAGAGTATTAAATTATGCGCAATGTTTAATTTTACTAAGACCTTACTGTCGTCTGACCTCTACCCAACAATCTGGAAACCAAATAACGCTCATTTCTATTTGGCACCCACCAAACTATCAAAAAGTAATTACAAAATATCGTGCTTAAATACACCGCCGGCGGAGTTGCGACGAAATCAAGTCTACATTAAACGAGGTCCTTAAAAATATTCGTCATAACACCAGGGAGCACTTCCCAAATTCATTACTGGGTACGGTCATTTGCTCTAAATGTGAAAAGAATGCAAATCGCTAAGAGAATAAATAGCCGACCTCGAAAAGCTTGGAAGTTTCCCCGCATCGAAGTGTAGTTACAATGGTCGGCCAACAGATGGCGTTAGAAGTTGCGAAGTTACTTCTCAAGTACTGTTTGTTTTCGGTTTGTATTTTAATTTAATTTTTATTGGGATCTTGGCCTTGGAAACAGTTTGTCTAAGCATTTGGTGCTGAGCTGAGTTGTAATGAGTTTTATGGAGAATATTGCAAGACTAACAACTTGTCAGTGACTTTAACGGTCGAGTTGGTTACTAAACGCTAAAAGCGAATAGTAACCAACTCGACCGTGTCTCGATCGTCCCTGTGTTTTGATAAACATCTTTTTAGGGTTTCGTACCAAAATGGTAAAAGGGAACCATTATGGTGCGACTCAGTCTGTCTGTCTGTCGTCTGTCTGTCTGTCTTTCTGTCTGCCTGTCTGTCTCTGTCACAGCTGGATATCTCAAGAACTACTAATGCTATCAACTTGAAATTTGGAATAGTTTTAGATGACGTTTGCCCAACTATTTTGCAAATAAGAAAGAAATAAAAAATGTATGTACTTTTATTTTTTGCAACAGGGACTGAAAGGGGGTCTGAAAAATTCGAAATGGGGCTACTAGGGCATGTGGAATAGCATCATATGAAAGAGCGCAGTTTGCACATTCTTAACATTTTTTAGGCTGTTTAGTTTTCGACTTTTGATGAAAAATGTTAAAAAAAATACAGTTCCGACCTTATCTCCGAAGTTTGCAAAGAGAAAAGTCTGAAATTATTCCATGTGATAGAAGTTTATGTAAAGATTACAGGAAAAATAAAACGAAGTCGAAGTTGAAATGGGTCTTTTTGGCGCAGCCATGCTTTCCTGCTAATTTCTTACATTGAACTTTGCACTTTTTATTTTTATTTTTGTTTTTATCTGATGTACTATTAGATAATAGTCTAGACTATCAGGTGTAACGTGTGTCTTTTAGTCTGTGCTAAATAAATGTATTTTCTTTCTTTCTTTAAGTCTCTAAATAGCACACTTTTTCAGAAATCAGATTTTTGTTAATGTTGTAGGTACCTAATTTATTTACGTATCACCACACCTCAGCCGAAACACGTCCACTGCTGGACTTAGGCCTCCCCCAAAAGGAGGGGGGGAGGGTGTTTGCCATAATCGCCGCGCTTGGCAGGCGGGTTGGCGATCGCAGTATGGTATGGTGGTGGAACGCATAGAGAACGCTGCTGCCCATTCTCCGGTACGCCCCTTAGTCGCCTTTTACGACACCCACGGGAAGTATGGGGTGGTGCTATTCTTTAAGTCCACACAGACAAGTCCGGCACCACACAGACATATTTACGTATAGGTTTTTGTATTTATAAACACTATTTCAATGTTAAATAAAAAAGCCGGACGCAAAGGTGACATTCAAAACAGCAAAAGCCCAAACCGTAAAAGGCTTAAAATATCACAAGAGACAAACAAAACATAAAGCTGAGCCCACATTTACGTGTGATACGGACACATAAAAGCCTATTCAGACTAAACACGTTCCATTACAGTTTCGGTACAGATAACGCTGAAAATCAATTAAACAACAAAAGCGAACACGTTGGGTACGGAAGGGTACAGTTTCCATTGAAAATTTCTAAAATAGATATTAATTAAAATCACAAATGAATGAAAAATATTCATTGAATGCGCGAGTGTGATGACAATAGAGCGTCGGAGTGAGAAGGAACAAAAGCTCTGGATAATTGGAATCTCGCTTCAACGCACTCCGCGGAGTCTTTGTAAAGCTACCACTTCAATGTGGCGCATCGGCATAGGTATTTTTAATTACCTTGCGGGTTAATTGCATGCTTTATCATCTTCATAACTGTTTGCTCAAGCAAGGTGCGGTTGACCACTACAATAATAGCGCATTGGAAACACCCTCTTTATTAACATCATAATCTTCCTGCCCTTCACTTATTAGCGTGTCGATAGCAATCGAAATGGACTCGGCCCTGAATTCGGCTACTTCTTTTGCGCCATCACCAGCGTCCATCAGTTCCTGTAACGTGCAGCACGCGTAGCATGAACACTTCTATCTCTACGAAGAGTAGACACATTGCTTTCTGTACAAAGTGACATTTCTTTTCTTCATTTTTGACATACCGCCTAGAAATCTTTCTACAATCTGTCATTTTGTCTTTCGTTTCTAACGATCTTTGTCTAGGTCCTTTTTTATGTAGACTATTTCAGAAGAAAGTTTTCTATCCCAAATGTCAAAATCACACTGACAACTGACAGTTGTATATGGTAGTGAAGAGATTTTGTGATCGCTAAAGACAGTAGAAAACTTTCTACTCGACGGCCACAAAGTATAAACGGTTATCTACAAAATCCCACGAAAAAAAAAAACAAAATTCCCAAAATTCCACTGTCAAAGATCCACGAATGACAGCCGAAACCCCTCCTTATAATGTGACTTAATATCAGTAAAAATTAAGAATCGAAAAGAAAAAGAAAACCTATGACAAAACAAAGAATTCTGAATAGTAAATGAGTGAATTTCGTAAAAAGAGTAGTTGACTCTTTCTACTTTGCTGCCGTCGTACTGTCTATACGGAACGTCATCTTTGTCTACTCTTCCGCCGACAAACCGGTGCTCATGCTACGCGTGCAGCTGACAGGACATGCAGGACACGGTATTAAGACGAGTGGATTTTTTAGATACAAATTCAATAAAAACGCGCTTTCGTGCGGGGAATTTGGCTCCGTTTCACGCACCCCGCTGCGTAATGCGGTGCAGTGTGCCAATCGCCTTAGTGTCCCATCGTTTGTGGAATAGCACCACATTTACACTCCAAGGTGGAGTCGTCTATGAATCTCCACCTGAACAGGTTTTCCTTGCTTCGGTCAACCTGGTTCTTTAACGTCCCTGATTAACGACTCCTTACTTTACTGTATACCTCACCTTATCAACTAAGTAATCTTTAGTCTTACCTATATCATAACGTGCTCTATTTGGTCGTACCAATACATACCATATTCCAATTGGCTTAAATCTGTAATTACGATGAAGAGTCTGTATACCAGCTATGTTTATACCAAAGCACTAATTGAGACACGTACGTTTGCTTCTGTGGAAGAGCAGGTTTATTTCTAAGCATGCTCTTTAAAAGCTCATCCCAACCTTTAGTCATTTGGAAACTAGTTCATATTCTTACACGACAGTTCGTTAAAATAAAAATAAAAGTTTTGCTTATAGCATTGAACACCCATACGAGTGTTCAATGCTATAAGCAAAACTTTTACTGTACCGGAAATCTACTCTGAAGCGAAAACTAAACTTAAGGAATGGTTACAGGACCGGACTTATGACGAAACAGAAAGTTTACTCTGCTGCTCAAGTTAATACCCACCACACTCCCTGATAACATACACATCTACACACACATTACACTCCACATTTACTCACCTCAACTGTTTTTGTATGTCTATTCTAGTTTCTTTTTTACACACATTTTTGTTATTAGCTCATTATAAAATTATAAATTAAATTTTAATTTTAAATCATAAATTTTTAATAGTTTATTATCATGAAATCATAAATACCAATCTTGCCCTAGCAGAACTGATTAAAGTAATAACTTTGTATAGTGTTTGGGTCACCAAGATACAGGCTGTGCCTAGTTTGGGACCCGCTGTTAAATATATCTAAGTTTTCTCTTGGTTAGTAGAACTGCATGCTAATACTTGTATGATTGTAAACATGTGCAAGTTTTAATAAATGAATTTGAATTTGAAAAAAAAAAGCTCATCCCAACCTTTAGTCATTTGGAAACTAGTTCATATTCTTACACGACAGTTCGTTAAAATAAAGTTATGAAGTCCACCATAATTATGTCAGTTTAGATGCAGTCGTTTTATTCGTCCGAACTTGAGCTTTATTAAATTAAATTAAATTAAATTGTTTATTCTGTAAATAGGATATTGGAATCACTGTTACACATCATATAAAAAAAATGCTAGGTGGAGTTGATATTTCTATATCCCTGAAAAGAATAACTGGCGGAACAAACTCAACGATCAATGTCTCTTTCAAAGTCCGGACATAATCTTTGTCAGATCAAGTGGGGATCATGTAGATTAGTATCTGAAATGGTCTCTTAAGAAAAGAACCACACAGATTTTAAAGGACCTGTCCAGTCAATGCAAGCATTTGTCATCTTCAAAGCCTGGCTCATCGGCGTAATGTTGCTTGCCTGTCGGTCTTCTACAGACAGTACTTTGGAGAGTGTGCATAGGAGCTCCACGATCGTACCTGATCCCACCATTTCCCGTTCACTACCGGACTATCAGACTTCCGCACTTGGTCGTTATACCGACTAGTCGTACTCAGCGCTTCAACTCCACAATTATAATGCGCACAGCCAAAGTGCAGAACTCTCTGCCAGCCTCTGTGTTCCCCCTACTTATAACCCATCAGCCTTCAAAGCAAGAGTGAATGCCTTCTTCTGGGCTTGCTCATTCCAACATAGACCTCATCCATCGCCCTAGACCAGGCAAGATCGAGGTCAAGGCTGGCCAATTTTGCAATAAACAATTTAATAAAAAAAAGTAAAATTTGGCAATTTTTTTTTGGTCAAATTATTATAAAACTATTATAGACCTAGATTAAAATATACTACTGAATCATATGTAGACTTTTTGTAAAATTAATATTTCAATAAAATGATTTTTTTTTAATAAAAAAATATTCCTAAATGTTTCACCCACAAGAGACTCTTTATCTTTATTATAAAGAAAAAAAAACCTGTTGCGTTTGCACTTCGTCACGTAAGAGATATAAATGCTGGATGCAAGTGGCTCCTTATCGAGCTCTCCCAGAGGCACAATAACTGGTCACAATTTATGCACTATTGCAATCTTAAAACTCCGCAGTTTATGGTCGTGTGAACTCAGATAGCACTTAGTAGAATCGCAAGGAGTTTAGTCTACTAAAATTTAGACGGTATTATTCCTTTGTGGGGCACCAGTGTTAAATCAGTGGTTAGTTTAGTTTAATGGTTGAGAAAAAATCTTTAACGTTTTTGTTTGTTATTCTAAACGGTCGGTTATGCACATAAGGTTTGTAAGTCAAGTAACAATATGAGTTTCAGGTTCTCAGTTTTAGATTATCTAAAGTACATAACATCTTTTATGGGGTACTGTGTTAAATGCTACAACAAAGTACCTTGTGACATATTGCAATGAAATAAAAGAAAATTTTAAACTCATATTAAAAGTACCTACACGTTCTAAATGAGGATATTACAAATTAGAGGATTATAACCAAGATGGTTGCTAATCTAATTTATATTTTTCAATTTTTTATGACATTGATTTTTACATTCTGTGACTACTGTAACTCACACACTTGTTAAAATTCTAGGAAAATTATCTACTTTTACAATATTTGTAAATATGTGAGCACCATGTTATATCTATCACATAATTGATTTACCTGTCATTGCTTTATTTTTAATTCTTTTTACCTTTTGTGGTAGACTAATTTAATTCTAGGTGCATCGTCTTCACATATAATTATACAATGAATGTATACAAAACCTTGTAAAACATTTTAAAAGAGTAACGGTGGAGTTTCTTGCCCATTATTCTCCATACGAACACTACCGTTTGGAAGGGGCGACTAGAATCAATTCTATTTTATTGTAATTTTTGACGTTCAAAAATATGCCTATCACACTAATATTATAAAGGCGAAAGTTTGTGAGTGTGTGAGAGGGTGTGTGTGAGGGGTGTGTGTGTGTGTTTATATGGTTTTTACTTCTTCACGTTCAAACGGCTGGACCAATTTTAATAAAATTTTGTATGAAGGTAGGACACCTTGGATATATAGGCTACTTTTTATCCCGATATTCCCACGGGATCGACATTTACGCGAGTGAAACCGTGGGGCGCAGCTAGTCTGAAATAAATGATTTGACTTTGATATGCTAGCGCGCACAGCGATGAGACTTTTTTAATCGCATGTTCATGCGAATTAAAATCGCTGTCGATAATATAATTATTCAAGCGATTTACCGCGTTGCGCGGACTATAGTATATTGGTATTGTTCGATTATTTTCCGCAACGATTATATTTTGTGATGCGCGCTTAGCCTTAGTGAATTTTTAGTTTTAAACGGGAAGAAATATTTGAAGTTAAAAAAAGATTTTGTTATTTCGAAATAATGGCTGATTCATTGTAGAAAAAAAGTTAGATTCTTTGTTTCTGATGGTAAACAAAACGAAGATAAATAAAAATAAAAACCTATCTAAACCAAATGGCATTTAGCTATTGAATATGTCTTGCTCGTAAAACAGTAAAGTTAGTATGCGAGATGACACACATATTCAACTCGTTACGACTCCCCTGGGATTATAATAAGCCCTGCTATATGTTACTAAATAGGTCGCGCAGATTAATGACAAATATCGATCATTAGCTTGATTAATTTGAAATTAATCGTGCATAGAGAAAGGCGTATCTACTTATGCTATTACTTTAAAGCTGTCTTTACAACTTTCCTGGTATATTTTTGTTGATATTGTTGCACTAAACACCGCACAGGTCGATCGATCAGGTTAAGCTACGCTTGCCGCGGTTGGTCTGTGGATGGGTGACCATCTTTACATACCGTGACCCCTCCGTGCCTCGGAAATTACGTTGAGCCGTTGGTCCCGGCTGTCATTCGTGGATCTTTGACAGTCGTTACGGGTAGTCAGAAGCCCGAAAGCCTGACAACCAGTCTTACCAAGGGGTATCGTATTACCCAGTGACTGGGTTGTGGAGGTCAGATAGTCAGTCGCTCCATGTAAAATACTGGTATTCAGCTGCATCTGGTTAGACTGGAAGCCGACCCTAACAAAGTCGGGAAAAGGCTAGGCAGATGATGATGATTGTTTCACTAAACAAGATTATGAGAAGTGGTTACCGCCGTTAATAGTCATCTGCAATACGAGAACAGTGGTGTCCCAGTTGTCTCAGCCGCAACTTACGAGTTGTAGGTCGTAGGTTCAAACCCAGTCAGGTAAATTTGTGCAATTTATTTTATCACCACTGCTCTCAAAACGGTGTAGGAAAACATCGTGTGGAAACCGGCATTACGTAGAACAAAAAAATTGAAGACATGCGACATCTACGAACCCGTACTGGTGGATTACGGCCCACTCCCTCTCACTGAGAGAAGGCCTCTATCCTAGCAGTGGGAACATTGTAACGGGAATAAATTGAATACTATTTATTAAATTCCCGTTCGTCCCACCAGTGGGTCGACGGCAGTGGGTCGAACAGGAATACACGCTTCGTCAAGTGACAACTGGTTTTATAACTTCATGTGCGCTGACCCATGACGACAACTGTTACTACCCTCCTTTATCTTCTAAATGTCTTATTTATTCGCTACCCTAAATATTAAAATTTACTTTAAAGCCCCGGCAACGTTGTACCTGTAATAATTAATAAATTATTTGTTTAATCTGGTACAAACGACTTAGATGTCAGATTCTCGACAAAATAATTGGCAATGTATAATTAAAACCGTTTGTAACAATGAGAACAAACTGAGTATGGGTAAACAGCCACAAAGTGCTTGACCTTACTTTGCGAACGTTTAAAATGGGACGCGTTTACACCGGACAATAATATAAAACATTAAATATATTTGATACAATATGTTTAAATCGTAAACGTGAACCCTAAAGCCTTGTTGTAGCAGCTACGAGGTTATGAGGCACATTTCCACAGGAAAAAAAAGATTCAAAGTTAATTGAAACACATATATTTAAACAGACTAGCGTAACGTAACTTCGTAACATTAAGGGGCTTACAGGACCTAAACGCAAATAACGCAAGTTTTAGAAGCATTAAACGTATATGATCGACTACTGTAAACAAATTCAGAAAAGTATATGATATTCTTCAGGATATATGCTAGGTAGATAGTGTGTTGAAAACATAATACTTACGACTAATTTGATACGATAGAAAAAAATCATGAAGATACCTCTAAAAACTTTCTTTTTACAATAAAAACCATACTAATATACATACAATCATTCTGATTTTTGTCAGATTATTCTACAAGCAACATACTAAAGCAGTAGTGAATTAATTTTTTAGTCCAAACTATAGATTTTTGAAAATAGATAATTGCTTCATATTATGCAAGAAATTACCAGCGTTGTGTCATTGCGCTTCACTTTCTTTTCTATGCAGTCTGATAGTGACCGCGCTTTAGGTGATGTAAGTCCCTTAACAATGCGTATATGAAAGGCGAAAAGCTTTTGATAGACAAATCCAATTCAGTATTATTTCTTGCAAAAAAAATAATTGTTACTGCCCACAAAGATACAACACTATCATTTACAACAAAATCTTCCTAAGGGCAAAAACCAACAATCTACTAAACTACACGGGTGTGTACGACGACAATGACGTCATTCTGGGCACAACGGTCTTTTGTTGGGCAAAACGACACTCGATCCGATCCTAGCATAACTATTGGCTGTCACTTTTTATGGTCGATAAAAAATGTTTGAGTTCAAACCCTTTGAGCCCCTGTGTTGGCTTCATTGCTTTTATAATCTATGACATGTCACATGACATCGTAGAAATGGTTTTAGTAATGTAAAAACAATTTTATGTTGTTGTTATTTAAATAATGGAAGGCCTGGCAAGCATCGCAAGATACAAGACTCAGCCCACTATCGACCCCCGGTCTCCGGTGGGAACTGATGTAGCGGTATCTACAATGTCACATGCAAACAACGCGTCATATTGACGTCATGTAAAATCCTGCATCTCGCAAGCAGAGTTTACCGCAACTAGCATAGATACAACGGCCCGACATGAATCATAGGGCAGTTGCCTGCCAGACACAACACCCGTCTGAACGAACTGTACACCTTGTTCCTCATACCTCACCTCATACCTCTATAGCCTTGAGCATACGTCTTAGTACTGAGCCATTATAAAATAATCAGCACGTTTGAAAGCTGTCACACTATTATACCTACAAGGTGGCAGGGATCAAAGCGCTACCTGTCACCATAAATTGGGCACATAATTCTGCTCCATACATTTTGACCGCGTAAGTATAGCAATTTTCTATGAAACAGCAGAATTACTGGGATCCCAGACTATGCTGGGAGGTCTAGAATTACGGGATGTTTCTTATGCACCGAACGACGTCAATACGTCGGCGCCGGCTGTCGCTGAAAACCAGCGCTGGGGCTCTGTCTTGCGTAGGGTCGCAGCATAATGCTCAGCGATAGCCGTTTTGCGTGGATGTGACGCATGTTTCCCCCAACCCTTTCTTATTTTTTTTTTTAGTTTATGTTCTTTATTGCGTCTTGTTTACCGCAAATAAACGAATTTTATTTCTTTTTTTCTTTCTTCTTATATTAAAAAAAAACCGGTCAAGTGCGAGTTGGACTCGCGCACCGAGGGTTCCGTACAAATTTGTAGGTATGTAAATAGTTTAACACGGGTTTTTTTTTTTTTGGAATGTTTCTACAAACTTACCAGATTTTTTCCTTTACTTGTGCTACATGACACTGCTTCTTGCCAAATTTCATGATTCTAGGTGTTGACCTAGAATCATAAAATTTGGCAAGAAGCAGTGCAGTAGAAGGAAGCCTATAGGTTTTGATTCCGGAACATAAACGCTCGTATCTTTTGATTGCGTTGGCTTAGAAGTTTAATTTTTTCACTGCTTCAAGAAATTTCAGCCTTGAGTAGGTATTTAATATTAATTTAAACTTGATATCTCTAGGCGTTCCTGAGAAAAAGGGTCTTGACAGACGAAGTGATCATATAAGGGTTCCGTTTTTCCTTTCGAGGCACGGAACCCTAAAAACACGTCATTATAAGTCAGTCAGTCGTCAGTGCTGCAGAATGCAGATGCAGATTACTCGGAATCGTCTGATGACAGTAATAAGATGTGTATGTTAACATAATTATATCCCTTTAAAAAAATAAAAATAATTACAAAACTGTTTTTTTTTATTTGATCCAAAGGTTACGAACCCCTGAATGTGTGTTTACATAATTTATAGCTTCTCATGACGCATACTATAGTTGGATTTTATTCCACTTCAAATACCAGTAATAATTGATATTTGATTAATTATTATATTATCGAGAGATTAATGGTTCTGCCAATCGTGATAAGCGTATTAGTAATATTAATACAAAACAATTATCATACATAATGATAAATTACCACGTCCACCACTATGTGTATTATTAACTGTAGTATTGAATCTATAATATTTAAATAAGTACTTATATTCGCTTTTGATGTTGAAGAGCTGGTGGCTAAATAATAACAGCCACATGGGTCGATTGATCAGGTTAAGCTACGCTTGCTGCGGATGGGTGACCATCTTTACATACCAAGATCTCTCCGTGCCTCGGAAAGCACGTTAAGCCGTTGGTCCTGTCATTTGAGAATCTATGACAGCCGTTACGAGTCGTCAGAAGCCTGAAAGTCTGATAACCAGTCTTACTAGGGGTATCGTATTACCCAGGGACTGGTTTGTGGACGTCAAATAAGCAGTTGCTCCATGTAATGGTTTGACTTGAAGCTGACCCCAACACAGTTCGGAAAAGGCTTGGTAGATGATCTAGATGATTATTCGCTTTTGATGAAAACCAATGGATAAAAAGACAGAAAATGCATAATGTGTTCGTTGAACTTCTTATGGTCTACGACTAGTCATTGCTACGAGCTACGGCGTAGCCGCGTAACCTGCGTAGCTGCTACGACAGGGCTTTACGCTTGAGCCGACAATTTACTAAAATCTTCGTGTGTCGATGGCGTAAACTATCGCTTTGGTCGTAAAACAAAGGGTTACCTTTACCTAGTCATTTGTATGTGGAATATAAAGGGATCTATATACCACTGTATTGTTCGATAGAACCTAGTTCTACTTGTTCAATTTATTTATGTTTTTTTTTATAAATAAATGAATTGTTCGACCTGAATCCAATGTGTGGTTTCAGTCTTGAAAGGAATCAATGCTTATTGTCTTAATACCGTTTTTTATTAATGGTAGAGTTGTGTTGAAGAGGAAGTGAGGAAATGGCTTTTGGAAGTAATTGAGAACAATAAGGACCCGACCGCTTAACTGAGACGTCGCCTAAGGTAGCTGCGCGGTGCGGGAGGGGTGATAGTTGTCACAAATTGACGAATCATTGAGCTCTCGCATTACGTCA
Source organism: Mesoligia furuncula (assembly GCA_916614155.1). Lineage (NCBI taxonomy): Eukaryota > Metazoa > Arthropoda > Insecta > Lepidoptera > Noctuidae > Mesoligia > Mesoligia furuncula. The sequence continues at coordinate 6,192,950 of OU744804.1, forward strand.
TCTGATTAAGCTACGCTTGCAGCGGTAGGTCTGTGGATGGGTGACCATCTTTACATACCGTGACCCCTTCGTGCCTCGGAAAGCACGTTAAGCCGTTGGTCCCGGCTGTCATTCGTGGATCTTTGACAGTCGTTACGGGTAGTCAGAAGCCCGAAAGTCTGACAACCAGTCTTACCAAGGGGTATCGTATTACCCAGTAACTGGGTTGTGGAGGTCAGATAGGCAGTCGCTCCATGTAAAATACACTGGTATTCAGCTGCATCTGGTTAGACTGGAAGACGACCCCAACAAAGTTAGGAAAAGGCTAGGCAGATGATGATAGATTACTAGTTTACTGTAAACGTTTCCCTGTATGTTAATCAGAATTTTTGAACATCTTTCTTTCCCAAAATGTTTTTTTCTGTCGTCATTTTAATTCTTAACAACTTTAAGATAACAGTATAATCACGTCATTTTTTCACAGTAATATTCGTATTCTCGTAATATCAGTATATCATAATATTAATGTAAGCGGAACTCGGTCGGGAACCCGGGGAATGTTAGGAACACATACAGAACGAGGGATCGTCTTGCTTACGTCAGCAAAGCAAGTTCGCATTACAAAGTTTCTGGTTGCATGTAACGATTTTAATGAACATTTTTAATTTAAGCGGGACGGCTGCTCCTTTACCAACGTGATGAGAATATTTTGACAGGCACTGTGTACTCTTTTACATGTGTGGTCTCGGCATTCGTCCTTGATCCGTCCTTTTGATTATTTTGACACGTGTATCGTTGGACTAATCCCATCTGCTTTGTTTATGCGACTCACTGTATAATATTACGAACCCTTAATTTTATATAACATAATATATTATTGGAAAAATTAGAAAGAAATGGAATAAGAGGTTTAGCACTGCAGTGGATTGCATCTTATTTAAGTAACCGCAATCAATACGTTGCTATTAGTAAAGTAAATGAAGATTTACTAACCTCATACTCCTCTGAGCTCAAGGAAAAAAATTGCGGTGTACCACAAGGGAGTGTATTAGGCCTTTTATTGTTTCTAATATACGTAAATGATTTACCACAGCAGGTCTATCATAAATGTATATTATTTGCAGATGACATCTCAATCATAGTGACATCTGATAAAAAGTATAAATTAAAATCTGATCACGAAATTGACATAAATAATACTATTGACAACATTTTAGAATGGCTACAGGTAAATAAATTAAAAATCAATCTAGATAAATCTATGTACATACAATTTAATAAATCTAAACATGCCAAATACAATTTCAAACTCAATATTGATCGATTAAAAGAAGTTTCACATACAAAATTTCTGGGTATATTCATCGACCAAGATTTAAATTGGAAAATACATGTAGATAATTTGTGCAACAAGTCTAATAAGTTCGTTTATGCTCTCAGGCAAGTCAAAAATGTGACGAATAAAAAAACCGCCATTATAACCTACCATGCATACATAGAATCGATTTTACGATATGGACTTATTTTTTGGGGTAACAGTACAGATAAAAACAGAGCGTTTATCGCGCAAAAGAAATGCATCAGAGCCATTTGTGGGATCCGTACTGACGAGTCCTGTAAACCGCATTTTAAAAGGCTTGGTTTATTACCACTTCCTTCACTGTACATCTACGAGACATGTAAATTTGTATATAATAATAAGGAATTATTCAAGAAAGTTGATCAAATATACTCTCGTAAGAGGGATCCATGTAGACTTGTATTACAGGATACTCCGAAATCAGCCAAGTACTCTAAAAGTTTTCTGGTGATGTGTGTACGCATTTATAATAAAATTCCAAAAGAAATGAAATTGCTATTTAATATTAATTATTTTAAAAACAGACTCTATAAATGGCTGAATGAACATAATTTTTATGACATCAAGGATTTTTTTGACATTAAATTATAATTCACAAATAATGACATACTCGATCGTCGATAATGTTTATAATTTTGACATTTGAATTTTATAATTATTGATTTTATTGATTTCCTTTTTTTACTTGTGTAGTGTTATAGAACTGTTGCGAATAATGTTTACAATTATGACTTTTTAATTTTGTTCGTGGAGATTAATTTCTGACATTAAATAATATTATGTTATGCTTATGATGATTGTATTGTGGAAAATGTTTTTATAGCTTTGACATTTTTACTAATTGATTCTGAATATTTTGCATGCAATTGATACACGATGTTGTATAGCTAAACATGTGGACGATATTATATTACCAAACTGTAACACCTTTATACCATGTTTAAGGCAAATAAAGACTTAACTAACTTAACTTAAAAGTAAATAAGTCTGTGAATCTTATGTATTTTTCCTTCTTTACAGATTGGCAACCTGAAGCACTACTTCTTGTTATCACATTCACTTGTCAGTAAGAGATCACCGAATGCCAGCATCGACCATTTTAATAGTCTCAAAAATGACCCACAGGTAAATAGAGTTACTTCTTTATTGTGACGTATTATTACTTCTGAAAACATCGATATTCTATACTTATTTGTTTGGGACTAACAAACAGTAACTTACATTAGATCAAATGAACTAACTTATAATAAAGTTCCACATCATAAATTATATTACAGTTATGTATATTCTACTAATACCTATTTAGGGTTTGCAAAGAAACTGAGGACAAAAATTATCAAAATCCATACTAATATTATAACTGCGAAAGTGTGTCTGTCTGTCTGTTACCTCTTCACGCTTAAACCGCTGTACCGATTAAGATGAAATTTGGTATAGAGATAGTTTGAGTCCCTGGAAAGGACATAGGATAATTTTTATCGTGATATTCCCACGGGATCGATACTTATGTGGGTGAAACCGATGGGCGTTTCTAGTATGTTATATATCCATTGTTAAATTGTTTAAAAGCAATGACGATTAGTGTGCCAGTAAAATGTCAGTGCACCAACTCTCAACCAGGTTGGTGGATGAGACATTTCTTCGAATTTTTGGTTCTATGATGTCATAATTTATACATAGTAAAATGCCTGCTTGGGCTTAAACATACTACCTTCAACTCATAAGCCACGGTCGTTCCCACTGGGCCACCACAGCTGGTCTCTCTAAAATCTCTCCTTGCCTATCAATGATTAAAAGATGCCAAGAAAAATGAGATTAAAACAGAATTAGGTGATTAATAGGTAGGTGCACGATTTTTAGGATAAAATGGTAACGATTATTTTATTTTAGGGACCTGAAACTTTAATTAAAAAAGTTAATTAATTCTAGAATTTCGTAGAGCGGATAAAAATGCTAGCCGTGATGCGTATTTATGTAGGTAAGTAATAAGTAAGTTCGGCGAATTATATTTTAATCTAGTTTACAAGTCTAGACATTAATAGTCTCTAATTATTGTGTAGTGGAATATTTAGTTGGAGTTAATTATGATGTGACAACGATATAATGATTCCACGTAATCATTATAATAATATATCAAACGAAATAATTCAAATTTTGATTACTATGTCTTTAGCTTCACTGAAAATGTTTTCAAGTGGGTATTGCGTCTGACAAACTCACATAGTAACCAAATTTTCTTCAATCCAAAACTTACAGACAGCATTCGTTTGTTTACGAACCCACTCAATACGCATTAATTTGATTGACATCATTGACATCGGTCCACCGTCAAATTATTCATTGGGATTATCCTTAAAGTTATCGGCGTGAATATCATGACTTGCTCCGTTTTGAATAATTGATTCTATGCTGTATTGACGCAAGGATTCTGTCTCAAGGGATTGGCCAGTTAGTTAATCTTCCAATTTGAATGGGATTTAGCCATCCATGAAGTTTTCCCGTCGACTGGCTGTCCAGAACGGAGGTCCGGTGAAAAGATCGGTTTGGTTGAGTAATCTTGGTGGTTTGTTAAGTTTAGGTAGGTACTAGTTTAGTACATATGCAAAAGTTCTGTAAGTAGGTATGTCTTCAAATGGAACCACTCGTTTGAAATTAAAAGCAGTCATTTGTTTTTTATCTTATTCGAGAGTGTAGACATATTAAAAAAAATTAGGTAATCATAATTTTTCATGGATGTTTGCCTAATGAAACCTAGTAATTTTTTGTTCATCAAAGTCCACTTATTTAGTTAGTATTGTTACGAGCTTCAGGTTCGTGACAATAAAAACTGCCGATTTAATAACCAAAAATTGACACTTTAATTAACAACACTAATTACAAAACACAATTGCACTACTGATCGCTTTAAGTCGCACTTGAAGATCGCTTCGGATGTTTTCGCTTCGATCGCTGTGTGTGATCGCTTATCGGTCGCGGCGCGTCTCGGCCTTATATAGCGCCAAAGAGAGTTCTAGAACCTTTCATTGTAGAAACATCTAGAATGTTCGAGTACATATCAGTCCCGACTGACCAAATGTCGATAGTTCGGGAAAGTTCTAGAAAGTTCTCGCATCGAAATTTCTAGAAGGGTCTTGACTACTAGTTCCGCTACTCGATACTAGATGGCGCTAGTGGTAACTACTGTCACCATGTACCAGGCATTAATTGTGGCGCGCAACAGTATTTTAATGTAAACAGTAAAACATCCATGATTTAAAAATCTTTTCTTTAGCTATCAACTATAATATAGCCTAACAATCAATAGCTTTCGTGAATTGTACTGATATCTTACACGGAGCAAGTATTTGACCCCTGAAACCCAATTACTTGGAAACACCAATATCCTAAGTTCAGACATAATAGGTATTATCATTGTTAGCAAGTTCAGGAGTTCTAGACCAGTTGTTGTTAATATGGCGTTGTTTATGACCAGAACGTGAAGACTCGCATTTTGTAGCATTACTAACGATCGAGCGTTAATGAGTTTAGATATAAATGTCGGGTTAAGTAGGGTTGGTTTCCTATGTAGGTCTAATGTTCTATGAGCACTACATATTACATTCTTTTTTCAAATACTGGGCAAGGGCTTCACTCCTTCCAGATGGGAGGAGTTAGTAATGAATATCTATTCATCCTGTATCATTACTAAACAAACAAAACTTTGGTAAAGTGAGCTTGGAGTTAGCTCTGATTTCACCAGCTGCTAGGGATTGATATTATTGACAGCTCAAGGCACCTTGGTTTTGACGGTGAGGTTTTAACAGAATAGATCGGATGGAATATTAAATTACTAGCTGCGCCCCGTGGTTTCACCCGCATACGTTTCGATCCCGTGGGAATACCGGGATAAAAAGTAGCCTTTATGTTAATCCAGGGTGTCAGGTATCGCCATACAAAATTTTATAAAAAATGGTCCAGCCGTTTAAGCGTGAAGAATTAACAAACATATAAACACACACACACACTCACAAAATTTTGCCCTTATAATAAATTATGATGTGATTACTGTCACGTATTTAGCCTTCGACTATTGGTGCCACGGATATCGATTCGCGCAGAAGCTAATTGCTCAGATTTTTGCACCAACGGAACTGTTAAATTGAAACCTTGATTTAACTACTTGTTGATCAAAATGACTGCTGGGCAAATAAGATCCTTATCGGTTAATGAAAATACTGATTTTCTTGTACTTAAATAAAAATCGAAGAAAACAAAAATAATTTCCACAAATTCAAAGAAGCCTCCCCATAGATATTGTCTACGTCTTTCAGTACCTTTTAAATTCCGAGCACTCTTGCCCGTCGCTCCGTAACTTATCAAAGGGGATTAAAGACAGTTCATTTGACAGGTGAGATGGGTGATGCAGCAGAGGGAGCTCCGGCGGTCTAAGAGAGACCATCAGTTGAAACCGCGGCATGTCATGCGACAGTCCAGCGCGCCGGCCTTCCCTGACCCACTGTTTAAAGAGCAGTGGTATTTGGTAAGAAATCAATGCATTATATGTTTTTGTTAATCATTAGAAGTAAAGAAAATAGGTTTGTCACAGAAACGCGTGCACACAAAAAAGATAATAAGTTAACTATATTAATAAAAAAGCAAAATAATTAGACCTAAAATCACGAGCACAGAACAGAAATATAATTAATAATTCGTTATTTTTAATTAGTTTGAGCATCTTATAAGGTTGTGTTGGAATTACTTGTCTGTTAGGCAAGCTTACTAAGTTTGGTAATAATAGAAAAGTAATTAGTGTCTCATTAGTAACAGTTGAGCTCTTAACAGTACTATGGGTGTGGTTACAACTGTCGCTTTTCAGTCCATACCATGATAGGGTATATAATATAAATTTCTGAGTCAATAATATCAAGGAATATAATATAAACTTCTCTAATATTACGGGCATTATCATTTTCCTTAAGAACTTTAGGTGAACTTGGAACCTTCAAAAAGAAGCATAAAAATACAATAAAAAGACAAAGATTTTTAAACGTTTCAGTGCTCCTGATAAAGTACTGGCCATTCGCCGTTTATGAGCGTCCGGCATGCCCTGTATAACAATTAAAAGACACATTAAAAGCAAAATTTTCGTTTGCCCTCATTGTTGTAATGCAAATAATGAAAAAAATAACTTGACTTTCGCTTTTAGACTGGGTTTATAATGTGGAAAATGGAATTCAAGCGAATTAATTTTATTCTAAATTTCGTCATCGTTAGGTTCTACGCCCTTAATAAATGATATAACTTTAGCAGGGACTGCAGCCACCTCATGCAATAAAATTATGTGTTCTATTTAGACCTGCTACAGATAAGCCGTTTTGCGGACGTTTATTTACTGGACGCGCGTAAAGCGCCTTATCTAGACATGCACTTATAATCCTGAAACCAGACGTTGGTATGAGTAGCAAACTCTGCGGGTCCTTTTTTTAGGTGGGTACTGAACGTAGGTATGTTATAATTACAAAAAATAAATAGTTTTATTTATTAAAGCAAACGTATGTAATTCATCAAAATAAAATAACTTATTTATGAAACTAATGAATTTAATATAACTTCATTCAGAAAATATGTGATAATATTTCAATTCAAGTAATGACATTACCTTCTTATAAGAATAATGTACCTACTTACTGCTTAAAATTCAGCCCAAGTACAAAATATTGCAGAACATTTCAGTGGCAGATGTTAAGCATAATTTAATAGTACGAGTGTACCAAGTCGACGAACTTTAGCAGAACAAAGCGGGTTGGTATCATTTGTACGCTGTACTAAATTTCATCCGACAAAGAATAGTGTACGGAATAACTAATTCAGTAGTTTAGTCCCCAGATCGAGGCATAAAGCGAATATCTCCTCTTTCGAGGGATATACCTGCGAGTCCTGTGACCTTGACGTGATATTGTTTTATAAGGCCACTTGTAATGTAACCTGCTTTATTCGCGTACAATTTTATTGCACAGAGGTTGACTAAAGTGAGAATGAATTTCGTTGAATAAAATATATGGAGGTGTGAAACATTCTCACCGGTGTGATGAATTTGTTCCAGTTTATTTGGTAGTAAGTCTTTAAACACGTTTTACTGGAATACGACTTGTGAGTGCACATCAAATGCGAACTTAGTATTTTATGTCTTCGTGCGAATTTACAGAAATCCTGTTTTAGGTTACCTACGACATAAAATGAAAGTATACTCAGAATTTGAAGTTTTCAGAACCAAAATACATTGTTGGCATCAATATTATTTATTCTTTTATTTTGAGTATCATGTTAATTTTGCTGAAAAATAATTTCCACTTTTTGTACAGCTTAATTATGATTTTACGACTGTAGGTAATATAAATAATAATAAATGATCTAGGTAATAACTTTTATTCACATTTAATGGTGAATAATATGAACGTTCGTACTTATATGTCAGGTAAACCACCTTCCTGACACGCACGCACGTATCTATTACTTGCACGCGACAAAGTGTACCCCAACTAAGTGTAGTGACTAAGCACAAAGCGAAGGCGGAAAATATTAGGAATAATTTTTTCAGGCATTTCAAATACACCTAGTTTCATGGTACAAAGTTAATAGCTTCAATAAAAAAAAAAAAATGTGCCAATTTAACCAAATTATTGTTAACATTCTTAAGTTTGCTGCATCGTGTTTCCCGCCCACCGCTCCGCTTCCACTAACGTCACAGCCACATATTTCCCGCTCACCGCTGCGCTCCCATTCCACGTCAACAACAAACACTTACATTAAGTATTCAATGCGCAAAGCGTAATATCCGTCCACTTGAGTGTATTTCTAGGTTATTTTAAGATATTAACCTTATTTTTTGTTTCAGAACGGCGGTGCAGCGGACGGATTAGATATGAACGTCGGCTACGCTTGGAGAAAAGGATATACAGGGAAAGGAGTTGTTATTACCATCCTGGACGACGGAATTCAACCCAATCATCCAGATTTATCACAAAATTATGTAAATATTTTTTATATCTACTAAAAGTGTTCTGAAACACACATTAATCAAGACAGCTAAGAACTGTCAAATGAAAACCCAATTTAGAACAAAGCGATTTCTCTTTACCACCCATGTATTACGTAACTGAAGTTTATTGAACGGGAATCCCGATATTGTAGGATCCTGCAGCATCGACGGACATAAATGGGAACGACACGGACCCGACGCCGCAGGACAATGGCGACAATAAACACGGTACCCGGTGCGCGGGCGAGGTGGCTGCGGTCGCCTACAATAGATACTGCGGCGTCGGCATAGCTTACAACGCCAGCATCGGAGGCATCAGGATGCTCGACGGCCTTGTTAACGACGCAGTGGAGGCCCAGGCACTCGGCTTCAACACACATCACATAGATATCTATAGCGCGTCGTGGGGGCCCGAGGACGACGGAAAAACAGTCGATGGCCCCGGCCCTTTGGCGAGAAGGTATTGTCTAATTGCATGCGATTTAGAGAAATGGTTACAGGCGAGCTCATTAAAAAGTCCTTTGTTTCAGGGCGTTTATAAATGGTGTGACGAACGGGAGAGGAGGGAAAGGATCTATTTTTATATGGGCGTCGGGAAACGGCGGCAAGCACACGGACTCCTGCAATTGTGATGGATATGCGAATAGTATATTCACTATTTCTATTTCTAGTGCAACGCAGGGGGGATATAAACCATGGTATTTAGAAGAATGCTCATCAACAATAGCTTCAACTTACAGTTCAGGAACCCCGGGCCGAGACAAAAGCGTAACTACGGTAGATATGGATGTGCAATTAAGGCCTGACCACATTTGCACTGTGGACCACACGGGCACATCAGCCTCGGCGCCATTAGCCGCAGGTATTTGTGCATTAGCCTTAGAAGCAAATGCATTACTAACGTGGCGGGACATGCAACACCTCGTCGTAATGACGTCTCGGTCACAACCACTGGAGAAGGAAGAAGGATGGATCGTAAATGGCGTAAAAAGAAAAGTAAGTCACAAGTTTGGCTACGGACTAATGGACGCCGCTCAGATGGTAACATTAGCCGAACAATGGACGAGCGTACCGCCTCAGCACATTTGTAAGTCACAAGAAATAAACGAGGACAAGTCTATTGAAACATCTTTCGGTTATACGATATCAGTGCACATGGATGTGAATGGGTGCAGCGGGACGATGAACGAGGTCAGATTTTTGGAACACGTTCAATGTAAAATTTCACTGAGCTTTTTCCCTAGAGGAAATTTACGGATATTGCTTACGTCGCCGATGGGGACTACTTCCACCCTTTTATTCGAAAGGACGTACGACGCAACGAGTTCTAACTTCGACGATTGGCCGTTCTTAAGTGTCCATTTTTGGGGAGAAAGTGCCGAAGGGCGTTGGACCCTTCAGATATTAAACGCCGGTAATATCCACGTCACTCAACCGGGCATATTGAAAAAGTGGCAGTTAATATTTTACGGCACGGCGACAAGTCCGATACGGCTACGAAATAAAAGCTATTTCAATTCAAACAATGTTTACCAGGAAGAGAAGGCTTATCATATTAATGACGTTTACGACGCCTCAGAATACTCACAATTCCTCAACGAAATCGAACTCGGCATTTCTGATAGACGTAATTACCCTAAAAATATTCCCTCCGCGCAACGGAAAAATGTTTTGGCAGATGCCAACGATAAACAAGTGCAAAGACTCTGCGATCCGGAATGTGATTCACAAGGTTGTTATGGGAAGGGGCCAACTCAGTGTGTTGCCTGCAAGCATTATCGTTTAGATAATACATGTGTGTCTCGATGTCCTCCGAGAAGCTTCGTTAACCAAGGTGGGGTTTGTTGGCCGTGCCACGAGTCGTGCGAGACCTGCGCCGGGGCCGGCCAGGATTCTTGCCTCACGTGCGCCCCGGCACACTTATTAGTAGTTGATTTAGCTGTTTGCTTACAACAGTGTCCGGACGGATACTATGAAGACCCTGACGCGAATGCCTGTTTTCCATGCGCAGAGCATTGCGACACATGCTCCGAAAAGGCAGATATGTGCTCCTCGTGCGCCCACAATTATGTTCTTTACAATGGTTCTTGTTTAGCTGCTTGCCCTCCGGGAACACATCAAAAAGATGATTTCGGATGCATGCCGTGTCACGAAACATGCGAATCTTGCCACGGGCCCAGCGAAAATGCCTGTGTTTCGTGTCGCATTGGTGATTACGCATTCAAGAATCGCTGCGTACCAAAATGCCCCCCAGGATATTACGCCGACGCCCAAAGAAGAGAATGTTTGCCGTAAGTGTTATTGTTATGATAATTTATCTTTGCATTCCATTTCGTGATGAAACAGAGGTCGTCAATCTTACGAGCGCTCGGAATTTCAAACGCCTCGCTTTGAACTCTACATTGTTCGAGCGTTTAATTGTCGCCTTGATATTTTAATCTTGTTTTAAGAACAAAATGTAAGTAACTATGTTGGTGTTTTAGGTGCCCAATTGGCTGTTCAATTTGCACATGCGCCGTTTGTTCTGTTTGCCAAGAGAAATGGATTCTAACTAAGAGTGGAACCTGTCTCCCCGATGGCAATAACAAATGCGACACGAGTAAGTCCTTAACAACGATTTCTTTTTTACTCTTGTACATCAAAGACTTAAAGTGACTTTTTTGCAGGTGAGTATCATGAAGCGGGAAGGTGCAAAAATTGCCATTCGACCTGCGAGAAATGTAGCGGATCGAACGAGTGGGACTGTTTGTCTTGTTCGAGTCCCTTGTTGTTACAAGGATCGAGGTAATGGCCCTTTGTCCACCTAGACCTTTTCCTGTACGGTTTCAAGTGTTCAGTTAACATGAAATATTTATTGTAGGTGCGTTGCTGAGTGTGGACAAGGTTTTTATCAGACGGCAGGAAGATGTTCGCTGTGTCCGCACACTTGTAAGAGTTGTGTGTCAAGATTGAACTGCACGTTGTGTGCTGGTGCCTTACGCTTGCAGTCAGGGACGTGTCGAGCGACCTGTGCTCCTGGCTATTACCCTGACGAGGGGACTTGTTCGAAATGTTACTTGTCCTGTGAGACGTGCACGGGTCCTAGAAGAGACCAGTGTGCATCTTGTCCCCCTGACTGGAGGTTGGCGGCGGGAGAGTGTCGGCCCGAGTGTCCTCAGAACTTCTTCCCGTGGCAGGACAGTTGCCGTCGCTGTCACCACTACTGCCAGGACTGCCACGGCGCTGGTCCCCAGCGGTGCACTTCCTGTCCACCACACTTTTCATTAGAGAACGGTTTATGCGTGGAGTGCCTTAGTTCCCAGTACTATGAGCCTAGAACGAGGACCTGTCGTCCATGCCACGACTCCTGCAGGTCTTGCTCAGGACCTGGGCCTACCAGTTGTGTCACGTGTGCACATCCACTTCGATTAGATAGGTGAGCTATTAAAATTAATTTAATTTAAAAATTATGTAATATTTTTCTTACGACAGAATTGATCTACAGTTCTAACATATAGTTGACCTCGATTAAGTGAAGCACAATAACAAAATGTCATGATTGTTTTAATAGAAATGGAATTAAATTAAATTAATTCACGTTGTAATTTATTTATGAAATTAAATTGTAGGTAGCTAGCTATATTTGTGTGTTTATTGATTAGAACAGAGTATCAGATTTCAGAGTTTTAGTTTCAAGCAGTATTTTGAGATTTGGACTAAGAGCGACGTGGTCAATTTGCAAACCAGTCATTCTGATACCAACCCTGTTGATTGAAAACTAAAAAGCTTATTTTCCTGGCGCAAAATCAGCTTTTTCGAATCGGGAGAAAGTACAGGGTAGCAGGAATGTCCCTGCCACCGAGTATATCAATTCCGTTACCAATTATCATAATATTTCAGCACCTAAAATAGGATTTTATTTTATAAATAGAAAAATACTTTACCTACAGTCCCCCACCAAAACTAAATAAAATCCTACTCTGATTGAGCATAGTTTTGACTACAAATGCAGGTTTAAGCAACCGTCCATCCAAGTTTGCAGCCAGGTTGTCTGGCGCAAATAAAACGGTTATATAAACACATTTTTCGTTTGCAGAGTGAACCACAAATGTTTGCCGTGCTGCACAGAGAGCATGGTATCGCTTTTCGTAAATAGCAATCAGACGGATTGCTGTCACTGTGATAAGGATATAGGTAAGCTGGTTTTGCAACATTTTAGGAACTCTCTGCCATAAATAAAAGCGTCTTAAAGGCTATTTTCGAATGATTTTTGCGACAAATCGGGATAGAACTGGCGTCTGTATTGATATTGGTACTGTCCATCAATTGTCAAGCCAATGTTTTGTTTTTTTACAAAAAATAAGCATTGGAGTTAGATTATGCGGAATGTGGTGCTGAAATGATATTACCGGAACATTCCCAAAATAAAATATGAACGCAGTGTGCGTTGGATTTATTAATATTTCCGGAGATCTTCAGGCATATTAGATACCTAAAGCAGTCAGTTTTTCAAAAATAAATCAAGTTTAAGTTTTTAAGTTTTCTTAAGAAAAATATAAGATAAATATTTACATAAACTTTACGGTGTATCCAAAAGTAAATGCTACCAACTTTTGTGATTAATAAATCTTGAAAGAGCACTTTATCTTATTACGAGGTTCTGTGTTCTAATTTTTGCTAAAAACTTTTCTCATGTAAGACTAATTCATCGAAACTTTGAAAAATGGGCTTATTGACATGTATCAAATAGAACGCAATTAGAGACGGGTGCTGAGTGTTTTTTTTTTTATTTTCTATTACATACTTAATGGTAACAAAAAGTTTTTTTTGAGCTAAATCTATTTTAATTATCACAAGTTTTTCATCTTCAGTATAACAAAAACTTAAGCAAAAAAGTTACCTTTACTTATTCAACTATTTTAAATTACTTGCACATAAATGATGAGTCAATCACTTTCGACTATCTATTTCGTACATTACAACCATCTAGGTACCGCCTTTCTTACATACTAAAAGCATTTTACAAAGAACGTGTTCAAAGAATTTAGATCCGTAGTTGACCTTACATTCAGTCAATGTCCTGTAGCTATAGTAGTTCCAATGTATAGGATTTACTGATAGTTTTCCTTAACAAACACCTTTTGTCCGTACGAAGCTTTGCAAGCTTTGTATGAGAAAGGTAAAAAGGTTGGGAAACGCGAACATCCAATATATTATGTGGCTACATTTATTTAGAGAAAGTGTTTTTTGTAGATTGTAATTACATTGAAGACCAACATTTTTTGTGTTCACGAGGGGCCCGTGGCTAAATAATAACGGCCGCATAGGTCGATCGATCAGGTTAAGCTACGCTCACCGCGGTTGGTCTGTGGATGGGTTGCCATCATTACATACCGAGACCCCTCCGTGCCTCTGAAAGCACGTTAAGCCGTTGGTCCCGGTTGTCATTCTTAGATCTTTGACAGTTGTTACGGGCAGTCAGAAGCCCGAAAGTCTGATAACCAGTCTTATCAGGGGTACCGTATTATTTATTTATTTATTATTTATCCATTTACTTCAGGCATCAAGGCCCATATAAACACATACAATACAATATTAATATAACTTAAAAATACTATAAGTACATACAACATTATATTTACGCTAAAAAACTAACAACTAAAAACTAACGCACACGAAGTGTCTGCGTCGTGTTTCGCCCAGTAATTGGATTGTGGAGTCAGATAGACAGTCGCTCCATGAAAAATACTGGTATTCAGCTGCATCCGGGTAGACTGGAAGCCGACCCCAACATTGTTGGGAAAAGGTTAGGCAGATGATGGTGATGACCAACATTTTTTGTGTTTAGCAATGTTTTTTGGTAAAATTAGACGATTTTGAACGTCAATCGTCCCGTTTTGGGAAGTCTACATTAGTAACCACACAGCAGCACCAGCACCAGCAGCATCGTACAGCAGAGAACAAAGAAAACTGATTCTACTATCTCATGGTGTTGTTGCGGATGGTTGACCAAAATACTGACAATCGATTATATCATGTAACTCATCATCTGTCTAGCCTTTTCCCAACTATGTTGGGGTCAGCTTCCAGTCTAACCGGATGCAGCTGAACACCAGTATTTTACATGGAGCGACTGCTTATCTGACCTCCCCAACCCAGTTACTGGGTATTGACTCCTTGGTAAGACTGGTTGTCAGACTTTCGGGCTTCTGACTACCCGTAACGACTGTCAAATATCCACGAATGACAGCCGGGACCAACGGCTTAACGTGCTTTCCGAGGCACGAAGGGGTCGCGGTATGTAAAGATGGTCACCCATCCACTGACCAACCGCTGCAAGCGTAGCTTAATCTGATTGATCGACCTGTGCGGCTGTTATTATTTAGCCACGGGCCCCTCATCGATTATATCAAGTAACTGACATGTGATTTGACAGGAAATGTAATCAGTCGACTAATTTAAAACTTACACTAATTTAAATACGTTCTGCGGTCTCTTGTTTGTGTGTTTTGGCGTATTTTGTATGACAAATCTATCAAACACAATCAGAAAGAAGTAAACAAGGCCTAATGCGACTCTGTGTGCCTCGGAACTTTTGGTAAAATGTTTTTTTTTTTCTAGGAGGCTGTCTAAACGGCTCATCAGCTGGAAAGCGGCGAATAGCCGAGAACATTCGCACGCATATCACAGCATCATTCTTCATAGAAGACTCTAAGGATGTCTCGAACATTCTAGAACGTAACTCAGTCGCCTTGTGGAGTGTGGGAGCCCTGCTACTAGCTATTGTTGTCATAGTAATAATTGCTGTTAAGGTAAAGTACCTATTTATAGTTTTTTCTTAGCAATAAAGCTGTGGGTTGATCAATTTACTTCTTATATCATATCAGCTATCAGTTATATTATCAAAACAAGTTTCTTTTTTGTTTTCTTGTAAAACCTAGTTTAAAATAACAGAACATTGTAGGTACAACAGGAAACGAAGGAAATAGTTATGAGAGCAAATTTTCCACAACTAAGTTAAATATTTTCTTCCACAGTTAAAATCAAGAAAATATAAATGGCGGACAATATACCCGAAGACAGAATACTCCCAACTGACCACAATAGACGAAGACTTGATAGCCATGACGTCATCAACGACTTTGAAAGCCGTTGATAGTGTACAAATACAAACTAAAAGTGAACTTGAAGAACCGACATAGCAATATGAACGTTCGAGTCGATGTAATTAGAGTATATTTTACACTGCAGACTGATATGTAGAAGTTTCAATATACGATTCATGTAAATAGTTGGAGTAAATACTATTACCTAACTATCGTGTGGTTATTCTATAGGTTGAAATGAAGTTATACGGGGAACTTTTTCTTTTTGTGATAAAAACCAAAGTTATTTTAGTACTTTTCTGACTAGCTCTTACTATTTGTATAAGAAATTATTTATTTTACGTATGTTTTACGTACGAGTACCTAATCATAGATCTCGTCTTGTCTAATTAATCTGGTTTGTTGTCTATTTAAAATTATATAATAAAAACAAGTTCTACTGCAAAATATGGACTTTTCGCTTAACAAACAAAACATTTTTTGTCAGTTTGTACCTACCTAATTAAAAAGGAACATAATAAATATTTTTCAAATTATGCTTGATTTATATACAGACCACGAGCGTGTTATTTACATTTCTTGCATAAAAACTTAGCTAAACACTTGTATGCAAATGAATGTAATTCATCTCGCATATGAAGTAGGTAGGTACATAAATTGTATTTTTGATTAGTTTGTGTAGCCATGTTTGATGTCAGAATTTAATTATGAATGAAGGGTGAAGCATTATTGTTGGTTACCTATATTTTGGTGCAAAATGCATTACAGCCTGATCCAAACTTTATGGCGTCTTTAAGGCCCCTCGCCCACGGCGACTTTTTGTAGCGATGCTGTCGCGCGTTCGCATCGATACCGTCGCGATGCGGTCGCTAGCTGTTTGCCCTCGATTTACGACGATTCTGATTAGCGATGCAAACGCGATACTGTCGCGATGCAAACGCGATACTGTCGCGATGCAAACGCGATACTGTCGCGATGCAAACGCGATTCAGTAACGGCACAAAAATGCCACAGTTGCAAGATGGATGTCATCCGACACGGTCGCGAGTTTATATCGATACAGTCGCGATGCTGTAGCGCGTTGGCATCGCAGCCACACCCCCCCGCATCCGCGTCATTTTGGTGTAATTTAAATTAAGTATTTATTAAAGTTTCGGGTTTATCTGACTGGTTTTGGAGTAGAATGAAACCGGTCGGGCAATATCTTGCAACCATGATTTTGCTAAAATTCCTTAGGTACATGTTAAATACGGAAAACAGCAATATATTGCTTCACCCTACTTAGTCAATGCATATTATATTGTAATAGAAAACTTCAGGTATACAATTCTAAATGTTCTAGATGTTTTTGCACTGTGTGTATAAGCAAAATTCCATAAGGCCGACATTGCTTTCTATTGGAATGCGAATTTAACATAGATTTGTAAGAGAGAAATAAAGGAAAAGACGGGAAAGATAAGTGGTTTGGGTTGAAAGAACATTCAATTAGATCAGATAGAAGCGATGGCGAAACGAATTCGCCTTACTGGTTTGATTCTTGCTATTGGGGCAAATATTTGGCTTATTTTATTACCGGTTTTTATTGATCAAATTGTTTTCACTTAAGTATAATTTATTTGAAAAAACATAGGTTAGTCGATAGATCGATTAGGTAAGTACACGAAAGGATTTTAAAGTTTAGATCTATGTTTTAAAGTGTTTTGCTGATCATTGTAGAATCTGCCATTGGCCTACAATTTTACTGTATAAAATATCTATTTAACACGTACCTATTACGTTGGCCAAAAGTACGGTCAGTAAAATATTAACACTTTAGTTTTTTAATCTCAGTTTTGCAATTTTTAACAAATATTTTGCTCAATAACTGAGATTAAAAAACTGAAGTGTTAATCGACTTTTGTTGCTGACTTCACCTACAATTTCCAAGTTAATAAATAAGGCTAACATACACTAGGTATCGAAGCAAAAAGCGAAATATTTTGTGAATATCTTTGTTTGACTACGTTTTCATCAATTTCACATTGTTTCTAAGCGATTCCAGTGAATTTTGCATCGGTAAATGTGAATACACGTGAATGAACACAGTGAGTAATTTCGCCTTATCACCCCGTTGAGTTTTGTGTAAAATATCGCTGAGCATGTGTGCGTGCAAAGCATTTAATGTACAAGCGAACCAGCTGTTTGATATATAGGTAGCTAACTTGCAACTACTTGTAAATAATGTTGTGATGTGTTGCGTAATCAATTATTTTACATCACAATATAATTAAACATGCCACGTTATTACCTACACACACAATAAAAATTAATATTGGAAATGTAGTGGAAATGTGAGTATTTTTGTAACAAAGTTCTTTAACGTGGCTTGCGGTATGACTTGACTTGTTGAAATCGTCACGTAGAAAAAAAGCGTTATGTCCCCTCCATGCGACCCTCTCTTTCTCTTTCTGTTTGAATTTAATACGCGTTTTTAATATAGAGCCATCTAGTATAACTTTTTAGCTTAAGCCGATAGCGAGGT
Source organism: Mesoligia furuncula (assembly GCA_916614155.1). Classification (NCBI taxonomy): domain Eukaryota; kingdom Metazoa; phylum Arthropoda; class Insecta; order Lepidoptera; family Noctuidae; genus Mesoligia; species Mesoligia furuncula. Next base: position 6,210,913 of record OU744804.1, read on the forward strand.
CAAAATTAGAATCCAAGATAGCGACAACTTTATAAAAGTTTCTAAAAACTTACACTAGATGGCTCGTATTAAAAACGCGTAATAAATTTACACTTTCTCTCTCTCCGTCTCTTTCTATTATATACGAGTGTGTGTGCGTGCAAGTATCGCGTAAGGAACTTCGTTCCTGACGGCCCCCATCCCACCACACGTTTTTTTGCCTGTATACTAAACAGCTTGTTCGACTGTACAGATATGGAAAGAATCATTCAATGAAAAGTAATGTCAGTCTCAAAACGGACCAGTATATTTTCATGGGACCCAATACACTGCTTGATGTTACACATTGTTTTCATAGTTTTCATAGTAACGTTAACATATCTAACGTATTATTTATTTAATGTTATCGTTTCAAAGTAATGTACTGTGTAAATACGGTTCAATTATTACTGTAATAGTATTCGATCATGTAAATATGTAAATAATTAACAGTTGTAAATATATCGATGGTTTTTATGACGGATAATTTACTGGTGCGTTTTATTTTTCCACCCTTAAATAATGTTGTGTGGCTTCTACATGAAATGCCTGTAAATATTGAGGTAAATGTGTGTAATATGAAAAAAGATTTGGAAGTCGGTTGTTTTTTTTTTTTTGGTTATAACATTTTATTTTTCTTTTTTAATTGTGGTACTTACCCCACACAAATTCACATACCACTCTTGCTGTGTAAACAACAGTGAATGGAAATTATAATAACATTATCAACATGCACAGGGTGGATTAAATACGTATTATTGAAGCTAACACAAAAACCAACCAAATTTATGTGGGACCTAATCAGGAAAAGGATCCCTTTAAAAAAAAGAATTTTCAAAATGTATCCACAATTGATAAAAAATATAAACAACAGTCTTGCAAACAAGTTTTAAATAAGCTTCAAAGAGAATTGAAATAACTCGATGCTATTAGCTAATTTTCCGCATTCTCTTCCTGACGACTTTGGCTAGTTGACAACAGCAAGCGAATTCTATTAACAGGTGAATCTGTGAACAATACGACCTTTGGATAAAAAAGAAACACCCCGAGGAAATGGAAAAACAAAAACATCTATTCCTGTTTTCTAAATAGGGAAAAATATTGCGAGGTTTTGAGGTTTCAATGGGGAGGAAAATTTGGTGAGTATTGACCTCTACTAGGCGTGGCGTACCTACATCTCTACCTAACCCACAAAGCAATAAAACCGTGATGTTTTTTACCCATAACCCTTATAGCAAGCAAAAGCTGATAAAAATCTACTAAGACATTAACACAAAAATCTTTTAAAAACAATTTTCGCGAGAAATCGTCCATCAAAGAACCATTCATAATTCAATAGAAGGGAACAGCTTAAAACACTGTTTTTCATATTTATTTATTATTCAGTTCATCGTTTTTTTAATTTATTTTACCTTTTGACTCGGAACTGTTACGATGGTTCGTTGGTTCGGCCGTTTGAATGACTGCGGATATAAAATCTTGAATTGTGTTTGTCCGGTGTACCACAAGCTATTTTACTAGCTTAATACTGCAGCTCGATTTTAGACCTTATCGGCTATTTGCTTAGGGTCGATAACTGAGATAATGTCTCAGTGAAAGCATAAAGGGGTTCATTTATAAACGATGATTTAAGTTAAGTGATGTTCAAACGTCAAAAATGTACGGTTTAACAGTCGCTAATAAACGAAGCAGTGTTTATAAATAAAAGGGGAAGAAAGCTAACTGTATCAGGTCATGATAGATCCAGGTTGGATAAATTATAAGACGGGATAAGATCATTTCAGTTCCTAAAGAGCCAGCACTGATTTGTTGGCTTCCATTAAAAGCAGTTTGTGATTAGTAGATCGGAGGTCACTCCTGCCAATCCTTTTGGTGGAATCTCATAATCTCCTTTTATCGGGTCTTTTTTTACACATACATATTATTAGATAGATATAAAACTCTTTAATGTGTACACTAATGTAGATTACAAATATAAATGTAGAAATTTTACAAAGGTTGTCTTTTAAAGACAACCATTGCAATTTTGACATCACCAGCCAGTTTTTGAAAACATACTACAAAATCATATTAATTCCCAAGTTGAAAAGTCTCTGTGTAAAGAACAACATGGTTTTAGAGCCAAAAATCAGTAAATACCTACTAATCTACCCTAGTAGACTATACATGAAAACGTTTGGAACGTAGAGGCCAGGTCGATGTCTTGTACTTTGACTTCTGGAAAGCGTTTGATAGGGTCAATAATGATACTTTTCTGGCAAAACTACGTGCCATCGGATTTTCGCCAGGTTTCTAACGACTCCTCGCAGATTACCTCCACGATCATCAGCAGTTTGTCAGACTGGACAAAGGTCCAGTCTGACAAACTCCCAGCCCTATCATACGCGTTCTGAAATCAGTCAAGGATCAATCCTGGGACCGCTACTTTTCTTATAATGATCAACGACCTTCCCTCATTTATTCATCACGCCAGAAGTCTTCGGAAAAGATTGAAAACTCTTTTCTGAAGTTCACTCTGAAGCCGATTAACTGCCGCTGCAGCGTAATATTAAGGAAGGAATGGAGGGAAGTGTTAAGAACAAAATGGAATGTAACTCTTTCAAATGCTTCGTCTTGAGTGTAACTCGAGCACGACGCAACTTACTAAAAAAAAAAATTAATGACAGCACTTTTACTAGAACAACTGGAATGAAGGATCTGGGTGTCACATTTGACAAGCTAACATTTCATGGTCACATAGTGTCGGTAGCAAAAGATTAATTTAGGCGATTAGGGTTCATACTGCGCAATGCTAAAGATTTCGGTAACATCAGCGCTCTATTATTAATGTTTCTTGTTCGCAGCGAACTGTAGTCCATTGCATGCGTCTGGAACCCGCACGAAAAGAAGTACACTTTACTCTTAGAAAAGGCACAAAAAGCTTATCTTAAGCATCTAAATAAATGTTTAAATGGATATTTTCCATTTATGTTCCCTTCGAACTTTCTTTTAGGCTGTTATGGGTTCAATTTCTCTCGAGGTTAGAAGAAAAAATTACCAAATCCTTACTAATGTTATAAATGCGACAGTATGTCTGTCTGTCTGTCTGTCTGTTACCTCTTCAGTCTTAAACCGCTCAACCGATTTAGATGAAATTTGGTATAGAGATAGTTTGAGTCCCGGGAAAAGACATAGGATACTTTTTATCCCGATATTCCCACGGGATCGGGACTTATCCGGGTGAAACCACGGGGCGCTGCTAGTTATTAATATGTGTAAGATCCTTCAAGGAAAAACAGATGCTCCTGAACGATGAACTGTCCCATCTTTTTGCTCCGATAAATTATAACCGTAACAGGTGGCACAGATTGTTCGCCATGTTTCGAAGTCAAACCGTCGCTCGAGCCCAGTCTCCTGTCCCTCGCAGACTCCTTGCGAGGGACAGGTCGCAGTATAAATGGAAAATCTTGTCACTATGTTTGAAGTAATGTTCTCACATTACTTTACATGAGCGTATGACTGTCGAGTACTTGTGTATTTTTCGTTATTGTTCTTATAGACTATTTAGCTGATCTGTGCTTTCAATCCTTATAACTTCTGCGCTTATCTCTATGTAACTGTGCTTTGGAACTGTTGGGAATCGAAACCAACACAGCGCGTTGCACATAGTCTGCATGCGTGGGCAGCGTGATCAGCGCATAATCGGCGAGTTGAAACGCGGCGCGGCGGCGACACTGCTCGGCCCGACGACCACTCTTTTCCACGGAATCCACCACAACTGCCGATACTTCTCTCTTAAGTTTAACTTATTGTTTGTCCGGGAAAGTTAATATTGTAAATAGGAAGGAACGCCATTAAACCATTGCCTAAAATACAGTCCACTGATTTATTGCTCCCCGCGCTAACAGGAACTTAAAAGCTAGCTACAAAAACCACTTACAGACTTTCATTCCATAGTGTATTACCCCGAATCACATCTTCACATAAGTATCAACAAGAATGTAGTATTTGCCCATATTAGGTAGTATTAGAACATAGTAACCTGGACATGGTATGTTTCCCGGCTATCATTGAATAACAGCTATACAGCTTTACCAATTCAATTATCTTTAGTTCCTGGCCATAGTATGTAAATTGAACTCTCAAATATGACTTCTAGAATGTTCTTCAGACATCATCTATTAATTTAACGGCTATATCTGTGCAGGTTTTTATAAAAATGACACCATTAGTGGCGCGACAATAAAAACGGATTACCTCCAGTCCTAACGACGATACGTAACCGCGGGATACACGAACGTCCAGGTTATTCAGCCGAATGTCAAACTCAAACTCAAAGCACTTATTTCAATTTTTGACAGGCACTTTTGAATTGTCAAGAAGTCGGTCAGTCAGAAAAAGTTAGTCGCGCCCCACAAGTCTAATGGTAATGTCTTTAGTAGAATTAAACAACAAAAAAAAAGTGTTCCATCATTATTACCAAGCAGTACTTATTTAATAAGTAAAAAAATAATTTTGTGCGACAACCGGTCTTTTTTAAGTAATGCATTATTGTATTGTATTCAGAGCTATAGGAATGGATCTTATCCAAATGAGTCATTCTGATTTAAAAATGAAACTTTCTAAAACCGTAATTTATGCAAAAACACTTAGCTAAATTACGCCTGATTACCAACACAAACTTAGAACACTGCAATCATTCCACAAAACTCTCCATCCTTCACCCCACTGTGTCCCAAAAGCTACTAACTCCCGAGATAAACTGTTTCGCATCCGAAATACATCTTCTGGAAGGGAACAAATGCTTTGAGAAAATAAGCCTTTATTTCCATAGCGAGCACAATGTGTTAAACGACTGCTTCAATGTGAATGGGCCACGGAAATCTAGAATTAGATTTGGTGCTAGCCTTTTGTAGGAGAATCCTTAAGTTATGTTCGCACTTTTGTTAGAGAGTGGGAAGATTTTTGGATGAATAGGTAGTTGATAGCTAAGAGAGATGCTCATAAATATCATCATTCATTTGATTGTTCAGAACGCTAGCGCCATCTGGTGGCGCTTGACAGAGTCTAGCCTGAGTTCGTGGGAGTCGACGACAGCTCGACATAATGATGTGGAGCTTGGACATCGGACATCGGACATCGTACGAACAAGATGTGCTCAGAAATTGTCCCGCGTTCCTTATCTGGTTGTATCGTGTACCAACAGTGTGTGATTTGCCAATGTGATTGGATTGTTCGTGAAATTATATTCTGATTGGAACTGCAAACGAGTTTTCTATTGCGCAATAACCAACACTACCCAATAGAACGCCCACAGTAGTTAAAATATAGCTGATAACGAGACACACTATACCTTCTCCGTCATACATATTTTTTTATGATTGGTTTAGTATAGTTTGTGATCTTCCTGTACGAGTCACAATAAATACGTTCTCTTTCTTTCTTTTCTTACTTTGTAGTTTTGTTCACTTACATATTTCAGATATGCCAATTTTATATAACTACTTTTCTAGGTTTGGCTTGTGACGTCACCGTGTATTGAAGTCGTGAAAAGGGTTTCAAGGCGTTAATCGAGTTCATAGCAGAATTAAAAAAGTACTTGAGAGTTGAGAGTCGTAATAGGTTTAATAAAAATAAAATTCTCTGTTAAAATAATAATAGAATAGAACACTATTTGTTTTGTACACCTATAAATGTAGAAATTATACAAGGTGGAACGTTAAATGCGCAAAACCTTTTAAGGTGTCATTGTACTCCTCATTATGAACGACTTTTACTATGGGATCAAATTTAAAATCGCAAAAAAAAAAAAATCTGCTGTTTAGTACATTTTGACGAGTTATGCGTGCATAAATGTAGCGAACAACTGACTTTTTTTCGCGATTTCAGACCTCTTAAGAGGTTTTGCGCATTTACCGTTACACGTTGTATAAAGGGTGACACAATGGGTGGGTAATGTGATGGATACAAAGAGAGGAAGGAAATATTCGTTTTAAATTCAGCCATAAAAGCGCTTGATAGTCACATTCTGCATTGTTTATTTTACATTCCATATAAATATCCTAACATTTTTGACCAACCCTAAAATATATCTACACCACATAGCTTCGAAATAGCTTCAAACTGAGGGTCGAACCTTTGTTTTTCTTTCATGTTTTGTACATTATTACTTCGCGTACCACCCGATTTCTTCGCACAGACCAAGAAGAATCAGAAAAAGAAAGAAACAAATGAAACCTTACAGAGATTTATTCTAAGCGACCGCTAAATTAACCCCAGAAAATGTTATTCGCTCCCCTTTTTATAATTTAACACTCGGACTTTGTTTTTCATGGACAAAGGGCTAGCTGTAAATATGAAAATAGAATTTGCTCACTCTATACACAAAGCCACAAAGATTTTAGTAAGAACAAAGAAAGTGGAATTTTTATTTTTATTGTGGATTGGTTTTAATTTAATTGATATGCAAGCGAATTCAGCCTTTACCTAGCCTGAACCTTAAGGCGAAAACAGTAGCTCGTACCTAATCTTACATTTCATGTTTTCCTATGAAGCTTCATGACAATACATTGTATTTACCAGTCTACAGCAAAGCCAAAGGCGAGTTTAATTCTAGTCACTTAAGGCTTACAAACTGTCTGTGTGGTGCCGGACTTAAAGAATAGCACCACCCCATACTTCCCGTGGGTGTCGTAAAAGGCGACTAAGCGAGACCGGAGAATGGGCAGCAGCGTTCTCTATGCATTACACCATCATACCATACTGCGATCGCCAACCCGTCTGCCAAGCGTGGCGATTATGGCAACCCCCCCCCCAAAATTGGGGGAGGCCTATGTCCAGCAGTGGACGTCTTTCGGCTGAAATGATGATGATGATGAGGGCTTACAAATAGTTTAGAAGAAACCCTGTTTTATTAATAACACGATTTACTCACTACCTTTTAAAGATTTATTTTGAATACATAAATAATCATCTTTCACAAAATTTCAATCAGAATAACTTATAACTTGAATTCAAAGCAGTTTCTCACGCAGTTTCGCGATCACCGAAGTTTACCTTTTCCTCGGCGCGGCAGGTAGGTAAAGCAATAAATATCTGTGCGCAACTTTTAAATAATTCACACGAAACACCCGAAGGTCAAACCGTTCCGTTGAACTGTTACAAGTTTCCTTGAACTGATGGATATGTATGTGTAAAGAAAGTGAGTTTTATTTAAGGGGCTTACAGGACCTAAACCCTAAAGGGTTTTAGAAACAATAAAAGTATATGATCGACTACAGTAAAAAAATCAGAAAACTGTATATGATATTCTTCAGGATATATGCTAGGTAGATAGTGTGTTGAAAACATAATACAACTAATTTGATACAATAGAAAAAAAACATGAAGATACCTCTAAACACTTTATTTTTACAATAAAAACCATACTAATATATACATACTATCATTCTGATTTTTTGGCAGATTATTCTACAAGCAACATACTAAAATACTAGTGTTTTAATTTTTTTGTCAAAACAATAGATTTTTTGTAATTAAATAATTACTTCATATTTTGCAATAAATTACCAGCGTTGTGTCATCGCGCTTCTCTTTCTTTTCTATGCAGTCCGACAGTGACCGCGCTTTAGGTCATGTAAGTCTCTTAATAAACATTCATTTCTGAATATAATGTATGTTAATAACATATTATTCCTGTAGCCTATTGCGATAAGTAGGTAATAAATAGCCTTTTTTATGGCCACCGCATCGAGGCAAACCATTGCCTGTCAAAACCGCTTAGTAATACCCTGTGTTCTAAACGAAAGCGACTGATTGATCGTGCGAGTATTTCATATTCATACGAGTCCGACGATCGCGACAGCGCGCAATAATCGCGTATTTGCGCGACCATCGCTTTCGGTTAGGATGCTGCCTTACACCAAAACAGCTGAATGGATTTGGACGTTTTGCATTTAGGTAGAATATACCGCGAAAATACCCATAACATGATTTTAATCCTCCTAAAAAGGGACTCCAATGTCTACGCTTGCGAACACATATGGTATTCGCAATTTTACAGGCAAAATTGCCAATATCATCGTATTTTCATCAAAGAAAACAATAAAAATAAATCAAAGAGAGACACTCGAGAAAACATTCAGGAATTTACTTACTTAAAGATATTGAATTACGCGGAAAAATCCACCTTCCACTAATTAGGTTCGTTAGATTGTACCTACCTTCGTCGGTACTCACAAAGTAACTTTGTTCCAAGAACTCAGTATATACGGATTTTGCTTTTTACCGTAAATAAACCTTCTTTGAAGTTTTTTTTACCTTTGTTTATGGACAACATAGATCAGTTACATTAAAACAGAATATTATCCGACGCGAATGTACAGACGCCAGCAAATCAAGCTACTACAATCTGTCAAATTTCTTTAATAGATTTTCAATTTTATCGCTAAGGCATAAGGTTCAATGTTGATTGGGAAAATTTGACAGTTTCGAGTAGCTTGATGTGCTGGCGTCCGGGAAAAAAGTATCCTATGCCCTAGTATCCAGATCATGGTCTTTCTGAGTGCCAATTGCATCCAGCGGGTTAACTGCTTAACACACTAACAGGCAATGGCGTTCTTTTTGACTGTTCAACAACATTCATTGCGTTTTTAACACGCTTTTATTAGGTCGACCTGTATGTAACTAACTATGTAATGTAATCTAAGGTAACTAATTTAACCTTCTTCCAAGGGTCGTAGCGTAATGAAAATTGGCAGCTGTATGTAGTTCTGATGACAATACAATAATATGGTACTGTCGAACTGATCTGATGATGGAGCCGGAAGATATGAACTGGAACTTCATGATGGAAAATAGTATCATAGCTGTTTTGGATGCGACGGCGACCTCTCGCGTCCGGCCCTGGTGCAAGCCATGGTCCGGGGCGAGAGGGAGTGGGGGGCAGTCACCTCCTTCTGCGAAGCAGTCATGCTAGCGAAGGAGGTGGCGGGACGGCTCAGGGAGAGAGCCTCCCGTCCCAGCCGCCGCGGGAGACGCTCCGGGCGTCGGGAGCCGCGTGATGACTCCCGGCCACCGTAGGCGCGGGCCTGCGGGCGGAGAGTAATGGGTAGCTCACCGTCCCATCAGGACCAGGCCCGTGCCGGACGGCGCGTACGTGTTCCACGCGCGCCTCAAAGAGATGTCAGCATCGAGGAGGGGCCCCCTAGGGCCGAAGCCTGCCGGGTCAGCGGGATTGTCCGAAAGGGTTACCGCTGGCCCGGAACATAAAGGGCTAAGGAAGGAACACGGGTGGGTTTTAGTCAGTAAGAGTCTGACACTCCCTTCCGCTCCACCCAGAGCGGGAGGAGTCATTTGATGATTTCCCATCCGCAAAAAAAAGATTGTCTGATGATGAAGCCGGAAGATAGGCACTGGCATTACATGATAGTTTTTTGTTTTTACGTGCATTTATAAAAGCGTGTTTTTCTAGTGTTTTTTAAACTATTAATTTATTTACGTTGCTGTGCAGAATTTTTCTTCGAACACATGAAGCAATGAATTAGCAATATCCGTCAAAATCATAGTTTGTGATTGATAGTGTATTGCGCCATTAGGGTGTTGCGCGTTTTTTGTTAGAGGTTTTTGTAGCTAGCAAGGAGTTAGGATATCTTTAAGTATGTCGGAAATACGTCATCCGTTTGACTATTCGGGACGCAGCACCATCTGGTGGCGCTGGACAGAGTCTAGCCTGAGTCCGTGGGGGGTCGAGGAGAGCGAGCTTCGAGGTGAAGCGGCGGACTTGACCAGTGGACATCGTACGCACAACGTGTGCTCAGAAACTGTCGCGCGTTCCGTATCGTTGAGTACCTACAGTGTGGGATTAGCTAGTGTGATTAAACTGTTCGTGAAATTATATTCTGATTTGAACTGTAAACGGTTTTTCTATTGCGCAATAACCAACACTACCCATAGTACGCCCGTAGTGATTAAAATATGCCTGATGATAACGAGACACACTATACATTCTCCGTCAAGTATATTATAAGGTTGATTACTCTTTTTCCATTTAGCTTTCTGGTGTTTGAGGTTGTGTTTAAGGGGCTTACATGACTTAAGGCGCGGTCACTGTCGGACTGCATAGAAAAGAAAGAGAAGCGCGATGACACAACCTGGCAATTTATTGCAAAATATGAAGCAATTATTTAATTACAAAAAATCTATTGTTTGAACAAAGCAAAATTAAAACACTAGTATTTTAGTATGTTGCTTGTAGAATAATCTGACAAAAAATCATAATGATTGTATGTATATTAGTATGGTTTTTATTGTAAAAAGAAAGTTTTAAGAGGTATCTTCATGATTTTTTTCTGTCGTATCAAATTAGTTGTAGTATGTTTTCAACACACTATCTACTTAGCATATATATCCTGAAGAATATCATATATTTTTCTGATTTTGTTTACTGTAGTCGATCATATACTTTTATTGTTTCTAAAATTTTCGTTTTTTGTCTTTAGGTCCTGTAAGACAGGGTGTATCAGCGTATCAGATTTGCATTCCCAGTAGGGTATCAACTGGCTCATTTCGTCTACTTCCAGAACCTTTTTGTTTAAGTTTTTTAATTCCTTGTATTTATAACGTCCAGTTTACAAAACAAAATTCTGCCAACGTGAACCAGTGTCTACTTATTTTTTTATTACAAAAGGGCGGGAAAACACTTACAATTTTACTTAGCGCCTTTATCTCTATAACCTCAAGTTTCTCTATCAAAATTAAAAGCATCTCAGATGGGAAAAATAAAAGGAAATATTTCTAGCGGACCGCCGGGCGTCCCGATTCTTGAATTATTGATTTGCTTTGTTTGAAAAACGTGTAAAGACCAACGCAGTTGACCCCTCTTAGTGTATCACGACCCCCTCTTAAACAATCAATTGTGGAACATTGCGAGGGGGCTGGGAGGTCTCGTTAAGTGTTTCTTGGCAACGGTCAATTGTATAAAGGTTTGAAGGATCAAAGACTGACCAGATGATTACAAAGATTCCTGAGGTTTTCTTTGTGAATTTCTGTGAAAGTGTGTCATAGCTATATAGTTTTGGGTTCGAAATTAAGTGTAGAACAATAGTTTGTAGAGGGTTAGATACTTCATAATAGATATTTACTGACAAAATTTCCAAATTTTCTTTTGTTATTAACTTTGTTTTAATTAAATACGAGGAACATAAAGGTGTTCTAGATATATATATCAGCGCAAATAAATAACATCACAGAAAAATAAATGAGAAGGGTGGACATATTAAAAATGGTGGAAACAAACATTGGACAAATAATTTGTCTTGATGACAAATACCGGGCGAGGGTGTCCAATAAATACGGATTCCTAAGCATTGTTTCCAGATTCTAGTCATTAATCATTTTGATGTCTGTAATTAATATAAAGATCCTGGCGACAATAGAATCTCCAGTTATTATCTTTTTGAGAAAAACTCCCCGCTGGGTAAAGGAGATTGTGATATTGGATATCAGTCTTTATTCAATTGCATTAAGGTGGATATTATTGTGTTGTTTGCTAGGTTTGGTCGGATTTTGAGTGGTTGCTGATGTAATAATTTAAATTGATAATGTTAACCATACTTTACTAACCTATTTTTATGTAGATTCATAAACTTTTGTGAAGGAGGTCCTTTCGAATATTCAGTGTGATTCCGTTAAGTATGTTCGACGAATTTTTTGATAATATTCTAGACCCACTGAATGCGGGAAGCGCAGGATCGGCCAACGTTTTTCTGCAGAGAGCATAATATCAGATATTATTATGTAATCTCATATTCTATCTTATTCTCATACCTAACGAAGTCCAGGGGCTATATTACGAAGTATTTATTAATGCCATCATGATTCCAGTCCGAAAAAGGGATGGTGCTATCGGTCATGTGTAGCTTCGTCTCTCTCTTACACTGGAATCATGATGACATTAAACCGTCATAATACGGCATCTGCAGTAGGTAAACCTAATTGAAATAAAGGTATTCAATACACCAGTAGAGGGATTAAGGCGAAACCCAATTAGCACCTTACCAATATTACTGAATACCGGTACTACTAAGACAAATAGATATAATCAGAACCACTACCTATGTAAGTACCTATTTAGTGGGCATACACACGATCGACGACGGAGGCAACTGCAGCTGTCGACAACATGCCGCTCGTGTACATAAGGGGCTTACAGGACCTAAACGCAAAAAACGCAAGTTTTAGAAACAATAAAAGTATTTGATCGACTACAGTAAATAAAATCAAAAAAAAAATAGTATGTTCTTCAGGATATATGCTAGGTTGATAGTTTGTTGAAAACATAATACAACTAATTTGATACGATAGAAAAGAATTATAAAGATACCTCTAAAAACTTTATTTTTACAATAAAAACCATACTAATATACATACAATCATTCTAATTTTTTGTCAGATTATTCTATAAGCAACATACTAAAAGACTAGTGTTTTAATTTTTTAATCCAAACAATAGATTTTTAATTAAATAATTGCTTCATATTTTGCAATAAATTACCAGTGTTGTGTCATCGCGCTTCTCTTTCTTTTCTATGCAATCCGACAGTGATCGCGCTTTAGGTCATGTAACTCAAATATACGAGCAACGCGATGTCGACGGCAGCCGCCGACGCGATGACGGCGGGCGTCGACGGGTGTCGATGGATGCAGTAGCCTCTGTTGTCGACGCGTGTCACTCGTGTCTATGAGCACTTACAACACAAATTATTATCATATTATTTCTGGTATAGAAATAGCAGAATCTATTAAAGAAGTGTAAAACTTATACTTACTTTATTCATTATAGACAATTACGAGGGAACAAAGAAACGGACATACATACATATAGGTCAAACACATAACCCTCCTTTTGGGCTTGGCCGCAGTCGGGTAAAAATATCCAGAGAGTGTTTAAGGGGGTTAAAGCGCGGTCACTGTCGGACTGCGTAGGAAAGAAAGAGAAGCGCGATGACACAACGCTGGTAATTTATTGCAAAACATGAAGCAACTATTTAATTACAAAAAATCTAATGTTTGGACTAAAAACTTAAAACAGTAGTGTTTTAGTATGTTGCTTGTAGAATAATCTGACAAACAATCAGAATGATTGTACTCGTATGTATAGTATGGTTTTTATTGTAAAAATAAAGTTTTTAGAGGTATCTTTATGATTTTTTCTGTCGTATCAAATTAGTTGTATTATGTTTTCAACACACTATCTACCTAGCATATATCCTGAAGAAAATCATGTATTTTTATGATTTTGTTTACTGTAGTCGATCATATACTTTTATTGTTTCTAAAACTTGCGTTTTTTGTGTTTAGGTCCTGTAAGCCCCCTAAAGGCCGGTAAAAACACCGTACCTAAAATAGCTGTAAAGTAATTTTTGGCATTAGCTAAAAGGTTTAAAAATAAAGTAAAAGGCACCCAAAAATGTTTTTTTTCGGGTGGTTGTTTACGTTAATTCTGAAACTTTAATTCTTTTTCTAAATGAGTAAAAATATTTTATGTACAGGTATTATTAATAACGCATTTTTTATTTAGGTTTTAGTTTGAATGTCACGTGCTGCTAGATCGTTTGTTAATACCCCTGGAATCGAGGAGGGGGGAGTGGAGGGGGGTTCAGGGGACCAGACCGGAATAAATCGTTATAAGCTCTTGTATCAACAAAATTAACATTATGAGTTCAAGGGAGAGGAATTTTGATTCTTTAAAACAATAGAATGAAACTAAGTCATACCTAACAACGCATATATTTTCCCTAGTGGGAATCAAAACCTTTTTTCATTGCGTTAAGAGCTAAGCAGATAACATCTCATTATAAAAACTTATTGTAAGAAATGCGAAGGAAAAGATAACATTATATTATTTACGAATAATAATACCATGTTTTCAAAAACAAAGCGTGACATAAATGGAATTACTATTTATTTATATATACTTTATTGTACACCACAAAAATACACAACATGTTAAAGATACATCAAACACTAAAAAATATACAATGGGCGGCCTTATCGCTTTCTGCGATCTCTTCCAGGCAACCTTGGAATGGACTATTACCTACACGTGTCGAAATTGTTACGATTATGGTTTTGTCAATCATTTTGCCTAGCCTTATCCCAACTACGTTGCAGTCAGCTTCTAGTCTAACCGAATGCAGCTGAATATCAGTATTTTACATGGAGCGTCTGCCTATCTGACCTCCACATTCCAGTTACTGGATGATACGATAACCCTTGTTAAGACCGGTTGTCGGATTTTTGGGCTTCTGACGACCCGTAATGATTGTCAAACCAACCAATGACAGCCGAGACCACCAATTATATTCTTGTACTAGCTTCCGCCCGCGACTCCGTCCGCGCGGATGTCGGTCTTCGCGTGGATGGTTTATTTCTCCATTTTGAGTAACTCTGACAATGACATCTTATAAATATCTATTGGACCCAAATACGGCTAAGCCTATAATAATTAAGGAGATCCCTCTATTGAGCTACTGCTGTTGAGCTCGCGTTCTGTAGTAAGTATTTTTTTCATAGTAATTCCGACCTTGATAAGTAGCATGTAGCAGTAAATTACTGACAGTGACGAAAAGTTTGCAATAATAAAAAAGTGATCGTGACAATGCGACAGAAGGTTAATTGAAAGCTTCAGCATACACAACATTGTTAGTGAGCTCGTCCGGAATATGAACATGAAGGTTTCTTGGACTGCTCACACGGGAAAGAGCTACGTAAAGTTGCCCGTGTGAAAAACAACTCGCGGTAAGATCTACGCCAGCAACTCCTAGGGTCTGACCTTGAGCCATATTTATTGTCATGGCGTAACACAAAGCTACAGGAAACTGTATTCTCTTAAATTGAAATGGAAAATTATCCACTGCGGGTAATGCAACGTGTGTTCGCGGTTCTACAGAACAACGTCTATGAATAAAACTGAAAAATAAGATTTTTTTTTCTACGTATTTTTCCAGGATAAAAAGTATCCCATTTTATGCCCAGGATAATAAGGTATAATTATACCAAGTTTCATCGAAATCGAACCGTTAGTTTTCACGTGATGCCTGCATATACAGACAGACAGACAGACAGACAAACATTTTTTTAATCACATATTCGGGTTTGGTATCGATCCAGCAACACCCCCCGCTATTTATTTTTTCAATATTTTCAATGTACAGAATTGACCCTTCTACAGATTTATTATATTATAGATAATTCATTTTATATATGTAGGTATGCGACCCCTGCCAAACATGCGGTGAGCCTACAATGCCGTACAGTGAACAGGTGGTGGCAAGGATGGGGTCGCGAAAGGCCACAGATGTAATAGCTTGGGGATAATATGGATGCATCGTTGGCAAACATAAAAAAATAAAGTAGAAAAGTGGTAGGCTGAAAAGGAAAGAAAATAGAGGTAGCGTTTTGCCTATTTTCACCACTAAGATTGTTATAAAACCACAAGATCTATTTTTGTTTTCAGACCAATGCTGCAATGTAACAGTTAGATAGTTTCAAGCTTTCAACCTTAGTGAACTCTGGGAGTTTTTGGCAAAAGTGGAATAGTGGATAAAATTTATTTATTACTAGCTGATTTTAACAAAAATATCACAGCTAGAAATCGAGTACCTACGTCTTACTCAAGAATTGCTCTTGAGTAAGAAATCCAAACTTAAGGTCTGCCAACGAGCAATGGAGCGCGGTAAATTAGCGGATCGTGTTCGAAACACAATACTGCGCTCCAAAACAAAGATAGCTGATGTGGCTCAAAAGGCTGCCCATCTTAAATGGGACTGAGCAGGACATGTCTGTCGTATGCCCGACAAACTGTGGTCCATATAGCACAGAATTAGTGCCCTGAGACAGTGAGGCGGGGTCGCGGCAGACCACGAGGAGTGGGACATCTAAAAAAAACACCAAAAACAGTTAAACAGTTTAAAAACATATCCGAAATGTATAGTCAGAAAAAAGATGGTGGTATGAGCTGAACTCCTTCTTAAAGGATTGGCAGTAGACCGGGAAAAGTGGAAAGAGGGAAGGGTGGTCTTTGACTATACAGGCTTATAATTAATTTCTTCAGTTTGACTCGCACAACTTGCATCACTACTCGAACTCAAATATAGTTTCATCTATCATGCAGACTACTAATAATATTACTCCCACACTTAATCCCACTGCTGGACACTTGGCTTAGGCCCGTGTTATCCCACCCCGGTGGGTTCCCGCTTTGTCAAGGCGGGGGGCTCAGTAGCCGTGGCTCGGTTACCCACGGTGAAGCTAAGAGGAACCCGCGGAGGGGCCGCTCGTCAGGGCTTTTGCCGGTAAGCCGACGACGTATCGGCCAACAAGTAGGTTGCGGTGCCGCTTGAGTGACATCGCAACGGGCCGCGATATCGTATTGGAGGCATAGCGGCTGAGGGTTGGAGGCCGAGTATGGAGAGGAGTGCCGGTGTTGCGGTGCACCGCTCTCCCTACCTGCCGCGGCCTTGATGCGGTCGCCACCGTCTGATGGCGGATGCGGTGGGGCCTCAGGGGAGGAGGAGTGTTGGTATGAAGTGGGCCGCTCTGTCTATCGTCTGCGGCGAAAAATTGGCAGGTGGTGGGGTCAATGACCTGACCCGTCGCAGGGGGACCAAGGGTGCCCAGACACGGGGTCGTCTGGTGCCCATGTGCTAGTTTGGTCCCTGGGGTGGTCACGGCGTATGTATTCTGGTGCGCCGGTGATGGAGAGTACTCCCCAGAGGAGGACAGCCGCGGCGGGTTCACGGATGATTGCTAACGCGTGCCCGTGTTCCCGCAGTAAGCGGCAGAGAAGGACAATGTGGAGTTTTAGTGGGTTAGAGTCCCATATAACTGCACTATCTCCCCGTGGTAGTGCAGAATGCATGAGCATTTCTCCACGATAAAAAAGGGGCTCGTGCTATCAGTTCTATCTGACTAGGCCGAGGAAAACAAATATCCTATAAATCCTATAAACTAAATAATAATAATAGTCAGATATTGCGTAATAAATTTATTTTATACCGTAGCCATTGAACAGCTGATGAAGTATGACAGTTGTGATTTGAATAAAAGGACAATTTCAATTGATAGTGAAGGGAGTTTCCACCTTTTAGTCATGACCCCGAATTACATATAAGAATAGTTGAGGTCGATAGTGACTGTAATTCCCAAAGACCAGTGAGTTGGAAAATTGTGAAGTGGATTAGGCAAATCACTTTTCATCCCATCCTATGGCCGACGAAGTTTGCCCTTTTAAATTTTATTATCTCGGAGGCACGCCGCGCCGTCTGTTCGTACCGGTACTGTGAAAGCGGGTAGCGAAACATTAAATTTGAATAATTAATTTTAATTTTTTCTCCTTTTTTAGGGTTCCGTACCTCAAGCGGAAAAAGACACTACAAAGTGAACAATAACTTTAATTTCCGAAATTAAAGTTATTTTTCACTTTGTAGTGTTTTTTTTTTGAAGTGCGTTTTGATTTGTTATAAAGTTTTTATTTCTCGCTTTTTAGTGGGTCTGTTTATAATTTATCTAAGTTAAAATAGCCTAATGTCAACTTGCTCATCGCCTTTTACAAAATATTGCTTTTCCCGATGCAGGGACGTTAATTGTTGAGTTCTCCTTGTATTTCACCATCAGCTCCATTTTACCATTCGCATTGTGACGAGCATAAATTGCTTAGCAACCATATTAAATTAATCGAATCATAAGCCGTGAAATACTTATTATTTAGTTGTCCCGGTAGCCATTTGTGGTCTTCATCATCAGTTCCACTTCACCAAATGGTGATTTCCGAGAGAACATGCACGAGTTACTTCAAATTCAATTCAAAATTGTTTATTTCTTCAACCAGATTACAACAATTAGTTTGTGATTGGAGCCTTCTTTTAAGCAAACAATGCCTGTATTAGAAGACTCCGCTCTTCCATAACAAAATAAAGAAAAATATTAATAACATATTTAACTTATGTAAGTAGACAAGATTGGCATATGTATAGTTTGTGTGTGTGAGTGAGTGTGTGTGAGGGAAGTAACTATTTAGTAATCTGTGGTGAGGGTGTGTGTGCGCGTGTGTACGAGTATGTGTGTGCGTTGTGTGTTTGTGTGCCTGTGTGAGAGTATAGGTTATGTCGTGATTTTCAAGAGCTCTTCCGTTTCCTTATAAGTAAGTGGTTTGATCGATTTCAGTAACTTTTTTTTTTACTAAAAAAACAATACCTAAATCGCTATAGTGCCTGTAATATTTGAAGATTTCCTGCGATTTCTCCAGGATCCCATCATCAGATCCTGACCTGATGACAATAGGATTACCTCGAATCGACCGATTTGAAAAAAATAATTTTTCAAATCGGTCAAGCCGTCTTCGAGTAATCGGGGAACATACTTATAAAAAAAAAGATTCAGACGAACTGAGAACCTCCTGCTTTTTTTGAAGTCGGTTAAAAAAAGGAACCCTTATAGAATCTCTTCGTTGTCCGTCCGTCTGTCTGTCTGGTAGTCTGTCAAGACCTTTTTTCTCAGGAATTTGTGGAGGAATCAAGTTGAAATTAATATCAAATAGTCTACGATCCCTTGAAGCTCAAAAAAAAATCAAGCTTCTAAGTTAAAGCAATATGGCCATTTATGCGACACATTTTGGTACTCGCAAATAAATCAAAACTTTCCGTTGACTTAAAATCGTGAAATTTGGCATGAAGCAAGACCTTCCAGCTCAAGTAAAGAAAAAGGTCCGAAAATTATTAATTTGTAGCGTTATCACATTAAAAAAAAATGACATTACAAACTTACATTTGCGGTTGAAGAATTGACCGTGACATTAGTATGGGAGAATATTTTTTCAACTACAAAGTTAATTTTGTTCTTTGGATAAATTCATCCCAACTACGGAACCCTTCATTGTGCATAGTCCGACACGCATTCGGCCGATTTGTTAAATGACTGCGACAAAGTGGGTGAGTTTTGGGGTGATTGTCAAAAAAAAATTGGGGTGTATTTATGGTAGAGCGATAGGCAATGAATCATGAATCTGTTTGATAAAATACGTAGGCAGTTATACTTGAATTAAGTATTTAAAGAAAGACATACAACAAAAAATAGGTTTTGAAAGTTATATTAAAAACAAGATACCTACCTCGAGCCACTAATTTCAGTTATAAGTACGCTACAAAATACTTGTCATTTTGTCAGAAAAAATCAGACTATCGCTCAAACGCTTGATGCGTTTCCCCACCCGATTTTGAATGAAAATGATTTCTATCGCGATCGAGTGCTCTCCGTCATTTATGGAGCTAAAACAGTTTATTCGTCACCAATTTCATAACTTCTGTTCGTTCAATGTTTGTTGTTGCAAATTGGTCGGTTGGTCGGCTTTGTTGAAGATTTTCTATGAATTAATGGGGCCTACTTTAAATTGTTCCACGAGAACGACATTCTTATTGTATTGGATACGACAATGTAGAATCTATATCTTCTATTTAAGCATAAAATAAAGTCGCTTTTCGTACCTGGGGGCCTAAAAAGGCCACTTTGGCATAACAGGATAACATTATGAATCATAATGGACAGTTAACTGTTAAGTTAATCGTATCAAATCCCATTGGTGAAGGATTTTTCAGTTATTTTTTTTTGTCTGTGCTAAAATACCAATCAAATTGGATTGATTGGTGATAGATAGATAGATTTAAGATAAGATATATGTATAATCTTTCACCAATGGAATTTCCCAAATCCAATGCCAATGTCTTTCATTATACCTACGTAGTGCATGAAGCAGGAGGGGGTCGCTACCTATAAAAAGATTTCACAGCCAAAGATGTAAGTTACTAAAACAGCTTATAATTATTATGTTTATTCTATGTCTGTTCGGATCATCTTCTTCTCATGTCGATGGTAATCTAAATGGACTCGGCCCATTTCGGCTACGTGTTGAACAGTTTGTATTTGTGGAACAGCACCACATTTACACTTAAAGGCGGAGTCGTTTATGAATCTCCACCTGAACAGGTTTTCCTTGCTTCGGCCAACCTGGGTCAGGAGTCTGTTTAAAGGCTTCCAGGTTACCCAAAGTAACTCATGTCTGTGGTGGGAGATCTTCAGCGGGTGGAACGACTGGTTTGGGTAAGGAAGCACATTTTCGAAGCACAGTATTTTCTTCTCGTGTATTTAATTTTGTTTAGCTTCTCATTAATGGCTTTTTAACTAGCTTCACTTGCAACTAACTAACAGCGTAACAAATGTAACAAACTAACTAATGTAACAAAATTTTAGAAGTCAATTTTAATCTACTTCTAATTGTCGTAATATAATGAAACTTTGTATGTATATGTAGTTCGGAAGGCAAAACTATAATTTGGTATCTTGGAGCTGATGTGATGATGAAGCCAGGAGGTGGACAGTAGAACTTTTCAGTGGCTACTAGTAAACCCCTTGAGTTTGGGCTCATATGATTTGTTTTGACGAGTCCAATAGATTGCACTTGGTGTCGAGGGTCTGATGATAGAGCCAGGTGATGGATAGTGGAACTCTTAAGGGGCTACTAGTAAACCCCTCGAGTTTGGGCTCATATGATTAATTTTGACGAGTCCAATATATTGCACTTGGTGTCGAGGGTCTGATGATGGAGCCGGGAGGTGAATAGTGGAACTCTTAACGGGCTACTAGTAAACCCCTCGAGTTTGGGCTCATATGGTTTGTTTTGACGAGTCCAATCGATTGCACTTGGTGTCGAGGGTCTGATGATAGAGCCAGGCGACGGATAGTGGAACTCTTAAGGGGCTACTAGTAAACTCCTCGAGTTGGGCTCATATGATTCATTTTGACGAGTCCAATATATTGCACTTGGTGTCGAGGGTCTGATGATGGAGACAGTAGGTAGATAGTGGAACTCTTTAGGGGCCACTTGTAAACCCCTCGAGTTTGCTAGTAGCCCCTTGATTGTTGACTTTAGACTCATTAACTTAACACGTTCATCGCCATGGTGGGTCAAAATGACCGGCACTTGATCTAGCCATTTGGGCCATGGGGGGTCAAAATGACCGGCACGCCAGACCTACCTTTGCGAAGCCCGTTCGCGCCGCAGAATGCAAAAGCTGTGTATTCAACCATACAATGTGACCGGCGCGGCCCCAATGAACACCTGTAACTACTTGGTTTTTTGATTTTTTGATGGCATACCTGTTTTTAGGACTTAGAGAAAAAAGTTAATGAAAAAACATAGGATTTCGAATCATATATTTTTATTTCTGTTATAAGTTGCATTTATGCATAAAAATGAAAAGACAACAGAATATTATTAATTTTAGGCATGTTTTTATCAAAATTTAAGAAAAAAAGAAAGACAATAGAACAAAAAATATTAGGAACGTTTTTTATCAAACCACAATTACAAATCGTCATACGAACAACAATCAAACTAAAGATTAATTCAACTCTAAATGGATATTCAAACATTTTAGTGGCATTTGTCAAAACATTGACGACATAAATGGGGATTGCCGGGACAAATAGTGCAAAACCAAGAAACCTTCTTTGTTTTGTTCTTGGCCACATTTCTTCCATGCAACTCAACATTTGATTTGTAACAATCACGACAAAATTTTCTTGTTGATACTGCTGCACCTTCTTTTTTCTTAAGCTCGTGTTTTTGTCTTCTGGGTCGTGGTGTGGTCAATCCCGTATTTTCTTGACTACCCTCAATCAACTGCTTTGCCAACAGTCGCCTAAAATCGACGACAGATATCTTCTTCTTCGTTGTACTTTCATATAGTACTCTTGCATTTACTACAGCAGTATTGAGTAATAATTCGATACCGAGCTTCTTATACCACTTTAACGTCTTTCGCAATGGACTCGAATAAGCACTCATTTGGTCAGACAAGTCAACGGCTGCTTTGGCTTTATTATAATCAATCACAATTTTCGGTTTAAGGCAATTTTATCATTTTGAGTGCGTGATAAAAGTGGTTTTTTTTTTAGTTTATTTTAATCTGAGTTGATATCTGAGCGAGCGAATACTGATTAACTTTCGTTTTTTTATTGTACTTAGGTATCTATCTACTTCAACATTATACAGTATTCAAATATTATGACTACCTTTTTTAGGGTTCCGTTGCCAAATGGCAAAAAACGGAACCCTTATAGATTCGTCATGTCTGTCTGTCTGTCTGTCTGTCTGTCTGTCTGTCTGTCTGTCCGTCTGTCTGTCTGTCCGTCCGTATGTCACAGCCACTTTTCTCCGAAACTATAAGAACTATACTGTTGAAACTTGGTAAGTAGATGTATTCTGTGAACCGCATTAAGATTTTCACACAAAAATAAAAAAAAACAATAAATTTTGGGGTTCCCCATACTTAGAACTGAAACTAAAAAATGTTTTTTTCGTCAAACCCATACGTGTGAAGTATCTATGGATAGGTCTTCAAAAATGATATTGAGGTTTCTTATATCATTTTTTTCTAAACTGAATAGTTTGCGCGAGAGACACTTCAAAAGTGGTAAAATGTGTGTCCCCCCCCCCCCTGTAACTTCTAAAATAAGAGAATGATAAAACTAAAAAAAATATATGATGTACAATACCATGTAAACTTCCACCGAAAATTGGTTTGAACGAGATCTAGTAAGTAGTTTTTTTTTAATACGTCATAAATCGTAAACCGCAATTTACCTTTTATTCAACCAACTCAAATATAAAAAAATATAAAAAATATTTAATTTCACAAACATAAACCTTATGCCTAAGCCCGGATGTTACGGAACCCTCGGTGAGCGAGTCCGACTCGCTCTTGCCCGGTTTTTTCGAATTTAATCTATTCACATTAATAAAATAAGTGGTATTTATAATATGTCAATTATTGTCATATTGCTTGAAATTACATACATTGTTGCATATTAGTTCTTATCGTTGTCAGATTTTTTTTTATACAGAAAGCAGTTACATAGTCTTTTTTGTTAAATAGGCCCAAAAAGATAAGAATCGTTACACATTACTTTCCTAATTTGTAGTCTTAAAGAATACGATTCCTTGATATCAAAAAATAAGTTTTAAAACTAAAACCCGACTACTGAAAAGGATGAAACAAGAAGGTACCTTCCTGTGGTCGCATACCGCTGTACTAACATACTTATGTACTATGGTAAAATGGTGGATTTCATCAACATCAGTTCAGACGTTTGCGCGTAAAAAGGTAACAGACAGACTTATAAACATACACGATAGGTAGATAGATAGATAGATAAAACGTTTATTCAGTGCAACAAAAGACACAATACAGGTATTCAAAAACATTAAAAACAGGTGAAAGAAAAAAAACAAAGATTAAAAAGATAAATTGACCCATAGACACCTAGCTCATGTACATCTATAAAGGTCGATCATTACTGGGCGGTGTGTGTCTCATGGTTGCACCTAATGGGAGTCCAGCTCAGCATATGCCAGGTACAATACCTGAAGCTGGTATTCTGCTGCATCCCGTTAGTGACATATGGATGTCGAGAAGACACATCTGAGTTTCAACAAAATGACGAGTTACGTTCGCATTTATGATAAGAGCATGTATGGATTAAAATGGATTAATCCTGTCTTAACGCTTCAACTGATTGGTACCTTATAATAATGGTTGGAGTAGCCATAGTGGGTTTTAAATCACGTTAACTTAATTTACTTCGGGGCTTCCATGGAAATGATCGACATTTTTTTTTAAAAAGATGTCGAGTGGGGCTAAGTTAATTAATTCATTTGTGACCGGCGACCGAGTCTTTACTATTAAAATAATAAATTTACCAAATATTTTTTTTAATTTTTGAAATGGGTTCGCTCTTGACTCTAGTCTAGGTCAGAGGTGACAGAGACAAAGTCGACGATGGAGTGAGCTTACCCAGAAGAAGCCTGTTCACTCTTACTTTGAAGAGATTCGGGTTGTATGCGCTCGGAAACACAGACGCATGTAAAGAGTTCCACACTTATAATATATGATTGTTTATTAATATTACTTCCCTTTATGTGTTTGTTATTCTAGCGTATGGCGCTCGTGGGTTGCAGCTGAAAATCAGCGTCAGGTGGTACCTTGTGTTGACAGCTGAAATTATGCTGAGCTGAGGCCCTTTTGGCATTGTAATTTTTGTTTTTGGTTTTTTTATAGTTTAAAGTTTTATTTTTTTGCTGTAATACCAATAAATGCATTTTTCTTTCTTTCTTATTGTCGGACATTCTTCGTTTGGATGCTCAAATTGTTTTCAGTCTGTTTTTATTTGGTGTAGGCATAACGCGTATTTTATTTAAAACCTTTCTATTTTTGTGTGTTA
This sequence comes from Mesoligia furuncula, assembly GCA_916614155.1. Taxonomy (NCBI): domain Eukaryota; kingdom Metazoa; phylum Arthropoda; class Insecta; order Lepidoptera; family Noctuidae; genus Mesoligia; species Mesoligia furuncula. The sequence goes on from OU744804.1 coordinate 6,235,246, forward strand.
TAGAATTATTGCTTCATCTATCCTACTTCCTACTAATATTACAAACGCGAAAGTTTGTGAGGATGGATGTTTGTTACTCTTTCATGTAAAAACTACTGAAAGGATTTAAATGAATTTTGATACACGGATAGTTTATATCCAGGATTAACATATAGAATACTTTTTATCTCGTTCAGATCACGGGATCGAAACATATGCGGGTGAAACCGCGGGGAACTGCTAGTATTTATATATACAAAGTCGCTATTCGTGTCTGAGTGACCACTCATGTTGTTCTTCTAAACGTCACAATTAATTTTAATGCGGTTTTTACCACCATTTAGAGAATTTATTCCGGAAGAAGAAATTATGTATTTACGTAACCGTTTTTTAGATATAGCATAGAAATTTCGATGTTCTGTCTGGTTGCTGCAGTAATACATCGCACTAAATTGTCCTTTACCGTTTTGAGAGCAGTGGTGATGAAATTATTTAACAAAGAAAAGCGCCTGTCTGGGTTCGAACCCAGGACAGACAACTCTTAACTCGGGGCCGTTAACAATGGAGTACTCTCTCGCACAGCAATTATTTCATATTAATCGGTTTGTCAATATAGGCGGAGTCATAATAAATGGATGCCACTGTACAGTGTTGGTACAGTCAACAAAATAGATAAGAATGCAGGATCGTCGGATATTGTTGAAATTTAGTAAGAAATCGATGGATGTTCTCGAATAAAATTTTATTTTATTAGAAAACAAACAGCTCATTTATCAAATTAAATTTCAGTCGACGACATCCATCGGTTTCTTACTAAACTTCAACTATATACGACGATCCTGCATGCTTATCTCTTTTGTTGGCTGTATCTAAATATATAAGGTGTAAAAAATTAACCTTACAAACTTTAAGAGGTGCTTTGGACCATTGGACTGAACAACTTTCACTATGAGACCAACTCTGAAATCACGAAAAAAAATCCACTGTTTAATACAAAAGTTCATTACCTACTTGATCAAAATGTATGAAACAGCGGATTTTTTTTTCGTGATTTCAGAGTTGGTCCCATAGTGAAAGTTGTTCAGTCCAAAGGTCTAAAGCACCTCTTAAAGTTTGTAAGGTTAATTTTTTTACACCTTATATATATTTGTATAATTCTCGTAAGTCTGATAAAATAAAAGAGTGGACAAGATTAAAATTCCACCTTGAATCCCTTAATTAACACCAATTCCATGACCTCTGATTGCAAATGGACAAATGTAAAATGTTTGTATAAAAAATAAATGCTGATGGCATTTAAATCGAAACCTTTGATGTAGCACTCTCCATACAGGGGTGAATACATTTATGTTTTTAATTTATGTGTACATATGTTACGTGTAGGCTTTTGAACAAGGGTGATATTAAGAATCGAGTTTTTGAAAAATGTTTCTGGATTTAGTTTTGTTGTTACATTATATTTATGTGTAATCATAATGTGGCATCATAGATGAAGTGGAAATATATCAACTAACTTTTGGAGAGTTATTCCGGTCTTTGGAGGGCATTGTATACCTTACGTCCGTAACCTCTACAAATATAGACGTAGATTTTTGCTAAAGAACCTAGTGTCTGTTATGTTATGTACTCATATTTATTTATTTATTTATATAAACATTATTGTACACCAGAAAATACATAACAAAAAAATACGATTATTAATACAAAACATACAATGGGCGGCCTTATCGCTTTCTGCGATCTCTTCCAGGCAACCTTGGAATGGACAGTGATTGCGTGGATATAAAAAATGGGTTTGCCAGTGGTGCAAAATAATATAGGTACTATAATAGAAACATAGATATATACATGTATAATAGATACATAAATAAATACATACTAAATATGCATATAAACAACGAAAATAAATGATGACTATTGCAGAGATTTGAGATTGTTGCAGCTACGAAAACAAGATCACAACAACAAGTAATGTTCCTTCACGAGTCTATTAAACACAGCTAACGATTGCGCGCGTTTTATTTGAACTGGCAATGCATTCCATAAACGAGCGACCTGAACAGAAAAGGATTTCTCAAAAAATGTTGTAGAATGCATTGGCATTATCATAAATACTTTCAAAGGCACCTAGCAACATCCCCAAGACAAAACTCGTTACCCCCACCTTACCTCTTTAGTGGGAACAAGAGCAACATTATGGCATCATATCAAACTCCTACCCTCCGAGGGTCGAAATGTAACCGATCCCACAAAAGCATTCCGGAACTAAAAGTGTCGTATACAATATACCTATTCGTAAATACAAAAACGTCACTACTGTACCCTATCTGCTATAACAGAGGGAGATCCCATGCAAATTAGGTGGGCACCTATTTATTTTCAAATAACATCGTTCTAAGTATAGCGGGTTGACATGGGTCGGATATATCATACGGCAGTTCCATATTTCCACGCTTTTTTTGTTGAGCTGACAGTCGTGGACGCTGGAACGCGACCGCCATATATTACTCCAACACATATCGTATTGTAATGAAGTGCCCAAAATTGGCAAGGGATGATTTATAATCATATACTTAGGCTCGTTTCGGGTGTGGACCTGGCAGGCTTTCTGCGTTAAGCTCCGAAATTCGCAATTCATTTAGATTCGGGAAAATGAAGCTTTATATCGATACCTATACCTACATAGAAAATTCCACTATTTGGGTGACAAGTTTTGCTGTAGAATAGTACGCAATGAATTCGCGTACTATTCTACAGCAAAACTTGTCACCCAAATAGTGGAATTTTTACATCTTGTATAGTCAACAAAAGAGATAAGTATGCAGGATCGTCGGATATAGTTGAAGTTTAGTAAGAAACCGATGGATTTTCTCGAATAAAATTTAATTTAATTAAAAGAAAACAAACAGCTCATTTATCAAATTAAATTTCAGTCGACCACATCCATCGGTTTCTTACTAAACTTCAACTATATCCGACGATCCTGCATACTTATCTCTTTTGTTGGCTGTACATACGAGCGGCACTGCGGCACGCGTCACCGGCATACGTCTACTGCTGCCGTAGACAACAAGCCGCTCGTGTATATGAGCATTAGGCCTACCGTACACCACGTCGTAAACTAGTCGTGGCAACATGAAGCAGCAAATTGTACCTCAAATAATTAAAAATACTTAAACTGATTTTAAATTGCTTAATATTGATCTTCCATTGACCTTTGCGAGTAATAAGATTAACTTCAGTAGATAAATATCTTCATTAGAGTGCATATCGAAGTTGATGTGTTCCTCTAAAATAAGATCGTGAGCTGAGTTTCCAACACTCCTGGTTGAGAAGATGCCGCCGGCCTATGTCTATTCTGTTAGGAGCTTGTTAAATATAGTTATTTAACACTGGCGAGATGAGACTACAACGGTTATGAGAACCATAATCGTGAGTGCTTAAATTTGTACTTTCGAGTTTAAAGTGCGTCTTTGGAATTATAGCCAAGAGACCTTTCAGAAGAAATGGTCACGAATTAAGTTTTGCTTAAAAGAAATGTTAAATTAAAAATGTGAATGGATAATGGCTATTCTTTTAAAGTAAAAGCAACTCAACCGAAAGTTTCAGTTATTTGCTGAAATAAATTATTCAGATCTGTTTTTAACAAATAAATTTAAAGCTCAATAATAACACTTTGGTTATGTAAATAAAAAAGAAAACCTTCGTCTAAAAGTATTCTGAGCACAAATTAAAAAAAAACTTTTACTAGAAACGAAATAACAAAGTTTTGCTTAGTCTACGGTTTAGTCCATTATTGACGATAGTCATAATAAAAATAATAAACAAATGAAGCAAACAGAGGCGAATAATAAAGAGGAATCTTCAAATAAAGATGGTTGTCAGCTCGCTTCGTATGCCAATGCTACATTAATAGTTTGCGAGAGCCATAACAATAAATAGTGTTATTAAGATAAAAAAAAATGGCGAACGGCAAACTAAATCGCCAGTATATTACGAAAAGAGCGGCTTGTTTTGTCGTGTTGGGCCACAATAAGCGTGGGCAGGGCTCGTAAACATTTGGTATAGACGCCATAAAGATATTAGTGGCAGCACTTGGGCCAGCGCGAACGGCCATGTATGCTCAAACATTTTTTTTATGTGCGTAATGAAAGAAGCATTTTTATTCAAATAAAATTCCGACGAAGGAACGAAACGGAATATAGAAATTGCGTTCGAAAATGTGCTTGCTTTATTTTTATCACGGGAAATAAATTATGAAATGGGCCAAGGGTTATGTGCGTCTGCCATTAAGTTGAGTACATTCGCAGCAAGAGTCACGCTGTTATTTTGGTTTTCGATGTGCTGAAATACTACGGTTTATAAATGATAAGCATGCGCTACACTACTAAAGAATTTTATGGTGTCACACGAAACATGCGTATTGACGCATGTTTCATTTGACACCGTTTTCCAGAATTGGTATAGACCAATTCTGGAAAACGCGGTGAAATATATAACGAATGAAGTCCTATGTGACATATAATCACGCTAATGTTATAAAGGCGAAAGTTTGTGATTGTGTGGGTATGTGTGTGTTTATATGTTTGTTACTTCTTCACGCTCAAACGGCTGGACCAATTTTGATAAAATTCGGTATGGAGGTAGCTAACACCCTGGATTAACATATTAGCTACTTTCTATCCCGATATTCCCAGAGGATCGAAACTTATGCGGGTGAAACCACGGGGCGCGGCTAGTTTATCATAAAAACAAGTTACACAGCACTCCGCTAATGAAGCAAGTTCGATGCCAAACGAGTACGAATTTATTTCCAGTCATCACATTTTAAGTTACGGAACTTTAAAAGCTGCCTTTTGAGTGAGTGAAATGAATAATCCTTTCCTTTGCGACCCGCACTTTTGCAAAACAATAGACTCCATCAAGTATAATGATGGTTTTAAACAAAACAGGCTATTTCTCGGCGAGGATCCATCTCCCCTCAAGGAATTGTGTGCTGATTTATCTAACGCTTCATGTCGAATTAATAACTTGAAGAGTGACTTAGAATAATCTTTTATGATTTGATGAGAGAGATACTATTGTTCTGAGCGGATTGAGTTGCGAAGTATGTAAGACTGTGACTGTAATTAAATGTTTTGTTACAAATTACTTTTGGAACAGAAGTAAGATGTCTTGTTCAGGAATTTCGCCTTTGTTATAATTTTCTTGCGTAATGTGTGTCAGTGTCTTATGGAGTTTCGGGACTCGGTAAAGGGCTAAAAGTTTTGGTACGAGCCGTGCACCATTAGGAACTTCTAGGAAAGTCTTGGTAATAAGAGAAATGAAGTGGGTTAGTGGGCACATAAACCGACAAGAATAAATAAGAACATAAATAGGTACATACAAAGGTAAAGCTTATTTCGAAAGCTCTTCCAGCATTCCTGCGATAGGAAAGTAGATATGATGTAGACAGCGTGTAAGAAAGAGAAAAAAAATGCATAAAATCAAAAAATAGCTTCAATAATATAAAATATTAATATATTAATATACCTTTTGACCGCCACACGTCAAAAAACCGGGCAAGAGCGAGTCGGACTCGCGCACCGAGGGTTCCGTAACATCCGGGTTTATGATGTGCGTGTGGTGTGAGGGCCACTTTGTTAAAACTCTTTGAAAATGCGCTTAGGATTTAGTGAACATTCCCAAACAATTGTGAAAGTTGGTATCAGATTTTGTGAAAGTCTAATAACCGAGTTATAGACTGTAAAGTTGGGCCCTCAGTTCTCACATAGAGGATTGAGGGCCCACCTGAAACTGATAAACTATGGACACTACAGAAAAAGTCTTTATGCCAAAATCTAAGCAAATGCCAAACAAAATTTGTGAAAACAAGATATTATCGCAAAACACTGTCCTACTTTGTATATCTTCGTACAAAATGGGCCCTCAATTCTCATACACGTAAAAGTTTATTACGCAATTATAATGAAATCATTAACTTACAGCTACTGTTTGAAATCCTATATGCTACTAGATAAATTGTAAAAATTTATGAAAGCAAGAACAGGTCACCACCTTTTGTTGGTTAAAAGTTATGACCTTGGTAAAATTCGGGCCCTCAGTCCTCCATTTTATTTTGTTTTCGATTTATTACGCTTATCGTATGAAAGATAAGACAAATACAAAATTGTCTCTTTTTGTGAAAAAAATTGTGCAACAAATGCGATACCAGAAAGAAATTAAAAGACTCTTTATTGTATAAGTAAATCGAGTTTTATTTTTATTCTCTGTATTAGGAAATAGGGTGACCACAATTTCTTTTAGATTGCAGTAAAGATTAGTAAATGTAGAGTCATAGGTTTTAATAAACTTTCTTCGATTTTTCGCTTATTATCGTCATAGCATTTGTACTCAAGTTTCGTGTAAAAAAATATAATTTCGGAAATTGAACGATCACTTAGAAAAATACTGTTCCCCAAATCATATTTGCTTGAAAAATCGTTCGTTCCGAAAAAACTAATGACAATAATCAAATAATTTATTTATTATTTTTATAAAGGCTTTTGCCCAGCAATGGGACAATGTAGGCTAAATATAATCCTAACTAATATTATAAATGCGAAAGTAAGTTTGTTTGTTAGCTTTTCACGCCTAAACCACTGTACCTTTCATCCCGAAAAAAGTGCTGTTCCCGAGGAAAACAATAATAACGTTATTATGATAATAGATGGAGCCATATGACTTTCGAATTTCACGCGGACGAAGTCGCGGGCAGAAGCTAGTACCTAATAAAGCAGTGCGTTCCTGGATGTTTTTTTTATTCCTAGGTAGGTACTTGCACAATAAAAAAGATGTTTTCTGGAGTATGAAATAATTACATTTTATTTTTAAAATTTTACTATTTATAAATAGGTGGAATTGAATTACCTAAACAACTCTTAGAGTGACTATCTAAGTACTATTTAGTAAAATATTACGAACTTATAAAATTATGAGTACCTAGGTATCAAAACAAACTTACCTTGAATGTTTGATATCTTGACCGAAGATGATCGAGTGTCTTGACCGAAGATGTGTTTGCGTATTAAAAAATTATTATTATTTTTATTCTTCACTACAACTGTTTCATAAAACTCGCCTTAACGCTTTATTACCTACAACTTCCGCTGCACTATTGTTTAGTAACTACACTAAATATTACAACTATTGTGCATATATGTAAAAAATAGTTATATAATACATGTAATAATATTTTTATTATAATATTAGCTAGTTACTAGTTTTATTTGTAATATTAGTTAGGATTATATTTAGCCTACTTTGTCCCATGGCTGGGCAAAAGCCTTTATAAAAATAATAAATAGCTAAATTATTTGATTATTGTCATCAGAACGAACGATATTTCAAGCAAAAATGATTTGGGTAACAGTTTTTGTGATCATTCGAATTCCGAAAAAAAATTTTTTTATCACGAAACTTGAGTACAAATGCTATGACGATAATAAGCGAAAAATCGAAGAAAGTTTATTAAAACTTATACTCTACATTTACTAATCTTTACTGCAATCTAAAAGAAATTGTGGTCACCCTATTTGCAAATTCAGATAATAAAAATAAAACTCGATTTTCTTATATAATAAAGGGTCTTTTAATTTCTTTCTGGTATCGAATTTGTTGCACAATTTTGACACAAAAAGAGACAATTTTGTATTTGTCTTATCTATCATACGATAAGCGTAATAAATCGAAAACAAAAGAAATGGAGGACTCAGGGATAACTTTCAAACAACAAAAAGTGGTGGCCTGTTCTTGCTTTTATAAATTTTCACAATTTATTTAGTAGCATATAGGATTTCAAACAGTAGCTGTAAGTTAATGATTTCATTATAATTGCGTAATAAACTTTTACGTGTATGAGAATTGAGGGCCCATTTTGTACGAAGATATACAAAGTAGGACAGTGTTTTGCGATAATATCTTGTTTTCACAAATTTTGTTTGGCATTTGCTTAGATTTTGGCATAAAGACTTTTTCTGTAGTGTCCATAGTTTATCAGTTTCAGGTGGGCCCTCAATCCTCTATGTGAGAACTGAGGGCCCAACTTTACAGTCTATAACTCGGTTATTAGACTTTCACAAAATCTGATACCAACTTTCACAATTCTTTGGGAATGTTCACTAAATCCTAAGCACATTTTCAAAGAGTTTTAACAAAGTGGCCCTCACACCACACGCACATGGTTTATGCATAAGGTTTATGTTTATGAAATTAAATGTTTTTTTTTTATTTGAGTTAATTGGTTGAAAGGTAAATTGCGGTTTACGATTTATGACATATTAAAAAAAACTACTTACTAGATCTCGTTCAAACCAATTTTCGGTGGAAGTTTACATGGTAATGTACATCATATATTTTTTTTAGTTTGATCATTCTCTTATTTTAGAAGTTACGAGGGGGGGACACACATTTTACCACTTCGGAAGTGTCTCTCGCGCAAACTATTCAGTTTAGAAAAAAATGATATTTGAAACCTCAATATCATTTTCGAAGACCTATCCATAGATATCCCACCCCACACGTATGGGTTTGATGAAAAAAAAATTTTTGAGTTTCAGTTCTAAGTATGGGGAACCCCAAAATTTATTGTTTTTTTTCTATTTTTGTGTGAAAATCTTAATGCGGTTCACATAATACATCCACTTACCAAGTTTCAACAGTATAGTTCTTATAGTTTCGGAAATAAGTGGCTGTGACATACGGACGGACAGACAGACAGACAGACAGACGGACAGACAGACAGACAGACATGACGAATCTATAAGGGTTCCGTTTTTGCCATTTGGCATCGGAACCCTAAAATTCAAAAACGTGCCCTCGGCGTCAAAGCCTGTCATGTAGTCGAACCATAGCATGCTGGGCACATTTTAGTTTGTCATCTATACATGACTGTGGCGGTCAAAAAGTTAATGCCAGTGTAAATGCTCCTACCGAATCTAGCATGCACTACGAATGAATACAGAAATCAGTATTTATAAATAGTCTTCCGACGGAATTGTCCGCCCCGACTCTTGCTCGAGCCAGCCCGCGCCGTTGAGCCTGTAGTTTTAAATACGTCCCTAAATAATTCCGATCCAGCCTGTCCCTTGCTGCCCTCTTCCCCCCACAGGGGGTGCCCTTAGCGTGTAGTCGTTTAGTTTTAAAGTTTTTTAAGCCCTGTCTGGAGGTACTAATTTATTGTGGCAAAGACAGGCAAGTTCGGTTAAGCAGACGGAAACCATAGGTTGAACTGCGAGATGCCGTACAGAAAAAAAAAACAGATTTTTGGCCATGGCGACAAGTCTCAGTGGAGACTATCCTGCGGCGCGGGAGATAATTATAGTGCAAAGGTGTATGTGCGGGACACATGTTGCACTCTCTCTTACCTAACTCTCATAGTTCGATGAGAAGGCAATCCGACACAGGAACAGGAGATCAGGCGCAGGACCAACGGCTTAACGTGGTTTCCGACGGCATGGGCACGGGGTATCACATACCTTCAAAGTCCGTATCCCTAAAGGAAAAACCCAATAACACTTGGCTAGGCCTGGGAATCGAAACCAGAACCCCAGGGTCAGCAGTCGCAATTGCGACCGCGGGATGACTATACACGGTTATTGGAAAAACACCAAAAACCTCTTAAGAGGTCATTGTACTCATCATTATGAACAACTTTCACTATGGGACCAAATCTGAAATCGCGAAAAAAAACAGCTGTTCCCTACATTTATGTTCGTATAACTCGTCAAAATATAGAGAACAGCTGATTTTCTTTTCGCGATTTCAGATTTGGTCCCATAGTAAAAGTTGTTCATAATGATGAGTACAATGACCTCTTAAGAGGTTTTTGGTGTTTTTCCAATAACCCTGTATAATATGACTATATCAAATATTTATTATTATTAAAATAACACCTAGGCACACAGTCCATCGAACTATAGTTTTTCTAACTACACCTGCACTGAATGTGGTTACCGTATTATAATGATCATATTAATAAACTTCGGTCAATATCGGTTAATGAATATATATTTTACTAGAATAAATTAATCAGTTTTACGGTTTTCCCAACCTAATTAGTAACACTTCGTGATTAATTTTACATTGTGCGGAACATTTTGAATGCACTGAAAATATTATTTCGTTGTGGCCCTTCGTGTCAGATCGCTAAAGCCTGTCCAATACACAAGAGAAGCAATTTATAATAAACTTGGTAAAACTTATCAATCACATCTTTCTGCCATGATTTCACCGTGACTCGGCACAGAAGGACTGGACAATGCAAGGACGCTGAATTTTTGAGGTCGACCCTCTGACTTCTGACGGAGATTAATGGACCAACGGCTTCAAAGACCCTACCATACAAAACGATACATAACCCTCCCATTCTTCTCCACAATCCATTGCTTTTTTGTGAAAATAACACTTAAGGGATTTCGAAGAAAAACCGCAACGAATGCAATAAAAATTGATGTTTCAGCTTTGATATTTTTATCCGGTCTCTATGACCCCGAGGGAATCTCGCGTGTTATGCAGGAAATGTGTGGTTTATTGATTGAAAATCGCTGTTACCTATGCGATTGAAAAAGAAAGGTTCACCGTTCGATGGTTACAGGGGTGCTCGAGTGGAAACACTTGATTTTTCACGCATTCCATTCTATTGAAGCGAACGAAATCGACGATTGTGATGATAAAAGATTATTTTATTATTGCGGTGCCGCAATTTTTGAGAAATGGGTTAACTTGTGTTGAGAGATCTCGTTCCATTTCTTGTTTTTATTCGTAGATAAAATCTTGCCTAAAATATAATAATATTTCTTCTTCGTTTGATATTTTTGAGGGGACCACGGGACCACTCGTATAAATTTTGTCAAGTTCTGATAAGTGGTTTTTGAGTAAGCTTCAATAATACGTATTTTTACCCGACTGCGTCAGAAGGAGGGTTATGTTTTTCGAGTGTATGTATGTATGTATGTATATTTCTTTGGCACGCTCTGTAGCCTAAACGGCTTGATCGATTTCAGCTTGAGATGTGCCGTTAGATTCGTCTTAATTGTGAGAGTGACACTGGGTATATCAAAATTGAAAAAAAATTAAAATGGCCGATTTTTGGCACAATATGTCTTCAACAAAATTTTTTTTTTTCTCGAAACCTATCGAGTGGGGTATCAAAATAAAGGATTTTAAAAGGTGATCACAAAAATATATATATAACTTATATGGTTAAAAGTAATTCGAAGTGACAAATCGTAAAAAACACGTACCAAGAACTAAATCGTTTGCGAAATCTTTCACATTTGTAAACTAAAATGCTGGAAATAAAAAAAGTCATTTAAAAAATAAAAAAACCCGACTGCGAAACTGAAAAGCTACAAACAAGCCCATTTTAAATTAAATAAAAGTTGGAAGCAGGCGGGACCCGTGCCGTTTTTATTATATTTTAAAATTCAAATGGGTCCCGCCTGCTTCCAACTTTTATTTAATTTAAAATGGGCTTGTTTGTAGCTTTTCAGTTTCGCAGTCGGGTTTTTTTATTTTTTAAATTACTTTTTTTTACTTAGTGTATGTTAATGACGTTATAATAACTTCCTGTCTCTGTTATTTACATAGCAAGTAGTGGTACACGAATTTATGTAGGTAGGTACCACAATTTAAAAGTGAAAAATATAAACTTCTTTTGTGAAAATGTTTTTTTTTACTGGATCTAAGACATATTGCGTAATGAAACTAGAAGACTAACTCCCTATATCAGCGTTTAATATTTAATCAACTTAATTACCAACAATTCCAAGCTAACATTTCTTAAGCTTCCGTTACTAAGGAGACTTAATCCCAAGAATTATGAGCCATAACTTTATTTAATATAAAACGTATTCACTTATCTCACAACATCGTAGCTATATTAAAACCTTAATACTTTCGAACCTTCTTAAAAAAGCAATTATTTTTTTATTACACACCATTGCCAGTTAATACTGGCATAAAAGGCTGTCAGATTTATTTCTTTTGCCAAAAATTCTTAATTTAAAAAAGAGCCACCGCTTAACTTTTCATTGCCATTCACTTCACTTGCAGCTATAAGTAAATTTATCAGAGGCGGTGAGGGCCCTCGACGTTGGCATAAAAGGCGAAACCCTTTGGCTGGAGTTTGGAACAATGGTGGCTCTAACAATGGTACACAACAGGCTCTTCATTGTACTACAGACATCTTGTGATACAAGGATCTTCTGCAACCAACAAAATCGGTCTTTAATACGATGGTTTCATTAGGGTGCTTAATTGAGTGCATTTTAGATTGCATGTGAAAACAGTGATTACTCTAATTTTAGATAGCGCGTGAGAACGGTGATTACTCTAATTATAGATAGCACCTGAGAGCGGTGATTTCTCTAATTTTGGATAGCACGTGAGAACGGTGATTACTCTAATTATAGATAGCACCTGAGAACGGTGATTTCTCTAATTTTGGATAGCACGTGAGAACGGTGATTACTCTGATTATAGATAGCACCTGAGAACGGTGATTTCTCTAATTTTGGATAGCACGTGAGAACGGTGATTACTCTTATTTTGGATAGCACGTGAGAACGGTGGTGATCACTCTAATTTCAGATAGCACGTGAGAATGGTGATTACTCTAATTTTAGATAGCACGTGAGAACGGTGGTGATTACTCTAATTTCAGATAGCACCTTAGAACGGTGATTAGTCTAATTTTTGATAGCACGTGAGAACGGTGGTGATTACTCTAATTTTAGATAGCACGTGAGATCGGTGATTACTCTAATTTTAGATAGTATGTGAGAACGGTGGTGATTACTCTAATTGCAGATAGCACCTGAGAACGGTGATTACTCTAATTTTGGATAGCACGTGAGAACGGTGGTGATTACTCTAATTTCAGATAGCACGTGAGAACGGTGATTACTCTTATTTTGGATAGCACGTGAGAACGGTGGTGATCACTCTAATTTCAGATAGCACGTGAGAACGGTGATTACTCTAATTTTAGAAAGCACGTTGAGAACGGTGATTACTCTAATTTCAGATAGCACCTGAGAACGGTGATTACTCAAAGGATAGCACGTGAGAACGGTGATTACTCTAATTTAGATAGCATGTGAGAACGGTGATAACTGTAATTTTGAAATGTTTTGTATCGATGATTTGGGTAATTATTGTTTATATCACGTAGCGTGACCATTGATGATTAGAGCATTCACTCTTAATCGTGAAATGACAATAAGATTTAAGAGATGGAGCAGTTGTTCAAACTATTGTGCACCATATCTCGGATGACTTAAATAATGCTACTGATGCCGGAATCAACATGTCCACCTCCTGGGCTCAAATTATATAAAAAACAACTGGGAAGAGTCCCATCGACACGAAAAGAAGAAAAAACCGGGCAAGAGCGAGTCGGACTCGCTCAACGAGGGTTCCGTAACATCCGGGTTTATGCATAAGGTTTATGTTTATGAAATTAAATGTTTTTTTTTATTTTTTTATACTTGAGTTGGTTGAATAAAAGGTAAATTGCGGTTTACGATTTATGACGTATTAAAAAAAAACTACTTACTAGATCTCGTTCAAACCATTTTTCGGTGGAAGTTTACATGGTATTGTACATCATATATTTTTTTTAGTTTTATCATTCTATTATTTTAGTTGTTACAGGGGGGGGGGGGGGCACACATTTTACGACTTTGGAAGTGTCTCTCGCGCAAACTATTCAGTTTAGAAAAAAATGATATTAGAAACCTCAATATCATTTTTGAAGACCTATCCATAGATACCTCAAACATATGGGTTTGACGAAAAAAAAATTTTTAGTTTCAGTTCTAAGTATGGGGAACCCCAAAATTTATTGTTTTTTTTCTATTTTTGTGTGAAAATCTTAATGCGGTTCACAGAATACATCTACTTACCAAGTTTCAATAGTACAGTTCTTATAGTTTCGGAGAAAAGTGGCTGTGACATACGGACGGACAGACAGACGGACAGACAGACAGACATGACGAATCTATAAGGGTTCCGTTTTTTGCCATTTGGCAACGGAACCCTAAAAACCACATATCTATCACATAATTAATTTACCTGTCATTGCTTTATTTTTAATTCTATTTACCTATGTGGCATAGTGATTTTATTCTAAGTGCATCGTCTTCACATAATTAATTATACAGAATAATTTTTTTTTACCGGTTCCAAATTTTTACAGAGTGTTCTTACCCATGAATATGACCAACTTTCACTACGGGACCAACTCTGAAATCACGGAAAAAAATCAGCTGTTTCATACAAAAGTTCACTACTTACTTAACCAAAATATATGAAACAGCTGATTTTTTATTTGTATACAAAATATTGTAATACATTTTAAAAGAGTAACGGTGGAGTTTCTTGCCTACTCTTCTCCATACGAACGCATTAGAAGGGGCAACTAGAATTAATATTTTTTTTTGTAAATTTTGACGATCAAAAGTGCTCATTTGAAATAAATTATATATTTATTTTATATATTTATTATATTTGAAATAATTATAGATATTGTTATTATTATTTTTTATTAGATATTAATTAATTTTAGTTTGATTGAACGATTCTTATTAAAACAACTTCTCTTAAAGAGATTGAGAAACCGGGTTCTTAAAAGGTTTTAAAAGTCTTTCTCTTATACTCTGCACTCAAAATAACCAACCGCTATTGGAACCGCCATTCATTATTGTTACGATTTTATTTATTTTTTATTTCGGGAGGAAACGTTCAAAAGGCGCCCAGGCTTTGAGGATAACACCGGAGAATGTGGGATTTTTACCTCACTAAAATCTGGTCTCTGCACATGGAAGGGGCACCGTTTGCCTCAAAAAAGACCGATCCATTCACCCCCTATGTGTAACGCCTGTTAGGAAACATCCATCATTCTCTGTAACTTACGAAGTAATTACCACCAACTTCATTATTCAAGTGACCAATTTTACAATTAACAAGACCATTAGCGACAATCGTCCCAATTAAAACGATTTTGTAAAATAAAACCGACGAATGAGGTTCGAACACCGATACTTATTAAAAAAATCAACGCTTGAATTTATAGCATTGAAATCGTATTGGAAACAATAACCACTACATATTCTGTGTCAGTTTAAATGAATTGCATTAAAATCAGTAACAAGCGATATTCGACCGAAATGTCGCAGTTATTAATAACGTTTAATGGTGAATTTTGTTTAACAAATTAATGTTACGACGTTAATTATTTTGTTGATTTTTAGTGTGATTGAGGTGGGCGGTTGGATCGTTGAGGTTTTGGGATTCTCCTCATCATTATTCTTTATGGTTTTCTGTGATATATGTCCCAGATCATTTTGAATATATTTGAAGGATTAAAAATGTTCTGAATGAGGTTCGTGTGAGTTTTTGTACCTATTCGATCCCAAAACTTAATAAGCGCCGTCTGGTGACAGTAATGTGAAACACTATTCATCATCTGCCTAACCTTTACCCAAATATTTTGGGGTCGGCTTCCACTCTAACCCGATGTAGCTGAATACTAGTATTTTACATGGAGCGACTGCCTATCAGACCTCCACAACCCAGTTACTGGGTAATACGATACCCAATGTGAAACACTATTATTCCAAACAAATTGACGTATGTAAATGTTAACGTGACCGATAAATTCACACTAGGCCCACAGTTTCCTATGGTTGTGTAGTAATCAGCCTATAATTCCCACTGCCGGGACACAAGTGACCTCTCGGTGAGAGGAAGTGGGCTGTAATCTACCACGAGGGCCCAGCGCGGGTTGGTTGATGACACATGTCGTCGATTTTTTGAAGTGAAAACTTCTTTAGCGGCGTTGTACACTTTTTTTGTAAGGGGTAAAAAATGTTAAGCTCGCGTCAGGTCACGTGACCCTGATCGACAATTCGTAAGATGACACGTGACCCTGATCGAAAATTCGTAAGATTCCAAAATATCAAAAATTGAAAACAAGTATACAGGATCAAATTAAATTACCTAGCGAAACTTAGCCACAAGTATACAGGATCAAATTAAATTAGCTAGCGAAACTTAGCCACAAGTATACAGGATCAAATTAAATTAGCTAGCGAAACTTAGCCACAAGTATACAGGATCAAATTAAATTAGCTAGCGAAACTTAGCCACAAGTATACAGGATCAAATTAAATTAGCTAGCGAAACTTAGCCACAAGTATATAGGATCAAATTAAATTTGCTAGCGAAACTTAGCCACAAGTATACAGAATACAATGGCAAAGTATTAATGTGTGTTGTGTTTTCACTTCTGTCAGCACTCCCGGAGTGCCACTGTTTTTTTTTGTGATGATTGTATGAGTTGCACGAAAGCCTGTATAACATTAAATGACAAAGACATTAGTTTTATATCATGCATAAAAAACAATCCTTACCCTACAACCAGAATTAACTCCAACAACAGAATACACAAAATAATCAAAACTATACGGACAAAATTCTCAGAAAGCGCAAAAACCAGAACCACAAAGTTTCTACAATCAAGACAATCGCAGAATATCGTGATTCAAAACCATTCGATTGCACCGTTTTAACAATAACGACTAAACTCGGTTCACGCTTTGGCTCGAGCAAAAGCAGCCATTGCATATTGTTGCGAGTTTTATTCGCTTTGACTAAGTTTCGATTGTACACCGCAATGCGCCGAGACCGCCTTAAAAGTATTAAGAGCAATCACAATAAAGCAGGACTTAACTTCGCGCAAACTTTCGACTGTGTAACCGATCCTTTTAGGAAGTTTAACATATTGAACGAAATAGCGAACTTTTTTCATAATGCCAGTATGTGGAGCTTTTAATAACGGTGGAAGTTTTTTAATTAGATTTGGAAAGCTTGATATATTTACATTGTTGAGATGAGATCGTCAAGTGTCATGTTGTGGGTTTCCTTGTGTGGGTACTCTCGAAATAAGTTTGTCGATGGGACTATGGGAAGTTCAAAAGGTCACGTGAGCTAAAGCGTAGTAGGAAGTTACTATTGAACTCACTTTTGTATGGCAGCACTGGGGGCCTAAAAAGGCCACTTTGGCAGAATCATAAAAGGATAACATAATGGACAGTTAACTGTTAAGTTAATCGTATCAAATCCCATTGGTGAAGCATTTTTCAGTTATTTTTTTTTGTCTGTGCTAAAATACCAATCAATCCAATCCAAATCCAATCCCAATCTCTTTGATTGTACCTACGTAGTGCAGCGAATAAAAGAAAAACACGGACTGTCTTCCCCAATTATTCATAATGTTATCCTTTTATGATCCTCCAAAGTGGCCTTTTTGGGCCCCCAGGTCATTGCTGCTTCCACTGCGTATAAGCTACAGTTTTTAACCGACTTCAACAAGCAGGAGTTAAGAGTTAGTAAGACATTTAAGAGTGATATCTGCGCAATTGTGGATCAATTTCAAAAGTTATTTTTTTTTTTATAGATATTTACGAGTATGTCTCAGGGGTAGTCCAATTTTATTAATTTTACTTGGGCAATTTTTGAGTTAGCTTCGATAACACATATATATATATATATATATACTTTGTGTATCTTGATGATGTTATAATATTACTTACAGTCACTTTTGTTTACATAGCGAGTAGTGGTATACGAATTGGTGTGGTGTACCTAAGTCGGTTGTATTTTTTTTGCAGTAAAGTTTTCATTATCTGACAAGGTCAAATGTTTTTTTTTTCAAATTTTACTTTTGAACATCAACATTAACAAGAAAATAGAATTGATTCCAGTCGCCCCTTCCAAAAGGTAATTTCGAATGGAGAAGAATGGGTAAGAAACTCCACCGCACTACAACATAGGAATCAAATACTTTTTACAGACAGACAGTAGCTACTATTTATGGAAGCAAAGCCAAGGAAATTATGTTATGATAATAATTATGATTCTGTAAATACATATTTGTTAGGGTCGCAAATCATATTTTAATCAACGTACTGACCAGCAAATTGCAAGAAACGTAAAAAGAAATGAATTTCGCGGGTTACCCTGGCGTTTTCGCCTTAATACCGTAGTTCTCCAACTTACCTAAGATTATAATTGGTTTAAGTTTATAATTAGACATACAATATTAATAAGCTTGTTCATGTTACAACATCGTGTATATTAGAGCTAGGTTCTTAAGTAAAACAATAACTAGTGCCATTGTTTTAGCAAGATATCTTTGGAGATGATTAATGTTGCTAGGTGAATGTGTTCATAATATCTTGTCTTCTCTCTAATCTCATAGAGCGACAGAATTTAGTGATAAGCAAATGATGTTTTGCTGAAATGAGATTTTAGTTAATACTAGCTTTGCCTTCCGGGTTCACCTACGTTGGCGATTTATTTTTAGAACTATCTTCCGCCGCGACTTCGTTGAAATTTCTTGTTGATGCGATGGGGGCATCGCTTTGCGTCGCCTGCTCGTGCAATTACTTCGTTTTGAGCTTAGTGTTCTTTTTTACTTTTTTTGCTCGTCTCCTAACAGTCCTAGCGTGATGTTAATTAGCCTATAGCCTTCCTCAAGGATTTGGTTATCAAAAGCAAAAATATTTTTCAGAACCTACCTTTAGTTCCAGATATTAACAGGATCAAACAAAAAAAAAAAAATTGGGGATGCATGAAGAAGCCTCCTCGTGTAGCGCAGTTTGTTCCGCCAGTTACTCAACTGAACCGAGCCCTCGGCGCATCCTAGGCAGTCACACCAACACCTTATTTGACTGGCCAATTCTTCCCTTGCGGTGGTAGGGCTGACGCCCGCCTGGTTTGCGACCGCACCGGAGTCCGGCGTCAAGCACCTGCTGTTTCGCCGATGCGTGGGAGTTCCAGTGCCTTAGGCATCTTCTCATCACGCTCGTTCCATCATAGGCCTCATCCATCGCTTTCCATCAGGCGTGATCGAGGTCAAGAGCGGGCCCATTCAGCAATAAAAAACAAACTCTTCAGCTTTATTATTAACTAATAACTCTATTATTAGCTTTTTGAATTTATATATCTCGGAACCTTGGGGTCCCGGTCCTTTGGAAGGCGTGTGAGGGGCCGAAGCCAACTCGCAGAGGCCCCTTAGGAAATTTTAATGAAATGCGGCACCAACCGACGATTATCCCTGTATGCGCTATGCAAGTGCACCCAAGGATAACCCTCGGTTGGTGTAGGACTATTGCAGGATATGGAAATATAAAAAGTTGGACTATGGGTTTGGGTGGCTAAAGTGGACTGGTTACCATGAACTATGGAATAACTATGACCCCAGCCTGATCAATGTTTTATATACACACGGATAAAATGGCAGGGGGTGACTTGCACATTCAATAATGGGCCTCCGGAAAAAGTCGCTAGCACATAGTGACGTAGCAACAAGGGGGCAACATGTCCTGAAGTGCTTATGAGAAGTGGAGAGGTATTCCACGGCTATCAGGACAATCCCGGAAGTACGGTCAAGATCCCTACCAGCATCTTACTGGAATACTTCCTTCCTCCGAGCACGTTTGCTTTTGCGAATCTCCACTCAAGCCGGCCAATAAAGGCTAGAATGAGGTGAGAGCTCTGTTCCTCGTCATTGTTCACTCCAGCCGGCCAATAAAGGCAAGCCAGAGTAGGTGAGGAACAAGACTTCTTCCTGAAGATAAGGTCCGTGGGGTCGCTACTGCCCAACAGCTCGCCACATGCTGCCCTGCGGATTTCTGTATCTCTCTTGGTCTGGCTCCTCATCGTAGACCTGTTCCAGCAAAGTAAACTCTTCCGGCATAGGCCTAGAGTCGGAGCGCGCAAGCCCCACCACGGCGTCAACGTAGAGATACGGCGGCGGGGTTATTATTAGCTTTATTATTACTAATAATAAAGCTGAAGAGTTTGTTAGTTAAATAAATTGTAGATAGATAAATTAGTATATATATGAAAGGTATTATGTCTTTTTACTGTTTTCGTGGCTATACTTATTATCCGTGAGAAGACTGATCGCAGAGCAGTCAGAAGTTATCAAATAGACAGACGTGACGTCACATCATCACGCCTGGATTTTCCGTAAGGTTAGGCAGAGTTATATCTATAGTATACCTAGATTTCGCCAGTTTTGTTTAAGTCCGATGTAAAGGGGACAAGCTTTTTGCCATCAACCGAGCACAAATCCTACGAATCTACCCGTGTCTGTGTTTCCGAGCGCATACAACCCGAAACGCTTCAAAGTGAGAGTGAACAGGCTTCTTCTGGGTAAGCTCGCTCCATCCTTTGTCTCTGTCACCTCTGACCTAGACTAGAGTCAAGAGCAAACTCATTTCAAATTTTAAAAAATCCAGACTCCGGATTGCTACTGAGAAATTTCAGATAGAAAACCTAATAACGATCGAACCCTGGACCGTTCAGCAGTAGCGCTTACGAACACAAAATTGTTTAAAAAATAAACCTATGGTGATGCTTTCCAGAAAACTTTATTACTTAGTTTCGTAAGACATAAAGTAGCAAAGAAAAATCCCGTATCAGGGATTTCCGTTATCCGTAACGAACTTATCTGTAGGGGCGTGTATGGTAATGAGTTATTAATGATGTTTGTAGAAGAGCAAACAACCTGTGTACTTAGCTACTCAGATAAGTCGAACAGAAAAGAAAAAGAAAAGAAGGAAAGAAAATACGTTTATTAAACCACGTTTATTAAACCACGTTTAAGATACTGCTAAGGTATTATACTTGGCTGATGGTCGCAAACGAGGCTTCTGGTGCCTAAGATTTCAGTTTCCACAGTTAATGAATTTTCCTATTACCGCAAGATAGGTATGCTTCTTCCTGATATCTTGACTGGTCTAACAATATAGGGTAATTGAAACTTAATAATTTAATTAAAAATAAGTTTCATTCGTCTCTCAATTTTTTTTAATGATTTTGAAACGAATAGTTTAGGATTTATCTAAGAACATAGATGAAAATTTACCATTCACCTTATCTCCGTAAAACTATAGCTTAACGTTTTGAAAAAAATACAAAAATAGTTCGATACTTGTAGATTACAGGAAAATCTTTAAGAAGCTTTGGTCTTTAAAATAACATGGTAAATCTCTCAAAAATATTGTGCGTACAAACTTACATTTGCAGTTGGAATTTATGGGAGAACATGTTTTTCAACTACAATATTAAATCTGTTCATCGAACGGAACCCTCTCCACGCGAACTCAACTCGTACTTGTCCGGTTTACTGTTGTTGTAGCTCCTGAACAAAAGATACACCAACTTCTTTATAAAGTAAAAAACCTCGTTGTCTTCTCACTGCACCTTTTTGTTGATTAAGTTCGTTGCAAGTTGCAAGACAGTTTAAAATTCCTTGGGACACGTTGAGTGTCAGTTTCTGTTATGTTGTGTTTGTTTCAGTAAATTCTGAAGTAGAAGAGAATACTCCAAGGTTATGGATGAGTAAGGAGCAGTGGTGGCCAAGTGGCAACGACCGCGACTTACGAGTTGTAGGTCGTAGATTCGAACCCAGACAGGCGCTTTACTTTGTGTAAATTATTTCATCACTACTGCTCTCACTAACGGTGAAGGAAAACATTGTGAGGAAACCGGCATGTCCTAGAAAAATTTGAAGACATGTGACATCTGCCAACCCGCACTGGGCCCGCGTAGTGGATTACGGCCCACTCTGTCTCACCGAACGGAGGCCCGTGTCCCAGCAGTGGGAACATTATAGGCTGATTATATTACGTATCGATGAGTAAGGATGAATACTAACTGCATAAAGAGCCTCCACTAGAATAAATGGCTGAGTTTTCCAGGTATAACTTGGGCAGACTGCACCCACGTAATTCGACCAATGTTTACGCCACAGTATAAGTAGGGAAAACTGAAGTGGCAGTGGCCATGTTTGTCGAAAGACCGATGGCCGGTGGAGCAGACGAAGTCGACGAGTGGAGACCATGTATCGGCAAGCGTAGTGTGGGACTCCCCCCAGCTAGATGGACCGACGACCTAAAGACGGTGGCTGGGACTGACTGGGTGAGAATGGCGGGGGACAGGGTGTTGTGACGCAGCCTGGGAGAAGTCTACGTCCAGCGACAGCGAGCTATGACTGCGATAGGCTCAGTTGATTTATTGATACAAAAAAAAATACAAAATGTTTTATTCAAGAAATTTGTTACAACAATGGGTGGTTGTGTTTGGGGACTACTTTTAAGCAATTTTCGCCTGTGTTAGGAGGCCCCGCTCTTCCATAGCAACATAATTACAACAGTAACAA